>JAVHJM010000003.1:1218897-2437795 GCA_036971725.1 Arthrobotrys conoides | reverse complement strand
TTTAGGAGAATACCGAAGTCACTCGAACGAATCCAGGTCGTTTTAAGCATATATAGTACTTACTTAGGTAAGTAGGTACCCAGACACCGACTTCACTAAGTCAGTTCCAGTGAGTGCTTATCAATCTCAGTCAATTTCCTACAGTTTAATCTACCCGTATGCTTTATAAACTCGATCGGTCAAGGAATTAAAAACGATCTGTGATTCTAGAAAATTATTGGTACACATTACCGGCAGCATCGGTATTCGACGTCCCGTGGTTCATCCATCCTGGACCTCAGGTGCCTCCAGTAGAGTAGCAGCTTTAATACATAAACGCCCCACGGAAAGAACTACCATACGAGACAATACCAGTCCCATTGACTCCAAATGTCCTAATCCAATCTCCACGAAAAAAAAAGAAAGAAAGAAAGAAAAAACGAGGCGGGTTCAAGCTAGCTAAAGGACAGAAAGAGAAAAAAAAAACAAGGGGGTGATAATGATAATACACCTATCCAACATTCGGGTTGGTGCCCCGAATCCATATAATCCATTTAAATCAAATTAACGCCAGTCCGTCCATGATTATCCGCATGTGCTCGTTGAAACTGTCGTAACAGATCAATTACTCCTCCGCCCTGTAAATCATCTTCATCGTCCGTTCGTTCGATTTGTAAATTATCGTTTTCGAGGGTAGTCGATACGAACGATTCGCCCAGGTTACTGATATACCGTCCGTCCGGACTATCTGCTTCATCTTCCTCTTCTCGTAAAACACTTCCTTGACGAGGGAATCCCGGGTTATGGTATACCGACTGACGAAGGGTTCTTGCGTGTGAAGGTGCGGGATGGTGGTGGCGGTCTAAGAGGCCGGATGCCTGTCCACGGTACATCGAATGACTGATCTGTTGAGATTGTTGAACTCCGGGGTTAGATCTGTTCCTGCGGTGGGTGATTGTGCTGGCCATATTCTCTGGTGCCGCGACTGGGGATGCTAGAGGGTTCGTGTAGCCTGGTGCGTATGCGATTCGTGAGGCAGTACCCACTTGTCGATTTCCGTAACTGTCGAGGAATCCCATCATAGAGGCCTTCATCTTGTTATCCCTTGAATCGTAGTATTCCTCGCGGCCGGTAATACTCGTAGACTGTATTCATATCGTCAGTAAAAATAACATTCCTCCACGAAAGTATCTTAGAAAGAGATAAGAATAGATGTCTCACCTTCTTAGGTCCCGTCATATTAAAATCAAACTCCGCAAAGCTGCAGACATACCCGATCCCATCAACATGTACCGTAAACTCACGAAAGAAATCAATAATCCGATCACTACACTTAGGTAGAGAGAACCACATTACGAACGGCGTCAAAATGATGCTCGCAACTTCCCAGAAAAAGATCACTATCTTAAGTTCGTAAAGTTTCGAGAATTCCTTCTTGACTTCGTCGGAGTGCAAGCGACCTTTCCATTCTGGTGGGCTGTAGCGTGTGTGATACATAACCCAGGAGAGTTCGTACGTCGGATCGAATACGTCCGTTTCTGCGGGTATGATTCCTCTTGCTACCGCGGTGATAGATCCAAATAGAGTGATGTAAAACAAAACAGTTCGATCCTTTGTGACTTCGAACTGGAGTAGCTCTGTGTCGAGCAAAGATGCAATTGCTAAAACTGCGGCAAAAGATCCAAAAATAAATGTAACAAACCTATAGAATTCAAGGATAATTAACACCACCGGTATTTCGAGGGAAGGGGATTAAATCGAATCAACTTACTTGGCTGCCTGGACAAACTTTTCCTTCGGGAATTGCTCAAGGTACTTAACCGCGAAAGGATAACTTATATTCATTCTGCGATGGAAAAGATGAACCAACTCATTGAACTCTCGGAATTTCCACTCTGCGAGGGGGGTATATCGACGAGAGCCAATTGCGCTTGGGTTTGTTTGGTATTCCTAATTTTGAGAGGTGAGCATTCAGTAGACTTAGGAGGCTTAGAGTGAATCATACATTGAAATATTGGAAGAAATAGTGGATCACAAGATAGGCGACGATGAATGGGGCAAATAGGAGATTGAAGAACCCGAAAACGACAAATCGTGTTCGCAATCTGCAGACGGCGGTTAGCCTTTGAGTATATCATAACGTGAGAAGGTATCGGTTCATACGCTTGTGAGAGGCCTTTCCGAGACGACTCTTTGAGGAAGACTGGGTTGAAGTTGTCACCGTCATGGAAAACAAAATCTAAAATGGCCAGCCCAAGGTTCCACTCTACAGTTTTCGTTAATAGTTGGTGGTCCCTCAAAAAGGGTAGCGGGATAGATAGATCGAGAATATCCTTATTGAACAAAGCAATAAGGTAGTTCTCCTTTCTCATCAATCGATTAGCGATGTCGTGGGCATCCATGCGCTGTTTGGAGCTATGGTTCCGAATATATTTTCTCGTGGTGGCTAAGGATGTGACAGGATTCGAGTCTCGCAAAGCCATCAATTTTTGAACAACGTCTTGCCATTGAATGGTTTGCATGTCCAGCTACAGTTTCCATCAAGTTAGACGTGATAAATAAAGTGGAGCTATCGGGGATCAAGTCTTACATCTGGGATATCTAGAAGGTAATGGTAGAATTGGTGGATTTCCCATAGCCTCCATATATCATAGATATACGAAACTAGCTTTATAGTCCATACCAGGCAGAAGATCCACAAAATTAATGTTGAACCAATAGACATTCTATCGACGTATTAGCTCCCACGCTGAGACAAAGTGACTAAAACCTAGGGATGTATACCTCGCCATACAGTGCCCAATCGTAACCTCATCAAGTGATTTACTTGCCCTCAACTTAGTGAAATCTATACAGTTGAAGATGTATGTCGAAAACCCAACGACGAAGGCAACAGTACTAGAGCAAGAGCAGTTAGTAAACGCTAGTAAGGATTCAGACGGTATGTTCGCTAATCTTACAGCAACCCGATGAATCTTTCCAGGCAAATACAGTATATTCCCTTTCCAAGATAGTACTCATAAACCTAAACACTGGTCAACAGACTATATTCAAGACACACACCAAATCGCGAATTCCCCATACCCTGTGGAGAAAACAATCCAAATCCTCAACATTCGCCCACTTGTACATAGCGCGCTGCTTGGGATCAATAAACCCAGGCGGGAGCCTTTGGGCGGCCGGTGGTGGTCTCGATTCTACTTGTGGCGCTATATTATTCTGAACCGCAGCCCAGCGTTCTTCCAGCACTCTTGACGGAGGTGGCGGGAGATTCCCGAGCTGCTGGTCAAAAGTAGTCGGCTGGTCATGGAAGCGAGAAAATTCGGGAGGAGGAGGGCTTGAGATATCCGAACTACCCGTTCCTGCCATTCTCTCGTGACGGTTGCCTTCGATAATTAAGGACTCAGGAACGTCGCTATCATTTCGCTCTCTCGGGGAAAGGAACGCTCGAGCAGGCCCATCAGACTCTTCACTCGTCCGAGCAGCATCGTGATCACTACCCGAAGGTTTTCGACGTCCAAATCCACCACCGAGACCATATGGCTGGGTGCCGGTTGTATCGCCGCGGGAGATTCCGCCTCTACCGGCTTCTAGGTTTGCGTGAAAGTCGGCTTCGTCCTCGAAAGGCTCAGCTTCATCGTTGTAACCATCATCGGATCTTCGGTCATGTTGCCGGAGGCTTTCATATATGCTCTGTCCTCCGAAGAAGCGACTGACTAGGTTACTAGCCATATTGCTCTGCACCAGAGGCCAATCACAAATCCAAGCTCATCGAAGGCGCAAACAGTATGTAATCTCGGGTATATCGGGTGTCGAGTAGCTGGAGTGTATAATATTTTATCGAACTAAGTTACTTATAGCCAATTTAGGGGATATAGATGGTAGTTAGAAGCTTTAGAGAAACGGATGAGTGTTTAGGAATGATGGTGCTAACTGGGCTAGTAGTGCCTGGAGCTTGTTTGTCGTCAGCGCCATTAGCGAAGTCAGTCACGTCGCACTAGTCCACATAGCTAAAACATGCACGTGTGGCCACCTCGAAGCTTATCATCTGGACATGAATAATCTTACAAGATGGAGGTATGGTGATGCAAATTAAAAGGCCCGGGATACTATCACCTGGGCGTGTCCCAGCATGCCACAAAAGTTCCGATGTCTCGAACAACTTGTAGTCCAAGCTATGCTATTTGTCTTATCGCATTGCATCGGTTGGTATCTGTATCCTTGATGTGGCGACAGGGGTATGTCATCGGAATTGTTGCATTATTGAAGCTGTCTGTGTTGCTGCCCCGGTCTCGCTTTCCCTAGTCTGCCAGGCCAGGGCTGCAGGCAGGCCTTCAAATTCATGATTACTTATTCCGCTTTTACCGGTCCATAAATCGAACTTCATTGCATTGACTCGCTCATTGTTCCCATACCTCTCTTCCATTCGACGGCATTGACTTCACCAATATTTGTAGACGGTTTATATATCAAAATGTTAATCAAAGAGTCTTTCGAAGATGTTAACACCTCCGGGGGTACTTCCATGAGTAAGTTACAACCCCACCATAGTGGCATCAGTGGAGATAACACTATACCACTCCTCATAAGCAAGGAATTAATCAATATCGTGTAGGAGTATTTCTCTTTGAGCCTTCGATTCCTAATTACCCCAATGCAAAATTTCCAGGTGGGTGGCTTCCTTGCTATCATAAGTACCCGTTTATATATACATGGAGTGGTAAGAGAGTTCGAGGTTAACAGAACATACTATAGGGGTCGTTGTTTTCTCTGAAATCTATCAAGGTAGTATTCTTCAACATTCGGATGCATATGGCGTTGTATAAACTTTGCCTATATTCATTGTCCACGAATTAATTCTGATATAACATGGTAGTGACCGGCCCGGTCGCACGGTTTGCAAGGCAGATATGTAGCCAAGGGTTAGTACTGAAACGGTCCGGCCCCGCATCGATATTATAAGTCGCACTAACGGTGCTTAACCGCTAGTTATGTGTGCGCAGCCCCATCGTCGTACCATGATTTCGAAGGGCCAGAGCCTGTACGTTCCACAGAAAGTTATCACTAGTGCAGTCCTCTGGGTAGGCACTGATCGTTTCAGTTCCCATACGATGAGCCTGGAACAGACCTAGGCAATAAATTGAAAATCACGAAAACGGTGGAGAGCTACGATGAAGATGCCCGGCTTTGTGTCGATCTGCTCTTGTCGAAGAAGAACTCGAATGGCAAGGTTGGAGCGACCGGGTAAGTCTCATGAAAAGCGCCTGCAAAAAATAAATTCTGAATTCAGCTAAGAGTTTAAAGTATGTGCTTGGGTGGCCACCTCGCGCTACGTTGCGCATTCGACACGAGGGTAACCGCTAGTGTCTGCTACTTCCCCACGGATATCCATTCTTCGTCTTTGGGGCTGGGCAAGAATGATAACTCTCTTTCTGTCATGACGACCATCAAAGGTGAAGTTATTCTTATTTTCGGAAAGAAGGATAACCATGTTAGTCCGGAGGGCAGGGTACGTATAATTTCGCCACTAGCGAATGGAACCAACTGTATCAAGTATTGACTGACTCGAATTCAGGACTTAATCCGTAAAACACTACACGATGCCGGTGTCGATTTCACGTTCCTGGAAATATCCGGGGCAGCCCACGCATTTATCCGTGATGAAAGTAGCAAAGGAAGATATGATGCTGCAACGACGAAGTACTGTTTCGAACTCCTCTTGGAGTTGTTCCATCGTAAATTGAAGTTGGATCTAGGAGAGTACGAGGATAAAGTACACCCTATCAAAGATGTTTGTTAAACCTCCAGCAACCCTTTCGAATATACATGTATACACACACTTGGGACGGATGAGAAGACTACTTTTATGTGCTATGTATGATTGGGCGATACCATCGAAAAAGCGAATTGGTATATAAAAACTTGGTAGTACAAACTCCTGACATACCGTGAAAGCAAAAGCAAGCTAAAAGAAAGTACAAAGCTGCGCCTCTGGTTCGGCTCTCATTTATTGTAAGCTTCGAAAATCTCGATGAATGCATCCGGTTCCTGTGCGCCTCCTAACTCGGATTTCCCATTGATCGTGAAGTGAGGAACTCCTTGGATGAACCGCAACTGCGCATCCGCAACTTCCTTGTCGACTTGAAGCCCCCCCAAATCGCTTGTCAAATAATTGTCAACATCTTCCGGTTTGAGGCCTCCCTTGACGGCAGCTTCTTTTAGGACAGTGTCATCAGTGATATCCTTCTCGTTCTCGAAGTATGAAATAAAGAGCTGTTCCACTACTTCGTTTTGTAAACCTTTCTCGCCAGCGAGATGGATGATTCGGTGAGACTTTCGGGTATTTCCAGTTTTTCCTGGAAAATTGGATTATCAGCAGATGTTTTGTAACGTGTATAATTACGCCACTAACTCACCTCCGAATGCGAAGTTAATTCCGTCTTGAAGGCCAACCGCTGCGAGACGTCTGTGCATCATGGCGACCCGATCACGGCCAAACTTTTCTTCATAGACCTTTTGTTTGTCGACGCTGATTTTGGGGGCGCTCGGATTGAGATAATATGGATGCCATTTTACCTCGAAGGTAGCATCGGAATGGCTCTGTTTGAAAGTAGCAATCGCTTTATTCAGTCTCTTGAAGCCTACATAGCACCTGTACGGTTATATTAATATCTATTAGATAGTATCGATCGCATGTTCGGCTATGTTTCTAGTCTGGGAGGTGCGCAGCTAGATATCTGTACTAACCATGGACAAACGGTGTCGGAAACAATATCAATGGTGAATTTCGCCATTCTAAGAGTCGGGGTTGCTAACATCAACTTTTCGAGCTTGGAATTCGAAACTATTCAAGTTTACGTTTGTAGAGGCTGCGCAAAGAGTTAATGTTTGAATTTATAAAGCTGGGGGAAATACTGAGGTTTAAATTGATACCTCATAGACACATTGGTTGAATGATATTATATAAGCTACCGGCGAAATTAACCTCCGAGGTAGTTTAAAGTATCAAAGCCAAGTTCAATCTTAAGTAATCTACAAAACCCGCCCTATTTGAGAGCTCATGCACCAAGCCGGCGAAAGAGCTTGGATTCGGCAAGCCAGGAAGCTTCTTACAAATCCATTTCGATATATCGCGTGCTATTTTTCGGCCGAACTTCCGCACGTTACCCAGAAACCCAAAACCTCGTTTAAACCCACACCCACGCGGATGCTAAATGCTCACCGCCCACCGACGCGATGACCGGACCCCTTGAGTCCCTCAACGCCCGTTTTCCTTGCCGTGAGCGTCAGATAGACGACCTTGCAGCTCTTCTTGGCCAGGTGGGAACTTCCAACCCTTTTTTTCGGGGCGATTGTATGAAGGTTATTAAATCTGTACTTACATGTTTTCGCGATAGCTAGGATGACATCCCGGCGCCCCCAGTATTAGTGCTATACGGCACAGAAGCCACTGGAAAAACAACAATTGTCAAAGCAGTCTTGGAAGAATTCGAAGTTCCATTTGCATACGTATCGTGCAAGGAGTGTATTACTGCTAGACATGTTTTTGAAAAGGCGTATACAAGTTGCGACGCCTTGATCGCTCCAAATGGCGAGGAAAGGGGGAGACAGATTCGACCGGACTCGGTAAATGCTCTTGCAGGCCAGCTTCAAAAGTTGATACCAAGCTCCGGAAAAATTGTGCTGGTACTCGATGCTGTTGACAAACAGAGGGAGATGACGCCGACGATGCTGTCGGGATTGGCAAGAATAGGAGAAGTCGTAGGTTGATTCTTTACAAAGTCATCTTCGACTATACAACGATGCTGACTCTTCCAAAGATTAAAAATCTCACCGTGATAATGATTGTTACGGTTTCTAGTACCCGTCTATTGAACGTCTCAGAACCTCCATCGGTCCATTTCCCAGCCTACAATAAGGAAGAATGCGTCAAGATTCTCTCTCTTAATCCAAAGTCCATCTTCGAAGTCGACGAAGAAGATGAATACTCTGAAGAAATGGAGCAAGAAGATAGATGGCTATGGGCACAGTGCTGCTCCGCCGTATGGGATATCATGGGCAAATATGCAGCAAGGAATTTGAATGCATTGAAGGACGTGGTGGATGAAATCTGGCCCTCTTTGATCCAGCCGATCGTGGATAATGAATATGGAACTCGCGACTTCCCAAAGCTGTTCAATAGATTGAAGAACGAGAAGCTACGGAATAGTGAGGAGTCATATGTTAGCATGCAAATTACGAGGGCGCCAGTAAGCACAGCTACCGATGCGACATCCTCGGTACCAAATCGTAAGTTTGAATGACTACTCTATTCCAAACTGCTATAGTTCGTAAGGCTGGATATTAACACATCGAGTAGGTGCCCATGACCTCCCATATTTCTCAAAATATCTGCTCTGCGCGGCCTACTTGGCATCTTTCAACACTGCACGGTATGATACAAGATATTTTTCAAAGCTTGCAGAGAGCTTGAGCAAGCGGAAGCGCGTAAGAAAGCTGAAAAATACATCCCGCCAGGTACGTAATCTACAAGTTATATAGTTCTATTCCACCTTAAACTAAACATAATGGTTCACCTCAAAGTTGAATCGCAAACACCTCGGCCCTCGGCCCTTCCAGTTAGAACGCATGCTAGCTATCTTCCAGGCCATATTACCCTCTTCTGTCCTTTCGTCGGTTGACATTGGAAGCCAGGTCAGTAGCATTATCCCTCATATTTCTAACAAATTTACTAAACCCTCCGAGCATCTAGATCGCGACACTAAGCTCCTTACGACTTATTCGTAAGGTTTCCAACGTTGCTTCCGCGACCGACGCATCGTCAAAATGGAGAGTTAATGTTGGATACGAATATGTGAAAGTTGTTGGGAGAAGTGTGAAATTTGATCTCGAGACTCATCTCGAAGAATGATGTGTATAATACGGCGATACCCCTCAAACAATACGATATATTATAGATCTATAGCGAATTTCCATCAATTCATGTTGACTCTGATACAAATTTCTTTTATGATTCGTTTAATTTCGTGAACCAGATTCGCCATCGCTCGTTATCATACACTCAGAGATAATACAAATTCTGATAATGGAGTTATTGGAGCTTATTCGGAAACTCATCCTCCAAAACAATTCTGGCAAGCACATTCATAGACAAGAGTTCCTGTAGCAGCAGTTTTGCGGCATAAGGAATCTTCATCCTGGTTACATGCTTGCTGCTTTCACAAGTTGTACACCAACTCGAATACCCCATCAGCCCACAATTCTCGCAAAGGTCTATTTCGTGGACGTCCGACGACAACATTAGACGCTCCAACAATAATTGAGAAGCTAAGTGGTTATGAAATGTTAGTGTTTTGTTTTTGCCACTTCTGGGGGTGAGCTCTGTGGGGAATTTACCTCCGTATGCAATTAAACAATCTCTCTCCATCTCTCCCAATCTCAGACCACCATCACGAGATCTACCTTCCGTCGGCTGTCGAGTCAAAACCTACAGGTGCAACTCTGTTAGTACAATGGCATGGAAATCACACAAGCATATTTCCGGCAGCCGCCACTTACAGCTCTCGGACCCCTTGCTCTGCTGTGCATTTTATCTTGAACCATATGCTTCAACTTCTGGTAATAAATTGGCCCAAAGAAGATGTACGCTTGTAGCGACTCCCCTGTAATCCCCGATGTTACAAAGTCCTTCCCAGAGTAGTTAAACCCGTAGGATATCAGTATTTCGCTCATGTCTTGTACTTTACTGCCACCGAATGCAGTTCCGTATTGCAAATTTCCGCTTAGGACACCCGCTTTACCCGCCAACAATTCAATCATTTTGCCAACTGTCATTCGAGATGGGAAACCATGCGGGTTCATGATAATATCGGGACAAGTGCCAAAGTCATTAAACGGCATATCCTCCTGTTGCACAATGATACCGCATACACCCTTCTGTCCGTGTCGGGACGAGAACTTGTCACCAAGTTCCGGTCTTCTTGTCTGACGTGTCAAGACTTTAATTATTGTCTGTTCAGACTCTGAGCACGAAATCATGACTTTGTCAATATATGCAGGGTCGGCGAGCTTGTAGTTCATTGCAGCGTCTTTATAGTCGCCAAGTCGGTTTTGTGGGCCTTCGGCGGGGTTATTGGCGGTATGGGTGGGGACTTGTTTGAGAACATAGGATTCGCCTTGTTCTACTCGTTCACCAACCGCAGCTAGACCGTCGCCTTCTATGATGCGATGCTTTTTAATTGGATTGCCTTCTTCGTCCGACTTACGGTCTCCGATACGATCCATGCTTTAGAGTTGTTAGTATAATGTTCCACGTCGGTTCAACAGGGTATACTCACGTTTGGTTAGGGTGCTTTTTGAGCGTGGTGACATATTTACGTAGAACTTGGCATCTTCCAAATCCACGATCCACAGATGATTTGTTCAGAACTAAAGCGTCCTCGATATCGTATCCAGAATAACTCATGACAGCCACGACTGCGTTCTGTCCTGCTGGCAGCTATAGTTGTTGTAAGCATGAATTCAAAATGTAGTGACAAGTGTCTCTTACCTTATCGTATTTAATAAGTTCAATTGTTCTAGTTTTAACCATTGGCTGTTGGGGGTAGACCATCAAGTATAGGAGGGTATCGATACGCAAGAATTGGTTGTATGCAATAGCACCAATCGCTTGCTTACCCATAGCACATTGATAGGTGTTTCGAGGGGATTGGTTGTGATGGGGAAAAGGGATTAGGCCGGCAACAGCACCGAGTATTGTAAATGGTTCGATTTCCAGATGTGTCGTAGAAGCTGATATTTCATGTTCATATATTGCGATGTGGGCGTCATTCTCCTCGTTCACATCAACATATTCTACTAACCCCTTTTTCAAAAAGTCCTCGAAAGTCATCTTGCCAGCTTTTAATGACTGTTAAGAAGATCAGATCACGTGACCATATTTTATATGTGTTTTTGAGGGTATTACCTTAATATGTCTGAGTGTGACCTTCGACTTCTTGTTTTCAACAATGATCAACGGTCTACAGATTCTTCCACCATCGGTTGCGATATGGACACCGCTCTGGTGATGGTTGATGAAGATACTGACGAACTCGCTGATTTTGCCCATTCTCCTCATTTTTCGGAATCTTGTGAGGAACCTTGCAGGATACCTCGTTATTCCGAAAGGTGTACCATTCATAAAAATAATATAAGCGCCAGGTGCGTATAGTTCCTGTCCACTAATCGCGAGGACATCTATATTAGTGTTAGCATATGATTCAAAAATTCTATGTGGCATAGTGTGTACCTTCTGCACCGAGCACCATTGCAAGCCTTATGACGTGTTCCTCATCGTCATCCGTTGTAATATGGGTCATAAGAGCTAAATTCTTTACGAGACCGCAAGCTTCACCTTCGGGTGTGTCGGACGGACAAACTAGAGTGAAGATTGGTAGTGAGTAAGAGGATTTCACTAGAAATAATGGTTTTGTAACTTACGCATGCCAAATTGGGAGGGCTAGAAAATCATGAATTCATCAGCACATTCAGTTATACCAATGGGTAAGGCGATCTAAACTTACCTGAAGTGCTCTAGGACCGCTGACTTTTCTTGTTTTTTCAAACTGACTGGATATTCTAGTCATCATTCCGAGAGCACTTATGTAACTGAGCCGACTGAGAACGTGGGTGACACCAGCTCTCTCCATCTTAAAGCGCTTAAGGGACCAGTTTCCTGTTGATATGGCACGGTTCATTCCCTGCGTTATTGTATGGCCGTGACCACTTAAAATATTAAAGGCATCAAACTCTTCCGTCCTATTTGGCTTCTTAAGGATCTTATCAATGTTCATTTTCAGTTCGCCGTTAAATCGTTTGAATAGATCTTCAAATAGCAAAGAGAGTAATTGGCCAGCTCTAAAAAGGGGTTAGCCGCAATCTCCTCGTGTGAACTGATGTCGAGCTGCTACTACTCACAATTCTAGACGCTTATTGCCGACGTAATCCCTATCATCAACAAGTTGCGGATTCGCCATAGCCATGAGAATTCTCCTTGTCATCACTGCAATATACAGAGCC
This sequence comes from Arthrobotrys conoides, assembly GCA_036971725.1. Classification (NCBI taxonomy): domain Eukaryota; kingdom Fungi; phylum Ascomycota; class Orbiliomycetes; order Orbiliales; family Orbiliaceae; genus Arthrobotrys; species Arthrobotrys conoides. The sequence continues at coordinate 2,425,756 of JAVHJM010000003.1, read as the reverse complement.
TTTGGCCTGAAGTTTAGATTCTTCACAGGGACATGAGCCAAGATGATAGTTGCCAACGCTTCAAGGGCTTCGTGGGCATATGATTTTCGAGTTGTAAGAATCTTTCGACTAGTTCTTACTCTGGCTCCAAAATAATCCAGAGCTTGCTGTTGGGTAAAAACACCAAGTTTTGAGCACTCTTCAAAGTTGACAGAGAATGTGTCTTGATATACGCTATCTGTTCCAGCTACCATCAGGAGTATCTCATGGTCAGATTGAATACCTAGGGCCTTCAATACCAGCACGATAGGGATATCTTCAGAAACAGAGTTATGGCGCAAGTATATAGCTCCCTTTTTACTAAGAACGTAGGTATTCGATTTGCGCTCATGTGTAGAACTATTCGGACAAGCAGTCAGATACCTGTGCTGAAGGAGCAGCTGAAACCCAAACTCACCTGGTAACCGAGGCCTGAACAATCTGCTTCTTTGTATCCGCCTCAACAATGATACGATTCTTGCTTAGCTGCTCTTGAACCAAGATAACCTTTTCGGTGCCGTTGATAATGAAATAGCCACCGGGGTCTAACGGACATTCTTTCAATAATGCCATATCCTGCTCGCTTTTATTTGTGAGGACACACTTGTTGCTCCTCAGCATAATCGGCAAGCGGCCAATACAAACACCATTTCTTGCGATTACAGCCTTTCCTCGAACATACTGAATATCGACGAAGACCGGAGCAGCGTATGTCATATCGCGGAGACGGCACTCGTTTGGGGTAATATCTGCGTCGCTGTCGCTATCCTGCCTCTCGGGCAATCCAACTCGGATATCCACATATCTAGAGGTCGTAAAGTATTCTTAGTCCTGCGGTTCCGTCCATGTCACCCTCCTTAGGGTGTAAACTGGTTCTTCGTCATACCTGAGAAAGAAATTTGGGTCCACCTCGCTAACGACCATCTCATTTGCCTTGATGATTTGTTTGAGTTCGACATCGCAGAAGTAATTAAACGAGTCGAGATGCTGTTTAACGAGTCCCTTGACTTTGAGGAAAGCTGGTAATAGAGCCCATTTGTCCTTCATAAAAAAGATCCATTAGATGAAGTTCCAAAGGACTGGTGACGGTAATAGAAACTGGAGGACGCACTTTAGCAGTTGTTATTGGGTCTGTCAGCTTTTTGCCTTGGTAGATCGGTTCGAGGAGCTTTGCGAAAGCCTGGAAGCGCATGAACGTAAGAAGCCATCCTTTTAGGGGGACCAGACGAATAAGATATATACCTCATCTTGTGCTGAGTGATGGTGTTGAGAGGATTTTGCACTCTCCTAGATTTTATAATTGAATAAACGGGTTAGGTCTGAAGAAGAAATGAGAATGAATGAAGGCTTAAATCAAGGGCACAGGCATACTGTTATAGCCATTGCTTAATTGGTGATCTGCCGCTATCTTCCGGCCCAATACCACTTATGAAATGTTCGGATAGGGTATTGAAAATGGGGGTAGATCTAAGCTACCGGGATGATTCTAACGATGGGCGACACATGTTCTGTGGTGGACGAGTCTTGATGTCGGGTTTGCAATTGGCTTTAGTCATAGAAGACTGGAAGCTGTTCGCATCAAAATTAGTTCGCTTGAGGGCGCAACTTTTGGTGTTGGGACGACGCGATTAACACTGTTTGCGTATAAGACAATTTCCTATTTTGGAGAAACAACACCACCCGCAACACATCTTGTCTGGTGGTCCCCACACCTGACTGCACCAGCAGGCATCACGGCACCACCGTGAATAGCTCGCAATGATGACCTTGTTTGAGCGGAATACTCTGGTCTTACCGAACCAGTGGAGTGCCCGGGAAATGCTGCCAGGAGAATAAGCCGCTACTAGCGCCTATATCCCGCTGTCGTTCGATACCGATAACATGCACGAAAGCCCAATGCTATCCCGCCAAAGATAGACTGAAAATGGTGATGCTGATGATGTGGTAGCTGTGCGTTGTTGCGTCTCCCCTCCACCCCGCTCGCCGTACTGTACTATAGTGTTCCGTACTGTCCTGTAGCGTCGAGCCTCTCCGCCATCGTCAAGTAAACCCCTCCGCCATCGTCACTTTGTTTCTCAACATCCTCTTTCCCCTCATCACCATCCTCCCCCCCTCTTAACCTCATCCTCCGTCTTCTCCAGCATCTCTCTCTACTCCGCCTCCATTGTCTCTGCCGTCGCTGCCTCGCCGCTGTGATCCTATCACCAACGGCCTAACCTGCTTGAAGGTCGATAGCATCGATATCCCGCTCTCCTCGTCATTCCACCCGGCCATCCCGACATCATTCAAGCCCTAGCTGGCGGAGGCTCGTATTCTCACGCTACTCGGTTTATACTCTATACTGTATTAGATATACCAGTATTGTTCAACAAAGGAGGATCGAGCCAACAGCATTCTTAACTCTCGCTCTTTCTCCAACAGACAAGGCAACTGTCATCCGCCTTTTGGTAAGTTGTCTCCTGCTTTCCTTAGACATGCAAGTGTACCCCGCTGCCGTAGTCCAGTGAGCGAGCGAAATAATCATCCGCCCCGTCATCCCGCGTTCTACACTGTGGGTTTGGCCCTCCTGACTACATACACCTCCTCCTCCTAATTACTGTCTTTGCCTTTCTTATATCTCTTTGATATCCGCTGTAGCCTTTTTTTTTTTTTTTCATTTTTCATTTTCATTTTTCATCATCATCATTTTTTTTATTTCTTTTTATTTATTTATTTATTTTTCATTTTCCAATCTTGATTATCCTGTAAATTGAAAACCTGCTCCCCTGCCTCATTTCGACCATCGAGATGGTCTCATCGTTTCTCTGATCCATACCCCACTTTGCCTGCAGGTGGCATATCTTTGAATAGCAGCTTGGAAACCCTCGCTTCTCAAACAAGAGCAACACACAACTTCGCACAACATCTTGCATCCTGCATTTGTGGATGCAAGTTATCCGGCATTTACCAACTACATTTGAGAAAAGAACATCTGGACTAATCTATTTTTTAACCTTCCCTCTCTAAAGACCCGCAAACCCGGCTTGGATGACATTGTCTCCGACTTCTGGATATAGACAGTCTGAGAGGAAACTCTTTAGTCCAGCAATGAATGACCCCAAGTTCACCCACTATGGCCACGAAGCCCCCACATCTGCCGACTCGTCTCCTATTACATCGCCTGGTGCCGCCAGAACAACCCTCCACCGTCGTTTTACCAGTGAAACTATTCGTCCGACATACCCTCAAGCTCCTATGGTCCCCCAAACTCTAGGACCTCCAACTCTGGTGCCGGCTTCCATACTGCCTACAACTCTTGGAAACACGATGCCTTATAATGTACCAGCTGATGTAAGGACCATTTCGAATGTCAGTCTCTCTGCTACGAAGATATAAACTATGGTATCATGGCTAATTTTATTTATTTAGGACGAAAAGCACCGTCAACTCCAAAATGAACAGCGGGATCTTGCACAGCAAATCCAAAAGCTACAGCTTCTTTCACAGCAGAATGAACTAGCTTTGAGAGGCTTGAGTGTTCAAGATCCCACAGGATCTGTATTCCAGGGCGCCAGAAACTTCGGAGAACCTACAACTCCTCCAGAGCATGACTATATGTATGGAAGTGGGTATGGGAATAAGTCTAACTACAAATCGGGTGATGGAAAATCTGGGGCGAACTATCAACTGATGACTCCTCCTGCCGATGATATTATTCCATCTATGTCCTCGTCTCGTAATGTATCTGATCAGAGGCGAGACACGGAAGATGGTAAGCGATCTGCTCATTGGGGTGGTTCTGCTAAGCAAAGGTATACCCTCATACTTACCCTTCTCCCCAAAGCGATCTGACTACTAACGTTTGATATGAGAATTAGGGGTGTATTGCCGTTCCTTGATAGTTCTCCTATCCTAGGAGTATCCGACCGCAAGGGTTTCTCGAACCTAGGAGCTCTAAACCAAGGGAGCTTTGGTTTCGAGTCGACTCCTGGACCTTTGCCATCTCGAGATGCCTTGGCATCATCCCCTTCGGATTCTACCCAAGTTTTCCAAATGAACACAGCTACGGATGACTTCCCTGTCCTTCTTCGTCGTGATGATTTGGCTTCTAAGGTTAGTATCCCATTGATAGAATTTCCAAGGTGATGTTGTACTTATTCTCATAGCGAACTGTTTCTTCGTCAAAGGCCATGGAGGCAATTCATGGCTCTGGAATCAAGTCTCCAGAAGACAGCCAAGGCTGGCCAACTTTCCCTCGCCATAGGCCAGGTCAACAAAGCCTCCCAGCCAATACCCTACCTTTCAATCCTTCTAGTACTTTCTCTTCAAAATATCAAATTAGTCCAGCCGAGTCTGTTGGAACGTATCACCAAGATGATTTGTTTATTGCCCAAAAGAAGGCAGTTGCCACCTTGGAGGATGAAGGCTTCGGGAATCTATCTTCCTTGGCGGCATCAGCTCACGGGTTGAATAGCATGGCGCCAAAACTTCAGTCCTCACTTTCGACTTCCGATATTCCAACTGTTCGATCTTTTGGCTTCAATGCTGCTTCACCAAACGCTGGGAAACCTGTTCTTGGTGGGGCGGGACGCCGTGACTCGGCGACTGACTTTGGTGTATGGCCTCTCAATCATCTTGTTATAAAGAACTACGACTAACTAATTGACTAGGTTGCGAGTACTCCATTTGGACCACCATTGTACAATGTTGGCCATTCCCATTCACCAATATCTCCTGCTGGGATGTCACCTCTCCCATCTCCTAGATTTGCTACCTACAATCCAATGAGCATCGCCAACAAGATCTATGCTGTCCCGGCCAATCAGTACCATGGTCTAGGACAAGTAAGTGCACCGGCGAAAACAACAGATTTTTTTAATCCCACCTCTCCTGGCCGAGGACACTCACGTCGTGGGTTTGAATCAGATGGTAACTATCCTAGGGAAAGACACTTTAAGAGTTCATTTTCATCTAACTTATTCACAGGAAATCGCTTCTCAAACCTCGATATCGAGGCTTTGGGCAATGAGATCTATCTTCTTTGCAAGGACCAACATGGGTGCCGTTTCCTACAGCGAAAGCTAGAAGAGCAAAATCCGAAGGATATCGAAATAATATTTCGAGAGACGCAGGCATTCATTGTTGAGCTCATGACAGATCCCTTTGGCAATTATCTTTGTCAAAAGCTGCTTGAGCATACCAACAATGAACAACGATCGAAGCTCGTAAATAACGCCGCGCCGCACCTCGTTGAAATTGCTCTTAATCAGCATGGTACCCGAGCATTGCAGAAGATGATCGAGTTTCTTTCGACTCCAGATCAAGTACGTATCTTACTCTTCCTCCCCAGAAAAAAAAAACTAATTCCCTTGCTAAATTATGTGTAGATTCAAACAGTCATCAATGCGCTTCGTGGCAAGGTGGTAGAGCTCATCCAGGACTTGAATGGTAACCATGTTATTCAGAAGTGCTTGAACCGTCTCAAGGCAGAAGATGCCCAGGTAACACCCATAAATTTTGAATTGAAATTCCTTAAAATTAACCAGCCCGCTAGTTTATCTTCGACGCCGTCGGCAAAAACTGCGTCACAGTTGGAACCCATCGTCACGGGTGTTGCGTGCTCCAGAGGTGCATTGACCATGCGTCGAACCCACAGCGTGCTGAGTTAATAGCCCACATCACGGAAAACGCCTTTGCCTTGGTTCGAGACCCCTTCGGGAACTACGTTGTTCAATATATCTGTAAGATTTTCACGGACCCTTATCCCGTAATCCGTATCTAACCAGGTTTTCAGTGGACCTTGGCGAGCCTGAGCTTGCAGAGCCTATGATCCATAAGTTTTTAGGCCGTATCATCGAACTCTCCATGCAAAAGTTCAGTTCTAATGTCATCGAAAAGGTTTGTCCACTTCCAAATTCAGGGAATGGTCCGGCCAGGTCTAACTTTAGCGAAGTGTATTCGTGTCTCTTCCAAGGAGACTAGAGCTTTGATGGTGAAAGAAATAGTCAATCCTCCAGAACTCGAAAAGTTGATCCGAGATTCATATGCCAACTATGTTATCCAAACGGCTGTATGTCATAACTTTCCACCCTGCCTTAGAAGTTCAGGACTAACTTATTCTCCTCTAGTTGGACTACGCGGAAGCGGATAGCAGGACAATGCTCGTCGATAACCTCCGACCTATTATGCCATCTATCCGCATGACACCATATGGCCGCCGAATCCAATCGAAAATCCAGGCCCTCTCGGGTATGTCTCCAGACGGGCTTGGTGCCGTTTTCGAGACGAGCTATCGTTTGGGACCCATCCCACCTCTTCAAACGCAACCACGCATGCCATCCGCTACCTACGGGCACTACACTCCTCAGGTCTCCCGCTCCCACAATATCCCAAACCAAAGCGGTTTCCCAATCAGCTACCAACCCGATATGGTTTCTAACAATTTCATTCTCTAAATCTACACTCCGTCAATGTTAGGCCCGAGATAAATTCTTTCCGGGACCGACAACCCCTCATCGCCTTCCCCTAGTGTTCTAGAACCATCTGTGGGACACGATATACTCCGTAGATTTCACAACATTGTCAACTTTCCTCGAAGCAAAATGTATTTATAGAAGCAAAAGGAGTTGGTTATGCGGGTCAGGGTGTTCATCGTATTTTGTTATTTCCTCTCTCTTCCCCAATTTTCTATCGTTCTTTTCCTGGATGGGTTTTTCGTTTTTCAAGTCGGGTTTCATGGTTCAATTTCGGTATTCGCATCTCCATCACTTCTTGCTCTTCATTGCATACAGCTGGGTTGTCTTTGCCTTTCTCTTTCCCTTCCCTCCCTTTCATTTCAATGTATCAAATCACTCTGCCTGTTTGTTGGATGATCGCATTGCTCATTTGGCACTTCCCTTCTCTTCCCATATCCACATGTAGAGCAAATCGACTACCCCTAGATCGCAGTCCTCGTCTCTGTTTTGCTATCGTTCCTCTTGATATCCCCAATACACTAACCCCACAAAGCATGTATTATGAAAAATCATTACTACCCCCCTGTTGGGATCTCGGATTATGAGAGCCCTTCAGTGTCTACACTCCTAATCACTTACTCAGATGCCCCTACTCCGGGTCCTTCGCACACTCGTCTTGTTCTATGTTCGCATGCTGCATGTAAATGACTTCTTATCCTTCTCGTTTCTTCGGTTTTTTTAACATTAATTCCCCCGAATCTTTATGCTCGGCCGATGCTTTTCATGATGCTATATTATGTTCGGCCCCAACGAAACCTGTAACTCTTAGTACCCCCCCGGTGCCCCCCCCTCTCACGCTGCAAACGTGGTTATACTACTTGTACTCTGCTTTTTATCTGTTTTTTTTTTTCGATTTCGTGCTTCGCTGTTTTTTCTCTCTTCTCTTTTTTGTTTTACTCGGGGAGGTTTTTTTCGAACTCCTCTTTCCCTGTACTATACTTCACTTTTCTTGTTTATTCCCCTTCACCTGTAGTAGTGTTCCTTCATATCACATTTCCCTTTTTTTCGACTTTCCTCCGGCCGTGACACATATTCCCTTTCTTTCTTCTGTAATCACTATGGTTTACCTCTTCCCCCCGGTTGTATTGTAGAGATGCACGATGATGAGATTTCCCCCATACCCCCCCTTAAAAAAAAATTACGCACCAAAAAAAAAAAAAAATACACACGACACCGTATTATAGTTTCCTTTTTCACTCTATCACTCCTGTGTACTAGCCTACCGAAAGAACCTTTAATACAACTTCTGTATGACTTTTGGGGGGCCAAAAACCATTCAGCTTGATCATGATCGAGCGTTTTGATATCTTTATGCCTTAGTATGCATGTTGATAACAAGTGCATATTCTTCAGTTAGAAGTTTATATATAACTTGCTGTGCCGGAAAAGTGGTGTTTAATAATTTTTTAATATCGTTTGAATTCGAATCATGTTATATTGGTAAAACTTAATGTCTAATATATTATAGCGAAATAATTGTACTAAGATCGTATCAAGAAATTTAAACTCCCTCCCTCTAGCATAGTCATTAAGAGGTATGTGTGCATCACACACCTACTTCCTAGAGGTATCTAGGTACCCATATATCTAAAGTTTCACCCTGCAGGGAGCTGTTGGCAAGCCAGCCAGTGTAGATCTACTTAAACTTGAGTATCTACGAAGGATCTATAGCTAGAAAGAGAAAAGGATATAAAATAGAGATATATAAGGAAATCAAAAAAAACGTGGTCGTAGACATGCACCACGGATATGGTAAATTTTGGTTGTTTTTTTGGCAGTAAGGTAAAAGAGCCCCTACGGCCCTCATGGTCCTTACGTGCATACTCTGAAGATTATAAAAAGGAGGGGGGTAATGAAAGAGAGGACGGAGAGGGGGGTACGTAAAAGAGTAACGAGATGGAAACCATTCCAACCTGTAGTGAAAAATCAGGCTGAGCATTTTTGGTTTACGAACAAAAAAAAAAAGATAAGAAGCGAAAATATATGCAGAACAAATACAGGTTACGACATTAGCGCTAGTATTATAATAGAGATGAGAACGGGAACAGGACTGACAAGCAAGCCGCTGTGGAAAATAAATCTGATGGAATAGAAATGAATCAGGAAAATTCAGAGAAAGAAAGAGATTGCGTGTCATAGAAAAATGAAACCTATTATCCTTGATAGAATCGCTGAAACCCATAGTTAGAAAGTCAGAAAAGGCGGAGGAACAGGGCGTACTATGCGGCAGCCGTTTATGCAAGAAAACCTTGGAGCACATTAAAAGACAACAAAAAGCAATTGTTAATACGCCGCCGTTCTGTCGTAAAGATCAGTGAAAACATATGGTCATGGAAAGCAAGCATGTCGCCTCATTTTTGACCACAAGTAATTATGGATTACGGCTGTCCTTCTTTGGCCAAGTAAGAGCGAGCCCAGTGTCAAGCGAGAAGTTTAACTTCTGAGCCCACTCCTGAGTAACCATCCAAGCAAAACTAGCTGCCTCAAAAGTAGAGCTGCCAGAGTATAAGGGCAAATAATACGGTGTCAAGTAGTGGCCAGGAACCAACGGTCTATGCTTGACTTGCAGTGAACGTCTGAACCACGTCTTCTTAAAATCATCTTCCAAAGCGGGCCAAGGTAGTCGTTGATGGCCCAGCTTCCACCAATCCTGGTTCTTTTGTAGAATGTGAATAAGATGATTCCTGCTTCGCTTGATGGAGTCTAGAAATTCCTTTCTATTCCCGTCGGTCAGACGTGTTGGGTCTGCTAAAGATATTGACATAAAACGCTGCTGTTCGTATGCCGATACTCGTTCACTGCAGACACCTCCCATTTGGTAACTATGATCTGATTAGAAGAAAAAAACAACCAATGTGATTAATCCGGAGGTCTTCTCATACAGTAGTCCGTGTAATTCCGTATTAGCCCTGAGCCTGCTGTTGAGTAGAAATTCTATGTAGGCTAAAACCCCTCTCCAGCCTTCGGCTGTACTAGAACGGTTATCTCTCCTCCGAATTTCATCCTCGAGTCCGAATGATAAAAAGTAAGCGCTGTAGAAGTACATAGATTAGCTATTGTCATTTACTGTAAGCAGGTAATATAAACTCACATTACAGAATGACATGCGTATATTGATGCATTGCCAATATTCTGCTCTTCACTGGAAGTCTTCACTCCTAGAGCGCCATCCGCTTTGTGTTTGAGTTTGATACCAAGTTCCAAGAATCTAGCGGCTTCTTTCTTGAGCTTGTCATTGTCACCAGATCCACCAGATTCTGGGCCTTCAGGCGAGTCTACTGACTGCCTGGGTTTTGGTTCTCGCTCGGTAGACCTTGGCCGTTCGGAAGATGACGCGAGTCGCCTAGTTGGAGTCTCGATTTTTCCATTAACGGCATTCTTAGCCCCGGGTGCCGCTTTTAAATTATTGATAGATACCCGTGTCGGGAGGTGGGGCGATCTGTCCCTAGCCGCCCCTCTCTCTGATGTTTGGTCGGTAAGATAGCTGTCTTCCCTCACGTATTTGGAGCCTCTCCCCTGGTCGACATCCGATTCCAGTATATCTGTTACCCTGTCCACATTATGGACACCGTATTGAAGACGGACCACATGTCGTTTAGCTTTTGGTAGCACCATGTCTGCCGGTGGGCGCTTTGCTGGGACTTTGAAGCCAATTCGCGGTGACCGATTTCGAGTTTCCGTATCCCGTTCACTTGGTTCTAGCCTGTCCGCCCTACGGTCGGCCTTCGAAGGTCGGCCATCGTTGTCCAGCTTGGAGCTCCTTGAAGAAGCGTGTGACAGCGACTTCTCCAGCCCTTTCTTCGATCGCTTCGGTGGTTCGTCGTCCATGGAATTCCAGTCCGTATCCTTCCTTCTTTCCTGTTCCCATTCGTCGACTAGTCTATTGATCTCGTCGGGTAGAGGGCTAAGCATCTTTGGTAGTACAGGTGGTCGAGGATTGTCCTTGGCGGAATGACGTTCAGGTTTCCGCGATTCACGTTCTTCTTTCTTGGGCAGCCTGCCACGAGGTCTATCTGGGGGACTCGGCGAACGTCGGTGCTTGACACTATCTTTGGAGGTTACTGGAGGGGACCTCGGCCGGGAGTTTGCAGCTTCCTTTTTGAGCGCTTGTGTTTTCGAGACCTTCTTCTCGGGATTCGGTGTAGGTTCATCGTGAGGAGGAGGTCGCTTAGATGGGGACCGAGGCAGCGTATTTTTGGAGGATACGGTTAGGGCTGGTGAATCAAGATGGGAGGTATTATTTGATGTTTTTAACTTCTTGGTTGGTCTGTCGTTATCAGGATGGCCACTGAGAGAATCGGAGAGGGTGTGAGTGTTGGATTGGGTGGGTTTGGATTTGGTGGGTTGGTCCTTGGAACTGTCACGAAAAAGGACAGGTCAGTACACTGCTAGAGAAGCGTGATAGGGGAAAGGAGTTCTAGTACATGGTAGCTTCAGCTGGTGACGGGGCATCTTTAGGTGTCGAAGAACGGCCGGCACCAGGGGCTCCATCTTGCAACCGTTTCTTATTCTTATATTCGCTCAAGGTGAGCTTTTTGCCCGTACGCGACGCCGAGGCGGCACCCGGTACGGAAGCGGGGGCGGCTCCCTGCTTGGAGGAAGTGGATTTGGAAGGAAGGGCATTGTCCAAGCTGGTGGCCCTGTCCGAGTAGGTTGTCATCTCCTCTCGTGATAGGAACGTGTGGTGGGCATAACAGAAGCAAGTGTCCTTGTTTTGATAGCAATATTTGCAGGTACCCTGGTGTCTTCTAGCATCCGTGTTTTCGTTTGCTTGAGTGAGACGGAGGGGATAATCGGGAAGGAATTTTTGCTTAAGTTCTTTGAGGCGGGTGTCGACGGCGGAGTGAGTTTGTGAGGAGGCCGACGCGGTTGTAGCATGCGCCATTACGCTGCTAAGCGGCGGCCGTTGTGTAGGGAACGAATCCCAAACAGAATCGGCAGGGGAGAGCTTTGAACGGAGAAAGAAGAGGGCGCCAGAGTGGATTCACGAGAGGCGAAAAAGCGAGGAAACGGGCCGAGGGGAGGATGGGAGGATGGGGAAATGGGAAGGATAGTGGGACGGTGAGCGCCGCAGGAAGGGGGTGGTGGTGGGAGAGGGTGTGACGAGAGGGGCGATATTGTGCGAGTTCGACTCGAGTCGTGAGAGACACACTCTGTGTTTGAGTCGGAAGGAGCGCCGATGGTTGAGGATTTAGGCCGCGAAAAAGGGAAGGATAGGAGTAAGGCGAGACAATTTGAAGGTTACAATGGCGACAATGATGAAGATTGGTGAAGGATAAGTCGATAATAGAGGAGTGGAGGATGTTGATGGTTGGCGATGGTTGATGATGGTTGGTTGAAGGTGGTGGTGATGGTGGTGGTAATAATGGAAGGGTGGATGGTTGGTTGATGATGGTGAGGCGAGTGATTGGTGGAGATGCGATGTTTACTCTGGTTCTAAGCGGTGGGGAAGGGGGGCCTTGTGTTGTGTGGCATTCATTGGCATGGCCCTGGCGAGACTGCCCTGGCTAGTCCGTTTCCATTCTGCTCTATTCTACGATACTTCCTAACTAAAGCTAAGTCCTGGCTAACTGACTTGGTGATTTACCCCAATGAAGCATTATAATATACGGTATCGTTAAAGTAGTAGTTATGGTTACAACTCTTCATCATCATCGTCGGTCGTGCCGCCCAAAGTATCTTCGTCCGTGGTCTGACGGTCTTCCGCCTCTGGGTCACGTCCACCGCCTTGATATTTATATTTGAGGCTATCCTCCTCATGACTATCCCGGTCAACAACCATCTCGTCCCCTGTAGCATCGTCGTCCTCGTCCTCGGATGGAGGTTTTTCCTCTGGTTGTTTTCTTTTCCTTCCACTGATTGTTTTTGACACCGCTGCCTTCTTCTTTGGTTTCGATTCCGCCAGCCTGGGTTTCGGATTCGATTCCATAGGTTCGTCTTCCTCGGCTTCTTCATCTGAAACATGCGTTCCCGGGGCTGCTGCTTCTGCTGCAACGCTACGTTGGCCTATGTGTATATTTAAATATCAGAGTTGCACAATTAAATAGAGGAGAACTCGAGAAGGGATGCCAGAAAGAAACAAAGAAACAAATACCTCTTGATAATTCCCTAATTTTCTTCTTTTTCTCATTAAGCAGGCGCTGAAACTGCAGGATTAAAGCGTCCTCGTGCTTCTTCTTCGCGGAAGACAGATCCTGTATCTGCCTTTCCAGTTTTTCCAACTTGGCCCGGGCTTCTGTCGCCTCTTTCTCTGCTTTGGCCGATCTCACCTATGGCATTTTGAACCAATATTAATATATTAGTCTTCGAATTTTTTCTTGGTATTGGTATAAAATTTAAAGAAAAGAAAAACGAGGGTATAAAACATACGAGGGCGTCATCCTTCTCTTTGCAGACGGCATCCAGCCAATCCCAGAGCTCTATTTCCACATCCTGGGGTGTAAATTGAAGGACACCCAGTCTCCTCTGAACAGCTTTTGTTAGAACAGAAATATCATGGCCATTATTGTTATGCAGGAGGTAAAACATACTCGGATGCCTCCGACATCTTCCCTCACGCTGACCTAAATTAAATTAAATCAGTAAGTGAGTACTTAGCTTAGCACATAATAAATTTCTTTTTTTATACGGAGGGGGAGAGACATACAGATATAGAGTCCTTCTTCACGAGAGCCGAGAGCTGAATGTTGTTGAGCAGATGGAGCTCTTCTGGAGGAGCATCAGCTAGCAGAACAGCTCTAAGAACAGCTTTCCAGTCATCATCGCTCTGTTCAGAGGAAGAGTCCTTGAGAGCCTTTGTCTTGCTGTCCTTTACTGTATATTTATCCTCATAAATTAGTTTCGTCTAGAATATACTTACTCGAGTAAAGTAAATAAGAGATGGTGGAAACGTACGCGTCAAACCATAGCCTTCGGAGCCGTCGGTGGCGGTTATGGAGACATTGAGAGGGATGGTGGCAGCTGTTGGCTGGACGTGGAGAATTACGGCTGATTCTTCTTTCTCATCGGACCGGGCGACACGGAGGATCTTTGACGGACGCATTTTTTCTCACACTGTCATCCCTTCGAACAGTCAGTAATAGAAGATGTGGTTTATATTTGTACGAAGATCGGTATTTTATAGAAATGGCAATTGTATTATATAATGATGTACTGTACCGTGCTGTACTGTAGAGTCATGGGCATGGCATGGCGTGGAGTGCATATACCACGAGATGGCCATCGAATCAGAACCCCAAACACCAACTAAACATGTTGAGTTAACACCAAACCGGACCAGCCAGGCCAAAGTGGCAGTCACTTCCTTCTAGCGGCCTTCTGTGCAGGTCTTTTTTTCTCGGTTGAAGCTCAGATTCAGCCCAAGCCCAAGCTTCGGGTTTTTCATTCATGCAAGCTCTGGGAAGGAGAAAAAAAAAAAAAAAAAAAAAAAAAAAAAAAAAAGTGAGAGAGAAAGCAGAAGAAGTGCCCGTCGTCTGCAGGGAAAGGGGCCCATTCTCTCACAGTCCGGTTGAAGCTGTCCTGTCCTGACTTGTCCTGTTCGGTCAACTGAACGGATCTGAACTAAACTAGCAACTGGGCTGCACTGCACGTTACTGTCTTCTCTTCTCTCTTCTCTCTTCTCTTCCTTCTTCCCCTTCTTCCCTCTTCCTTCTCCTCAACATCATCATCATCATCATCATCACCAACATCATCATCAACTTCAACTTCTACGTTTCATGTTCAGACGACAATTCAACAACCATCATCATCACGACCACCACTAATAATCCTCTTGCTTGCTCATAATTCTCCGACATCCTCTTCATAGTTCAACCTGCATCAATATTAAATACCAGTCACACCATAGATCAACCTCGACTAATACCGTTCTGGCCTTTCTATTTCAACATCAACATCCTATAAACCTCGACTTCAACTTCGACTTCAGCTTCTTTTTTAGCGTCTCTCGGGATCTGGTATCCACAACCAACTACTTAGTAATTACAAAAAAGCGAGGGATACAATAGGCAGAAAACGGCCAAAGGAAGACTTGTGAATATCTTACCAGCTTGAAGAACCATTTTTCACAAATCTAACCGCCAAGCTGCCCCGGACAATCCACTCTCTCGAGGGATGGAAACATCACCTCTGAAGAAAAAAGGTGCTTCCCCGAGCTTCGCTATCGAATCATGGGACGATGACGATGACTTCAAAGATGTCGGCGACCTTCGCATGTCAAAACCTTCATCTCGCTTCAGCGACCGTGGCTCAACCCCTTCCCGTCTCTCAGTCGCTAGCGACACTCTTCACGATCTCGCATTCATGGATGACATGGAAAAGGATTTTGTCTTGCCCCATTCTGCGTCTATAATCTCACCTGAAGATGCTATCCGTTCTGCCAACAAAGCCGGCATTCCCTTGCCCAAGGATATTCCTGCTTCAGCTCTTACCGGGGGTTCTATCAGGAAAATCGGCGCTTCCTCCAAACGTGTCATCAAAGTCGACTGGACCGAAGATTTGGAAATCGACACATCCGTCCCCAAATTTTTAACTGTTAAGAAAGTTCGAAGTAGCGAATTCCCTCTCGACGCCTTCCAAACCTCTTCTGAGGATGAAAGGAGCCAATTCCACGACGAGGATGACATTCCAACCATCAGGGCTCACAAAAGATCTCCCAGGAGAAGCCCCCTCATCGACGCTTTCAGATTACCAACTCCCGAAATCCCATCAGAACAGGAACTCGCTGCCAAGTTGCCGCCTCCCACCGACCCCTTCGATGCTATTGACGACCTCCCAACCGATCTACCCGTTGTTCCAAATGGTGAAAGAAAATCAGAAATTCTAGCAAATCTCTCAAATTTCATGGATAGCGATACCGATGAACTGGCAGAGGGTAGCTTAGGTACCAGGCATGGCGGAAGATACAGATCCAACTCCATAATGTCAACCATGAGTCCAAGTTTGGCAAGCACTTTTACAGTAGAAAGTGAGGATGAGAGTTTCAACTGCATTGAGCTACCACAAGCCGATTTCGACTTCCAACACGCGCTTGAGGAAAAACGGAAGTCTAGATTGCTCGCTAGAACCGCATCCGACCTTCGAAATGCTGGCGAACAGTCCAAAGATGATTTCTTAGATGACATCGAAATTGGGGAAGGAGGCCTTCTGGGTTCAAAAATCAATCGCAACAAAAACATCCTCTTAAAGGCCACCCCCACGAGTCCGAGGAGGAGCGCTGTCACGTTAACATTTACTAGAATTGGGGAACAGAAAATGAAGAAATCCCATGCACGGAGGTTGTCCATCAGCTCCAATCACAGCACGCTAGAATCGGTTGATGAGGGCACACCAGGCCGCCCAGCTTCTCTGGAAATTAGCATCGAATCCCAGAAAGGAGATAACCAAAAACGGCCCCTACCCACTCTCAAGCGCACCGACCCTAGCAAGCAATCACGACTTCTTCGGCCCCAGAGATCAACACCCAACCTCAAAGCCCAGCACTCGGCCCCTATGAAACTTCCCCAGGCACTTCCTCCTCCCGTGCCCCCAATCCCTAGAAGTTTCTTCACCGAACATGACACTATCCCTACCATACCGACAATGCTACCAGTTCGAGCAGGATACAAGGGTTTACCGATTAACAGACCGCCTTCCCGTACTATGCCCAATCGGCCACAATCCCGAAACAACAGTCGTGCTGCATCTAGATCAAGTAATCGGTCAGAATCTCGTGGACCTCCTCCAAAATCACCGTCTGCGGAGCAAAGTCATTCGATAAACAGGTATATGAATACGTCCCGACCTTCTTCTCGTGCTAGCATCGGTAGTCGCTCCAAGTCCCCAGGCCGACCATCAACACCTTCACAAAGGCCACCGTTCCTTCCGGCAGGCGCGTCTCAGTCGCAATCGCAACATGTTCTCAGTAAACTCCAGCGAAAGTCGTCTGCTAAAGCCCTACGACCTCCATCCGCCCAGGATTCTCGTCCCCCAAGCCGGTCGTCAAGGATTAGGGAGCGTTCTCCACTTCGTAATGCTCAACCAGCGGCGATTACAGCTTCACCTGTATCTGCATCTGGGGTTATAGCACCGGAGCCTCTCCGAAAGGAAGCTGCCTCCACCAATTTTATGCTAGCTCCAGTAAAGAAACGGCACTACGGCATCGGTAACGAACTCGACGCTTTCGATGATCTTCCGACGAGCGCTAAAATTGAAAGCAAATTCACCGTCAAGCCTGCTGGTCAAGGAGTTCCGCGAGCCCTAAGGTCCACCAAAAGGGCAACTCTCAACACCGTTGCTCCTCCCGAGGGAACTCTACCCGTCAAGGAAACTAAGCTACCGCGCTCTAACCGTCGTAGGTTTTTCTCTTCTTTTTCTTTCTTTTCTACTTAGCACAAAACCTCTAGAATTCCTGAGTACTAAATAAATATCAGGTCTGATAACCCCCCCTTCAGCTCAGCGAGGAGCCCTTCCGCTCGTAGGCGAAATCGAGCACAAGAGGCCATCCTGGCGGTCCAAAGCTCCAAAGCGACTTAATCATGACATGCCCCAAAAACCACAGCTCATTACCGCCGCGACCTTGCCGAATCAGGCAAAGGGTGAGCACAAGCTTCGTTTAATAGTTTGCTGTATGAAACTAATATTTCGTAAATATATATAGCCGTCAACGATATGGTTTACAATCCGACAACCTTCCGGTGGGAAGGAAACGAGCACGCAATCCGTGGTTTCGAAAAAGAGGAATTTCTCCCCACTGCGCTCCCACGCCCAGCTCTCATCTCTAGCGTCAAGTCATCTAAGAACATTCAAGTGGTCGGAAAGATGGTGTTCGATCCCAACCATATGTGCTGGCTGAAGGTAGATGATACTGGTTCGGACGACGAAGCCAATGCCTTAGCCGACATTGACGATCTCAAGGATACGAATTCTATGACTGAACGAAGCACCCGAGATAGTGCGCACGGCGCATCTCTCAACGACCTAATGACGGCGGAGGAGTTTGATGTCGGTCCCGAATTCACTAGAAGACAGAAAGAGGAAGAGCAACGATGGCGAAGGAAGGTTAGCGGCTGGATATCCTCTAACGACGCCCGAGATCCCAATCGATCTTGGGAGCTACGCGACATTGCTCTCTCGAAGACCGACTGTGACTACAACTAAGACACTGATGCCAACCTTTCCATTTTTCCTCGCCCGGCTCTCCAGCATGCCATCTATTCTTTTTTATTATTACTCCATCTTATCCTTTTTATATTCTCCTTCTTTCTTCTTCCTTTTTTTCTTCCTTTTGGCTTGATATATACTATTGCTTTTCGTACCCACCCTAGATTCCCAAAAAGTTTCTTTTCCCAGATCTTGTTGTCTACCCGCACGATAAATACCCCAACTAACGAATATAGAGCTTACGACCCCTTTTTTCTGACGTTATTTTCTTCTGAGTTTTACGGTATCTTCTCATTCTTTGTTTCTATTTTATACTTCACGAATCCGGTTTTATTTTTGGAGCGATCATTTTGTACGGGGTTTCCAATACTGCAAGAGATTGACGCAAGAAGGATTTCGATTGGCGACAGCTCCTGCAGGTACCAACGACCATCCGACCCACTTCAAGACATGGCACTGATGGACATGAGGGATGAGATAAACGAAAATTGGCGTTTATACTTCCACGCAACCCATATCTTTTCTTTTTGGACTTTTTCTTTTGGATTTTTTCATAGTTGGAACGGTTTTAGGAATTTGGAAGGCTTAAAAAGTTTCTATGCAATGATAGAGAGGGACCTATTCTTGGAAAGGGAGCATATCCCGACGGCGTCACACCAGTCTTTCCGCCCAAAAGGTAATTGTATTTTTTATATCTATCTACCATCGCTTCATTCGATATATTTTGCTGTTGCTTCTCTATTACATCATTGGGCCTGTGTTTTTCCGAATCCCCTTTTAATCAGAAGCGACTGGTCACCTTTGAAAGGGCTGTTCCCGGAGAATGGTCGTTGTGGATGCCAGCGCTTGTAATATCACTTGCATACCTTCACTCACATATTGATATATTCTTTTTCCCACCTCCTTTGAGTTTTCATCTCGATGTCTTTGAGAGGTTGCGAATCGAAATTCGGAAGCCACAGTCCCGCCGTTGATATACCGAATTGCCAGCGTCCTTTTTTTATCTTATTATTTATTATCCTCTGTACATGAATCTCCCGGCGTAATGACTGTCATTCATTATAATGATAATAAAATAGAAGACGTCGCATTTACTTAAATACCTGCTCGAGTACTCGAAACCTCCTTAATTCTCTACACGAATAATCGAAGTATGCAGCATTAACATTCCACGAGGGAGTTTCCGTGCGTTGTGTATACTTTCTGATGCGCATGTACCGGCCAGGTAATGAAGATGAAGCTTGGCTGTCCCAAAACGTGTCCTCATTGCAGATTGAATGATATTACCTCCCGTCCCTTTCTTCCTCTCCTTCATCCACCAAATCGAGCTCCTTCATGACCCTTTAAAACCCTCTTCAGGCCGCTGTGGTAATCGATTATCCTCCGCTCAGTTTAACAGTCTGTCCATGTCAATTCCGCCCTAATTGCCAGCAATCTGCCGACCTTGCAATCCGTTCACTGGCGCGCCAGGAGATACACAGCTTACCCATTCGACGATCTAGAAGAAAAGATTCCGCCCCCCAACGAACCAAGGTCGCAAGGAAACCGACTGCTTCTCGAAATTAACGTTCTTAAACTCTGATCGCGTGCGACATTCGGTTCATCCATTGAGCGATACCATCTGTATTCTTACACCTTGGATCTTTACCGTCACGATCGGTGTGGGCCTTTTATTTGTCGACAACGGGGAAATTCAGGAGGAAGGGATATTATCGAACATTAGGAGGGAATCTGTCGCCTTTCTTGGGCTGAAATTCGTTCATGATGAATATCTTCCGACTTGCTGGTAGGTGATTCATTCTATTCGACTTTTTCAAGCTCGAGATGAGAGGCTTCTTGAAGAGCTTCTTTCTCTTCCTCTTTCTCATGCTGACGGGTGTCCATTGTTAGGTGATCTATTTCACCTGATAAGTATCTTCATACTTATCCACAAGATGTCGACAAGCAAGGTAGCTTCACGCCCTTCGACTTCCTCGTAGATGGCCCCAATAACTAACTCCCTCCCAGAGCTGCGCAGGCATATCATTCAAATCACAGGCTCTATACCTCCTAGTATATGTCACAAGATATCTAGGTACTTAATCTTCTCCTTACAGCTTTCCCCCCCAAATTTCAACCCCTGGCAGAAACTCATAAATTGCGTCATCATACAGATCTCTTCTGGACCTTCGCCTTATACAACTCCACCATGAAGATCATATTTATCGGTTCATCGGCTTATGTTCTTCACCTTATGACCGGTCCCTTCAAGCCAACTCACGATCCAAATATCGATACCTTTAAGGTCCGGTACCTTATTGGAGGTGCTGCTATTCTAGCGGTGTTGTTCCCTTATAAGTGGACTCCTGCTGAGGTACTTCATACCATTGCCTTCTCCCCTTTCTCAGAAAATTCTTTAAGTCGATTAGTCCCTAAAATTTTTATGTGGCGTTTGTGTGAATTAGATCCTCTGGACCTTCAGCATCTGGCTCGAAAGTGTCGCAATCCTGCCACAGTTGTTTATGGTACAACGGACCGGAGCTGCTGAAACTATCACTACCCACTATATCTTTGCTTTGGGAGCATACAGAGCTCTGTACATCCCCAATTGGATTTATAGATACCTAACTTCGACCTTTTGGGATCCATTGTCGGTTATTGCGGGTATTATTCAGACTGTGCTGTATTCTGATTTCTTTTACATTTATTATACCAAGTAAGTACCTCTACTTTCTTTCCCCTTTCTCTCTTTGTCTTGGGTGTTTTCTTAGTAGACTATTTTTTTTGGTTTCGGTTTTGTTGGGAGGGTGCTAACGGTTGGGGTGTGTAGGGTTCTACAAGGAAGGAAGTTTGAGCTTCCGGTTTAAGTGGCGGGATAGTTTTGGTTCCTGGAATTGACAAGAACTATAACTCGGAGACGGGAATGCCATGTGGCAGGCTTCCAACAAAAACGTCCCATTGACTCTACCTACCACCCATGCTACTATTCTAAATACTCGAGAACAACCTTTTTCCTATTGGTGTTTTATCCTTTTTTTTTTGTGAAAATGGCGAAATGAAATGAAATCTAAAGAATACAGAAAAAACGAAGGCGAAAAAGGTTTCTTTTGAAAGAGACAAGGAAGAACAAAACCTTTCGTAATTAACAACTTTCATTGTAGGTATTTAAATACTTTTTTTCCCTTTCTTTTTCTTTCTTTTATTCTTTCGTTATATCGGATGGCAAGTGTATGATCGGGACGCAAATGAATTGAACAGATGAGAGGAGATAGAGGATGCTTTAATTTTTATATCCAATGCGGGAAGTAACTATAGTTCCATATTATAATGTCGATGGAAGGTTATTTAGAGGAATATATGCTCCATTTATTATGCCATTCTCAATGAAACCCTCCTGTTTAAGAATATATAAGGGAAAGAAATCAAGAACTGCATGAACATTGCATCCCAGCATCTTGAGGCGGTACATCCCCACAAAGTCTATCCTCTTCCGCCCATTCACTCTCAGGCCCCCAATGGTCTTCAAAAGGACGTAACGACATGTCTAGGATTTTATGCAGAATATCTCTTTCTCCACTCCTTTGGACGCGGTTTATCAATTCTATCATTTGGCCATATGTTAGTACGAACTTGGAAATATAATCTATGAACCTCGAAGGGGTCATACCATCTAGTACCCAATTCTTTGGCAAAAACCTCGGATTAACCTTCTTCATCTCCCTCTGCCTCCGTTCATCATCCAACCCACCATCTTCCTCCGCAAGTCTTTCCCTCCATTTCCCCAACCACTCCGCAATCTCCTTCTTCGCCTTCTCCTTCTCCGCAACCCTATCCCTCGCCATCAAACCCGGCATATTGACCGCCGAATTCGCATTAAAAAAGTGTTCAGCAGCCATAACCCTCCCATCCTCCGCTTCCATATGACTAATGGGTAAATCCGCCAACCTCCTAAAAAAATGATTAAAATCCAACCCCAACTTCTCCATCAAATCCAAGGCAGTAGAAAAATGATTCTCCATATCAGATTCCTTTGATGTTTGGAAACCAAGTCTTCGGGACATGAGGTCTTGATAGGTTGTTATGAAGGTTGTTTTGTATTCTACACCTGCTCGGTCGATTATGGATTCTGCACGTTTTGTTAGGGCTTCGATTTGCGAGGGTTGGAGGCCTGAGGAGAGGTATTCGGCGGAATCGACTTGGGTGCCGAGACCGAAGAGTTCGGCGAGGGATTCACCGAGTCGGACCATGTTCCACCAGATTATTGTGGGTTGGTTGCGGTAGGAGTAGCGTAGGGAGGAGTCGTCATGGTTTGGGGTGAAACTTGGGTCGAAGTTCTAAATTTCACCATCTCTCCCGTTATAACGTTAGTTATCTATCTATAATTGTTTTTATATGAAGATTGTGGTTTATAAGGGGAAGAAGAAGGGGAATAGAGACTCACATCCATAAAACTAAACGGTCCAAAATCCAAGCTCAACCCCAAAATACTCGTATTATCCGTATTCAAAACCCCATTCATAAACCCATACGCCTGCCAATACGCCACCGTCCTCGCATTCCTCCTCACCACTTCCCTATAAAACAGTTCATATCTATTAGGTTCCCCATCCGGCTCACCTCCCTCGCTTTCCCCTCTAGGACCTCCCAAATTCTTAACCCCACCATAAACTTCTTCAATAGCGTAATCGGCAAGTTTTCTAGTCAAATTCCTATCGTTCCTACTATATGGTAAATCGAAAGTTCCGACTCTTAACCACGACTGTGCGAAACGTGTTACTATGGCGCAAGACTCGATGGTCTCTCTTTGTGCCTTCTTTTTGGGGAGGAGGGTTAGGGAGAGTGCTCTGGTGGTGGGGATTTTTAGACCGTGGAGAGCTTCGGAGACTATGAATTCGCGGATTGAGGAGCGGAGAACTGCTTTGCCGTCTCTATACATTTTTTTTTTTAAATCTTAGTATCTGGGTCTCGCAGGGCAAAAGAAAAAGTAGATGTGTGTAGAAGGCACTTACGCAAATCGAGAGTATGGGGTTGTTCCAGCGCCCTTGAGCTGCCATTCGTAACGTACCCCGGTGGAAGGATTTGTACTTTCGAAAAGGCTTATTGCTCTCTATTCCTCCACTGTTAGTATTGATGATGTAATAGTATTGTGAAAGAGACATACCCCATCGCCAAGCTGTCCTGCCCAATGGCCACTGGAAACATCTTATTAGTTTGAAAACTTCTTTTAAACCTCCTTCATTAATGCATTCCTTCATAGAAAAGGAAAGAAATCATACAATTGATACCCTAATTAAAAACCCATTAGCACGTTAATAGGAATAAATAAATATAAAAAATCAACATACCTCCATAACACTGCGCCCAAGGATAATGCTCCTCAAAGATCTTATTCCCACTAACCAACTTCCCAAACCCTTCTTCCTTCTCTTCCCCCCTCTTCAATCCAATACTATCAAACGCAGCAGGACTAACCGCAAGTAACTCATAATCCGGCGTTTCTTCGGGTTTGATCCATGTGAACGCTGCATTTTTTACCAATCCCGGTTTGGGGCGCGGCTTCGAGTCCGCGGCTTGTGGGGTCGGGATATTCGGGTCCGCTGGGTAGTATCATCACGAAAGATTATTAGGTATATATATTAATGTTTGAATGGAATAGAAATAAGAAGGAAAACCTACGAGGCAACTTTTCCGTAAAAACATGTGACTTTGGAAGTTCATCTAGTGTAACACCACCGGTAGCACCCATATTTGAATACTTAATACTGGTATCCATCAAACTCGAAAAATTCCTAGAAAGCAATAATAACCGCGGTAAAGCCCTTAGAATCCTGGTATTATGTGTTGCTGCTTGTTGGAATATCTGCTGTGGCGGGAACATGCAGCTTTTTCGGTAGGGTACAGTGCAGTGTCCGCAGCTTAAAAGCTAGGTCTAGGCAGAAAATGGGCGGAGTATTTCTATAAACCGGGGACTGTGGAGGTCCGATTCTATCTTGTTCTTTTATATGGGATTGGTTGGAGTGCTAGTGGTGTATGCATATGTGGGATTTTGGAGGGGAGTGCAGCGTAGGCGCAGGTTTATAGGCATGGGAGTTAGTTTGTAAGCTGGTTGTTTCCCGCCAAGGCGGGTTTTGGAAATGACGTTAACATCCTTGTTGTTTTGTCCTACGTGAGATTTTGTTATATTTTGACAGAACTGGATTGGATTGGATTGCAGAATTATCGAAGCACGAAATTTTTACTTTGATTCTAGAAAGTTGGCCAAAATTTTAAAGATTATTGTAGGAGCGCGCAAAAGGATATCTTCAAAAATCTAGAGGGAGGTTCAACTTTCCCTTGTCAATATCATCCCGACCGGTGTGTACTGCACATGGGTGGCACAGACGCAGGCGAGAAAAGAGCTCGAGTATCAGACGACCTACCGCATCATTCTCCTCACTACCAAGAAATACAACAGGGTTGACTCTTCACTTTGCAGCTAAGCTAAGTGCTTGCCGGGTGCCGGGAGAGTAGCTGCCTACCTAATTAGCCGCAAGCTACTTCGTATATATTCTCCACTATATTAACAGACTGCTCCCCATCGCCGTAGCTACGAGAGACGGGATGCATAGATGGATGCAGTTTTATGCATGAACTTGCTGGCACACCAAGCCAAGGAACCGGGTCTCGAGGATACCGAGCCTGAAAGAATGGGGACAAAAGAGAGTCGGCATCTTTTAACGCTTAGCTTCCGACATTTTCTTTTCATGGGACATGGGCAGGCATGGTCACAATCAGTGTATCGTCGACTAGCTGCGCATACATATGCTAGTGGGATTCCTTGACTAGAGAGGGCTTATCGCGGGGTCATGATCAGAAAGCATGGATGTATATGGGCCATGGGGGTATTCGGACCCCACAAGCGAGGGATAGTTACTTTGTCAAAACCTGTTTATCGAGGCTTGCTTGAATACGAGACACCAATGCAACGGTCTTGGAAGCAATTTTGAAGCCATGTTGTAATTCAATAGACGATGATATTACCCGACCAGACGGAATCCAAAACTCTATATAAAGCTAGCCTTGACATCTTCCATATATATCATTTCCCATTCTTAATCCTCAGAGCCTCAATTACATCCTAGACTCTGTATACTCATATCTGTATATCTCTTCAATAATAACTCTTCAAAATGTCCTCCAACGACGACCAAGAAGCTCTCATGCCCACCTTCACAACCTTCCAAGGCAACAAAGTCACCTCACCAAACCCCTCCACAACCCTCCAAGTCGGCAAACCCTTCATGATAACCTGGACAAACATAACCGGTCCCCCCGCAGTCCCCAGCGTCACTATCTACCTCCTAAACTACCTCGACCCAACCGCCAAAAAACCCTCAGACCTAAAAAGAACCGGTCGAATAGCCACCGTCGAAAACACGGGGAGTTACAGATGGATGGTCCCAAATTTCATCGCCGATAGTGATACCTATGTTATAGAGATGAGTTATGATACTTGGATGGGGAATTATAGCTATTCCAGACCGTTCGCGGTTATGGGAGCTGGTGTTAATCCGCCGACTTTGCCGGACTATGAGACGAATGTGGGGATCAGGTGGAGTACTGTGGGGCCCGCGGTGGCGGCTATTGCGGCTGGTGTGGGGTTGTTGGTTGCGGCTGGGACGGGGTATTGGATTGTGAATAGGAGGAGGAAGAGGGCTGCTGAGAAGAGGAGAGAGGAGGAGAGACGGGTGCAGGAGATCAAGTTGGGAGATGTAGAGGGGGGGTCGAGGGGGACTAGCTTGGATGGGGGTGTCTAAATGCTGGTCCATGGATCCAAAGAAGCATTTCGAATATTTCTTATTACGCCTTCAGTTATTTAATATTTTTGGTATTTTACTTTTCGGGTGCTCTTTACCTACCGGCTGCGGTAGCATTTGGTTTACGAGATAACCTACCGGTCTTTCTGGTTCAGAATAATATTGTTTAGCTAAGCATGTATTTGGTTTCTTAATCGAATCGTAACATCAATTTAATCATTGCGATAGTTAATTCTTGCTATGTCTCAAGCATAGATAGCTAAATGACACCTCCTTTCCCCGGGGCCTCCTTTAATTCCATTCAACAAGGGCCAAAATCTTGACTCGTAATCTATAAGCTATAAGGTTCAACTAGAAAACCAACTTCATATACGCACCCGTCTAGATTTTGTGTGACTCGAGGTCGATATCCTTTCTTGAAAGTGAATTGTAAACCCTGTTCACTAGAACGCAATAGCCTATAGCCGACTGTAAACAAAATATTTAAATCCATTTCAAAGGGCTAGGATTGGTCAATATGCAAATAATTAGCTGTGTAACCTATCACAACCGTACAGATACCTGATAACTAGGTCCTATCGAACCTCACATCTTATCCAGCACAACACTTTTAACTTGTTGGATTTTTTTACCCTCGTTTGAATTTCGAGACTCCCATCGATGGATCGAACCAAAAATGCGATGCCAGTCGATGTTTGTGATTCGTTTCCAAACAAATTCACCAAACACCTTCTCAATTCAATATACGTACATTCTCAATTCAATATACGTACATTCGGCAATCGGCATCGAGAATCGGCTTCGGCAAATCCCTATCGGATTTCTCAAAAGTAGATTAGTAATTACCACTGTCAAACGCGAATCTTCGGGTAAGTGACGTGATAGCTACCGTATCAGCTAGCTAGGTCTGGCCGACCGCATTGGAAAGCTCTGTTTGAATAAGTCGAGCTGCATATAAAAGCACCTTGAGCCTTCCTCTGAATTTTACTATAAGACTCCGTTTTTTGGAAATTATTCAAAGATCTAGATTCTCCCAAGTTTTTCTTTGCCTGCACTTGGTGGACATTGGCGCTTTTGAGATCGAGATCTAGACTAAGCCAAAGGACGGATATAGAAGTTTAAGGCGTTCCACGCACTTAGCTCAGTGTACGAGCTCGAGCTTTCCAGCCTTTATTAAGACGACCACGGATTTATATCCCCACAACTACCTCCAACCCTCACATTGATTTATCATAACTTTCAAATTTATAAAGGAATTGGAAGAATTACAAACCTGAATACTCTCCAGGCAAAATAAACGTTCAATTTTATTAGCAAAAATGTCAACAGTTCCAACAATCAAGTTAAACCACGGTGGGGTTGAAATCCCAATCATCGGATACGGTCTCGGAACCGCTCGTAAGTACTTACTCTCTTCAAAATAAATATATAAAACCCCCCCTGTTATACATTTCCTTTAAAAGTATCCCATTAGCACTTAATAATAAATTACATCAGACTTCAAAAGAGCCGGCGACGAAACCCTCGACCCCGCCATCACAACCGCCACCCAAACCGCCTTAAGCGTAGGTTTCACCCACCTCGACGGCGCCGAAGCCTACGGCAACGAACCCGAACTCGGCCTCGCCCTCTCTTCCTCCCCCCAATACCCACGCTCATCCCTCTTCATCACCACAAAACTCTACAAATCCATCTCTTCCCCATCAGAAGCACTATCCACATCCCTCAAAAAACTAGGAGTAGATTATATAGATCTATACCTAATCCACGCACCCTTTTGGGATGAAAATGAAAAGGGGATAACTATTGAACAAGCTTGGAGGGAGTTGGAAGGGTTGTATGATAAGGGGTTGGTGAAGGCTATTGGGGTTAGTAATTTTGGAATCGAGGAGTTGGAGAGGATTAGAAAGGTTGCTAGGGTGCTGCCGGCGGTTAATCAGGTGGAGTATCATCCTTAGTATGTATAATTCCCTTTTCTCCTTCTTTCTTTTTATTGGCTTTTATACTACTAACCTTCTGATTTATATGTATACACAATGCTAATGTATTCTGTGTGTTAAACGTAGCCTCCAAAACCCAGAACTAAAAGAATACCACAAAAACCACGGAATAGTAACAGCAGCCTACGGCCCTCTAATCCCAATTACAAAGGGTGCACCAGGTCCATTGGACAGTGTAATCGAAGAGTTATCAAAGAAGTATAATAAATCAGCCACACAAATCCTTCTACGCTGGGCGATAGATGATGGGAATGTAGTCATCACTACTTCTTCGAAGGAGTGGAGAATGAAGGAAGCTCTTGCGATCACGGAGTTTAAACTCGATGAGGAAGATGTGGAGAAGATTAGAACTGTGGGGAAAGAGAAGAGGCATAGGATTTTTTGGAATAAGGAGTTTAAAGAGTAGGGTGGTGTATTGGGGGTGAGGCTTGGAGTGTTAGGGCCTCTGGTTACGTAAAGCAGTTGCTATTTAGATAGAGAGTTTTCTCGCTTTGGAATCTAGATTTATAGAACTATCGGAATTCAAATAACCATGCAAAATTGACCAAATCTATTTGTGACTACTCTTAACCAGAATGATATAAGAAGCAAAAATGAAATGCGAATATTAATACACCCCCCAGAATCAGACAAAAAGTTCTAAAATGCCACCATCTAATGCATCCTCGGGTCTCTAATGTTCCATAGACAACCTCCACGGTTCCAGCTCAAGCCGACATATGTATCGTCCTCTATCAATCCTCACCGGTGATCAATGGTCTATAATCACTCGAACGCCTTTCTTCCCGTCTAAATATTCCCTTAACCCACCCGAACATACCGGATTCCTCATCCCTATTCTTCCCATTATGTGGGAACGGGTTGTCAATATCCAAAGTAGGCACCGGACTCGTTCTTCCCTCAGTATTCAACAACGATCGCCCTGAAGGAGTCGGAGCAGCCGATCCATCATTAAATAACACTCCCATGTCTTCTAGCGTAAGACCTTTAGTCTCAGGGTAGAAAAAGTAAACTATCAAACCGAATTAGTATGGAATTCAACAAATTGGGATATATTCGCAACCCACCTAAGATAAAACTGCAGACGCAGAAAAATGCATGAATAAGGTATAATCGCCATTCCACCACTTCTTGAAGGATAGGAGTCAACTCCCCAACCAACCAATTAAATGCCCAGTTTGTAGCAGTCGACAACGAAGCTCCCTTAGCTCTGATTGATAGCGGTAGGATCTCTGGTGGGTACAACCATGGTATGGGTCCCCATGAGTAACCAAAGAACGCATTGTAAATAACCACGAAAATCACTACCAGTGTTGGAGTCGACGGGATACGGAGGTACATGAAGTAGGATATGAGCGAAAGGGATATCGCCATAACGATCGCTCCGGAGAGGAGGATCTTCCGTCTTCCCCACCGATCTACGAGGACCCACGGCGGTATCGAGGCGGCCACATACACTAGCGCATTGATACCCGTCATTAAGAGGGCGTCTTTCCCCTCCCAACCAGCTTGTTCGAACACCAATGGAGCATAGTATGAGATAACGTTGATGCCATTTAGTTGGGCAAATGCTTGGGCCGACATGGCGATGAATACCCTTCGACGGTAACGGGCGAACATGTCCTTGTACGATCGTTCGCCCTCCTGTCGTTGGAGGATGACCGATTCTTTGATATCTCTGAACTCATCCCGCACCCGCTCGTTATAGACGTCGCCACCGCCGTGAAGATTGGCCAGCACCGTGAGACCGTCTTCATCATGGTCGTTATCTAGTAGCCATCTACAAATGAGATATCAGAACCAGTCGAAACTATATAAACTATATCTCTTGCCTTTCTTACCTCGGCGACTCGCATATGGCCAAAGAACCGATAGCTAATAGCGAGCCCATAACAATTTGCATCGAAAGCGGCAACCTCCAAGACCAGTCGTTCGGAATCGAATAGCAGAAGTAGTCCATCCACACGCTCGAACAATAGCCAATGATGTTGCCAGTGAATTCGATACACGCAAGTAGGCCTCTGTTGTGCGACGGAGATATCTCGGATTGATAAACGGGAACGATAGTCGATAGCAGACCAACACCGACGCCAGCTATGATTCTTCCAATGATCATTGTGCCGATACCGATCGAGAAGGTTTGGAAAGCGCCTCCGATGACGAATATCATAGCACCATATAAGATCGTTCGTCTTCTTCCAATGATATCTCCGACTTTTCCAACTAGGAGGGAAGAAAAGAAGGCGCCAACCTAGGTAACGAGTGAGCAATGGTAGAAAATCTGGTGGTAATGTTGGATTTTTACCTCAAGGATTGCAACCATGGTCCCGATCTGAGCGGCTGTGGGGTTATTAAAGTACGTTTTGAAATTATCTCCACTGGATAGACATATTAGTGTCAGAATTTGTGTATATGTAGATGTCGCGTGACCTACGTTAGGAGGCCACTCATGACTCCTTGATCATATCCGAACAAAAATACCCCCAGACTCACAAATATACTTGTGAAGTATAGAAGCGGTTTCCCTGTTAACCCATACATCTTGTCGGATTGTCTCCCACCAGTTAAACAAAAGGATATTAATCTTCCAATAGCCGTGGGCCTTCTCGGTTCTGGGTCTGGAATCGGTATATCCTTCCTTCGAATCCGTGTTCTTTGACTTTCTGTGTACTCTTCGTCTTCTTCTTCTTCTTCCTCGGCGTACCTTACCTTTTTAGTCTTCTTCGACTTTCCGTCGTTTGTTAGATGTTGCTTGACCGGATCTTCGTCGTCTGGCGCTTGATCCGCTATGTCACCGGTATCACTCCAAGAATCCGAACCATTGGATTCGGATATATATTCCGAGCCTCGGTCGCCGTGACGATATTGACTGCCTCCTCCTCCGGTGGCAGACGACCGGCCAAGTAACGAAGTCTCCTGCTCACGAGCTTCGGCGTGTTTGTCGCCAGCTTGACTTCTGGATGAACCACTTGTTGAGAGTTGTTGGAGAGGGATGGTTGACGGGGGGCTGCGTGAGGACGTAATCTTGTCGGTTGTGAAGGTTAAATGTTGGTGAGGGTATATATTTGTGATCGCCGGAGTATTGCCGGATGAGAGTGTTAAGTGGTCGATGAGGTCCTTTTTCGACGGGAACTCTAGAAGCTCTAAGCTCGATCCCACCCCTTTCTTGGCCAGGGGAAGAGATTTATGTGGCAAGCTACAACCACGTTTCTTTGTCTGGAGTGCCGAAAGTTGCAAAAGCTGAGGGAGGTTTCCTGCGCGGGTGGATATGGATGTTGTATTTATAATATTGTGTCCTCGTAAAAGTAGTTGTAGTCTACCTTGGTAGTTCCGACAAGATGGCAGGCATACAAGTATATACAAGTATACGTACACCTGACCGAGACGGCGAGTATTCCGAGGAATGTCTTTGAGTTTGTCTTAGTTGTCCCCTTACTAGTACCTACTAGTTACTGTGGATTGAATTTGTTTGATTCTCTCGGGTTCGGCAGAGATGGGCGCATGTTTTGATCAGATGTATCAACAGCTGGTGTAGATCGGAATCCGCTCGGGACAATGCTCGGGCTCCACTAATGCAATGACAAGTGCTACTTCTTATGAAAGGGCGAAGAGACGGACTCCGGGCCAAGATCTTGAGAAAGACGACTAATTATGTATAGTTTCATGTTATGCATCTTGTTTCCCGATTATATTTCGATATCGATAGCTTAAAAATGGGATGGTCGTTAATCTGTCGCGCGACGGGACGAACAACCTCCTACGTAATTGTGCAGAGCTCAGCTCAGCTCGGACCCTGACCATCGTGACTGTGGCTGGTGTAATATAATCTGGATTGTCAAGCCACACAATTTACGCCCACATAACACCAGCCACATATCTCCACGGGGAATGGTCAGCGACCACTCAGATACCACAGCTCCAAGATCTCGCCGACGGGTTGAAACAACCGTCTCTTCACAAGCGCTTATAATCAGACAAGACCAGGCGACTTTTTTCCTGCCTCGCCGCTATCCGAGGAAGGGATTCAATACAATACAATAGGGATAATAGTATAAAACTCGCTGATATAGGAGTAATATACTGCAAAATGCAAAATACAAAAAATTTAAATGGCCCCATCCCTGCGAGCTGTATACTTGTAACAAACTCACCCGCCCAAAGAACCTATATTTGGGCGTCCGTGAGGGAAACGATTCCCGACCGAAGGGAAGAAAAGGATCGATTCTAGACGTCCTGTGTTAGATTGCGATGTATTTGGACATGCCCATGTACACAGATGTAAATGTACATCGTCCATAGGCAATTATAACCAGCAGTGGAAGTATATTTTATAAAACCGGAACAATGGACGTTGTCATCCTGCGGCTTTCGAGCGCCAGGCCCGTTCTACCTGGATTAAGTTCGTACTGTGTATGCATATTTCTGCCACAATCCAACGGTGTGCTGCCTGGACATCTGTTCGTGATACTGAGCAGGGTTCTTGTTCGCTTCAAACAAAGCCGCCCCCTCCGTCCTCATTTCCCGTGCGGGAGTCGTGAGAAATGCCTGATGACCACTCGAACCTGTGAATCTGCTTCGTCTGGTCTTTTGACCACCATGAACTAATGGTTAATTTCACAATATGGATAATAACAACCCCATTTCCCGATTGTTGATTAGAAGAAGAAGAAGAAGTCTTGAATTGAACTGAATCTGAATTGAATTCAACAGTCCATGTCTGTCCACATGTGGGCGTCCACTCATTAATCTCTCTCATTCGAAATTCCCAATTCCCAGAATTCCCACACGTTCGTTTCTTAGCAGCCGCATCGGTCGATCTTTGAAAGATTGCTGGATAACAAAAATACCATTCGCATTACTCCTTCAAGGTCAAAAATTCCTCGGTTTGTGCTATTGAATAGTCTCCGCCAGCCGTTGGATGCAGCACACCGGTGTGTCAGGTCGATTTTTAATTGGAGCGCCCTTCGCAGTCCATTCCTTCGATTTTTGCACGATACCTTAAGCTTATTGCCTTGACGGCCACTCATACGATTGCATTCGAATATTCCTGGGTTTCTTCTTCAAAGTGAGTCTAATATACTATAAGTTACACCCCTCGATCGATCATATACACCTATAACCATACGGTGGGTATGAAGAGTCTTGTGGTTGATCTTCTTTTTCCTTGTCAAATGCAATACTCTGTATTTTGAAATCCCCAGCCCTTCGAATATTATTCCCGTCCGTTTCGTTCGTTCGTTCGTTTCTTAGTTCGAGTAATTGTGCCGGCCGACAAACGGTCGCATCAGGTTCGTCTCACCATTGCAGACAGACAGTGCTGCTTGCATCTCTTCCCTTTTTGCTTGGTCTCTCTTACTCTTACTCCTCTCTCTTACTCCTCTTCCTCTTCCTCTTTCCCCCTCCTCCTCCCCACACCGTTAGAGTTTCTTCACAGTTTCCGACTCTTTTCGAGAAGTTCGCTCTTCTTGATCCAATTGGTGGAGATCGCAACTTTCGTGGACTACGGGTCACCGCCTCGCTTTTCCAGCACCGGTCATTGCATCGCTGTTGGTCCTGTGCTGTCTGCACCGTACCTGTTTTTGCCCCTTAAGTCGAAAACTCGGGACAAACCTTGCATACGTCCGACAGGGTCGACGTAGACACGACCCCCATCGAGGTTGAGAAGAAGTACAAGAAGAAGCAGAAGAAGAAGGTATTTTTTGTTCTTTCTGATCTTGGTACAGACGACACCTATTCCTGTGGCGGTGGATCTGGATATCACTGCCAGCCTGCCAGCCTTCTAGCTTGATCCCGGGAAAACTGTTTCTATTAATATAGAAGGTTTCTTGCTCTTGCATTTGCCGTTTGGTGTTCATCGTTCGTTCGTTCGTTCGTTCATCCGTGGTAGACATCTCGTTATTCGTATTCGGGAAGGCGAACTCGAATCGACTTGACTTGGACTGACAGCGCAGAGCGACCACACTTTATATTAACAAAACAATATAGAGTAGTGCACTGCTCTGCTATATGATCTTATCATATCATATCATATCACACGCGTCAACCTGTTTCTCAAGATCCCTCACTCTCGCTCTCTCTTTCACTTTCTCTCTCATTGTCTCTCACGTGGAGATATATAGTTCTACTGTTGAGGCTGGCTGATAACGTGGAATCCATCCATCCATCC
Source organism: Arthrobotrys conoides (assembly GCA_036971725.1). Taxonomy (NCBI): domain Eukaryota; kingdom Fungi; phylum Ascomycota; class Orbiliomycetes; order Orbiliales; family Orbiliaceae; genus Arthrobotrys; species Arthrobotrys conoides. The sequence continues at coordinate 2,392,164 of JAVHJM010000003.1, read as the reverse complement.
ATCCCAGCGCTCCCGATTAAAAGAGCGAGTTTTTAACACCTCCTCGCTTTACTCTGCCTGCTTGCTTGCTCTTTCCCGCCCTCTTTCTCCGCATCGCATCGCCATTTTGTTCTATTCTATTTAAATTGATCTGTTTAAGAAGTGTTCTATTAGTGCATTGCATTTGGAGATTATTTTATTTCGTTTTGGTGTCCAAAGTGTTAATATCATATCAGCGACAGTAAGACAGCCAGTCCAGCCTCTTCGCTCCTTCCTCTTCGCCTTCCACCAGCCAAAACCAGCTCGAAAATTATTCGCCCAATTTTCTTCTTCGAATATAATTAATTCCCGTCACCATCATCATCATCCATCCATCCATCCATCTCAACAGCTCTCTCAAATATTATCTGTCAGCAGCTGCAGCATCATATTCCGACCTTACTTCGGCCTCCCTGCAATTGATCGGTGTTTTTATTATTATTATTCTATCTCGACATTGTTAGTTTGAGCTTCCGCTGGAGTCCTCGATCGGGCCGGCGAAGATACAATGTCCCAATTCGGAAAGTTCCATGTACGCAGCCCCGATGCTCTTCGCTGCATTCCACTTCATTCCATTCCATCGCTGTTGTTGTTGCTGTCGCTATTGCAATCGCCAAACATTACTAACAATCTTCTTCTTTTTTCTCTATTTCTATAGGACTTTTGTCGCGATTCAACCCTACCTGTGAGTACCATTGTTTTTTTTTCTTTTCTAAACTGTGTGTGGTTAATCTGCGACACCGCTAACTGTTGGGTCTCTAGGTGTGCAATGTAAGCCAACATCTCAGACAGGAACACCCTACCCGTCCGGACATTATCTAATCTATGAATTTTAGTTATTCTTCTACACTAGCGACAACAGCACTGCCGGGCCTATTGATCGTAGCTGCGAGCTAAGGGGCTTTATAGCCAACAATGAACCTTTAAGAAATCTCGGTTCGATAATATTGTGCGGTTTCGCACTCGTTGCTGTTGTCTACTTAATATGGAGATCGGAAAGGAAACAAGCTGCCGTCGGTCGGAGGGAAATGCAAATATTCCTCCTGATGTACGGAGTCGTTTCGCTTGCTGAAATCTTCTCTGTGGGTGGATTTATAACTAGTACTACGGTTCTGAAAGTATGCTGCCGACAACCTGAGATCTCTTTTCGTCACATTGCTAATTTTACCCCCTTCTAGTGGTTTTCGTCAATACATATAGCAGCGATTGCAACCACGTGTTGGATACTTCTCTTAAACGCGATTGTTGGGTACCAGATTCTCGATGACGGAACTCTACTATCTCTGAGTCTTTTCCTCGTTTCGGGTGCTATGATATTCATTGGCACAGGTGTGTTCAGCTCCCCCTTTAATATATATATATATATTATGGACCAGCACTAATAACTTTAACCTAGGCTACATTGCTCTTGATACTGGATTCGGTTACACCGACACATTCAAACCCGATGCCGACTATAAAAACTATGGACTCTACGTCCTGTACTTCCTCTTCCCGATCGTCTGCTTAGCCGGCTACTTTATTCTCGAGAGCATACTTGTGCTCAGAGTATTGGGTGAAACTCGACCAATGCGTACGTCCCCATTAAACGGTCACTATAAGATGTTCAGTACTAACTTTCATGAATAGTGCTACTAGCAGGTGCGGCCGTGCTCTTCGCTATCGGACAAGTTTTCACATTCGTCATCAGCGTGCATCTCTGCAACGCTGCAGATGGAAGAATCGACGGTGCCCTATTCGAAACCTTATTCACACTATTGGCAGTGATCACACTATGGTCCTTCTGGTCGAGTATTACAGAAGACACATGGGTAGACGAACCCCTAAACCCATCGATGTCAGACGTAGGATACGATACACATCGCTCCGGGCGATTCGATTCTCAATACGCTTGAGAAACTCCCCCAAACCAAAAGTGCGGTTGTAATTGATATGGCATTATTGCGCTTACTTATGAATTCTTGTTTATTAATTGTATCATCTTTCTAACTCTCATTTACATATACCCCCTTGTTTCTGTTCCCTTTTCCTTTCTCCTTTTCCTCACCGCGGGCTCTTCTGCATCGTTTCCTTTGCAGTTTTGCAAATGAAGCATTTTCCTGCGTTTTCTTGCTTTTCTTTTTCTCTTCCCCCCCCTTTTTGTTTTATCTCTTCTCTTTGGATTCGAGAATCCTTTCCTTTCATAAAGGATATTCGGATTCGCTTCTATCTAGATGACGGATGCGAGAATAGACCTGGTTATCTTTTTTTATTTTATACACCGGATTCCAGGATCATATATTTCGCCTCTCCCACACTCACTCTTACTCACTTACCAACCTATTACACTCATTCTACACCAACAATCAAATATCGTACTAGCGCTATAGCCTCACCAGCGTTGAACACCAGCATTGAGCAACAAGGAAGAAGAAGGAAGAAGGAGGAAATTAGCATAAGAGAAAGGAAGGAGGGCTCAGACGAATCGATAATGTTAATGAAATATTCACAAAATTTTCTACTTCAATTTTTTTATCTTGCGAAAGCTACGCAATTGCATAAACCTCCTTTTTTTTCATATTTTTTTTGTTCGGATACAAGATAGCTGCTAGCTAGCTCATACAGAGTATGTATATATATATAGTGTTTATATATCAGTAATCTAAACTACTAACTACCATTATAATAAGCCTTTCCTCTAATTGACCGAATCTAATATAATTTCGGTGTCGAAATAATCACATGGTTTATAATGTGAAGAAAAAAACCCATGTGAAATGGATCTCGTGTTTTCGATTAACAAGTTAATTGTTATAAACGGGATTACCTACATCATGCATGACAACTTCTTACGCCTCATATCTGATCCAGTCCGTCTATTCACCGCCACCAACCATTCAACCTCACCTGTGGCATAAAACAACACCAAAAAGCCCGCCAACAAATCTATGCATCCATTTAAACCCTCCTCTTCTCCCTCTCAAAAAAACCTCCCACCACGTGCTCACAAAAATAATATAAAAAACAACTATAAAGAAAATAGGGGGTGTATGAATGGCCGATTCAGACGAAGACTTCGTCCTCTCGAGCTCTGGTGATGACCGGCCAAAAGCTCGAGGTGCAGTAGGAGGTGGTGGTGGTGCTGCGGGTAGCTCCTCCCGCCGGTCGACGCGTAAATCAAAAAGAGCGGATGGAGCACCGGCGCCTGGCGCGACTAGACGTGAGAAATGGGAAGATATCCAAAGATCATGGGATAATGTCGTCGAAGGTGCCGATGGGAGTATTGCCGGTACGGTTATTGGGTTACTCGAGGCTACGAAGCGGAAGAGGTAGGTTCTCCCTCCATGCCCATGTCATTCAATGTATTTTATATGCATGAAATATTCCCGTGTTATAAAATTACTTTTAACTAACCTTACCAATTAATCTACTTTATATAAAATAAAATAAAAAAGACTTCTAAGAGACACAACCCCAATCCAACGAGGAATAATCCGTCACCTGGTCTTAATCCTCGACCTATCCTCCGCAATGTTAGAAAAGGATCTAAGACCCACCAGGTTCCTCCTAACCCTCCGTTACGCTCGCGACTTCGTAACTGAATACTTTGAACAAAACCCTATCAGTCAATTGAGTATCATCGGCATGCACGATGGGTTGGCTTTGAGGATTAGTGATATGGGTGGTAACCCGGCCGACCATTTGACCGCTTTGCAGGAGAAGGCGTTTACGGTTGAACCGAAGGGGGCGAGTAGTTTGCAGAATGCTTTGGAGATGGGGAGGGCAGAATTATTGTGGGTCTTCTTCTTCATTCCTTTTTCCTTTGCCTCTTATATCGAGCCTCTTCATGGCTTTGGAGGGTTCTTGATGATGATATAGAGGAAAGTGCTAACCATAAACCCCTCGAGGGAGTGGGACGAATATAGCCACACACCAACCCACGGAACCCGTGAAATCCTTCTAATCTTTGGTGCATTATCATCATCCGACCCCGGTGACATTCACGACACCATAAATTCCCTCGTGGAAGACAGGATTCAAGTAAGAATCGTGGGATTGGCCGCACAAGTCGCTGTATGCAGGGAATTGGTAACGAAAACTAACGATGGAGATGATTGTAAGCCACACCCTCCCTCCTCTTTTATCTTATTTTTTGTCGAATATATATATATACACCTTCAATATATCTATGAATCTTCAAGGATTTCCTAACGTAAGAATATATTATGAAATACAGCCGCCTACGGCGTCATCCTCGACGAAGGCCACTACCGCGAACTCATGATGGCAGCCACAACCCCACCGGTCACAAAAACCGAAGAAAAAAGCGTCCCAAGCCTCCTAATGATGGGATTCCCATCAAGAACAGTTGAAAAACACGAATCATTTTGCTCATGGTATATACAAAATCATCCATCCTTTTTTCATAAACACACATACTTCAAAATTAGCAACCCACTAACACGAAAACATGATTTTCAAAAAATAAGCCACTCAAACCTCACAAAAGGCGGCTACATCTGCCCCAGGTGTACCGCAAAAGTTTGCTTCTTACCTACGGAGTGCCCTTGCTGCGGGTTGACTTTGATCTTATCCACTCATCTGGCAAGGTCTTATCACCACCTTTTTCCACTAAAGAATTGGATCGAAGTCCCCTGGTCACAGTACGTACACCCCCTTCCCTATGTCTACCTAACAAACCCCCTACCATCACCAAAAAAATCAAGTAAAATCAAGAACTAACAACATCACACAGGGCACACACATCAACCCACTGCTGGTCCTGCCAATCCCCATTCCCCACAAATCAATCCCAATCTTCACCCACAAAGATAAAAATCAGAAAACAAAGTACTACTGCAGCAACAGCCTCAAACGGTACTGCCACCGCCCCAGAAAAAGACCAACAACCACCACTACCACCGACCCAACGCTACGCCTGCACAGACTGCAAAACTCACTTCTGTATCGACTGCGACATCTTCGCTCACGAATCGCTACATAACTGTCCTGGCTGTCAGTCCCTCTCGGAGGAAAGGATCAAAGCTCGTGCAAATTTGTGGCCGGCGACTACTGGAGATGGAACCGCGGATGCAGCTGGTGAGCCGGCATCTAGTATGAGAACCCAAGTGGCGGAAGCTACTAAGATGCTGGAAAAGTCAAAGATTGCGCCAGGGTCGTCGATGGAGGTCGATAACTAGGATCTAAACCCTCATCAATATTATGGTATTCCATGCCTATATATGATACAGTCAAAGGAAAATGATCAGTAATGTGTCATGACAGATTGCGTAGCATACAGGGGGGATTGCATACCATGGCGTTCCGGTAGGATTGCGAAAGGATTTTCTTCTAGCTCTTTTTGACGATATCAGATTTTAGACAAACTTAGACTCACCTCCCCCCTCTTCGAGTTAGACCTATATACCTTCTATGAGTATCTACCTAATGAACTCCAGACTACAAGCATTCATTAAATTGAATCCGTTTATTCCATTGCTTTGTATTCCATAAGCTAAAAGACATGTCGACAACCACGTCGAATTGGCCTCGCTTTTTGATGAAGGTAGAAAAAACATAAAAACAGAGCATTTAGAGGATGTTGAGGGGTGTGATGGGCAGACAGGCTGAGATACAGGAAAACAGGTAAGGTAGTCGCAGAAGAACAAAACCATATATGGTTGGATATCCAGCATATTCGTGGATAGTGGTGATAGCCGCGAAAAGAAACAACAGAAACGAAATAGGTGCTGGTTAGGCTTGAGTGTAAAACAGAGAGAAAAAAGTCGCTGGAGTCGATGAAGTAAAATGCGGTTATAGTTGGATATAAGAATCCCAGCATGAGTAAAGAATAAACTAAACGTATGTAATGTTCCCTCATCAGAATAATTTTATAGCTGACGCGAGAGCCGAGAAAGTAATTTAACGGTACCCCTTCCAGTGGCTTCGATGACCACTACCACCGGAGTGCATATGATGCTGCCCTCCGTGACCAGCACCGTGAGCGCCACTGCGGTTGGTATTGGGGCTTTGTTGACTGGTGAAGTTTGCGAAGTTATTGTTGATGCAAAGCATTCCGACACGAGACCCGAATTTGCTTCCGCGAAGAGACACCATGTGCTTTCGAATATGGCCGGCGACGAACTCTCTCTGATGCATTGGGGCGGTTCCAAGGATCAACTGAATCAGGTAGTTGCCATATTGATCGCTAGCGACTAAAGGAATCCTTGTTAGCAACACAGCTCTGTTTCCAGAATCCAACAATGCATCGGGTTGGAAGCTTTCGAAAGCGGTGGGACTTACTATCAATGATGGGAAGGCGTGGGCGATCCGGGCGTCCCTCGCAAACACGCTCAAGATAACGTTCAAGGAATCCTGGAGCGACACTAGACTTCAGGCATTTCTCAACGACCTTACTAGCGTATTGGTCCATACTGTACTCGACAGCGTTGTGAAGAACCATGTCAAGAGCGAGGCTTTGGTCTCTTGGGGCACCATGCTCGCTGTTAAAGATCTTTAGCATCAGAGACTAAGGAGATGGGAGAGACAATAGGATTGTACTTACCATATATGCTGAATACACCAGTTGCCGAATTGTCCTCGGGCAATCATGTCAAGGTTGGCGAGAACTTCGTTGACACAAGGTCGCTACGATGGACTTGTTAGTAGGGGGGCCCCACCTATAGCTTCGAAGGCGAATACGGATATAGAATATCAACATACCTTGTCCTCTTCCAGACAATTCTCGAAGATATTCTGAACCACCAAACTGCCAGTTTCACCCATGGCAATCTCAGGCCACATACCAGCCAAAGCTTCGTTCATGAATTTCATAACTTGAGGTGGGTTTCCGACCCAACGAACCTCAAACAGCTTTTGCCAGACGTGGCAGGCATCTGGTTTGACTATATTAGCTCCAAGTTTATGATGGAGTATCGGGGAAATGATAACTTACATCGATGCATGACAGTCTCGGGGATGCGATGCAAGAGCTCTTGGATGATCATAACCTTGAAAGGCTCTGGGACAGTGTCCAAAGCGCGTTGGATAACGTGGCATCCGAAAGCATCCATGCTTAGTTGAACGACTCGATTCTTTATCAATTTCATCATGGCCTCGACATGGTAAGGTTCTCCATATTCGAAGCAACGTTGAACAAGGAAGTTACCGAAACGATTGGTCATGAGGGGGAATGCTTTGTCAACGATAGCATTGATTATTTCAATTTTGTGTTCGGGGTGATCAAAATCCTTGAGCTTATGTTGGAGGAACACGGACGCTCCTTGGTCATTCTGCATGACGACTCTGTCGACGAGATAGCCCCAATCGCAGGCGACACCTCGCTCCATTAACCTCTTCCAGTTGGGAGACTCAGTAGAGTTACCGTACAAGTTGGCGCCCATTGGCTGAGTCTGCTTGCTCGTTAGCGTCAAAAATTCAGCAATGATGTTTAAGAGAACAATGGGGCTTACCGGAGATGAATTAGAAGATTTCGACCAGTTATTATGGTTTCCTCGGAAGCCAGACGAATATTCTCCGTGACTGGGCTGGGGATAGACACCAGTATACGGCATTGAACCTCCGTAGCCACTGGACAAGGACATACTATTCATCGAGCTAGATGGAGTATTTGGGCCGGCAGCAGAGTTCCAGGATGTAGCTGAACCATTGGGAACAAATGGTGGGGAAAGGGGACTTGGGGAGAAGCCTTGACGGACGGGTGTGGTATGGAAACCGCTAGGTGGTCCGGGAGGAGGGGGGCCTCCTCGACGATAGTCGTTACTGCCAGGCTTCCAGTCTTGAGCAGGGTCTTGTTCTGGAGCTGGTCTGTTGTAACCCTGGACGGGGTTTGGCTGCCAGTATGGAGGAGCAAGAAGCCCATTTGATCCAGTCGGAACAGATTTTGGCTTTTGATCCCACATAGGAGAGCCAGAGTAGCCTTGACCACGGGGGAGGGGAGAGTGACGGAAGATATTCGGGGCATTATTACCTCCATCGGTTGGTAATTGAAGGGAGACTCCTTCATCATTGTAGAAATCGGCGTCAACTGCTTGAGCAAAGGTATGCTTATTGACCTGTTCCTGGATGAAGTCGTCATCACCCGACTCATACAAACCAACACGGTTCGCTGGAGAGTTGTTTATGCCTCCGTGACGTCCGTCGAAGGCCGACGAATAATCGCGATTCATATTGACAGAGTTAGATTGCATATTGCCTGCCTTATCGCCTACCAATCGAAGATCAGTAACCTCTTTTGTTTTGGAGGCGAGTTCCACTTTTTGTTCCTGGATGATTTGCTCTTGAACTTCGAGCCGAGCAAGCAACGTGTCTAGATCTTCGGGGCGTTGGCCTTTTCTTGAACGATCAGATTCTTCCATTACTATTGATTGAAATTAGCAACCTGTTTAGAGATATTGTAATATTGGGCAAGGTTCTTATCTAAAACAAAATTGAAAAAAAAAAAAAGGTGTGACTGATGATAACTGTGGTGTTGTTGGGTTGGGAAGAAGAGATGAAAAATAAATTCAAAGAAGAAAGATGGGATGATTTGAGAACTGAACCAAACGTACCTTGCTTCACGATAGGACAAAGTAAGTTTGGTAATCTTCGATATTACCTATCATATATATACCAAGAGATACAACCTAGTATCAACCAATCATCATCGGCATCTACATTAGCATCGGGATAGTTTAGAAAGTAACGAATGTGACAGATTGCGAACGACAACGACAGCAACGACGATGAAGAAGCGAGTGAACAGACGACAGTAACAGCAAAATTGATAGGAAAATTGGAAATCAAGAGGTTGTTGCTGATGGCTTTTATGTAAGAGTTATTTATCAACAGGTTGGTCCGAAGCTGTCAAAATCATCCGGGAGGGTTCCAAACGGAGTACCCCGGATGGAATCGATGCTAGACAAAGCTACCTGCAGCTCCTCCAAGCCGGGAGCGAAAGAAAATAAAGGACGATATACCACCTACGGCCGAGAGATCCCGAAAGCAATGATAAAAAAAAAAAAAAAACTTACGTAAAAGAAAACTAGAATGGGAGGTTTGACGGAATTTGAGATTAGATGGGAGCAACTGGAGCAATTGACCAGAGCAGAGGAGCACCGAAGTACCCTTGCTGTCGGATCAGACGAGAGAAAGAGGTAGCAGGGTAATTGATGAGAGAACGGTGATGGTAGACGGGGGGCTGGGATGACGAGATGTTAGGAGAAGGAGGGATTCGGAGAAGGTGGGTGGAGGGAGGAAAGAAGAACGGAAGTTGTGGAGGCCCCGGGGACGTAGCTTAAATATAATTCGAGCGACCTGGTAACAGCCTGGAGACCCCAACACAAGAAGGGTCACTGGGACTACTGGAGACCCAGGGCGAAATTATCTACGTAATTAGGGCTTGGATACGGAGTGTCTACTGTTCAACGCAGACGTTATAAGGGCTAGGACCTAGCCTCGGCATGTCTGATGAGCTATGGCAACATATACTCGAAATGCATACCATCCAGACTTACAACTGAGAAAGGGTATAATCTATGAATGCCCCGAGATCATGAAGTTAAGCATTACCTGCAGGCTATCTTAGGTATCTTGAGGATCTAGGATATATGGCCGGTCCCCGGGAAGATCATGCGACCCCTCTCAATTGGTGAAGGGGCTCCTAGTGGTATACCGGTTTATGTGTAACAAAAAATCCCTATTATTCATCATATACCACCTCTCCAATAATTAGGTCCTCGCAAGGTCCGTACATATCCTAATTCTGCTTAGAACAATCCCAATTCCTGGTCTTGATAAAAATCTTACGACCAATTTATATCAAATCTTGGCTTCGAATTGTTGTTGTTTGTTGCATATTTTAGACCATGCAACCTTAAGCCCTGTTGGGCGGTCCTTCAACACGCCTCCAAGCCAAGGTGGCGCACATGATGCACATCAGCGGCATCACAGATAAATACCCGAATGCCGCTAGCGTGTGCATGCCTCACCATGCATGTCTAGCGGACCATGGTCTATCGATCTACAGTTTCTTTGCCATTACAATGCTAGTTAATCGATATCATGAATCAAAGTTGTTTATTATAAGACATACTAAATAATAACCGACTCTTGTTACACAAGCAGATATACTCTATATCGATAGTGATATAGAGATACAAGACAAAACCCTGCCAAACTTGCTCTGTAGCATTAAAGAGTATCGTAGAATAAGAAGACTGACTAAACACTATTTTCTCTCCCAGGTATAAAAAAACTTTTCCTCAAAAAAGAAGGCAATCCCAAAAAACAAAATCTAAAAATACCACCAAAAGATCTTCCATGTTTCAATATCTTCTTCTCTTCGCATCTTGTATAAACCGATGGCTCGTAGGTATAAAAACCAATAAGAAAAATCGTGAATCCGAAATATCAAAAACGCTCGGGAATATGCAAGAAGGGTTCATAAAAAAACAAGAGTTATACTCGACCTCGACGCATGCAACTGTATCAGAAGGTCATAAAAAATTCGCTTTGCTTTATTTCACTCTTATAAAACCCCCAAGCACTTTTCACACAGAGTCGTCGGCGGGCATTTGAGCCTGCTCCTTCTTCTTCTTCAACTGTTCTTCCTTTACTGCCGCCTCCTCGCGTTCCTCTTCCTCTCTCTGCCTCTTATCGAGGGCGTTGTCTCGATCTCTCAACTCCGATTGACGGATCTCACGTGCCAAGGCAGGGTTTGCATGACGAAGTGGCTTCTGCTTGAGTTCAGCGCGAATCTTCTCGATGCCCTTAGACTTCCATGCGCTGTATCCCTCGTTCATGTTGGGGAACATGACGTAGTTGTCATCACGTTGGATGAAGTCCGAAGGCTTCGGTGGAGCAACAGAGAGGATCATATCGAGTTCGAGAGAGATGGAGTCGCAGTAACGGTCGAGGTTCAAATCGTTAACATCGTCACCGAAGGGATCTTCGATTTCACGGCCGATGGCAGCGAATCCGAGGATGATGTAAGCACCGATCAAAGTACCGGGGATGGCAACCCAGCCCAACTTGGAAACGAGCTGGAATGGCAAGAAGAGAACCTGTTTCGAGAAAAAAGCACTGAGGTTAGTTTACGAACATGTCTCATATTTCAAGTTTTTTGGTGAGTGAAAACATACGTAGAGCCAAGTGATCTGACTGATCACAATGTTGTAAGCAAGTGGCAGAGGAGTCTGAGAGATACGTTCGCAGTTGGTGAGGGAGTCCATCATTCCACCGAGGTAAGCCATGGCCATGCTCTGGTAAGCAGGAACTGGAATCTGACCGCCCTGAACGACCATCTCAAGGTAAGAGCTCAAATAAGTCATAATCTCAAGTGGCAAGTTTCCGTGGTTCTTTCCAGCCTTCTTATAGGCCTTGTATCGTCTGATGGGATTCTTCTCAAAAAAGGTAATTCCGAGGTAAGCTGAGATTCTCTGTGGGGTGGTAAGAGCCTTGCGTGGTGGGATATCACCGTCCCTATGGGCTTGCTTGGCGAAACTCTGAATGTTGGCAATAAGACCTTGAAGGTCCTTGTAGTCGTACTCAGGCTGGTGGCGGAGCTTATGCTTAAGAGCGACGCAGAAGGCCAATAGCAAGTTAAGAGCGGTCAATTTGGCAAGAACATCATCTTCGCCATCAGAGCCTTCACGTTCGCGGATATGGATCCAGATGAGACGAGCCATGTTTCTATTATCAAAAGAATCATATGATTAGTGATCATTCACATTTGAGTCAAAGATGACGAAAAACGCGTTACTCACCGAACATTCAATGTAAGATTGGCCCAGCATTTTCTACCGTCGTTGTATCGCTCATATGCTGTCGATGATCTGAAAGATAGTGCCAAACCGACCAGGAAACCCAAAACTGTGAGCAGCAGGGAGTCGATGCTCAACTGACGGACGAGCTTGTGGATGCATGTAATCCAAACACACCATGCGGACACGAAGAGCATAGGCAGAATCAGTCCCGGAAGAACTGAACCGCGAATACGCATAAAATATGGAAGTCTGGAAGATTTGGTAGCATCGATAGGGCCAGTCTATCATATGTGCCTGTCAGCAAACGGCCGTCTGTCGGATATAACAAACAATCTAATTACTTACGAAATAGCTATCTAGATCACTGCTCAAATCATCAAAGAAGCTCTCTCGAGCGGTGCTGCCCGTCATTTTTTCGGAATTGATTATGAATTATATTCGTTTCTTCAAAATAATTTGCCGTGTAAGATTTGCTTCGGGAGTACCGCGTATCTGGGTATATCGATGATGTCGTTCAGTGTATAGGAGACCGGTCGACAAAGCAAAGACAAATGATAGCTTTAAATCAATGCTCAAAGAGTAGGAATAATTATTACGACTACAATGGGCCGGCCCAAAAAGAACGTTGCTTGATAGGAGGTAGAAAGGGTTAACAGGAAGGAAAGAGATGATGCGAGAGCAGCTGGTTTCATGAACTCTACTGGGGATTATATATATACATTGGGCAGGTATCCGCTCCCCCCAGAAAACTGAGATTCGCAAACAAGGTTCCAAATTTATTTCAGGGAGAAGTAATAGTCATGGGCTGACGTGCATGAGGAAGAAGACCCGCTCGTTTAGGTCGTCTTGTAAAAAAGAAAAGCAAATCCTCGAAGGTTAAAAACCTTTTAGCTTTTCTGCTGCGACGCTATTACATACACTAAATCACGTACGGGCCTTCTCTTTGACGTGTCCACCGATTCCTAAAAATCGAACTATCTGGCGGCATCGTGAAATGGTCAAGCCTCATGCAAAAACTCTGCTTGCAGTGCTTGGAGGTGGGCTCGCAGGCGCAGGTCCAGTTAACTGGTTTCTCGTTGCTTTTGTTAGCATAAAATTGCGCTAAGAACTTGGCTACGGTAAGCACTGCTCCCGAACTGGTAGATCCCCCTGTTTCGCAGTCTTTGACCCATCGTTTCAATGGAAGACCATCCCAATGAAACCCTGCTGGGCGGTTCATAAGTGTCCAAGATTCTTGGCTCATGCGGATGGTGTGGCCTGCTTTTGTCGATTCTCATAATTTCGAGAACAAGCTCCCTGCAAGCCAGTAAGAAAGTTAGTTCCCGCAAGGAGTGCCGTAAGAAAACGGGAGTGAAGGCTTAAATTTTTAGTGCATGCCGGTTAACTTCCCATATAACATAGGACAATCGAAGGCATTTCCAACCGATGAATAGACAGAAACAATGTAGCTCTTCGATGCATGTATATGCCGCAGAGAAAATCTTTTTCGATGGAGAGAGCGTCGTCCAATACAGGATACCCAGCGCTGGGCATGTCGCCTTCAAAACCTGAGACAGGGGAGCCGCTTGCGGGAAGCCTAGCCGGAAGATGGACTCAACGGCCCTGGTTTTTTCTTTCTCTCTTCGCGGCCCTTGAAACAGGGCAAAAAGGCTTGAAGGGGGCGCGGTGCAGTGGATGTGGATGTGGAGCGATGGGCTAGCGTACCAATCAATGGAATCTTCCAACAGGAACATCTATTTTCAGGCCCCTCCTTTTCCCTGATCTTTTCGCTCTCCTTTCAAAGAGGGATAATAAAACTATTGGCGGAAAAGCGTAGTTCGCAGTCTGCGAAGTTTATGTAGTAAGCTGGCACAGTCGCACAGACGTCTACATACAAAGTCCCGACCCATCGTGACCAAGGCCACCGCACACATCGACACTGCAGCTTGTTAGCCTCTTTTTGCATCGCGAATTCGGACTAAGGCACAGCCAGCTGGCGGTAAATTTGACGAGGTTGGAAAAAAATCTCAAATTCAAAATATAGAAACCCACATGTGTGTATGTGATCAAAGTGGAGCTCCGAGGTTGAAGCCCCGACACAACACAGACACGCGAACAACATACCACACTATCGCCACAAACGTTTAGTTCAACATTAACAACCAACTTGAGTCTAATTTGAGCATCTCACATTCGCACCGCACGAGCAATCACATACACTAGAGGATCCTCACTCAAATACAAATATCATGGTCACCTGCTAACTATCTATGTGGCACCTCCCGGTCAAAAAAACCCAACTAGCTCTTACTCTGTACAGCCGCAGTGAGCTAGAGCCTCCTGTATATTACTAATCCCCACCATAACAAATCCTAGGCCTACAACTATCGATCGATCGGAATGTTCCCAAAAATATCCAACAAAGCCTCGATATGAAAAAAAGCTTAGATAACATAACCACAATCGATAAGAGAAAAAAAAACAATCGATTGTCGCGTGCCAAACATGCCAGCATTGCTCATGCTCCAAGACCTTTCACAGCGAAACAAGTAACCCCTCAGATGGCCATTCACCGTGTTGGATGTTGCATTTCTGTAACGAACGAATGAGCATCCATCAATTCGTCAGCCCCTCATCCAGTAGCTTTCTTTCTTCAAAGACCTTCCCAAACATAAACATAACGTTAACTAAACCAACTAGTTTAACACCTACAAAAAATGTGATCTGAGATCGGTATATGCCATAAAACATGCCTTGAAGTGATCGGATGCACGTGGTAAAGCCTTAGCTCGTTGGACCTATAGTAGCTAATTGACTCTCCGCATTAAGGCCAGAAAGTCTTAGAAAAGCACAAAGCTGGAGAAATAAGAAGAAAAAGGAATGGATATTTCCACCTCATAACATCCCTTCCCCGCTTATAATATCCACTATACAATCGATACATAAGAACAAGTACCCCCCCTGCAGATCGAAAGGATCCAAAAAGTATTATGGCTTCAAAGCTCAAGAAGCTATTCGATAAGAACGACAGCAGCAGCACGGCAGAACCCGTCCTTCAAAATGCAACACCAACAACCCAACTTATTCAACCAGTATCAGAAGAACCCCCTTACGACCCCTCCCTTCGCCCTCGCTTCCTAATCATAGGAGCCGGCCACCGCGGAAACGCCTACGCCCGTGCCATAAACTCCTCAACCAACGGAATCATCGCATCAGTCGCAGACATCCACACTTACAAACGTGAATCCCTCGCTGAGCGCTACAGGATCCCCAAGGACCTCTGCTTCTCCGATTGGCGTGACATCCTGAAACCCGAATCTCAAGAGATTATCAATTCCTCCGGTGGCATAGACGGCGTTTTGATTTGTACATTGGATCAAACGCATGCTGAGATTGCAACGGCTTTGATCCCATTCGGGTGGCACGTTTTGATCGAAAAACCCTTGGCGACTACTTACCTCGATTGTTTGAAAATCCAGACTGCGATCCAAGCTACTAATGTAGTCTTTGCTATTGGTCATGTTCTTCGCTATTCCCCTCATAACCGACTTCTTCACCGTCTTCTAACACAAGACAAGATAGTCGGTGAAATAGTGGCGATCGAACATAAAGAACCCATAGGGTGGTACCATTTCGCTCATTCATTTGTCAGAGGCAACTGGCACAAGGAATCCGAGTCCGGTCCATCTATCCTTACAAAATGTTGCCATGATTTAGATATTCTACTATGGTTCCTATGTTCTCCCAAACCATTTGATCCAGATGATACAGCTACTAAGCCGGATGAGCCAAGCAATGTTTATTCAACAGGCAAACTCACGTATTTCCACAAAAGAAACAAACCAGAAAATGCAACAAATAACTGCATTACCTGCCCAGAGAGCGTGGAAAGGGCGTGCATGTATTCCGCCAAAAAGATATACTATGAAAACCCATCGGGTTTAAGAGGGGGGTTTAATACCAGTTGGCCGGTCGATATAGTATATCCAGAAATCGAGGATGACCCGGGGAATTTTAAGGTGAAAACAGAGAACCTACTGAAACGATTGGAAGAAGGTCCATATGGGCGGTGTGTGTACGACGGACATAATGACGTGGTTGACAATCAAGTGGTGGTAATGAGCTGGGACGGAGACGATAATGATACTAAAAACTCAGGGAGAAGTCCAAAAACCGCTACTCTCACAATGACCGCTGTATGCTCATACCCCTCCCAATGCTTCAATCCGATACAATCCACTCAACTAACAAAAATCCAGTTCACCCACGCAATCTGCCAAAGAAAGACCGTAATCTACGGCACCAAAGGTGAACTCCACTCAGACACATCATGGCCCGCCGCCGCCGCAGACCAAGAAAAACGCCCGATGAGGCAGCCACAAACATCACTCCACTCAATCTCATTTACAGACCCGTACGCTCAATGGGTATCTCACACACCGGATGAAGCCGACAGATTTAGCGGTCACGGCGGTGGTGACACAGGCCTGGCTAAGGCGTTTGTTAGCGCCGTGGAGGCTGTCAAGGTTCACGGTTGGGACGTGGGAAAGGCGCAAAGGGTGCATATCGGGGCGGGTATAGACGAGGCGGTCAGGGCCCACGGAATGGCGTGGTGTGCCGAGGACAGTAGGGCATCTGGGGAACGGAAGGTTTGGGCCTCGTGGGATGCAGAGCAGCGGGAGAAGTTGTAATTTGTAGATCTGTACGACTTTTGCTCTGTGCAACCATATTTACTTTTCTTGGGCCGTGCGGTGGCTTTTCTAAGCAGTGATTTTTTTTTCACGACGGAGCTCTCGTTCCTCCCTTTTTCCTACAAATAGTAATGGAGACTCTAGACCCAGCGGGAAGTTAATGCGTCTTTGATGCAGCAAGGAACTTTTGTGTATTGTTCGATTGACTCAATGATATCTTCTCGTACACAGTTTTTCCGAATAATATCCAAGAAAAAGAGCAATCAAAACAGTAGCCGATGGTATTGTGTACCCAACCCGTCCCATCCTATCCCATCCCAAATGATATCGTAAACCCTCCATTAATTTGCCCATTCCATATCCTAAATCCAGCCTTGGTACCCAGAAACCCCATGAAACCCCCCTAATCCGTAACCCAAAAGGAATGTAAAAGATTAAATAATAAGTAATACAAAATTTGCAAAATAATGAGGGGAAAAAAAGAATAGCCATGCACGCTAGAAACTTCATCAAACATGGTGTTCGCTCCGTGAATTCTTATGCATGACTCGATGTGTTATCGGTCGAATTGGTGTGCACCGCAACGATTGGCATTGGTGGGCTTTTTGGTGGGATGGAAGAGCCCATCTCGACATCGGACTCTTTCGACCTCGACCAAGTAGGACGAGGAATCTCCTTTCCCTCGAGTCCCATTCTCTGGGCAGTGCAAGCGAGACGGGCCGAGTCCTCATGAGCCGAGCAGCTGAGATCAACATCCTGGTCTGGATTGGCACCCTCGTACTGCAAGAACTTGAGGAGTCTGTAGAAACCGGCTGCGAGGAAAGATCCCAAAAATGGTCCAGCCCCTAAAATATCGTTAGAACATCATTTCGCCCGAGAATTCCTGAGTAAAGCCATAAACTTACAGTAAACCCACTGGTCACTATAAAATTTACCAGCAGCAACGGCGGGGCCGAAAGACCTGGCCGGGTTCAACGATGCACCGGTATAGTAGATTCCGACGAGATGCCCAACAAACAAAGCCATGCCAATACCCAACGGTGCGAGGAATGTAGCTTTGGTTTTCTGCAGTCGTGGGAATAAGGTTAGGAATGTTACGTAAATATTCGGGAAGGGGCCGATGATTCGGTTTCTTACCTCGACGGCTAGCATGAAAATGGTTATGATGAGCTGAGCGGTCAAAAACATCTCAAGGAACATGCCTTCGACGTTTGACATCCCGTCTAAAACATCGGCTCGGTTAGTTTTTTTTCTTATTCAGCGTATAAAAACGTCCACACGGGTATGCGGAAACATACGTTCAACAGTAGTCTGAGCATTCAATGGACCCGGAAAGAGGCCCTCAGCAACTCCAGCGGCCGCAATACTGCCCAAAATCTGAGCCAAAAAGCAAAATAGAGCCCTAAGAAGAAACGCTAGTTAGAATGGCGGGGCACTTTTGCAAATATTTTGGAACCGTTTTGGGAAGGAAACCAACCTTGGAATGGGCATGCCGTTACCCAACACTAGGGCAAGTGTAACCTATCTCTACCGTTAGTATCATGTGATTTTATCATTCTTTAGAAGCTTGGGCAGGGATGGGGTTATGGGGAATATTCGAATGTGGGGGAATTTAAAGTTGAAACCTACAGCAGGGTTGAACATTCCACCGCTGACCCGATAGAAGATCCAGACATTGACACCCAAACTGACGGCAAACCCAAGGGCGATGTATACCACCAAGGCGGGGTCGGATCCACCAACTGGTGAGGCTCCTTCTTGAGTATATAGAGCTCGGTGACCAGTAACCGATACAACACCTAAGCGGTTGTGTTAGAAAGCGGTATTCTAGAATAGTGGCTATCCTTGAACGCATGGGGCCTATGTTTGGGGAATCCTTACTAAAGGCCATGAAAAGAAACAAAAAGGTGCCTAGTTGCGCAATAAGATTAGCGATATGTCCGATCATGCAAGCATGGTATCCAGAAGGGGAATTTCGTACCGACGAATTCACCGGTCTATAGTTTTAGGAGATTTCCGTTAGGTATCGGTACAAACAAAACGATTGATAACGCCGAACATATGTACATATGCATGTGACGAAGTGCGAAGGGGTTGGTTTGATTTCGAGGGTACTCACAGTAGCTACCAGATCTACAAAGAAAGAACCCTTGTTAGAATATCTCTACTCTCAACTGATATAATATAATTATAACTAGGAAGGAGGGAGAGGTCGACTTACGATTCTTCACCTTTGCAGGCATGTAATTTTCCCAAGATGCCATCTTTGTTGTATTATGTTGATATCGAATGATATAATAATATAATATAAACCAAGATCGATCTGATCCCTTCGAAGGTCCACAATTGGAATAATATATAAAGATATCCACACAAGAGAAAAGAAATAGATTTGAAAGAGCCGGGAGGGCTTGCTTTATATAAAGAAGAAAGTTCCCAAGTGAACAGATATTCTCCGAATGGAACTTATGGCTGTATTTATGTATGTAACGGGCAGACCGAATAAAAAACTAATCGACAATGGCGGGGAGGGGGTATGGATGTCTAATATAAACAACCAGACTACCGTGGGTACTTCGTTCTGGTGTGCATGAACGGTCGGAGTAGGACGAAAGCCACGGTGAAACAGAGAGCGTATGTAGTAAAAGTATTATGATATGGGATTGGCATTATAGATTTTGGGGCCGGGACCATTGCACGCCATCTGGATATACGGGTCAGTCAGTCAGTCAGCCTCTTTTCGTAGAAATCCAGTTCAGGCTATAGACCTTAAAAGACCCCCCCAATTTTAAGGTTACGGTCAGCTGGAGGCCACCGTGAAAAGACGGAACCTTGCATTTCCCTTTTTTTTCTCCTCTTCTTTTTCTTCTCTTCTTCCCTTTTTTTTATTTTTGTTTTTCTTCGGACCCGGAATCTGAACAAATTTGTTTTTTAAAGCTGTGCCCCGAGTGCAGAGCAGTGCAGGAGGGTTTCTTCTCTGACAATGTTGGGGGATGTCAAAGTTGCAAGTTGCGTGTTGGATTAAGCAACAAGGCCGACCAATCAGCCCGAGCCGGGATTGTAGCACAGCGGTCGGTGTGCATGCATCCAGGGTCGAAACAAGCGGTACATGCGTGCATGTAATTGCAATGTCGACGTGATCAATGGCAACCTGAACTCGGACTCCTGTGTGCGCATGGGACATCCCACCATGTATGTGAGTACATACATACGTCCCGCGGTGTGTGTGGGTGGGCATGGATGCAAACAATCAATCAAGCAATTGAAGAACCAAGGACTCACTCGATAGCAGGATGCATCTATTCTGTCTGACGGACAAGGGTGCGGACCGCCAAACCCGCTAGACGGCCGATGAACGATGGATTGATAGTCTAGAGAGTTTTTGCCATTACGGCTTTAAGGACCAGAGACCATCGGTCAGCTTCGACGATGGTTTCTGGTGAAATGACCGGATCCACAATGGTCACAGCGCCGTCGGTTCCACCGTCGTCGATAACGCCCACATTAGTATCTGGATGCGGTGGCTGCAGACGCAGAGACCTACTGTAAATCTATGCATTCAGCCAGTTTCTCTCTCTCTTTTCTCACTTATTAATTTCCATTCATCATATCATTCATTCATTCATCATCCATTCATTCATTCGTTAGCTCCGGCCGTTGGTACCTGGGAACGAGACCAGTTGGTCCTGGAATGTTTCTGTGCTTTTTCCTTCCCTTTCTTTCTTCCAGTCCTGTCCTGTCCTCGCTTTTTCTTGCAGATAAAATCCAACCGTCATTTCACCCTGCACTGCAACCAGGTGATACCTTGCTTGCCCCAGCATTCTTCTTCCTTCTTCTGTCCTTTCTGACCGACAAGAAGAAAGACCCTTGCCGTCCCGCCCTTGACTAAAGACAAAAATAATCCCCAAAAGTAACCCTGAGGGTTAATCCTGTAATTTGGTGATAAGCGAGGTCCCGATAACGGTTGACCGCTGGGTTAACAAAAAAAAGGGTTCAAGCTTAGACCCTTCGAATGCGGAACCGAAGCAAGAACTGGGTAATGATTATCCCCCTTCCCCCCCTCCACAACCTGGAGCATTCTAGCCTTTTGAGCGTTTCTATCTCTCTTTTTTTTTTTTTTTTTCCCCTCAGTCTATCTTCTCGTGAGATACCGTGAGAGTACATGTGCGAAGGTAGCCCTTTCTCGATGACGGGATCCCAAGACAGCGTCGTCTGCATCAGGTAAGGCTCGGGTTCTTGTTCGAGCTGGGTTCCCGACGGTCAGGCAGCTGTTAAGATCGGTAGCGGCAAGGATTGCTGCTGGACATGGCTTGGATGCCATCACTACAATATCATCATCGGGCTAGTTTAGCCCTTAGTGCTGGACTGATACTCCGGAGAAAAGAATTAACAAGATTCGCCTCCAGCGGCATCGTCACGATCTTTGCCCACGGCCTCACTAAAATAATGAGTAACTTAGTAAGTAGACTAATATCGGAATCGAGCGGCACCATCAGTCTATCATCTCGTCACTATCACAGTATACGCATATCTTTTTGATCACAGCAATCGCGTCGGTAAAAGCCAAATCTCTCGGAAAAATAATCAAGGACTTACTTGATATCACTAGTTAGATGTTGTTTAACATCACGATCACACAGACACAATTAATAATATTACTATCCTATCATACCGCATGTGATTGATTGCCTGGGGGGGTTTTCCCTTCCCTTCCCTTACTTCCCGCAAATCATCGTCTGCCAGATTGCACAGACAATTAATCTGTGCTTAATTGTTATTAATGTTAAATGTTTAATCTGTTTGTGTATCACAATTGCCGTCCCTGCAGTTTATACCACCATCACCACCCAAATTTATTAATTCTAATTCTAATTCTAATCCATTCCGCCCGGGAACCCAGATATGAATGATAGATGGGGATACATGAAACATAATTCTTCTACCTCATTTCATTTCTTTTTTTTTTTTTTTTTTTTTTCCTGTATTAAAAAGTTAAGAAAGATAGAAAGAAAGGATAACTTTGTATTCGAAGCCAAGCCAACGGGCTCCCCGGAACAATCTAGGCCCAACACCTGTCACACCACATCAAATTCTCCAACTTCAATCCTAAAACGTTGTAAATACCCCAATTCCATATCCATAACATTCTACTTCAACTTCACCCTTATCAAAAATAAAAAAAATATACTACAAACTTCCCCCGAGAGTCAACCTTACCCATTCTTCCCCCCATTCCCATCATCTATCTCTATTCTTACACCCCAAAGACACATTACCATCGCTTCAATTTACCCGAGTCTCCAAACCCTTCCAGCCGACCCGGCGACCTCCAGCTGTCATGTTACATAACATAAACACCGCCCATAAAAAAACCCTGCATAACGCATGCTAAAAACTTCACAAGGGGGGGGGAGGGGAACGTCTCTTCTTAATCTCGCACTTCGCAATAGCTGGTCGGTAGACCCGAACTCGAACTCGAATACAACGGTTTCCTAAAAAAAAAAAACGTTTATCCAAAAAGGGTTTAAACTTTTTTCAAACTTTACATATGCCAGTCTCAGCTTTCAGCTTGCTTTTCATTCCGTATCACAGCTATTGCACGGATTACTTACTGTAAAGGTAAAGGGTTAATTCGGGAACCCATTTCCTTTTTTAAATATATGTATGTTCCAATCATGTCATCTCGTGAAGACGTCAAGCCACGCGGAGCTCCCGAGTATACTATTATCACTACTTACATATCACTATAAACCCTCATCACCTTACATCTCTAACCCGCACGCATACCGGGATCGCGATCGGAAGCAATTCAGCCCCCTTCGAGCATGGACTCTAGAAGTTTCTCGGAATCCCGAAAAACAGAAGAAGAAAAAGCCACAAGACCCCGAGGTGGACGGGGAATTGTGAAAAGAAAAAAAAATTCCAAGCTAGATAATTATAATCACCATCTCATTTGAAAAAAAAAAAAAACCTCGTGAACCCTTACGTTGATCGTATGATCAAACATTATCTTCGGGTGAAAAAGACCAAAAAATTTTTGTGAAGCATTTTGAAAAAATTTCTTCATTTCATCTCTCTATATCTATCTTTTCGTTCATGCTAAAAGTGGGGAGGAACTATCTGATGAAGGGGATACAAAAAATAAAAAAATTCTTTTCACTAGGATACGTACCGCGGCTATAGTATCTCATGCAAATGTCATCAATTTCTCTTTTTCAATAACCTTAGCTTTCTTTTGATGAAAGTAGCTTTCCTTCTGATGGAGATGATGCATTGCTTTCACTATGCCAGAATACTCAACAGCGACCATAAGAACTTACAACTTCTAACAACAAAGGTCCACTTGATGTGCCGGGAGACGAACAGATACAGGGTTCTTTTTTCTATCTTTTGAAAAGAAACAATTGCTTTAAACTTGGAAATCCGATCCATCCGAGCGCCATAAATCGACCGTTTTAACGCCGTGCTCCCCAAAGCTAAGTATAACTCTAAGCCCAGTCCGAACCCAACCTTTTTTCCGCAAACACCAAGCCAAGTCGTGGGGCGACGCAATTGTGATAGTGAGTGTGAGTGTGATTCTGTTAAATCCGTTCACAATCAAGGAAATCAATGGAACGACCTTGCTACATCCATCACCCAAGCTGCCTGATATCAAGCCGCGAGTTGATGGGTTGGCGGGTTCTGAACCTAAATGAAAAAAAAAAAAAAAATAGGAGGAACCCGGAAAAGTAATCCAAACGAGGCCGCTACAGGGCCAGTTCATCCCTTCAACTCCCTGTATTCTTTTTGTTTCCTTGTTGGACCCCGGAACTGCTGGACGAATCTTCGGTCTTCCAGATACTACCATCGGAGTGGTCATTGACCTTCTGGTCATCAGATGCTACACTTTCGTTTTTGATGTTCACCTGGGCTTCTTCGAGAGGGTGCTCAATCAAAGGTTGTGTGAGAAGGCTTCCCTCTGGGTCGCTATGGAAAGGGACGCCATTATGGCCTCCGTGAGTCAGGCAACCTATACATTGACATCCATCACCACACATGCACCCCCCGTTGTGCTGAGAGCAGCTCCCTAGATTGTAATCAAGTTGAATGAACGCCGAGGGTGAGAGTTGATTCCCTTGCATGCTTATCATATCCTTATCATCCAGCATATTATCTAGCACAGCATCACCAAACATGCCGACGCTTCCACTAGGCGGGAACTCGACCCCAGAAACGGAGTGCGAGAACCCTATAGTGGAAGGAGAATGCTCCTCTGAGCTTTGCTCAGGCGTGTCCATATTTTCATGTATATTTCTAATATACGCGACGCTGGCTGAATTATACGGATGAGTGATACACATAACGCAGCTGCAATTGGGACCGCAACTGCACTCTTGGCCGTGGGGTAGGGCATATGGCATCGATGTATCAGGGGGAGGGCAGCAGTTTCCGCTCATCTTCCTTGCGTGTTCGCTAGCCTGGCTAGCTCTTAGAGCGGCATCTGCTTCCTCCTGTTGCTGCCTTTCATGTGCCTCTCTGATGGCATTCATATAGTTGACTTGTCGTTGGTTGAATCGGCGGGTCGAGTATATTGTGTACGCTGAGTCTTGAGTATCTAATGATAGATCACCCTGTTGTGGTCCATACGGCATACCCGGAATTATCTGATTCCCTGTCATGACATTGGGGACACTGGTGCTGCGTCCGTCGGGTCCATGGCCGCCAAACTGCCTCATGTCACCTTCGGGGTACACTCCAACCGATGCTCGTTTCCGGGGATACATTTCAGTAGTATGGCGACGGGTCTTTTGTTCTTTTGGGATTTGGAAATCCCCATATTGATTGTTTTGCTGTAGCTGCGGTTGTTGAAAACCCTGGAATCCGGCCGCTGTAGGGTCTATGAAACCCTGTGTGTCCATACTCCCAGTTTCAGGTTTGCAACAGCTCTTTTTCGATGATGGTGCTTTGGCGATAGGACCTGACGAAAAACCAGGAGGTGGGCCGGGTGGGAAAAATTGTTGTCCAAGCGGAGTATGCAGATCCAATGGTGTCGGGAAAGCATCCATCGGGTTCAAACCGTTAAACCCCGCCGGCGGCCACATCTGTGGATCTATTCCAGCCATGAAATCTGGGTTCTCGATCCCCGGTGATAAAAACCCCGGTGGGAATCCATAGGGCATAGGAGCCTGTTGAGCCGGCGTAGAGGGAATCGATGAGAGATGCGAAACACCCCTCTTGGGGCCTTTGTCCTCCTTCTTCACCCTTCCATCACCTGGTGTTCCACAAGGACAGCTGTTTGATGATTTCGGAATAGCAACACTGGCAATTTCACAACTACAGGTACCGGCCTCGTGCGGGCATGAAGATAACGGTCTGCCCGGTTTACGAACTTTGATTAAAATCCGGTCTGAATGAGTACATTTTGACGATCTATGGCCTCTCATGCACGGCTCACTACAATGCGCCACAACTCGTTTAGCATATGTATTTTTTTATATCTTTTTATATCTCTTCCTTCCTTTCTTTCTTTCTTTCTTTTTTTTTTTTTGCACAATGAACGAGAGAAGTATGAGAGAAAAGCACGTACCAGGCAAATTTTACGCCATTTATCATAGGCATTTCTGATTATAAGCTGGTAAAATAAACTAACAGCATACAAGCCCGAAGGCTTGTACTATAGGTTGAAAAGTAGTCCTCGCAGGAGTTAAGTGAAGCTCCCGGGATAATAGAGCGAACTTTTACGGTACGGGTGCCGTACCGTGATTCTCTAAAGGGAGAGAAGTAAAAAGATACTAATTAAGGTGGATAAGGCCCTATAAAAATAGAATGATGTACCCGAACAAAGCAATATTCGATATTGAAATGCAATGCACTCAATTGCGATGGATCGGGCGATCAGTAGAACCGGTACGGTAATCGGGCAAGCCGATCACAACGCCCTGGAGGACAGGAAAAAATCGGTGCGTCGGTTTCGTGATATAAAAGCCAGGCGACAGAACGTATGGAGGAGGGCAATGAGACAATAGGGTGTTTGAGCTGGTTGAGAGAGGGTTTCTATTGCGCTACGAGGCGTTTGTTGGGCGCGCGGTCCTCACGAGGGTTTGATAGACGCCGGAGTGAGCAATAGCGAGGTCGTCGAGTGTCCGAAGTGCCGTGAAGCAAACGGGGTTTGTGATGTATGAGAGAGAAGTAAGAGGGAAAAGTGCTCTGGCGATTGAGCAGGTTGACAAGTTGGTGAGCTTGGCGCAAGAGAAACCTGCTCCCAATTGGACCAATCACAGGTGGACCGGGTTCAGGTTGGGGGGAGGGGTAAGCGGCAGAAGGAGTGAAGTCGAGAGCGTTAGTTCGAGCAGTGTTGCCGTTATATACATGCACAATCGGACGAGGTTTAGGCTGAAGCTGCCCTATAACCTGACCCTAAAGTTGATCGATTGAGGTGTCGATGTGTATCCGGAGGCTGTTGGCAGCTGTCGACAGCTATCGAGATGCAGATGATCGATGAGGTGCAGTTGAGTTGCGGTTGCAGTGCACAGAGAGGATCGAAGATATTATAATTGGAAAGAAAAGATCAACAGAAAGAGAGAGAAAAAGAAAAACACCAAGTGGTATTTTCGGAAGGGCCACGGTTAGGTCAGATGTAAGGATGAGGTATAGCGTCTAGGATCAAATGTTCAGCCCTTGCGTCTAGCAGATGCTGGTACCGGGAATCGGATGTCTAGATCTAGCTTAAGACTGCGACTGGGACTGGGACTGGAAGAGCCTCGTCGGATGCGATGTATTCGTTCGTATGTTGGAACTGGTACAGTCCAGTCCGGGTGGCTGGTGGCGGGGGACTCTGGTAGGTATTTATCCCCCCCACTTCTCCCTGCGACAACAACCAGATACCTAATATAATATAATATCAATATAAAAGATATATCAAAGGTAAGTACCTAGGTAGTCTATAGGAAGAAGATAAAAAAGTCAAAACGAGGTATCGTCAGGGTAAACGTATGTTCGGGTGTCATGTTTGGAAGAGCCCTGAAACATATCCGCCCACTGACGGTGGCTTGGCTTATAATATAAAAAAAAAATGTGAACCACTTCTGAACGCTATTTGAACTGGACAACATGGACAGTTCGAAGAGCCTTGCAAAGCGCCAATCTTTTTTGTTATTTTTGTGTCTCTGTTTCTCAACAAGATCGAAGTAGACGATATCGATGCTAGTGTGGTACTTACCGGACTACTACTGGACGAGATCTAGACAGATAATATGATATCTATTGACGGATTTGTCGTGGCTAAGTTATAGCGTGGTTGCGGATGAGGCTATTATTTCTACACGAGACCAGATAAGGGTAAGAGTAAGAGTAAGAGTAAATAGTAGTAATTATAACTATCGATTGCGATGACATATTCCCTTGCTGTCATAGGATCCCGTATATAAGTATATATATATATATATATATATATATATAAATAAGTATCGAATCTACAAAGTTGTGTAGAATATATATCAGGAGATATCGAGATGATCCCGTTGGCAATTGTGGCCGGGTGCAGCGATACAAGAAGATCGAGAACAAGCTTGGCCAAGCTGAGCTTCCAAACCTGGCTGAACGGAACTTTCCTGCTTTTCCGCCGCCCGTTTATTCGTTTATTATCGATAAATTCTGACCTGACCTGCCAAGCAATAAGTAAGTCTCTTCACCACAAAAAATACTTTTTTTTATTTTATCACAACTGCAAAAAACCACACTTCTAAAAACACATCGCCACTATACTACCATGACTATCACTTCGCAGTACAGTCATATACATATACAACCATATCTTTCACAATATCTTTTCTTCCTACGCGCTTCTATTTCTTGAATATAAACATACTTACAGTCTCAATGCTGTCCTCTCTCTCCCCCATCTTCAGCCGATCAGCGGACAGCGGGATGTTCCTGTCACTGGCCTGCCTTGCACCCGACTCCATACCATGAAGGAGGTGAAACCCTGATCGAGACACAAATATATGTCTACTCTCCGCTGGTCACGAGGATATGTCACGATGGTGTTTCGATGATTCTTTGAATATCAATGATTCATCCCAAACAAAGCCGATGATGTACATATGTGCATCATGGACGACCGAAGCATAAAAAAATAAATAAAATGGTTTCAGCCACCGCATTGATCAAAGAAAAAAACGTGGCACAATTGTGGCAACAGCAAATGTCTAAGACCTTTCAATCAACATGGGCAATGTTTTGAATCTTATTATTTTTTTTTTAAAAAAAAGGGTGCCGGTCCGAATTGCCAAAACTCAAATCTTGAGAGCCGCAATAACTTCAGAAATGTCATGTTGACGATGCTTCTGGAAGTACCTTGGTCATCAGAAAGCTGTTTTATGCGATGCACCCTCCTCGAAGTTCTCTTCCACCTTTCGCAAGGCCGAGCCAGGATAACAACAGAGTTCTTCAACCAATATTCCCTCAGCATGATAACATAGCCAACCCGTCAGTCAAGATCGGTCCGTCCAAACTTCTGAGCGCATACTTGGATCTGCCGGCAGAAGGACCTAGATCAAGAAGAGACTTCGAGGTCTACAGTGATGGGCAATTTCATGCCGCTGAAACTTTACATTCGAAGGAAATCTTTGCCGGCAACCAGATTAAACTTTGCGTCGGCGTAGATCCTGCCGTAACCGAAGCTCTTCGGTTATCCAAGGAAGATGGCGAACTTAATCGGCGGCTCTTGAGAGACAGGGAAAAATACCTTACGAGGCATCCTAACGAAGAAAACGTGGCGCGGAGCGTGTACAGACAGGTCGAGGGCCAAGTCACTGACTTGCTCCAGAAACAGGATTTCCACTGTCTATGGCCTTTTGCTATGGTGTTCAGTTGCTATGAGTTTACGAGTCACAGACGTAACTTTCAGCATGGCCATTGTCTCTACTTGATGGTAACGGTGCCATCGCAGGAGTCATGGAGTTCCGTGGAAACACTCCACAAGCTGGTGGTCGACATGGTGCGCTGCAAAAATCCAAAATATCCTCTGCATGTCATAATCCAGGAGATATCTCAGCAAGGCCTGTTGAACGATGGGCGGCCACGACTCCTAGAGTCACAGCGAGGACGAAGTTTGCCAAGAAATATTGACTATCATGTTCGACCACCGATGGGCTCCTCTATCGGACCTCCCACCGCAGGTCTAAGTGGTACAATTGGCGGCTATGTGACGACCCAATCCGGCAAAGTTTACGCGGTGACAGCAAGTCACACTGTTGGTAATCAACACGAGGCAGTTGTTTCACCGTCAACCGTGGATCTTGATACCTGTTACATGCAAGCTTCTGCCAAAGAACAGTTGGCATTGCAGGAATTGGAGTTCCACCTCAGGACCATCGGCCCAAATTGCAAGGAAACTTTCGATTCCCGTCGAAAGTGGGAAATAGCACAGGAAGAACTTCTTGTCTTCGCGGATGCCGGCAAGGCTACCGGACCTGTCTGTGAGTTCGGTACCATTCACAAGAAAAGCCAAGGAGCGTTTTATGTTTCACACGCCGGCACGACGATCAAGAGCTACTTGGATCTTGCTCTCGTGGAATGTTACGGGCTGAGGACGGGGTTCAACACCATTGCGTGTACTTTGTGGAACGGTACCTCTGCGGTATATGAAGTCAACGCGGCTCGAAGTCCCATCCATGGCGAGCGTGTCGTCAAGAACGGACGTAAGTCTCATCCCGTCGATCCTAACGCCCCTGCGATTCCATCAGACTGACAGGGGCAACTAGGATCGACGGGCTTGACACATGGCAGTATCCTGTCAGAGTTAGCTGTCGTTGGATACTTTGAGCCTGAGCTGGTAACTGTACTATGGAGTGGTATGACAGCATCTGTTGAGCCTCGTATCATCAAAAACTGGTGCATAACTTCAAACCGTCGTACTTTAGAAGACAATATCTTCGCAGGCCCCGGCGATAGCGGTGCTTGGGTTCTCTCGGAACCCCATATTTCTGCCGAACAGCCGGGCCCGGAGGTGCTTCTTAGCCAGACTCCTGTAGTCGGTGCCGTTCTACACGGATTCGTATCGGTGGAAGGCGTCGATTTGGTGATGTTCCAACCCTGGGAATTCATGGCAGAGGGCTTTGGACAGCTCACAGGAGAGGAATGTGTACCATGCCTTCCGCTGTCGGATAACATAGCTCTCTTTCGTGAGTTTCAGGGCACCTTGAATGGCTGTGGGATCTGCCTTCAAGAAGGTCAAGTAAACCATTACATCAACCAATGCCCGGAACGCTTCGAACCGGAAGGCTCCAGAACCTTATTTGTGAAAACGAATGGAGGCGTCAGAATTCTAGATGAGGCCGAGGATATGAATGCCCGGTATCGACTACAAAAGTCATCCAGGGTATCGCCTAAAACCCAGCAAGCCGTTCCACTAACACCTCCTGAACAAGAAGATGACCCGCCGTCACCCATCGTCTGGTCGCCAATCTCGACGCTAATGGACGAGCTTGCGCCAATTGACGAGGGTATTAACACTCCAGCTAGCGACAAGGACCTTGAAACGTAAATTACTTGGTAAGCACCTCGAAACCCCATTTATTTTATTTTAACATTTATGTCCCCGCATGCTTGCCGATTTTCATGATGATTCAAAAATTTTCAATGCATAGTTCACCTGAGGGCACAAAGCCCAATGAACGAAGCAAAATTATCCATCTTTCGCTCCTATCTGATCCCAAGCAAGCATGTTGAATTCATCAAATGTTATACCTTCACGACCACTCCTATATCTGGATTGACGCTGACATTGGTATCCAAAGACTATCTAGGGACATATTATACAGCCACGCTCGGAATAGCGTTACTGCTGTCTAAGATTGCTGAAACTCTAAATACTAACCCAATTCTAGATATAAAACTGAGCTTAATAAGGATGATAGAGATTGCGGCAAGAAATATATACAGAAGTGCAGCGCTTTTTCAAAAAATAATATTGACAAGTAGTAATAATAATATGACGTAGTATTTTTCTCATCAAGTGCAGAATTCAACCTTCTAAAAGCCACTTTTATTAAAGAAGAAACCTCTAAGAACCTCCACCCTAAATTATATACTGTAACCCCCCACCCTCTCCTAGCTTACAATACGAATAATAAAAGAGAGTGAGATTTATCGAGAATTCTCCGTGGTAATATCTGGCTGGGTACGTGAGTGTGTGTGTGTGAGGTAGTGGAAGCGAGTTTGGTCCGGGAAAAAAATTTGGGAGTCCCCTTATGCCCGAACGCTCCTCGAACCAGCAGCACTCTTGAAGCTGGCATCACACTCCGCATATCCCCTACCGGCACCGAATCCAAGACCGATCCATGCAGGGAAAGCTCTTCGCTTGAACAAAAGGACGGAGAAAACGATGCCGAATCCGAGACCGAGACCGGATTTTATGATGGCGTTGGAAAGGCAGAGGTCCCACTATAGCGAAGAATTTTAAGCATATATATTAGCTCTCTATTTTTTTTTTTTCCCCCCTTGTTGAAGTTTTTATGTAATATGATAATCCACCGGGTGCATTCATCAATGCCAATTGGGTCTAACGGACCTTATCATTAAGAAGAGTCTCTGAGACAGGAGCAGATACTCTGCTGACGACCTGCGATGAGGAAGTCGATGGTGTGGAAGTCTCGGATGTGCCTGTGGTTGTCGTCATTGTGGCGGATTAGATTTTCGGAGGGGTTTCTATGAAAGATGGTATTGGATTATCGGTATTAACGGGAGTTCGTGGAACAGTTCGAGAATCAATTGTTCGAGGATTTGTTCGACAATCGGTTTAGGTTTTCTGGCCTTTGTTCTCGGCGCTTGAGGTGGGCTCTTTGAGGGGTCGGGGAGGGTGGGATGGTGGGAGCGGTTGAGGTTTCGAAAGAATGGGATTTTGAGGTTTAAACTAGCACGAGCGTGATTTAATAAACTTGTCTCCGAGCCGAACTGGACGCCCGCAGCGTATAATTTTTTTCGCCTAATATCAGACTTAGAACCTGCATTGGCAACTCATCCCAAGAAAATCCCGTCCTGTTCAAAAAAAAAAAAGTAGGAACTGCAACAGCATCGAATTTCTATCGCACAGTTCTGCATCATGGTCCTTTCAACGGCAAATTTCACGAAATCTCTTCGCGACAGGTCAAAGCCGTTATTGGAGCTATTACCTACCGCACAATCGGTTTGTAGGGGCGAGGTTGTTCTATTTTTTCCTGGGAAGGAAGAATGGCTGGTGGAATGGCTGGTTGAGCGGTTGGAGGATGGGACGTCGTCGGAGTATGTCTTTTGACTCCATATCTCTTCAAAACGACACCGATAACAGGATTACAAAATGACTAATCCATTGAGATATCTTATAGTGGTCGATTATCCCCAGATGCTTGGAATACCCTCTACGATCTATTAAATACCCTAGACCTAAACCTCACTGCTGCTTCCACGACACTACGAAAACACAAATTCGCCGGAATAATAGCGAAAACCTTATCAGAAGCTGCCGCAAAATACTCAAGCGAAGAAGAAGAATCGATATCAAGCAACAATGGCACCGAAGATATCGAAATGCGAGACTCTGCGTCTTCGACAAGCTCGTCTGCTACCGAACCCGGAAGCCCTCTCCTTCGCACGACCTATGCCCGCGCAAATCGTCATAGAATAAAACGGGAATGGACGAGGCGAGGTCAGCAAGTTGAGGTCTTACTTTCTGCCGTGTTTAGGGTGGTGGAATACTTGAAAGTACGGTTTGAGGGAGGTTCGGGTCGAGATCAGACGAATCCGAAAAGAAGAAGATTGGATTTGACGACCCCGATATTCAAGTTTTCACCGGAGACGGCCGCCGAGCTGTGTGAATCTTACTTTAAGTTGCTGTTTATTGTGGTTCAAGGACTTGGTTGGGTCGATGGTGTGGTTAATTGGACGGCTTTGTGTCAAATGATCTGGAAGTCATGTTCCTATGGGGTGTCTGATGCTGCTAAGGTAATATCAAATATTTTGGAGCTTGAAGAATGCGATGCTAATAAAGACCATAGCTTTCGTCTCTCGTATCCGGGAAACTATTAAAGCCCATGTCCATGATCCTCAGCGTACCCTCACTACCCAAGGATATCAGAGAGATAATCGCCAGTTTTCTGGGCAACTACATCTTTCAACCTATCTCAGCTCCGAAAGAGAAACGATCTGAATTCCTTAATATTCTCAAACCTCTCGCGGATGCATGCGCAGACCAGAAATCCACATCAACCTCGGAATCAATCGCCTTGTCGCTCCCCATAATCCTGGAGTTGGCTATTGAGAAGGCAGATAGGGACTATTCGGTCAAACAGCGACGACATGCTGACGGATTCGTCAGTATTTTATTATCCTGGATGCTATCGATCACAAAAAATCACTTGGCCGTTCATACAGAAGTTTTGGATATCGCCATTAGGAATAAGGTTGCCGTGGAGGAAGCAGCATTGAAGAATTCGATCAAGTTGGCATTACGACAACCTTCCGATGTGGACTGGGCGGTACTACAAGCAGTGGCGAAAATCGATTTAGACGTCCTGATGTCTACGGAAGGGGATACGGTATTCGACATGATCTCAGAATTGGATACTAAGGACTGCGGGGAAGGTGTTTGGCAGTTTATCCGACAGATTATCACTGTTTCAGTGGAGGCCCGCGATATAGAGAGTCTATTCGAGAGGTGGTTCACATTACTTGGCCAGGAACCAGAAAATCAATCAACAGTTTGGCGATCTGACCGATTTCAGCGGCTTATGGCGTCTAATGTTGAAATCGGGTTGACGCAAAGCCAGATCCAGAACGTCTTCAAGAAGTACTCGACGTCCGAAGCTATCAAGATTTCTTTGCCGATGGTTGATAGTATCCTCCGGGGAGTCACTCGGATAGAGACTATTGATAAACTAGGGTCTGAAGGGTTGGTTATATCACTATTCAACGATATTAGTATCATTCTTCCGAAGGCAGATGACAGTAAGAGCCAGTGGCAATACTGGAGGGTTCTATTGAGGGTATTAGATATGTGGCCGGCACTAGAGTTCTCTAGCAAGATTGGAGAAATCAAGGACACATTGCTTAAACGTACAACGACGCTCTTGGGTGGACCCAAACTTAAAACAGACATGTCTAAAGAAGTATCGATTCTGCTCACGCTTGCCTTAGTATTCCGAGAGCACGAGTATATGGATGTTGAAGAACTCGAAGGGATCCTAAAGGGAATTATACCTCGAATCAAATCTACCAAAAAGAGTTCATGGGATGGCAGTTTTGATAGAATATCCGGTTTCCCTGATGTTGCTGTATCTTTTGTGTATACTGTAACATCTCGGTTCGTGGCTTTGCTAAGGTAACATCTCCCTCGTATTTTCATTTGATATAACGGCAAACTAAATTGAAGCAGACAACTAAACGATGATCTCTTGCGGGAACTCTTTCTATCTATCTTGAAAGAAGCCTCTGAGGCAACTGTCGATGATAAGACCGTGGGCATAAGGTCAGCTTGGAGTTCCTTTGTTAGCAGTGACTCAAAAGTCTATGAAGACGCAAGGACCAAAGGTAATCAATATAACTTAACACTAGAAGTCATAATCCGAATACTAACCACTATAATTAGATGTTTTTTTCACAACAATACTAGAAACTATACGAAAAGAAAGGCCTTCAGCCCGCCAACTTTCCGTTATCCTCGAGGTTTTCACTGGGTGTCCTCTAGCCTCGCTCAGGAAATCGCAACGGGAAGGCATAATTGATGAACTGTTTTTGATTGCAAAACAAACGACAGAGCCCGAGGAAAGACGAAATGTGCTGGATGCCTTGGTCAGGTTAGCTCGGCTATCGACGAACTCTTCGGCCCTCGCAACGTCCCTAGGTAGCCTAGATGGGCTCTATGGGCTATTCACAGCTGGTGACACGGACTTAAGTGTTATCATTGAACTCGCTAAAATGGTGATAAGGTATGCACACTATAATTCTTACGGATATATCAGAGATTCTAATCGAATACTAGACACCTTGCCGAATCTCGACATCATGAGAAAGCGGAACTACAGCTATTAGAAGCGGTCGATCTTGCCGATAGCCTCCTAGATAAAGCTGGAGCAGTCGATATTAGCGTCCGCGCTTGGTCGCACGCGATCATCCAAGGAACTATACAGACTACGAGCGACGACAAGGAGGATGCCGTCAAGGAAAGGATATACTCGTTGGTAGACAAATCATCTACCATTTTGATTGGCCTTATCACGGGCCCAGAGACCGAGAGTGGTTCACAACAAGCAGACCTAGATTTAACGTTTTTAGAATCTTTGGTTCCTCTAGTCAAGAACCGAGATGGAAATGGTGTATCTGACATTATACCGTTGGATAAAGTTGCAAGGCTTCGGTCCCGGCTCGACTCGATGCTTTTGGGTCACAGAAAATCTTCTACAGACCAATCTTTGATATTTTACGCCCGTGTAATCTCGACGGTTGCAAGCGATGATGGAAGACAAGCTACCGATATTGCGTTCCTGCTCGCTCAGAAAGGTCAGTTCTCCACCACAATAAGAGGCCCAGGGCACAAAATCTAACTATTCGTTCTGTTATAGGCTTGTACGAACCTTTCCGGTCCAGCTATAAGTCAACCATTTCCAGGCTGCAGCCTTTGGCCATATCCGATCTTCTCGGACATGTCACCGATGCTATTTTCCCAGCATCGTCAAAAATACCGTCCTCTTTCTATCTGATTTTGCAAGATATACTGGGCATTGCGATTGGTATGTTTTCAAAGAACATCAAATCCTTCCATCAAGGAGCATGGCTAACATTCCTTCTGAAGGAAAAAAATCAAGTGATACACAACTTGACACTCAGATTTCATTTATTTTCTCCCAGTTGGCATTAGCAAGTCCTGCTTGTGACAATTTCGAAAGTCTATGTGTTCTGTTAAATACGACTAGTATACTCATCAAAGACAAGGTAAACTCCAATGACCCCCTCTTAGATATCTCTAGAGCTAACAATTTCTCTAGGGGCTCTCAATTTCACAGTTAAATATTGAGGAAACTCTTGCAAGCATTGCTATCACAATTTCGTCGCATGGCCCGCGATTTGTTTACACCGTCGCGAACACAGACCCAATTTTCATCCCTGTCTGTGGTATTATGGGGAGCATTCTCAGCGGCCAAAGGTTCAGAATCAAAAACCGACATGGTCTTGTTACTGCCACTCTCGAAGCCCTCATGAATCTCCTCTTCATACCACGAATCACAGGCAGGAAGAAGTCAGATACCGAAATCCACCCACCTTGGTTAGCCAACGCTAAGAGTTGGACGGTAACCAAAGAAGCCGCGGTATCATACTGCCGACTACTAACGATGCTCTGCGATCCTTCTACTTCAAGTGTCAGGATGAACCGCAAATCTGATAATCTTTCTTCGGCTACAGTGGCGGCAAGGAAGGCGGTCGAACCACATGTTCCTGGATTGTTGAAACGATATATTAACTTGAATCTTACACATCATTTGACATCGGATGTTAGGACGGCTTTGACGCCGGGGTTGTATGCTATGTTTGATGTTATGCAGGAGTCGACTTTGAGGTCTTTGAATATGAGCTTGGATAATCCGGGAAGAGTGGTGTTCAAGGCTTTGTATGAGGATTGGAATAAGTTTGGGAAGTGGGTCGACTAATATCCAAAATCTTCTTTGTATAGCCATGAATTCTTGTAAATATATATGTATAATACATCAAAATACCCAGAGCACTAAAGGCTGCCACGATTGTATGGTCTTTAAGATAATTCTATTTAAAGCTTCGCTTTATGGTCTCCTGTGTCTGTTACCTCCTTCGCTGCCCTCTCCCTCAGCAATTTCCTCAATATTTTGCCTGATGGATTCTTTGGAATCTCATCTACCCATACGATACCCCCAGTAAGCTGCTTGTAGCTAGAAACCACTTTCGACATATATTTCTTTATATCTTCGCTCGTTACTTTAGAACCCGCATTTCTGACAATGTAGGCCCTAGGACGTTCGTTATCCGCCCATTTGATGCCAATGACTCCAACATCTGCTACATCTGGGTGCTCCAAGAGTACCGCTTCCAGTTCAGCTGGCGCTACTTGATAGCCTGATGTTTTGATGAGTTCCTGTATTATAGCCTAGTCAGCATGTAGCCCTCCAAACTACCGTAAGAACGAGTCTCTTTACCTTCTTCCTATCCACAATATACCATAACCCCTCGTCATCAACGTATGCAACATCACCGGTCTTCAACCATCCATCAGGAGTAATTGTATCCGCTGTTGCTTCAGGTTTGTTATAATATCCTTTCATAACATTTGGCCCACGGACCCATAGTTCTCCGGGTTGGTTCCTTCCCAGCTCCTTCCCATCCGCATCGACTACTTTAGCCCTACAGTTCGGTGCAATGTGACCAACGGTCCCTCGTTTGGGATTGACGTTTAGTTTATTCTCTCTTTGCACGATAACTGCACAGGTTACCTCGCTCAAGCCGTATCCTGTTTTAAAAAATAATTTTTAGACTAAGCTCTCCCCCTTGATACGCATAGGTTTGGGTTTTTGAGGAAATTTAACTCACCTTGTAGAATCCTCACATTGTTGAATTTGGCTTCAGCAGCGATAGCCGTCTCTGCACTCAATGGCGCAGCACCACATCCAATAGACTTAACGGACGACAAATCCGTCTTATCAACAGCCGGATGCTTCGCGAATGCCACGATGATAGGCGGCACGGCCGAAATCGACGTAACTCTATACTTCTCAATGCATCTATACAACCCCCCCTCTTTGTCAGCATAAAGACCAACCACATACTTTAATAAATGTGAATAAACCCCCATACTTCAAATACTCCACAAAATCAAACTTGGGCATAACATAAACCCTAATCCCCTGTTTCGCAGACTGCAGCACAAACGCCGCCATCCCGTAGGCATGGTACATCGGAATCGCCGCCAAATTCACGGGTGTATAATCCGGCACATCTTCATCCATAGTTATCGACTGCGTAGCATTCGACACGAAATTCCTGTGCGTGATCTCTACCCCCTTCGGCATCCCCGTCGTACCGCTAGAATAGTTAATAGCAACGGTAGTATCCAACTCCTCTTTTCCCAACCTTCGCCATCCAAAATCTTCTTTGTCGGAGAGGATGTCGGTCCAATACCCCCCGATGGGGTATTTCTCCCAACCGGAGCGATTGGGATTCTTGACGTTATCGTCAAATACAAATATTTTTCTAGTATCGAACCCGGTTACCTTCGCCGCTTCCAAAGCGGTGGGGACCGCATCTGGCGCCACAAAAAGTACTTTCGCATGAGCGTCTTTGATCTGGTACGCCAATTCTCTAGCCGTAAACGTGGGATTCGCGCCTGTGAATACACATTCGGATCCCACTATACCCATAAGCAAGACGGGGAAATAGATGTTATTACTCGAGAACACGAGGAGTTTGTCTTGCGGCTTCAACCGGAGTTTGGTCTGGATCCCGCTGGCGACTCGACGAGCCCATGATCGGTATTCGTGCAGAGAAATGTGTTTTTCTTCCGGGTTGATGGAGTCTAGGTAGATAGGTTCCTTAGAGAGCGGTGCATCTGGTGATTCGAAAAGCCAGGTGAGAAGGTCCACTTCTGGAATGTTGATTGTTGGAAATGGTGAGTCGAATGGCATCTTTTCAAAAGCTATTCCTATATGCAGGTTTAACCAATATAAAAAAGGCGTATATATATAAACGAAATTATAGATCTAGCTAGATATCCCCAGAGCTCAAGTAATATATCATAAATGAAGCCGAATATTAACAAGACCCGATCGATACCGACGCAGGAAACCGAAGAGGAAGGGGGGGGATAGTAGAATATATACATAATTACAAGCATCAAGTACCGAGGGTATGGACTACGGAAACGCACGGCGCGCGGGCCATCATCTTGCCTTTAATGCCCTGATTAGTGTCTTTTACCACATACTTGATTGGGGTTTCAGTGAGTACGACACTATCGAGGGGGGTGGGCATATGTGGGACCTCTCGAATGCTCTTTTAAGCCGTGGCTTCCCCACAAAACGCCTAAAAAAACCACACACTGGGGCGGCGCGGCCAGTATATCTCGTCTCGAGATCCGGGTTCGTTTAAACCCAGCCGAAAGTGGGTAAAAGACATCGGAAGGAGCCATACGGAAGCATTATCCGTGGGGGGTCTTAAATTTATAAATGACATTTGCTGTGCAGTAATCTCGCATTCCATTGCAGATTTTTAAAGAGAAAAAAACCTTTTGAGAAAAGGGTCTGGCGCAGCTAGCATATGCGCATGCAATGCTCGCAATTTTTTATAGGTAGCTTAAGTAGTCCCGCCCCTAGTTAGGATTCCTGCTCTACTTCCACTTTTGTGGTGGCCAATTACCAAACAAAACTCCGTTGATTGATAGTGAAGACCAGAGCGTGGAAAGAGCATTCCTCGCGAACGAAAACAGGAGCCACCCAGCAGATCGAAGCTTATTGGAGATCTTGAAATGCAGCTACCCGACGGAAGATTTCCCTTGCGCATTCTTTGTAGCACAACCTCGAATGTTCATAACTACACGTGGCTAATGTCGAGGCTCATGCATGGCCTGGCCGTGTTGGGATTTGTTGCATTTTTCGTCCCTATTATACAACTCAAGCCGAAATGATTAGTCACCTACTGTGCGCTGCTCGATAACCACGTGAAATCTACAATATGTAAGTAGCCTTTACGCATGGCATTCATGCAATCGTATTCTGTGTAACCTAAGGTCAACTTAACCTTCTCCAAAGCAAGAGTATACGTGGGGGTTTGATATGATAAAAGCGGTTGACAGGAATGAAAGAAAAAACCAAGATGAAGGAAACGAGAGTCCTAGCTGCCCTTGTTATCACCCTATCGAGGATAAACCAGCTATCCTTTGTAACCTTTCTGAAAGAAAAAGAACCCTCTTTATAAAAACGATAGAAAGAGAAAATACCCAAAGCGCAGTGTTTTATGCAAAACGCCAATCAATAGGGACTCGGCCTTTCGCAGGATCCGCGATCATGTTAAAAGCCGCCGGTGATAAATCTAGATCATACTCAGCGCACCCTCCGCACCTATCAACAACTGTGATGACGACCTCCTGCCGCTTTTCTAAGGCATGATCATAAGTATCTTGGGCAGTCAGCCTTCCTCTACGCTACAAAGGAGCCTCGCCCGGATGATTATAATTTTTCACGCCGTGTGTGCCATTGGCAGAAGCTGTGGTCTTCAAAATGCTAGATTTCGTCCTTATTCTTGTTGCAAACGTCGTAACAGGATCGTCTACAGGGCGGGTATCATTGGGTTCGGCCCATCTCCGCCTTAAAGAACCAATATCGGAGCGTCGACTGAAGCCTCCCTTCGGCCGCACGACTATTTGTCGTCCGCAAAAGGGATTATTGTTGCTGTTGGCAGTTGCCATCGAATCAAACAAAGCATGTCCGATTGCTGCAATTAGATCCGAAGCTGAATTTGTAATCCCACAGGAGCCCAGCCCGGGGTCGTAGTAAGTTGCGTCACCAGAATAAGTCTGTCCACTGCCTCCTCCTCCTCCTCCTCCTCCTCCTCCTCCTCCTCCAGTGCTTGGCGATGGTGCAGGAGCTGATGAACGTGAGCTCGCTGGAGCGGAACTCTCAGGGCGTGAGCTAGCAACTTGGCTGCTTTGAGCGCTAGTAGAGCTTGACGAAGTGGGTGCTTGTGTAGAAGATGTACTAGACAGGGTAATTATTCTTCGAGAAGATGAACTATTCAAAATACCAAAAATAAATATGCATGAACACAACCATGATTATATCTAAGATTTCCACATAGACGTACCTTTGCTCAGCCGGAACAACGATAACACCTCCACCGGGGTCATTGTAGATTAGCACTCTCACCGAAGAACTAGGAGCACCAGACGAAGCCGTATTTGTGACTGTAAACGGAACACTCGTATAAGTTGTACGAGTACTTCCGCCCGAAATCCTTGTTGAAGCCCCAACGACGGTTGTCGAAGAGCCCAAAGTGACGACTCTTCCCTGCGAAGTTACGGTAGCTGTAGGACTAACCACGAATGTAGTCCCACCCGTAACAACCGTAGTCCCTCCCTCAACTGTAGTAACGACACGACCGATTGTAAAAGTTGCTGGACCAACAGTACTCAACGGTAAATATGAAGTAGCGGGTATGACAGAGCCTCTCGAGAGCTGATATGTGATACCCTCCGGCTGTTCGTATTGAATTGTAAAAAGCTGGCCGTTGACTCGAGTAACTTCTGTCATGGTGCGGGTAGTGGTAGGAACAAAGATCTTGCCTCCAGGCAGGGTGATACCAGGCCGAGATCCATTGGCACCAACGACTCCATTTCTTTGCGCTCGAATACGTTTAACTCGCCTTGAAACCCCGATTCCGATTCCGAGAGCGATACCCAGTACGATCAAGAACAGAAGGGCCATTAATTTGTAAAAGTTCTTGCGACGGAACCCACATATATAGAGGCTATGGGGCTTAGAAGTACCAGCGAAGGTTCGTGTGCGAGCATATTGCCGCAGCCCGGCGTTTGGGTGGATCTTTTCGAGAATACCGAGCCCCATTTTCGATTTGACTGACCACGCGAGGGTACCTCTGGTAGAAGCGATAGATAAAGCGAACTGATAGCTTTGTCCAACCAAGCTGAAATGAAGACAAAGGTCGTTTCCTGATAAACATCATACTTTCGTATTGGCGACATCTGACCAGCATGTTAATATTCTTGCAATTGTCAGTCTGATTGTCTTGTATCGTCGACTCAGACCAGATAGTCGGGCCAATCTTCAAAAGAACATAATAATTCATGTACATTTTGAAATTGAATTATATAACCCAAACGAACTGTAAAACAAAGAGGAACGTCGATAGATCGAGCTAAAATTCTCAGGGCGATTCTCCGTTGTCCCACTTCCAACTACCCAAATTCAATAGCAATGCAAGATCCAATAGTGCCACCCCGTCTGGAAACAACCGACTAATTCGCATACCCTAAACCTGCATAACCATCATGAAATCGCTTCAATCGACGCCCCAGCTACCATAATCCAATATGGAAATTACGGATACCATTGGTCCCCATAGGTAACCTAGGCCCCGCACGGTGGAAGGTTGGGAATAACATTTTCACCCTTCTTGTTGCAAGTGAAGCCAATATGTTGCATATTTTCGGAACGGGTGAGAAGTCAAACCTCTCACAACAGATATACCACCATCCCGTTACCATGGTATCATAGGACTTCTAAGGAACTGCTGATGATCATGATGGTTTGTGGAAAATTCCGACTGTGATTGATAATTAGCGTGTCTAGTATCTAATGATTTGACATGGCAGGTTATCCGCTATCCCAAATCCTGTTCACCCGATTCCCGGTTCAAAGCGTTGGGTTTTACTTCCATGCTGAATGTTCGAACTCTTCCCAACTGAAGTTTGGAGGAACCCAGCCGCAAAATCTTGGCTGATCCGCGCGTGTTTCCAAAAAAAAATATATTCAAATGGGAGCCGTGGTCTTCAATGGCTTCATAGGCGGATGGTACCATCAAACTAGCGCTTGGTTTGGGGAAGCTTTGCAACTAACGATTAGCAGCCCCTTCAAACCTGATCCATATGCAGATCCCTTGAGTCTCGTAAAAAAAAACTTGCTAGACATCTAGTCAAAGAACTTGGATCTAGATTTTGCTCTTGGAAGAGAAAGAAAAAGGTTTGGACATACGCCAAGCATCGGTTCCAATCTGTGACTTCGAAAGTCCACAGCTGCACAGTATCCACTGAATTATCACAAATCGGAAGCATAAGAGGAAGGTTGCATTTTCCTTTCACGTCGGCTCTTGAGACAAGGTGGTTCGACAATATCGCATGAAATAAGCCGGTTAAGCATTAAATTGTGAAGCTTCATATCCACAATTATCCAAGGTACCCCGAGCATTCGTATGTTGTGAGAAGCCCACGCGTTTATGACGATGTCACTCATGCAGAGTATAAATTATAACAACTATGTGGTGTATGTCGTGTTCATGTTAGTAACGATGCATTTAAAGTGCATGCCCCTTGCTTGAATTCAGCGGCAACGTAGTACGGGTTGTTGACTAGTCAGGTAGCC
The DNA here is from genome assembly GCA_036971725.1 of Arthrobotrys conoides. Lineage (NCBI taxonomy): Eukaryota > Fungi > Ascomycota > Orbiliomycetes > Orbiliales > Orbiliaceae > Arthrobotrys > Arthrobotrys conoides. The sequence goes on along the minus strand of JAVHJM010000003.1, from coordinate 2,349,609 downwards.
CAACGGTGGTACGTACCACAGCGGTGTCTGCTCACATCTGAGATCCATACGGTTGATTTATATGCCAAGTTGGCCTGCAAGGCGGTTAGTTAGCCATTAATGCATTTTTCCTTTCGCAGCTTGGTGGCGCAGGTACCATCCTTCTCGAATCCTCGAAGGCGTTCGTTTGGTCTGTTCTGATCTGATCGATATCTGTCACGAAACGTAGCTAAGGAAGTTCCGTCGACGTACAGGCTGTCCATTCTGCTCAGCTTTCCCGTTTGCATAAAAGTCTGCAAAGACTAGTGCACATGACAAGGATTACTCGAAAGGATCGAATAATGATCGAGTAAGAAACGGTCAACCTGCGTAATCCTTAACCAATTTGTCGGACTAAGAAGCTTGTTTCGATCTTGAGTATGTACGAGCTCTCCTGTGTCCGTCCCGTCACGCTTAATTAAGCTCTAGCTTCTTTTTCGTTTGCCGCCTTCTTGTCTTTGACAGACTTTGACAATGTTGGGGATGTCGACCTATATAAAACCTCGGTCGGTAGTTTATGCGCCATCCTGTTTTATTCGAGCCAACAGAGCACGAAACACCCAATCGTCCGCCAGCCATCCCACTTGGCCGGGGTTCCTGTAACAAGCTTCCCGTTAAACTCTCTGATCTGGTTCTTCATCGGGTTCCATTTTTGGCTCAGGCTTTTGAAGTTGACGAATTAGTTAGCACGGTAACTGATTGTTGGCATATTCCTGCCTCCTCACTTACTATCCCAGGTTATTAATAATTTCCCATCAAATTTTTTTCTTCCGCAAGTTCTTCGACTATTAATTCAGCGTCGACTTTGATATTACTTCCATGTGTCCTCAACAGCTCCTCTGTCCCATCTGTCCGATCGAGTCTCTCCGAATTTCCAGCTTCTAGGTAGTTTCGATAAGTAACGACTTCATACAAAGTATACAACTTAAACCGTCAACTTTATTCTTCCACGTCATTTTATATACCGACATCGTCGCCATCGCAAGTGGAGAGAGAGGTCTTGGGTCTGGTCTTCTCCCCGCCAACCACGTTTCCCAGGCCATCTCTAGCGCGCCTTTTGATTTCCAATGCTCATTCCTCCTGCATAATTCTACCCGCCCGCCCCGGAATTGTTCACAGCTTCAACCTCTCATCAACCTCCCAATTCTCGATATCTTTCTCCCTTTCGACCATATCAATATCTCCGACAAAATATCTACCCCTGGAGTCCCACTATCAGGACTTTTTCTCCTCGTATCAATTACAGAGGTCTTCTCCGAACCAATACTCGAAGCTCTACCAGACCCCAATTGGGTCTCTCCTACTCTCGCAAACATGGCTCAAGTACTCTCTCCTATCCCTTCCGTCTCCACAACCAACGGAATGCGACCCGAAAACCGTTCCCTCTCCATCGATATCGCAACAGCATTCTCCCCTGTCGACGAAAGAGGTGCCTTCATGCACGACAAAATCTTCAAAGAAGGTTGGTTGCATCAAAGGACGCGAAAAACCAAGGTACGTTATTATTTTCAATGTTCCATATATAAATATCGTTGCTAATATCTTCTTTGTAGAACTGGAAACGCCGTTGGTACGTGCTCAGAGGGTCAGCTATCAGCATCTACAAAGACGACAATGAAAAGAAACTCCACCGTCAGATTCAACTCAGCGACCTTACCGCGTGTGCTCCACTCAAAAACGACAAACGTCCTCACATATTTGGTCTATTTTCGCCCACCAGAAACTTCCATCTACAAGCTTCAAGTGATGCAGAAATGAACGAATGGGTCAAACTAGTTCGTGAAATGACGGCATTGGAGGAATCAGACGAGCCACTAGTCATGAGCCCAATCTCAGAGTCACATCCCATCATAATCCCCAGAAGGGCTTCACAACCTCCTGGTCCATCGAGTCCTACCGCTAGGCCACAGGATAGCCATGTTGGTTCGTTTACTCTCGACTATTCTGGTGCTTCCATGTCATCAACCTCTGAGCTCGGTGGAGTAATATCGCAGACATCACTTGCAATTCCAACAGGTGAACCCAGCACCTCTGTATTGAGACCAACATCACCACCAACAACTGCTGCCAGCGGTGCAACTGGAGCCTCAATCGCTTCTCCTATCTCAACCAATGATCATCAAAACGCTCCGCCAACAGCCGGATTCAAACGCCAAGAATCGGAGCTTTCCAACCTTGAAGGACAATTAAATGAATCTAGGGTCGTCTGGCATGGGTATTTGTACGTCTTAAAATCCAAGTCAGGAATTCGACAATGGAAGAAAATATGGGTGGTCCTTCGACCACGAAATATCACATTCTACAAAAACGACGACGAATACAGAGCCCTCAAGTTGATCCCTCTCGAAACAATTGTCGATGCTGTCGAAATCGACCCAATTTCGAAAAGCAAGAAACACTGCATGCAGTTGATCTTAGAAAATAAATCGTACCGGTTTGCTGCTGGGAACGATGAGGGCCTTACAAAGTGGCTCGGCGCAATTAAGAGTACACTTGCAAAGAGCCGACGGTAATGGCATGGGTTTCTTTAAGTTTTCTTCTTTTCTTCTCTATTAGGTGTTTTTTTTTTTTTTTTTTTTGTTACAAAACTCTACGGGAAGCCTCTTTTCTATTAGTAATTCACGAAGAACTGCTTTTTCTTAACGACATTCATTACGATACATGACATACGGCCGCCTTCCTAACTCTGCTTCTCGATGAGCATTTTATCTCTTTTTATCATTATTCAGACGACTATCACGAATCAACATGAGCGGGGTTTTGGTAATTTTTTTTTCTTCACTGGCTTATTTTACTTCCGTGCGAGGGGCATCGACTTTCTTAATCGCAACCTCTTTCCTCATTTTTATGTCCCTGTTCCTTCCGTTCCTTTTCTAGCGTCGGTTACGACCTTCTCTCCCTAACGCTTCCCGCCGGTTGAACCTGGATATGGATGGAAACCCCTGTACTATTACAACATGCTAGGCATTCAAAGCTCTTTTTTTTTACTATTATTCTCTTTGTGGCATTGCCGACTCGATTTCCAATAACAGCGACCGGTTTCTTTTGTTTTTGTTTTTTGTCGGTTGGAGGAGGAGGACATCATTCTTGACGAGCGAAAAACACTTTTTTCACTATTTCTTTGGACTTTTCTTTTGACTTTTTACTTTTGAGTAGTCGAAATATTAAATGAGGGGGGTGGAAATACGTCAGATATGGCGGAGCTATGTTTAGTTTTTAGAGACATCTATCTATATCTGAAATATTTCTACCGGACGGTTTTGCTCGTCATGTCGGTAGTAGTCGACCTTGGTATTCACGATCTGTACATACTTTTCCTTTAAACAGTCTGAAAAATCTACCGTACATATCTTACCGATTAAACCTTTCCTTTGTGAGCATCCAGGATGGCTTATATAGCTTATATAGTATGCCCAGTGCGGTCAATGATCAACTTCGGATATCCGATTCTCTGAGCTGACTACTCCGTACGGTTTGGTCCATGGAAACGACAGGTCCACCATCGGACCCAAAAAAAATTTAAGTCCTGATTCGCCAGATTTCACTTTTAGCGTCTATGTAGACAAAAACTGTCAGCATTAGATACTTAAGTACCTATCTGCCGGTTATGATTTACCTTAGTAGTATTTCCTACCAAGAAACCTGATTTTATTCTAAGTCTCATATATTTTATACGAAATTTATTTAGATCCTTGAGTTCACACGAAGGGATGCTTAGGTACCGGTATGCAATAGACCCCCAAAGGCAAAGAAATTTTGATTTCTAATTCTATGTTAGATCGATTGACATCATGATTATAGCTTCTTTATCGTGACATGATAATGACGTTAGAAGTATCCAAATATATATATCTCGGGTCTACATTGACTCGGATTTATATATACTAGCTATAGACAAAAATACTCCGCGTGTCCGGTCAATCAGCTTGTCTACAACTAGTGACGAAATGTAAACTAGACTATACTATAATTACAGCCTTAAGCTTAAACAAATTGATATACCGGCCGTGAAGCTCAAATCTACTCTCATAATATAATCTACTTGACAAACTTTTTTTTTTTTTTAATATTACATACTTTGTGATTAGTTGGAATGTATGATCCAATCCAATGTCACTTCCCAAGCTACGTAGCTACCACATACCGCAAACTCACCAAGGTCTCAAGATCGATCTTAAACTAATATCACCATCGAATTTTTACGGTACTACACAAACGATCCTATAGGATTATTTTCCGAGCGAGAGAAAGAACCGTAAAAAAGAAAATATGTATCAAAATTCCAACCGACTTAGATAAGCTTAAGATTACCGCCATCTGATGAAAAATCGAAGCCTACATGCAGTATATTTCACACAAAATGGATATTCCATAATAATTGAAAAAAGCCAGCTGCTACCACCGATCCCATTAATCAAAAGAGAAAATCAAACTCAGTCTCGCAAATCGGAGAATTTTATCTCTGTAAATGATACATGGTGAAGAATGTTGGATCTCAAGACCTGCATATAAGATAGATATCATATAGTTAATCATGCAATCTCGGTCCGCCACATACATATACACACTACCCAAAGCAATAGAAGAGAAAAATAAAATAAAATAAAAAAGCCACAAAAATGGCGCCTTTGAGAGGAAATATCAGCCCCGACCGAGATAAAAGGTGTGAAAAAATCTCGGTACTCGCATCGATCGCGTGGGGATTCGAATCGCTAGAGAGGTTTTCTTAGCGTGAGTTATTTCCACAAAGTGCACGCATCCCACTCAAATCCAACATTTTGTTTAATCAAAAAAAGCATGGCCAGCCATATTTAGAAAAAAAATATTTGCTGAAGATGAACGCTGTATTTTGCAAAAGAACCTCGTGGTTAGACGTATACACAAACGACAAGATGGCGTTTTTGACGCCCGGATCTGTGCACACGCCGTCCCACCAATCATTAGAAAATTCCAAAGGGAAAGTAGAAGATATCGAAAAGAAAAGAATGAAAAGAAGTGTTGAGTCTATGGTCCAGAACGTTTGAACTTCCTATTGTTTCAAGGCTCGGGGCGGCCAGTTTCGGGACGGTGGGAGCATGTGGTCCTAGCTTCCGGGGCGGGCGGTTTGAACAGAACCAACACCGTACGCGTGCCGGGAACGACTTCGACAACAGCTAACAAAAACGCCACGCAGTCTTTGAAACTTTAATATAACACTATCAATTATCGAAAAGCCCGTAGTAAGGAAAAAAAAACTCTAGGGGATTTAAGAAGGAAAAAAGTCTCCATCCGAGAGTGCCGTTTAGGCTGCTGTATTTCTTCCAGACCCGTTGTGGGGCGATGTCGCTGTCAATACTACATACATGACAATGACTACCTCTCGGCCGCCGGTCTGCGTCGATGTCGTATACTGAAAGATATAAAGAATATCGAAAGATACTCGTACTCGAGCACATGCATATATAAATCTCAATTTCATCTACTATGATATGACGAAACATATATACAGATAAATAACGTAAAACCAATTAATCACCTGATAATCATTTAATCAATCAATCAATCAATCAATCCTTCCGCGATATCGGCATCCCGGGCTATATCATACATTACCTCCCCATATAATACACATAACATTGCCCTTGATCCGTATACCTTACAAGCGACTTTAGCCAATGCAAGGGGGGGTACAAAAAAAATAAACCGAACGGAAGAGGTCAAAGCTCGCATTTACGTGGAGAAACTACTTACTCAGAAACCAACTATAACCTCGGGGTTTTAGATAGTCAAGCGATAAAATGCTTGCATCAAAATATCCCGTGCTCGTTGTCTCGTCCCATGGATACCCTTGGTTACAGATATATTACATTCAAGAAGAAAGGAGGGAAAGGGTACTAGCTAGCTAGGTTAACCGGTTTTGGGTGAAAGTTTAAGGGTGATATTATATATTATCCTTCATATACCCCGACAATTTGCAATGAACATGAGTGATCATGTGTCCCTTAGTAGCTAAGAATTTTATACGTTACATTTGGGTTACAAAAATCGATTTCTGGAATAGAAGGTAGACTAGACCGGTGATTATTTTGTAAATGTAATTTTATCAGTCATCTAAAAGATATAACTTTCTCTTATACATAATTTCGGTGCCGTCTCCTCTAGAGCAAGCTTCACCCCAGCTTGGCAAAGATAACTATCCGAGTTATAATATCAGACAACAAAATATGGAATGACTTTTTTGGTCGGCGTATGGATCAGATCTTTCTGATTCAAAATACGACGAGAAAGCAGGTTGGAACTGAGCGGGTCCAAAAAAGATGAAAGTGAAAAAAGTATTCCTCTAATAATTATAACTCCACTTGCAACGTCATCAAAAAGAACAGGAAATATAAACTTAGGTAAAAAAGAGAACGGGGTATAGGTTTGTTATCTCTGAAAAGCTCAAAAACCCAGGAACTACTACAAAAACAAAAAAAGAAAGAGAATAAAGAGGACGGGAATGATATTAATAATACAAGATGATAAGAAACGAAGAAAATAAAAAAAACAAAAAATACATTGCAAGTAAAAGATACAACTATAGGAAATGAGTGTGATTTTGGAATCAAGGAAAGTGACTATCGCTAAATAAACCACATATTCATGACGGACATGAAGGGAGCGTAAGAAAAGAAAGATGTTATGTTTTATATATTTTTATGTTTATTTATTTTATTATTATTCGAAGACGGTTAGGCAGCTGCGATTGAGGCTGGGAAACTCAATTGCTGGAGCTTGAACGAGCGAATCTGTGTCTGTATGTCAAGTAAGAGTTCGCCGCGATCTTCTGAAGGCTTGGTAGTGCTGGTGTACGCAGCCTCTGCCTTCTTCAAGGCTTCAACGTAATCGGCTTCAGCCATAGAACCTTCTTTTGCAGTTGAAGGCTCAAATGTTGGCTCGAAGGTCGGTTCAAAGCTGGGTTCATGGAGAGGCATTGATCTAATGCTGCCACCAGACGAAGCTGATCGCGCAGTTGTCAAACTTGGTGAGACATCCGTGACAGGCGTAGAGACATTTTCAAGGAAGCACGGAGTGCGCGGGGTACCGATGAATGATGGCGAGCGCGGTGGTTCTCCGGACATGTTAACGAAATGGCGGACAAGGTTCTCGAGTTTGAATAGAGCGTTGATATTGGTTTGAATGACCTCTTTGTGGCGGGTTTCGAGTTCCTGAAGTTCGGTTTCGTAGCCAAGGGAGATAGCTTGCTTGAGTTTTTCACCAGCAGATTCTTTGTCCTCGACGCCAGCGGTGGCGATGGTGGCTAGTAGGGATTGCTTTTCATCGTTAAGTATTTTGATTTGGGATTGGAAATCTTTGGTGGCTTCATTTGCGGCCTCTTTCTGCTCCCATAAATTCTTTTCAAGAGAAACATTGCGTTCGAGGATATCCTTGAATTTGCCCTTCTCGGACTCGAGTTGAAGTTCGAGGTCGGCAATGATTCCGGCCTGGCGTTCAACCTCGAGGTTCTTGGAATCAAGCTCTGTGGTCAGTTCAGCGATCTTCTTCTCATCCTCCGCGACCTGGGCGTTGATTTTAGTCTGAAGCTTTTGAAGGGCCTGAAGTTCAGCCTTAAGTATTGCTGTTTGTCGTTCATATTTTTCCGTCGAATCCTTTTGCTGGGATTCGGAATAAGCAGTAACTTTTGCAACTTCTGCCGCAATCCTCTTCTCAGTCTCATCTTCTTCAGAGACTGGAGCACCAGATTCGCTGATAGTATAACTTCGGCGAGATCGGGTACTAGCACTGCCAATGCTATCCCTCACTCTGCGATGTAAAAGCTCTTCGCAGTTGTTCGACATTCTCTTCAAGTCAGTCTCAAGGGCCTCCTTCTCAGCATTGGCAATCTTCTTATCCCTAGCCTGTGCGGCCATTAGAACAAGTCTTTCCTGCGCAAACACTTCCTTCTCTTTGGCATGAGCAGCCATAATCTCTGCTTTCTCGCCTTCAAACCGCTTGAGATCTTCCTTCCTGGAGGACTTCACGGTTTCCAGCAATGTGTCGTACTCCGCCATCTTAGCTTGCTCAGCTGCAATCCTCTTCTCCATTTCCTGCAAATCCTTTTCGTGTAACTCGAAGATCGACTCCTTTTGCATACGGAAAAGCTCTACTTGTTCCGCATTCTTCTGTTTGAGTTCCTTTAATTCGGATTCGTACCTGTCGGAAGCTGCTTTTCGTCGAATGTTCTCTTCACGCACTAGACGTTCGTACCGCGCTCGTTCGTGTTTTAAACACTCTTTCCGTTTTTCATCAGATGCAGCTAATAGTTGTGCTCGAATCCGCTGTTCGTGTTTTTGAAATTCTTCCCGTTTAGAAGATTCTTCTTGAACGGCATGTTCGAGTTTCTCCTTTTCTGTCTGACGGGAAAACTCAGATGCATCAAGTGCAACTTGTAATTCCAAAGATCGCTCTCTTTCGGCTGTTAATTCCTCGATATGCTGCGATAGCGAACTTTCAAGATCCGCAATCTTCTGCGCGACAATATCTTTATCGACGTCGTTAGTCAAATCGAGAGGCCGTGTGATGATTGATTTCTTAAGTTCCGCAATCTCCTTCTCATGTTCCTCCCGTAGATTTTCCAACTTCGCCTCGTAATTCTTTCGAAACTCGGCTTCGGTTGCAACAATACTTTCTCTCAAAGCGGCGAGGTCCTTTTCAAACAATTCCTCCCTTTCCTTCATCCCGATTTCATGGGATGCGATTAGTTCCGCTTCTCGTCGTTTTAGTATGTCGATCTCCGAAAATAATTTGGACTTCTCGTGGTGACTTTGCATCTCTCTGATCTTCATCTTCCCTTCCAGTTCATTTCGAAGGTTCGTTATCTGCAAAAGATTCCTCTGGTGCATTTCCGAAATCTCCTTCTGGTAGGCCGTAACCATCTTTTGTATATCGGTCTTGGTAGCGGCATGGAATTCTTCGATCTGTGTGGCATGCGTCTGTTCGAGTTGACTGATGTGGGCGTTTCTTTGGAATAATAGTTTCTCTCGGAGTTCAAGTTTCTTCTGTAGTTGTTCATTCATGACCCGCATGACATGTGCAACTCGATGACCCTAAATTATCGGAGAGTTAATTTGGGGTGTAAACAAAACGATGATGGTGTTAGAAAGGAAAAATAATTGTATACCTCGGTAGCCATCTCCTCGGATGGTATATCCTTGAATCTAGTTTTTGATAACCTATCACCAATGATTAAGGAAGAACGTCTCGAATTCGATGTCGATACGGGCGGTGTATGCTGGCTCATTTGTATGATTTTCTCCTGTAGAACTTCACACATCTATAGATTGTTATTAGTATCGTCTCCTATTCCCGTGTGAACCCGCGCCATTTTTTGAGGACAATATCTATCATACCTTTCGAAGCCGTATCACCTCAGCATCCGTCGACTCTTCCTTCAACAGGCTACCTTTCGAGTCGGAAGGCATATTTCTCGGCGACATGTTGATATCACAAGGTTCTCGACTTAAGAGCAATAGGTCGGTATCGATTTGCTTCTCTTTCCCCTTTTCTCTCTCTTTGCCTTTCCTTTCCTTCGTCGGTGTGTTAAGTGTGGTGCGTGATGATGCTCGAGAACTGGATCTTCGAGGGGGAGGAGGAGGAAGAACTGGAGGCATTGTTTTCCTGACTTCTTCAATCGGATGGAAATCTTCTGGGTTACCGGGGAACAGAATCTCCTGAGAGGGTTTCTCATCAAACCCGGTGGTAATAGCACTGGTGGTTGTTGATTTGGTGGTGGTGGCGGCCGCCGTTGTGGAGGAAGACGAAGCCGCCGCGGCACCGTTCTCATACACTACTAACCCTGGGGTAGCCTCCTCTGGAATCGAATTTGCAAATTCATCAAATGAAGGGATAGGTCTGCGCAGGGTTTTACTACGAGTGGCTGACTTTAGTTTATTCTGCCGCTGAGAGTTGGAGTCGTAGGATTTATTCTTGAGAGCCTTCCCGCTCGTCTGTTTAATAGCAGAGTTTACGATTTCATCATCTTCAACATCATCATTGTCACCATCTTGGTCGGAATCGGGTTCAACCCAAGGCGAAAGGGATGCTGAGCCAGGTGTAGTAGGTGTTTGAGGTTCTGCTGAAGGAGATCGAGACGACTCAAGAGATCGAGAAAGTCGAGGACTCCAGGGCCAGGAAGGCATCTTGAATGGTGATAGGCCAGCGAGAGTGGTGAGCTGATACTGATATTGCGGCTTAATATTACGCTAGGATATCAAATATCAGACCTTTTGGCAAGCCCGGATTTCGAATTTGTGCAAAAGGCAAAGACTGGGACGGCTTGGAAGGGGGAAAAAAACGAACGTCGGGGTGCCCAAAAATGTATGGAGTGTCGAAGAGGGGGGCATATCGAGAGTTTTAATACCCTCTCAACGGCTCAAGCTGGTTAAGCCTATGGTGAAGTCTTTCGTTACCCCATTGGAGCATTTTGCAAGGCAAGTCAAGGCAGTCAGGTCGAATAATCCTTGGAAGTACGTGGGGACTGGCAAAAAGTCTGGCCCGCAAATATCCCTCCTCTTCACCCTCCCCAAGGTGCAGTAATACTGCCGTTAACTTTTTGCTGTTGTGCATCTTGACTGTAAACCCCCCAGTTTCAGTCGCACGGAACAGCAGAGAAACCCGGTCGAAGATGATTTGATGGTGTGTGGGATGTTCAGATGTTTTCCTATCCGGCCCACCCCATGCGATGAACCCATGCACCAGGGTGGGAGATCCGGGTCCCCTGCAGGCCAAGCTTCAGGAGAGGAAAAGCAACGATCCCATTTCCCACCTGTCAACCGGCCAATGATCCATCCTCCCGACGTCCAATTGCATGGATTTGGGGGAAACAGCGGCCGTTTCCCCACCTGGCACCCACACGCTTCGTTTTGCAAACGATACGTGCGGTGTGATATTAAAGTGGCGTATCGTTACGTTCCGTTGAGAGGAGTGCCTCTCAGAGAAAAGGGACCAAGTACCATCGGTTGGAAAGGGTGTTTCGTGGTCAGATCGCAAAAAAAAATTAGTGGGGAACATATATATATATATATATATTTCAGTATATATATCATAGGTCGAAGCATCGCGCGAGGTGCATCGGGATGCATATGCATTGGAATCTCGACCTGGGCTGATGGAGATGCATGCGGAAAAAGCCCACTTTCTTTCCTCTTTGAATGATATGTCTCCGATATTCGATTCGAATTCGTCAAAATGTCAATTTCCCCATTGTCAGCTCGCTCGCTTGCAGGTTTGTGACAGCCAATACAGCAGCAGTCTAGAAGTGTGCTGAGAATCTTGCATCTTGCATAAAATTATCCCGACGTTGATCCAGCTAGGTAGGCTCCGACGCCAGAGACATCCGACGGGTTTCCCAGCTACCAGCATCCATCGATACGTAACATATGTATGTACCTAGGAATTAAATTCATTAGCATCATCATCAACTTCCAAGGACCCGAACAAAAAAAATATATATAATCTATAAAGAAGAAAATAAAAATAAACAATATCAATTCCATCATAGTTGCGCACTTTCGCATCCCGAACTAGGCGACGAGATGGAGAACGTGACCAATTGAAGCCTTCCCCCCTAGTTAGTATGTAGCTCTTCGCAAGCATATCTCATCCATGCAACATCGGTAACACTTGTTTTTGTACCCGAAGGTAACTTTTTTTTCTTTCTTTCTTTCCATCTTCATGGGGGTGTCTGGGTCGAGGTAGACGTAATCCGTATCGGAGATCTGCCCCGAGGAGTGCGAGGGAACCGCTGACGGACCAGGTGGACTGCTGCATGGCTAAGGACAAGCTGCAAGGAACCAGCTTCCACGGGACTTTTACTGCGTGATAGCTGTGGTACCGATAGAATTGTTTCGGTTGCTCAACAAGATTTGTCAGAACTACCCCCCTAACTATAATAATATCTTGGTCTGGGTTTAAGAGACTGTAGGTGAAGTATACACTCGTACCAATAGTGGATCCGAATAGGAGGTTGATGAAAGCGGGAGATCCAGGCCAGGCCAGGGACTGGGCGTCAAATCGAGCCGTCGATACGCCTGGACATACATACGTCTGCATAGCCATCTAGCTCGACGCTGCAGAGCACAAGGATCAACCCGTCAATTCTGACTTGAAGATTCCTAACAATTGTACAAAAAGCGCAGAGATTTTTGAGTCTAATTCTAGACCATTTCGACTCTTATCCATAGCGTACCGCAGGAACTAGTATACATAATGCTTCTAGGTAGACTTTCTCTAAAGCTACACTACATGACTTCATAATCCATCCCCAAAGGCTATTATAATTATGTCCCCGGCGCAGATTTGTTCGGTACATACATCTATAAACCGATCACAAAGGCTCAATAAAGTGCCTTAACTCAGATTCCAAAGAAACCTATTAATATAAAAAGACTAGCTAGCTTATCACCAGTCTGGCGATGATTTTCAGGGTTGCAATCAACATGATACTCCATACCTATACAAATCGAAGTGCTTGAGTGCTTCGGAATTATAAATGTAGCATAAGTATATTGAATAGTTACCAATCGCCCTTTCCCCCAAAGGTCTTAATCAAGCCTAATCATGAAATATAAGCTTGTTCAGTAATATGCGCATTGGTATACTAGTAAAGGCGGTCCAGCCAAGCGAATAGTTCTATAGTATATCGACTCCCATAGATCTCAACATCAATATATTAATATCAGATCTCGAACTTTCAAGAATCCAAGGGTCTAACTCTTTGACCCCGACCCTGCAGCCTAACATTTTAAAAGAAAGAATCAAAAGGGTCTCTGAATCACCATCAAGCCACGGAAGCAACCGAACAAAAAAAAAAAAACAACTAACAGACGTTAACGTTTCACTTAATCTCGGATAGATGATTCTACATACTAACATAACCGACCTCACATCCCTAGTTTGTGCTCAGATAACAAAACTGCTACCAGGGTTCTCTTTCCCTTCTTTTAAGACACTTGAACAGAACGCCCCCTTTGTTGTTTTTTTGCCACAGCCACTGGGATTCAGCCCTCGGGGATGGCAAAAACTTGATAACTGAGCGAATCACTGACGGAGATGCAACAGGCTTGTACGGAGTCTATATATATGTGTGTATAGAAATTTTGGTCGTACATGCATATAAAAAAAGAGAACAGGGAACAAGAGACGGGAAGATACGTTCGGCCGGGTTGGTTTCAGTTGGAGATCCCGTGTTACCAAGTATACTAGTACTCTCGTCTCGAGTACCTTCCATGGATCTAGTTCATTCAATATTATAAAGAGAATTAGAAACAACAAAGCTCCAAGGCATAAAAATACACTCAAATAGTAGCTATTCTTGACGATGTGCTACAACAGCGGGACCGGGGGGGTATCGATCCAATTATGCATATACCCACCACTCCGAACAAAAACCAAGTTACCACGCAAAATCGATCACAAGATCTACTAAAATAAGTACCCCCCCCAGATCGATATCAAGTAGGTAGTCATTTAGATATCAATGATAAAAATCAATTCGCCGGCGCAACCCTCGCATGTCTAAAATACTTCATCCCAACCCAAGCAATAATCACCCAAACCCACGCAACCACCCACGTCAATATCACCAACGCCGGATAATACCCCGGAATAGGTAAATCATCATCAGGATCATAATCCTCCCCTCCTCCCCCTCCTCGTCCCATAGTAGCAGAAGAAGCATATCCAAACCAAGCCCAATCCCATATCCCAAGAACACTCCCCATCCCCACCACGAATACAATCCAAGTAGTTATGAGCACCACCCACCCCCACCACACCGTATCCGCATAATCCACATGACGCGACGAACTAGTCCTTCTTCTAAAGGAACGCGATATCCTCGAAGAACTGCGGGATGCGACGGATGGATCTCTCATCATCAGTGGAGGGGGTGAGAGATGATCGTCGTCTTCGGAGTTGTTTAGGCTGGAAGACGCGCCGTTGCTGTTGCTGTTGTTTCCACCCGTGAGAAGTCCGGGGGTAGTTCGGCCACCATTACTACTGCCATTGGTGGATGGATCTGTAACCTCTAGGGTTGATCCGTTATTCTTGACGGCTGATTTCGTGGCCGTGGAGGAGGAAGAGGATGCGAAGGTAAGCAGTGATTTTCGAAGTGATCGAGCTCGTTGCCTTGTCTTTCTAGGTAACTGCTTGCTACTGCTGCTGCCACCATTGCTGCCACTACTGGTTGTTGGTCCACTCATCATCGCGTCATTGAGATCGAGGTTGTAATCGTAATTTCAATTGTCGTCGTGTGTGTGTGTGTGCACTCATGTAGTAGTAGTGGAAGTGGCTACATCGTCCCTTTGGAATATCCCCAATCGAATAGTTGAAGCAGGGAGAGTGGAGGCAGCCTATTGATCGGTGCGCCGTATGCCTAAATTCCCAGCATCCAACCTTTCCCGTCCCGATACCACTTCCGTAAACCTCCCTCCTTCCCGACAAAGCTGGAGCCTTTCGAACTCCCTCGTGGCAGTAACTTCTGGTTGGATTGATGTTGAAAAGCTAGCGTCGCGAGGTTCGAATCAAAGAGAAGAGGTGTGTAGTTTACCAAACTTGGCGCCCATAATAGCTTACCCGCTAAAAGACCAAAGAGCCTTTCGAATTGATAGACAAAGCTTTAATCTCGCCAATTGCAAATCCCACTTAACGTTTAACACATTCGGCTGCCTCGTGGAAAACATATTTATTAAATCCCAATGACAGATCTTGATATCAAATCGATTGGAAGAATGTATAAATGCCACTCTTATAACATGACACTCTGCTGCCTATTATATTATCGCCACATATATGCATGTGAGCTTCAGCCCTGCAGCCTTGTCGCTTCCTACCGAAAATCATCAATCATATCTCGATACCATTATCAAGACCGCATTCCCTCCTCTCTAAATGGTGGATCGATACCCGGACATAATAATATATAGCGCACTAAGGCAGCCTAAATCCTTTAGATCTAGATAGCAAGATCCTTGACTTAAACAGTTCGGTAATTTGAGATTTATGTTTCGATCGATCTACAGTTAACAATAGCCGCCTACTTTCTATTCCCATACCGACGTCATAAGAGCGCTAGATTCGTATCGTAGCAAAAAATGAAGCCGCTAAGGTGACATTTGCGAGAAGCCAATCTCATGACAGGATGAACCCCAAGAAACAAAAAAAAAAAAAAACTTATCTGTAGTAACAATGAAAAAGACTGGAGTATGAGTGGAACGGGGTGTGTGAATGGGGGGTTGGATATCGTTTCCTTTTCTAGCTTCCATCAATTGCAACCTAGATGTGCAATATTCCGAACCTCTGCGAATGCAGTGCCCTTTACCTTCTATTGCTCCAGGTTCCGATAATAGTCAACATAAGCATCGATAGTTGAAGGATAAGATCCTAATTTGAAATGCAGCATTAGTCCCTCCAGGTATTCAAAAAGCTAATATGAACTGAGAGAAAATCTCTCTCTTACCATTCTCATCATATCCTGTCAAGGTCGGATCAGCTTTCGCAGACACGATAAACTCGTAGAACATATTCCAGGTGTCCTTTGGAATACTCTTCTTCCACTTCTCCGTCAAGAATTCGGACCACCTTTCCAAGTGCCCGTTGTCTCCAAACCTGCTCTGCAAAAGAAGCCTCCACCACTCTGTCGCACTGTCGAGCGGTAAGGCCTTCGTTCCTACTGGCTTCGCCCAGCCAAACGCCCATTTGTAGACTTCCTTGAAGTATTCTTCATTAGTATCTAGGGATTGCCTTAGTTCCTGAAGTTTATCCTGCATCTTAGGCAATGAGTCGGCGCTATGTAAAAATATAAAACGTCAGTTATTCATTATAGCTAGCAAACCATTCCAAAGGGTCGACATAGAATACCCTAGTTGCATCCACCCATCTGTAAACCCCTTCCGGTTGAACTCTCCCATGGATTCGGATCCCAAAGCTTTGCTGAGTGGAACAACGGTAACATCGTCGACTTGCAGTCCCAGTGCCTCAAAATAGGCCATTGTCGCATCTATCGAGAACTCATCTGGAGGATCACTAGGCTCTATAGGGAGATAAAGAATATTGTCCAATTTTAGCACCCAGATTCCTTCCTTTCTTTCTTCCCTTAGGCCAGCAAAGAACGAGAATGCATCATTTGAACATACGTCTAAATTGATCAAAGATAGCATTGATCGCACTTTGGTTTGTAGGACCCGATGCCGAGGGTGTGCTTGGATTCTGATAGTAACTATTGGAAGGAGCCGAAGGCATGTTATTCGTCTGCTGACTTTGAAGCTGAGGGAGAGGATTCTGTGCTAAAGAATGAGGTTTTCCTTGAGGAACCGGCATTGCGACCCGCATATGAGGGCTCGGTGTTTGAGCATATGGCATTGCAACCCCCGTCTGAGGACTTTGTGTTTGAGGAAGAGGAATAGGGTATGATTGAGAAACCGGCATTTGATAAAACGAACTCGAACTCGGCATCTGCTGGTATCCTTGAGGTCCCAGAAATCGAGAACCTTGCACTGGATCATTACCAGAAACCTGCGCTTGCTGATACTGAGGAGCAGTGTACGTTTGATAGTAAGGATGAGAACCACCCTGCACCTGTTGATTCTGTAGGGGATTTTGCATTTGATAATACGAGTGAGAACCAGCCTGAGCTTGCTGACGCTGCAGCGCTTGGTAGTATGGATTAATATTACCCTGCGGATCTAGCGCCTGATAATACGGGTAAGAACCCTGCGCTTGAGCTTGAGGATGAGGATGAGGTAGAATGGGAACTTGTGGTGATGGTTGATAAAACGGAGGAGGAGGAGGAGGGGTTTGCATTTGCATCTGCTGCTGACGAGCTTGAGCATCATAATTATATTGCAATTGCGGGTTTTGCTGATAAGCCATCATACGCGGGTCTTGATACTGCTGATATGGATGAAAGCCACCACCCCCACCTCTGTTCCCGGGTACCGGTCTCCCACGACGGCGAGGGGCGGTACCACTCGGGTTGGGCGTATTTGCATCAGGTTGGTTTGTGCTATTTCTATCCATTTTGCAAGCCGGTTGGGGTGTATATGTATGTATGTGTATATGTAGTATATAACGGATCAAAAGAAGTAAAAAAAACGACGACGATTATGATAATGGCAATGACAATAGTGGTGAAGGTGGTGATATATCATAATAGGCAGGCGATGGTTGTAGTGGGTTTATGGGGAGGAGGAGGAAATGGAATAGGGAAACATACGAGTCTATGGCAAGCTCCAAGTTCCAATTATTCGCCTGGAGGATCTATGGGAGTGACGGAGCTAAGTCAGCAGTTGCTATAGGCGTATTTATGAAAGATATAATAATAAATATAAAATAATAAACACACACACACCTTCTTTGCTGTTCTTTCAGGCGTCTGTGTGAATTGCATAAACTGCGTGAGCGCAGCGCGCTGGGAAGATGAGCTACTCTGTTGTCAAATCCAAGTGATATGATCGTCAGCCCCTCAGTTGTTCAGTTGGTGCATGGTTGTCAGTTGGCAATCGAGGTTTCCCCTCCCCTCCCTCCTATGCCCGCCTCCCCTCTATGCCTTTGTATCGATATTTGGAAGCCGTACCATGCCAATAGTCCCCCCGGGTAAGTGACCACGTTTCTAAGTTGTATGCGGAGAGAACGATCCTATCGAGTCCGAAGGAGACGATGTCGAATGGCACCTCTGTCCTGGTAGGTATTATAATCGCAGCCGGGTCTAAAGCTGTCGAGGCAATATCAAATACCGTTAGCTCTGGTATACACTCCAAGGTAAGTATATAAGAACCCGCCTTCGACATACCTGACAAGTAACCCTGGTTTCCCTTCCAATATCCAAAGCTTCTGCGGGGCTGCGAGATGCAAAAAAAAAAAAGGACAAACTGATGCGCGGAGCGAATGCAAATAATTGCGAATAGAAAAGGGAAAAAGAAGATGATATGATGATGGTAGAAGATAGTCCCCCTCCTTTTGTACTATCCTTCCTCTTTATAAAAATAAAATATATAAAAAAAAAGATATAAAAGGGTAACAGGACAGGACAGTCATGCGATTTTGGTCGCGGGAAGCGGACTAACGTCAAGTGGGGGGGTTTACGGGTTTAGGTTGAGTCGGAATCAAATGAACGTTAATTCCAACAAGGAGGGGCAGCCCCAAGCGGCCCACCTTTCCCAATAGCTCCTCAGTTGTGACATGTCACGACATGACACTACTACTTATATATATTGACCTATCTACTACTTAAGCGGTTCTATGAGTATCAATCAAGGCTCGCGTGCCGGATAGGCTCCTACGCCAGCCAGACCCATCAACAAGTATAAATATAATTACACCGCGTACCATAAAAGTAACATCTCCAGACCAATGTTAACAGCCTGCCCCAGAGCGACATGTCAGCTTCCCAACAGGTTTATATACTTACATACTCCGTAACTAACAGCGGGGAGTTCCAAATGGGTTATGATCAACAATTGCGAGACATGTGTTGAAAAAGGATGCTCGTTAATAACGTCAACATTTATTTTACCTTCAACTTCTCGCCATCCAGTAACATAGGTTACAACCGGATAACCCCATCGACAAGATGTCTGCGGCCCGGATAATACTCCGCCAACGGGGACCACGGCTACGACCGATAATCCAGTCTACGGCCCGATCAATCCGAACCCATTCGACGCACACGCATCACCATGCCCCCACCGGCGCCAATCTCGAAGCTGTCCGATCCTATTGTCGTGAACTTCTCAGGTGAGGAACTATCACCAAATTAAATCAAATCAAATACCTTTTATATCACCCAGACGGAGAAACTTATACACTATTCTTCCGCCAGCTCAGAACCCACGACTACCCATCCTACATCCTCTCAACCTTCCACCCCTCACCCCTTCGAGATGCCCAACTCGTAATCCGCGCCTTCAACATCGACATAGCCCGAATAGCAGACCAAGTCTCAAACCTCACCGTCGGCCGCATGCGAATGCAATTCTGGCGCGATGTGATCGAAAAGACATATACCGGCCATCCGCCCCAAGAACCCGTCGCATTACTCCTCTCGAAAGTCCTTCATGAAGATAAAATCCCATTCACAAAATCATTCTGGATAAAAGTCATCGGTGCGAGGGAACAGTATTTGGCAAACCAGTCTTATACTACGTTAGATGCGTTGGAGGCATACTCGGAGGCTACTTATTCGTCATTACATTATCTATCCCTCGAGGCAATGAACTATAAATCGACGGATTTGGACCATGTGGCTTCGCATATTGGGAAGGCTTCTGGTATAACTGCTGTGCTGAGGGGTACCCCGTTGATGGCAGCTCCGGGACCGAATAGCACACATGCAGCAGTACTACTGCCAGTAGATGTATGTGCTAAACACGGTCTTCGTCAGGAAGATGTTATCAGACATGGAGGGGGAGCCCAAGGGCTCAAAGACGCGGTTTTTGAGATCGCTACAAGAGCAAATGATCATATGATCACTGCTCGGGAGATGTTGAAAAGAGCTGGCGAAGATGGTAAAGGACCGGCGTTTACTACATTCTTGCCTGCGGTATGTTAGCAAATTCATCATTGAAAGGTAATAAAGGGTAGATGTAGAAACTGACATTCCCGCCTAGGTACCGATTTCCTTATATCTCGGCCGTTTAGAAAAGGCTGACTTTGATGTCTTCGACGCTTCCTTGCAGCGTAGAGAATGGAGACTACCGTGGAAAGCCTACATCGCCAATGCTAGACGGCAATTCTAAGATTCATCACCATCACAGTGGTACATAATCAAAAAAATCTGAAAGAGAATCGCAATTCTTTTATGGTAATTGTATATTATTAATACAATTCGAAGTCGAAGGCAAAAAAGGGACCGGGGTAAGTGAGAGGTACGCATGCATGTACATATATTTGTAAATAAAATAAAAAGCATCTTGCAAGACGATAAAAAAAGTTTCGAGAGAAGGTCAGGGTATCCAAGATTTAGAAAATTAATGAAAAGAAAGGAACAAAAAAAAAAGAAAAAAAAAGTGGACACTAGAGAGGGCACCGCCGCTATAGCATATGGTGCCAATGGAAAGCCCGCAATGACTCCATACCAGAGAAGACAAAGGGAAGAAGGAAAGGGGAAAAAAAGGCAAAAAGGAAAACTTTCGGTCAACAAAGTAAAGCGCAGAGAGCGAGGCAGATCGTAAGTCATGATGCTAGTATACAGAATTATAAGGGAAAAGCGGACGACACAAGAAAAAGAAGAAACAGAAATAAACTCTTGAAAAAGGACAAAATTGAAGTAACATTGCCAAAAACGCCAGCGAGATGGTCCCATAGCAATCGACCCGGCCGAAGCGACTCCCAAGGAAACAGTGAGAGAAAGATGTAGGGAAATTACGAATAGAATATCTTTTGTGTATATAAAAGGGAATCCGACCTTCGACGGGACAAGCCCCATGGGCTCCTGGATCAAAAAGGGTCGGTGTTTGTATGAAGGAGATGTCATATTGTTAATCGAGATGGGTTTTTGAGGACAACGAGCGAGCGGTATCTCTGCAGAGGACGCGGGGAAAACGGAAGCTTAGTTGTTTCAGAGAACTTCGGTTCAGAACGCCTTTTATGAAGGGTAATTTCTGGAGGTCGGCGTGTCTACCGTCGCGACTTCATGTACCGTTCAAGAATTGAATCGAGGCGCTAAGGGAGCTGAATTAGAACGATATACGAGGAATAATACATTGAAAAATGCGACTTACCGTGTTCATGTCTTGAAGTTTTGAGTTTGCGTCCGCAAACAACGGGGTAATCCGCGGGTGCGATTTGACGGTCGAAACTTCGGTCCGATGTCTAACTACAACCAAGAAGTCCCTGATGTCCTGATTATCGTCGTCTAGGTAGGTTCTGAGGGCGGCTTCAGACCATGTAAGCTCTCCTGGAGAGCCGGGTTGAGCGACAGGCGTATCGGGGTATGTAGCCTCAGTCGGAGAAGTATCGTGAGGATTGTTATCCTCGGATCCACTACCATTGTCAGGTATAAGCGAGGGTAGTTCATGCGGGGTGAGATCATCAGGAGTGTCCGAGTAATACCCATCAGCTCTTCCATCCATTGCATCTGTTTGTGTGATCACTGGCGTAGGTTCTTCGGTAGCCGGACCAGATGTTGATATGGAAGTTTGAATTGAAACCGGGGATGCCTCCACGGCCGTGGCCTGCTGCGCTGTTGGAGCTGATGCATTTGTCTCTTGCTCCTGCTTGGACACCATTTCTGCAGAGGCGGGAATAACTGTAGACTGTTGCTTGTCGATGGGGAGAATTCGTGTGGTGAATCTTATCCCAAACGGTTGCTCCTCTTCCTCCTCATCCACCTCTCGAACTGACTCTATCTTCCGGATTGGTGTTTTTACAAGTTTTGAGGTGATTTCGGGTCCCTTCTTTTGTTGCTGGTGTGATGGGTTTTGAAGCAACTTCTCGTTCTGCTGCTGCTGTTGCGCGCGAGCATTTTGCTGCTGTTGGAGTTGTGGTGACGATTGCTCGAAGGAATTACCTCCTCTGCTACTACCAGGTCGACCCGAGCTTGTGTCGTCTCGAAGCGACTCATTTGATTTCTTCTCGCTCGAGTGCAGGAATTCCTCGATCTCTTCATCCTTGGAGTTGTTCTTCCGTTTCTTGAACAAACTTCCCAATATCGATTTCTTCTCTTTCTTGACTTTCTCGTTCTTGCCGGCTGTAGGTGGCGGCGATAATGCTTCTTCCCTCTTTGCAATTCGATCGAACGATGTCTTCGGCTTCACCGGTACTACTCCAGGGGGGGAAGTGATGTCGTCGTCTCGGGCAAGTTTGGGTGTTAAGGTAATACGCCGAGGTTCTGAGTCTGGGTCGCCAAATAGAACAGAATCTGTGTTCCTGAGCGGAGCGGGTTTAGGTTTGGGTTCTGAGTTTGCATCGACTAGAGTAGGGTCATTAGCTTGGTTGGTGGTAGGCGCGTGCGATTCTAATTTACCCTTCGAGTCGAATAGTTCGTCGCTACTCCGGCTTTCTGGCTTGGTAGACGGCTTGGAGATAGACTGCTGCTGCGACTGCGGCTTTTCGTCTTTCCTATCCTTTGGTTTCTCCTCTAGCGCTTTGGGCCTATCTACCGTATCCGGCGCATCGATCGGCGTTATCTCATCATCTTCGACAGTCAATCCACTGGTTGGTTTCGACTCGGCCTCTGCGGTATCCTCGTCCATCGCTGCGCCCTCGTCATCGTTGCTATAGTATTCGCCATCCGCATCTTCCTCGTCTGAGCTATATTCGTGATCCGAAGCCTCGTAGTAGGTTGGAGGTGCAAACTGAACCGTTTTTGCCGCTCGTCTGCGAATCGCCTTCTTGAGAATGTTTTTTGACTTCTCCTGGTTATCACCAAGCATCGGCGTTGATAACTAAAACCAGACGGAAAATGGCTATATTAGTAGGCGCTTTGAGATTTGTAGTGTCGCAAGAGTACTATTCTTACATCTACATTCCGATGTTTGTTCAACCGGGCTAGCCTTTCGGATGGGGTTTCAATATGTTCGGCAGGAAGATAACCTGTTTTGGTCGAATGTCAGTAAACAACTTCCCTTAAGATATACCGATACCCGGAGTTGCGTACCAATTGAGGAGTCCTTCACAACACGAACCAGCCACCAGTACGAATTCGAATCGTCGAGCAGAACCATGGTATCGCCTTTGGTAGCATTCGCCTGGCCCTCGACGGTAGCGATAAAAGTATGTAGCGCGTAGACAAATTCGAAATCTATATCCTCGTCCGAGATTGACGGACTTGAGGACATCCTGTCCAACATCTCCTCATCCATTTCATCCTCATCGTTCATATCGTCGTCATGACCGTTTGCATAGTGAGGGTCGTGATTGTAAGGGCTTATCGAGTCCGGGATGTACGGCTCCCCATTCGAGTCCCCACCGTTGATTCTGCTGTTGACCGTCATCAAGTCGTGCTGATCATGAATTTGCTCCTGAGCAACGTTCATGAGCGCGTTCGCCTGCGAGGGTGCAATGGAGCCTGCCTTTGTCGCGACCCCGTTTGACGAATGATCCTTGGCTGACGGACGGTCTTGGTCGTGTTGAAGATCGATCGTATCTGTGTGAAGAGCAATGGAAGAAGAAGAGAAACGAGCGATGTGTTAGTCGAGATCCAAACAACGACAGTAACTAGTAAAGTGGTGTGTGTAGCGGTGAGGTGCAGTGCCCAGTCCTTCAGACCTCAACAACAAGAAAAATTCCAAATGCACCCAAGTTTAGAAACACGATAGAGAGATGAGAAAGGGAAACAAAATAGAATAAAATAGAAGAAATTAAAGAAACAACAAAACGACAGAGGTCTATCGAAGGGGCCGAGGAATGTAAAATATGGATAGTGAAAAAAAGATCGAGAAAAGCTGAACCACGTTTGCGGAAATAAGGGTCTGTCGTTTCAGGACAACTCTCTTGACTGGTGCTTGAAAAAAGGGGACAGCCAATTTCGAGACGAGGACAGCCACACCACCCACAGATTCTCTCACAGAACAAGCATCATCCAGCCGAAAGGCGCCCTAACAGTCCTCTCAAACGACTAAAAAAGAACTGGCTGAAGAAAGAAAAAAAAAAAGAAGAAGAGAAACAATGGGGACAGACAGACTAGTGTGTGGACGGGCTTGTGCGACAAATGGAGGGGTTTGAAGATATCAGCTTGATTTTGAACCTACCAGCTCGAATTATCTGAGGTCGAGGCATGCCTCTTCGACCAACTTAAGAGTATTGGGCAGAAAGTTGGGGAATTGGGGCAAGGTCGAAAATGCTGTTTCGGCAATGCAGGTACCTTACTGACTAGATGGACGTATGGACGTATGGATGTAAGACCGAAAACAAGGGACGAACGAACGCTTTTGAAGGACCTGAAATCGATAGTCGCGGGATGCCAATATTCGAGAGAAAGATCCTGGAAGTTTTGACGTTTGAGAAAAAGGATAGAGAAACCAAAAGAGTCCTGTCAGGTCGTGAAGAGGGATAGAAAGGATATGACGAAAACCCCGACGTGAGGGACCCGGTTACAGACAATAGTTGAAGGCAAGCGTCAGTCCAGGCATTGTTGAGGAGGTCCGTCGTGCAAGTAATGTATTTCCCGTATGTAACTGTTCCAATTGGAGCTAGGATATGTCTGTGTATGTGCGTCCTCCTGGATGGAGAATAACTCGATGCAATGCCACAAACAGAAGCACCAACGGTTTCTGCGAACCTATCCAAGCCCTTGGGCGGCTAGCAAACGAACGTTTTATTTTTTGTCTTCAAAAGGGGATGACGTTGGACTTTTTTTGGGGGGACAGAGTTGAGAGGAATCGCGCAAAAATGATGCGGTCGTCTAATTGCTGGTGATTGCTGATTTTGACGGGCGATCGGAGTGGTTGGTTTGGAAGAAGCAAAATCGTGATGACCAGATATAGTTGAGAAGGATACTGGTCCGTGGTATTGAAGTGGTTAAGTTATGCTGGGATCTAATTAAAATCTAATCTGATCAACGTTACCACGTTAATGTTAATGTTAATGTTAATGTTAAGACAAAAAACACGTTCAAGGAAGAGTAAAGTAGTGTTTGATAATTGAGAGAATAGGTAGGAAGTCATGAGACTGCCCGAAGGTTTTACCAGGAAAGGAAGAAAGGAAGGTTGGGTAATAGTGGTGGTGGTGGTGGTGATATCGATGGTGATTTGATGGTGATTTGATGGTGGGGGGTAAGGCAGCGCTGCACACAGGAACGAACTGCCTGTGCAGCTGTGTGCTACGATGGTTTTGGCAGTGTAAAGGAGAAATTGGAGGCTTTCTTACCTTCTATCGCTATTCTTCTGATTGCCCTGACAGTGCTTAGGCACCCTAAACCCTGTGTAATAAGCTGAAACAAGAGGTTGAAGACCCAGACTAGCCAATGGAATCAGTTGGGTAAGGCCGGGGGGGAGGGGGTCGAGTCTTCAATCCGGGTGGCGTAGATGCCAAAATACCCGCAGTCCAGTTCTGTGTAGTATGGAACCACTTAAGAAGTATGTAGCTGCTTAACTAAGGCTTCCGGAAGCCAGTTCAGAACAATTCTTTTGACTCCTTTGGCTTGTCAAGATGCGGTAACAGACGGAGGAGACTGGTGGAGATCGAGATATCGGTGCGAGGTTGGACGGACGGTCGCGCGAAAGGGGCAAAACCGACCTTAAAACCTCAGCTGCTCCGTGCTATCGCTGTGCATAAAGAGCCAAAAGAATACAATGCAAAATGCAAATGCACAGGCCAGGTACTCCGGCTCACCTTGTGCCTGAGACTAGCCTCGAATTCAAATTCGAATTTGAATTCTGTTGAACCAAAATTTAAAATGACCGTCGATTCGATTCAATATGGTCGAGTCAAAGACCCAGAATGCGCCAGCATTCTCCACATACCCAAGTTACAGCACCTAAGACTTGCATAGTATATAGTACGATCACGATATCGAATTAATATAACTACCCCAATCAATCAACATTTTAAAACAGAGTCCGAGCGAGCGATTTTTAACTAGTTGATCATGAACATATACTATATTTGGGTGGGGGGAAAGATAATCAAGACCAGGTTCAATCCTGAAAATCAAGACTTCGCACCGACTCGACTCCACCAGAACGAATCAGACTTGCAGTAGACGTCTCCTATTTTGGCAGCATGGCTGTCCGCATTATTTTCTGCATGATGCCTGCCGGCGCACGCGAACCAACCCCAGCCTTTATCATCCAACCAGAGACGACTCGAGTATGCTATTTGCCATCTAGATGTGGCTCAGCAGCAACTTCTAACTCTCTGGACGAATAGAACAGCCACCTGGAAAAAGAATTCCAACTTTTTAACGCTGAACTGAACTTCCAAGCTGTTCTGGATGAACTAGGTCCGAGACCCTGAATCAAAGATTCCAGTTGGTTTCTCTCCCCAGCTGGAAAGCTCTCCACAGAAACGTCATCATTATGCGCTATCGATGTTTCCGTGCGCTTATGGGGTCCCTTTTAAACACCCAGTGACTTATATCGACAGGATTTTGAGACAGTAGAGTCTCGGTGTCACTGGAAGTACGACTAATTCACAATTGAAAATACTCAACCATACATACACAGTAAAGGTAGCTTAGCAGATCCAAACCACTCCACATAAACCCCGATACAGCACACAGAACCCTGACAATACAATCTAATAGCTAGGTAGCAAAATCTTGGAAGAACATTACAGACCTAACATATCGGAACAAGATCAACTCCAAATCTCTTCGGGTGCATGGCAAGGCCTAACTACAAGGTCTAAAAGCTTGGGAGCGAGCATGATCCCTTCATCCATGATCGATGCTATTACAACTACGATCTAGTATAACCAGTTGGACCCCCTAGATAACCTTAAAATCCCAGCGGAAAATCTCGAAATATCAAATCCTGCTATGGCTCGAAAAGGCAGCTGTTTAAGATGTTGTGCTGCGGGAATCGCCTGCCGCGGTGGCGAGATAATCGCATGGAAGACGATAGTCGATTCGGGGATTAGGTCCGATAACTATCGTACTAAGTACCTATTTCTTAAGGGGGTAGATACTTCCTATCTTCGAGTTGCGATATAATCGTATGATTTGAATATATACTTAATTCATAACGTTTATATCCATATATGCGATACTCGAGGCTTAAGTAATCACGTTTGATATTGCGCAGTGGGGCACCCCGCTCACGACAATATTAATACGAATATGCATAATACCACGCTCTTAAGATCTTAAAAATAGACTGATATAGGGAGGACAGAGGCTTCATTCCACCTTATGTACCACTGTACACAATCAAGGATGTACCTCCTTGGTACTCGAGAGGTTGGTAAGTACCTGTTTTAGATCTGCGAGTTATATAAGCAGAACTCCGCTGTCAACCTGTTGTGTAACCAAACCAAACCCGTCGACACACTAATGCTAATATCAAAGTTCAAGACTTTCTCGCTCCTTAGAATCCGAGAATCCTAGCTGCCCACATACTAGTTAGGTTTAATTAGGCATCATCGATGACACCCTTCCCGCTAATACAATTGCCCTAAAGAATTGTTGATCCGAACTCTTCCATTGACATATATAACTTTGGTAACTATTAACTTAAGTACTTGAATTTGACAATTATAAGTTCATAGATTAAGTACTATGTATGCCCCACAACCTCTAGAGTAGTGTCATATGGATCCGGAAATGCATTAATGGCGGATCTTGGTGGGTTATATACCTCCTAGCCTATCGTTAACCCAATTGCAAGTGTGGTGTCGTGGGCTAGATCTACTAGATCCCCAGAAGCCGTTCACGGATCCGGATACCACTTCGCACAGTGATATCACCACCCACAAGACCAATATCAATCGATATCGTAGTCGATCGAGCGAAATGTACATCATATCCGGTCTGTGACGCGTTTAGCTACATATATTTCTATCGACTACATTCGATTTTTATGAAGCTGTCGAGACGTAGTGGATCGATAGTCGAGCATAGCTAGAGTTTCTTATGATCATCTATCTAAGTCACCCGTAGTAGTGAGATATTTGGTCGTCAACGTCCTAATATAATATCTCTAGCATGGGGGCATCATATATGTTTTTATAACTATTGAACGGTTGGATACATATAAATCAGTCGAAGTTATACGACCAAGATTCAGCATATTGAACAATTACCTAGATGCTATAACTTCATGCATGACATCCGTAACTTCACAATAACCCCTCCAAATTTAAACCCAATTCACAACCAAACCCATCATAATCAAATATCAAAACTCCATCTGTCCGTACATTGATCCAACTAGCTAGACGTCGAACCCCTAGCTTAGCTCCCAAGAAGTCTGTCTCTATTTTACGTAATTTCCATCGACTTAGCCGCACCCTCTAACCTTCAAAAACTCAAAAGAAAAAAAAGTTGCAAAGAAAAAAAACCAACCAACCAATCGCAACCCTCCCAAAAGGATAGAAGAAAAAGATAAGGTTTTTTTTCTCCCTTCTATCTTTACGAGAAAGATTCGTGTATTTTTATTTGGTACTGCAATTACTCGGATCTATTACCGAGATGCATAGCATAGCATAATATAAAATTGTCACGAAAAGCTTAGCGACTCGACCCCGCCGCCGATTGTTGCGAGGTTCCCAATCAAACTACGATATTGCCTATTTTCAAAAAGAAGAGTAGGCCATAGCAATTAATTCGTGAAACGGATACGGTTAAAGATTTCTCGATATTTCTTTGGATATATCTGCCGCACTGTGCCTCACGGATCATTAGTCGCCGCATTTCAAGTAAATGCACTGTGACGAAATACACAAGCACGACTATGTCATATGATCAAGGGAGATATCGAAATCCAAGCTCGCAGGCAAACCACCGTTGCCTCATCCTCGCTTCATCATCAGATTCATAAGGGTCTTGTCGGCCACACTCCGTTTGAGAATTTCTGCTTCAGATTTTTTTGGATGGGGGATAAACTGATCTTCTGATCCAGGCTGAAAGCATATGTAACCGCCCGTGGCCAGTGGCCAGATTCATCATATCCAATCGATGGTGGTGTGGATGAAAGAACAAGAGAGAAAGACAGCAATAAAGAAAGAAAAGCGTGGTCCCAAGATTTCCTTTCCAAATTTTTTTTCCAAGTAAGAGCTCTTTCAGTTCCTTGATTTGGTATTTCCTCCTCGGAGTTTTTACTTTTCTTTTTCGCTTTAGTTTGCGACCCTTTGCTTCGTGCCGAAGCCCGGGGGAGAATATGCTAGAGCGTCGAACAAAAGCTTCTCCGCAGAATAAGTCCGTCCAGGTTTGGGGTTTGAAGCCCAGACGCCTGGTAGTGCTGACCCTGCCAGATCAGTTTAAGTTAACAAGGGAAAATCTTCAAATTTGAGACTTTTGAGTTCCGTAATCGCCCGATACCAAGAATTTATGACCTTCTGTATGCCGAAGGTAAGCTGGTGTCAAACCTAGCACGACGATGTTTCTAATGCATCAAGGCAGTAGTGCAGCATATCATGGGAATCAAAATGAGAAAGAAAATAAAGAAAATATGATGAAGCAGCTCTTGAGCTTCGGTTGGTGGAATGGGTGAATTCGAAGGAGACCCGTGTTCTTGTTGGCAGCCCAGACCGGTGTGCAAACAACCATTTCTGTTGGCTAATAGACGGCGACTTTGCCAGTCTCGAGTCATCCGTTCCACCGTCGATGCAGCATCTAAGAAAATCTTACCTGCACATATTCGAAAGCGGAACAAAAAAAAAAAAAAAAAAAAAGATGGGCTTTTTCTTTTCTTCTTTTCCATTTCGCTTCATTGTGTGGATACGGGGTTTATTTCCCCACATCTTGGCTGAACTGCTCCCGCTGGATGCGCAATGCCATGATCGTGACTCCGAACGGTTCAGATACTGGACCGGCAAATTCCTCATGTCAGACGACATCCCTAAAAGATATATATCCTTTCGTCAAGGGAAAGTCCTTGATCAATTTGGATTGCAATTGGACGTCAATGCCTCCTGCCTTTACCCCAGATTGACCTGCTGTTGTTTCTGGGGTTGATGGACATGGGAAGGACAATTTGCATTGAGCCTTGCGGCCGGCAGGCTACGATTTGCCGTTCCTCGCCTTTTAGTCTTGTTTCTGAGTAACGTTGGTCAATAACATTTGCCAGTGCGATCTCAATGTTGTCGTTCGTCTGAATGTGACGCAGGCCGTCATTTCCAAAGGAATGCGTGGTTGTTATCCCGAAATAGGATTTCTCCACAGACCCTTCAGCCATGTTGATCGCTGGGTCAAGCCTCAATTCTGTTCCGACGATTGCAACTGGGCCAGGGTTATTTCCTGTCATCCAGCAGTTTAACCTCGACTTTGTTGTTTCCCCGTTTCAAATGGCATAGATTGGTCTGGGGTTCGACGACTAGGGAAAAATCTTACGTACGAAAAACGGTTATTCCGGCGCAATAGCGTCATGTAGGGGCACCGCAGTCCAGAAATTGTTTTCTATCAGATTTCCCTAGCGGTGAAGAATGTGGCTTCTAAAATTTCCTTGTGATTTTCATTAGCTAGCCCCGATTTTACGCCTTAGAGCAGGTTGTGAGCAGACCGGATTAGCTGAGAAGACGAACAAAACGGAATCAGGCTTCAGCCCGTCGAAGAGAGGAGGTTGAAATCTTACCCAAGTCACCGGTTCGGTGGGAAATTTCATGAATTGACGAAGCTAGCAGTACCCCCTCGCCGCAGACCACGATCGGGCAGCCAGGGTTTCGAGAGGGGAATAGGAAGGGATATCCCCCACACTGCAGCTCCTGCCAACCCTGCACACCACTCCAAGTTCTGTTCCGTGGCATTTTCGTGTGCACCCGGTACCCATAACCATCAACACCATCCCACAGCCTGATCAGCTTGTTTTACAGACACGCTCGCCGGGGTGGTGTTCCACTAGTCCTTGCATTAAGGTTGTCGGCAAATCTCCTGGTGTGTATAATAGCAGCAGGGCTCCCCACCATTTGACGCCTTCTTGTGATTTCCAATATTTTGCTTGTATATATTATATCCATCTTCCATCCTCTCTTCTTTCTCCCCGCTATCTCAACATCTCCAAAATATCAGAAAAGCATAAAACACCAAACTCAAAAGGAGGATTTCGAACTTTCTTTATATAAGAATTCACATACCAATACGCCTTTCTCGTATAACGTATTTCGAACTCTAAGAAGCGAAGGTACTCTGTCGTCAGACTACATTGTCGCCCCCACAAGGAATTTCCAGAAGCGGCGATTCCAACTATCAGTTCGTCCTTGCCTGGAAGCAATCTGCCTCTCAGCTGATATCTCAGACCCACGGTGCTGGCCGACAAACTTTTGTCTATTGAGTCAAACTCTATTCCGCCTGTACTGCTGACCAGGTTCGAAACATTACCCCAAAAGATAACCGACAATCGTCAGGGAGGAAGAAACATCTTTTTTTTTTTTTTTTTCTTTCAATCTCATATCGTCAAATTCCGCAAAGGCGAGCCTTTTTGCGAGGGATATATCTCCTACTCGCATTCCTCGCATGCTACAACGAGGCGGATTCGAACTATCGACGTAGCTATATATATAATTAATCATCAACTAAACCTCAATATAATTATCGAAGAAAACCACGGGATTCCAAATACAAACTTACCACCGTTATCCTCATACCACGCCCACTTGTCCCCACTATTAATAGGACGAATTACGTCCAATGGATACTATAGATATCGGACAACGACGATTCCACAATCTTAGGATCGCAACTCCAGCTACTCCTCCCCAAACATCGCGACTTTCAGAGGGCCTTGCTGCTCAATCGCTACAGCGGAGGATCTCTTCGACTCCTCCCGTTTCCGAAAATGCGTCAACCCCTCCGATTTCCGTTACCCCGACAGGTAGTGCAACCGTGTCGAGGACAGATGTGAGCGTGCATGGTGCGTTTGGCCGGTCGGCAGGCCAGGATGAGCCAAGGAATGGTGTTAATGGTGTTAAGGGTGCTAAGAATGGTATGGGTGTGAGAAGAAAGTCGATAACCTTTGCTCCAAATGTCAGGTTGGATTCGGGACAATCGCTACCTTTGCAGCAGCCGCTACCTCGGATCAAAGCTGATGAAGAAGAGGAGTGTGCCATTTCAGAAAGTCCGATATCCTTACAGATCTACGGATCATCTCCACCAAACGGTTCTCGCAAGTTTTCTTTAACCGAAATGCGAAGAGGACCGACTTTTGATCTGTATGATACTAGATCTGAAGATGGGGATGACAGTCAGTCTTCGAGGGGCGGATATGGGTCTTCTGTTGGCTCACCGATTCGTGAGGACAGTGTTGATGGAATGAGTGATAGACTGTATGAAAAGGATCGGATTGGATCTCTGACATCAGCAAGCACGGCATCACCTCTTCTTGATGAAGTCAAAACACCTCCAAATACCATCGACTCCTACCTATCCCCAATGAATCGCCATAACCGAAGCCCCTCGTCCTTGCAGGATGAGTCTACGCTCTCTCCTTGGCCCTGGATGAATTCCAGCAATGTTCAGAGATCTAAGAGCTTCTCTGTCGACAAGCCGAGGACCACCAGAGCTCAACGAAAAGCTTCCTGTCCAACCGCAAATTCACCAGCTTCGCAGTTCCTCAGAGGCTGGAAGCAAACCAAAAAGCCACAGCCTGATGATGAAGGCCAGTCGATCGGTGACTACATTATCGGAAAGACCATTGGATTTGGTGGTTACAGCGTTGTTAAAGAAGCCCATACCCTCGAACAAGGAAGGAAGGTCGTTCGTGCCGTCAAGATTGTCAAGAAGAAAGTTAGAGATTCGGAAACCGAGAACGATGCCATCCAGGCCGAATTCGAACACGAAGTCAATCTTTGGCGCCACCTCTCTCATTCACATATCCTTGGTCTCTTAGGTGTCTACGATACCCCCTTTGCCTTCTTCTGCATCACTCGCTACAACATCGGTGGCACTCTCTTTGATCTGGTGAAGAAGAATCGAAGCGGCCTGAAGCTAGATCTCGTCCGCAAATACGCCTTTCAGATCTCATCTGCTCTTCGATACCTTCACCAAGACATGAGGGTTGTCCACCGTGATGTCAAGCTCGAAAACATCCTTGTTAACACTGAAGAGGATTCCTCCGGCCATATTCTCCTCTGTGACTTTGGAATGGCCGAATTCCTTCAAAGCTTCAACCCAGATGGCGACAGTGATGACGACGGGTTCGACAATCACCGTAACCGACCACCAATCAAGCGTCATGGTCCAGCTGGATCTTCTACCGCCATTGCCGCCACCACTGAATCTCCAATCACAGGATCACTCCAATACGCCGCTCCAGAGCTTCTCCAATCCGATGTCCCTGTCATCCAGACTTATGTTGACATGTGGGCTCTCGGTGTCACAATCTACACGATGACAACCGGTTCCCTCCCCTTCCATCACAGCATGTCAGCTATGCTCCAAGAACTGATCACCAAGGGAGAATACGATAGAGAGATTTTACGAGCCAAGGGTGCGGGACCTGAGCTCATTGAGGTTATTGAGGGGTGTCTCGACATGAATATTCATCGCAGATGGGACATCACCCAAGTTCTCGAGAGCCGATGGCTCCACGGTCTTGGTGGATTCAACTTCTAAACTCATCCACTCTTTCTCATCCACTTCCATCACATCTCTTTCATTTTATCGTTTTCTTTTTGGGTTTCCAGGAACACACAGCATGATTTTTTTGTCCTTGCGTCCTTTTCATCGATTTTGCATTCGTTTTTTCAATGGCTCATTCGCCACATATTTTTTTGCTTCTCGTTTGAAATCATGCGGTTGAAAGATATTTATACAACCTTTCATCATAGCATCTGGTTTCTGTATGCTCCGGTTTCACTTCACCATGCTTTCTCACGCAACATTCAAAAATAAATGGGAAGGATTTACTGATTTTGGCATCATTTTTTACGCATCGATTCTGCGTCTTGCACGTTCCAGATTCCCCAGTTCATTATTTGCAGTTCATCCTTTTTTTACGTTGATGACATAACTCTCCAAGCTCTTATTCTTTTTTTCCTATAATCTCCATACGGCGTTTTATTTTCTTTCCTCCAAAAAAGCATATCCCATTAATCTCTATTTCTGCTTAATTTTTCTACTTTTCAACAGCTTTCTTAGGGTATGAGAGGGGGAAAATAACGGAGTCCTTGATATCATGGTTTTGTTCTCTTGCTCACTTTAGTTGCATTCTTTTCTCGCTTCTATTCTTCTTACTTTCTTCTTCTTTTGACTCCCATTTCTTGCAGAAAAGCGGATCTCGCCGTTGACCGAGTATTTGGATTCTATCATCTCTCTTTTTCTTTTTTAACTTAATTTTGATATCACTTGCGGGGCGGATTTGGTTCTATATTTTTTTTTTTTTGGGAACAACATTTATTTTAACGGCGAATTGCCATTTTTTTTGTATGATAGTGGCATGAGGATACCATATAAAGAAAGAAACCATTTTCAAAAAAAGAATACAAAATACACCATACAAAATACAATTAACCAAACCCCGAGAACCTGTGAGAAAGAGAAAAAAAAAAAAACTCTTTTTTTTGTAAAATAGTAGAGCTGGAGCTCTTTGAGCTCGAGCTTGGATATGACATCTGACTAGCATAGACGGATGGCTTAGAACATTTGTTTCTCCGTGGAGTTATGGAAGACTCATTCGAGAGAAAGAAACTTACCCAGCGTACCAGCCGACCCTTTTGAACCGGAAATCTTGGTCGTCTTCTACAGTCTCCGGCCTTGCTTGGTCTTCAGTACGAGACTGGGTCTTGGGTGGTTGTCTGGTTTACGAGACCAGTCTTGGGCCAGCCTTGAGAAAGAACCATCAACAACACAAAACACCATCAACACAAGAAAGGTCGCTGACACATCGCAACCAGTCTCGTAACGACATCGCAACATCCTCCATCCAAAACTTCTCATCCTTACACCGACATCAATTCTTCACCAAATAGCTTAATTCCAGTCTCAATCGAACGACCGCATAATTCTCTAAAATTAGTGTCCCCAGGTCCAAAAACATCTACAATTTTGGTATTCAAAGTGATCACGTGGATAAAAACGTCCAGGTATCGATTGTAACAACACCAACAACAACAACGCCGGATATAGCTATCAAGACAATACAAATACAATCTAAGGGAGGAAAAAAGAAAGGAAGCAACAACAGCCGAAAAGTAAGGGGGCGAGGACGGAACGAAACGTCAAGATGCATATCTTTTTTTTTGTTACACAAAGATTGCTTAAAACGATATATACTGCCTCTCGAGCTCATTGACATAATTTTAATTAGCAGGTAATACCCGTGGAGGGGAGAATAACTTTACTACTCAAATCCACATCTTGACCTGTTACGTTACCCGATCCGAAGGAGTACGTACGTCGGAAGCTGTCAGATAATTCGCAAGTAGAGTTTACATATTTTTCTATTCACTATCAATTTACAATCATTCGATATATATCGCGATTCAATGATAAAAAAAAGGGGGGGGACAAGCATCTCTATTTCAAGCAATTCGATCACTCTCACCACGAACATAAAAAAAAGTTGTCAATCTCTTCCTCCCCATAAAAAAGAAAGCCTCCTCCTAGTCACCGGTGCTCGATAGGTAAACAAATTTCGCATAAAAGGGCAGGTGGTAAGGGTACCGAAAAAAAAAGAAGCGCTTCCCATTAAGATCCAGCTGGAAACAGTAAAACATACATGAAGAGAATAGAAATGACATTATTCCAAAAAAGGGGGGTAGGGAGGGGTTATTGTTCCGAAAGCGAGAAAAAAAGACCATTGCGCATCATGACAGTATAATGAAAGAGAAAAAACCGTGACCAAAATATCCTGTTAAGGGTGTTTTTGTGTATGTGTGTATAAGTAAGTGGTATTATGCCGATTAGTGGTAGACCAAGATGTAATGTTCATAAGATGGGCGCAGGCAAAAACGGCCAGTGCTGCTCTTGCACCTTCGATTTCGAGGAGGGGTAAAATGTGACATTGAAACACGCTCTTGTAGTCAACATATGGGGATCGTTCGCATGAATTGGTAAAAAGCGCTTCAAAAATTCAATAGGGGCATTGGGTTTACAAAAAAGATGATATCCGCTTCTTTTCAACACGTAAAAAGGGCTCGACATCAAAATATATTCTCGTCAGGGGTTTGCCTTTGGGATCACATTTTCTTTTCCAGTTGGAGGTACGAAGTGTGCAGGTGTACAGCGGGGACGTCTTTTATACTTTGAACCGTGGGGGAGTGATTCAACGGTAGTCGCTCTTGGAGTAGTAGGAGTCCTTGTGGTGCTCCTTACCATATTGGGAGTTCTGTATTTCAAGAGAAACGTTAGACGAACCATTTAACGTTGGAAGGGTGATATAGATATATGGGGATTTCCCGTCAAGCTATATCGACCTCGGGTTTAGGATCAACTCACCTTCTTCTTCTCGAGAGCGGCCATTCTTTTCTTCTTGGTGAGAGCATTGACATAGGTTCCAATGATGAAACCGATGAGGTTGAAGAATGGGACTGTTCGATAGCCTTGTCAGCGGTGCTCTAACTATTTAGTTTAGGGTCAGAGTTTGGAGGAACATACCCCAAGCGTGCTCGGGCAAGAACTTCTGAGCAAAGGCCAAAGCCAATGGGCTGGTAATCCAGCTGACCTTCATGACGGGGAAGAAACCCGTCCTGACCATAGCCTTGACATTCTCCTTCTTCCTAGCACCGGCGATGATGGCCATGCTAGCAAGGTAGACAACATTCTGGATTGGAGCAACAATGAAGTTGCTGACCAAGATTTGAAGAATCTTGGCACGGGTGGAAGAGCGATTTCGGAAAGCGCGCTGGAGAACATTGATGAGCAAGTGACCGAGTGGGGCCGAGATGAAGGCGCCGTAGATGGCCATCATCGGCACACGTGGGGTCAAATAGCTGCCATGCTTCTTGTCGCCTGCAATGAGCGATGCAAGAAGTTCCTGGAGAGCAGATAGGGTACCAGACGTTACCATCTTCGTCTGACTGTGCGATTTGGGTATCCATTGTTAGTATTAATGTAATCGGAGAAGGATATTGAATGGGGTTTCGTACAGAGGGTTCGTCTGGAGCAGCGACAGGTACGACTGAATGTACGTCTGTCCGGGGGTCTTTCCTTTGACAGGCATGATGGGCGATTTAATTTGATATTCTTCTTAAAATCTGTATTGTGTTTAAACGTCAGGTTAGTTTCACCGCAGTAGGAGTAGTAGTGGAAGATGGCGATGCAAAGTGACAATAATAAAAACAAATAACAGTAGTGGTTTTGAAATTTAGAAATCGGTAAAATCGCCGGCAGCGACAATGGATAGATGAGAATTCAAAAGCGACACACACACTTTCTCTCAACCAAAACAGAGCAAGAAAGCATTAAAACAGATACTTTCCACCGATTGAAGTTTCGGCATAAAACAAAATAAAAAGGGACTGGGGACGGAAGAATCGGATACGGCAGAAAAGGGCTACGGACCAAGGATATCTATTATCTAACAAAGTTCCCAGCGCGACAAGAACCCTCCAGAAATCAGAGAGGTGTGTTGACGCGTTGTAGTAGGAGCAAGAAGATTGTCGTCGGAAAGGTTGACAATGAACTCGAGCAGGCGATTTTTAGCAAGTAAAAATCGCGGGGTCGAGAGGGTTTGAAATCGTCAAGACTTCAACTCAGGCCGAGTGGTTTTGTTATCGTGGAGAGGATAGGATAGGATAGGACAGGATGAGATGTGATGACGGCGGTGGAGGGTGGAAATGGATGAGAAGGGAAAGGGAAGGGAAAGTGAGAGTGTGAAACGACGGTCGGTCTTGAGAGAAAGAAGGGAGGCTGGGGGGACGCCCTGCTTGTGCGTTCGGGTTCAGGTTCAGGTTCAGGTTCAGGTTCAGGTTCGCTGCTTTGTCTTGTCAGTCTGGCTGGTCTGTCTGGTCTGTCAGGCTGGTCTGGTCGGGCTGGTCTGGCTGGCTGGCTGGCGGTTCTTCCCAGTCATTGGCTGCCAATGCGAGCGTAAACAAATAAGGGAAGTCCGGATCCCCACCACTTCGATCTTACCTTACATACTATACTTTCATACCCAGTTATGGATGGCTATGGGCTATGGGCTATGGGAAGCATGGCTATGGGTATGGCATGGGGCATGGAAATGCAATTTTCAATTTGAACCTCGGTCGGTACCGCCGTGCCGCCATGTTCCCTCCATACCTTCGACCTTTTACCGAGGGCATTAATTTAATTAATCTTCGGGGGGTCACTTCCATTGTGCTAAATTTCCCAGCTTGACTTCAACCAGCTTATGATTGATTCCGATCTGTTTTAATTCCACTTCCAGAAGCTATCGTAAAAGGACTAAAAAGTCTCTCTGTCTTACATCTCTGGTACTTACGTCTTTCTGTCGTCCTCCATGGGCTCGAAAAGGTGGAGCTGCCATGCTCCAAGTCCGCCGCCTGCCGGACCAACTTGACCACCTCCATTCCCCCATTGGTTGCAACTACCCGATTCTCCGTCCCAGACATCTACTCTTTTTTACTCTGCGAATGTGATAAAACTTGTATGCATTGTCTGTAAACTATCCGATAGCATCTACTTCTTCCTCGTACTCTGCTTCTCCGCACCAGCCAGCATCTTCTTCGCCACAAACAGCCCCTTCCTCACCCTCACCCCGTCCATATATCTCTTCGCAACATTTTCCCGATCTGCTAGCTCCCCTAAATCTTCAAGCTCATCCTCTGTGTGCGGGACCCAAAACGGATCCTCGTCAAGGATATTTTCAAACCCGCTAAAGATCAATTGCGGTGACGCTGCTCCCGACGTTTTCGTCCTAATCTCATCTGCAAACCCAAATGACTCCACCACGGGTAACAGTGAATTTATCGTGTAAAACGGAGTCCCCTCTTTCATTTCTTCAGCTACTATGCGCCCGCGTCGACGCGTGATGACGCCGTAAACCTTGCCTAGTACCTCACCTACAATTCGTATTGTCGCAATCGCACAAATGTTAGCCAAAATACCAAGCTTGCAAACATCCCTGTCACTTTGGGATCTGGGGGATAATGTAGGAATGTGTTGTCTCGTGCTTACTGGATGCTTGGATTTCACACGAATACATGGCCAATAACAGTCTGGGTGACCAGTCTAGAAAGCCTTGTCGTA
Source organism: Arthrobotrys conoides (assembly GCA_036971725.1). Lineage (NCBI taxonomy): Eukaryota > Fungi > Ascomycota > Orbiliomycetes > Orbiliales > Orbiliaceae > Arthrobotrys > Arthrobotrys conoides. The sequence continues at coordinate 2,310,875 of JAVHJM010000003.1, read as the reverse complement.
TGGCAGATGTCATGGCCGTGATGACTTCACCGATTAGTTGCCCTATCTTCATTCGCAGAGCCTCGACTTCTTCATCCGCAATCTCCACTTTCACTTCGTCCAGGAAAACTGCAACACCCTGCATGGGTTCATTGCAAAGCGGACCCTGAAATGTTGCATTCTGGAATGCTGTTATAATCTTGTCACGAAAGTCCTTGATTGTAATCTGTAACGAGGTCGATTCGTGGCCTTCGTCTGCATTACCGTCATTCTGAGTCGATTCCGACTCATCATTCTCCCGTAATATCCTATGTAGGATATTGGCATTATCAATCAGAATATTTGGCCCTGCTCTTCGTGGTCCGAACGAGGATATCTTGCTGACGATATCTGTCCATACATTTTTGGTATCCTTTGTTGCCCCGGCTATCAGCGCCGCCTGGAAGCCTTTCTCGAATTCTTCGATGGGAAGGCAGCCTTTTGCTTCTGCGCCAGCTGTCAACAGCATCAGATCATCCGCGTCGCGTTCAGTTTGTTTCTCAGCGAAGAACTTTTTGAGGGTCCCAACATTTTCTTCCAGGTATTCGATCGCTTTTAGTGGCAACGGTCGTACCCGTAATTTAAATGTCACATGTTTGCCGGGTGTGCTTATTACAACGGTGCCTCGGGGCAAATTCTGATTCTTCGGTGGTGGCATTTCAGGAACAGACAAAATAGTCTCTCGGTATGGAACAATGGGTTTGGATGCTTCGATTTCGATCTTTGCAAATCGTTCTCGAAGGTCTTTCAGGCATCTCTAAAAATGATGTTAGTAATTTGAATTTTGATAGAATATGAAAATCTCACCTCAAGATGCAACTCTCCTGCCGTCAAAATAACATGCTCTCCATTCGACTGAACGAGGTACTCCATACAAGGATCTGACTGTTCTAGGAGCTTCAAACCTTTGATCATCTGCTGTAATTGACCCGGATTCTTGGGTTCCAAAGCGACCCTGACGATCGGAGCGGCTCCCATACCAGCTACGCTCGCAAGATTGACTCCACCAGTTATAGTCGAACACAATGTTGCATTTTTTAAGACTTTCCCTTCCAGTCCGCCAATTCCGAAGACATTGCCAGCGGGGACCTTTTCCAACGAAACAAGCTCTCTACCCATCATTAGATAGAGATCGGTGACCGTAATTGACGAAACATGTTGATCTGGTTGTCGAGGGTCGTATTTCGGGCCTAATACATGAAGGGTCTGTCCAACGGAGATTGTGCCACTGTACAATCTCGCAAACCCTATAAGGTTCTCCTTGTCGGGATCCACAGGCGCTGCAGCTTTGCTATCGGTATCTGTTGCTTCGAGATTAGAGTTACCCAGATCTAAGACGACTTGTTCAAGTTCGGAATCTGCTGTAGACTGCCCACCGATAGAGGCAGTCTCACTAGCTGCCGCTGCCGCGAGGGCTCTTGCCATTTCTTGTCGCTTAATCCGTCCTAATTCTCGTAGCTGTTCCGCCGTTAGTTTCTCCCGTTGGTTCCTCGGTAGGTCTTTCTCAGGAACCGATATCATCTTGCTGACGTAGGCCACAATCGCTTCGTCGTTCACGTTCAGATTCTCCATTGCATTCTTTATCTCAGGCGCAATCAATTCTGCTCCACCAGGGCTGTTTTCAATTAGATTCGTTACCCTTTGTTTCTGAGCGGTTGTCGGTGAGGGAAGTTGACTGGCCACGGTCCCAAGAACAGCTCGAGATAGAGGCAGCCATTGCATAAATATTGTCGAAAGTAATGCTCGGGAATCCTTCGATTTTAGGTCTCTAGGGAGTACTTTGATCCCCAGTGTCTGCACAATCTTCTCAACCTTCTCCTGGTCCCGGTCCTTCCTTAAGATATTGTCGTAGATTGCCCAAATATTGTCGAGTGCAAATTGTACAAACATCGGCTTCAAATTTCGTCCCTTTAGGTGTCTCTTTTTTAACACTCTTTTCGTCTTCGGATCCAAATAGAAATCGCCCCATAAGATCTTCTCCAAAACCGATCTCTTGACTCCAAGTTTCTTTTCGTGAATCGCTGCAAAATCCTTGACCGTGAACGCCCAGCCGTCTATAGCGCTTGCGAAGATAACATTAAACTTCTCCGGTGAGAAATATAAGTCTTCATCATCCTTCTCCTCATATCCATCTTCAAAACCCAGCCTATCCGCTTCCGCTTCTTCGGCCGTTTTTGTTGCGGATTCCCTCCTTGCCGCTCTTTGTTTTTGTCTCAACTCCATCTGTTCCCTCCACTTCAAATCATCCTCCATCCTCTCACCAGCAAAGAAACTCCCCATCACCGCATTAACCTGCTCCAACAACTTCCCCAAATGCACATTGGCCTCTGCTGGCGACATCTTCCACTCCGTAATCAACCTATCAATCTTATTAATCACCAAAACCGGTCTCAAATGCTCAAGCCACGTCTGTCTCAACACCGTCACAGTCTGCGAACAGACCCCTTCCACCGCATCAACCAACACCAAAGCTCCATCGCACAACCTCGATGCCGTTGATACTTCAGACGAGAAATCAATATGTCCAGGCGAATCAATCAAATTAATAAGGTAATCCTGTAACGAAGGTGTCGTACTCGGTGGTACCGGTGGTTTCAGACTTTGGAAATACAACGATATGGCCGAAGATTCCATTGTGATACCGCGGATCTGTTCATCGGGTCGGGAATCGAGGAACCGGACTTTGCCTGCGAGTTTGGGACTGATGATGCCATTTGACGAGAGGAGACAATCGCTAAGACTAGTTTTTCCGTGGTCCTAATTAAGCTCCGTTATTCCGAGAGTTATAGAGGGTAACTTATATATTTTGGGGTGCGATGCGATGCGGTGGGGTTATCTATGGAGGGGTAGATGGATGGCGGGGTAGTAATTGGGCGATGGAGATGCTTACGACGTGAGCTAATATACAAATCTAAAAGCAATATTTGGTTAGTGATTACTAAGTAAGTAAGATCTAGTGGCATAATTCTTACATTTCGTACGAACTCGCTGTCGCTCTGAAGAGCAATCAGCTGCTGTGAGGATATCACCGGCATTATTGCGGTCTTGTATCGATGGCGCGCTGAAAAAACCTGTACTGAGAAACTACAAAAAGACTTATCGCAAAGAAGATAACGGATTGTAAAAGGTAGAACAAAAAAGAGAGAATTCTAGTGAATTTAAGGTAAAGAGGTTCCGGGCCTGGTGACTCACGGAGTTGGAGATTACCTACTCTGAATCAGTCTGACGAAGATATGGAAGATGTCTTGACAGGACGAACCTTGCATGCAGGGACGGGAATATTTTAGTGGTCTCGAGGTAGCGAAGATTAGTCTCGTCAACACACATATTACAACAAACCTAGGTCCTCAATTCCTCAATCGAAACCATGATTCATGGTATTTAAATTTCGAAGCATCCAATATTCATAATGATAAATTTCTAGCTACAAAACATTTTAAAGTCCGGAACTCTTTAATAAAGAGATAGAAGTTCGGAACCAATAGTAGAAAGTTATAGAGTATTAAAGGAATGCCTTTAAAAGTGCAATCTAGCATAAGATAAATCCTAGCTACGGGCAGCCGCAACATCGTCGAGAGCTAGATCACAGCTGAGGAGTATTACGACAAGACAAGAGCCTAGTACAGTTATTGTCGTCGTATAGCAATAATTAACTTCCCATTGTACCAGCTCGGCCGCTAGAAAATTATGATTGATGGTGTTTCTGATTAGGCAAACCATATGTAACGCCGCTGCGTATAATCGCGTAATAGTAACGTAACCGACTATTAAATTTGAACTATCTCGAAATATGACTCCTATTTAGGAACTCGGGCCAGTAATGGGAGTGTGAAACACCTAAGGCTAGAGAAGGTCCAGTACTCACAATCCTTCAGTTGGTATCATCAATTGATACCGTCTCAACAGCTTCCATCTGGCCAAACCACCATCAAGGTGCATTGTGCGTATATCAGACGGCGATAATTTCATGACCTCCCCAGTTGCAAGCGGATACTCAGTTTTTAAGATCATAAGATCCAAACCGAGCCTAGCATCCGTCTCCAGACTTCCAACCCCAATTGTGACAACCTTTAGCTTTTTGGATGGTGCTGGACCGCCCGCGTATTTCCCGCCGGCCCCATATCCATTAAGGCATTCCACGATGCTACGTAAAACAGAATCGCTAAAAGGCGGATCAGTCGGGTTGTTTCTTCGAATACCATCATCTATATGATCTCTGGGATCTGGGAGCGAAATGTAAAGTAGCTCAAGATTGAGGAATAGATGCCTAGGGAAAAAAGGAGGCCCATTCGTTGAGCGCATTAAGTTGTAGAGCGATGCATCCCAGGGCACATCTTGCATTGTATCTAGGCTGACGGAGTTCCTGTAATATTTGGCGTAATATGATTGACACATCCCAAGTTCCACAAGGTTTGGGCATTTGGAGCCTAGTTTTATTAAGATTTGTTGTCGACCAAGTTCCTGGAATCCCCCCTCCATCACGGCTGCTACACACAGACAATATTTTAAGAGATTCTCCGTAGTGTGTTATAGCCTGCATTGAAGGAGGTTTGATGCGATATACGACGTTGATCTCTACGGGGCTGTGGAAGGATAGAAGGAGACTCTCCAAATTTTTTGTACTGACAGCCTTTGTTAGACAAAGCCGCTGGATTTGTGAGAATGGTAGCGATTTGTGTAGAAAAAAATCCGTTCCTGGCGCTTGGTACTCGACAAGAGAGGCGAGTCAAACCGTCTGAAGTCCCAAAGAGTGATCCGATTGCTCAAATTTCTCTATGATTTTGGGAACTAAAGTCTCTCCGACGTATCGGTCAAATACATTGTCATAACGGTATGACATCGTAGGTTCGGGATCTATAGTAACCCCAAAAGTTTCTAAAGATGCTGCGGAGGTTTGTAAGATGTTGAATGCTACTTCAACTTCATCGGTGTCACGAATCCCGTGCCAACTGAAGCTTTTTAAGGAAGAGAACATGCCGGACACGTTCTTCGTCTAGTCTCGTAGCTCCGTTTTTTGTCTATCCTTTGAATGTAGAGATTCTGGATAGACGGGTGGTAAAGGGCCAGTAAACTAAGAAGTACTGGACTCATCTCGAGATTACATCGCCATCTATTATTGTATATCCAAAGTTAGACCCGCCGTGTTTTATTGATGAAGTTATAAATGATATATGAATATGGGAAGATATATAAGCCCACAACTTGAATTTGTAAATGAATATAAGTGTACGTATAAGAACCCCGGGTAGAGAGTTACTCACACAAAGGTCTGTAGCTGACCACTTTGAAGATGTCGAATGAAGGAAATCAGCATCTCATTCGCCATGGAGACGCACCCAGCTCTCTCATTCCCGCTAAATCGGTACTCTCGTTCACTCAGGTCGGATTTCTCAGTAATGCCCAGCTCTCGAACGAGGTTAATCTTGGGATGCTGAGGGTTTGATAGCAGATAGCGTATCTTAGCCGGGCTGGCGGCTACCGAACTGACATCTTTTAAATCGAGCATCACAGTTTTGTAAAGGTAGGGCGTTGCTATCAGATTCAATTGTCGGCAGACGAGGCTTGACGACCATAGATCATGACGCCTAGGCAGCTGTGGAAACGTCAGAAGTTCAGAATGTCTGTAGGAGGGAATTCGGGAAACTAGAAAATTCTAACCAGTTGATATATATTCGAGAGGGAACTTACAAAATTTATCACCATACCAACTAGTTCTGTTGGTAGAGGAATACCCGCGAAAGCCATTTCGATTGATTTTGACTGTCAATTGTTATGAAGGACTGTAGCCAAATCTTCTTTGGTGGCGTTCAAAAGTATTTATAATATATAATATTATAATCAGCGCTCAATTGTCAAGATTGTGGTTTAATTTTTGTTCTTAACACGATATGAGTATTAGGAAAAGGTAAGGACATTGGGAGTTCAAGGATCTAGAACCAGGCATCCATGAATCAAGACCACCGGAAGGCTACAGAAATATTTAATCAGCCGAGTGAGTTTACTGGATGCATATGAAAATCCGGACATCCTAGCAGATGCACAGGATCTTTGCGTTATACAGTTATTCTTATTGAACAGTTTTCGTGGAACAAGCTTTATATGATTCTAGTATAAGTGTACAGCGGCCCGGCACTATAATTTTTTGGATTATTGATAGTATAGTAGGTATAACAGAGATACCGTTAGCTCTAGGGCGTTCAGCGGGATAATTATAACATTAATAGGAATGCATCTAGGGAATATTGGCCAATAGATCTAGAAGAATAAATAGGTTATCCCGAGAGTTTTCAGTCAGATTTAAGAGATCTCGAGATCTCGAGGACTTATAACTCGCAGCGATGTTAGTTTATGTGACAGTACGAATCAATTGATGTTCTATATCATCGCCATCGGGTTTATCTTGGAATATACCTGTATCCCACCAAATACGAATCTCGCTGTAAAGGCACTAAGCTGCAAGCTATCCGTGATTTTAGAGAACTACTTACTTAGGCAGGTAGGAATATCTATTTAGAGGAGTGAGGTATCATACCACGCATCAAGCTATATACGCAAGCTAGCTTACTAGCACTTATTATTATGTAGTATAGATGTAGTCTTATTAGCGGCCTGTCATTACTAGACTGGGAATATATACAGATGGCAGATATAATGTACATAAGAATGATTTTAAATGAAGCCCCTCATCCGAGATATTTCTTTCTTTAAAATCCACTACTCTACCGCCAGAATGCGAAACCCGATTTCTTCGGCTCCTCTGGCACAGCCTCAGACTTAACTTCAGGTATGCTTTCAACCTTCGGTGCTTCGACCTGAGCTTCAGCCTTAACACCTTCTTCAAGCCGCAGTACCGCTTTCTTAACACCTTCTTCAAGCTGCGGTACCGCTTCCTTGACATCTTCTCCAAGCTGTGGTACCGCTTCCTTGGTTACTATCTGCACCCCCTGCTCATCGACCATAAATCTTCCCATCCTCCTAGCATGGAATCTGATTCCCTTCTGTGTCTCCACATCATGCACCACACAATCCGGCCATTCCTTCGCATACTCAGCATCGTAAATATTCATCCACCTAATTCTAACCTTCTCGTTTTCCTTAACATCCCTCTTAGCTATCGCCGCCAAATCCGCGATTGAAGTCCCCCGCTGATCTTGTAAGATCTTACTTCTCTCCCTCATCTTTTTGGATTTCAATTCGATATCCCAGTTGGTTTCGTGGAGTTTTCGAAGTTCGCGGAGGTGTTGGAAGGCTTTTAGACCGGTTGATGGATTTGTAAAGGAGGCTGTGAGGAATGGGGTCCAGTGGTCTTTACGGAGTGCTTCTGGGACGGATTTTTTACCCATGAAGGTTACTTGTTTCATGGCTTTGGCGTTCTATACCTATCCATTAGTCCTGCCCTCTATGCATAATAGGTCGTTGGAGACAATTGAACATACGTATAAATTCTGATAAAGCGAGTAGATAACCCTTTTGCTCGTAATATGCGTGTAGAAGTATATATGGCTCCCCAGCGGGTTCGCCTCACGGGACATATCCCCTACATTATCTTGAACAGGTTTCTCACGACGAAACGGTTCCTTCGTTTTCCGTTTCTTTTTGTCAGGGAATGTGAGGGTGAGAGATTCGGCGGTGATGACTTTGGGGAGAGGGACGAATCTCGCCCACAATGCTAATTGGGTACGCATTGTGGGGGTTGTGTATGTCTATCGACGGCGGCGGGGGGTGGCTTGGGGGGTGTGCTCGAACGGAGGGAAAGGCTTCGGGCGATAAAAGATCGAATCTCGTCTCGAGATGTGTTGCGGATGATGTTGGAGGTCACGTGAGTCTGCGGTGATACAACGCAGAATATGCAACAGTTCAACACTTTCCTTTCTGTTTGAAGCGTCGTCGTGGGAATCTGGACGACGGGAAGCTGAGGGTACGGTGATACGGATGATGGGCTTGAGGGGTGAAGTTAAAGCCACCCCCGCACTAATTGAGTGGACTTGATATCTGGATAAGAATATGATGTTGGATTATTGCGCTAAGTTGTCCATGCTGAATACTTACTTGACTTCACACCGCCTGCAAGCTACTCGATCCACTTTTCAGAATATGCCATACTTACTATTCAACCTCAAGAATCCCTTTATATCTCGGAATCCCTAATATCCATATATCCTTTTGAAATTATATCTCAACCCGAACATATCCTGAACCCTTTCCAATCCAAATCTTTCACACCCAAACTTACCCTGCGAACTGCCCTATCGATCCTGTAGCCGTCAGTGTAACTTTTTTTTGTACCTCGGCTGAACGGCGACGGCATTCACGTTCACTCTTACTGGCTCCAAAAAGTCGCTTGTGTTGTTCGTGCGCCTCTCCATATTTCCCAAGCCTTACACATTACACACCCTCCAAACCATCACACCCATCAATCACCATCACTCCAATATTGCCGAACTGGAATTCCCAACCTGCAATGCTGTTACAGAGCACCTAAACCGCTTTATATACCGATATAAAACCCAAAATTTACATAATAAACCTCAACAGCTTCAGGATTTCCGACCATGGCAGACGGCGGACCCGGTTTCGAGGGTGTTCCTATGCAGGGACCCGACCCTTATGGCAACCAAAACAATGCCGAAGGCTCGTATAAGCCGATAGCACCATACGGCGCCGCAAACTATACAAGACCGAGGCCGACCACCGCAGGTCATCTATCAAGATGGTTCCAATTCATAATTAAGCACCGAAAGGGCCGCGATAACTTGGCGCATATCAATAGGTATGTAGAAGTTATCTTAACAGCTATTTACTATGAACAAGCTGTAAACGTTCCAACGAGCGAAAAGCTTCAGCAACGGAAAGAGAGAAAAAGAAAAGAAAAAAGGCTAACAACGATATTGCATATAGAATCCTCTCTACAACCTCAGGCACAGACAAACTCCTCATGTTAACAGGTTACACCTTAATGGCCCTCACCGCTGCTCTCGAACGCGTAAACGGTGCCTTACCCCCCGGCGTCGACCTTCTAAAAGCCACAACAACCCACCCACTCCCCGCCTTCCCAGCAATCCGTTCCCTAGAAGTCCGCCTAAGATCCCTATCCAGTATAATCTCCGACTTCCGTATCTTCTCTCGCCTCTGGGGTCTCTTCGGTATAGCCGAATGGGCCGTCCAAGTCTACGAAGCCCCTCCCAAGGACCAACAACTCCGCCAAATAGCCTACGCCCAAGTTTGCGTAAACATCGTCTACCAATCTCTTGAGAATATTGCTTATTTATCCCAACATAAGATCTTGCGATATTCCAATGCCACGCAGAATAAACTTTGGGCTTGGAGTTGTAGGTTTTGGGCGGCTCATGTGGCGTTGGACTTTTGTAGGTTGTGGAGGATTAGGATGTTACGGCATAATTATAAGGGTGTGACGGATGCTGAGGATCATGAATGGTGGAGGCAGATTAGTAGTAATCTGTGCTGGGCGCCGTTGACGATTCATTGGAGTGTGGAGAATGGTGGGTTGTTGGACGGGTTTACAACTGGAGCTTTGGGTACGGCGGCCGGTATTTTGAGCGTTCAGCACGTCTGGAGGCAGACAAGGACTTAAGAAGAGGAATAAGATAGGATAATGAGAAGTAAGGACGGTTAAGGAAAGTAGGCTTCGGTCGTGAGACTAGTAAAGGTAGGCAATTGTAGGATATATGGAATCTTGGATATCATGGGCATATAGTAATTTGGAACAGGGTTTCCCTTATCATGTCGGTTTCTTGGGGTTCAGCGGTTATGTTTTTATTTCATCATTCCTTTCATGTATTTGCAAATTTGGTTGCATTTTTTTGACAAGATCTATTACCATCTCATCTTTGGCAGGTACCGCTGATTAATACTAAACCCGGTTGAAACTAAGACTTGAGTACACGATGCTAAGCGCCATAACCCCAGACTATTTGGAAGGAAACGTGGAATGTGAAAGGAAAAAGCTCTATATACAATGCCCAGTTAACCCAAAACCATGCTAAAAAACGTGCTCTGTCGCTCAAAAAGAAAAGGAAAAAAAGAGGATGGAGATAATCACAGCACATCCTGAGTCTTCCGAAAATCACGCTTGAACGAAATCGTGGATCGCGAAATAGTCCCATTAGGACTGATCGTCGCCGTGAAGTTCTTCGTGGTCTTCGGTAGTGACTTAGACAGCAATGACGACGAGTTCTTCCCATTGGCACTGTCACCACTTCCAGCACTCCCACTCCCGCCGTGTGCACCATTAGCGTTGCCATCAGCTAGTGCGGCAGCTGCCCTCCGACTTATGGGGAGATTGAATGGTCTCGAGGGCCTCTCGTCGATTCTGAAGTGAGCAATGAGGTGTTAGTATTATGGGAACAGGTCCTGAAGAAGTAAGAAGTAATGATGGTGATGTTGACGCTGGACTAGTGGCATCAGCAAAACAGAGGTTTAAATCTGTGACAACATATGGGCCGCAAGGGTGGATAGATGGGGGGTACGACATTGGAGTTTGGCTCGCCGTGGTCACGTAAAGGAGATACTTGAGGTTTGGGAGTGTCTGCCGGATGTCTAGAACAATGCACTTTTGGGATTCCATTAACTATAGATATTATCTGTCAGTAAGATAAAATGATAAGTGGGGAAAGGTTACTGACCTGCTCGATATTCTTGTTTAGCAGGAATATTGCATACTCGAATCGGAAATACGGGACGCCTTTCGCCCATAACGGGAAACTAAGCAAGTTAGAATGTGGTGGTGGTGGTGGTGGTGGTCTTAAAACCGAAAACTATTGCACTTACTATCGTGAACCTTGGATGACACTGATGGGATCTTGAACCATCGATGAACTACCTTTGGGGAGAATGGGGTATCTAAGATAGACGCTAAGGTAGAATGACAGCAAATAGACGAGGTGCGCTACATAGCCAAGAGCAGCAGCGATCACATCCTCATTATGGCCCTCCGGAGGCTCATTAGGCAAATGGAGGTTGCATATTGTGAAGTTGAGAGGTTGTTCGGGAATCTGACCGAGGAATGTAAATAAGCATTAATACTTCCACAAGGTATATAAAGGCAGCTCACATGTTCGATGGGATATATCTTCGTTAGATAATCCAAAATAACTTTCCTCCGAGTCGCCATAGCAGTTACAGTGTTTCCCGCCTCGACGACTCGTTGATGGAGCAGTTGCTTAGCATTTTGTAGATGTAGCTTGGCAACTGCACGATTCTCAATACCGGCATCAATAGCAGCCTTCCTACCACTGATACTTTGCTTGAGGGCATCACGATGCTTTCTCAAAGCCTCTAATCGCTTCTTCTCCCGCGAAACAATTTTCCGTGCATCCTTGAGTTCCAAGTTCTCTTCGTCCAAGGCTCTAACGTGCGACAAGTAATCTGCTTTTGAAGATGCAATAGAATCCATCTGTTTTTCTACATGTGCCTGTGTCTCCATAGCGTCGTATATGCATTCCTCCAAGTTCTTCAACTTCAATATTGCATCGAAGGAGCATGATTCCGCCGCCTCTGCCAACACCCTCTTGGTGGGCCGTGGCGCAACATACCTCTTGATTAGTTTTGGATCCAGTTCGCTGAAGATTGTATAGCAACCGTCTGAAAGGATTATGACGACACAGTTTTCGGGGAATGTGAAGTTAAAGTTTTCAAGCTATACCGAACATTAGCAATAAGCAAAGTACTTGGGGATAATGGAACACTAACACTCCGCCCGATAAATTGAAGGTACGACAATCCTATGTTTAACTCTACCAGTAAACCAAAACCACTGCTTTGTTCTTTCCGCGCCCAAATCCGTATTATAAGGGAATCTAGCCGTGTTATCGCAGGACCGCACTCCCCTAACTCGAAACTTTGGAAAGTAGGGTTCTAGATATCGTTAGAAACAACGCCCGAAAAAATAGAATGGTTGGCCAGGTACAACATACGATAGACGATGGCACTGTTTCGCTGATATAAAACGGGTCATCTGATAACGTCGTCAGCCCCAACTCTAATCCCCAATAGTGCAGATACACCGAATGACCCACCCCCAATAGAGTCATGATGTAAAGTGAAGAAAGTATCGACTAATTTCCCCAGCGTCGCATCAACCAAATTCCTTTGCCTCGTTGTCGCATTTTCAAATATCGTCCCTGCCAGTATCGAGTTCGACCGAGTATTCCGCCGTCTAATCGGTATTGGCCGTCCACTACCTTCACTAACGCTATCATCGGGAAGATGATGTGTACTACTCGAAGCACCAACAACTGTCGAACTCTCCGCCGCTAATGTCGACAAATCGATAGCAGACCGGGAGTGTGTTAAAGTCCGTTCCTCCTTGTACACAGCGAGTTTCCCAGGCGATCTCCAAGTGGTAAGTAGGTTTTCATCGTCATTTGACCGTCGATGCACCCTAGCTGGTTTTGAAGATATATTCCGAACAGCGATTCCCTTAAGATGGCGTAAGTGGCGGCCCTACACCCAGGATGTTTAGTTTTGTTTTACGATAGTGCATGGTATGTATGGCATGTATGTCCGGTTATGCATGGCTTCGTGGGCCACTTACGTTTGGCGAAAGTAGCGGGCGATCGCGTGTCGCCCGAACGGGAGTCGCAGTGCCGCTACTTCTTAGATTACCATCGGGAATGTTGAGCCTTGCGCCGGCAGTCGATGTCGACATCGCATTGAGCGATCGCGGGTGCGGGAATGTGATTTCTTCTTTATGTTTAATTGGCCATGCAGAAGTGTCGCGGGATTCGATTATGGGATGGCGGGAGCGGAGAGATGAGATCGCGCAAGGTGTTGCGGGAACGCAGGATGACGTTTGTTTCGCTTAGTTACACAGGCCTTACCCAGTAGGCCTCGGCTTTGACCTGATTTGATATAAATTACATAAGTTGAAGATGGATTGGTTGATATCTGAAGGCGATGATCGTGAGTTTAAGAGACTCGGGTCTAGATGTAGATATAGAGATATCTTAAAATTCAATAGTCCCCAAGCATGCCAGTAAAGTTACAATATCGAGTATATGACAGCCCAATCAATCACCAATACAAGAGGGAAAGCAAACCGGAACTCCAGCCCGCTAGTACATTCAGTATAACTTTAGTACTCTCCCCGAAACAAGAGCCAAATCAAAATCAAGATGCCTATGACTATATATGCAGCCTTGGAATTATGACATTCCATGCCGAGAGAAGGACTATTTTCCAAGGTTGTTGAACCTGGCTTGGAGGTCGTCATCACCGCCTCCAATGGCCTGTGCGACCCGGTCTTCTTTCTGTCCCTCCGGCTCTCCTAGGCCTAGCGGTGTGGTTCCGAGCTATATATATCAAATTAGTATTTCGTAGAGCAGTGATACTTGAGCACAGTAAACCTACTGCCATTTCCCTGTCGACACCAATTTCGTCCAATACCTGGTTTAGCACTTCGTCTGTTTCTTCCTCGTCTTCCAATCCATTGACATCGTCGATAGCTTCCGACATTACTTCTTCCCGGAACTCCATCATATCGCTTTCCTTCTGGAAATCCATCATGATCTTTTGCAGGGCGGGTAAATTAGTCGTAGCATTCATTGTCCGTAATAGGCCAGTGGCTCCTTTCATGGATTCCATCATCTGTTGGTTGGATCGGACGGTTTGGATTCGCAGGGATATCGCTTGGAGTTCGGTGCGCATTCTATAGAACCGTGTGATATAGCTATAATATGTGTAAGTATTTGTATTCTTCTGTTTAGGTGGATGGTCTCCCATACCCTCGAGTCCGAACAAGATCTTTTGCCTATGGGAGTGTATTCGTTAGTATTCCGCCGAGGTCTCCGGAGAGGGGGAGAGCTGCCGTACCTGAATCTTAGCTGCTCCCATCTGGTTATTCTTCGCCGATTTCTTGATATCTTGAATCAACTTTTTCTCCTGCTGTTCTAGCTTGGTTCTCTCTCGGTCCAGCTCCCTCTGCGCCTTCTCAAGCGCCCGTTGATTCTTAAAAGCACCATGTCAGTGCATCCATCACAATCTCGAGCGGGGATGCCGGATGCCTTACTTTTCGCAGACGCTCTGTTTCGCAGCTAGGTCAGCTATGTATTCACTGCAATGTAGAACTATTTAGAGAGAGGGGGGTTGCCTACCAGCAGGCGTCAGGCGTTTCCCGAATGCCCATTCCACTAACATAACCTATATCAGCATGTCTCCAAGGATCTAGCAGCTGTATCGAGCGTACCGATATTCATAATGGCAGGAAAGGTAGCAACCGAGATTGCTATAGATCGGGTATCGAGTACTGTCGGCCGGCAGAGTTGTGTGGCGAGTGATATTAGACAGCGATGGAATGGAGTTTTAGGTAAAGAATGGTTGATGGGACATGTCAGTGACAAAGACGCAGCCAGCGGAAGAGCATCGTCATCCGAACAGGCTTGGTCGCGTTTGGCATGCCACCACCTGCCTCTCTCTAGCACTACAAACTAAACTACGAACACCCACTACACCACCGATAAACTACCAAGAAGTGTGTAACTTGCTAACCACATAACCGCCCAGGAACAGTGGTACGATGTATACCTCTAGTATCGGACAACAGGGGAGCCCTGGGACATCTGATACGAGGCTGGAATGCTTTCACATGAATACCTCTCGAGATCTCCAGGTAGTTATACTCGTATATGCGTTGTCCTCGGGCGTACACCTCAGACCGAACCTCCCTCGCTGACGGCAAAACAAAGCCCCGAGCTCAGGCTCTGAACTAGCTCCCCGGAACGTCGAATCAGAGATCAAATCAGCGACCGCCAGTTGTATGTGCATGAAGTCGACAGGAAGACACACAGAAAAAATGGATCATATGAACCGACGAGATTCTGTGTTAGTCTAGACAGGTGGACTTCACCAGAAACATCGAAGAGCATTGCTGTGGCGCCATCATCACAGCTCCCCTCCTCCTCCTCTTTTTGTCTGTCTGTCTACCCTAGTTCAAGTCAATCAATGATATCAACCACTCTCTTGCCCCCTCCTCTGCTTCTGCCCTCTGCCTCGTTTATCTGCAATAGTACGTACTGAGTTGCACTAGTCTCACCTCTAGTTCCGAGGAAGGGTGTGCAAATTTTTATTATTATTTTTGTCTGGTTTGCAGGCCGTAATTAATAAGTCTGCCCGTCCAGACCAGACCTGTCCTGTCCTGTCGCCCAGTAAAAATTGGCCGTACTGACGTTGTTGATAATTTTTGACTTCTCTCCACTTCTCCTTCTCCTCCACCACAAACACCTCCCATAAACCTCATATACATACCTCACATATTCCCCCAATCACCTCCACCCACCCGGTCGTCTGCCTCTCCAATCGCCAGACGCTCCCTTCTTTTGCCCTGCCAGGCCGAGCTAGTCCCTCTCGATAACCGTCCTTTCCGTCTTTTTGCGGTCGTAGCACCGCCGACAACCCACCAAAATGTCGCAGCGATACTATCCAGCAGAAAGCTCTTCAAGGGGGGCTCGAAGACCTTTTGGCAGAGCTGCCACCACTCCGTCGACACCTTCCGAGCCGGCCTTCTCGGATTCTGGCTATGGAGGCTCTATCTCTGAAGATGTTCGAAATTTCGATCTCAGTGAACTCTCCGAACTCAATGAAGATATGCCTATGCCACCGAGGATATCTTTGCCTGCACCAGGAGCAGATGCCAGTATGTCAACCACGACTTCAATATATACAATCGGATCGATCCACTGACCTTCCTTACCTCTAGCTGATGGCGACCGACGTCAACATCAAATGCATGTCCAGCAAATGCACTAGTAAGTTGCTTCCATGATGCTTCCATGTTTCCGAGAACTAACAGGAAGACTCCAGTAACCAAAACAGAGTTGCTTTAAGCCGATCCATCTACAGAACAATCGATACTTTAGAGGTATGGACCTTAGTATTATATCATGTCAACTAATTACAGTCGAGGGAGATGGCTGATTTTTCGTCAATAGGGTCTTCAAAATATGAACCAAACATGGCCGATTCACTATCCCGCTGTCCAAAGAACCGAGTCGTCTCCAATGCAGCGCAAGGCCTCGATGACGGATGACTTCTTTACACCTGATACTACTGGCTCACCTTCCAGGGAACGATTCGCACCACCTCGACGGGCCCTTACTAGCTTCGATCGCCAACCAGCCCGGAATAGTAGATCGGGAACACCGGAACCTCGATTAATGTCCCCACAGATCTCCCAAGAGTTCAACATCCTTAAACTCGACCTCCGAATAGGCTCGCTGTCTCAAAGTGAACTAGTTCACTCTCTCGAGAAGGAGTCTATAGCTTCTCTCCTGGATAACAAATTAACACAGGCCATCAAGCATTTACGTTCCCTTCGCGACCGTATTGAAGACACGGCATCCAAGGTCCTGGTCACTGGTGACCTCAACGCTGGAAAATCGACATTCTGCAATGCTCTGTTAAGGAAGAAGATTTTGCCAGAGGATCAACAACCGTGTACTGAAATTTTCTGTGAGGTCTTGGATTGTCGTATCAACAATGGAGTCGAGGAAGTTCATGCTATATTCAAAGGGTCAACATACGATCGAATGGACGAACGAACCTTCGAAGCCCGACCCTTGAAGGATTTGGAAGATATCGTTATTATGGTCGACAAATACTCGCAGGCCAAAGTTTACGTCGAAGATTCGCGGCCAATTGAACAGAGTCTTCTCAGGAATGGCGTCGTTGATATCGCCCTCATCGATGCTCCCGGTCTCAACATGGATTCCGTTCAGACTACCGCTGTGTTTGCTCGACAGGAAGAAATTGATGTCGTGGTCTTCGTTGTCAGTGCGGAAAATCACTTTACTCTTTCGGCCAAGGAGTTCTTGTGGAATGCCGCGAACGAGAAGGCGTACCTCTTCATCGTCGTCAATCGTTTCGATAATATCCGCGACAAGGTGCGATGCCAACGTATGATTTTGGAGCAGATTGCCAACATCTCTCCCCAAACCTTTAACGATAGCCAGGACCTCGTACACTTTGTCTCTTCCAATGCGGTGATCGACGGAAAGGATCCTGACAAGAGTCACGACTTTGACAACTTGGAAAACTCACTCCGAGGCTTTGTTCTAGACAAGCGTGCTCGCTCTAAGCTCGGTCCGGCCAAGAGCTACCTGCTCAACTTGCTTCAAGATATTGAACAGCTTGCTCTTATCAACAATAACATCGCTGGTAGAGAGTTGGATTCTTTGAGATCTGATCTTGCACGTCTCATGCCCAAGTATGACGAGTCTGTCAAGGCCAGGATCGCTGTTTCTGACGAATGCGACCGACAAATCGAAGATACTTGCAATGCCGTCTATCGTAACTCTCGCCGTGAGATCTCTAGAACAATCGAAGATGTCGATAAGGCACACCAAACTCCTTGGCGTGGTGTCTTCAACTCCTTCAAGTTCGCGGAAGAGACTCGCCGCGCCATGTTGGAGAGCATTACTCGGGCGGTTGTTGAAGCTGAAAATGGTGCTCGCAGATCTACCGTTTCCGGTGTGGGCGCTATAAATGCTTTGGGAGTTTTGCACTTGAAGCAGGAATATGTGGAAAGGACTTTCCGTCCTGACTTCATGTTCAAGAAGAAGAGAGACGCTCTCGGACGTAATATCAAGACTCAGCTCGATGCCTTTGACTTCTTTGACTTTGACCGCCAGGAGAAGGTTGCGGGTATGAGCATGTCCCTTACAGTTCTCTCCGTCGCCGGTTCCCGCATGTTCAATATCAGCTCTTGGATTGACGGCGTCGTCCAGGCTACGAACATCGTTGGTATCCGTAACGCCAAACGCCTCATCATC
This sequence comes from Arthrobotrys conoides, assembly GCA_036971725.1. NCBI lineage: Eukaryota > Fungi > Ascomycota > Orbiliomycetes > Orbiliales > Orbiliaceae > Arthrobotrys > Arthrobotrys conoides. The sequence goes on along the minus strand of JAVHJM010000003.1, from coordinate 2,293,074 downwards.
CCGGCTATCATTGCCGGTGTTGGTGCTGCGGCTTACTGGATCATTAGCGACGTCCAGCGTGCTATTCCCAAGAAGTTGGCAAAGAAGATCAAGAGAGAGTTGGCGGAGATGGATTATGTACACCAGAACTCCGAGCGTATCTCTAAGGAAGTGCGCAAGGTGCTTCGGTTCCCTGCCGAGGAGCTTCGAAGTGGGTTCCAAAAGAACATCGAGGGTCTTAAGGTCAAGAAGGAGGAAGCTACGAAGAGGAAGGGTGAATGTGAAGTTGCCGTCAAATACTTCGGAAACCTCTTACGTGAATCTCGCGAGCACGCAGGCGTTGTCCGTCGATATGACTTGGAAGCAGCTTCCAACCATTAGGGTGTTTATTTAGTGCCATAGCAAGCACGAGAAAGAGACGGGTGATAAATTTCAGGTAATGGCAGATTTCAAGATACGATTCCCTTTTCTTCCTTTTCTTCTTTTTATTCCATTCAACTGTAAAAAAATGAATTTGGGATGGTTGGAGTATTTTTATAATTCATTCAAGCGGCTCTTTCGTTTTCAAGCCCCATTCCCCTCCCCATTCCAACCATGCCCCCGTAAAAGCATCTCTTTCTTCCTTTTTCTTTCCTTTTTCCTTTTCCAACGTATGAGCAATGAGTTTACTGCGTCTCTATGATATATTTCCCACGGCCCCTCTTAACCCCCAAAATTTAGCCATCTCTCCACCTTTTATGTTAGCACGACCCGCGAACTATTCCCCTCCTTACATTCGGTACCGTTTTTTAGTCAGGGTCGAACTCTATGTCGGCGATGACTTTTGGATGCATCCTTTTTTCTTCAAAGTTCCTTGGGCTGCAGATTGCAGGAATCGAACGAGACGCGGAGGAAATGCTGCGACCTCTTCATTGATAGATATTTGCTGTTTCTCTTTCTCTTTATGAGTGTGTATTTACAATTTACCAGAATCCGTTCAATTGAGCCTGTCTCGGATCAACCTAGATAGATAGAAAGTTATTTTTTGTAATATTATAGATATGAATAAATGCCTCTCCACTCTCGAGATATGCATATGCACGTTGAAGTTTTGAACCCTTGCTAGAAATTTCGGCTGTCATCCGAATACAACCTTGAAGATATCTTATATCATAGACGATAACATCTTCAACTTCACCCCACCTCACTAACTTCCTCTTCCTCCACCACAATGGCTCTCCGACAAATAACCAGAGCTACATGTCGCCATCTTAACCGGCCAACCCTCTCCCTCCTCTCAATCTACACCCAAACCCCCGCCTCAACTCCACCATCCTTCCTCCTCCCATCCTCTCACAACCATGCAATCCACCCACAAACCTTCCACCCCACTACAACAACAATCCAACGTCGAAACGCCGTAACAAACGCCCGTTTCCCCGTAGCGCCGAATCTAGGCCCTCAATTTATCAACGAAGTCCGAGTTAGATTCCCCTATGACGATGAAATCACCGCTTACAAACCTACGTATATCGACGAAACCGGGGCGTTAGTGGGGGTTCATCCAATCGACCAAATCCTCCGTGCTTATGATCGCAATAAATACCATCTAATCCATATCTCCGGTGTGGACCGATTAACCGACGAGAGCGAGGGACATATTGTTCGACTTTTTCCAAAGAGTTTATTACTTGAACGACTTGAAGCGGAACGGCGCGCAGAACGTGAAGCATCTGATGCAGAAGATGTAGACCTTCCTGGGTTTAAAAAGAAGAAGAAGAAGTCCGGGAAGGATATTACCAAGGAAGTACAGATATCTTGGGGGATAGATAAGAATGATTTGAATACCCACCTGAAAAAGATTGGAAAATTTTTGGAGAAGGGGAATACGGTGGAGGTTATGATTGCTAGGAAGAAGAAACAGGCGAAACCTCCGCAAGCGAAATTGGATGAGATGATGGAGATTATTGAGGATTTTATGTATTTTAATGGTGGGGTGGATACTAAGAAACGGACTGGTGAGGTCGGCGTGCAGCTTACCATGTCGGTTCAGCGGCCTGATGATTGGGTGAAGCCGCCGCCGAGGCCAGTGAAGGAGGTGGAAGAGGAGGAGCCGATTGATGAGGCAGAGTTTGAGAAGTTGCAAAGGGAAAGGCAGGAGAGGATTGACCTCGAACAGGGTGGACAGGTGGGAGTTCAGGAGGGGGATCAAGAAGTTGCAGAGAAGAAGAAACATGTTCCGGCGTGGCAGGCGAGAGGGGATGTTTCTTAGGCAAGAAACTTTGTATATACCTGGCAGTCTCATAATCGTGGGATTTAGGAATTGGAAAGCTCATTATACGAGCATTGTATATTATAAATAATGGCAATCATGCTGCAGCCATTTTTTGTGTTATTCGTTATTAAACTTCCCTCTCCTAGTATACAGTCATTCTGAAGATGCGAAAAAAGATAATGTGGTATATATCTGCGTGTAGTTTTCTTCTTCCTCGCGTCGTTCATCTATCTGAAAGGATCCAAACGCCATGGTCGATATTGATTGTTGCACTTGCATGACTTCCAATATGCATAGTCAAGGGCGGGTCAAAAAGCAAATCATTGCTTTGAGAGATTTAACTAAGAAGAACAAGGATAACAGAGTCGCCTCGTAAGAACCTATACATCAATTCACACAATATATTAGCCTTCTTTTTCTGCTATATCCGGTTCAATTTGAGGACAATGATATCCACATACATCTTGCTGATGAACCGATCCTTGTTTACCGGCCGTCCCTTCTTGCCCTGTGCGTTTCTAGGTGTTTCAGTCCACATCTCCTTCACGTTCTCGAGAACCATATTGCTGTGTCTATCGAAGGCCTTGACTCTGGCGAGGAGTTTTCGGTTGTTTCGACACGAGATCAGGACTTGATTGTGTGTTCTGACAGCAGTCTGTAGGATTGAGAGGGGCCCATTGGCGAATTCGTATTCTTCGAGCTGAGCGATTTCGTACTCGCTGATGGAGAGGTTAGTAATGATTGATCTTGAAGGAGGTGTGGTGTGTCTGCTGAAAAGAATGTGTGGAATGGCACGTACGTGAGTTCAGATCGGGGCTTGCTTAGGAGTTCACTGTTCGCATTGTTAGTACTACTATTTATTATAGAGGTTGATCAAGGCGATATTTACTCACGCCATGGTGATGATGGTTGTGGTTGAGGTGGGGGATTGAAAGGGTATGGGAGAGAAGAAGAAGTGTCGATGCAATGGAGCTGTCTTCTTCTAGTGAGTCGCGTTTGCTTGAGAGAAGCTTTGCTGTTGTACAATTCCTTGATCTTATCAAGATTAGATCTTGATATCCTTGCCACAAACACTAGTCCATATTAAGTAATAATGACAAACCCACTTGATTGGGACGGCCAACACGCGATGTGAGACATCCAACGTCAAAACAACGCATCGAAGGTACTTATACTTTAACTCTTTTACCTCCCATCATCTGTCCGACTCCGACCAGGCCTTCAGAACTCCACTTTCATCCACCGTTCCAAACCTCGTCTTGCGTCCGTTCTACAACCTTCCTGTGAGATATTGGCAGGTCCATTCGCTGTTTATTAGCCGAAAGCATATATGCATGCATCTCATCCAGGCCAGTGTCACGTCTTTCGCAGCGCTGATTGGACCGTCCACGCAAGGAGCTAAGCATGCTAGCAACAGCCCATACTTAATTGATTGAACGGTATCGTTGGTTAACCTCCCAACCTCTCTTCTTTCAATCACGATTCCCGTTCAAGCCCATCTCCAAATAAACTTCCCCAAATAGCCATGTAATGGGCCAGTCTTGGACTCACTAAGTAACTAGTAACAACCAACCAACCGAACGAACGAAAAAAATAAAAATTCCTAACTTTACTTTCTCTAATTTATCCCTTCATCGTCATCTTTTTTCTTTCAGTCTTTCAGTCTTTCAGTCCCCGTCCCAAGTGAATAACAACAAAAGTTCTGTTCCATCCATTCTTCACTCTCATTTCTGCATTCTCTACGTGTGTTTACTTTGTGTGCCTGTGCCTACCTGTCTGTCTGTGCCTTTTAAGTGGGCGGGTGGTGTTTCTTTCAGCGTTCCCGGTTTCACGTTCCATATGACAGTGATAGACGACGACGAACAAAACATCGCCTGCCTCTCCGACCGACCGACACTCCTTAACAACTGGATTACTGGTTCTTAACCGTCTTGATTGCCAGCACAAGAAGGAGAAGAGGAAGAAGGAAGGCTCTGTAGCTCTGGACTGCTAGTCAGCTTGGACTCCTGGGAATAAGTTGGCAGAAGGGTTCTATCCGATCGATCATCCATCCATCCATCACAAGATAGACACGACAAAGACTTCTGCCCTGTAACTGGACCGCTTCATTGCGATTCTCGCCCATAGGAAAAAGAGACCGCTACAGACACATCGCCCGTCGATATCTACACGTTTTTCAAACCCGGTTGAATCCGATAAAAAAAGAATACGAATACTTGGACTTTAAGTGGTACTCCCTCGATATTCTCTCATACAACACAACCAGAAACAAGTACCTCCTTTCTCGTGCAGTAACACCGACTACTTTGAGCTTTTCGACCGTCCAAAATATATAAATTAAAAAAAATTTACCTAGATAGAGGAGGGGATTCTTACAAAACGGCACTGAACTCGGCGAATACGGCTGGCCTCACAAGAGGCCATGGCTAAAAAATCTTCGAAAATATCGGTGCAGGCTGGCCCGGACCCAGAAGCAGACCCCGTCTCAGCTGCAACACCCGACATAAGCCCGCCCGAAAGTCATGATACTTCTGGACGGAGCGGGCCTCCTGCCCTACTACCTATGCGATGTGAGGAGAACCTAGCCGTTCATTGTCAGGATCCAGAATTAGTGTATTAATGTCCATTGTGATCAATTAGTGAAAGTACTATATAGCATTGACGACCTACTACCCAACTGCCTGGCCCGAGCGAAAGATGTCGTCCACGTCCGTGTCGCCCATCTGGACGAGAACACCCCAATTGGATTCGTGGACCTCAAGACCTGCGTCCTTAATATTGTCTATTCGAGGTTTGTGCCATAACTTTTTTTCTTCGACCGGATCAAGGATGTGAATTATAAGAACCTAATCGTCTTTTTTCTTTTGATGCCCGAATAATACAGTCCCGAGATTATGCATCATCAAGGTTGCGACTACTCCGTCTACACATACGACTACTCGGAAGCGGATACCCCTATGACAGGATTGGGCCTTCTTTCCTGGGTTCTTTCGCTACCGACACTCAATGGGCAGTTGCCAGACCCCGATGCCATCGACCCTGCGCAGGCAAATCGATTAGTTACTGGGCGGGTTCAGAAGAACTTACTGGGGATATACGCTGGAGATGTTAAGGAGACTCTGGAGGTTAGGATGAGACTGTGTAGGGTGCCCACGCTTAGACAGGTGGACTACCTCAATCACATGAACCAGTATTCTCAACTAGCTCAGAATATCCCACCCGGTGTAGACCCGGCAAGTATATGGACGAATGCAATGGGACAGAATGGGATAGGTGGCCAATATGCTCAGCAGCAACATCACGGGGTGCCCGGGGGGATGCCATACCCGTATGGACCCCAGGGAGTAGGCTCATACCAGCCAATGGGGCAGTTCCAGCAACCCCCACCCGGCCATATAAGCCACCCCCCCCAAGGGTACCCCCAAGCATACCCTCAGAACCTCCAGCCACCTTACCAGAATCAACCGTCTGCACCTCTTCAACAATCCCATGGCACGCAGGCACCTAGTCCGGCCGGTACCCAACCCCTGGGCGCCCAGCAGGCCGACACCCTAGACGGTGGAGCTCCGGTAGCACCTTCAATCGGTGAAGGACCGTCACCGGCGCCATCATCACAGACCCCGCAGGCTACAGAACCCCCTGCACCAGCCATTGGCAGCGGGGAACAGCAAAAGGCCGAGCCAAATGCTGACTCCACCCAACCTGCAGCGAAGAAGCGCCGAGTTTCCACTAAGAAACCCACAGGTAAGCCTAGGGGGCGCCCAAGGCTAACGGACATAAAAAAGTCAAACACCGACGGCCAACCCCCGTCTCGGGAGGGGCTTCCGCAGGATCCAGCTGCAGCCGATACCGCGCCAGTACCTATAAAACAGGCACCTACCCCTTCCTCGGTTGCACCCTCTCCTAGCCTAACTTCCGTTTCTACATCCAACCTTAATCTCACTTCTGGACCTAACGCATTGCCACCAGACTCGAATGCTGGTTCTCCTCATCCTTCTCTGTCTCAATCCACACCCCTGCCACCTCCATCATCAGCAGCACCTTCACCAGCTACCCTCATCACCGCCGTCTCTGAAGCTGGCGACATGACTGCACGACTTACCACGATGTCACCACTCAATGAAGATATCGAAATGACACAAGATGTCGATAACGATGCTGATACCGAGATCGCAGAGTCGCCACGTGACAGTGACGTCGATTCACTCTTCATTGGATCTTCACCACCACCTTCTCACTCTGAATCCGCCACAGAAAACAACGAAACGTCACCAGCCCTGGAAACTTCACCAGTGCTCCCTCGTCAACCTAGCAAGGGCTTCTTCCCTAGTCAGCCACGTCAATCAAGCTTCGCCCTCCAGGAAGCCATTGGTCGTGATGAAGCTTCTGAGGACGAACTAACCTTGCCCTCCGGTGGTGGGCTTTTGTTCCCAACCATCAAAGCATCCAACAAGCAAGAGCAGGATAAGAGTTCACCATCTGAGAAGGCGGAGTCGCCTAAGGACTCCCCCAAGGACATCGACGAGTCGGCATCTTCAACATCTCAAACGGTTCTACCAAGGAAGCGAGGACGGCCACCAAAGAATCCAGATCTCAAAGCTGACTCATCGAAAAAGCATAAGGAGAAGAAATCTGCGCCCAAAGCAGATCATTTACCATCCGATGCCCCAATTCCTACTTCACCGGTAGAGCAAAAAGCGGAGAACAAGTCGAAATCGAAGAAATCTTCGTCAGTGCCCATGTTGGTCGTACCTACGACGAATCTGCCATCCGGATTGATTCTCCCAACCCCTCTACCGAAAGAGAATGAGAACTCCCGAAAACGAAGAGCTAGCGATGCTGGTTCTGATACTGACGCTGCTCCCGCGAAACGAGGCTCGACTACTGCTCTAGTCCGTGCGCGGATCGAACGCCAAATGCTTGAGAAGATTGCTGCCGGTGAGATGCCTACATATTGTATGCATTGCGGAGCCATTGAAACACCAACATGGAGAAAGGCGAAGGTCATAATGACGGATCCTGAGTCCGGCGCCGAGGTCGAGAGAGAAGTCACATTGTGCAATCCCTGCGGACTATGGCATCACAATCATGGAACAATGCGACCCGACCAGTATTGGGACAAGAAGGAAGGGGAAGATAAACCCCCGAAGCCGAAGAAAAAGAAGCAAAAGAAAAGAGTTTGCTTGGTCCCAGAAGGGTCAATAGTCGGGAGCGGGACGGTTGTAGCACGCCATCATCCGTGCCCGTCATCGCCACCGGCTCGGAACATCAGAGACCACGGGGCGACAAGCCCCCCCGGACCGGATAGAGATGGAGAATGGGATCAGGCTGTCAATAAGAATCTTAGGAGGATTCAGTCGAGTCCTTGCGGACTTGGAACGATTTCGGAGCCTATCAGCCTACTCAGCCCTGACCAGAAGACGCGGAGGAAACTCTTCCCGGAAGCGAAGAAGTCGTCCACTGGGCTCGACGGGGCTCAGACCCCTGGAGCTGAAGCGGGAAGTGAGGGGCGAGACCCCAAAACCGAGTCCATGTCACCGGTCTCACCAGAAGAGCCCATTGGCAGTCCCGAGATGGAAAAGGAGAACAATCCACCTCCGGTCGATGATGCTCTTATGGATCTTGACTGGGAACGAGAGCTTGAGAAGACATTGATGCAGGCGAATGCGGATGCGGAGTCGGAGGAACAGGATACGCCCACTGAGGAAGCTGAGGACGCCGAGACTCAAAGCCCTGGCGATGATGAGGAACAAACACCAAGACCACGAACGCCTGTTAACCAAATAACACCGGCCAATCCTGAGTTTAAGACACCAATCAGGCTAACGCCGCTCCTTGCTAGCATCAACGTTGACAGCCCATCGTTCTGGAAGTCTGGTATGCTAGGAGTCGCAACGCCTTCTGGTAAGCTCGTTAGCGGACATCCGACGCCTACACCCAGCAAACTCTTGATGAATATGAATATGAATGTCGTCAGCCCAGCCACCGGTGAGATTATGCTCGAGTTCCTCAACGAATGGAATAAAACCGAAGAAGCTATGAGAGCTATGTCGCCGACTCCCGCTAACGGAGCGGACGATGATAACGACGATGCCTTCTTTTCGGAAATCAATCTGCAGGCGGTGGAGCAGGAGATGGGATTGACATCCGAAGGGAATGCCATGCCAAGTAGCCCACCAGCAATGTTTAACCTTTACGACGAAGAGCCAGCCTCCCTAGCCGATGGAATTAGTTCGAGCCTCCTCAGCGATGTTTTGCCCACAAGCCCCGGAAACGCGACAACATACACTTTGGATGTCGGAGACGGGCCTACCGATAAGGAAATTAACGATAAGGCGGACCTCGAAGCTATCGATTTGAATTTCGACTTTGATGCTGCTCTTGTCGTCGACTTTTCGGATTTGGTTGCCAGTGGAGCTGCCGCCAAGGTTGCTGCTATTACGAGCGCTCACACGGCCGCAGGTGGGACGGAAGCCGGTGCAATTGTTGCTAGTGAAAAGAAAGAGTCTTCGGAAGATGATAGCTCGTCTAGTGAAGGAAAGTAACTTGCCTCATACGCCCATTTCCCTAAACACACAGCACGCACCTATTTCTTCTGGTTCCTTAAATACCATATGCGGGAGAGCAGGTGGAGTCAGGAACCTAGGTTCCGCTCTACAACACTATAAGCTCCACATCTATTCTAATGTCCTTTCCCATTGAATGAGTTTTTAATTTTTTTGATTGTCACGGCGTTTATGATGGTGGTTTCTTTTGATCGGATTCATTTCAAGCCTGTGGTTCATCATGTATTGCGAATACCCATTCTTCCTTCCTCTTCCCTTTTCACCTTTTTCTTTTTCCATGTACCTACATAAAAGCGTGTATTACTTTTTTATCCTTCTACATCTATTATTTTACGCATTCACGCAGGCATAGACTCTATCCCCCTTTTTTTCCCATTCCCGTTTCTTCATTAACTACGCAAGAATCATGTACCATAGCGAGAGTACAGTCCTACTGAAAGGTCTGTTACACATTATCTTTTCTCCCCTGCCTTTTCTTCTTTCTCGTTTATGTTTCTTTTTTTAATGGTGGTTTTTAAACATCCCAAGAGAGGGCTACTGGGGCATTCGGACGGTTCTATTGAATGTATATTACTTTTTGCGAGGTTGGGAGAAATAGTCTCCCTCCAATGCTACTTACTAGAACTGACCTTCGATAGGAAGGGTCCAGTTGAGAGAGAGAATTATAATGGACGACAAGATTAAAGATATATTTCTATAAAAAGATGCATGGTGTCCACGTTTGTCTTCCTTGCCCTCCACGTTTCATCCAATTGATATGTTATCAAAAAAAAAACAAGGCTATCCATAAATCATATCAAACAAAAACTTCAAAAAACAAAAGAGAGATGGAAGGGGTATATTATTTTGCATCGTAGAAGATGTCTCTGTATGTATGGGTAGCTTGGACGACGGCTTCGATTGCACTTAGATCTATATTGCTATTAGTAATTTATATATAAGATTGAAGGAGGGGGGTCTCAGGAGCTATAGAAGGTAGACATACCAACATTAGGACCAAAGTCGGAAGAAAACAGTTCTTTTATCGATTGGTCGTTATTAACTTTCCCGATGACTTCGACTACGTTTCCGACTGTTTTGATGTGTGTTCCCTGTATTTTATATTTTATTAATATATGATAGTACCTTATAGTATATATAGAAAGGTAGTAGACTGGACTTACGGCGTCCAGGTGGATGGCTACTGTGCCCTGTGCATCGATTGTAGCAGAGCCGCCGTGGATCTGGATGACCTTTCCGGCGATACGCACGGTTTGACCGGTGAAGTTTGAGACGTAACTGGCGTTTACACGGGGGGTTTGGTCGGACATTGTTATTTTTTTATCCTTTGTTTCTGGTCTTGGAGGGTGGTTGGATGTTGAAGTGTGGATGGTGTGGTGATAGTGTGGTAGTGGTGGTGGTGGTGGGGAGCTGTTGGTCAGAGCTGGCAGAGCTTTAGTCAGTCAGTCAATTAACTTGGGAAGACGCGACTTGGATGTTAAATTCGTTTAAAGGTTTTAGGCGCGTGGGAATGTCTTATATAATTTACATCTCTCTATTCTCTATCTCAGGTAGTATCTATCTACAGGATATAAAATATACATCATCATCATCATCATCATCAAACATCATACACTATTGTCGTTAACATCATAGCCATAACCCATCATACATCATACATCATACATGAATATACAAGTACAAGTAAAAAGGTAAAAAAAAAAAAGAAGTTATCTTACAAAACCGCCAACGGATGACACCGATGTGACCCCCCAACCAGGGATTCCAGCTCCCCCGGGTACAACTGATTCAAACACCTGAAATACGCTCCATACCGATTCACCAAGAAATAAATAAGCCTCAACCTCAATTCGTTATCCATATCATAACTATCCCTCCTGATCCCCTTTAACTTCGTCACAGCGACCATGATGAGATGATCGCTGTCCGGTAGTAACGATAGATGACCCAGTCGTCCCACGCTGGCGGTTATGACCAATTGTCCCAACCGTTTGAAGTCGCCGATGGGTAAGGTGTTCAGGAAGATCGCGGTGTGTTCGGCGGAGATGAAACGGGCTGGGACTTTATAGCCGTGGATTGAGATCTGGTCCGAGATGGGGTTTGGGAGGGTGCGGTACGGGTGGTAGATCGGATCTAGCTCCGGGAGGGAGATGGATAGCTTTGTTGGTGTGATTATTGAGATTGAGATTGAGATTGAGAATGGGAATTTGCGGGGGGTTGCAGGTCTTTTGAAGGTGAAGAGGCTGCTGATGCGGCCCATGATTCCTTTTTTTGAAAGATGTTCTACATTTGAGGGTTTTGATGGTATATTATGGTGATAGTTATACGATCACGAGGTTTATTGATTATTGTGGATGGTTGTGATGAAGCTAATCAAGATCCAGCTTGGACATTCCATTTTTATAAGTTTAACCAATTTGGTGTTTATATAATATCCCGCTGTTTCTTTATAATAGCTTAGTATTCTTACTGTACATACATACTTCCTTACTTAAGTTTACTTACTCATCGAAGGGAGGGGGGGGGAAGAGTGATATCAGATATGTCCATATGCCGAATCAATCCAATCCATTCAAACTTCCATCATCCCACCTCTTCCTTTTTTTTCGTGCTTCTTGACACCAACCAACCATCGTATTTTATCTCATATTCTGCAAAGCTAGCTTAACGAGCAAGCAATCGCAACCGAACCGGTCATTCATTGGCTACAGACCTACATCCTTTTCTACTATAGGAGGGGGACGGAGGACGACATACCGGGTGCAGGGGTTAGGAAAGGAAAGGAAAGGAAGAGACATGCACTGCATATAACAGGTCATGTACCGTCGTCTCCTCTCGCGCCATCACGGCCGTCTGTTACTATCAATACCAATACCAACATCCCGTGGTTATATCCCAACGACGACCCTACTACCTCCTTCCAATCCACGGTTTAAATTTCAAATCCGTCGCAATGGTACAGTCACAGCACCTCCAAATGGAGGAACCACGGGGTCAGGAGGAGGAGGAGAAAGGACCCCAGAAGACGACCTACCATGGTACCACCCCCGCTGGCGCCGAGCCCTAACCTCCCTCATAATCGGTATAAAACTCCTGGCCTTCACCCACCTCGTCGTCTCCAAAATCTTCATAATCAGCCAATGCGAAGGTCCATCCATGCTCCCAACCTTACCAACATCCGGTTCCGTCGTTGTAAACAATCTATACTCCAGGGGCAGAGGGATCAAAGTCGGAGACTTGATTGCTGCGCACAGACCGGATGATATGGATGTTATGCTGTTGAAAAGGGTTATCGGTATGCCTGGGGATTATGTGGTGGTTGATCCTATGGCTGCTGGGAGTGGAGGGGAGACTATGATGGTTAGGGTCCCCGAGGGGCATTGTTGGATTGCGGGGGATAATTTGTCGCATTCGATTGATTCGAGGTTTTATGGACCTGTGCCTTTGGCGTTGGTCATGGGGAAGGTGGTGGCGCAGGTTGCGGGGGGTAGGAGGTGGTTTTCGAGACCGTTTACTGAAGTTTTGAAGGATGAGTAAGGTCCTATCTTTGCATGATATTGATATGATATTGGGAGTATTTTTAATATATCGTTTTTATAAAAAGCTAGTGCAGCTTTTCTCTTCTTCTTCTTTGTCTTCTTCTCTACATTCGATATGTACATATAACAAAAACTCCCAGGTAGATAAGTAGATATACAGGTAATATATACACAAAAAGAAGAAGTGATATGTTAGATATGCTCTGGGTGTTTTAGATACTTCATATCCCAATCGGTTCTTCCGAGCTGCTTCATAACATCGATCATAGTGTTATCGAACTCCACACGCCAGATGTCCGCTCCGATAACCTTTAGGTTGTGTTTGGCAATGAAGGAGCGGAGGTTGAAGTTCAGTCGCTTAATCCTTGAATCCTTCGATTTCACAACTGGGGATGTTGTCAAGACTGTTTCCTCTGTCTTTGGGGTTTCGACTGGTGCTGCCTCTCCTTCCTTAGCTTCGGTTGGTTCCGCTGCTGCTGCTGCCGTTTCTCCTTCCTTAGCTTCAGCCTTCTTGAGCTTGACGGGTCGCTCTGGTTTTCCTTCGATTTCTATCTTGCCGTTCTGCTCAAGGATGAATAGACAGTATCTGTGATAACCCTCTCCCTTGTGGACGTACGGTACTTCATACGGTGCGACTTCGTCACGGGCGTTATGGGTGGTGCTCACACCGATGACCATGGGGTTCTCGATGGAGATATCGCAGTTTGTGACCATCCATTGGAGGTAGTAATCAAACCCGTTCTTCTCCAGATTTGGCTTGTCTGAAAAACACAATTAGCATAATATTATTTGAAGGTATATATATATAAAGGGAGGGAGCCTTACCAGGATCAACAACCAATACCGTAACCAATCTCTTCTTCGAATCGAACTGCTTGACTTGGACGGATGGATATCTTGTCGCATTCTTCGCTAGGACTTTAGCTCCGTGCAGGATATTCCTACGTCTGAACCGTAGAGAAACGTCAACGATCGGATCGATCGCTGGTAAGATATCCGGCACGATGTTCATTTGCTCTATCCTCTGCATCAGAATCTTTCGCTTCAGAGCTCGCCATTTCTGATCATCCCAGTATTGATAGATTTTCCTATACGGGTCAACTATTCCCCCAAAACCATCTATATCAGCAATCCAACCCCATATCTATATCTATAAGCAATGAAAAAACGTACCCTTAAGCTTATTATCATAAGTATACTTTATCCTCGGATTATTCTTATCGATATTAAGCTTCAACTCATCGATATACCTCTGCATCTTCACAATCCTCGGACTATCATCCGTCAGATTATGCAACTTCTTCAACCCAGCGATGGACTTCTCCTGCTCCTTGATCTTTACCAAACTCTCGTCACGGTCTTGACGAAGGATTTTTAATGCCTCTTGGTAGCATTTAAACGGCATTGTTTCGAGGGTGTGGAGTAGACCGTCTTCGTGCTTTGTTTTGGATTTTTTGACAGCACTGCTAGCAGAGCTGCTGGGAATCGGTGGAGGTGCATCTTGTGGTGTAGATGTTGTCGATGATGCTGATGAAACCGTATCGACTGGAGGAGGCGGGGAGGATGGTGATTCGTGGAACGGCGGAGTAGGAGACTGGACTTCGGTGGATAATTGACGTCTGAGGCAGACGAAGGCGGGTTTGGAGACGGCTCGAGGTCTGCCTGCCTGCAGGACGGCGCGGGAGCAGAGCGACATTTTGGATTGTTCTTTTTATTGTATTCGAGATGGATTATAACCCCGCTACCTCATCGCAGGTATAAATAAGAATCAGTCGAATTGTCCTTCCTTCCTTCGCTGTCCTCCTCCTCCTTCAATTGGTTCCCTCCTTCTTTTTGTCGTTGAAGCTTATAATCGCGCTGGGATATAAAAGGTTAAGTAGTCTCGAGATAAAAATTTGGGGGAGGAAGAGGAGGATGTTGCTTTATTTGCGTTGATAAGATAAATCTTTTTTCGCTTTTTCGAAAAAAGTCCAAATTCAACGTCAACTCTTGAAAACTTGGTGCCCCGCGACAACTACCTGACCCCCACCACTACCACTACCACTAACGCCAATCCGGCTCACGACCACAATCGGGGGAAGTAAAGGAACGGAGGTGGGGACTTTTTACATCGACACCTTTTGAAGTTTGTGTATAAGAGAAAAAAAGGGAGAATGGCGTCGAGTTCGAGTTCGTCGGTTAGGTTGTTGCGCAGGTCCGGTGCTTCGTTACAAAGGGCTTGGAATAGGACGGATGGGGGTATACCGACTGTACGAGAGCTATTCAATGGTTATATAAATTGATCTGGAAGACTAAACCGGGGTTATTCTAGAGCTACAATATCCTCTCGCGGCGGTTTATGGCCACCGAAGCCACAATTCCTACAGAATCGACTACTGAATCCGAGTCCTGTATCGAAATCTTCGAGAGCAGATTACGACCCGCAAGGACCAGACAGCAGATTCTACTAGATCGTATGTATTTCTTCAATACACCTTATATCTCATCTTAAATAAAGAATATAACTAATCGAAGATACTTATAAAAGCCTCCCCGGTGACAACAACCCTCTACAAATTCCCCACCCTCGAACCCATCCAATTCGTCAAATACGACGCCAAATTCCTCCACCTCCCTCTGCGCCGCGACATCCTCCACAGAGCCATAGTCTACGAAGGTAACGCCCACCGTCTCGGCCGCGCAAAGACCAAATATCGTTCCGAAATCGTCGGTTCCAACAAAAAACTCCGTCCGCAAAAGGGATCCGGCCGAGCCCGTCTAGGCGACGTATCATCCCCCATGCTGCGAGGAGGTGCGAAAGCCCACGGCCCCAAACCGAGGGATTTCCGAACCGACCTACCGAAGAAAGTATACGATCTTGCGTTTAGAACAGCGTTGAGTTATAGATATCGACAGGGACAATTGATCGTTATTGGAGAGGCTATACATCCTGATCATTCGAAGACGAGGTTTATGAGACAGATTATGTTGTTGAATAAATGGGGTGCGGCGAATGGGAAGACGTTGTTTATTACTATGACCAGGAGGAATAATCTCTGGTGTGGGTTGAATATGTTGAGTCAGCATGGGAGGGCGATGAAGGTGGAGGATGTGGATGTGAAGGATCTTTTGGAGACTGGGAGGATTGTGATTGAACAGCATGCGCTGGAGTGGTTGGGTGAGAAACATGGGATTTCGTTCCCGCCGAGGGTGAAGAAGTCGAAGAAGGGGAAGAAGGCGGTGGTTAAGTCTGAGGCCGGTGAAGCTGTAGCGGCGGTGGAGGGTGATGCGGCAGCTATTGCTGCTGTTGGTACTGCTTCTGAGGCAGAGGCTGCTGTTGAGGCTCTTGCTGAAGAGTCGTCGACAGAAGCCGAAACATCACCAGAATCCGATTCTCAATTGACATCGGAAAGCACATCTACGGCACCGGCTAGTTCTACCACCGCAACCGCACCGGCTTCTTGAGATAATGATATTGTAAATATAGAAGAGTATTGAATTGTAAATATACCATTTCCCAAAGGCCGGATCATTCCGTCTAAAACGATAGATATCCCTCCCATATATCTGTATAAAATACCACACTAACAACAAACTCCAAAATATCCAGATCCAAAAACTCCAATTTCCAAGCATCTAAACCATTATAGTATATATCTCAAAACCGACCACCAAACATACCTAAGTACCTAAGGTATAAAAATAAAATAAAAATCACCACCCCTCCCAAACCCCCTCAACCTCCTTCCCCCACATGCCCCCCACCTCCCTCAAAACATTCACAAACCTCACATCATCCCCCGTCACAAAACACACATATTCCCCCTTCAAATCCCAAGCCCACCAACCACTCTCCGTCCTCATAATCTGCGCGGGTTCGCCATCATCCTCGATGATAAACTCACTAGTGGGTTTATACCCCCTTTCTGCAAAGATCTGACGGGTAAGCGGGGACATCGGGTGGATTCGAAAGTTTTGGTGGATGTATGTTATTTCGAAGAATAATTGGGAGAGGATTGAGGGGGGTAGGATTGCTGTTGGTGATGATGATGATGAGGATGGTAATGTTGGGGAGGGGTTTTGTGAAGGTCGGCGACGGCTGGGTTTTGAGGGTGCTGGTGGAGGGGGCGGGATGTATGCACCATCACATCTTGCCTCGAGCTCGCGATCGAGCTCTTTTTCAACAGCGGATAATAAGGATGATTGTTCTTCTTCATAAATATCATCTAGTGCCGTATCCAGTTCATCATCACCCAGATCATTACCTAAATCATCATCACCATAATCCAGATCATCGTCATCTAGATCATCATCCATATCATCATGATCATCATCATCCACAACCTCAAGCATTGCAAAATCCTTATCCAATCCATCGTTAACATCACTCCTCGACCCCAATATCCGTCTATTACTCCCATCTCCCTTATAATACGCATCATTCCGATCTACCATCTTCCCCAGGACTATTTTGTAAATCCCATCTCCATTATTATTGGGAGAAACAACCGGTGTTCTGGGTTTTGAAGAAGAGAATGAAGAAGAAGAAGAGCTGGAAGGCCGGGGAGTATGGTGATTGTTATTATTATTATCGGCTGTTAATGTCGTCGTTATGTTATAATTATTCGGATTTTGGGGTAATTCTTCGGTATGGGTGAAATCATACCCCTGTGGGAATCTAGGTTCGTTTCTGAGGGCTTCGATGATTTCTGAAGTTGTGAATGGCACCGGTAGTGGAAGTCTTATGGGGACGGCGCCGGGACGGGGATGTTTGGACTGTTGGGGTTCGGTCATTGTGGTATAATATTCGCAGGTTATATATATATATATATATATTATATTGAGTATTATATGTATAGACTCGATGTCGATGAATGAAATAGTAGTAATATAACGGGTATATAGATTATGTAGATGTAATAGTAAGTAGATGGTGAACTTTCCTACCCTCGCATTTAAGTTTATACCGACATTGGACCTCTCCGATAGGGGGGGGTGTTCGAAGATCACTTCCTCCATTTCTTCGCCCGGGCAGTAGGCTGTGAGCTATTCATGGAAACTTTAAACCACCTCAACCAGAAAATCCCGTCTTTTACTTGAGCTGATTGACGGCTAGAACCCTGTTTTCTATTTATTTGGCCACCGGGGGGGTAAAAAGGTTGGTTTATTGTGCTCATGATTACAAGAAGAAGAAGAAAAAGAAATTACTGAAGGAATAGAAGGGAGAAGGGGTTCTATAAGAACAGTAAAGGAGGTAGTTTATTGTACAGATTCTGTCTACGTGTGTGAGCTGGGAGAATGAACAGTGGAAAAGGAAAGATGTAATGTGAATTGTTAAAAGGGATTGAAAAGCAACACCGACCACCGAAAACGCCTCGCTATGTGCTAAAAGGAAAGCAGAGATGCAATGGGAAAAGAAAAGTATCTTGTGAACATGAGGGATAAACCCCTCCAAAGAAAGACCATGCGTGTATCGTTATGACATAAAGAAAAAAACGCTTCCTGTGAAGCGGTTCAGTCGTGGTAGGGGAAGGGTGCTACCACCCTTCCCCCCCAATCGCCAAAGAACTACCTACGGAAGGACACAAAAAGCCAGAAGCTTCTGCGATTAGTTGTAATCACGAAGCATGCCAGCAAGATGGGTATTTGTTATTCTACCCCTCCTTGGCTTCTTCTGCTTCTTGCCCTGGTCCTTCTGCATGGCTTTCTTGATCGTGGCTGGGTCCACACTAGTAGGTTTAAGACCAGCGCGCTCAAGTTCGCCGGGAAGTTCTGCAGCAGGTGGGATCACGATTTTTTCCCAGATCGCTTTGAACTCTGTTTTGTGTTGGTTTGAACTGTTAGTAAAGTTGAAGCAAGTTATTAACGCGTTGCTGGAGGATAACATACCGTCATCAATAGTGACGTTCAAGCTCTTATCGTTGATCCAGACCATGCGAGCCTGGCCATCCTTCTTGGTCCTAGTGACCAAGATCGACCCATCGGCCTCCAACTCATCGATGGTAGCGAGGGCGCCGGACCATCCATCTTTGAGTTCTTTGACACTCAATCCCTGGGCGGTAGTGGACGCTTGGAGGTGGGTGAGGAGTTGTTGAGCACTGCGAATGTTGTGCAACGGCTTGAAAGCATACGTATCCGTAACATGGTCATAGACCAGTTTATCGTGGGACCTGAGGATTTCGATCATAGTAGAATCGAGAGGTTTGGCAAGGAACTTCTCGAGATCGGCGCGGGTGAGAGGTTTCTCGACCTCCTTGAGGTGTTCGACGAGATGGAGAACCTGAGTCATGATGTATTGTCCCATTCCTGTATCGGCTGGTTGAGAGTAGACAACATTGTTCTTGACAGGTTTCTTTCTTTTAGCAATGGCTGCTGCATTGGACGAAGAGTTCCCGCCGGCGCCGCTGCCGCTGGCTCCTGGCGTTGAAGCTGGAGAGACCTGCGCGCCTGGACCGGGTGAAGCAATGTGACGACGAGCTTGGGCGAAGTTGCCTTGGTTGACAACGCCGGACTTGAAGCCCTTGAGCTGGGAGTTGAGAGACGACATCGTAGCGGGATGGGATGGGATGGGATTGTATTGGGTGGATAGAACGTCAGGAGTGATGATGATGTCGTGATGGTTGGTGATGGTGATGGTGAAAAAAAGGTTGGTTGATGAAGAAGTCGAGGTTCAAGTTCGTGTTTATTATGCGCGACGGCACGCGGCTGCAACACTCAAAAATTCAAGCACAAGGATTCAGGCCTTCTCCCAAACCGACCACATGCAGTACCACAAGTCCAGTCCGGTTCAGGCCTGACCGAAATCACGGGGACACCCTAATACACCGACTACCACGTATGTATGCACTAACTTCCATACATCTAGGTACTAACTTACATACTACACATATATGACCCCGGTAGCAGATAAATACAAACCCGGCCAAGAACCATACCTGTTCAGCGACGAGCGAATAATCGAGGCTGGTCTATTTTTGTCCCGTCCTATTCCATGCAGGGTCGCTGCAGCCCGGAAACCTGCCACACGCCAGCAGCCGCCCAGACCTGGCTGTCGGGTTCACATAAATTAACCTCCATGTTGTTCGGAAAGCTAGTCGGTTTGCAATATATGACATGTCTACAGAGTATGTCTACCTGTCTACGTTTCTTTGGTCGAAAGCCAAGAACCCCATGTCTGCGAAAGAAAGAATGAAAGAAAGAAAGTGCTATACAAGGTATCTACGGTTAGAGAAGATAAAGCTGTGTGTATGTATATCTGTATATTCGCGATTGAGTATCAAATTGTCCACCAGCTGCCTCTCGAGGAGGGGGATATCATTCAGTAACGAAACGCAAAAAGAGAGAACCGAAAAGAAACCAATTGCATGCAAAGTTCGAATCGCACAAGTTTTTTCCATAGCAGAAGGAACGGGTACTGAAAGGGAGAAATAAAAGGTTATCAAAATGCTAGTGTTATATTACAGAATCCATCAACCTTACCTCGATGCACAGAGAGAAGTTCCGGTATTCAAATACATGGCTAGGTAGATAGTAGGACGGGATGTAACAGATCAAAAAAAGAAGAAAGGGAAAAAAAAAAGCAAATTGGTATAATATATTACTGTGGTGCCGGATAACAAAAAACGAAAAGCCAGAAAAGATGACAGGTTAGGTTGGAACAGCTACAAAGATATATAATCAGGATTTCTTGCCCAGTACTCCAGAGATGATGCCCTTTTGGTTTGTGTTTTCAGTGCTCGAAAATTTGCTTGATGGTTTAGGAGAGATGCCGTGGGATATGAGATGGAAGGAAGGAAGGGGATATATGATGCAGTTTAACATAGAAGAAGATGGATCTGAACAATGTGATTTTGATAGAGAAGACATAGAATTTCCGGTAGAGCGCGGGATTGGCTTTTAAGTCAACCTACATGAAGAACACTCGCTAAACGAGAGACAAGAAA
The DNA here is from genome assembly GCA_036971725.1 of Arthrobotrys conoides. Classification (NCBI taxonomy): domain Eukaryota; kingdom Fungi; phylum Ascomycota; class Orbiliomycetes; order Orbiliales; family Orbiliaceae; genus Arthrobotrys; species Arthrobotrys conoides. The sequence goes on along the minus strand of JAVHJM010000003.1, from coordinate 2,272,814 downwards.
AGAATAAGGAAGATACATCATTTGCTTTATGACAGGAAGCCAAAATGCTAGATAAGGGACAGAAGAAGAGGATGATGGGAACGGGGAGATGGGAGCTTTCATTAAAATCGATTTCGAGAAACGGTATAGCGGAGTGTTGACCGCGGCCACTGACCGGTAAATGCTGTGCATGGTTTTTGTTCGCCAGGAAGTAGAAACACCAGATGCCCCAAGTGCTGTGGAAAGGAACATGCGCTGAAGGAAATATAAACAAGTAAAAATTCGTAATCGTCGTGTCATAGTACAATCATTCTCAATAGAATGAAGAAAATCAAGCAAATTCGAGCTACTGCTGGGCGGCTACGACGCACCAGTGCCTGTGATAGACCCAAGCATTCTTCTGACAGTCCTTACTGCAGTACTTGGTTCGTCGGCAGCGCCTGCATTTCGCGAATTGTCGCGTGTATTCCTCCCATTTCCCACACTGGAAATAAGCACACTGCCTGATTCCACCGCGGGAATCGTCCTTTCTGCACAGATTCCTCATGACGACACCTGCCCAGTACTGCATGTCCTGTGGGTGGTGACGAACAGTAAATTTCTCGACGAGTGGGAAGATGTTGAAATCATCTGGAACTAGATATTCTTCCATTGGTGGTTCAGGAGCTCGGACCGGGGTCTTCCCATCGGCCTCGTCAAGAAGGTGGATTTCTGAGTTAATGGAGAGGTTGGGCACGAGATGCGATTTCTGGAAGTAGGTGCGAAGGTACGTATACTTGGAAACGTATGCGAGCAGCTGAAGTGACATAAGAACGTCATCCTCACGTGGCATAGACGGGAGGACGATTTGTTGAGAGGATGGGTTATTCGGAACAAGCCCGGCGAGCTGAGTCGGTGGTTGGATGGTCATCGGGTTTGGGCTGGTACGGTTGATGAGCTGTGAGAATCCGGGTGTCTCGGTGGCGTCGTTGGAAGGATCCATGATACTACCGTCAATTGGCGATCTATGCGTGATGTTAAACGTTTCGGCGTCTGGTCCGTCGGCACCGGCTTGGGTATCCATGGTCATTGGAGTATCGTCTGTCTCAACAAGCATCTCGGTAGATCGAATGGAGACGGTGACGCCAGATTGAATGCCTACTAGGGGCTCGTTTCCGCTTTCTACACCACCAGATATGTTGGATGAAACCTCGTCCGAATTTGCCTCGATCTCGTCGGATTCGTCCGACATCGACCGGGCATGTCTAATGGAGGGTCGATTGGTGGATCTGGACATTCTAGTTCCACCTGTGGAGATAGGGGCGGGAACACCGGTAGAAAGAGGATTGGGGGTTGTTGGAGACTCTGGCTGTGAAGCTGTTCCTTGACCAAATAGCATCGATGGGAGTCTATCCGCATCTCTAACCGGACGGAACCCAAACGTCTCTGACATATCAGCAACTTGCGATGCATTGCTACCGCTAGGGAAGCCCTGGGCTGCTGTTGGTGCGATAGAGGTGATTTGTGGGAAATTTGCATGGTATCTAAGTTCGGAGACGCTCCTATGATGATGGGGTCGGAGCGGTCGGTCGGCTGTTATGGTTGGTGCAGTGAGAGGTACTGAAGAGTCGGAGTTTAGTGTGGCATGGTCATTGGGCAGAGCGTTGGGGAAAGGCACTGGGATTTCAATAGATGGAGGAGGAGGTTGGCGACGAGCTGCTCGCTCTGTGGATGTGGAACCGGCGCGCTCATTAGTGCGCTCAAAGTAAGAAGCAGACGATGCTCTGGCTTCCCGTGGTCTCAGTGATGGTGCTGTATTGTGATTGTGTCCAGCACCCAGACCTCTCCTAACACCCGATTCATTCCTCATTCGATACCGTTCCATGACCTGGATGTAGTTGTCTAGGATAGTCGCGATCACGGGGACCATATCCGCTTCGACCACACGCTTCCGAACGTCTTCCGATCCCCGAACGCCGATATTAACGACGCATTGGAATGCAAGATTCCATTTCCACATGTTCATCAAATCCTTGCTGCGACCCTCTTTGAGGATGCAGACCAACCGTTCGACACCTCCATCGACGGTGAGGATGTCACGAATACGAGCGGAGGATGTGGTCAGGTATGCAAGGTGATTTAACGAGTTGATTAGGGGCAGGGTGGAGGTGCAGTCCAGTGCCCGACGATCGTAGAGGGCAGTGGTAATTCCGACGGAAGCCTTGTTGACATTTGGAATGCTGAAATTGACTTCTCTCATGATTTAATAGTTTTGGTGGAGATCACGGGTAAAGATGAGGTTGGTGAGGTGAAGAGGTTGAGAGTTCGACGGAACGGAGATGCCGGGACAACGAGGGAGCGAGATGAGTAGTGTGTGAGCGGTCTTGCTCGTCTACTTCCGGGGGCTTTCGAGAAGATGGAATATCAACCACGTCGACATCCAACGACAGCGAAAACCAGAAGAGAGAAGAAGAAGAAGAAGAAAAACTTCGTCTCGAAAGGATGTGAAGTTAATCTGCAGATGTTCCCAAATCCGAAGAAAGATCGTTGGGGATTGGTCGAATGGGTTTGATGGAAAGGGTCCTGTTGAGAAGCTACCGAGTTAGGATTTTTCCCGCTTTCTTCCTGCCTCGTGGCAGCAGGTGATGTTGTTTTATTTGATGCTGACTGATAGCGAAATAATCAAATAGGAAAGCGAAGCAAGCGACAGCAAATCAGAAATAATAAAATAAAAGGAAGGGAAGGGAAATAAAGATAGGCGAGGAAGGATGAGATTATCTATTTTAGAAGGAAGTTGGTGACAATAATAATAATAATAATAAGAACGATAGCGAGGTCAAAGTAAGTGCAAGTCCAAGCAAAGCAGCTTGTTAGGGGGCTAGGAATAATATTAACTAAGGAGAGGATGACAGTTGAAAATAAAATATGAGTAAGTCGAGACAGGTTGGTTCTGGAAGTTCGGGCAAAAGAAGTAGAATTATTAACAGAAAGAAGGAAAAACAGAGAGGCAAGACCAGCAGGCACAGCAGCACCAGCAGAGTTTTTTTTCTTTCTTTTTTCTTCTTCTCTCGGGGAGGGGGTATGTAGGGAGGTAGGAGGTGGTGGACCAGTGACTGAACTAACCTCGACTCGGTACAATGGAGTCAATGCTGCGAGCTAACGGACAAACAAGCAAAGTCAGAAGGACAGACCTAGTTGGATGCCGGCGATGTTGGTAATGACAACGACAGTTTGAAGGACGGAGAGATGGAGATGGAAGAGAACGAGGAAGAAGAGGAATAGAAGGAAATGATGATGGTGGTGATGATGATGGTATGATGAGGGAGTGTGAGTGAGTGAGTGAGTGGTTATAGGGAAGAGGAGAGGTTGAAATGAAAAAGGAAGAAGGAAAGAAGGAAAGAATATGGCTGGACCAAGCGGCAGTACGAATGAATAAAGAACAGAACAGACCAGACGGGGGCAGAAATTGGGCTGGCCGGATGGCTGCAATGGGAAATAAAATAATCAATCCAATCCAATCCAATCCAATCCAGTCCAATCCAATCTTGCCAGACGCCAAACCGCCAATGACAGTAACACACCAACCTAGCTGCCCAGACCAGACACCGCAGACAGACACCCGCCGGATATAAACGAGCGAGCGGGCCTCTTTCGAAATTAATTTACCAGCGAGAGAGAGAGAGAGAGAGAGAGCCGATAGATAACGGGTCCGTCTATTTATCTCTGCCTCTTAAGATCTCTCCCAGTAGATGCAATAGAAAGAGTGAGGGAAGGAGGGAGGGGTTCGGATATTGTACAGCTGACAATATACATCAATGCAGCATTGCAGAGACTAATTGGATTCGAACCGTAGACGAAGAAGACCTTGGCCCTGGGGTGGATGTTTCTTCATTCCATTATGGCTCTCCGCTGGGACGATGGCGAAACTCCCTGCATCAGCTGTTCCAATGCGTGATTTTCCCGCTAAACAGGTTTCATAATGCACCGGTGTGCAGGTATGTATGTACGTACCTTCTCCTTGTTGTCTTAGCGGGATGACATGTGTGCCGGTGGCTTTCGAAGCTGATGATATGATTGACTAGCAAGTTGTTCTTAATTGCTTTGATATCGAAGTGATATACTGTGTATTAGATGGCTTGGATGGTTATCGATCTAAAAGCCCGCCTGCCGACCGAAGGAAATGCAATCCGGGAAACCAATGCTGAAGATCGTTTATATATATTACAGCCTCGAGTATGCAAAGCAAGCCTTTGAGTGTGCAGCTGTCAAAAAGAAGGGGTGGACAAGCAAGCCTGGCTCATGCACTCCGACCCAGCTTTAAGCTTTTCAACGTGGGTGAACGTTTAAACATTAAACACCTCTCTGCCGCTTTCCGAGTCAAGATGCCCGAGAAAGAAAAAAACCACTCGGGGATGGCCAGATAGAATGTCTCGTAAAGAATGACAGAATGGTCCTCCCAAGAGAAAAAAAGTCGTCGCTGGCATGCAGGCCCTTCCTTCCACCTTCACAAAAACAAACTAATGATGGATCTTTACGAATTACTTTCTATCTCACACGGCAGACGTATGGTTATTCCGGAATCGAGGTGCTCCGCTGGGAAAGGGGTGATGTCTAAAGCCCCAGCGCAACGGAACAGGTTTAGATATCGATGTCATGAACTCCGGAGCGGAACAAAAAGGTCTAGTCCAGCTGGTTCGGTGTGGCGGTGGTGACTGGAATTTCAGCTGAATGGGGATGGTACTAATGTCTAAAGGAACTCCAGCATCGGCAATTCCGCACCATTTGGTGCACTCGCGGCCTCAATGTGAAAGCGGACATCCAAGAGTTCCTTCTCTAACATTCACTAACAAACATTTTCTCCTTTAGCTAAAGCTAACTAATGCTCGCCATATGCAATCCGTCGCCTCTTCGCTTGACGGTGATAGGCAACCTTTAGCTGGAAGGCGGATCTGTTTGCCTGATATCGCACAATTAACTAGTCCCGTCGCCACTGATGCTTTGACAATGCCCAGGCTGCAGATCTGTCTGTGTTCTATGGAACAGGAAACGGGATGCTCATTCGATGCTACGGTTTTGGATCGTGATGGTCACCTCATTCCGCCTATGTAATATTATCAAAAGCGCACGCGGCATTTTCGAACTATACGTGACTTTTATTTATTTCCTTTTACAACTTCATGCCAGAAAGAATCTATAACCCCAAGGCTTGGTTCTTTAACTATCCCGACCTCCCCAACTCGAGTGACTCCCTTGGCTTGTCTCCGTATTCCTCCATTGAATTTACTCCGTACTGACTACTAAAGTTATCATCGGCTAAGCCTTTATACACTGGTGGTATACAGTAAGGTATGCGGGCTTAGAATTGAGCTATCAGAATGGAATGCTAAAGCCAAAAAAGCACCCGTACACGGCTCGTCATACCCTCGAGACCCAAAAGTCGGAAAATAAGGGTCCTTAACCCCATATACAGGTGGTGAGAGGCATGGAGCACACAAAATCTCGTCCTGATTATTCCCCGAACAAGCGAGTGGAATGCGGAGAGGAACGTAGAAACGTGGCTGCTAGCAGTCAACAAACCAACGGCGGAGCATATCGAACCGAGAGAATACTCTTGAACTGGGCTCGTCTCTTGCTTTCACATTTGCTTTTGCCCTTGCTTTAATTCATATCGAATGTGGTCGGCTAGGAAATTCGGAGAGGGTCTTTTAATATATGAACTTATCCTTGGGTTTTATATCCTGGTAAGCGAAAGGAGCGTTGATATCCAAAGTGCATGCGAGCAAGGGAGGGAAAAAAAAAAAAAGATCCGAACGGCTACAAGGCATCGATTGGAGGGCGATGGCCACAAATGGAGCGCATAAAGTAGCCGCCTCGGACGCAACCTCCGCAGGACAGGTTCAACATGCGCATATGCGTTAACGAAGTCGGACTTCCAACTATTACTCGCATGACGTTAATTCCGATCATATGGTCTAAATATGCGCTGGTGGGTGTTTGTAAGCCCAGGGTTTGGTACGGTTCCAGCTGGGTTCATTTGGACCCTAGAAATGGAGTATCCGAACCGATCACATATTCACGACAATCGTCAATTACTTGTCAAAGACCTTAATTGTGACCTTCGATGTTGCTATCGTATAACACATTCCTCGCATAATGCAAGTACGCCCAGATCTGATCCATAATAAGCCACAGATGCAATGCCGATGCCTATAGGCTGTACAACATAAGTAGGTCCGTCGAAGAAATGCGAGCGACAAAGCAAATAAACAGAGCATGGGAATGCAAAATCCGCCTCAGTTGGGCGATCTATGTCTACAGCTGGTCGGGCCCAGGCTTGGAAGAATAAGTAGAAACAATAGCTATAGTATTTTACACATACCTCTGACATACCTTAAAAAAACTTATATCATTTATCATGCGGAGGAAAGCCAAAAATAGGTTTAACCAAAGGTACAATTATACGCCTTGTGAACATGTGGACAGCATTCCAAAGAAACACCCCCCTCTTTAACCCATCACGGACGGAGGTTAGAAGTAGGAATTCCGATTCCACGCATTCGAAAACGAGATACCAAGAAAGGTTACTCAGCTGGATGATATGGATCATATTCTCACCTTTTTAGAGTAGGCGGCTTTCGTAGGGCCGGATCGGTCCTATGTGTTCAGCGATTATCTAGATCGTTTAACCGATAGATAGGTGGACCAGTATCAGACGCCTAAAATCGAAGACTAAGCTATCCGCGGCAGATGATTAATTCCAGCTATGCTCTAGAATACCTGACAGCTTCGATGCTGCTGCCGGGTGTAGTTAACGTTCCTGACAAAAAAGCCACATGCGGCCAGGGACAACACAGATTGGATTCCAGGGTGTCGTCATGGTGCGTCTGATATTGATATGCTGTATTCCGTATGCATAAGTATGCTCGAGCCTGCCGATTTGGTAGGGTCGTTGCATCATTGAGAGTTATGGAGTCGTTGGATTTGTTGTGCGGTGACTACAGTCTGACGAAGCTTCTACGAAAGCAAAGGGATTTTCTAGATGTTCATGCCGTAGACGGTGATAGCCGATTCCAGCGGGTAATTCACCCGTCACTTTGAGACTTTACCTGCATGAGTGGAAAGAATGATAATATAAGGCGGCTCGGAGGGCTGAAGTCGGAGTGTTGCGTTGGAATGGAGGTTGAAGAGATCTTGAAATCGATCGGATCAGCGGTTGGTTGCTCATGATCAGTCCCTTCCTCCCTTCCTCCCTCCCTTCCTCTCAAACCCGTACTCTCTGCACAACCCTCTCTCGCTTGATCAAGCATTGCCGACCGAGATCTGTCCAGTTGGTTGAAGATCCGGGACGGCTGGATGTGATAGGAATGCGGAGATGGGCGATAAACCAGATAGCGGAAGGAGGTCTGAAATGAAAGGAACGACTTGGCCTTCTCAGCCGTAGATACCAATAGAGCCACAGGAAGTTAATTCGATTACCTTCATTCCAACGGGGCGAGAGAGGTTAAAGTTAGTAAACGCAGCAACTTTAAGACAAGGCAAAATGCGGAGATATGTATTGCCGTAAGAGGGAGGCGGTGATATATAAGAAGAGGGAGGCGATACGATCCCACGTAATCCCTAGCGCTCAATTCTGCAGGCCTGGTAGAGGGCACTGCATTTAACTCGTGTCACATAGTCCATATTCACATCATCGGTGTGATCTGAACTGATTCTCTTATATAAACTTATTTATTTCGTGGTCGGTCGGAGATTAGAAACGCCGTGGCCGCGTGGTGTCCACGATACCCTCTGGATTTCCGTTTCGATCTAAGCATGCAATGATACTCGCAACTGCAGCAGAGTCAATTTATATCAGATCATCCGGGTCTCGTCGGGATCGATTGAGGCTTCGCAATCGTCTGAACGGTGTTTTCCTTGTCGTCATCATTGAACGATAGATGTGTAACCAAGACTAGCCAGCTCTGAGCCTGCTTCGCAAACGCGGTACTTAAGGGGCAAGGTGTGGACAAGACCAGCGGCCTTATTGGGCCAACCCAACGAGGTCCCCTCGTGCCAAGCGGTACCCTGCACGATGATTTCAAGCCCAAGGCACCGAAATGGGCGTTTGGGTCGCGGCGATATTGGGGTCATGTGGGTCTGCAGTAGTCTCGAGATAGTCTAATTCACCCCAAACTGCCGTCCAATGCAACCAAGATTTGGGAAGATATCCCCTTTCATGGAATGACCTTGTTCTGAACTTCCTATGTGAACGAGTGAGCGAATGGAAGATTGAAACCGCACGAACGAACTCAAATTCTCGCGCATTCGTAGTCGCCCAGTTTGGTTGTTATTTGGGATGCGTGGTAGGGGAGGCGCAGCATTATATCTCACCGAAACAGCCCGAAATGCGAGACCACATGCTAACTCTCCAACTGCTCATCTAATTTCCGTTGTCGAATCTGTCTTCCTTCTTCTTTAGCTTCTTCTCTCGAATGATGTTGAAACTTATTAGGTCCCGATGAGCCGCGACGTTTTAGGTCGTTTTAATTTTTTTTTTTTTTGTTTTTGAACTGTTAACAGCTCTTCGTTCTTCCCCCCTTCCCCGGCCTGTCGGCGACAAGCTGGAATATAACGACGTCACTTCTTCTTTCTTTTCGCACTTTTTTAATTGTCGACTGGCGTTTCTTTTGGTTTCTTCGCACATTGCCCGGGGTTGAGAGATGACGGGGAGAAATCACCATGCTTCAGGACCGCCGGTAACAGGATTCGACATGGGCGACGAAAGGAATGGGATGCAGTATGGGAACGCTGATGTTGGAGCTGAGAATGGAGTTGGTAGTACAGCGGGATGGCAGGAGAACTCATCAAACGACGACATGAGGAAAACACTGGGGACGCGCGATGGAAACCCTCGACGGAAGAACTACGACTACAAGAAACAGCACATGTCGAATATGGACAGAGTACGGGAGCCCTTCATCAATGCGATGAAGTTCGTGCTGCGGATGCAAGACTTGCCACCTTCGAAGGACGGCCGAAAGATCCCCTTTACCGTCTACAAAGACCGGAAATCCAACAAACTGACGGATGAACGTCGCGGTAACAAACATTACATCGACAATACGATTCGATCGAGTCGATACAGCATATGGAGCTTTTTACCCAAGCAGCTGATATACCAATTCAGCAAACTCGCCAATTTTTACTTTTTGATCATTGCTATATTGCAGTTGATTCCTTCGCTTAGTACGACCGGCCGGTTGACCACAATCGTTCCATTGTCGCTGTTCGTCGCGTTTTCTATGGCAAAGGAAGGATTCGATGATTTCCGCAGATATAGGCAAGACAGAAAAGAGAACAGACGAAAAACCAAAGTTTTATCGTTGTCGGGATCCGGACCAGACGCCCGAGAAGATTATGAAGAAATCAGCTGGGAGAATGTGCGAGTGGGGGACATCGTCAAACTGGAGAGAGATGACATGATTCCAGCAGATCTTCTACTCATCCACTCACAATCAGAAACAGGAATCGCATATGTGGAGACCTCAGCCTTGGACGGTGAAACCAACCTTAAGGGCAAGCAAGCTCTTCCGAATGTTACCGAACACTTCTATGGACGATTTGCGGAAGCGAGAGATGAGTTAGCAACCGTTGAAGATCCGAATTCCGATCTTTACAATTTTGAAGGAAAGATACAGATTGGCGGTGAAATCAAGCCTTTGACCAACTCTCAAGTTTTATATCGTGGGAGTGTTCTCAGAAATACTCCGAGTGCGCTTGGTCTTGTCATCTTCACTGGAGAGGAGACAAAAATTCGCATGAAGTATGCCTGCAATGGTAAACCTCAAAATAGTAGATATGTTCAATGCTAATTGAGATATAGTGCGAACAAGAGACCCCGTGCTAAAACGCCCACCCTTCAGACGTCTGTCAACTACATCATTGTCTTTGTTATGTGCGTCGTCATATTCATCTCTGGAATCTCACTTCTTGGATACAAATTATGGCAACGATCCACCGAGCGGAATTCTTGGTACCTCGAAGGTTTAGCGGTTGGAACTTTCCCGATCTTAGCCTCGTTTATCATCATGTTCAATACTTTGATCCCACTGTCCCTATACGTCAGCTTGGAAATTATTAAAATTGGGCAGCATATTCTCTTCTTCGATCGAGATATGTATGATGAAAAGAGCGATACACCTATGGAGGCCCGTACTACGACTATCAACGAGGAATTAGGACAAATTGGATTCATCTTTTCTGACAAAACCGGAACCCTTACCGACAATACTATGATATTCCGCAAGATGACAGTTGCTGGGTATCCATGGACTCACGTTACTAAGGCCGAGAAGGAACAAGAAGCGCATGCTGGGGAACCTAAAACCACCAACAATGAAGACCAAGAAAAGGGAAAGAGCAAGGCACCTCGTCCGAAATCATGGTTACCTGCCGATTATGCATCACTACGCTCGGTTGCTTCAGGCATCAAGAACCACACCATTGCAGACGGCCACTGGCCGCATGCACGACCCTCGGAACCGGGAAGAAGAGCTTCTATGGTTCTGAGCGAGGGTGAATTGTCTACAGAAGACCTGTTGACATACATTCAAATGCACCCCGAGACAGCCTACTCTCAAAGAGCGAAGATGTTCCTTCTCTGCCTAGCTCTCTGCCATACTTGTTTACCGGAAACCGACGAGAACGGAAAGATTACTTATCAGGCATCCTCGCCTGATGAAGTTGCTTTAGTTCAAGCCGCCCAGGAACTCGGATACGTGAACGTCGACCGCCAAGTGGGAAGTGTTACCGTAAACACGTACCCCAATGGCCCAGGAACTCGCCCCGCGACCGAGAGGTACGAAATTCTAGAGGTTCTCGAGTTCACCAGTAAGCGAAAACGTATGTCTATCATTCTTAGATGTCCTGATGGTAGAATATGCCTCTTTTCGAAAGGTGCAGACTCTACCATGACCGAACTCCTCCGACTCAGGGATATGGCACTTCGATCTTCAAAGGACGTTGAAAAGCGGAACCGTGAACGAAAAAGCCAAGAAGTATTCGAATTTGTGCGCAGAACTAGTATGCCACCTCAGAGCCCCACCCACAATCGATTCAGCATAGGTAGCCCAAGACATAGTTGGACAGCTCCCCGAAGAAGCTATACTGGCCGACGGAGCTTTGGAACCGACACGCACTCACCCGCCGTGGAGAAAAACCCGGGCCACTCATTCGAATTACCACGTACTGATACCCCCAGCCGACCACGGAGACTTGATACATATATCAACGAAAGTGCTGTTACCAATGACGGATTTGTATTCGACCAGTCTTACAGCCAGATTCATGATTTTGCAGTTGAAGGACTGCGAACCCTTATTTACGGCTATCGATTCCTTGATGAACGGCATTATCGAGAGTGGGCGAAAACATACAATGAAGCAACAACTAGTCTTGTAGATCGGCAGGCTATGATTGATAAGGCGGCTGACGAGATTGAGCGAGACTTCGAATTCGCCGGTGCAACTGCAATTGAGGATAAATTGCAGGATGGTGTTCCGGATGCTATTGATAGGCTACGAAGGGCAGGCATCAAAATGTGGATGCTTACCGGTGACAAGAAAGAAACGGCCATCAATATCGGATATTCTTGTCGTCTTATCACGGATGTTTCTGAGGTTATGATTGTTGATCAAGATGTTGGCGATCTTGGATCACAGATTCGGGATTACATTGATACACTTAAGAGACATAACCTAGCACACTCAGTAGGTGTCGTCGATGGAAGTACCCTAAGTGTGATTGAAGATGATGAGACTCTTAGCAATCTATTCTTCGAGTTTACGATCATGGTCGACTCAGTCGTTTGCTGCAGAGCAAGTCCTAACCAGAAAGCCGGGCTTGTGCGATCGATCCGAAAGAGGGTTAAGAAGGCTGTTACCCTCGCTATTGGCGATGGCGCCAACGATATTGCTATGATTCAAGAGGCTCAGGTTGGTGTCGGTATTACTGGAAAGGAGGGTTTGGCCGCAGCCAGAAGCTCCGATTATTCGATTGCCCAGTTCAGATTCTTATTGAAACTTTTGCTTTGCCATGGAAGATGGAATTACGTGCGGACTTGCAAATATATCCTTGGAACTTTTTGGAAGGTAAGTTTTAGGATCCGCACTACCGTCAATATTAAATCGCTCTAACATAAATACCATAGGAAATGATGTTCTTTATCATTCAAGCCATGTACCAACCAAACAACGGCTTCAGCGGAACGTCTCTTTACGAAGAGTGGAGTTTGGCTCTGTACAACGTTTTCTTCACCTCACTCGCCATCATCTTCCTCGGTATCATGGAAAAGGATCTTGAGCAGGAGACTCTTCTTGCTGTTCCCGAGCTTTACGTCTACAACAAGCGAACCATCTTCAACATGTACTCCTATCTCGCCTGGATTGTCCTCGCTGTTGGGGAGGCCGCTATGATCTGGTACACCGCAAACGCACTCTATAACACGACCATCATAGTTCCAAACCAAGGAATTTACTCCATTGGCGTTTTGATCTACACCGTTGTTGTGATATTTGTCAATACGAAACTCCAGTTAGTCCAACCCAGACCCAATTTACGCATAATGCGGGGGAACAATTCCAATCTAACTTCGTTTCGCTTTTTTCTTCATATAGATTTCTGGAACAGCATAATAAGACAATAGTAGCGCTCGCTGTATTTGTTATATCTGTGGGTGGGTGGTTCCTTTGGAACGTTGTAATTCTCGGATACGGTTTCCATACATGGACGATCTATTTTCTCCCACGAGAATTTGCGCTACACATTGGCCGAGATTTATTGTGGTGGACGGTGGTCCTCCTGGTTCTCGGGTGCTGTATCATCTTTGAGGTCTCCGTTAAATCCATCAAAACCAGCTTCTTCCCTAATGAAGTGGATCACTTCCAAGCGATTCAGAAGGATCCTGCTTTGAAGAAGAAATTGGAGTACGCAGCGTACACGCAAAACGTTAATTTCTTTGAAGAGCTAAATTCTTCAGCTCTGGAGGGTAATACTAATGGGGAGGTATTGAAGGAGATTATCCAGAGAAGACGAGAGTCGAGGTTTGCGTATGTACGGCTGGGAAGCCGGAAGACCCGGAAGATGGGAGAGGCCATAAGAGAAGAAAATGATAATGGTAATGATAGTTATGAGCTTGAGAATAGGGGGGTGGCGAGAGGGGATGAGGAAAACGGGTATCAGGAGCAAGAGGAGTCGGAGGCGGCCTCGTATCCAGAAGACGGGGCAGGAAGAGTTGAACGCAATTCATGGTTCAGACGTTCTTGAATATAATTTTTACAACCCATTCGTTTTTCCATTTCTTGTATGCATTATTAGGTCTTACTACTTTTTCCCCCCACTATCACACAACTGTTTCTTTTATCATCTTCAGCCCTTTTTTTTGCTTTCGATCGTTTTTTTTTTTTTTTAGCTTCTCTTCGATTGGGTCGAAAGATCGAGCGGGTTTACTGTCTCTACTCCTCCCCTTTTTGCTGTGTGTATCATTGACGAACTTTGCAACTTTGACTGTATGACCACTCACACACAAAAATATATATATTTCCGAGATCGTATAAGGCGGGAAAGAAAAATAATCGAAACAGAGTATACTTTCTATTCTAGTCCACATGCATTAGACATGGTGGCGTCTGCAGATCTGTTCTACTCTACGATGGGATGGTTAGGCTTATTCCGGCGTCAGATCCAAAATACTCATATAGACCAGTTTTTCTTAAAGAGAAAAAAAAATAATAAAAAATAAAAAAATAGAGAACGCCTTGCATCGCCCTGTCGGTTGCAACCTGATCGAGCTCATCATATCGGACGGACGATGGATAGTCGTGGGCGAGGAATGGAAGGGCAGGTGGGGGAATTAGATGATATGCATGTCGAAGATTGGAAACGATCGAGCATGCATGGTCCTTTGCTCATATAACTTCGTACATACATACATACATTTCCATGTCCATGTATACCTCATACATGAGTACATGTATGTATGTACATGTATAACTTATGTCAGTACATAATCATCCGAAAAGGATAAAATAAAAATAAACGGTGCATATGTCATGTCAGGCCGCCATAGCCGATGTGTGGTCGACATCGAGCCTTTACCGTGGGAATTCGAGGAGTCGACTCCGATACGGGCTAGCTTAGTACTTTTTCTGTCTTCCATCTACTTAAGACTTTTTGATATCAATCATAGTAAACCCCCCCCTTCACTATTCTTAGAATTCCGAATGGATTCGACTGGGGTATGTGTGTGTGTGGTAGGGTGGGATGTATCAGGTATACCGATGCTGACGAAGAAACTAGTTACCGAGACGGGTCGGTAGATTATTTATCAGAATCGAGATAAATACGCTGTCACAGGCATGTGGTATTTCCATATTTTGACGTGTGGATTATGTATCTGCATGTATGTATGTACGATGCAAGTACATGTACCTGTATGTTTGATATCGATGGACTGGAATGTCGCCCTGCAGCAAGCCAGGATTGTGGTTTAGCTGTTAGAAGACCATCTTTCTCTCTTTCAGATCCATTGCATTACCACTTACACATGACATGTTACCCGTTGTTTCAGGTACCAACATATCAGAGGGATCTTAAGAATGGTTCGAGAAGTTCGAAAGGTATGGAGAAAAGACTTCACGTTCGATAGCATGCTGATTACCCAGAACTAGAACCGAATCCAAGCATGTAAGATCGAAACAAATGCACAAAAGAAAAGAAGGGAAATGTTCGACAAGAATTTCCCTATTCTACGAAACATTTTCCCTTTGGTCAACGGAAATTTGGGGAAGAGGAAGGGGAGGGGAAAAAAGTGAAATACTTTACACACGATTGTATAAAAAAGCAACAAAGTACTTTTAAGTAAGTAGTTAAGTTAGGCAAGCTAGAAGAGGCACAATAAGGTACCGATGAAGTTACATGAGACTAACTGCGATGTTTGCCAATGCCGTTCATTAGGGCACAGTAGATGTCAATGCAAGGAGAAAGGGACATTTCTTACATATGGACAAACATTAGCGTCACTGTCGAGGCACAGCTTTTCCGGACATCGAGTCTCTCGGGTACGGAAAGGGGACGCGAGTCGCCCATTGGCATTGGCATTGGCATTGATGGGGACCGAATGGGAAAGGCTCGGCAAGGGCTTTCTCTCTAGTCAATTGTAATTGTGAGAGAGCTGAATGGGTGCAGGTTCCTGCATCGAACCTTCTTTGTCACAAGTCAAGGGGCCCGGGGGACTCGATGCATTGTTTAGAAACGGTTGTTTTGGAAGTTCTTGGGGACTGTTGAGGGTGTTTTGGAGGGAGACATCGAGGCGATATCAGGACAAGGTTAACTTAACAGCCAGCTTCGGATGCACGAAATAATCGTTGAGAGGAAACCCACGTGCGATTGCAGGCCTCTTTTGTGTATTTTTAGAAGAACGAACGAGACGAGACGGCTTCGAAGAAAAGGAAATCCAAAGTGGCACCTCGCTCGTTTTCGTGAGTTTAATTTGTGGGGGATAAGCACAGTATTTTACACATACTGTGGTATTAAGGCTAATTGCTGACCTGCAGATGTTAAGATTTAACTCGCCATTGACTCTGACTCCAAAGCTGGTGAACTCGCCCGTTCGGCTTACAAGCCTCATCGCTATCGACGGAAGCGCCTCTGATTGCCGGATTATATTATTATTAAGTCTTCACCAGAGGACGCTCTCCCTTCTGTCTGACCCGACTCTCCTACATGATGTTTCGGCGCAAGGATGATATGGGACATACGTCTATCGAACCCCCTTTAAATCCTCGATCGGGTCAAGCGCCTCTGGACGAACACACAAGAGCCAAAACCAACTTGGCCATGGGCTTTCTTCCCCCGGCCGTCTTGCTTAATGCCGACAAGACTTTCACCTCATGCAAAAGAAAAGTTTGCCATCGGTGAAGGACAAGGCCTGTTCCATCGATAGCCTGATTGGCTGAATCTGCGTGGGGACGCTTTGGTTGGACCACCGCCCTTGCCCAGCCGGAGAGCCTGGACCATCATGATCCGGCGCCTGCCAATCACGAACCCGGTCCTCCTTATCCTGCGGCTTTCGCACAAACCCTCGAGGGAAAACTCCGCTGAATGAACAGATTGCTATTCGTCCCTTTGACTGCGATGCAGCTTGGGGCTGGAATGGCACCTCTTGACTTCTCCCCAAGGGGAGCATAGCATTTGTCCAGGATGCCTTTAGTGACGACATTTCTGGCATGAACGAAGTTTTAGAGCCTTCAACGATGCCAGAAGTAAATGGCGGCCAGCGTTTGGGATATGTTACTACGCTCAATACGGCTGCACATCGAGGGACTTTTTTTTTTTTTTTTCCTCTTCCTTCCGCGCCGTTGGCTATGACTAATGGGAACGAATTCCTCGTGTGAACAAGAACAGACAGCAGAGGGAACCATCAACAAGAAGGATGCACACACACACATATTACGAAAAGTTCACTACAACCTATCCCGATGTTTAGCGGGGGAGCTGCACTGCAAACAGGCAGGCAACCTTGTTAGGAGCGCACGCGCTCTGTCAAAAAAAGTCGCAACAAACAACAATCAACAGTCGAAGAAATGCAACAGGTACAGGATCCCTGGGTTGCTTAATTCCAGCGGCTGTTAGGCATGTTTCTCTGCTTCAGAGTATTGAAAGTATCTCCAAGAGGATTGCGCCATGACGGCGTTACGAACAACCGTATGCATGAGAACGGTTGTCTGTTTCTCTTCTCATCATTGTGTGTCTCTCGGTGAGCGTGGACACGAATCTCGAACCAACAAGCCAGGCGAAGCAACCGGTTCGTAATATTGAAAATCTGCAAGGCTCAATGATTGACCGGAGAGGAAAAGATCACACGCGGTACACAAGAACTCAAAAGAAAACCCACCTCGCCCGGCTATCACCATTGGGGGAAAGGCCCTCCGGAAGAGACAAGCCAGAAAGAAGAAAACATGGGCAACAAAAACAGGCGTCCCCACGCCTGCCCAATTCTTCGCAGTCCTCCAAAGATTCCGACAGGGGTAACTTAACGCAGGTCAGCGAAAGGGAGGATTTTTGCATGGAGCGAGCTGTACCACCTTGCCCAAAAAGATGTCGGAGTCGATGGGATGTGTGTGGGAGGGTCTCTCGTTAGCGTGTGTAGAATCTGTCGGTCTGTTTTGGATCCCCCTTTTTGCCCAGTCATGGCGAAGGGCTCGTTTGGTGGAGTCGTTCGTTCCCTCCTCTGCACGAAAGAAGCCAGCCTCGACAAGGCCCCTTCCCTCCTCCCGTGGGACCTGTCGTTACTTTTTCCTGGGTCTTCTGGCGTACACATCCGCTCGCTCTCTTCCTACAATTATTCCTTCCCTTTCCCTCCCTCCTTCTGCTTTCCTTTTAATTCCCTTTCATCTCCCCCAATTTCTCCTCGTAATCAAACCTCGAAGAGACATAACACTCATTCGTTCATTCTTGATTTTTTGCCAAAAAACCCTAGGATATAGCCTCACTCATTCGGCTGATCCCATCACGCTCCTTATTTTAATATTGAATTTCGCTTCGTTATTTTATTTTATCTTATCGAAAAGGCCTTTAATCGGACGACGGGCTTACACTACTACGCTACTACTCTACAAGGGAAATTATTATTCAAGGTGGAAAGTAATACACAAGGTCTCAAGATTCAACGCGTTCAGATTCTCATTACGAATAATTGATCGATCCACTTAACCCAACTACTACTTGCTTCAATAACCCAGCCCTAAAACGAATACGTTTTTATTACTGCACTTGCATTTTGCAATTTTAACGACATCATACGCCGAGATCCCCCCATATCAATCAGAGTGCATCTGCATCTTGAGAGGAAGTTGGTTGATAGACCACGTTGTGCGGACCAATAAGTCCCGAAAGAAGATATCCACTCTCATCTGATCGAGATATAAAATATATAATATTCAGTAATGTTTGCTACACCTCATCAAGAACTACTGGAAGGTTTGTCAAAGCCAACATATACCCTGCTCTAACCTCGATGTGATTTGATATGAGGTATCTTAATGGGTAGACATGTACTAAAATTATATAATCTTAAATAGCATCCCAGATGTTCCAGTCTGGAGACCACAGACTGTCATTTGCTTCGGTGTCTTCTGCTGCCTCTAGTTCGCCCCCACTTCAACCCCAGCAACATGGAAGCTCCAATACCTCGTCAGGAGCTGTCCGAAGGCCACCAAGGAAGAGCACCCTGACGCAACAACAGAAGAACCAGAAGCGTCAGCGAGCTACTCAGGATCAGCTAGTCACATTGGAGCGCGAGTTCAGCAAGAACCCCACTCCAACTGCTATTGTCAGGGATAGAATAGCTCAGGAAATCAATATGACAGAGAGATCTGTTCAGATTTGGTTCCAGAACAGGTATGCCTATAAACTTATACTTTAAGTATAAAGTTAAGCTTAACTAACTATATATAAACAGACGTGCAAAGATCAAGTTGATTGCAAAGAAGTCTTTGGAGAATGGTGGCGAGGATATCGATTCGATACCAGAGAGTGTCCGACTTTACCTTGCCAACCAGAACCCCGAGATGAAGGCCCTTGCATATGGCACAAGTGGTGCGTTAAATGGCTTTGGAGGCGGCTTCTCGGCTCCTGGTGAAGCTTCTACCGGAAAGATTGTCATCCATCATTTCACATGCCGTTCGCTGAACATTGGTACATGGAGACGTATCGGACAGAATGCTATGGATCTCGTAGTTTTCTACTCGCCCGAGAAGGCTTGCATCACATACTACATCAACAACGACTCCGCAGGCTACAAGATTGAGTACCCGTTCAGGAATATCAAGAGCATTGAACTCGAGACTTTGAATGTTCCAATGGCCCCACCAAGCACGCACGGTGGACAGATGCAGGGTCAGCTTGTCATTCAATTGCTCAAGCCCCCACACTTCTTCATGGATACATCGGGCTCCGGTGGCTTCGTCCAATGCGGTGACTTCACTGAAGACCAACAGGCCACCCAGATCTTCACTCACACACTCGGAGGCAATGCTAAGTCTCTTCAGGGTCAGCTTGCTAAACTCTTGAACCTGGATGTTTTCCAAAACCGACACAGACAACCACAGCCATTCATGTTCGAAGCCACATTTGCTAGCCCACCATCCCCTCCAATGCGTCCTTCGTCTGCTTCTGGAATGATGGCCCCACCATCGCTTGTCCAGCAGGAAGCTAGAGGTCACATTGCCAACCCCTACAGACACAAGAGGCAGAGGAGTCGTTCCGTCCCCAATATCAACGACTTCGCAAACTTTGGTCCCATGCCTTCGTTCCAGTTCGACGATGTTATCATCGAACCAGAGAATGAAGACTCCTTCTTCCTTGGAACTTCCGTCAGCCCCAAGCTCAAGATGGAGGAAAACTCCAACAACCATTTGTTCGCCCCAGCTCCCCAGCATCCACATGCCATGTCGAACAACCTCAGAATTGATACATCTGCCCCTGGCTTCTTGGATTACAGGCCAGCCTATCCTCTCTCCGCAGCTACCACAGTTTCCGAATATGCTGCCAGCCCTGGTATGCCAGGTGAATTAGCCATGACACCAGGCCTCCACTCCCCCTTCTTGGATCAGCCATGGTTGTCTCCCATGATCAACGCCAATGGCTTGATTCCACAGTCTGTATCTCCTCTGTCGGCACTAAGCAATGGTGACCCAATCATCGCATCCGGATCGCCTCCATTCATCGACCGAACCGGATCAGCCGAGCTGTTCCCGCTCAGCCATGAACAAGCCCTCTACGGCAATGATGAATTGACAGATCTATACGCCAAGCAATCGTTGGGGATGCACCAGAGCCCACCATCTCTTGAGGATATCGAAGAAGTTGACAGCCATCTTTCGCCGTACAACTTGAGCCCGATGGGCCACCATGTTACACTCTCTCCGGAACAACATTCGACACCGCATCCACATGCTCAACAACACCCTCTGTAACGATGCTAGCATCTCCAGAACAAAAAGCCTAAGTTTCTTTTTGATATCTCTTTTCACCACCTTTATATCTCTTTTAGTCATATCAATCATCTATCTGCATGCATAACAACATAACAAACTTAATGGGTCCAAACAATCTCTCCGATCATGATGTCTAGCGAAATCGAATTCACTTGGTGTGGTAACAAAACGTCTTTCTTTTATCATTCTCTATCTCATTTTTCCTGGTCTGAAGTATTTCTGTTCTTTTTATTGCAAGCTGCAAATCATTTGAGTCTTTTAATAGTTTGGGTATAACTTGTCTTTTTTATCATCATGCATTCGCTCTTGGGATCTGAAATATTTTTTGTCTGCGTTTTATCTTTTCATCCGAAAGAAAGTCATGTAAAGCATATTGTATTCTTTCTTACTCACTCACTCATTCATCATCGTAATGGCCTTCGTTTATTGCTTTATCATTTCCTTTTTACTTACATCTCCACCATCAACCATCGCCCCGAGGCCGAATTATCCCTTTCGAAATGGATAAAAGAAAAAGACCACCCTTTCCTCCCCTAGCAAAGCGCAAATATCAATTGCCAGCCTCATCTCTCTTATCTCCCTTGTCAGATATCAAACAAAAAATAGCTAGGTAAAAAAGATAGCTACAAAGGGAAATAAAAAACCAAATACTCCAAAGCATGCTTCCTCCTCCTCCTCCTCCTCCCTCTCCTCCTATTCTTGTTCATTGTAATGCCCCCGTAGTTATCTTTTAATATAATACCTTTTTTGGATACTATCTGCACAGCTAATGACCCCCACCCCCATCCTCCTCCCTCCCACCACGACGATTATATATTTCCTTATATTGTTTATCTATCTTTGTTTTTATTCTATCTTTATCCGAAAGTCCGTGTACGGAACTCGCCAGCGAGGTTTTCCGCTTTTCCTTTTTTTATATCCGTTTTTACTTTCATGTAGTAATAATATTTAGTCCAGATATTCTTTTTTTTATTTATCATTATTATTGTATTTTAATGAAAATCATTCTTTAAAAAAACCAAGGTTGTGCAAAGAACGGTAAAATTTTGTGATATAATATAATATAATGACAATCGAAATCTTTAGAAATATAAAAAAAAAAAGTAATATGGAAATCTCCGGGTGCGAGGTGGTTCAACGGTTACACGGTTCCTGTAATATGTCAGTTCGTTACGACCCGCGACAGGCCAAAAAAAAAAAAAAAAAAAGTCGGTTGTCCAGCCGGTCGATAAGCCTACCCTCGAGGTATCAAGTATGCTAGGTTAGAGGAAGGAAGCGGGCGCGGGCCAGTTTATTCTGGAGAGTTCCGGACGGGTGCACAGACGAACGACGGGGATACCATATGCTGGTATCCGTGGATGTCATATATTTCCCAACCCCCCCCCACACCCCCCTAGTTGATGAACTCCCCAACCTCGGTCGTAAACGTTATATTTTACTCTGACTTTGATTGCTGAGTGTATCTGCTGACCCTCATTTTGGCCCCTCTTCTTCTTCTTGCAGATCACATCGTTTTATATTCGTTGTTATCGTTATTATGTGTATACATTACTCGGTGGTTATTTATGATGAGTACAAGCACAGGCGCTATTAGGATACTTCCTGTTCTCCCTATATTGTACTGTACTCATTATGACTTCGATAGTGGCGACGGAGGTTGGTACCCCCGTTTCACAAGAAAATCATGAAGTCCTTTCTCAAAACCCGAGAACTATAACATTGAACTCGTATATCAGCCGTTGATATTCATCATTATAAAATTACCGCCAGCCCCCCGAAATATATATCCAAGACTTCCTCACTTAAAACAAACTCCCAAAAAAAAACAATCACCTTGTAAAAGAAACCAAAGGGAAGGATAGTTTAAATCATAAAAAGAGAAGAACAAGAAAGAAGGGACACTTACAGCACTAGCATATTTGACATCGACACCATCTCTAACCCAAACACCCCAAGCGCCCATCATGTTAGCCATCATGACATCGGTGAACAAACGATCACCAACGACGGCGATCTGGGAAGGTGATTCTAGTTGAACGTCTGGACAGGCGCGCAGGTGTGCTAAAATTTCGTCCAGACAACCTGGCTTTTTAACATTGTGGCGGAGAACCGGGATTGAAAGTGTTTGTGACAATAGAGCCGCCTTTTATTTTTTTAAACGTTTGTATCAGATTTGTGGCGTGGAAATGTTAGTTATTATTAAGTAATTTGTTTGTTAGAAAGGTTGGTTTTTTGAAAATGTTAAAGGGCTCTTTTACCTCTTTGCCATCTTTGTCGTCTTGGGTGCCTGAAGAATTGGAGACTATTAAGAGACGGTTTCCCGGGTAGGCCGCTTTGAGGGCTTCGAATTTGTCCTGGATGTTTAGTATTAGTATGTCAATATCTTGAAAACATGGTATCGAATGCATGGATTTTATATATCTCCATGAAATTATATAATGGGAGTCAATATCCTACCTTATAAGGCCCATAAACCTCTAATGCGTAGTTCTCAGATATGCAATTATCTTTATCCAATATCACGGCCCTGATTTCCGACTTTTGCCCGGGAAACCTCAACGGCACAGGTAAATGTGCAAAAGTCGGTATGACCATATGAGGTAAACATATTGATGGATCGTAAAGGACCCGTAGGGCGTTAAATGTGGCGGACAGATTTCCGCCTATCATTGCGCCACACACACACACTCACGCACGAGATACTTTTGTGACGGGGATGTATCAAGATGGTTTCGGAACAGTGGTGTTTGTTGAATCAGAGAAAAGCTAAGGTCGAGATGTTGTATTTTGAGTATTTTACTTCTTCGGATCAAGCTGGGAAGCCAAGAGTTAAGTCAGAACGGGTTCGTGTGTATACGTAAACCGGAAGGCTGCCGGGTACCTACCTTCCTCCTTCCTTGCGGTTTGTCTTGCCCTGTCTTTTGTTTGCCTGAGCTATTCTTGTCTTGATTGAATTCTGTGAAGTTCTTGTTACAATGCAACCAACATGACAGCCAAGTGGATTTATGTGTCGGGCCAGATCGCATGATACGGTTGGAGGTATAGTGGGATCTCAGCTCTCCTGGCTTCGGTTCAAACACTCAAAACTGTGGTCTCATCGCATCGCCATCGATTAAATTTCACTTTCGATCTTGGTCTTTTTATTTTTTTAAAAAAAAGTTCCCTTACATTTATTTTATTTTATTTTATCTATATTTATTTTGATCTTGTATTTATTTTTCTGGGTAGCTAGCATTCATGTTCCTTCGAGCTTAGCTAAAGCAGCCGAACTGTCCAGTTTTACGTTACGCATTTCGTCTTCTCCAAAAAAAAGCGCGGGTGTAGTCGAGTCCAGTTCTACTCATCCCAGAATTACCCGTCAACGGTCAACGTCACCTCTCCAAATCCCTCCTAGCTCCCGCAGCTGGTCCGAAAACCCTCACACCAGCCATATAGTCTCCTTCAAACCCTTTCTTAATTTCTCTTCTTTCCTCCTTCTTGATCTCATACTACGATGAGGTCTTCAAATTCCCTAATATTAACAGTTCTGCTGTTATTCGCGGCGCTAGCCAGAGCTGCCGAATATGCCCTCGTACGTCCTCCCTCCAAAGCTTCGTAAGCTCTGGGTTTTTTACTCCAGCGCATCCCCAACCGCTGTCGCATCGTGTTCCCGGGGTTATAACTAATCCAATTGTCCCATCTAATAGCATAATACCGACGACGACCGACAACGATGTTCGGGAATGTACGGACCCAAAGCTTGGGGTGGGAAGGTGGCGCCGTATATCCTAGTCAAGTTCGCTGGAGATAAACCGGAAACACCAGAAGAAGAGAAAGATTTCGATGATTGGGCCGTCAGTATGTTTTATCACCATATCCACACAAAGAAAATGGGGACGGGATAAAAGGTTAGAACGCGTTTTGTTGACTGGGAGCTTATAGGTCTTTTGATATTCGAATATAAGGACGAACATCTGATCGGTGTGGAGGGTCGCGATGAGAAAGGAGAAGTAACAGTATGTCCAAACACCCCTCCAACAGCTTTCCCATCACTTTCCAGGCTGGTTAATATCATATTCCTTTCTAGCCTATCGTAACCTGTTCCGATGAAGCCATCAAAAACAAATACTGCAAGCAATCCCAGCTCGGCCAATTCATTCTCGACCCGAAAGCCAACAAGACCGCCCAGACCCAGATGCTCACCACCACTGTTAAGCTCAAGGGTGGCCAGCCGATAAAGTACGATATCAAGAAGACCGGATTCTACTGTGTCGCTACCTGGGGATATGCTGCGAGACATTATACCGGAGTCGTGGAGTTCAGGAACGCCTACGGAGAGCTGCCAGCGTCGCAGATTCCCAAACTACCATTCTACGGAGGGATTACTATTCTCTATGCGCTGATTGGAGTATTTTGGGGATTTTTGTATGTCCAGCATAGGAGGGATATCTGTAAGGATCTTTTATCTGGAGTAGTGGGGTTGGATGGTTAGGTGTCGATGGTGTGCTAATTGGGTCTGAATAGTGCCGGTTCAAAACTACATCACAGCTATCATTATCTTCCTGATAATCGAGATGTTGATGACATGGGGATTCTATGGTATGAACTTATTTCTATTGCACGCCGGACTTGTACTAACAACTGTTTCTTTAGATTACATGAACATTCATGGCTCTAATATTGTCTCAAAAGTGTTCATGGTCATTGTGGCAGTCCTCAACGCCGGAAGAAACTCCTTCTCCTTCTTCTTGCTCTTGATCGTGTGCATGGGATATGGTGTCGTCAAGCCATCCCTCGGCAGCCTCATGTGGTACTGCAGAGCCCTTGCTCTAGCCCACTTCGTCTTTGGAGTCATCTACTCCGTCTCCTCCCTTGCCATCGTCAGTCCCGAAACCGCCGGCCCTCTCGTCCTCTTCGTCATCCTCCCTCTCGCAGCAACTCTCACCGCATTCTACGTCTGGACCCTCAACTCCCTCAACTTAACGATGAAGGAACTTCTCGACCGCAAGCAAAACGTTAAAGCCTTGATGTACCGCCGTCTCTGGTGGGTCCTTCTCGGCAGCATCATCGTCATCTTTGGATTCTTTTTCATCAACTCCTTGACATTCGCCGGCACCGGATCTCCGGACTTTGTTCCGACTCATTGGCAAACACGGTGGTTCGTGCTCGATGGATGGTTGAATTTGGTTTACCTTGTTGATTTGTCTGTTATTGCGTTCCTTTGGAGGCCGACGTTGAATAACAGACGGTTTGCGATGTCTGATGAGGTTAGTTGAATTTTCCGTAGGGGCGAAAAGGATAGCGGTTATGCTAGCCTTAACACCCAGATTTGGACCTGTTTATGGTACCAATCGAAATTCTGTTCAAAAATTCTAACGATGTATACTTTTTTACTATCTAGATCGCTCAAGACGACGATGGTTTCGAAATCGCATCTCTTGCAGGATCCGACGAAGAAGAACATATTGGCAACGAACCGCCATCACATACCCACCAGCCGTTGCCAAAAGATTCTTTCGACCAACCCAGACATTCCGGAGAAGGAGAGGCGATATTCTCAGTAGGAGATGATTTGGATAAGTGGTCAGACGATGAATCGAGAAGTTCAGAAGACGGTGAAAGCAAGAAACTCGCTAAGGGTAAAGGCAAAGATAAGTGATTCTTATAAGCTACAAAGGGGAAAACAAGAAAGAAAGAAAGAGAAGAACTTTTGAAAGGTAATTCTGTTTTTGATATCCTTTTATTGAAGAGAGGGTTGGACAGGAGAGGGTATGACAAAAACAAAAATACGGTGATTTTCGACGCAAAAATACCTAATTCATAGACATCATTTCATGCGGGGTCTTTTTTCTTTGGATTTTTCTTTTCGGTTTTTTTATTTTTGGAGGGGGTTACGCATTTTTCTCCCTTTTATACTCGGCTGGCTTCAGGTGATGGATGGCTATGCTATAACTACCAGTGGAGGTTGAGGGAGGCTTACGATGTCGCGACGTTGGTATATCATTTTAGGGAGGCATGCATTTCCTTAAGGATATCTTGTTTTCTACTTCTTCTTTTTTCTTTACGTTTTGTTCCCGCTTGGATTCTGGTATCTTTTTCTCTTCTTCCTTTGCAATTAGCATGTATTTTAGGTATGCGTACAGTAATGAAAAAAAATGAGGGCTCATGTGTAATCCGAAGAAATTCAAAAACCAGCAAAATACCTCTTGATTGATTGATATCCGCAATTAATAAGTCGTAGTATATACCTGTATACCAAACCTCAACTAGCTTTTTTGCCTCGAGATCTCAAGACTATAGTTACCTCAACTATACATAAGCAGCTGTAAAAATCAGAGAAGAAAATACTAGGCTTAATTCATCCTTCCACCAAAATATCCGTCCCCTTCTTCATTTTGCCAACTAGGCTTCTCGCAATGGCCAACAAATGAACCTTCGGCCCAACGTCATCATCCTTAATCCTATTCTCCTCCACAAGCCATTCCAACCTCTTAACCACGCTTCCGTTGGTAGTCACAATAGTAACCCCCATCTCCCACGCCGTAAACAACGAACTCCTGTTTACAACCGACAACTCTGGTCCAATCTTTGCGGCCACGGGGTTATGCGACATTATCTGAGATTCTAGAGAATCGACCACTGTGATCGGAAGCTTCAAGGTTGTCGGAACGGTATGTTTAGATAGTGATTGAAGTGTTGAAATGAGGGTGTTACGGGTTCGGCCGTCGGGGAGAACAACTTCACCGTCTTCGGTGACAGTAATTCCTGAATCGTTGTTACCACTGCCAGTAGTATTAGAACCCGACTTCGAAGGTGATGGATGTCTCCAATCCCTCCCAATCCCTCCCCAAACCAATGCCTTAGCCCTCAACTTCTCATTCTCGCTCCCCACGATCTCGACAATCTCTCTAAACCTTTTAAAAGCATCAAATGTACAAACCATATCCCTCCCCTCGATGCTGGGGTATATCCAATGTGGCAACAACGGTTCTTCCTTTTCCGCACGAACTTGTTGGAGGATATAGCGGTGGAAGATTGGTTGTTCGGCTACCGTTTCGTGTGAGAGGTCTGAGACCAATGCTAGTAGTATTGTACAATCTAGAAGGATTTTGGGGGTGATGAGGGTTATTGGATCGGAGGTTATGGAGAGTGTTGTTAATGCTGCTTCTGCAGCGGATTCTAGTGTTTGTGGGGTGGATGGAGAGGTGAAGGGAGGTGGAGAGCGATTGGTTATTGTGTTTCCGTAGTTATCCGTTAAAGTTGATTCATCTCCTGGAGGAGGTGTCGGGCAGATGATATTGTTATTCGAAGTCTGAACTCTAGCCCCTGTTGAAAGGATCGCAGTTATTAGAGTGTGGATAGCTGATCCTGGTTGAGGGTTTTGAGGATCGTAATTGATGTTTGGGAGAACGATGGTGATTTCTGGATGGAGATACTGGACTCTTGTCTGCTGAGCTGCCAGAACCATCGATCTGGCGGATTTGACGAGAGAGAAGGCGTCTGAATCGTGTTGGAACTCAAGAATGGTCTGACTAATATCCTTTTCTCCATCTTCTTCGTAATTTTTGGGGTTATTGCCATTTTCGGATTGTTCATCTTCACCATCTTTATCACCTTCGTCATCTCTAAATCCTTCAGCTTCCCATCTAGCTTTAGCGAATTCCATCTCCAATCTTTTTTCCGACAAGCCCGCGACTTTGATCCATTCCAACCCGCTCTGTGCAATAATATCAACCTGCACTGGGGTCTTCTTCTTTTTTAATTCCTTCTTTTCTCTCCCATGTAGTTTTGCGGCGTTATCGGTTGGATGGTCAAAAAGTTGAACTGTTCGAAAGATTACTTGCAATCCACTGCAGGTTTTAGCAATAGCCCAGACTGATTCTAAGAATTTCAGATTTGAGGAGCGGAGTGAGTGCTGGGTTTTGGGGGTTGGAGGGGAGTATGATAGCTATTTCCAGATACAGTCATGTATTAGTCTTCATCCCTAAGAGAAAACAGTAATAAGAAAAAAAAAGGACATAAAAAAAAGAACTTACACCCTCAAGCAACCTCTGCTCAACCATAATAGCATTTTTAAAATGTCGAAGCTCAATGGGAAGATTGCCCTTTTTCGAACGTTGCTTCGGCGGGAGTCTTTGAAGCAACTTCTTTTCCAGAAGTGTAATTTCATCAGAGACTTTTAGACAGCGGGTTAAAAGCTCATCTGCCAATGGATTCGGGAGTTTCGAAGCAGAATCTGAATTTGGAGATGATGGCGAAGAAGGTGAAGACGGAATATCGTCGCATGATATGATTTTTGGATTAGCCGTGGATGCTGTAGTGTTGACCTGCGTGGTATTTTTTCGGTTAGCTTGTTGGGTTTCGAGACTAGGGTCGAGCGGGTCAATGACATACCTCCATCTTTTCGGCGATACAAACGATATATATATCAATTGGATGATATATTTCCAAAAGCGTTAGATAGATAGATAGAAAAGAGAGTAGGAGAGCGAGCAAGCTAGATAGAAGCTCGTTAAATAGAATAACCTTCCTTATATTTTAGAAGAACGTGCGAATTTAAATATAACTTCGAGGAGCGTGAGGTGCAGGGAAGATGGAGGTGTATGAAGGATCTGCCAAAGGGCATTTTATATCTGTTCTCGGCTCAACTAGCTACACACTCGACTCCCCCATCCCCCCAGAACCCACAATCACCTAACTACCACCTTCGGATTATTCCAAATAGCAATAGCCTCATTGATACTCCTCATACACCCTTGCTCATTGACCACTATCCCGACTATCTTGAGATACCCAAATCGCGTCAAGAGCACCGACGTGGTCACAATGGTTCTCGTCAAAACCCCCCTCGACTTCATCGACCGTTCGGTCCAACTGCTACAGGCACATCCAAATACCGTACATACCCCCCCCCACTACCACTACCATACCACATTCCACTAACCAAAACACCACTATAGACAAGAATAACAACAACCTACAACATCTCCCCAGCCCCCACAACCCCCTCCCGTCGTCCCAAACCCATCTCCTCCAAATCCACCGCCACTACACAAACAGAGGAAAAACCAAAACTGCCCCGTGGGACATTAACCCTGAAAACTTACGACCCAATCTCCGGTTCTCTTATTAAGCTCCGTACCGACAAAATCGCAGATGTTGGAAGGATTGTTACGGGTTTACATAGACTGGCTAGGTCGATGGCTGGGTTGAAGGATTTGGGGAGTGGTGAAGCTACTGCTGCTGCTACCGCCGGAGGTACAACGGAAACGGCGGGGCCGAGTGTGACTAAAGATGCAGTTGCAGGTGCAGTTGCTGCGACGGAGGGCGGGGAGACTACGGCTGGAGGATCGAAAGGTGGGAAGAAGAAGAAGAATAAGAAGAAATGAGCTCGTGAGGGAGGTATATAGCTAGATGTGGGGAGACTGTGGAGTTTATATGTATGTATATAGGGTGGATGATAGAGGTAAGATAATACATGAATCGATAGCATTATTTCGAGCAATCTTAGAACGGATGTTAGCCGGCCTGGTGAAAGTTGTCATAAAATATCCTTAAGCTCACATGTTATATACCTACTATTGGTAGCCTGCCAGAGCGTCAATAAGCTTACCTGACCTGATTATTGGGATTGCTGTAGTACAGATATCTGGCACTTGCTCAAAATCTACGATTCAAAAGCACGATTACAAGGAAAACTGATATTTTATGTATGAAGATGAATTATTCTTATTCTCTTTTTAGCTATCCTAATATCTTTTTTCTCGCACCAGTGTGGAGAGTTCTTAGAAACGAAAAAACAGGTGCCATGCATGCATGAATTATGTTATACAATAGCTGTGGGGACTTGTATCCCATCTTTCGAAAGCGCGCCTATTCGCACGCCTTTATAATGCAAAAAGCAGAAAGAGACTCCAAAAAAACAGATAATAAAAGACAAACGCCAATGCACTCCTTACCACCATAGCCATAGCGACGTATAAAACATTAATATTTACCATGGTATAGAACCAAGCCAGCCCCGTTTATCTTGCCATTTGTTTATTCTCCCAAAGCAATTCGCTCGAAAATCAAAATATTACCCTTATCTCATTCTAAACCCAGGAGGGTTAAAGCATAGCGCCGTGCAGAGCAAAAACATTTAGAAGTCCTCGTCGAAGGAGATACCGGCCATGTTGTTATTCTGTGGCTCGCTAGCAGTATTAGGAGAGGCGGATGAGGAGAGCGGAGAGGTGGTCTCGGCCTTCTGTTGGGTCTTTGCCATGACACCAGCCTTCTGGTAATCGCTGACACGCTTCTCGAAGAAGTTGGTCTTGCCGGCGAGGGAGATGGTCTCCATGAAGTCGAAGGGATTTGTAGAGTGGTAGACCTTGGAGTTACCGAGAGCGATAAGAAGTCTGTCGGCGACGAACTCAATATATTGCTTCATCAACTTAGCATTGATACCAAGAAGTGGGCAAGGAAGAGCCTCAGTCAAGAATTCTTGCTCAATAGTAACAGCTTCGGTGATGACAGCTTCAACATCGGCCTTGGATGGTCGGTTGTTCAAATGACTGAACAGGAGACAGGCAAAGTCGGTGTGGAGACCCTCATCACGAGAGATGAGTTCGTTGGAGAAGGTAAGACCGGGCATGAGACCACGCTTCTTGAGCCAGAAGATGGCGGCAAATGAACCGGAGAAGAAGATACCCTCAACAGCGGCGAAGGCAACAAGACGTTGAGCAAATGTGGACTTGTCATCTTCGATCCAACGGATGGCCCAGTCGGCCTTCTTCTTGATGCATGGGATGGTGTCAATGGCATCGAAGAGGTAAGTTCGCTGGCTGTTATCCTTGATGTAGGTATCGATAAGGAGAGAGTAAGTCTCGGAGTGGATATTCTCCATCATGATCTGGAAACCGTAGAAGCATCGAGCTTCTGGGATCTGAACTTCATTGCTGAATCGCTGGACAAGGTTTTCGTTGACAATACCGTCGGAAGCAGCGAAGAAGGCGAGAACGTGGGAGATGAAGTATCGCTCATCGTCGTTGAGGCGGTTGTGCCAGTCGTGAAGATCCTTGCTAAGATCAATTTCCTCAGCGGTCCAGAAAGAAGCCTCGGCCTTCTTGTACATTTGCCAGACCTAAATGTCGAATTCAATTAGTATTCCGGATTAGGCAATATTATTAGATCTTGAGTACGGGATAAAAGACTAACCTCGTGGTAGTTAATGGGGAAGAGGACGAATCTCTTCTTATTCTCGACGAGGATTGGTTCGTCGGCTTCCTCTGGCTTGAGGTTGTTAAAGGCTGGAGCGTCAGATGTTGGTTCAACCTTGACGACGGCCTTAGACTCAACAGGCTTGATGTTCTCGACACCTTCCTTAACCTTGAGGTTATTGAAGGCAGCGATGGCCTTTCGTGTTTCGGTCATGAAGTCAGACATTGTGTATGGTGTTATAGAGAAAAAAAAGCTTGGTCAACAAGTAGAGGTATGAAGTGGTGATGATGATGATGCTGATAAGATGCAAACGTTGATGATAGTGATGATGATGATAAGAATTAATCAATATGAGTTCCGTTAACGGAGATGTGATTGATGTTTTAGGTCTGCTGATGATGAGAGAAGAGAAAGAGATTTCGTGAGCAGAAGCAGAGGACGAAGTCTCTTTTATGTATCAAAAGCTCTGCAAAAGCTATTTGTTTTCGTTCACGAAAAAGTCTGCGTTGGACCGAGTTTTAGCTTCAAAAAACCATGTCAACCGGGCTGGGAAGACGCGACTCTGAGCAACGCGAATGGTTGGAATTCCTTCCTTGAAGACGCGTCACAACGGAAATTGAATGGGGCTGCTGCCATCGCGACCAGAGTTCTTTGTGGTGTTAGCTGGTGCCCAACAGGGGGTTGACGCCATCACGCAGTGGAGAACATAAAAAGGGCAGGCCCCAGCGCCCAGTTGCCACCCGAATTGGCCGGAGTTTGTTAGCGTACGACTCATCAGATCAGATAAACCTGGTCGGGCTGAAAGGGTTGCCTTATCAGATCATGCACCTGCAAGGGGCAATTGGACTCCTCCCAATCAAACACGCTCCATGGTCCACCCAAATTCACTTTACGCGACAGATACTACAGTAAACACCGCGTTCCACACAAAGCTTCTTAGTAAATCTTATTAACGCTAACAGGAGGAAAGGGGAGAAAAACAGTGATCCGATCAGCCCGATGAGTGGAATGACCTTCCTGCTACCTATATCACGTGACAAAACTATTCGTGATTTCATCCAACTTCTCGTGACGTGACTGCCTTCAATCGATTGAGATGAAATTGCATGACAGGCTGTGATCCGGACCTGGTCCCTTTGTGATTTATACCCCCGGATAAAACTTGGCTGCATTCTATTCTGAAATTACTTACTTGTCTCAATCCTTACAGCTACTCTCGTTCTCCGAGACGTATGCCATTGGCATCTTCACTAACACCGCCATAGCTTCCGTTCATGGGGGTCCCAAAGCTTGAATGAAATGCTATATCTATATCTGCCTGTCTACTTAAGTAGATAGTAGGCATCAATTATATATCTAGCTGTAAGAAGTCCTGTGGACTCATTTGGAGCAGTAATACACCCACTTAGCTTTTATACCTTATATCGAGATTTATCCTTCAGTTATTATATTGCTTGATTTCTGGTTATATAGGTACCTAGGTATACACATAATAGCAAAAACATGCGATTGAATAGGGGCCGAGGTAGACATCTTCAATTTTCAAATATAGATGGTTGAATCGGATACGGATTGATTGATTTGCGCGACTGAGAACCAGAGCAAGCCATAGTTAGTCCAATTCCCAGGCACCAGTTGCCCACAGGTGCGGGTGGTAGTATCCAACAGCCACAACACATATTTGGTAATTCTGAGATCGGCAGGCTTGATCCAGACATGTACATGAATTTCCTATATATAGTATTATAATTATAAAGACTCCTCGGAAAGCGGAGCATCCCCAATAATCCTCTCTCCCCCAAACATCCACCTTAACTATGGTTTGGGACTACAATGATCGAACACCAACACTGCGACCGGCCGGTGCTGCCAGACTCCGCTTCATCCCTCCTCAGGTTCTTGGTTCTTGCAAGATACCCTATGTAGTGTGGGGGAACGATGCATCCATATGCCACGAAGTCCCTTTATTCCTTCTGGAATACATGGAAATCCTAGTTCCTGAGGCATATTTGGGCCAAGCGGCAGCCTGCTTGGTAAAGCACTTACCTATCTTTTCACGTAAAGAATTGACATCAGGTAAACCTCAAGGCAATGACCAATCCAGCAACCAAGACAAGAACCAAATCTCTTCTCTTCCCCACTATTCCGACAAGTGCATCTTGTTAGCTTCGAGGAAGCATCTCCGCACAACAGCCGACTTTATACTTTTAATACCCGATTCGACATTCTACTTCGATGCTACGGACCCAGATTTAGTTCAAGAGCCTCCAGATTGCTTCGAATTGCCCCCTGAATTCAAAAAAACCGTTCGGGTGCCAAAATTCCCCGCTCTTATGGAAGGTTACTTGAAATGTTTAGATAAATCTAAACCTCAGTTCTTCTCAAAGTTCCGCGAATACAATCTTTCATACGCCACTCTAAGCATCACTGCTAGTGTGGCTATGCTTGTAGCGTGGAGGCGAAGAGAACCGGTGGAAAGGATTTATGATAGTCCCGACGAGTACCCGGCCACGCTGAGAGCGATACGAGATTGCTTATCGCCACAGTGTGCTGCGTTATTTGATGGCATATTCACAACGATGAAGGATTAGTCAGGCACTTGGCTCCCCATACTACCGTGAGCTGAATTTCTGAAAGGTACCCTGGATTCGGACCGTTGCGGCATAACATAAATTTCCGAAACGACACTACTACTCAGGTTGGCCCGCTGTAAGCTAGCCTATAGGCTAACCAGTAGCTAGGCCAATAGCTTCCTTCATCGTGGTACCACCATCGATAGCGAAGTCTAGACACCAAGGCCGATTAAAATCAGAATTTCTACGGAACAAACGTTTCATGAGAAAATAATGGGACGCTCAAGGCAAAAACAGCCCTACTTGAGAAATCAATATTAGTAGCACTACTATAGTAGCGGCGTGCTAACTGATTGTAAAGTCGGCCGAGTAGAGAACGGCTGAAAGCCCGAAAGTCCAGTAGGGACATCAAGAGGCAGGCCTCGTTTGTAATCACAGACGAGAATGCCGACGATATAAACCTCGCTTGCTCAAAAATAATAGTGCCGCTGAGAGTACCTGCAACTAGGATAGATTCAATGGAACTTTTCAACTTTTCAACGTTCAGCTTGGCCTCAGCATCGGACTTCCCAGCTATACATACACCAGACCACCACCACAAGCATTAAACTCGTTAGCGGCTGGACCGCATAGTCTCCTCGCCAATTGAGATCGATATCGATATACAAAAAGTTGAATCTTGTGCTTAGCTTCAATGGTACCACCGATGCCAATTGTTCTGCATGTACTCAATAAATATAGATTGTATATATTACTCAAGCAAGAGAGTTTCTATCAAGATATACATCTCATCCGTATTGACTTCCAAGAAAAGGACTGGACGGGAAACTTCACCCGGCCGGACGCTATAATAGAGCGATGTACCTACCTGTACGTTTGATATATTCTGCCCCACAACAAGACTACACAGACCCTAGCCTCAGCCTCGAGACCCACAGACCCCGCTTGTACATGTACCTAGGTAGTTAGTTAAGCCCAACCATTGCATGCCGTCAACGAACAAGCGAACCCATAACTTTTTGAACAGGTCCCTTAATTAAGTTTCCATCGGCAGATGGTAAGAGATGTTATACCACATAACCCCAAGCCAAATATATATATATATATAAGTATATACCGGGAATTGAATAAGCTGAAGAAAACCAATACCCATAGCCAACCAGTGAATAGCTTCTTAGGTAATCCAGCTTTTGCCGTGCAATAGCTCCGAAAGTACTTAAGTAATAACGTCATATAGTTGTTGTATCAAAGTCACCTACAAACTCCCTCCTTGGACCTTCCGGAATTCTCCAGGAATCAAGAACAGAATACAAAAAAGTCTAAAATACGTACCCCACTATTCAACCAAACCCATCCTTTAATTGACCAATCACGATGCCAACCCGCCTCGTTCTTGAAGTTTACAAGCTGAACATTCGATGGTTGTACAGGAAACACAGTGGGGTTATAGTGGGTCCTGAACAACCCACCAACAACCGGCATCCTTGTAAGATATTTTGGCGTGCTTGTATAGATGCATATATGCCCAGGTGTAATATCTAGATCTACTGATAAGTCGGATATGCTTTCTTCTTGTGGTTTTGCGGTTGGGCTGTTTTGAATGTAAGGTTCATTTGGTACGGTGGTACTATGGCGAAGGAGGAGGCGGGATTTGGGAATATAAAAAGGATTTGATCGATCCTCTGGTGTTAGATTTGTCTGGCATCACTAGCTATAGTCTTTTCACCGAATTCAGAATAGTTGCACGTTTTGAATAATTATTCTCTCCAATAATTTTTCCAAAAGTACAAATTACAAGCATTGTTTAAGCCTCTATCACGATAATCTTATAAACTACTTATGTCAGACGCAGATTTCGAAGTAATCTTCGGCGTGGTAAGTTCCACTTGTATCCATATTTCTTCCCAAAGCTGGACTCTCGTAACATCTGTTTAATTTTAATTCTTTTAGGGAGAATCTGTCCTAGTTACCCAAGCAGACGATGAATTAAAAGAAGGGACAATTAGCGGAGAAGCTTTTGAAAAAGTAAGTGTTTATAGAAACATTTCAATTTTCTAAAGGATCCTAGGATACTTTCAGCCCAAGTAATCTGGTAACTGATTTTTTTAACTCCAGGCGGATGGAAAATACTACCTCGTTACCATCGACGGCACGGAAAATGAAGTGGAAGCAGGTAAAATCATGAGGAATATAGGAATGGGCAGTAAGATGGCGTTTTCAATGAGTATATTTGGTAGCCGGTAGACGAGTCTTAAGTGAGGGGAAATCTCATAGGATTGATTACTCACCCGCTTAGTTCTCTTGATTATTATTTGCCATTCTAAGAAATTCCTGGGATTAGCTGCGAGAGGAAGAGAATTCTATCAGATAGGTAATTATATAGTACAGACTTCGTTAAACTTAACTGATCAAAAGGATTCGCGTTCAATCATATAATTTTAGAAGTCGTACTGCTCAGCCAACCTGTAGATTTACTAATCAATCAATTTAGAAATCCTCAACTTGAAAATTTACACCAAATGGTCGATTTACAATGTGGAATATATAATTATACAGCTTTAGTACTATTAAATAGCAAGCCAATAGACTGCAAGAGCGCTACCATGTGGATAAAGTACATGTTTCCGGTCCCTGGCTACAGCTACCACAGTACGTCCCGAAGTGAAGATTACACTAGTAGCCTCGAGACCATTACGCATGTATCGCCTAACTTTTAGTGCATGTGCTGATAAAGTGGGATACATAAAACTTATTGAGACTATTCACTTTCTCCTTCAATATAAACCTTCTTTTATTCGAATTCTTTATACAAGCTTTCAAACGTACGTGCTTTCAATTTCCATTGGGGGTCAGTGGACCTTCTGGGAACATTGGAATCCAGAATACCACACAACAACACTAGTTTCGTAACGGGAAGGGGGGTCGGCGCATTGGATTTAGTCGTTTATTGCTCGGAAATCATGGAGAGGGAGAGGAGAAGCAACCGTCCAGGTAATTAACTTGAAATTATACTAGGATAGTGCGAGATCACAATGTGGGAAGTGAAATATTCTAGTTTCTGTCCAAAAGTATCATTGTAATTGACCCCTCGACTTTTAACGCCATGATAAATCCCACCTTCTCCGATCACCCTTCCCCCAAGGAAAAAAGAAATTCGAATCAATCGCTTTTACAATACCTATAGACAGAAAGGAAAACAATCAAAGACAAAAAAGAGAAAATGCAGGCAATTAAAATAGAATGAGCTCGTAATAGAAACGGAACAAGTTGAAAAGAAAAAAGCAAAAGCAAAACACGAAGCACTAATTACGGTGCTCGCTCCTATGATCCATTAAAACAATCTGTGCGTCGTGAGTGGAAGTATGTGCAGAGAATACGTGAATACGTGCTCCTTACTTCCTCGTTGTCGGTGGTGAACTTGGAGTGGCAGTCTGATACTTCATCTTCTCAGTCTTCCCATGCAGCTCAGACTTCTGCTCCTTAGTCAGCTTATCATCGTCTGGGCCGTCCTCAATTGTCATTTCGTCGACTTTCAAAGCCGGGTTGAGGGGCTTGTTCTCATCGTAGTCAACTTCTTTGACGACACCCAGACCTTTTGTTCGGCCTTCTCGGAACAGAAGCTTGTCACCTGGGAGGATATATTCACTGCATAAGCGAGTTAGCTAATGACCACTTATTTCGCGTGGAGAAGAATGTTAAGAACTTACGGTCTCTGGACGAACTTGAATGCAACCAATGCTCGATCACCAGTTCGTACGGTTTCTACCAAACCCCATTCATTAGCTTGTCTGCTTTAGCACACACGCATATATAAGATTGATACATACCACGATCAAGATCAATGATACTGCAAGTCTGCGAAACCGGCCCAACATGCAACATGGCCTGGTAGCGTTTCCTAATAGTAGTGGCGTGACTCAAGATCATTACCTCAGCCACAAACTGTCGGGAAGCCTTCGGTGGCGCGTCATCCGTCTTAGGGAGGACCACCATGCCTTTCCTGACATCACGTCGTCGTACCCTTCTCAAAGCGAATGAAGCACTCTGTCCAGCCGTAACAAGTGGAACACTAATTCGTTTCCTCTCGATAGATCGAATCTGAGTCGAGATGAAATTCCCAAGGCTGTCTGGTCCGATCAAAATAGGATCTCCGGCATGAATAATACCGCTTTTGACGACACCAGACACAACGGTCCCAACGAACGGGACGGAGAAAGTGTCATTGACGTAAAACTCGAATGGTGCGTTCTGGTCGAACTGTCCGTGGTAGGGGAGGATATTCAAGAAAGTCCTGACAAAGTCCAACCCTTCACCCGTAACGTTCGAAACCTGGAAGATAGGGCAAATCCTGTCGCTGACGAAGTGGGTGGCGGTAGAGATAGCCTCATCTTTAGACTTGATGAAGATGGGTATTTTACGGGCACCACCAGACTTGAGGATTTTAGTGATCTGGTTGACAGTTTGGGCAAGAATGTTTGGTGGCGTCATGTCAATTTTGGTAATGACTACCATAATAGGGACGTTCAGAGCGACGGCGATACCCAAGTGCTCTTTACTCATTCCGATCAAGCCGTTATTGGCTGCTACCATGAGCAAGCAGTAGTCGGGAGAGGTTCCCAGAAGCCCGAAAACTGTTGTTCGTAGGTACTTCTCGTGTCCGGCAAGATCGGTGAAGGAGATGACTTTGGCCTATACAAGTAATTAGTCTCCCCATTCCCCTCTCAATCATGATAATTAGTATGGGGGTCATACCGATTTCTTTCCTATTTCTTCCCAAGTTAACTTCCTGCCAGCCTGACTTGTGACAATCTGAGATTGAGAATCGAATCCCATAATCTCCATTCCAACACTAGAAGTTCTTCCACTCTCTATTTCATGCTTGTGTCTGAACAGGTTAACTCGAGCCTTCCCTCGTCCATCATCAAGCTGTCCCTTGACCAGAACACCCAACATCGTAGACTTTCCAGCATCGACTACACAACCACCAGTCAGAAACCTCCTCTCCTCAAATCCACTACACATCCATTCAAATCAAAAGTCCACTCACCATTCCCAACGACGGCAACTCTGATCTCCAACAGTTCCTCCATACTTTTCGGAACAATTCTAACCATCAATTTACTCCTGGCTCCCTTCCCATCACCTGGAATCTCTTCTGCCTTTTCATCAACATTTGCTGTCTGCAAAACTGCACATTGGGCATTAAGTCCTCCCAAACACCCTACAACATTCTCATAAGCCTTCTCATACTCCTCCTTCGAAAACCCCATTGAATCTCCATTATCCTCATATCCAACCTCAAACAACGCCTCTCCTCTGCCTTCCTCAAGCCGTCTTCTTAGCAGACCGTCAAGTCCCGGTTCGTTACCCAAAAGCTGATCTCGAAGCTTCACTCTAGGACCATCATCAGTATTAAGACCCAGGTCATCGATGAAACTTAATTCGTCAACAGCTTCCTCTAATGACTTGTTTGTAGCTGTGGAAATAAGTTTCGGTGGAGCGGTTCCAGCGGGCTTGGAAGTTGAGCCGGTTCGGGTGCGATGTCGGGCTGCTGCTTGATTGGCGACGTGCTCGACAAATTCGCTGAGGGCGTTGCCGGCGCCGCCGCGGGATGGGCCTGACATCTGTGGCTACTTCCTTGGATTTCCTAGAAAACGGGTCCTAGCTTTCGAGAGCAATTCCGATGGGAGTTTTTTGGCTTCTTGAATAGATAAATAGATAGCTGAAGAGGTTTTATTTGTTTTGTGATGGAGAGCGGGATGGTTGCTCTTTTTTGTGGACAGAGTAGGTTGTTTTCGTTAAAGTAGAAAAGTAATATAAATGCTAGCTGGCGGGCTGGTTAAAAGCGCAATGCGAAAGGCCTCAACGTTTTAATCGGTGCCGGTTAGACGTGTTAAAATCGTGACGGGAAACCAGCAGCAGACGATTCATTGGCCGGTTTCCAAATGCAATTCCAGACCCACGAGGAATTAGGCTGGCTAGCTTCGAAGCTAAGCTCTAGGAGATAGCTTTGTTAGTATTCTGTGTATGACCAATGGGGAATTGTTGGAGAGGAATACCAATTCAAATCAGCGAATGATGGAGGCAGTAGCTATAGTATATATATATACTTTATACCAAGCTGTGATGTATAGTTGTGAATTGTAGTGCAATGGTGGGAATGGGGGGGGAAAGGTGACGAGAACGGGGTTTTTATGGGCGCAGGGAAGCAGTAGCAGCTGGGGAAGAAGCTCTGACTGTCTGGTCCGTTCCGTTTGCTTGACTCATCTGAGACGGTCATCAAGAATAGTGGCCCAACACAATTCGGGGGCATGGGGGGGAATTGCCCATTTACGTCTTTACATTCCAACAGCTGACTTCAACACCACTACTATGCTTTACAACTAAGTACCTAGCTTCGAATTACCTTTTAATGTGAAGGATCAGCTTATGGAAAACATGCATGGTTCCTGAACAGGGGATAGTCTTGTGAATCTACTTGGGATAGGTTTATATTTATAACTTCAAGCGCTTTTCCGGGGATAAGCGAAAAGCTGAAGTAAATGGGAATACAAAAGTGCAAGTGCGATTGAGGCATTTCGATTTATCGTCCGAACTTCAATTGTATTTGTCATTGAAAGATCCCCAACATCACCAGCTAGATTATAGCCATCTAAGGAATGAGGACTGGGACAGTTATTCTCCTTTGTACATTCTGTTTCATTGTTTAAGCTGAGGGGGATATAAAGTAACTACTATACACAAGAAATATAAAATAGTAAAGGTTAAAAAAAGAGAGTATCTATATGCACAATTAGAAAAAAAGAGAGAGAAAGGGAGAGAGTTATCAAGAGTTAAGTAGAGAGTTTCTCAATCGATACTGTGTGTGTGGCGATAGACTCCTTCCTTTTCATCTTCCTCATCTCTCCTCTCTTTCATTTTTCCTTTTCTCTTTGAAAGCTTTTGGTCGTTAATGGGTAGAAGGGGTGGATTTCCTTCCCGCACTCAAATATTCACAATGAAAACTAGTGGAGATTCTTCTTTCCCTCCCCTTCCTCTATTCTCATCGATGATTAAACATCTTACAAGATCTGGGTAACCAGACCGGTGGCGACTGTTCTTCCACCCTCACCTGTATATTTCGTTAGTTCGCTGTTGTTGTTTTCGATGACTCAGATTGTTATATGGGTTACTCACGGATGTTGAAACGAAGACCAGGCTCAATGGCCATGGGAAGATGCAATTCAGCAACCATCTCAACATTGTCACCAGGCATGACCATCTTTCCATCGGCATCCTCGGTTCCAGCAGGGAACTGAAGACCGACAGCAACATCTGCCAAAAAATACAACATTAGCCTTTTCTCTCACCAACCCCTCATAAAATTGACTGAAAATAATGTAGAAAACTCACCAGCAGTTCGGATGTACATCTGCGGCCTGTAGTGATTTCCAAATCCAGTGTGTCTTCCACCTTCCTCCTTGCTCAAAACGTACATCGAGCACAAGAACTTGTTGGCTGCCTTGATAGTTCCTGGCTTAGCGATAACCATACCCCTCTTGACGTCCTCCCTCTTAACACCACGGAGCAACAATCCAGAGTTATCACCTGCTTGCGCGGAATCCAACTCCTTCTTGAAAGTCTCCATACCAGTAACAGTGGTCTTGATAGGCTCCTTCTGCATGCCGACGAGTTCGACTTCCTCTCCCTTCTTCAGCTGACCACGGTCAACTCTACCGGTTGCCACAGTTCCACGCCCAGAAATGGAGAAAACGTCTTCAACGGAAAGAAGGAAAGGTTTGTCGAGATCACGTTCGGGAGTTGGGATCCAGGTATCAACGGCTTCCATCAATTCTCCGATTCTGGATTCACCAATATCGGGCTTTGTACCGTTGAGAGCGCAAAGGGCGGAACCCATGATGATAGGAGTCTCATCACCGTCGAAACCGTAAGAAGCGAGGAGTTCACGCATTTCCATTTCGACAAGTTCCAACATTTCGGGGTCTTCTACGGCATCGATTTTGTTGACGAAGACAACGATCTTTTGGACACCGACTTGGCGGGCGAGGAGAAGATGTTCTCGGGTTTGAGGCCTAAGGAGAACAAACGAAAGATTGTACGTTAGTATACATCTCACTGATGTAATCTTTGTTTTTCAAGGATATGCTGTTCTCAATCCCATACATTTGACCGTCGGAAGCAGCAACGACAATAATAGCACCATCCATACTGGCGGCACCAGTAATCATGTTTTTGATGTAATCGGCGTGACCGGGACAGTCGACGTGGGAGTAATGGCGAGAAGGTGTTTCATATTCTAAATGTGCAGTCGAAATTGTGATACCACGGGCTTTTTCTTCGGGTGCTTTATCGATCGAGGCATAGTCCAAGAAGTTGGCGAGACCCTTGCTGGCCTGAACTTTGGTGATGGCGGCTGTTAAAGTTGTCTATATTTTTATATGCATTATATTAGCTACGAAATCTCCAAGAAAAGAATATATGTTGTAGAACGCTTAGAAATTACCTTTCCGTGATCGACGTGTCCAATGGTACCTATATCGAAGAATCGTGGTTAGTAACCAACCCCCACCAAGTGCCCCGCGATGCTATGAAGAAGAAAAAACTTCAACACCCACCAATGTTAACATGCGGCTTCTTTCTTTCGAAAGTAGCCATCTGTCTGATATTCCCATAAACATTCTGAACACCACTGCTACCCCTTCCTGACCTCACGGCGCTAGTAATGAACGGCGATAATGTAGCTCCATTCTGTCGAATTGAAGACTGTGCGGACTGGCGGAGTCCTCGAAGGACGGCGCCGGCAAGTTTCCACGATGCCATTGGAAAAAAGTAAGAAAAAGAGGGGAGATTTTCCTTTTGTAGGTCCTTTCTAACTATTTAATCAATTAGAAAAGAATATGAAGCCCAGCCGTAGGTGTCGGGGGGAGAATCGGGTAATGGAAAGGGAAGGGGAAAAAAAAACAAGACGAGGTGAGGTCGAAGGAGAACGGCGTTTGCGGCTCTTATTTTGGGGTTATGGAAAAATTTCATAGGCGAGATTTTGATAGTGCGAGAGGTTTTGTACCACAACGCCGGTATCACGTGATATTGAACCATTACATTGGTACGCATTGTTAACGGCCAAATGCACATGCTCGGATTCTGTGATAAGATACGAAATGTTGATAGTTAGATAGGTATAAACTACAGTTAAGATGCCGGGTATTCAATAGTTCTCTAGTTTTTTATTGTTGCGGCTTACTTCGGTAACAAGATAATGTTGAGAATCAATGCTGTATCACCTAGTAAAATCTACGAGGTTGGAGCTAGCTAGCGTTAGCCGGATAATGCAGTGCAAGGTATCTAAGCTCCCCACGCTGTATACATGTAGACCATATCGCGACGATGTAATAGATAATGATCCGAACGCGAACGCCACAGTTCCACAGCATCGAAGGATGGAACGACGAACCGAAGAACCGAAGAACCGACACTATACCAACTAACTGATATAAAATATACGCATCTGATAACGCATTCATTCTACAGGATTTCGAATTCAAGACTATACATACTACATGTACATATGCATACTCAAGTAAGTAAGTATATATGCAGACATGACTTCCAAATCGCACTTTCCTCCCTCATCCCAACCATCGATCGATCCATCTTGATATCTCAGCATACCTCGGTATGCATATGCAGTAAAATAAATAACGCCATGCATACCAAAAATTCGTTTTAATCGGAATGCCTGGAAGGGTCCCAGACTACCTCGAAGGAGCGAGGAATTTCTATCCCCCCTCGTTAAAAGTCTCACAGATCGGTTCTATATATATAAATCGCCAGTGGACCCGTGGAGGGGTGATAAGAAAAGAAGAAGAAAAGGAATTTTTTTCTTGACAATTAATTTTG
Organism: Arthrobotrys conoides; assembly: GCA_036971725.1. Lineage (NCBI taxonomy): Eukaryota > Fungi > Ascomycota > Orbiliomycetes > Orbiliales > Orbiliaceae > Arthrobotrys > Arthrobotrys conoides. The sequence continues at coordinate 2,229,175 of JAVHJM010000003.1, read as the reverse complement.
GATTCCCCTCACGTTGCATGGTGCATATTGGGTACATAGATTCTCATGCAAGGCGCACGAGTGAAAGCTTGGGAAGCGGAACGGCATGAACAGACCAAGGCAGGCTTCTAACTGGTGAATTATCGATTATCTCCTGCGATCATATGCGAGTGGACAGATAGAACCCCCCTTCCAGTTTCTTGACAGACAACCGTCAGATCCTAGAATAAGCCGGTGTGAAGGAAAAAAAAAAAAAGAATGTTGACTCAGACTCAATTCACCTGGCAGGTGGGCCATCGGATGAATTTACGATCAACGCATTATCAAACTTTCACGATGTTAGATTTTAATATTTCCCGCAGGATACCGTAGCTTTATGGTAGAATAGTCTAGAATTAAAATATTAATAGCTCATTTATGGCATTCTTAAAAACCGATATACCTTCGCATTTTTTAATAAAATTTGAATTTAGAACCTTCGAGGCTTGTTCTTAGAATTGTTATAATCAAATGGCAACATTTTTGAAAGACGGCAGCTAGCTGTGCATAGATCGATATCACGATCAACTGACTTCACGACTTCTAACTTCGCAAAACCAGCCCTTACAGATGGCTGGTCCAGGATGTATGGAGTTTCCAAGACCGGCACGTTAAAAAGAAGGATCTAGCCAATTTCAAAGAAAAAACCCGCTCGCAATCATGCAATTGCGCAAGACGGCAGGTTACAGCAAGCAAATATCTCGATTAAGATTAAAGTTCAAGTCTCTATAGTTAGACTTCTCGCCATATGGTTCCCAACATTGTTTCCAACAAAGCAAGGACGAAACCGAGCATGGCATGTAAACATTCCAGGTGCCGCCTCGGAAGAAGGAACCCGGGTAACAGGGCGAGGTGATTGGAAGAACGAATTTAAAGGGTGCGCTGGCACGAGGGATCAGAAGGATACCGATGAAAACGGGGATCTTACGAAAATGAAGGGTATGAATCTGTATTTTCGGGAACTCGAGAAGATTCGAAAATATGTTTTAAGCCTGTGTAGGGGGGGCTTATGCAAAGTAAGGTTAATGTGTCGATCAAGGATAGGTTAAAAAAGTAGACATCAAATTTGGTCCCGGATGCTGGAAGTCTGTAGGGATGGAGGCCCTTGGAGGAGTTATTTTTCCGGGCAGCAGATGCTCTATCCGTAGCAAAGCAGAAGAAGAAGAAGAAGCATTAGCTATGACAGCATCCCGCTGGCTATTTGTTTCGTCTCCTGCCCAAAGGGTGGGTGCAAAGTGGAGCGTATGACGCTGTAAGACTTGAATTCCTAGTTTGTTGGAACCAGGTATTGCATATGGGAAAGAGGGTATTTTTTTATCTTATTCGTCAGCCCTAATGAGAATTGCATTAATGCGAGTCCTTTTTCCCATATAACGGCCGGTTGACGGGGTATTCTGCAAAGGCTATTATGGGGCCAGGTGATATTGCGTCAAAGATCACGGCCCAAAAAGACCACGGATGAGAAAAAGATTGTCGGAAAGCCCCGAACTTGGTCAAGGTGTGGCAAGGAAGAAAAAAGAAACAGAAACGGAAAAAAGAAAGAGAAAAAGGGAAGAAGGTTCGAGGAAGGAAGGAGAAAGGTCTCCCAGTGCCGCGGGATTTCGAGAGGGTTTCAAGATACCAGCCCAAGCCGACTCCGATCGAGCTTAATAGTCGTATGGACATACATACTAAGTACATACATACAGTGTGTACCAATGGTGGATGCAAGCGGTCAAAGCAAGGAATCGATCGTGACTGGACTGTGGCTATGTTTGTCAGCTTCCTTTCTATAGCATACGACGTACATATACGTATGTATACTGGCAATGCAAAGTTGGTGGGGGAGTACACGTACCTGATCCTGATCCTGATACTAGCGATGTACATAGGTAAGTACCTAGGGGGTGTATTATTGTATGGACCGAGTAGGAGTAAGTACCCTTGAAGGCAGGCAGAATTCCTCCTAGTGCAGAGGCAAAATACAAGTACAAGTGAATGTTCCGATCAACGGTGAAAATCCAGATCCCGTCTGCCACCAGGCGAGCTGCCAGTTCTTATAAGCGAGAGCACTGGCCGATGCCCCGCGTCATAGCCGATGGGGTGACCCCTGTCAGTACCTCTGAAATCTACCAGCATCTTGACTAAATGCATGTACATGTACTGTGCATTCATTCTCATTCATTCATCCATCCATTCACCCTCCACTACCTACCTCCATCCAACCATGGCCTGGCCCCCCAATCAATCAACTGAAACCCCCCCAGATATGGCCATGGTAGGCCACAAATTCCATGCTTGACAGGAACCGTTCCGTATTCAGCCAGACGCCAAATGATGGGAATATCAATGATGTCAGGGAAGCCTCCTGACCGGATCGCGGTGCAACTTCTGGCAAATGTGTAGCCACACCTTGGTACCACCCAGTCTCTCGCGCGAGGTCTAATCATCTCTACCACGCAAGCAGCCATCCAAGGCCGTTTCCTGGATCTTCACGCCTGCCCAATCAGATCCAACCTCCAGCCACATTAGCTCTGGAACTCAACAGGTTTTAGTTCGGGCTATCGACGGGACTGTGATGGGAAAACCTTGAAAGTGCTTTCCCACTTGCAATTGGGGGGATTTCGCATGGTCATTGCTTTTTGGGCAAATGTTCGCATTGGTTTTCTTTTTCCAACCACGCCAGTGTGTTCGATCTATCGATCTTTTCGATCCCGGCCAAATATCCAAGGAAAACAACCATATGTAACGCCCTCAAAGGTCCCCGTCTGTGCTTTCTGTTCTCTGTTCTCTTTCGCTGGCGCGTGTGTGCTACCTTGCTGGTTTATTTTGTATATATAAACTCCATATGCCGTGTATGTGTGTGTTTAATTTTCCAAAGCTACCCATCTCAAGTCTGCAGAGAACAGGAAAATAAAGACTCAAAGGAAGAAAGAAAGTTGCAAGGAAGGTTTCGATAAGACAATCAGTTTGCGCTTGCTTGCTTTACCTGCTCTGCTTGCTCAACGTTCACGTCGCTGCGGAATTGATACACCACAGCGCCTACCAACGTCGGATAGACACCAATATCACTTCGTCCGAGAACAGCATCACATCTAACTACGAAAGGCTTTGCCGGTTGCCGACAATAGACTCTAACAGGGCATATTTCACCTGTTCGTTGAAGATCCTGACGTTTGTTTGTGCTTCGATCGCCAGCTTTTCGCGCCGGGGTGCTTTTCACCGACGTATTTTATACCAGCCGGATCCATCGATATTCAATTTAATCCAAACGACTCTTATTCCATTCTAACAAAGAACTTCAACAAAATCAAAGAAAGAAAGAAAGAAAAAAGGTTTTATTCCAATCGTTAACTCCGACAAACAAAGCCGATTAGAAGGGTTTGTTCGAAAAGAGGAAGTAGCGGAAGCTATTTGGACGTTTGCGAATTACATTTTCATTCCAAACCCGGAACAAGCCGTACGAAGACAGTAAAACAGTCGACGGTCTCTTTCGAAGTCCGTTATTCTTTCAGAAGATTTTAAACCGAAGAAGTCTCAAAGGCGGGCTGCCTAGCAGCTTAGACCTGATCCGATCCACACCGTTGGCAATCTAACGTCAACTATCTATTTTATCACCAAAGCACCCGTTTTTCGCGACGGTATCCTCTCGCTGAAGATATCCTCTATCGATGGCTTGATTCAAAAGAAAATTCACTCCAAGTTTAACCAACCCGAATCCAACGTAAGTCCACGCTCCCCTGTCACTCGAGTTATTCGAGATTGCTATAATCCCGATTCCCCACCAATGCCTGCCTGCCTGCCTGCCTGCCTGCCTGCCTGCACTTCACTGCACTGCACTGCACCTCAATGCCAATCAGTAGGGGTTTTTCAAATATGGAATTTCCTTGTCGAGCTTAAGAGATAGCAGACCTAAAAATGGGCTTGCAACCAAGCCATTCTGAAAAATGCCGCTAGCTACCGTGTGAATTTTGGGTCCGGGTCTGTACGACGAAGCGACCTTTGCGCACGTCGACATTCCTGAACCGCATCTAGACCCGCGTCCCACCCCCAAGCTGGCTAGTTCGGTTTCGTTGCTGTCAATCGATGTCGCCCTGTCTGCTTTGGTTCACTAATCCCACCTGGTACTCTTGTTCCGTGAAATGCCCGACCTTATATGGAACCCGTCTTCCTTCTTATCTTCCGATTGTTTCTTCAATTTAAATACCTTGACTTGTTGCTTATACTTAACTTAACTTAACCGCTTTTATTTCTTTTAAGCTCGTACATAAGTTACAAAGCTTAGAGCTAACAAGCTATCGATATACTCGCAGTTGGCCGTGCCCCTCCCTCTCGATATATCACAATTGATACCTCATCCATCCGACAACGCAACCACGTCAATAAGTACTACTTACTTGCTTAATACTCCCTCGCTTTGGAGAAGAGAACACAAGAGAAGGAAGAATCCAATATAAGATACTTTTATATAATCAGATCCCCCCCAAAGATCTCGAGCCTGGGAAACCCCGAATCTGCTCGACCAACTGACTGACTGAATATTTAATCTCAATATATCATAATTCCTTTTTGTTTCTTTTTTATATTCCCAGATCACAATTACATCCAAAATGGCTGCCGTTGCAAAACAACCGACAATTGCAGGCGGTGCCCTCACCGTGGATGCTCTCCCTCTCCCTTCCAGCACGCTCACTCCTAACTTTTTTAACTCCATTTTTAATGACGGCATGAATCCCTTTGATGAATTCTTTGCCGGCTCACCTACTCCAGGTAACCTTGCTGCTCTATCTGCATCTACACGGAAAGAACATCTTCATCCCGACAAACCCAGACTCATCAAGGACGAAACTCTGCCTACTATCAATACTAAACTCGATCAAACTCTCACACCCGAGCAATCACCTAAATCTCTTAATGCTACAGACTCTTCACTTCTTTCACATCTAAGACTATCTCGCAGCCCGAGTCCTTTTGTTTTCGACTCGGTAGCAACCACATTTCCTGATAGTCCTGTTTCATCGATAACACCCATCACCAGTCCGGAAGAACTGACACCGAACTCCATCATGGCGAGGGAACAGTTCATCATTTCGACACCCGTCGAACCGCTGGTTACTAGGAAGAGCTTGAATATCCAAAACTCTGATGATTCACTGGCCAATTTCAAACGAAATTTGTCCCTGCACCAGACATGGAATGCAAGCACTGAACAGAAAACAGAAAGTATAAGAACAAGGAGACAAACCCTTCCCCGAGGTGTCGAATGTTTAGCGAAGCCCGCCACTAGGTCGAGGCAGAGATTGCTATCAGATACATCAGTCACCACACCATTTTCACGAATGGATGGAATCTTTGTTACTGAAAACATTCCATCAGCTGAGATCAAGGCGGAGCCTATCAGTCCTACAACACCTGACTTCCAATCGCTCAACTCTACGACTAGTCGAAAGAGGAAGAAGTCGTCCGTCGAAATCGAAGACGACGAAGACGACGAACTTGATGGCAAGCTTAATGAATCAGACAAGCGAGCGCGCTTTTTGGAGCGCAACCGAATTGCTGCTAGCAAGTGCCGAAAGAAGAAGAAGATCATGAATCAGCGTTTGGAGGAGAAGAGCAGACTCTTAGTCCAACAAAACCGATTTTTGAATGCTACTCTTGTGAAGTTGCGTGGCGACGTCCTAAGGCTCAAACAAATGGTACTGACCCACCACGGATGCGGAAACCCAGCAATTGAGCAATATCTGCAACATGAATCGGAAAAGTACCTGGTAGCAGACAGCGAAGAAGCCGCCAAGAAGAAGGAGGATGCTAGACTGGCCAATAGCCTTGCGAAACCCGCCGGAATCAACGGAATCGTTAAAACGGGTGATAGCTTCCATCCCAGCATGGGCAGCAGCAGCTCTGCGTGGCTCAACGAGTTCCACAGCTTCCAGGAAGTCGAGTCGGAGGTCCTAAAACAGTCCCAGCTCCTCGACTTCAACGACGACGACTTCCAGAAGCTCCTTCTTGGTGACCAGCTCACCGTTCTTCACGACGACTTCGCGGCGTCTCCACCTGCTTACGACTAGGTTGGTTTGACTTCCAGGCTGTTTTCAGGTACCATCATCACGCTATGTGATGGTCTTGGTGGGGCTAAACACGGCAGAGAGATCTACCCCGCACTCAGTCGCCTAGCTACACCACCACACCAACGCAAAATCGCTCGCTCGTATCGACATGCCCCTCCTACTCAGAAAACCAACCATGCATTGGTCGACACCATCACCCTTCCGGTGTATTGATTGGACAAACGCCTCTCGGATATTAAGGAAGTTTAACATTTAGTTGACAGGTTTTTCTTCTTCTTTTTCTTCCTTCTCTTTTTTCTTTTTCTCTCGTCGCAAATTTCTTTTTTTCCTTCTCCTCTCCTCGCTTCACTTCTCCAAAATACATCTTTGGTCGTTATAAAATTTTAGTATTGATTTTTAGCTGAAAGAAAAAAAGCCCTTTTGGTGGATGTATCCTTGTCCTTATCTGCTTTATCGGAAACTCATGGGTGGCTTGGTGTGTTATTTTCTTCCCTTATTCTTCAATCAAGTATATCTCTCTTGCTTTTGGCGCTGGCGGTATCGATATCTGGGAGTTTTCTTTTTCGGTGTGTTAAAAACCTTGTGTATTTCTACTTGACGGACACTTTCTTCTCTTTTGTTGGCAGGAAAACTCGGGAGTTTCACACCCGGAGATACCATTTGGCTGTTACTTCTTTTTTTACTCTCCTTCCTTACTGTTCTTATGCAATTGCCTTTTGCATTTTGTTTCTTTTTTTATTACTCTCGACACACCTCAATTGGCAGGCTTGTCTGTCTCCTTTCCCTTGAAGAAGGGGGAGAAGATAGGTCGAAGCTTCATTCAAAAACACTTTAAAATCCATCACACCCTCAATGAATGGGGGGGATTGGACGAATACACTCTGGTCAAGCAATTTTTTCTATTGCAATTAGGATCTTTGGAAAAAAAAACAATCGAATATACGGAGATAACCACATTTTAACTAATGTTTTTCCCTGTTCCCTTTCTTTCTTCCCTTTCTTCTTTTTCTATTCCCATTTTTTTTATATATATATATTTTCACGGCCTGCAGCGAATTGCTTTGGAAGCTTTTTATGCGGCGGACTTGAATTCTCCTAGTTCAGCTCCTTACTTTCCTTTTCCCTTTCCCTCACTTCACTGAGGTGGGGGGAGGAGGGTCTCGTACACACATTTGACCATGATTTACGATGGACTACGAACAGTGTTTTTCTTCCCTTTCTTTTTGTATTATCTTTTTTTTAACAACCTTTTACGACACGATTATGAAAAACACCTTAGGTGAATTAGAAAGGAATGAAACTGTGTCTTATAGGGATACATGTGAAAAAGGGAAACAAGGAACTTGGCTTCGAAGTGTAAAGGAAGGAAGGAAGGAAGGGAAAAAGGGATAACTTTAGCTTAAAAATGTGGATATTAACTCGAAAGAATTACAAAGATATTTTTTCATCTTCATACTATTTTTCTCTCCGTCTCTCCTTCGATCGATATCGATTTGCACGTGAATTTTTTGATACCTTAAGTTGCCTACTATCTTAACATATGCATACTGACGTACGTATACTTGGGAAAATTGTATCAATTGGTATTCGATACCTTGACATTTTTTTTTTTTTTTTATATATATATCCATTTTTCGTGTTAAAAGCTTGCCACTCGTCTTTATCCGAAACATTATAGATATTCGCCCCGGTTAACGATTAAACGGGAAGTTTCTTTTTTCTCTTTCGACGTGTGGCTGGACGACGTCGACGGAGACTATGGACCCCAGTCGATGGGGGCAAAAGCCCGTTACGTGGCTTTGGTAAGGCCAGACCAAGGTCCTCTAATTTTTTTCCTTTTGATTCTTGATCTTAAGTGGAAGAATACTCGGGGCAAAAAAAAAAAAAAGGTTTGATAGCTTGGCCCTGTACGTATACCAGCTTATGTGTGTGTGTGTGTGTCATACCGGAGTCGACACATATGTACATACGCATACAGGATCACGGAAGCCACATGTATAAACTTATTTACACACACACGCGCGCGCCGTAGTTCTTGTTTTTTTAAGTTTTTTTTTTTTTTTCTTCTTAATTTTGTTGGTAGCTTGGGTAGACGCGGGCTAAGTAGCTGATGTATGCATGCATATGATATACGATGCGCGATGGAAGACTCCGGAGATAAAAACACTAGCGATAGCTAGGTCTTCTGGTAAGTTAAGTTTTTTTTTGGCATTTGCATTTGCATTTGCCATTGAACGGAGGTATTCTCCGGTTGAGGTAATTGTCGTTGGTTGTGTGATTGCCGCGGGGAATGGGGTATAGTAAGTATTTGGGTGTTATGCATATTGATATAGCGGTTAAGTTATCAATTGGCGTTTGGAGGTTTATGGGGTGATGGTTATATCGTGATAAATGGTGTATGTGTTCTGATAATGTACAGACTCGATAGAATGGAGGAAATATGTCCCTCGCTCGTTCGCCAGTAAGAGCATCGTATTGTATATAATCGTACACCAAAACTGATCATAGCATCTACAACCGTATGCTTAAGAAGTAAGTATATACAACCTAACCTCCCCATCTAATCTAATAATCTTACTTTCTACGCCTCAACATTCCATTCCGCAATCCCTCCAGGCCCCTCTTTGATCTTCCTCTCAAATACATCCCTTAACTTCTCCTTCACACCCATTTTATCATCCCACTGTTTCAAAACCGCCCTCTCCAAGTCTCCAATCGTCTTCCTCTCACCTTTCCCCAACATAAGCTTAACCGCATTCTCCGACGGCAAACCCAACCATCCATGCGGATAATTCGCAAAATCAACTTCTCCGGGGATTTTCAACAATCCCAAACTGGGAGCTCCTTCTTCGATCTCAAGGTACTTTAGAGCCATAGCATCCGTTGTTTCCTCAATACTAGCTGGTTTCCAAACGGGGGGTTGCTTAAACCCACCCACGGGCTTTGCGAGTTGTTTTTCTACCCCTTCGACGAAGTCAGGGTGAAGGCTGTGGTTCATGAATTTTCGGGCCATGTGGAATTCTCGCATGAAGGCTGCGTTGATGGTCCAGGCTGCGCCATAACGCATTTCGAGGAGGGTTACGCGGAGGGCTATGGGGGATCTGCTACGGAGGGTGTTGATTGTTCTGTTCGCCCATTCGGAGTCTTCGTTTCGAAGGGCTTGCATTATTTCGTCGATGGTGTTGTAGCGGAAGCAGCTTTATATTGAGTTAGCTGGTTTACACACCCTTTTTTTATACTACGTAGGGAGTTTATTTTATATATCTGAGAAAAAGGAATAAACATACCGATCAATAGCCTCCCTGGTCTTCCCAGCAAGTTTAAAGGGCTCATTATGCGGTAACCCGGTCGTGAACTCCTCAATCGCGGAATTTATATGCTTCAACCTCCATTGTAAATCATCATGATCGTTAAACTCCAACTCTGCAAGTCTATCCTGTAAATCCGGCAAACTCGAAGAATGGATGTAATGCGTCGCCACACCGGCCCAATAAGTTTGTACACCCTTTAGTCGTTCGCTGGTCAACGCCAGATAGGTACCTAGATACCCATCCAGACGGGGTAGGAAAAAACTCGCTCCAACGTCCGGGAAGAAACCGATTGTGGTTTCCGGCATGGAGAATAAAGTACGTTCTGTTGCGATTCGGAAGTGACCGTGGAGGGAGAGGCCCACGCCACCACCCATGGTTATGCCGTCCATGAAGGCGACGTAGGGTTTCGTGTATTTGGCGATTAGGTTGTCGAGTTTGTATTCTAGAGCGAAGTAGTCGATTGAGGCTAGTTGACCTGCGGGTCCCATACGGTTTTGTTGGGCGAGGATTGCGACGTCACCGCCGGCGCAGAATGCACGGTCTCCGGTGCCCTTGATGACTACTATGTTCGCCATTTGAGATTTTTGCCATTCCTGTTTTTATTTATCAATTGGGGTTAGTAAATCGATGGATGGGGTTTTGTGATGTTGGAGAGAGATGAAGCATACGAGTAATCTAGGCAGCATCTTGCCAGCCATGGATGCACTGAGAGCATTAAGCTTATTGGGTCTGTTGAGAGTAATTGTTCTAATACCCTTTATGGAATCGAAGAGGACATCGTCCTCTGTGTTCTCTAGTTCAGCAGCAGCAGCAGCCGTCGATTGCGAACGGGAAGCCTACGATTTAAACTTATTTAGTATCTCAAATCATCAATTAGAGGATACCAAGGTGGGAGTACCTGTGCCATAGCGTTTACTCCGATTCTCGCGCGGAGGGGCATCGTAGTCGTCAATCTCGCGTGTGAGGAAATTGAAAGAGCCCGGCTTGCGGTGCGTGCCGTGCAGAACTGTCGTAGGATCATGCCCGGTTTTTATTTCTTGAAAAAAAGGGGATCCAGTGCCGGCTTGTAGGGGTATGGATTGGTAGAAGGGGGGTAAGGGAGGGATGGCGTATATACAATTGGGGCGGATGGTGGCCGGTGGATGGTGTGGGGCGGGCTTTGGTGGGGGATCCGAGGTTGAAGGTTGGAAAGGTTGAAGTTCTAGAAGCGCACAAAGCGGAATTTTGGTGTGAAACGACGATAGCCGAAAGTTTACATCATACGAGCTGCAGGGTTTCAACCGATTGGCTGCATGGGCATACAACCATGACCTGAGATGAATTCACAATTTAATATTCATTGAAGATATATCGATATCGATAGGGTTCAAGATTCTGTCAAGGTAATGGTATCCCAATTGTGGAAAAAAAAAAAAAAAAAAAAAAAAAAAGTGATTCCGTATCAAAATGTCTATTGTAACCACCGTATGACCCCTGTATGCAATATATTAAATAGCCAGCTAGTCTCTCGATGGAGACGGTAGCGACACGTGCTGATCTGGAAGCCAAAAGGACTGTAAAAACAGTTGGTTAGCCATAGAGTGGTCAGAAGTATAGAATAGGTATTAGTAAGGTATACTCACAACTTCCTTGTGTGCCGTCGCAAAAATATGATTTCTCGGATTAAAGGCCACCACACTGGCCGGTCCCTTCGGACTCTCTAACTCCATGAATGGCATCAAATTCCTATCCTTATCCAACTTTCTCATGCTCAAATCCCACATGGCCAGTCCCTTATCCTGGCCACCGACGACAAACCCGGCATCAGGTGAAAAACAAACGTCTCCGCTTGCCTTCAACATATCCCACTTCCCATCCCTGCCTACAGGTGTCGGTCCTTTCCGTTGGAGTCTGCACTTTATTTCACCTTTGAAACTATCAATGATGTAGTGGACCTTGGCATTGGTACCGATCATGATCAGACGGCCGTCGTTGCTGAATTCGACCTTGGTCCATTCGGGCATCATGGGAGGGTAGCTGAATTGCTTGAGGTAATCGTCATCTAGAATTGGAAACATTGCGAAAGGTTCTTTGTCGAACATTCGGATATCGTAGAGGAAGAGGTGGGAGTGGTGGTGCGAGGCGACGGCGAATGAGACGCCGGTTGGGTCATGGGCGATTTGAGCAGGAGCATCGATGTTGAGGCAACCGGCACAGTTTGAGGATCGCAGGTCCCAGAAACGGACGGTGTTATCGAGAGATGAAGATAGAAAGAGATCATTCAAGGGCGAGACTTCAAGATTATTGACAGGCTGCTTGTGACCTCTAAAATATCGGATGAAGGAGTTATCGTGGAGGGAAAGGTATCGTATTGTGTCTGTATTATCATTGTCACAGCACCACCATTAATCAGCCTGTCCCCGACCGAACTACAAAGCAGGAGAACAGAGATATACAAAGACAAGAAAGAAATATACAGAAGGCATACCATCTTGCTTGGTACTGGCGTAGATGCAGTTTGTGTGATTGTGAGTGAACTTGGCGAGGTGGACGCCGTACTTCTTGCTGAAGAGTTCCTTCGAGTGTTTCCCTAGCTTGCAGTCGTACAGCTGGATGGACTCATCATCGCAGGCAGCCAGCAACCACTCGCCGGTATCGTCGAAGTCAAGCGATGTGATGACAGAGTTCGGGGAGGAATTCCGAAGTGACTTTGCAGGGCGGTAGGATTGGATCACGTCGGCGAGGCGTTTGGCAGAGGGCTGGCTGGTGGAGGAATACATTTCTGGGGGTTCTTTGTCGCGCTAACTTGCAATGCCGACGCTTCCCTGAAAGTTGTAATTAATTGTAACCAACTCGACTGCCAAGCACCAAGAAAATCCAATCCGCCTTCCATGCAGGCACCGTCACCATCACCGCGATTACTCAGCTGCTGCTCAAGCACCCCATAATCAGTACGATATCGGTAAGCTTAAATTAGCGAGTACTTAAGTAGGTAAGTATGTACTGGTATGTTCGGATTCATTCTTTACTTTATTCCGACTTCGGATCTTGACTCAAGCAAGAGCCAAATCGATGACTGTTATCTTGCATGAATAAAACTATAGGATATCGATAGGATACACTCGGATATCAAATCCACCCCACCGCGGCATGGAGATCCATCGCATCTCCCAACCTTCTTGAGCATCGTCGTCGCATATTCCACCGAAAATTCGGAATAGCTAAGTCTAATAAAGCTTAACGGTGCAAGTTAAGTTCATCGTCGCTGCGCCGTTGCAGGGGTACCGGCCTGGTCCTTTTGCTGTTTAAGATTCTAGTTTGTTTTCGAGTACTGGTACCCGCATTTACCCGTGCTTCTCCTTCAAAACAGTCCGGTCCGGCCTGAGTTCTGGGCCGAATTTGTACTATCCTAAACTCCATTTCAGTTCCTGCAGCTGCTGAATCTTGATGTAATGTAATCTTCCTCGGAATCACGGTGTTCACGACGATGATGCACATGGTCCGGCTATAATTATGGTCTCCACGTTTCCTCTCTCTTTCCCTTTTCCTTTGTAACTTAACTTAGCGAACTCGAAAATGGTCCAAATCTGCGGCAGCTCTTAAACTTCCCACCGGCGACAGTGTCCTTTATATAAAACCTCTTCTGTCTTCGTACTTGGGAGATTACAATAATATCGACAACAGGACGAATCGAAACGAATCGAAACCTTTGTCTTCTTTATCACTATCGTCATATCGCCATTACAATCGCTGTCGCAAGGGGATTAATTGTTAGCAAACTTCAAGGGATTACACTGTCGCCATGCCGCAGACGACAATTGGCGGGTTCATTGCTGGCGGGCTGGCTGCCTGTGGCGCTGTCACCGTTACAAACCCCTTCGAGGTCGTCAAGACAAGGTAGAATAACATTCTCCTCTTCCAATTGCGATGCGCGTATTATGTATTTCACCAGTATCTCTATCTCTACAATTCCTTAGAGATCCGGTTGAGATATCGTACTGTTTGATTGCGAAGTTATAGAATTATTGCCGTTACAACCCGCTGACAGTTCGGCATCAATGGAATCAAAGATTACAGCTTCAGGGTGAACTAGCATCGAGAGCGCACGTCAAGAAGGTCTACACGGGCATTTTCCAGGCACTTCATCTGATCTATAAGACTGAGGGGGTGCGGGGCACTCAGAAGGGACTCGGTTGTGCCGTATGTCTCCCCGCCCCCACTATAAATGCATATAAAAATGGACGGATCTAATTGAAATAATACAGTATATCTACCAAATCCTCCTCAATGGTACGCTTCCGACGATATCCATATCATAGCGGTATTATGAAGTCAAAATACTTACGTAAAAACACCACATAGGCTGCCGTCTCGGTTTCTACGAACCAATCCGTTCCTCGACGACACTCCTTCTCACCGGCGACTCCAAACACCAGGTTCCCTATATTAACGTCTTCGCTGGTGCAACATCCGGTGTAATCGGTGGAATCGCCGGATCCCCTTTTTTCCTCTTCAAAACCCGTTTACAATCATACTCCCCGGCTTTCCCAGTCGGCACTCAGCACCCTTACAAAAACTTCGTAGAAGCAGGTCGAACAATATACTCTGCCGAAGGATTTAGAGGATTATACCGTGGTGTCACCAGTGCTATTGTAAGAACTGGCGCGGGTAGCAGTGTTCAATTGCCCACATACTTTTTCGCGAAAAGACAGATAGAAAAGTATGGATTAATGGAGGAAGGGCCGCTGAAGCATATTGCCGCTAGTAGTTGTAGTGGTATTGCGGTTTGTATCGTTATGCATCCGCCGGATACGGTTATGTCGAGGATGTATAATCAAAACGGGAACTTGTATTCCAGTTTGGCGGATTGTTTTGTTAAGACTATTAAGACCGAAGGAGTGTTTGCACTTTACAAGGTATGTTTTCGTGTTATCAATTGAATGAAATATGGGCTATATCGACTAACATGTTATTACTGCAGGGTGTCACGGCTCATTTGGCCAGGATATTACCGCATACGATCTTAACCTTATCGTTAGCGGAGCAGACTAACAAGTTTATCGAGTCTATCGAGAAGAGAATATTATAACGACAAAACGTATACGAATATTCTTTTTAAGCTTGGGAGGCTACTTTTTTAATTTCGGGGTTTTATTCTCAGAGAGTACATATTACTATCGGTATCTACTTGTAAATACGAGATCCGAAGTTTGATATTTTAGCCGGCAAGGTTTTTGATTCGGAGTGACAGCGATGGGATTTTATAATTTATCGCGGAGGCTAGCATGAATACTTATATATTCAGGGCTTCAGTTCATGCTTTTGGTGAAAGGCTATCCATGGGCATCGATTTTTCTTAGCTGGAGATTACTAGTATACTGTTAGACAATAGAAATAGAATACTTTACTTTTTCCAACCATACGTAGCTGCTAATCTACCTTTGAGATGTTGTGCAGCTGTGATTACTTTCCCCTTGGATTCGAGATCTACTTCCATTGCACCTCGTTTTTTACCTTTCTCTCGAAGGAACGCACTAGGTACTGGCACAAGAAGTGTCGTATCAACAGGATGGCAGAAGAATGCCATCGAGTACCTATCCTCTCCGCTAATACTTGCGGTGGGTGGTACCACTACCCTGTGGACTGTACTTTTGAGATACCCACCGGTCCAGTATGCTAGATCATAAACAAATTAGTACAAGGTGAAAAGATAGAAGAATGCTGAAAGAGGAACGTACACAATAAATCACCGATATTGACCAAAATAGGCGGTGGACGGGATTTGTCCACAGACTCTGGATGGACGGGAGCTGGTTGCCACCCTTTGTCTAAAATCTCCAACCCCTCCTGTCCCGGTCTTTGGAAAAGAAGGGTTATACTCCCGTAATCCGAATGGGCGCCTGCTCGGATATCTTTTCCTGGGACGTAGTTTGCGTCTGAAGGAATAATAGGGTACTAGCGCCACCGCCAGTCACCAATCAATATATATGAAATGAAATAAATTGGGGTGGGGTACAAACATGTAATAATCGCAATATACTCCCAGAAGGACCGGATTGATCATGCCGTGAAGAAAACCAGTCTTTCCCACCCGCTTCTTCATCGATCTTTAGACCCATGGCGAATAGTTGGAGGAGACGGACACAGAGGTTGTGGCAGGAGGCGAAGAAGTCGTTGAGGGTTGATTCGTCTTCGACCAGGGAATCTGGGAGAGGTTGCTGAGCGCGGCCATCTTTGAATTCACCAAAGTTGAGAGCCCTATATGTTATATATATTAACTATCTATTCGGTATGCATAAATGACTGGGTTAGACGGAGTGGGCGTACTCTTTGAAGTCTCCTCGCTAGAGGTAGTATCATAACATTAGCACATATTTAAAATTGAAGTCTTACACAGAGTTTGGAAGCAATGACTTACTGTTTGGTGTTCTGGGTCTAGAGTCTCAGAGAGTATGGAGCTCCATCCTTTATTCTATATATCGCCATTCAGATGTTTATAACTCTAGCCTCGAGACAAGTGGATATACATTGAATCAGGGGGAGAATTTGAGCATACGTTTTCCGATATTGCGCACTTCTCCTTCTCGGCTCTCGGGGAGCTAAAGAACTTCTTTGACTAAACATTTATAAGTCACCATTGTTAACATCATTTATCTCGTAGATATCCATATAATTTAAAAAAACAAAGGCATGTTGAAATTTTGAAGAAATATCATATGCATACCAACTGGAACATGTGTTGAACACTGTTGTAATCGATGTTCGTGCTTTCGAGCTCAACAAAGATGAACCCGAACCTGGCTGCCGCATCGACTAGGCGGTCTGCCGTTTCAGTGTCTATCTGAGAAACATTGATAACGGGGATCTGGGCTTGCTCGGGTGGGATTTCTGCGGTAGACATCGTTCACGAGATGTACGTAGTTAATACGTAATGTAACAGATAGTATAGATGGATTGAAGGTGTTTCTTGTAATATATATACGTAATTATAGTTTGTTTGTACTCCCATGGAATGAGATGCAAGTACGGATTGAAAGTTATAAGTCTGGTATTTTATATGCGCGTAAGTCCTTATCGGTGAAAATACAGCACTGGAACCGGGATTAGATATCAAGGAAGGTCAATGGATTGGGAAGGTTGTAATGCAGTTTATACGGGTTAACTTACTATTGATATCGCCGGTACCCGGTTCATGTGGAGAGCTACCATTAAGATGCCCAATACAATGATATCGATATATTTCAGCCTGGCTATTCGGTACCTAAGCTAAACTCCACAAGTGTCCTATACTG
Source organism: Arthrobotrys conoides (assembly GCA_036971725.1). NCBI lineage: Eukaryota > Fungi > Ascomycota > Orbiliomycetes > Orbiliales > Orbiliaceae > Arthrobotrys > Arthrobotrys conoides. The sequence continues at coordinate 2,212,528 of JAVHJM010000003.1, read as the reverse complement.
TGAGGCACTAAAAATAGGAGGATCGTTGCAGTTTCTGGTGTTGAAACGTGCACGTTGTGTGGTAGTGAGTACCGTGCCATTTGTGGCGGATTGGCATTGACCAAGCTGGGCCGCTGTCTATCTGTGGGGATGTTGTGACCTTCATTCAACCTTCAACCTTCAACCTCCACCTAGGTACCTCCCTCGAAGACATCCTATCAGCCACCCTTAATCATCAGCATCATCATCATCATCATCATCATCACCCGGGGTTTCTTACAGCCTTTCTAATACTCTTCTTTTTCTTTCTTTTTTGTTTTATCCCCTACTGTAATACTAACCACCTTATATACCACAGCGACGTGCTAGCTTCCGTCCTTTAACCCCCAAACAGCGCTCTCCCTCACAACTTCAGCAACCACAAAAATGCCTGCGCCAGGACCACCAAGGACCGTAACTCCCCTTTCGATAGGCGGATCAAGTAAGTACATCTTATATTCGAACTTCTAAAAGCTACATCTCCCAATGACATAGCTAACCTCTTCCTCCCTCCTTTGCAGTCCGAAACTTCGACGCCTGGTCTAGTAACCGCCTCCAAACCCTCCCAATATCCGTCCTCAAAGATGCAGTCGTCGGAATCGACGCTGGAAACTATTTAAAGAAGATAATTGATGGACCCGGCACGAAGGAACCCCTCGTTCCGGCCCTCGGCGGATTCCCTTTCAGTCTCAGAAACAAAATCGAAGACGACCTCTCACAGTGGCACCAGGCCGGTATCAAACCATTGTTTGTCTTCAGTGGCATCCAATTCCTCAGAACCGACAAGGCATCGTCGACATCTGAGGTAGCTGCTAAGAACCGCAGTGTGGCCTGGCAGCTTTATGATATCGGGCACGCGACTCAGGCCGTTGAGGCGTTTGGCGACTCTGGTTCTCTACAACCCGTCGAGGTATATAGGTTCCTAAGGCAGATTCTCGTCGAAAATAATGTAGAATTCCAGGTTGCGCCTTATGCCGCTTGGGCACAGCTGGTATACCTCGAACGTCACCCAAAGCAATTCATTGACGCCATCTTCGGTCCCGCCGAAGTATTCTTCTACGATGTCGACAAAGTCATCACGGGGTTCAGCTTCGCGCGTAGTTCGTTTTCGTGTCTCAACAAAAAGGCCATTATGCAGGACCTAGGGGGGCTTAATCACGAACAATTCATCGATGCCTGCATCCTCTCCGGATTCGACTTCTGTCCCACATTACCCATTCTCGAGAAGCAAAACTCGTCTTTGTTCAAGACTTGTTTGGATTTCCTCAAGACATGCCGCAGCGCCACTGGCATAGTAAACCAGTACAGCGAATCGCCGGCGATCAAGGACTCCGGCTACCTCGACAAATATAGACGAGCAAGGCTAGCTATAAAACACCAACCTATTCTTACCGACGAAGGCTATATCGAACCAATGAGCATCGATGATGCTCCAGGTGACATGCACGAATTCATGGGGAACCGTCTTCCGGAAGAAGTTTACTTCTACCTCTCCCGTGGCGTAATCGGATCCTCAGTTCTTGACATGATCGTTAGCGGCGAGCTACACGAGCTCCCGCCTCTCGACGCTGGAGAAAATGAGTCCTATAGAGTATTCCTCGAAGGCTTACAAACCGTGCGCGCCCAATCTCTCGCCCTCCTCTCCCAACCTCTCCAACACTGGTGGAACAGCAGAAAGATCTCTGTCATCTACTGGTACGATAAGCCAAATCCTCGAGTAGTAACATACAAGGACCTCAGTGCTGGCCTTTACGAATCCACTAGCTCGTGGAATGTTAAGGAAAGTGTCTTTGCAACCGCATTGGCCGCACATCCTGGAAATTCGCTGCTAGGATTCGCTATCACAGGGTTGACTGATAAAGACCTTGCTGCGAAAACATACACAACAAAGTCAAACGAGAACCTCCTAAAAACAACTAATGAGGTTGTTCTCAACGTATTCTGGAGAACTCTTCGTCTTCGTGAGTTTATCGATAAGGACCACTTGCTTACCCCATGGGGTAAAGTACTATCGACAGCTCTAGGTACTCTGGATCATAACGATGAACTTGAGGAAGCTTGCTACCTTGGCATCGAGCTTTTGAAAGCTAAGATGCTACGCGCGGATCCAAATACACTTAACCAATACTCCGGCCGTGACGCAGATAGGCGGTATTGCAGCTTAATCTCCCGCGTCGCATCCCTCGGGAAACTGAGACACAACAGCATCGGTTACACCGGCCCACTTAGCAGAACCCTCCTAACCTACAATTCCATAATCAGACTGATGTCCAAGAACCTCGAAAACCTGATGCAGATGGTTCTTACGTCACTATTGATGAATGGAGACGCCGATAGGAACGATAGAGTTGATTGGAAGCAAATCGGGTTGGCTATTCCGTTTGTAGAGGATATTAATGCGGGATTGGGGATTGCGGTTAAGACTTACCTGGATGAATTGACGAATACGGAGGATCCGACGAGTTACGAGACAAGATTGAAGATTCAGAAGGAACAGTTGATTCCACAGATGTTTGTACAAAGTGTAGATGTTATGGCGGATGTTGGTAAGGCTTTTAGGTTGTGGGATGCTGTAAGTTCTTTCTTCTTTTCTTCCTTTTGTTGGAAAATGGGATGATATAGTTGACTAACAAACTTCTTAATTGGTAGATTATGTCGGGCATTAAAGCAGCTCCTGAAGGTTTAATTCAAGATGCTCCGAAGTTTGCGGAGGCGGATGCTTGGTTGAAGGCTCGACGGCCTGTATCATAAGCAATTCTATTTGCTAGCTACACTTTACTTTAGTTATCTCCCTCCCTCCCTCCCTCCGTCCATCCATTCTTCCTTCCTTCCTTCCTTCCTCCTGAATTTCATTTCAGCTCTTTGTTTTTTCTTGTTTTTTTCGTTTATTATTATCATTCAACTACCTGGGCGTTATCAATACGGATTCTTTCGAAGTACTTCTACTACTACTATACCTCGAAAAGATCAATTACAATGCGGTGGGATGAGGGTGTGTGGGATACCATGGAAAATAGCGAAAAGTCGATACTTGAGAGAGAAGGAAGATGCATGGTAGGAAGGGGGAAAAGCGAAGAAATATCAATGAAGAAAAACCTATGAATACCAATTATCAAAACCCCCTTAATAAGCAACTATCCATAGGCTCGAAATGTTTGCTTATACACCCCCCCCCCACTCCTAAGCTTAATATCTACTTTTGTGAGGAGTTTAACGATGTAACTGGCATAGAACCTTTTCATGGATTCATGTAGCCTCGATTCGGATTCATGAGGTATTGGCCAGATTCACGTACATGCGTAGCAAAGTGTCAATTGACTTGATACCCTCATGACAATTATCTCAATAGCTATGGCTTTATCAATCCAGGATCAAGGAACTAATCCAACATATAATCGACTAATCAATAGCCTGCATGCAAGCCCATCTTCATTGAACCATTGATTCGACATGCATGATATGATCTTAAATGCACCTAGAACTACCCTTATATACCCAAGATAACATTAACATCCAAATATTTCGTTCCATATACACAAAGGTCAATAAAAAAAAACATATCCCAAATCAAAGAGTGAATGAAAAATACCACCAACCCCCCCCCCCCCCCCCCCTCCAAATCTTTAAACGCCTCTCTGTCTCTTTAAATCATGCTTCGTTAGGTAATAGGAAATGTTATAGAACAGTAATAAGGGGGTTCGCAAAGGAATTATGTATACGGAGTTAACTTACGGATACCCCGTACATGTACATATGATAACTCGACAGCTTGGGAACCATCCGTAATATGGTACCCACTGGCAAGGTATCTTTGAACAAAAACAGAATCTCGAATATAGGTCGCTAATACGCACTGGACAAAAAAGAAATTAAGGAAAAGCTAGAAGAAACAGAAAAGAGACAGGAAAAAGAGAAAAAGAAAAAGGGACGACTTTCTGCGAGATGAAACCTGCATAAAAAAAAAGCCTTTGACGTTTCCTCGCGCATCTATCGATACCGAAATCTCCCAGCTGCAAGCCAAGATTTCCAAAAGAGCAAAGCAAAGAAAAGAAAAGAAAAAACAGGCAAGAGAGAGAACAAAAAAACCACTCAGCCCACAGCAACATCATGCATTGAATTTCATTAATTCCTGTCGAAGATATATTAAAAAGAGACTAGAACTTTTGTTGATTCATAATCAGACCGGTAACTCGGGGAAATCGAATTTATTGCTTTTTTGTTGAAACTGTTCAGTTGGAAAGAAATGGATATGGCCGGACATTTTCCTGCAGAATTGGCTCATCGAATGGATGTAGGTCATGACTCTAGCATGGCGTATTGCAACTGGATGTTTGATATCAAAAATGACCACGATCACGCAATTAGCAGCTAGTATCACGCAATCATTGAGGCTTTGATGCTATTGGATGACAGCGAGAAGTAGAAGAGGAGATGCTCAGAAGACCACTTACTTTGCACAGACAAGTCTAGCTTCTCCCCGTCGATTCGACTTCTTCGCCCTGAAAGATGTTCCACCACATCTACTCACCCCCCAGTTAGCCACCCCCGAACTTCCCCCAGGACTCCGGAAAGAAACATCGACCCTCACCTCTTGCACTTCAACGCTTCGTCATTATCACTCTCACTACTGAATCCATCATCCGTATTGTCTGCCGAACTGATGATTGAGGGCCGGCGGTCTGATCCGTCCGCCATCAGGTATCCCACAGAGGTACTCGGGGCCGCCGCCAAATTATAGAACGCCAACGATCTCCCACTCTCCTGCAGCATTAAATCTGCAGGATCATTTGAGATCGTTTTCGCCAAAGGGCTGGTTGTGGAAGGCAAATGATCTTTGGCCAGTTTCCCGCGCATATTCAGGTTACTACTTGAAACCGAGTTAATCGACGTAGCTCGTGACCTTGTCGCCACAGGCCCATTTCCGTTCCCAGGGACTACTTCTGAAACAGCAATCTTGGGTACAACGTTCGAGGACGCCGTGCCAAAGCTTTGGGTTGACATGGTGGATATACTTTTCTTCGGTGATAAACTTCTGTTTCTGGACGATACAACGCTGGTATCCTTATCATCTGTTGACTCTCTTGTTGCAGCTGAATCACGACCTGCAGACTCCCGACCGCCCTGCATCGAAGTTCTTCCAATCCTTGAGTCGTAGCTATACTGGCTCTGCACGCTGTTCCTCCATGATAGGATGCTATCACGAGGGTTATGGGTCGAGAATTGTCCTGATACTCGTTTGTTCCCTCCGCTACCGAACATCTGAACTTTCTTTGAAAAGGTCGAGGATGTTTCCCAGGACTCGTTCTTTCTTTTGATATATGCACAATCCTGTCTGAAAACCTTGATCTTGCCATTGTAGTCTGCAGTTACGATAATATTTCCGTCTAAGTGGAGGGAACGAGCGACATATGCAGGGGACTCCTCGGCTGGTTTGGACTTGGAAGACTTTATTCTCTCGGATATGTATGCGTTGGGATCACGCCCGATTTTCGCCGAGGTTTCAGGTGCTCTGACTGGTGATTTGATCGATGAAGTGAATGATTCGGAGCGGCTGATCAATGTGACAGGAGGAGGGTTGCAGAGGTCATAGATTGGATCTCCCGAATGTCCGAGTAACTGACGAGTCTTCGTAGGTGCAATTAGAGCACATGTGACGATCGAATTATGCGCTTCAAAATACTCGACTGGGATCTTGGTTTTCTTCTCGCCAATCCCAGCGTGAACGTCCCAGATGTATACTTTGCGGTCTTCGCTGCCGCAAATGATATACTTCATGTCATCGCTGAAAGTTGCGTGTATCTGGCTGCATGTGTTCTCATTTCCGCGGAATTTGACTTCTAGACTTTTGTCGCGGAAGTTATACATTCGAACTCGAGAATCGTTGCTTGTGATGAGAAGCTTGATCTCCCCGCCATTGGGATCATCTGGGGGGTAATTGAGAGCTTCAATGCCTGTGATCTTGCTACCTCTCGCGTTTCTCCCATGTGAAGAACGGACGTGGACTTGTGTATGATACCGCAGTCCTTCGGTTTCGTAGAATATACAAAGCCCAGACAGACAGCCCGCAATGGCGTGCTTTCCATCGGGTGTAAAGGCTACGGCAGTAATCAGGTCAGGCAGTTCCACGGAGAAAGCCACGCTCTTGTCTGGAATACTCCACAATCGTAATTTGGAATCCAATGAACCTGCAAGGAAGAACCTATCATCTTTTGGATGAAACAAGATTGATGTAACAAAATCGGAGTGCTGGAAAGCGCATAGGCATTCCGCCCTGCTGACGTGCCACAGCCGCACAGTCTTGTCCATTGACGAGGACAGCAGGAAATTATTCTTACTCCAGCTAAGATCAAGGATGTCCGCCGTATGGCCTGTATATTCTCTCAGAGGCTCCGCGCGGAAGACTGGGGCGTTCAAGCGGACACCCCCACTGTTACCCCCATCGAATCCCTGTGTATTCTCCTCTTCCTCATGTTCCCTACGATCCTCTTCGGAGCATAGAACCTCCCACACGGTCACTATCTTATCCTGCCCGGCCACTGCAAGGTATTTTCCGTCCTTGCTGAACTTCATGGACCATATGGCACCGCTTTTATGTTTCGCCATGGGTATCGATGGTAATGTCGGCGCCGATCCATTCCCCTCCTCCCCGGTGACGTTCCTTGCATCTTTTATCGGATTGGGGTTCTTGAACAGCTCCTGCGCTAAGAAAACGTGATTAAAGTCCCTGGCATGCTTGTTGTGCGAGCGTATACGAATGTACTTTGGAGGAGGAGGAAACTTCGGTGTGAAACCGATAGGTTGAGAGAATACAGCAGCATCAAGACCTTCGGTTCTCTGCTCGATAACAGATTCGTTATCATCTTCTTCATTGACGGTAGGTTCCTTTCGTTTACCACCTCCAATGAAACGGCTCAGGAACGATACTCCCTTCCTATTGATGAAAGGAAGATGGTTAGCCTATTGAAAAACAAAAAGAAAAAGACGCTGTGCGACAACAGCAATATGCACTTATGCCCGGAACATACTTCTTGTCCTTGCTTCCCATTTGCAGAGATGGTAGGTTCAAGTCCATCTTCCGAACATGAACAGGAGGCGTGGGTGTTCCGGTACCCTTGAAGGAGTTCGCTGAGTCCTCGCCAAGAGATCCATGGGTGCTATCATTGGTATCCTGACGTCGTAATCTCTGTTGGTACGTAAACTGGCTTCCTGTTCTTTTTAGGATATGCTGCGATAAGGGATCTATGGCGATATCGTCGAAGGGCTTTTCATGAGGTCTCGGCGATAGTCTATTCGAACTGGGCGAGTTTAGGGAGTCTGTTGTCTGGCGTGAAAGGTCACTGGTTTGGAGGGTGGGACGCGATACGATGGAACCAGAGCGTGTGGATATGACAGGCGGTACTTCGACTTCAACTAAAGCACAGTCATGCCCGGAGAAATTATAACAATAAGCAACCAGCCTAGCCAAAAAAGCACGTATACAATAAGTATATATATCGGCCGCGTGGGCCTTCAGGCCTGGGTTTCTTTCCCGCGCCGTCGAGCCTGGATAAAATCGCAAAAAGTCTTGGGATTCATGGAATCGACTGGCCGAGAGGCTTAGACGAGACCTGGTGGAGGGGCAGCTGCCTTACCTTCGGCTGCGTCGGATTCGCTCTGGGTAGCTCGAACATCTTCCTGAAGCCTGTCGATGTCGTCTGGCGCATCTGCGCCTGGGATCCGCGCCCGAATTTTAGGTACAGATATCGACATTGGTGGTGAATGGGGGGGATTGAAGTGGTTAGTGCCAGTCGCAGATTTTCCTTTCGAGGCTGTCAAATACGTCAAGACGTTTCCGATGGATCGAATCAATCACGAGGAATGAACAATGATAATAATAACAAAGAAACAGAAAATGGAAAAAAAAAAAAGGATAGAAGTCCAACTAGCGGATAAATTTCTTCACAGATGGATTTAGGTCGCAATCGGTCGAAGGGCTTGCTTTCAACGGCGGGATGTGGGACCTCCTCCGGACCATGCTGTTGCTGTTGCTGTTGACTTGGTGTCGATTCGATTCGATGCGATATTAATTATAATGTTGGGGCAATAGCACTAATAATCCTTCGTATTCTAGGTTTCGCTGGCAAAATGGGACAGACAGACAGACAGACAGACACGACAGCGTGGAATTATTCCGGAATCGACAAGCTCCGATGGATGGTTAATGCAGGCTGATATAGCTTACACCACCCAGGTACAAGTACTGTACAAAACAGGCCCAGGTTCGCGGTTGTGAAAGATTTGGAGGTGCAACGGTGAGATTGATGTTATTGATGTTATTGATGACCAAAGAAAGTTGAGTTGGAATCCATAGAAACCCTCTCTCTCTGTGTCTCTGAATAGAAGTCCTGGAAAGGGCAATATGATCCCTCTTCGATGCAGTTTTTTTTCTTACCCCATATGACATAGCATAGCATAGCATAGCAGGGCATGGCATGGCATGGCAGATATCCATCAAGCCAGTAGTTTCTGCAGTTGCATTCACGAGTTAACTTCTTCTCTGTCAAGTCAAAGTCACAAGCTTCTCAAACAGCATCAACTTCGCCACCCCATCTTAAATTTTTCTTAGTATATCAAATATCTCCAAATGCCGTTTTTATTGCTTCAAGACCACTCTGTAAGAGGTAGTATATAGAATGACGTCAAAGCAAATCGCATGTCGGACCGTAATCGCCTGGACTGGGCCCAGCTGGGTTGCAAACTGCAGGAATAATGCTTGTTTGCATCAAAATCAAATCAATCTGAGGAATTTAAACTGCTTCTAATCGACACTATCCTCGATCAGTGCTAACTTAAACTATCCCGGCAACAGCTTAATTAATTATCCTCAACCGTTTTTTATAATACTAAAACAAAGTATGGTTATGGTTATGTTGGCTGTTGAATTAACGTTGACGAACTGTTAGTAGTCTGTGCTACAACAACAGCTGACAGTACCAGCCCTATATTATCTATTATCTACATCTGTTTACTAACTATTCCAACAGTTGCAAGGGAATGCCTCAACGATATTTAGCCCTTTAAGCCCAGTGAGAAGTGTTTGATATTTATTTAACTATCCCCATCTGAGTGTGTCGACCCGGCCCGTGCTGCGGCTTTTGACTGCTGTAACCCGAACTGGCAGCTAACAGCTTCCAAACCGTTGGCCTCAGAAGGACTCTAGATGTAAGTACATGCTGCATTCAACTAGGAACATGTGAATACCTTCCGCACTTGCTATTGGAGGGTCTGCAGTCCGAGCCGCATAGGAAGCATGATACTGTTAGAGAGGTTACGTTACTTTCTTAAGCAATTCCTCGATCTTGAAAGCTCAAATCGAGCCTACCAAGGAAAGCCACCATCTTGCATCCAATCAAGATCGCATGGTAAATACCGTTATTCGTTGGCTGTTTTTTTTCTTCTCCCTTTACCTTTACCAAAGGGTTCTATTTGTTAAAAAAAAAAAGTAGATCGATCGAGGCCTCATTATGTAATCTGCGGTGTTCGCTCCATGCATGCAATAGTTGTCGCTCTTAAGATTTAAGGATTGCACTGATAATATTGCTTTCTTTCGATCCAGACCGTCAACCTCCCACGCCCGATCAAGCTTCATCCCAAAAGCTGTTCTGATGTTTTAAATTTATACAATTAATTGTTTAAATAGTTGGCGGCCTAGAATCGGATCGGATAATGTGGATAGTATTGTACTGGACTAGTGCTATGTGAAGTAAATATGTATGCAAGAAAGGGGCCATTCGAGTAAAATATGATATAAGAAAATGTAACCCGCCTATGAGCTACGCCCGTGTGGCTCACGAGGGAATCAATTAATCATTCATTCATTCATTCATTCATTCATACTCCCATACTCTTGTATAAATCCCCTAGTTATATCCTAGCGCCATGGCTGACTGCATCAATCAGGGAAGCCTGGCAAGAACACCAGCTTATTGGCAACCACTTCGTCAAAGGTGCGTGTATGCAAGTGTGTGTGTGTATAGTATACATCTGTAAGTTTAGTATGTATGTAAGTAATGTACTCGCATAAAATGTACATTTTCAAAGCTCTTGGGATTGAAAGGCTGCTGCAAGTTTAAATAAACTTTTTACAGGCAAGGTAAGCCATCGGTGATAATCCAGAATTTGGATTCTATTCTTCTGCAAGTCTGGAGTCATGAGGGAACTGGAACATGCGATATCTTATAAGGCTGCCAAGTCAATTTATCCCTCGTCCACTGTTTTACTGAGGTACTTTTCCCTCTTCTTCTCCACCTCCCTCCAACCGCAAATACATTCGTTTTTTTTTTTTTTTTTTTTTTTTGGAAAAAAGCCGCGATGTGCGAGACGATGGGCCACATGCCTGCATGCGAGAAGCATGATGAACTCATGGGTCGGGTGCTTTTTGATTGGTCCCTCGACCGAACGACGGTTGGACAGGTTCGCTGCACCTCGCTGTATGTCTTGTGCACCGGACGCCCGTGCATTCATTCCATTCTTTGATCTTCGTCCCCTTAGCTTTGTCCTCCCTCCCTGGGATTAAACGCTTGGTTTTTATGGGTCCCACTCAGCTATAATAAAAGTAAATCCCATCGAAGAAAGAAGAAACTTGAGGTTTTCCGCATATCGCCGTGTTACAGCGCCGTGAAAGTATCGAATTATAGGTGCCCCAAGTGCGCACCCCGGTCGAATACTTGCATTCCTACCCCATACTTTCCCATTCGTGTGCGAACCCCAAAAGGAAAAATTTGCGGAGAAGCTGCTCGCTGCAGTGTTGACGAGGGCTTTTGCTAGGATTCTTGGCCTGGCCTGCCCCCCCAGGAGGGCGACAAGACTCGAGGTCCCAGGTTCCAGTTTCTGTTTCTTTCTGTGGGGAGGTTCACAGTCGAGGGTGAATTCGAATTAATTCGTAAGGTTTCCCCAGACCGTCCCGTCCTTCGGCTCCCTTTTTAAATACGACCTGTCACCTTTCCGCAGTTCTGGTCATGCATCCATCTCTTCCCCAGAAAATCAATCCTCGAAAATGACTTCGGCCTTATTTTTAGCCTCTTATAAAACATACAATTCCGTCTTGGACCCTTGAACACATACTTTTCTTATCCTTCCCGGTTCTTTCTAGAATTCTTCGAACTTCAATCTTCTATTGCGAGTTGGGAGTTAGAAAGTCGGTCGATCCCTTTTCACGACGATACATCATTGTGTATCCCATCAGTGTAAATGTGTGTGGACGAAGTGGTTGGGGCTGAAGTGAACGTTATCCTGGATATCTACGAAGACTCTTCCCGTCCCTTTTTGTCGGTCCAGACGCCGTACGTCTTTGTCAAATTCACATATCCGGCACACGACCGCTTCAACTTCACAAATCTGGCACCAAAATGCACAACCACCACCGCTATACCGTCTGGTTTCGAGGGGTGTAGCAGGAAGAGGAGTCGTCCGTTTTCCGAATACGATGATTACGAACGACCTGAAAAGCGACGACGGTTACGGCTCCAAGTTGCCTTCTCAACTCTAAGTTCGCCGTATTCATACCCTCCTTCGAAGAAAGGTTTTCCCAGTCGGCAGAATGCTGTCGGCCGACCTGGGTTTCAAGTTATGGGGAAGGGTAAATTGCCAAAGATGAAGGGAGACTTGATCCGAAAAACGGCGATATTGAATAAAATTCGTCGGGACGGTTTGTCTCGTGACCAGGAGCTTCAGAAGTCTGCTGAAGACAAGAAGGAAGATATCCTAAGGTACGTATCGGTCTTTGACATGTCATGCAAATATAAATCCTAACGGGTAAAACAGACAACATCGTATGCAGTTTGAAGGCTATCATGCCGACCCGCTTCACAACCCACCTCCCTCCGCGGAAATACTTGAAGAACGGTGGGAGGCCGACGACATCCCCAGATACGACGAAGAAGAACAATACGAAGAGGAAGAGGATTTCCCATGGCAGTTCTTCCAGTAAAACCTTTCGCCATCCGCCTTCAAGTTGACCTATCATCACACCTCCACAAATACTACCAAAAGATACCCAAAATTCATGCATTTTGCTTAATATTCGAGCGTCAGGCGAGGGAAAAGCATGTTCCTTCATTTCAGCAATTCCTACCCCCACATCATCATCATCGTCATCATCACTGGAGTTTCGGCTTTTGCTCAGGGATTGTTTTGTTTTTAATTTATTTCACCTTGTCTTGTTTGTTTCGTCTATATCCCATATCCTATTCGAATCAGCATATCCTCTACTTGTCTTTTTGTTCTCATCTACGGACTATCGCTATATCCTGCATGAATCATGATATTTATGAACAACTGTTTTCACAATCCATATTACACCCGGGTTCACCCGCGGCCCGAACGGCCTTTTTAATGTCTTGTTTTATGTTTATTATATCTGTATTGGAATCGGCTGCACCTTGCCCTGTCTGATATCATACCATATTTTCAGTTTTTTGCAATTTCTTCTGTTCCGATTTCTCTTCGCTAACCCCCCGGCTTCTCTCTCATCTGGCGGCTAACATCTAACCACCCCCAAATCTATCTACTCGACCTGCATCAACTTCTTTGCTCTATCATTCGCAATATCTGCCATCGCCTGTGTTCAACACCCACCCGAAGGAAAGGGAAATTCGTCAGCATGGCTTGCTTGCATATTCACAATTTAGGCAGTATATATAAAGTATATATAACTAACCAACCAAAAAAAGAGAAAGATATAAAGCTCGCTTTTAACAAGCGAAAAGGGAATAGAAAAATGATTTTAAAAATCCGACTGCAATTATTGATTTTCTTCTTCTTCGAATATGGACAGACAAACAACAAAAAAGTGATCCAGTGGAACTACAGACGTATGTAAGAAAACAGAGGGAGAGGGAGAAGAGGAGGAGCTCACATTAATTGCCTCAAGTTTCTCCGCCTCAATATCGCCTCGAGCAATTCTTGTCTCCATATCGTTCATAATGGCCTGTCTGCTGCGTCCGGCAACGAATACCCTATAGAATCCAGAAAATATTACGAAGAGAAATAGATTAGTCTTCCAATGAGCTTGAAGATTATTTTTACACACATAATCTTCTTCTTTTTTTTCCAACTCGCTTTTTTTTTAAAAAAAAAAAAAACGTCGCTTGACCACTTTCCTTGAATGTCCACACTCCACTCCGCTCCACAGACGTAGACAGACAAACATAGAAAGAGGCACGCGCGCCGAAAAAAATTGAGGGAGGCTTGCTTTGCCTGGAAAAATTTTCTTCGTCCCCTCGTTCGTCGGTTGAACCCTTCGTATGTGAGGTAGTGGAGCAAGGTAAGGTAGGTCGGTAGGGGGATGAACAGCGCACAAAAATGCAACATTCCCTAGCTCTTTTGCATGCTGACTGGCTCCCCTTTCCGTTTTTCTTGTCCTTTTTTTTTAAAAAAAAAAACCCATGAACAGAAACTTGATTGATCATCCAAGATCGTGCGTCTGTGTGTTCGGGAACGTCTGACGAAAATGCGGGGAAAAGAAGGATGGCAGCTAGGGGTGTGGAAAAGGAACGAACGAAAACTTACACAAATCTCATCCCTGTATCCCAGAACCATACCCCCCTAGTTTGTTTTTTTCGGGGGGAGGCGAATAATTAGCAATTAAGGTATTTTCATTCGAGAAGCAAAAGAATTGGGAGAAGCATCACAAGGTCTCTTCTTTTTTTGGTGTTTCGTTTTGTTATGCAGAGCAGAAATTCACGCAACGTAACAGAAAAGGGAAAAATTGGTCAAGGAGATCTGGGGTTTTCTGGATGCTGCATTTGCCTGCCCTGTCCTGGTTGATTGTCTTCTGATAACCGAGCTTAATGGAACAGCGATTCGAAAGCAGAAACATCGACGGTACGGGACATTGGATAATAAGACCATGCCCTTTTTGCCCAGGAGTTTCAGGCTTTCAACAAAGTATGGGGAAACATGGTATATCAAAGTGTAACATATTATAACAAAACGCACGAGTATTAGAAAGCAAGAGCAAGGAAAGCTGAAAAATGCATTAGATGCATTAGATGCATTAGATGCTAGAAGGCTAGGGATTCTTAGGCAAGAGAGCCTTTTGGCCGTGATGGGTAATTTCAAAGCCCAATTGCCTCTATAATGCTGTAATAACCATGTGTGTAACATGTGCGACAATAACTGTTCACTACTGGAATGAAATTTGCTATAATTTTCCTTCAAGGGACAATAGACCTCACAAGGTTTGAAAGCCATTATGCAAGTCTACCATGAGGTTTTTTTTTTTCACAAAACAAAAAAAAAAAGGAGGAAGAATTTCGAAGAAAAGAAAAAGTGGTTGTAAAGTTGTTCATGCGTACCTGGAAACTTCTCTTCATATTCATTATTCAACCTCTCAAGTTCAGCTGCCTCCGTCGGCCCGCCCAGACTCGCCTGCTCACTCCTTGAATGTGCAGAGTCAACCTTCTTAGCACCCAAGCGCGGATGAGCGGATAGAATCTTCAGTAGCCATTCCGTATCCGAAGTCGACGGGGAACCCTTGAGTCTTAACAATTCATTCTGAACGTGTGATATCAAGTCGCTGTATGATGCGAATGTAGTGTTCCCAAGTTGGGAGACGACTAAAGTGTTTAAAGCGTCACATGGTTCAAAGAGGTGGGACAGAACTTCGGCTCGTTCGTCTGTGGAAAGCGAGGGGATGGAGGATATTGGCGGGAGGGTGTACTGAGCCATTTTTTTTAGAAATTATTTTTTTTTGGTTTTACTTGGGTCGGGAAGAGGGTCGACGGTACAATTGGTCGGGTCTCGTGCTTTGGGGTTTGGTAGATGGTTTACGTGTGTGGGAGTTTATATAGGCTGCGTTTCGCTTGGGGGATTTTCTTGCATGAGGTTGTTAGCTGCCTGTTGTAGACGAAGACACACACATTCAACGCAAAGGCGAGTTGTTCCCCGGCGACTCGGGGTTCTCCTGATGTAAGATTTCATGACTCGCAAACTCGGATTTCTAGAAGGCTTCGAAGAGGATTTGAAAAATAGCGTTATCGGAACGATACTATTAAAAAATCTTAGCTTGCTCAATTGGTCCGGAACTGCCCTGTTGGAGAATTGATAGTGTATTGTAAGTTAAGTGATTGATTGGTTCTCTCGTGAGATGAGCTCACGAGGGTATAGAGTAAGTCTTGGCATCACGTGCTAGTCACGTGATCATGTAGAGTACATTTTCGTAACATCTGCCCCCGACGAGTTTGATTGGAACAGGCTTCGAAGTGTTCCAATTATCGAGAGTTTTTGTTGGAAAATGTATTTAGAAAAAAGAAGAACAATGAAAAATAACGAAATTAATGAAATCAGCTATCTATCCTCCTCGGTCTCCCTCTCTTTCTCTTGGGCGGCGCGGCGCTGGTTCCGGTGATTCGGTTCTTTTCGAACTCGTCGACTAACTCCGGGGCATTGACGTCCTTCCAGGACACCCACTGGTTCTCTTCTGCTGGCAGTCCTTTCCACTTGACTAGGTACATTAGGTGTCGGCCCCTTCCTTTATAGGTTTTGTTCAGTATCTTTTCTACTTCGTATAGGGGTTTGGATTGGTCCTGCCCTGGGTCGAATTGGTCGGGGTCCACGTCTTCAGCCTCCACTGGGGGGACTTCATAGGTGGACGGTCGTTCAAAGGGGTCTGGGCCTTCCGGCGCTGGTTCCAGGTGGGTGATTGAAATCACATCGTGGACCCCATTGTCCTTCCAACCTCCCGGTAGATCCACTTTGTAGGCTAGCGGTGATACAACCTTTAGGATTTTAAACGGGCCTACCCTCTGTCGGTCGAGTTTGAACGGCAAGTCGCTTTTTTGAGATCTAGCCAAGGAATACCCTTTCTGAGACCCTTTCTTTTTTAGGTTGAGATACACCGAATCTCCTTCCTTCAGGTTGGGGGGCATCATATGGTCGGAGTCGAAGTCTATCCTAGTTCGTTCGTTGGCATAGGCGCAAGCGTCGTTGACTTCCTGGGCGATTTCTTCCCGGGAGCGACCTTTCTTGTCTGGAGGCACCGGCCACAACAAATCTGGGATCCCGTTCAACCTCCTTCCATAGGCGGCTTCATTCGGTGTCATACTCGAGGGCATTACGGTTGCGTTATTTAAGTTGAATTCGATCACCTTGCAAGCTTTTCTCCAGTCCAGTGGTTTATCGGCCTCTTGATCATGGGCTAGATGGGCTGTCTGCGCGGATTCTCTTGCTGACAAGGAGCGCAATCTAGTCTGTTCTGCGATCCAAAACCTCAGGGCGATCTCCAGCGTCTGATTCGACCTTTCAGCCTGTCCGTCGCTCCTAGGGTTATAGGCGGTTGTGAAGCACTGTTTTATTCCGGCTGACTTCATCAATCCTCGCCATAGGTCGGACAGAAACTTTGGGTCACGGTCGCTAATGACCTGTTCTGGAAAGCCCCATTCGCAAAAGACATCTAGGTACAAGGCTTCACCCCACTGCCCGGCAGTCCAGGTCGACTTACCCGGTACCATTCGTTTAAGTTTTGACCATTTGTCCGTGGCGTTCAGGCATGTGTCATAGCCGTCGCTGTCGTTTCCTGGCAGTCCTTGTACGAAATCGATTGCTATGGTTTGGAACAGGTAGGAAGCTGTTACCGGCGTGAACGACCCAAACTGAGCATGGCGGACTGTTTGGTGTGTCCTACAGGTTTCGCAGTACCGTAGGTACTGTTTCAACCTCTGGCTCATCTTTCGGATATAGAGGTTCTGGCTAATCTTGTCATAGACTCTCTTGAATCCGGCATGTTGGCAGTTATCATGTTCCGCGCTAAACACTTCACCGGTTACCGTACTGGGGATGCATAGTCTTAACCGACTGTCGACCTGGTCCACATATATCAGTAGACCGTCGTCCCTCAGTCTGAAGCTTGATCCTCTGGTTGTTCGGTAACCGTCCTCTTCGAATGCTTCCTTCCCTGACAGAGATGCTATGATTGGCTTGAAATCCCTGTCCACCTCGTATCCTGCAATTAGTTTTTTCTTGAAGGTCGGGTCCATTTCGAAGGTTGTCACTAGGTACACATGCGCATGGCTATGCGGTGCATTCGTCTTTTCGATATCGGTCGGCTTCTCCATGGTCACTGGTAGCCTGGATAGGGCGTCCGCCACTATATTCGTTTTCCCGGGCCGGTACTTCACGAACAGGTTGTGGAATTGTGACAGATACTGTCCAGCTAGGACCAGACGTAGGTTGGCGTGCCTGCTCCCGATTTTCACTTCCTTCGATATCCTTACGGCTGGCTGGTGGTCCGTATAGAGGATCGTGGTCGGGGCGTTCTCGATCCAATGTCTAACCTTTCTTACGACCCAAGTGATACAAGTTACTTCCAGATCGGTCGGCCAGTACCTGGTCTCCGCGTCCTTCAGTAGCCTTGATAGAAAAGCTATTGGTTCCACCTGGGATTGGCTTGGGACTTCCATTCCGGTTGGGACCTGGTCGTCCTTAACATGGTAGATCATTGCGCCGAAGCCCTTGGTTGAGGCGTCTACGTCAATAAAGAGGGTCCTCTTGGAGTCTAAGTGGGACAGAAATAACACCTTCGAGAACACCCCTTGGATGTATTCATATGCTTTACGGACTTCTGGATTTGAAGCGATATAGTTATCATCAATTTTGGTTTCCACAGCATAGTCCCTACGACGCCGGGCTTGTTTTGTCTGTTCGGCAGGGTCTGCGCCAGCGGTGGGGTCCAGGTTCTTTGTGGGTTTTGGGAAGTCCTTAAGCATTAGGGTTTTCAGTTTCATCAGTGGTTCTGCGGCTATGGCGAACATTGGGCAGAACTGCTGGAGGTAGCTGGTCATTCCGACGTAGATTTCCAGTTCCCGGAGCGATTTTGGGAAGTCCAATCGTTGGATGGCTGCCAGCTTCTCGGCAGTGGTGTACATCCCGAATCGATCCGCCATCTGCCCCAGGACTATTCTGTTGTGGAACCCGATGTAGCATTTCTTAGCGCTTAAGGCTACATTGTGCTCATCGAGTTTAGCCATGATTTCTCTATCTGACTGGGCGTGATTGAGCACATCACGTTGGAATTGTAAGTCACGGCTCTGATACCTTTTCAACTTAACCATTTTTCTCAATTTAGAGCGTAGGGTTTCTCTAGCATTCAGCTTGAAGGACACCTTCCGTGGATAGAGCAGGTTCCTGAGTGGGGTTGACATTGACTTTCCAGTCACGTCGTCCACGTAAACCATAACTTGTTCCATTTTACGAAAGATATATTTTATCTCTCTCTCTAGCTGTTGCACAGAGCCGCAGGCTCCCATTGGCGCCACTCTCATTTGGTCGGCACCCCTGTGGCTGATGATTGTCAATTTCCACCAGTCCTCAGGGGCGACTCCCAATTGGTAGAATGAGAGGGTCATATCAAAACAAGACATGGCAAAGCATCCTTTTAACCAGCTGATGATTTCGGCCGCTGGGGTCAGCGACGGCTGGTCCGGCCTAGTGATCGAGTTCAACATTCTGACGTCTACCACTACCCTGGGCTTGATTTCCCATTCATCTGTGGAGCCGTCGGCCCCAATCAATTGGTCGGCTCTCACGAACCCGTCACTTTCCAGTCCGGATCGTGGCTTAGCGTTCGCAAGAGGGGTATCATTTTTCCAGACTTCACGCGCCCGGCGCAGAGCTTCTTGTGGTACAGAGTCTTGTTCCTTTTGAGCTTTTAGCGCTCGTTTTTTGACTACGAACACTGGCAGACCGAATTCAGCTCTATCGGCAGGCCCCATTTGCCCCTTGGCATGCATACCGTCAAATAGTTCGTCTACCAGCTTCTTGTCTTTGTCTGAAAGCTGATAGACCCGTTGAGTTTTCAGCTTCTCCTGGTAGTTGTCAACTAGTGGGATATACATCGGGCTCCGGGTCTTTATCAACCCCTGACGTGGGGCCCATAGGGCAGGGTATTCCTTCACTAGCCCCGAGTAGACTTCCTTTTCGAAGGTCGTGTCTGAGCAGACGTTGACCAAAGGAATTTTCTTTGCTTGCTCGGGGCTGGGTTTCGGGTACCCTTCGTCCATGCTGCCGAGTTCGGTCTTCAGGGTTGGGCCAGGTTCATTCACGCCTACGGTAGGGGAGAAATAAATTGAAGCAGTTTCATTATCTTCTAACTTAGCGTCTAAAAAACAGGATTCGGCCGCTTGCGGCATCAACCGAACAGTGTCAGCCAGGTCATTTCCAAGATTGGTCGCAGTTGTTCTCTCCAGGAAGTATGTACCCGGGATGTCATGCACCGATCCCAATGGCTGCCCCTTCGGGATCTTGATCGGGTTCTTGGTCGGGTTGTAATACAGCACTGGGGAGGTTTCATCCATCGCTTGCGCAAACATGCATCCTCCGATCATTGATGGTGCTATTTCCTTAGCGTTCGTGAACGGGTCAAAGATTTTGTCGCCAATCGACAGTGGTCTGATTTTCACCGGTCTAATTTCTCCGGCTGGAATGACAGTCGCAGCTAAGGCTGTAGCCACATTGCCGTACCCGCGGTGGATGACCTTTACTGGAACCGTGGCGTTCCTGCACCTAGGAAAGGTAACTATCGACTCTTGATAGTCAATTTTCGCCCTTTCCGGGACCAGGAAGTCATTTCCGAGCAAGAGGTTGGCTCTCAATCTATCGACCAAGTGGATTTCCACATCCACGAACTCGAGGACTGAATCCACGGCTTGGAGTTCGACTGTCGCGACTATGTATTCGCCGGAGTCGTATTTTGCGGCTCCGATTCCTCCCACCATGATTGGCTTATCTAACTTTCTAACCTTGCTTTCAAAGTTAGGTCCTAGCATTGTTTTCGCCCATCCTCGATCGCAAATCGACATCGTGCATCCAGAATCGGGCACTACGGTGCTCCATTGGGTTGGGCCGAGTATCGAACCATTGAGACGCCCTTTTGCTTTCGCAAAATGGTAAGGGACGTAAGCTAACCCCTTGGTTTTCTCTGGTTCCCTTATCGTCGTTGTTCGAATAACTGGAACTTTCTTTTTAACTTTAGGGTTATCCATCACAAAGCCGGTAAATGCCCCAACGTGGTTTTGGGACACATGCTTCATCAGCCTGTTCCTGGAGGGGAACTCCTTTCCGCAGTCGCGACACGTCCTGAGGCCCTTGTCGTCGGGCTCGAAACGCCCCATTTGACCGAACCGTTGGGCTGCATGTTCGTACCCAACCGTGACCTTTCGTCCACCTTCCTCGGAGGAGTCTGAATCACTTTCGGCCTTCGGGTCATCCTCGTCGTCGCTGTACCCACCGAAATAGATATCTGCCGATATCTGGTTCAGCATGTCGTACGTTGGGTCGTCCGACGTATCTACGACCATACCGGCGAAGACTCGTTTTTTATTCTGCTTACATTCCCAGGCCCAGTGGTCTGGGTCGTTGCAGATGAAACAGTTTCCCGGGGGTTTCTTTTTCCATTCGTTCTTAAACTTCTTGTCCCGGACTGACTTTGGGTATCTAGGTTTAAAGCTTCGGAATCTACGATTAGGCTTGAATTTAGAGTCGTCCTTTTTCTTGTGACGAAAGTCAGACGGCTCCTCGAAGTAAGAAGTGGAAGATTTATTTTTATCTACAGAGGCGGTTGAATCGTCTGATTCAGAATCTAAACTAACGCTCTGGTGGTAGTTGTCACGGTTCTTCCGCTGCTTTCTTGAGCGGCGCTCCTTGCTCTTTTTCTTCTTTCGCCTGTGACTGCGGGCTTCACCGCTGTCGCTGTCACTCCCTCCATAGCCAATCATTCCGGACTTGGTGGCTGACTTAGAGGTTTTGACAGGTTTGTAGAGCTCTTTCCAGAGTTCTTCTTTCTTCTTGATGATAGGAAGAAGATCTGGGAAGGAGATCCCGACGTGCAGGTCAGGTAAGTCTCTCCTGAGTTCTGGAGCTAACCCTCGATAGATATTTTCCAGAAGCGAATAGTCGTCATGATACCCGCAGCACCTTCCGTAGAACATGGTTGTGTTAATGTACTCCATTATGGAGTGACCTTTACGGAAGTCACGAAGGGTATAGGTCGCCTCTCGGAATTTGTTGAGTGACTCGAC
Source organism: Arthrobotrys conoides (assembly GCA_036971725.1). Lineage (NCBI taxonomy): Eukaryota > Fungi > Ascomycota > Orbiliomycetes > Orbiliales > Orbiliaceae > Arthrobotrys > Arthrobotrys conoides. The sequence goes on along the minus strand of JAVHJM010000003.1, from coordinate 2,191,457 downwards.
GTGGTCCGGTCTAAACCGATTCGCTATTTCAGCAATCCAAACGTCTATTCCGGGATCTGTCCTCATATTCGCCTTCTGCTCTTCCCTTAACTCTGAGGAGTACCAGTTCAGAGCAGACCCTCTCAGGCAGGTCGGGAGAGTTGACCTGACCGGGGCGTAGCCTCTTTCCTGGACTATATCTCGAACTCTATCCAGGAATAGATATGGGTTTCTATAGATCAACTCCTTCCCCGATTGGACTATATCTCCCTTTGGATACTTATCGTTTTCGGGTAGATCGGGCCATAGGAAACCAATTAGTTCCGGTCTCAGGTAGGGGGGTGGCCCGTCTCCGTTTCCATTCCGGGGTGGAGCGGTTCCGACTCCGCCATTCGCCCTACCAGCCGCTCCTTGGTTGTGTCCCTGTTGTCCTGGTGGGGGCGGTGGAGGTGGCGGCGGGGGCGGTGGCGGTGGAAGCGGTGGAGGCGGTGGAGGTGCGTCGTCCATTATCGCTGTTCCCACAAATTCCTGTACCGTTTCTCCATCGGTAGTCGACATACCATCCGTGGATGGGACTGTCCTGAAAGACTGGCCAGAGGGGTAACGAGGGCTGCCCAGTGACAGTGGAGAGGGGAATGAGTGCGTTTGGTGGGCATTTTCGACCACTGTCCTGGTTAGGTTTGGATTCATCCTGTCTATCCCCAGTCCATGGTTACTCCATTTCGGGTCTAGATATGCTGACTGCCCAGTATTGGTATAGCGTCCTGGCTGTAGCGCAGGACTTTTCAAGATCTGATAGGGGTCTAAGGTTGGGAATTTGGTATTGCTCATTGCTAGGTGGTGATTCTGATGGTAAGGTGTTCCCAGGTTCACAGTCTCACGGCTAACCATTCCATCCGGCGAGGCTAGGTCACCTTTTACGAACCCCTCAGCCTGGTAGGGCTGTCGGTTCCCGCTCGGGTTTGCGTCAATTTCGGTGCGGAAATTTGAGTTCCTACCGAAATCAGGGCGATAGTTTGCGTTTGCGCTATAACTAGAGCGATAGTTTGCGTTCGCGCCAGAACTAGAGCGATAGTTTGCGCCTGTATCAGTGAGGTAGTTCGCGCCGAATTCGACAGTCGCGGCCGACCTTGCGGCTTCCGCGTGGGCCTTTTCCAGTCTGCTATGTAGGTCCTTCTCGAAGGCTGCAGTGGCTTGGTCTTTGAGGTGCTGAGGGTCGAATTGGTCGTCCAGTTTCCGAGTTCCTTTTCCTTTCTTAAAACCAGTACCGTAGCTACTGATTGGAAATGGGTCCCTCGGAACTATTGCTTCATTTGGAATCGAGACTGGGCTTGGTTGGTAGTCCTTTCCAAAGGAGGTTTCGGAGGCTACCAATATACCATTCTTGGTTGCTGCCCCTGGTACCCATTTACCGTCAACCAACAGTGGTATAGCGACCGTTTCCGGTTCCGGCCACCGAAGTGGCTTACCGTTATTGAACCTGGTGTTCATCGGGGAGTATTTTAACGGTAAGGGGCTCCAATGTCCCTCATGCACCTCTCCGTCTTCGGTGGAGACAAATGGTCGGACCCAAGTCGTTCCCATCTTGGTCGCCCAGTTGTCTTCACCACCTTCTTGGAGAAATCTCTCTTCTTCGAAAGAAAGGTCTTGGTCCTCGACTATCTCTCGAGTTTCGTCGGGTATTCTCCCTTCTCCCAAGAACGAGAAACATCTAATTTCCAACTTAGCACCGGAAGGCATCATTACCGTTTTCATCACTTGGTCCTGTTCTTCGAAGTGGAACTCGTAGTCACGGATCCTACAGTCGAAGTCCTTTCTGGTCTTCTCGGTATCAGCGCCATTCTCATAAAAACCCCGAATTGTCAACAACTTTTCGAAGTCTCTACTGACCAAACCGAAGCTATTTGACCTAAAGATAGGGTGCGTACTTCCAAGCGCCATTGCAGGGTGGTAAGGGGGTCTCACTCCCTTTGGCAGGTATGGCAACATTCCTGTCGTTTCCCATTCCTTGGCTGAGAAGTATTCAGTCCAGTACAAATCTTTAGGGGCGACTTCTTCAAAGGCAAATGGGAACTGTTCCCTCAAGTTCGGTTCTGACCGATCCTTCAGGTCCAACGGCTTTTGCTCGATTGGCTTAGTGCCGCTAGGGCCTGCCGCTGGGCCGCTCAGGAACTGGTGCCCAGGGAACTGATGCCAATCAGGGACCCCGGCCGTCATCACCGTCAATGGGACATCAAGGAGTTTTCCAGGCACCGCACCGGCATTCGCTGACATGGGGATTGCCTGGCCTCCTTTACTATGGTTACGGGAATGGCTGGGAGATGGCTTCGGTGAGTCCGGTAAAACGTCTATGACCATTCTCACTAATTCATATCTAGGGGTTGGATACAGGCCATGTTTCTTATCAAAATCCTCCTTCTGACGAACGTACAACATGATCTGAGACTCCAACTGGGAGGTATCGATTTTCTCGTCCTTCCACCATCTTACCGCCTGCTTGACTGACCTGGGCATTGTTGCCAGATCAGGCCATCTAGGGTGCAGGGGGCTAACGTAAGATGGGGGGGCTGTCGAGCTCCTTCGGCCTTCATTTGGTTCAAAAATAGGTTTTTCACTCTTATAGATTGAAGCGAACTGGAGTTCGAGGCCAAGGCTATCTTCGCTACCGGAATCTAACTCCGGCTGGTATTCACCATCATGAGGTGTCTCATGTCCCAAGTTAACGCTAGAGAATCCCCGTTCTATCTCGCTCGTTTCGGTTTCAATTGGGGGTGCCGGTGATGCTAACTTCGAATTAGCCTCTTCTTCTCCAGCTATCTGCCTATTGGCGTCGTACTGGGCGAATAGCTCTCTGGCTCGATCATACAGGGCGCTATCAATTTCCGATTTCTCGGACTGGGTTTCCCTTGCTGACTCTCTTCTTTTCCAGTATCTTTTAGCGCTCGAACACAGGGATCCTTTGGCCCGCAAATTGTCATCTCTCTCCTTTAGGATCGCCTCGAGATACTCAATCGCTTTCTGCTTAAAAGCCGGAGCACAGAATCCGTCTGGAGACTTAAGGACTCTTGCGGCCGTGATAAATTCATCGGCTTCCAACAAGGGTCCATCCATAAGGTCCGTCCCCTGTTCCTTCTCCTGAACTGACATTTTTATTTTTTAGAGGTTTTCTATTTTCTCAAGTCAAGGTATCAAGGTAAGGGTAAGGTAAGAGAAAATTTGTATTATTAGACTAGCAACAATGGAAATAGAATAATAATAATAAACTCAGTAACGAAAACCAGCGCCGCGCTAAAACTTAGAGGTTAATGGTAAAAGCTTAAGCGTCACAAGTTCTCCGGGCCGGTGAAGTCCAGGATTGGAGTGTCTCCGTCGGGATCTTCCGTAATCTCGACGGTGTCTAGATCCAGTTGGTCGGCCTGGTGGGTCTGCGACTTGCGTGCTGTGTATTCTTTGAGTTTAAGCCTCAAACCGGGTTTAGTCGTTCCTTTAATCGAGACTCCCTCCGATCGTATGTCCAGGGAACTGTGTTCTTTTTCCGAAAACTGAACTTTTCTCTTTTTAGAACGCTGTTCAGTTTCCGAGCCGGATCCTGAGTTCAAGACAGCAGTCCTCACGGAATCCTCTGAGGAGATCGACCTTGGCCTCTTTTGCCTATTTTGAACTGGCTTGTTCTGAGCTAGCTTTGCAGTGGCCAAGGTTCGCTTTGGTCCCCTGGGTTTCTCTCTCGGTAACCTCCCGAAACCTCTATCCAGGTCTGGCTTGGGCTCCGGGTCGGGCAGGGGTTGGTCCGGTAGGTCTGTTGTGTTGTCGAGCTCCTCTTCTGTGCGGGTTGCGCGTTGTGTTGAGGAGTTCCTCGGTCGGTAAACAGGTCTCTGTTGGTGGTTCCTATCAAAGGGTCTATGGTAGGAGTTCCGGGCTCCTCGGGGCCGGTAGTGGTCCGATCGGGGTTCTCGGGGGGGTTCGGGTCTCCTTTCTCCCTCGACTAAACCTAGGATTCTACCAGTGATATCCAACAGGCTCGTGGCTAGGTCCTGCCTAGTTTGAGGGTTCACTTCCAGGGTCGGGACTGGGACCTGTACTTGGGCTGGAGCCTGAGTTTGAGCTTGTGCTTCGAGCTGTCGAACTCTCTCCCGGAGTTCTCTATTCTCGTTGCGAATATCTCTTTCTCTTTTTGGTCTCCTTGGTCCTCGTTTCTTATTTGCCATCTAAGGTAAGGTTACCAATCAGTCTATCAATCTACGGAATCACAGTTTACGAACTGGACGCGAGCCAAGGATTACGGGGTTCTAGCAATGGTAAATTGATAGATGGTTTGATTGGTTCTAAACGGCACGCGACTCCCACCTAAGTGCAATGGCAGGTTCTGCTGTACCGGCGAGCCAAGGTCTTAAGGACCAAGGTTCAGCTCGTTATGATTCCGGGCTTACCGCCTGGATTCAACTACTATTTTGACTTACCTTGGATGTTTCACGGGGATAAAAGGATGGTAATGGTGGAGCGATGGATGGTAGTGGGGATGGTAAGGGGGTAAGGGTGGTAAGAAGGTAAGGGGTAGGTTAGAGGTTGATGTTTTTGGAAAGAAAGAAAAGATGGTTTGAGACGCGTCGGTGGTTGACCTTGTTCTCAGGCTTCGCAACACATTAACACCTCGTCAGCTTACCGTTTTCTCACCGTCCTTTCCACTCTCTCTGACTAACCAAGCACGACGACCAGTAGAACACTGAATCGCCGGCCTAGAAGAAAAGAAGTTATTAGAAAAGAAATCGATGGTATGGTAAAGATCGGTTCACTCGCAGGGCGTATGTTGCGCCGATGCGAAACTGATTCGATGCTACCAATTTGATAGTGTATTGTAAGTTAAGTGATTGATTGGTTCTCTCGTGAGATGAGCTCACGAGGGTATAGAGTAAGTCTTGGCATCACGTGCTAGTCACGTGATCATGTAGAGTACATTTTCGTAACAAGAATGGATGATTTTTCAGATATCGGAACTGGCCGAACATAGGTCCCCGAACGTTCGAACTAAGCTACCTGGAGGGACCCTGAACCCTTACAATTTAAAACATCTCTTTATGTATTGGTACTTAGGTATCTTGTACAATTGTTGAAGAGAGCAGCTGACAGTCTCAATGCATGTGGTAACCCGACCGACGTCATTAATCACGGGTAATGCTCGGGATCAAGCGTCTAGTTTTCGAGCTAAAATATACGGAGACCATGACCATTCTTGGTGTATTCTGAGCTAAAGCTGACTTAGTCTACACTATATTAGAGGCGCAACATATTAGATAGTGTCAGGTTAGTAGGGCATATTAACCACTATCTTAGTTCAGTTTATAGCTTATTCTGTCTAGGTTTTAAATCTGTAGATGTCTAGACAAAATCTAATTCTTACTATAACGAGTTAGTTAACTTGGATTGTCTGTATAATGGAGCGACATATTCGAGGCAGAAACCGGTACTTACTCCGAATTCCTCCTACGACATGGTTATGTTGGATTGATGCCTCGTTGCTCCTTAGCTTGAGGTAGTTCTTCTGGTCCTCCACACCCCTTTCTCTTGCAAGGTACAGTGGTTGCTAAAAATCTTGTAGCTTTGGTAAAATGTAAGGGTTTCGATTGGCGTGGGATTTTATAACAAGTATCAGTTCATATCCGCGATATTAATCTTCGTTGCGATCCGTCTAGGGTAAAGTTGTCGCCTTGAACTTTTTATAATTAATGAAAAAAAATTTAATTGTCCGCTATAGCTAGGGAATAGGGCGAAAGGGAATCAGTATCTGCGTGGAAATCTGCGCACCTTCCCCGAACGGGTGTATCAGAATTATGTAGTTTTTTATTTTTAATTTAGTGATACATGTTCATACCTTCTTTACGTTTCTTTTCATGACTCTGCCTACGATTTTTATCTTATAAATAACCTATATCCACCAAAGACATTAGGCCCTTCGCATGTATATTATACTTGATTATGAATGTTATATATATTCGTAATAGAAATCTTCCTGATCGAGTCCATAGGGCGAAACCATAAAATCCGGACGCTTGAATTAACTATGAACTTAGGGGGCAGACTTCTATCACTTGTGCATCAAATCTTTATTTTCGCAGCAGCTTACAAAGCTTATAATCAAGTAATTCGAAATAGATATCATTTGTATATTCTTTTGTTCTTTGAGCTAATATGTTCTCCGCAAGGTTTTGGAATGAGGAGAAATTGTCGTTTAAATTGCAATTGGTACTCATTCTATTTTGTGCGGGTGTTTTAATGCAATGGTCTGTGCAGTCTTACTGGGAAGTCTATGAATGTCATGCCTAGACTGAAGAACTCCCTTTAGCCTCGGAACCAGAAGTTTTTCTAATTTTTATTTCTTTTGAGGCTAGCTAACTTAAAATTCATGGGCCGAGTTGCGACCTCCACCTTTCGCAGCGCCATTTCTCCCTCGAAACTGTGTTGCCGATGGTCGCACACGCAAATTTACCACGTTAGTCCAACCCCTGCCCACGCTTGAGTCTTGGCACATCTACTCTCTGAAAAAATTCGCGACCATTTGGAAAAAAAAAAAAGTCTCCAATGTTCTGCTTCTGTTGACCTGCCGTCGATCGATAAAAACAACTAATTCTTACCAACCACCCTCGCCCTCCACGGCCGACGGTTAACATAAGCCTAACCATGGCGAACAAGCGGAAAGATTCGCCTTCCAAAGGCGCAGCAGATATTCCAAAATCTACAAAACGCCAAAGGACAGGACCTAAAGAACCTAAAGAACCTAATGCTTCAAAAACCCCTGCACAACAACCTGCTGCTGAAGCATCGACAATGGAATCCTCGCTGCGCAAGTCGAATAAAGATGAACCGTCATTCCCACGTGGTGGCGCATCGGCACTGACGCCTTTGGAGTACAAGGAAGTGGTTAATGAAGCTACTCGAGAGGCTTTGTTTGATACCAAGGAGGAGAAGGCGCCAGCGGCAGCCGATAAGACGCCTAAGAAGCGTCGCACGTCTGTGGCTAAAGGATCATCTTCGAAAAAACATAAGAAGGGAGATGTCGAAGATGAAGAACCAGAGATTAAGATTGAACAGCTGTCTTACAAGGTGTGATTTTAAAAGCGCATTTTTGGAGGCCATATTCGGTTTACTGACATAATTACTATAGAAACTCGTACCAGGACAGCTAGTGTTTGGATTCATTTCGAAGATTACAAAGAAGGATGTTGCGATTGCCTTACCAAACAATCTTGTCGGATACGCCCCCCTCACATCGATTTCTGAGCAATACACCAATCAGCTCCAAGCCAGTTTAGCACAAGATGAAGATGGAATGGACATTGATAAAGAAGACAATGCCGAAGAAACAGAGACTGAAATCCCAGGACTGGATATGTTGTTCGAAGTAAACCAACCTATCAGAGCCTATGTGATGAACGTCTCGACTGGCGGCACCGGTACTGGTGAGAAGAAGCAGCGCAAACATATCGAACTCAGCCTTCTCCCAACTCTTACAAACCCCGGGATTACAAAGACTGAGATTGTTAAGGGAATCACTCTACAAGCTTCCGTAAAAAGTATTGAAGATAATGGTTTCATTATGGATCTCGGATTGGACTTTGTATCAGGGTTTATGGGCAAGTCGGATTGTGGTGCGCCTCCAAACACCATCAAGGTTGGACGAACCTTCCTATGTCATGTTCTTGGCCTAGCTAGTGGTGGAAAGGTTGTCCAATTGGCCTCCGACTTCCATAAGAGCATTAAGGGCAAAACTGGAAAAGATGCAGCTGTGGGCGATGGGCCTACAATCGATTGTTTCCTGCCAGGTACTATGGCTTCTAAAGCCTTGGTTACAGATGTGCGAGATAACGGACTCGTCTGCACTGTTATGGGATCAATCGATGTCACCGTCGACCTCTTCCATTCCGGTTGCTTCTCCAGCGAAGTCCTCCAAACCAAATACAAAGCAGGAAACCACCTCACGGTCCGTCTCCTGGCCTCGATCCCGGGGTCTGAGAATAAGAAGTTTTCTGGCTCGCTCTTAACGCATGTCAAAGAAATGGGACCGCAAACCCAATCCGGAAAATTAGCATTATCGAAACTCCCCATCGGCGCGATAAAATCGGATGCCGCTGTGAAGCACATCATCCCCGGAGTTGGGTTGATTCTTAACATCGGGTTGGGAAATACGATGGTGTTTGTTCACATTTCGAGGATATCGGACAAGAAGATCGATTCGATATTGACAACTGGTCCTTATAAAGTGGGTAGCAAGCATGCGATTCGAATTTTGGATTATAACAGCATGGATGGACTTCTACTCGCTTCCATGGAGCCGAAGGTTCTATCCCAACGATATCTTAGGATGGAGGATGTTAAGCCAGGCGATGTAGTAAAAGGAAAGATCTCACGATTTATCGGAGGGGGTATGTTAGTCGAAATTGAGGAAGGATTGGAAGCGTATGTGCCGGAAATGCACATGTCCGACATTGTTCTGCAACACCCGGAAAAGAAGTTCAGGGAGGGGGCGGCTGTCAAAGGCAGGATCTTGCGTGTTGATGTCGACTCGCGTAGGATCAAAATGACATTGAAGAAAGCGATTGTCAACTCGGAGGGCCCTGTATTTGCAGATTACATCGATGTTGAAGAGGACGAAGAAACACCGGGAACAATTGTCAAGTTGATGCCTACGGGTGCCATTCTTGAGTTCTATGGTGAGGTTCGAGGTTTCCTACCAGTTTCTGAGATGAGCGAGGCTTTCATCAAGGACCCTCTAGAACACTTCAAGGTTGGGCAAACTTTGAATGTCCATGTCATATCAAGCGATCCGATGGAAAAGAAAGTTCGACTATCGTGCCGAAGCGGCGAGGCCGAATCAAGCAAGGAGAAGGCAGAGGCGCTGCAGAATATCGCCCTTGGAAGCATCGTTGAGGGTTCTATCATTGAAAAGTCTAACGACGATGTTGTCTTGAGTCTACAAGAGGGTATCAAGGGTTTGATTGTCCTCGGTCAATTGACAGATGGCTCCAAAGAGAAGAACCTGGCGACGTTCAAAAAACTTAGAGCCGGCCAGAAACTCGTAGATCTCGTTGTTCTCCGCAAGGACGAAATGAGGAATATCGTCTACTTGTCCTCAAAGCCAAGTTTAGTTAAGGCCTCTAAATCCGATACTTTGATCAAGAGCTTTTTGGATGTCAAGATTGGAAGTGCTGTTGCTGGGTTCGTTAAGGAAATTACCCACTTCGGGGTCTTCGTCACTTTCATCAATGGGATTACTGCTCTGCTACCACGCAAGGTAAACTAAACCTCTTTAGCCTCACCGAATATCCAAAGCTAACAATTACATAGGCTCTACCAAAGGAGGTCGAGGATTTGCCGGATTTCGGTTACCAGAGACTGCAGTCTATCACATGCTACGTCACGGACATAATTCCTTCTAGAGAGCAGTTTAATTTATCTTTACGCCCACAGCCAACTGTTGAAGCACCAAAGCCAAAACCGGTTGAAAAAAAGTCGCAGACTACCATCTCTACAACCCTCGTCAACCCTGTTGACACTGGAATCTCGACGATTGAAGACTTAGAAAAGGCCGATGTTACTAAGGGTCGAATAACAGCTATCAAGCCAACCCAAATAAACATTGATCTTGCTGATAACGTTAAGGGACGAGTCGATGTTTCTGAATACTTCAATGACTGGGATTCCATCAAGAACAAGAAGCATCCCCTCCTACGACAAGGCCTAACTGTCGGTCAGGAAATAGACGTCAAGGTTATTGGAATCCATGATGTCAAGAGCCACAAATATCTTCCCATCTCCCATCGTGTTTCCGGAAAGCTGCCGACATTTGAGCTCTCAGCTAAGCGGGTCACTGCCGGGGCAAAGGGCTTGGTTAAATACTCTGACCTCAAGAAGGAGGAAACATATCTTGCATTTGTCAATAATGTCCAACAGGATCATCTCTGGGTTAATCTTTCTCCTTCTGTTCGTGGCCGAGTCAAGCTTTTGGAAATCTCTGAAGATGTCGCTGCCCTCAGCAACTTGGAAAAGCACTACCCCGTTGGTACTGCGCTCCGAGTCTCTGTCCGCGATGTCGACGTCGATACTGGGAAGCTAGACCTCACCGCCAGATACCTAGGTAGCAACAAACCGCTCGATTGGTCGAGCGCCAAAGAAGGAATGATGATCCCCGCCAAAGTCACCAAAATCTCTGAAGGAAAAGTCATCGTGCAACTCAGCGAAACCATATTAGGATCTATCAGTCTCGCAGACATGACTGATGATTTTGATAAAGCCGATGTCAAGAACTTCAGCACGGATAGCATCGTCCGTGTATGCGTTTTGAACGTGGATTATTCGAATAAGAAGATTCGGTTGTCAACTCGTCCTTCTAGGATTCTTGACTCTTCAGCTAAAGTCCGTGATGTGGAAGTCAAGTCTGCAGCGGATCTGAAGGTCGGGAATAGATATCGTGGGTTTGTGACCAATGTCGCGGATAATGGAGTTTACATCCACCTCGGTGGTACCGCTGTTGCCCGCGCTAGGATTTCTGATCTTAGCGACGAGTTTGTCAAGGATTGGAAGAAGGGCTTTACGGTTCATCAGTTGGTTAAGGGCAAGGTCATGTCCGTCGACCTCGACACGAACCAAATCAGCATCAACTTGAAAAAGTCAGTAATCCTTGGAACGGCGAAGAAGACGATTGCAGACTACAAGGATGGTGATTTTGTAGACGGACATATTCGAAAGGTTACGGAATACGGATGTTTCATTGTTATAGATGGGTCGGACAACGTCAGTGGGTTATGTCATAAATCCCAGATGTCAAATGAGAAGACCGATGTGGATCCTTCGAAGTTGTTTGCGGAAGGGGATTTGGTTAAGGCGAAGATCTTGAGTGTGGATAGGAAGAAAGGAAGGATCTCGTTCGGATTGAAGGCAAGTTACTTCCGGGATCTGCCTGAAGAAGAACTTGTTCCAAAGGAATCGACAGAGGAACAGTTAATCATTTCAGCGGATGAGGATGAAGAAATGGAAGACGAAGAGGAAGAAGGTGGTGTTAAACTTAACACCGCCACAACAACAGACGGCGTTACAATCACCGGCATCGACCGTCCTTCCACTTCCACTTCCTTCTTTTCCAAATTCAATAAACCAAACTGGACCGCCAGCGCTGCAGACTCCGCCATGGACGACATGTTCCCTGATGATGCCCCTTCAGATTCCGAAGACGAAGACGACAGCACCAAGAAACAGAAGAAAAAGAAGAACGCCATCAAGGTTGACCTCACAGGTGACCTTGACACCCGTCAGCCGCAATCCGCATCAGACTACGAACGTCTCCTCCTCGCCGACCCCAACGACTCCCTCCTCTGGATGGCATACATGGCCTTCCTCGTCTCTACAGGAGACATCGTCACCGCCCGCGCCATCTCCGAACGTGCGGTCAAGAAAATCGACCACCGAAAAGAAGACTCAAAACTCAACATCTGGCTCGCAAGACTCAACCTCGAATTGGAATTCGGTACCCCGGAAACTCTAGACGTAGCCTTCAAATCCGCCTGTCAATACAACGACGGCAAGAAAGTCCACCAAGGCCTCGTCAGCGTCTACATCCAAACGGGTAAACACGAACAAGCGGATGAACTATTCCAATCCATGATTAAGAAATTCTCTCAAGACGAGAAAGTATGGATAAACTACATGACCTACATGATGGAAAACAAACGAGGTGATGACGCTAGAATCATGTTGGCGAGGGCTTTGCAAGCTATCCAAGATACGAAGGTTCATCCCGGTTTAACCCTGAAATTCGCACAATTGGAGTACAAATCAGGGGAAATCGAAAAGGGGAGGACGTTATTTGAAAAATTGTTGTCGGCTTATCCCAAGCGATTGGATATTTGGAACGTATATATCGATATAGAAGCTAAACAGGATGGGGGTATCGATGTTGTCCGACGGTTGTTCCCGAGAGTTTTGGCAACGGGCAAGTTGAATGCTAAGAAGGCTAACGGGGTGTTTAATAAGTGGATGGAATTGGAAGAGAAGTTCGCACCGGGTGATAAGAAGAGGAAGGATCATGTGATTGCTCAGGCGGTGGAGTATAAGAAGAAGTTAGTGGAGGAGAAGGAAGCGAGGGCAGAGGCTGGAGAGGCAGAGGAGGAGGAAGACGAGGATGATTATTGAAGAGGGTAAGCTTGGGGGGCAGTTGGACGTATATATTTTGCTAATCACGATAGCGAATTTTGTACAATACTTTTGAGAAAAGTAATTTGGATTATGGTATAGAGGCAGAGGGGAAGAAAAGCATTTATGTGTACCATTGTTTAGTATTAGGCGGATTCTGAACCCTTTTGTTGTCCTTTTGTGAATTTCATTGCTTATTGAATCGGTTAAAATATTGAATTTCATTTTTTTATATTGTCCACGAAGGGAACTTTTTCGGATATAGTTTATGCTCTTTACAATTGATGAAATATTGCAGAAACGCTGAGTCTATCTACTCGCTCTAAGAGGTATCCATACCAATAACTCGAGGGTGTGTGCGAATGCTCGACAAAGCGCCGCGATCGTCTGGCTAGCTATGCTATTGCTGAATGCCAGGGTTTTTTGTTTTGGAAGGGGGTATAATAATCAAAACGAAAGAAAAAGAGGAGGGAAAAAAGGACACCCGGACGGATAGCGAAAGAACCAACATCAACATCAAAAACCAAGAAAGAGAAAAGAAACCCAAAACTCCTGTCTTTTTCTCTTTTATAAGCCCATGTCCCATCAATACTCAAACGAAAGAAAGAACGAAAACCAAAACATCTAGAGCTACCGGCACCTCTATTTAAAATATACGACCTCCACCATAGACAGTAGTCTCCCTCTCGAACACCCTGCTCCGCCGTCGATCCTCATCACTCTCTTCGGGATCCATAACAGCTGCAGAGCCTGCTCCTGCTGCCGCCGCGACGCCCGAAACTTCTAATAACTCATCGTCCTTTACGCTATTGTTGACCACAAAGAATGCGCCAAAAACAAGACCGGCACCGATCCAATAAGACCATGACAATTTCAAACTGGAGATGATAACATCACCAAATAGTGCCATGGGGATACTTAAGCTTAGCCCGACTGTAACGATGACAGGGGTTGTATACATCATCGCGAAGACCCAGCAGAAGTCCGAAACGACGGTGATACAGCAGTTGATCTATGCCAAATGTTGGTTAGTAAAACTAGAGCTTGAACTATGAAGGCGTGGAATGATTGTTACTCACAAAGAGAATCCAGTAGACACCGTTTGTTGGCGGAAGCTCAAATTTCTCGTAGCCAGTAAAGTGTAAAATTATGAGACCGGGCCAGAGACAGATGAAATTGAACAATCCCACGAATCCAAAGAATAGTTGCATGCTGACTCTGCTCTCGTGGCCAATTCTGACCTTGAGCAGGACGGTGTACAATCCGTATACCAGAGCCCCGAATAGTGCCATGCCATCTCCAAGTAGAGTTTCAGCTGCACTATGTGACTTTGGTGTACTGCTTGGGGTTTCAGGTGTAGCCGCTCCGTCTCCTTTCGAAGCATCTGCCTTGGATATTAAGACAACGCCGGTTAGGGAAACAACGATGGAAGCGAGTTTGGCCCATGAGAACTTTTCAACCTGGTACAGAGCACCAAAGACCAAGGTAAAGATTGAGGAAGTGGCGGAGAGGATGGTAGTAGATGCGACGCTGGTATATTCCAAGCACGCTCCAGCGAACCAATTCGCCTATTAGAGTAGTTTAGAATCCACTACCAAATAATATATTAATTAGGAGCTTAGGGATGCATACCACAAACCAAAGCAGACAGAACTGAGCACTCAACCGCATCGTATCTCTGGTGCTTAACTTATCATCACCCGGACCATCGTCTATTTCGTCTTCATCATCGTATTCATCGTCATCCAATCTCGTATACCTTGTATCCAACCTCGACTTCCCGCCTCTCAGCGGCATAAGTCTCAACCATCTTCGCACATTGGGGTTTCTATATAACGCCTTGATTCCCCACGGGATTAAATAGAGCGTAAACGACGACGTGCTAAGGTATACCACTAGGTACGGCTTAACGTATGAGTCGTCTGTAAAGATATGCTATTAAGGATTAATTTCCCATCAGCACTCAATATTTTCTCCTGTCAAAACAATGGCACAAAAAGTTTAAAAAAAGATTAAAAGAAAAGAAAAGAAAAGAAAAGTCAAAATATCATCCATCTCTTTTGAGTTGGTACTCTCGGCTTTGCTTGAAGCTCCCCTGGAGCTTTGTTTGAACAAGCATTCCTCCCGCCTCACTCCTCGAAAAAAAATTCCAAATCAGGCAGGCTAGGTCATCCATGTCTACTCACGCTAACCAAAAAGTTCGAGGTGACCCATAACGTAACCACCAGCAACAATAACGCAATCCCAAACGCCCGCCGTGAGAGGCCACCAAAGTACCGTCGTGGACCTTCGACCGCGACTTCGCCAGAGGCAACCGATCGATCGTCCCGGACCAGTCGTTCTCGCTCATCCATGCCAGCGCTTTCTTCGTCTTCTTCGTAGCGACCCATGGTTGAAGCTGAATTCGTAGGTCCGTCTAGATTATTATTATTGTTACTGCGAGATTTCCTTTTGTGGTATTTGATGTACTCTAGCTCGACTTCTTCGGTTATCTGTGATGGACGGGGCGGGAGTCTGAGTCTTCGGTCGTAAGAGTCTTCGCGGTACCTGTCATGGGACTGTGAAACGAAACCGAAGATATGGGTTGGATTTTGTTGTTGCTGACGCTGATGGTCCCTGGGAGGAGGAGGCGGAGGGAGAGGTCGGACGTAGTTGTTTTGGTGACCAGGCCTGGCACCACTACTTCCAACAGCTACTCCAGCGAAAGCGGGCGGTCTGGAGGGAGGGTCGTCCTTTGGGGGTGGTGGAGGAGGAGGCGGTGAGTCCGGAACAGCTTTCCAACGGTAGTTGGAAGATGACGAGGGGGAGGGAGAGGTTGAGATGGGTGAGGGAGCCACCTTTATTTGAATTTATAAAGAAGATGGTTTGGGAAGTCAGAGGAGGTCGGATCGGAATAAATGACCTTAATGTTCCCTAATCTAGAATTAGAACGCAGGGTGGGTCATTTGGGTTCGAGCTGGGCGGTCTGTTAAGCTCTTTGAATAGCGGGCCTGCCGGTGTCGGGTGGGGTTGATCGAAAGGGAGTGGATGTACATGTACAGATAAAACAGGATTAAATGTTCTTATCAAATCAGTACCACGTCCCACCCACGATGGGATGATGGTAGGATAGGTATAGCGTGGGGAATACCAAGATCAAGAATAGGAAGAAGAAGGTGAGGAAATAGGTAATATTATCGAAGGTTCGTATGATCGTATGGCCAGGTCACAGCGAACGATGTTCTTTTGGGGGTCAAGGAAAAGCAAGGTTCGGGTAACCTAATCTCGAGATGTCTGAGATGGATATGCGCACGAGACTGGACGGGAATGGGAACAGATGTAGATGATAGAAGATGCCACCTCTTCGGAGTACTAGTGCATGGGAGAAAAAAAAAAAAAGTGACTATGAAAGAATGTGCGGCAGAAGCGTCGAATGGTGGATGCAGATGACCCTTGCCGTCCTGTTCGGTTCGCTAGTTATCGCGGATGACCTCTTTGAATTGATTCTGTGGTACCTCGGCCTGGGCTCTGCGGTTTGAATCCAAGCTATCGCTAGATCTAGATCTTGGTCGGGTTCGGTTCTTGGTGGAGTGTGATATGCAGTGGAGATATATCATGTCAATGTAACATTGATATGTGATATCTGACCGGGGAAGTTGACCAGATTGGTGTGTTCTTGGTTCCCTTTGACGGAGAGGATGATACTGAATGTCTGTCCTGTTGGTTGTCTGGTTGAGGTTGATTAGAAGACGATGAAGTTGATGAAGTTGCAGTTGTCGTAATGCAAATGCAAATGTTGGTTATATTGGAACCGTGGCTGGGCAATTCAAGCCGACAGGAACACTAATTGCAATTGGCACTAAGAACAGGCCCCTTTTTGCCAATTCCGTCGGCGTAATATTAATCTGATTATAGCCAGACCACGATAAGAGCTTCTGAAATTCGGCTCTGCAAGCCTCTCTGTTCGGATACCATGTCACGGAATCGAACGGTTGCCCGATATGGCTTGACTAAAAAAATACAAGTTAGCTATTCCGGTGTTGGTTAGTGTGGATATAAACTCGAAGGGAGATGAGTTGGTGAAGTTGAAGTCGAAGGGTCCCGCGATGGAGAAGCTGTTGAACATGTTGACCCAGCAGTGACGGTTCGATTCCGTACAGGACCTATTTATTTAAGTGCCCTACTCTCTCTTTTCCTTCATTTTTTTTTTTTTTTTTTACCATTTTGCTATTTGTACTGATATCGGCCCATGTATGCTTATGTAATAAAGTATTCTCCAGATTAAAGGTATTTATTATCCTTCTGAGGATCTAGAGGTGTCTTCAAGACACTATAACGGACCTGCGATGGTCAGTTCCCTGAACCTATAATTCGGGGAAGACGGTTCGATTCCGCCCACGTCCATATCATAAATATGTCTCTCACAGCTTAATAGTTATTTCTTTTTTTTGAATTTTTTTTTGAATTTTTTTTTTTCCTTCATATGATCATCGATCATGGTTAATTTACATTGAATTGGTTCGTCGAAGGTACCGGCGCGCAAAGGTGAAGTAGGAAGGATCTCGCCGTAGTTAGTGAACCCTCAATTCAATGTTTGACCACAAGAGGTCTCTTCGTTTTACAACAATAGCAACACAAACCGGGTTCACCTTAATTAAAGAGAAGTCGAATCACCACTACGAGACCATATTAGTATATTACTAATGACCAAATGAAAGAATTTGTCACAAGATATCCTCTCAATCTTAAAAAACATAGGCAAGAAGTCTTGGGCACTCGAAACACATATCACACACCATCAACGGTTCCATTGAATATGTGGCTGGAGCCGGTGCGCGGCAGGTTATTTGATTGTACATCTTCGAAGGGCCCTAGGGAGATAGATCTATAGAAGAGTGACCAAGGCCATATAAATATATTGATACTAATTATAAGGCACAAATGAAGGCATATTACAATATTGAATCTAAAGGATAGATTTAGCAAGTAGTTAGAAGTGTAGCTAAGTATCTATCTATTCAATGTTCTAGATTAAAGACTATATGCTTACAATATTATCAGGTGCATCTTCAAGTATCCGTTCCAGGATAGAAATATCCATGACGCCAATTGAAAAACGCCAAAACAACAAAACTTTGCGGAAGCTTACAGCCACCTGCATGCTGCAGCGAATATGACACAATCCTCATTAATGCATTTCAGCCAGTCGAAGTAGAGTGACGTGGCACCATGGCTTGCTTTATTAGGCGTATTCGACGACCCACAAACACCATGGGTTGGTGCTGAAGCCCCGAGGACTCCTTCGAGCCGAGAATGTAACAATTGACCGATGCTTAAGCGCCACAATTTCGTACAATGTGCTGTTCGCGCATGCATGTATGTTATGCAGGGTCCAAAGACTCGTGCGGGGTCTTATAACAAAAAGAAATTGGGGTTCGGACTAAACAATTCCTCTAACAATTTAAATTTAGGGAAGATACTCGTCGATTTTTTTTTAGTCTGGTGGAGACTACTTTTTCGCTCATAAAAGCGAGCGATATTCCAACTGTAATATTGGCCTGCGCACTATGATTCAAATACACCCTTCACATGGATGTTAGAAAACAACAGGTATATATCGAGTTGGGTACCAGAATCTACGGATCCTGACTTCCTTTTATACCTCCATCTTGGATTTTTGAGAGAGCGGTACAGTCCACCCCCATCGCATTTTCTTGCGGACCCATGCTCTTCGATCAAAGTTCTACTTATATCCTCGCCAATACGTCTACTAAAAGACCACGATATCTAGGCATCCGGTTTTCTTCATAATGGAAACCCTAAACACAGATATATGCCCCAATGACTACCGTGTGGGGTGGGTCTGCGCCCTTCAGAAGGAGCGAGCAGCCCTTTCCTTCATGCTCGATGTACGGCACACTGCAGATATTCCGATCACCGAGCACGATACAAACAATTACACTCTGGGATCTATCGGTGGCTACAACGTCGCAATAACGTGTTTAAAAACCGGTAGCTACGGAACGAATCAGATGGCAATAGCTGTAACTCACATGAAGCATACATTCCCCTTTATTAAACATATATTTGTAGTGGGGATTGGTGCTGGAATTCCCGCATCCAACGTTCGCCTTGGTGATGTTGTCATCAGCGAGCAGTGGAGACAGTGGGATTTCGGGGCAGAAGGTAGTGTTTACCAGCCACGAAGCAAGCCTTTGGAACCGTCTAAAGTGCTGGCAGGCGCAATCCAAAACCTAAGAACCGATATAGACATGTTCGGAATGAAATTAGCACCACAGCTCAAGGCGCTAAGGAGCAAATACCGAAAACTCCCCTCGAACTTTTTTTTTGTGAATACGTACGACAAGGTCACTGGGGAGAAAATTACGATTAACAAGCCTTCGAAAGCCAAGGTTCATTACGGTCTGATCGCATCTGGCAATTCAGTAATCAAAAACGCCCAAAAGCGAGACGATATTAATAAACACCTAGGGAATAAGGTGCTATGTATTGAAATGGAAGCCGCTGGTGTGGTAGAATGCGATGCAGTTGTTATAAGAGGCATCTGCGATCTTGCGGATGAGCAAAAAAATGATGATTGGCAAGAGTATGCAGCGATGGTAGCAGCGATTTGTGCAAGAGATCTTTTGAAGCGCCTACAGTCAAGCTTTAATAGCACGATACAAGTCGAAGAAACAAGACGACTCGTTGCACAGGATATAGATGGTCAGTATCTTTATCTTCTTTCCCATATAGATCGAATAAAAACACAGTATCGACAGAGTTTCTAACCGTTGCCATCTCCCCGGGATAAGACATTCTTCAGCTGAGCGATAAAAGGAGCCAAATAAGAATTAGGGCTCGGAACAAGAGGGAGACCACACCATCTGTTCCTAAATCTGAAGATAGTAACGGTTCACACACGACATCTAATGAACCAATACCAAACCTTCCTAATATATTTGGTTCTGGGATCCCCAACGGGTACGAGACAGTATAATACAGCTACAGCACCTCCCATAAGTTTTATCGCTAACAAAGGTCACAGTGGCATGAATTTTGGGGACAACCTCGGCGCTGGTGTAATATTACAACGACAACAGGGCAGCGAATTTGACCGATTCTTGAATTCGATTATGCAGGCACAACCATTATCACCAGGAGGGGTATCAACTCCTATTTATGGGAGCGGCTCTCCTTATATTTCGTCGGGTCCTATGGGTGCTTCCCTTCCTTCGGTGCCGTCAGGTCCCGTAGGTGCTTCTATTCCTTCGCCGCCATCGCCCGGAAACTATGGCCATGGTGGCTCTTACAGATCTTACTAAAACCGAAGGCCACGATTGTTGCAAAATATGCTTTGTTTCTAAAGGCAGTTTTTAGGATATATATCAATTGAATAATGAAAGTACCCACCAGCCCCAACGGAAATCGAGGGCTGTTTGCTGTGATATTTAGTAGACTTCAATCATAATTATATAATTTCAACGGCAAATATAAATGGTAAAGGAAATTAACATAAATAGCTAAGCTGGAAAAGAATCTAGAGTCAATAAGTGCGCATGCGTGAATGGAAATTAAATCAACTCTGCCATTAACCTAGCTTTGTTTGTGAACTCCTGAACAGTCGCTCACCGTATATAATATATGCATATTGCATATTGCTCCCTAGTATACACATACCTATTAGTAAATAATCACTTGGGAATCTCGCCCGGGTGTGCCTAACTTCACTTAGTATAATGTCGGTACTAGTACTTAAGTACCTCCTATCTCGGCAGTAACATATATTAATATTTAGTTTACGAGATATCTAGATAATTATAAGTCTCGGAGTACTTCACGATATATCGTACAATTGTGGATATACTAGCCACACTTCCATTTCCCCTTCCTGCAAGGCGACACAGCCACATAAACGTGGTGCCTTAGGATTAGGACCTCCAACTCGGGGCGCTTTGAAGTCCAAAAGACAACCTTTCCCACCATGAATCACCAATACCTGCCACATAACGATGACTTGTTCAGGGTTCGGCAGTGCCCATCCGTCCTAAAAACAATAGGTATACTAGGGACCTGAGATGAATAGCGATAAGAACCTGTCATCCAGCGACTTGGCCGGGACCAATCCCGACAGGGCTGTTGATCGCGATACTGATGGTGCCTACAATCATACTCCACACCAATTGCAACCTTCTCAATGGGACCATTCACCACCAAGAGATCGAGGCGATTTCGAGATCGCTATCATATGCGCATTGCCTCTGGAGGCTAGTGTTGTCAGCGAATTGTTCGACCAACGATTCGACGAAAAGGCATACGGCAAGGCACAAGGAGACTCGAATGCCTACTCAACCGGTGTGATCGGAAACCACAATGTTGTTTTGGTGCATATGCCGGATATGGGGAAAGTCGCTGCTGCGACTGCAGCGGCTTGCCTTCACTCTAGTTATCAAAACATCCAGCTCGCTCTGACGGTTGGAATTTGCGGCGCCGCGCCATTCGACCCGCAGTCGGGGAAAGCCATTCATATCGGTGATGTTGTTATCAGCGAAGGCCTGATTCAGTACGATCTTGGGAGGCAATATCCTAACAATATCTTCATGCGAAAGGATACACCTCGCGATAACTTACCAAGACCAAGACCCAAAATCCGCGCTATTCTAGCTAAATTGAAAACCAAACAGGGTCTCTGCTGGCTTGAGAATAAATCGTCTGAATATCTCAAAGTCCTGCAACAGAAACAAGGTGATGCTACATCACATCGATCAGGGATCGAAGATGAATCTTTCAACGATGGGACTAATCCTACTACCCATTTTGGGCTCATGGCCTCTGGTGACACTGTTATGAAGTCTGAAGAAGACCGGGACTATATCATTTCCCGAGATGGTGTCATTGCATTTGAGATGGAAGGAGCAGGCATATGGGAGAAGTTCCCCAACTCTTTGGTGATTAAAGGCGTCTGTGACTACGCCGACAGCCATAAAATCAAGAGATGGCAAGATTATGCAGCGACCACCGCCGCTGCTGTTACGAAAGCTTTCTTGGAGAATTGGAGTTCGGGTATGTCTGCAATCTTAAACGTCTATTTCCATCCGGTGCGCGATGTTGGAATATAAGTATTTCAACGAGTTATCTAATCTATATCTATATGGAAACGCTAACACTCAAAATCGCAGATACTCCAAGAATACCATCTTACGGTGCTAGAACCAGGGATTCAGAGGAAGAAAGGCCTCGTAGGGCAAAAGAAATAAAAATTCTAAAGATGCTCTACAAGTCACCGTACCTAGATCAAAAAGATCGAAATCTCGACCGAATAAGTGGGACATGCGAGTGGTTTGTAAGTCACAGGCTTTTTAAAGACTGGCAGGAGAAAAGGTCCATAAGAACGCTATGGATATCCGCAGACCCTGGATGTGGCAAGTCGGTTCTTGCTAAGCATCTCATCGACCACGTTCTTCCAAGTACCGATCTCAGAACCACTTGTTATTTTTTCTTCAAAGATGATTTTGAGAATCAAAGGAGTGTTATTACAGCTCTGTGCTGTATCTTACACCAACTTTTCACACAAAGACCCGCTCTGCTTTCTAAAGCAATCTTCGAACGATTTCAGGTTACTGGGGAAGAGTTCACTCGTTCATTCCGTGAACTTTGGGATGCCCTTCTCTGCGCTTCGGATGAGAACGCCGGCGAAATCGTGTGTATCCTCGACGCAATCGACGAATGCGAGGATGATGGAAGATCTCGGCTTGCCCACGCATTGAGCGAATTATATAGCACCAATACTAAGAGAAGCACCAATTTAAAGTTTCTATTAACGAGCCGACCATACGGCGAAATTCGGCAAGGCTTTCGTCCTTTGGAGGTTCCAGGGTTGCCTGTTATTCACTTGAGCGGCGAGAGTGAAGAAGAAATGAAAAAGATATCACTCGAAATCGATATTTTCATCAAGGCCAAGGTTCAAAGTATTGGAGCACAGTTGAGACTTAGGAATGACGAGGAAACTCTGTTATTACAAGAACTTATGCGCGTTCCCAACAGGACATATCTATGGGTTCGTCTCACTTTAGACCTGGTCGAAAGCGATGTCAACATCGATAAAACCAAAATAGTTAGACTCACATCCAATCTTCCAAAAACGGTTGATGAGGCATACGAAAGGATTTTATCGAAAAGTCGCAACTTGGAGGAAGCGAAGAAGCTACTGCAGATTGTGGTTGCGGCGGAACGACCGTTGACTTTGGAAGAAATGAACTTGGCCATGACGTTAGCTCTTGGGGGTAGCTGCCAAGGGTATTGTGATGTTGATCTCAAACCAGTAGAGCGATTTCGCGAGGACATAAGAGATCTCTGCGGCCTCATTGTGACGATTGTGAATTCGAAGATATACTTACTTCACCAAACCGTCAAGGAATTTTTGGTTCCGATCATGAAGGGCTCAACAAATGCAAAGAACCTCGGGCAAATACAAAACGGTTATAAATGGAAACACTCACTTCGGCAGCGTGATTCCCACTCGGTTCTTGCCTCGATCTGCCTCCAATATTTACAGTTTGCTGAATTCAGCATCGATTCCGCGCATAAAGACGAGACACTGCCGCTTGTACACACCGGGAACTATGTGTTTCTCGACTATTCCGCCAAAAATTGGTTCACCCATGTTCACGAATCACAAATTGGGCCAGGGAATATAGAGGTGCGCTGGGAAGAAGACCGATTGCAGACTATTCTCAAACTTTGCGACGCAAATACACCATGCTGCCAAACATGGCTAAGGATCTATTGGACGAACACAAATACAGAATTCCCAGCAAGATTCAGTACCTTTATGATCATATCATATTTTGGATTTACAGCGGCAATGGAGTATTTACCCGAATCTGCTGGCCCTGGTATAAACCAGAAGGATTACACATATGAGCGGTCAGCATTATCTTGGGCTGCTGGAAATGGCTATACGCATACCGTTGATCGACTGATCTCGATTAACAATACCTGGTGGGACACCGTATTATATAAAGAGAAAGCTGAAATCAACTCCGTGGACAGAAATGGTCGAACGCCATTGGTTTATGCAATTTGGGGTAGACATGTGGCTGTTATTGAGACACTACTCAAAGCAGGGGCCCGCGTCGACATAGAAGATAAAGTCGGAGGGACACCGCTATCTTACGCCATCTGCAGCGGAAACGACATTGTGGCAAAACTACTTCTAAAGAATGGAACCGAGCTGGCTGGTTCAAAGGAGAGTATAGTCCAATCACTACTTTTTGCCAGTACGAAGAACAGCGACGAACAAGTTGTTAAGTTAGTACTCGAAACAGGGATCGCCAACCCTAATTTGAAATCTAGTATCGATGGTGTAACACCATTGGTATGGGCTTTACTCCGTAATAATGACAGGATTGTAGGCCTACTTCTTAAAGCTGGTGCTAAACCGGAGTTGAGAGGTCCCTACGGATGGGTACCACTTTCATTAGCAGCGATGGACGGCAATGAAAAAAGTGTGGAACTACTTCTTGCAGCTGGTGCTCAACCTGATTATGCCAAAGATGATGCGGAAACTGTGGGGGGGATTCTCAGTGTTGGAGCCCATCCACAGATAAACGAGGACGGGTGGAGACCGCTTTCACGGGCAATACAAGGGGGGCATAGGAAGATTGTCAAGATACTTCTTGACCATGGAGCTGATGCAGACCTCGAAACGAAGAGGGGATGGAGGCCACTCTCACGAGTAATAGAAGAAAGAAATATTGAAATCTTAAAACTCTTGTTGGATCAAAAAGTGAATACGAATTTTCACTTTAACCTCGTAAGTTGATTAGGTCGACCTCTGCTAGATGATTGTTACGTGAGGACTATACTTATCTCGGCATATGATTACTTTCAAGGACCTTTCTTCTCAACATATCGACCCATGGTCGTACAGGGTAAGTTTCCCTTCCCCCTTCTTCCCCTACCAGCTACCTTCATCCACGTGCACGCTTTACTTGATATCTTGAATTTAACCAACTAACTTGAATAGACACCACTTTCGAGAGCAGCAGAAAAGGGTGACGAAGCGATTGTGGAACTACTTCTCAAAAACGGTGCTCGACCAGACTTGAAGGACAAGTCGGGAGGGACCCCACTCTCTCGCGCAGATAAAAACACAGCAATCCGCAATATTATCGGGATATATTCTTCTTTCGAGCGTTACTCGAATAATCGATCTAGTCCCCTGAGCAATCACCGTTGATATACTATTCGCACCACAATGGTACTGCTTTGCGAACCATAATCATTTATCTGCCTACATAACTTTTTATTCCAAAAGCTTTGGAGCAATATCAGTTAATTCCAAAGACGCAAGAAAACAAGACCTTCATAAACCACATCCCCAATTTACTCTTTTACACTTAGCCCCCTCGAGTTCCTCAAGTTCAACAGGTACAGCATAGGTCGGCCCAGACGCTGTCTGTCAAGTGGCCCTTCCTGAACCATTCGATATCTCTTTTAAACCATTCTTCGATCTTTTTATTTTATTTTTAAAAACAGCATTTTTGCTTATGAAGCAATTTAATGTTGTATTTTTAGCATACCAAAGTGTAAAAGGTCATTGTGGCCCCGCGTGGTATCAACGTTATACACGTTATCATAACAGTGTTTTCAATGTTCGGTTATATATATATTATAGCCATAGGAAAGAATACAAAAGCGTGACAAAAGCCCAGGGACTAACTCGTCGTCACTAATTCGTCGTTCGAGTCAAGGACAAACAGATGATGAGACTAAATTAACACCCGCATCAAGCACAGACACGGCATGAGCGGCATGAGCAGGCAGACCCGAGCTAGCTACACACCCTAGAGCTAGTCGACAAGCCAGGCCCGCAGGGTCTAATCCATGGGAATCACAAGAGCACTTTAAACCATCTCCCACGACCACATCGATCACTAGCTTCTTACGTAACAGCTACAAAGCTCCATAGACGCCCACTAGTTTTAAAACTCACAGAATAGACAAAGAAAAATAATAGAAAAAATAGCATGGGGGTTTCGATGTATCATTTGGTAAAATTGCCGTAGTATATAATAAAACATTAACAATAACACTAAGAAAACCTAAAGTCTTGAGATTTTGATAGTGTATCCAAAGGAAGAGACGTCCAGATGACCAGTTGCAGGGAGGCAAAAAAAGAAACACAGAAGAGAGAAAAAAAGGATAACATTGCAGGTGACGAGGGTATATACCGGAAAGAAAAAGGCAGTTGAATGCAAGCCAAACAAAAATAACAAAAAAAAAGAGAGAAATAATAGAAAAGGAACAGCGTGCTTAAACCACCAATATTCATTATTTCGTTCAATCTTTCGGGGTCTTCTCCGTAGCCATCTTTACAACTCCTGGGGGAAGTGCATTTCCAGGTAGATACGACGGTCTACCGCTCGCTAGTTCAAAACGACCTCGTCTGGATATCAGATTAACATACGCCCATATCCGCATATTTCCATCAAAATATAACAAACACGATTTCTAGCAGGCGCACCCATCTCTGTCGGCATCAGCTCCAATATCAACAATAGTTGAAGCGCCAAAGTCGCCTGTATACTCCTCAGCCTCCTCCTGAGCCAAAGCATGCCTCGCAATCACTGTCGAAATCCGCATCGTTAGCATCAATGAGATCTCCAAAAAGACCAAAGGTCTTAACAAAGCACCAAACTGCAGAGAGAAAAGAGAGTTATAACATACCTTCAAAGGCCTGCTCAACGTTAATCGCCTCCTTTGCACTGGTCTCAAAATATGGCAAATTGCCTTTACTCTGACAGAACGACATAGCCCTCTTCTGCGGTACCTGTCTCTTCCCATCGTCCACATCGATTTTGTTACCGATTACGACAAACGGGAATGAGTCTGCGTCTCTGGGAGAAGCTTGTATTAAGAACTCATCCCGCCAGGAGTCGAGTGTTTCGAACGACTTTTGGTTGTTTACGTCGTAGACAAGGACGCAGCAGTCGGCACCGCGGTAAAAAGCTACACCAAGGGACTGGAAACGCTCCTGTCCAGCTGTATCCCAGATCTAAATTTTTTAAAAATAATATTTAGTTTGGGTTTGATTCCGGGAGATCAATGGTTTGGGAGGGATGAGGGTACGAACTTGCATAGTGACCAACCTATCGTCTACTAGGACTTCCTTTGTGAGGAAATCTGCGCCAATGGTGGCTTTGTAAGAAGCGCTGAATTTCTTGTTGACCTGCATTCCATCAAAGAGGAGAAATAGAAAAAGAAAAGTTAAAAGTCAGCAACCAGCCAGTTTTACGGCATTTTCTGCGCAAAAAGATAACCCATAGATAGGGACTATAGGTGTCCAAGAAGAAGCGGCTCTTACATATTGATTCATCAATGAGGTTTTCCCTACACCGCTATCGCCTAGAATGATGACCTTCAACTTGTAGTCAGAATTCTTGTTCTGTAGGTGTTGTCATAAATGTCAAGGAGCAATTCGCACGGAGACGAATTCGTGATTGGTGAATACGTTAGTCCAGTTGAAGAAGAAGAAGACGACGAAGAATGAGTAGAAGAAGAAGAGGTGAAGAGAGGAGAGCGGCCGAGGATTCCATGAGTTCGTTTCGTTCCAGAGAGTTATATCATGTATATATTTTATGTGCTTTTTTAAGACAGTGAGGGAAAAATAAAGGGACAAAGGAAGAAGCACGAGCTATGGATGTACCCTGGGGCTTCCGAATAAACGTGGTCGGGTGAGAGACTGCGGGACGAAGGAAGGACGGGCATACCTTGAGTAAGACCTTCTTTCTCGAGGACATCTTGGGCGGACGAGGGATTCTCTGATCGGTAGTCTATGAAGGAAGACTAGTTTGGACTTTCGGTCGCCTGTCGGTTGAGGATAGAGTGGAGATGATGTTGGAAGAAGATGAGGCAGAAGATGAAGGGGAAAGAAGGAGGAGGATATCGGCGACGAGGGTTCGAGTTCGGACGAAAAGAAGAGGAGCTATCGTATGGCCCTGCTTGCTTGCTTGTCTTGACTTGACTTGTTGGCGGGTCGGAGGCAAAGGTGGCTGGGGAATGCGAGCAATGTTTGTTCCAGAACCAACGACAACTTAAAAAAGACCACGAGGACGAAGCTGACGACGAGTTCAAAAGCGAAGATAAGATGTCGAAGCTGTTGTAGTAGTATATAATAGTACAGTGTTATATAGTGACGTTGATGCTGATGTTGATGCTGATGTTGAGGTCGACGTTGAGGTTCAAGAATGAAGGAGAAGAGAAAGTCTCGCAGTATCATATCAGATGACATGATGCGCAGATGACGGAGTTCCTTACCAAACACGGCAACTACAACCTCAACCTCAACATCAACCCAACCGCAGCTCTCCATCACCATCACGTCCATCACGTCCATCGCCTCCATCGCCATCTCCATCATCACCAGCGATGGCTTCATCTGCTTGGCGCTCCGACCTCCTCACCGCCTTTGCGGAACGAGACATCCGTGAGAAATCACACGCCTCCTTAATCTCAGAATGTAAAGCTCCCCACATTTAGAAGAGCATCTACGACCTCCCATTAACACAACCACCACAGACTCCCGTCTCGCAGATCGCACAGCAATCCTAAACTCCACCGCCACTACACCTGCCCCATCTACAGATCAAGAACCCTCCAAAGTATCCGCCGACTTACAAGCTCTCCATGCAACTATAGCGACCCTCCGTACAGACCTCGCAACTTCCCAAAAGGACCGAACAACCCTCCAAACTCAACTAACAACCGTCACAACGTCTCTGACTCTCCTCCAAAGGTCCTCAACTGCGAACCTCCGGGAACTCGATAAAGTCAAAACGGAACGGTACCATCTCGAACAAAAGGTAAAATCTAGGGATGATGACTCAAAGCTGAACCGTAAAATGATTGAAAATCTGCAAGATGAGATTATTGCTTTGAATATTCAGTTGAATATTGGCGAGCAGGCTAAGGCGAGGTTGAAATCGGAAAATGAGGAGTTGATTTCTCGGTGGATGGCTTTGAAGAAGGATGAAGCTGAAGCTATGAATAACAACTCCAAGTATTCATGATCTCTATATCCAACATATATAATATACGGACACCAACAACATATCGCCAATCCTACACAGCATCTCACGGAAGGATATACAATCATCTATCGACTCTCTCTCAGCTCTGATTCCCGCCTTCTTTCCCTCACAAAAACAAAAGAAGAAACCCAGAAAGCGAACACACGCTATTCTACTCTACAAAGATAGCCCAAGCGATAACAAGAGGTGGATATCAAAGGGAAGCAACAACAAAGAAAGAGTCTACCAAGGAACCAAGCCATGGGCAGTTGAACAAAAAATGACGGGTAATAAAATGGGCTTTGGGTATTGGGAAGGGACCCAGAGCCACACTTGTAATCATGCACTCTTTTTTAAAGAAGAAAAGACTCGAGACTGTCGCCAAGGACAGGCTGAACCACACAGTGGTTATCAAAAAGCCGAGGCAGAAGCAGAAAGAAAGGTATAAGATACCGAACCAAGAAACAACCCGCCATCGCTGCCAAAAAGAAGAAAAGGAAAGAAATTCTATGTGTGGGTAACGCAAACCACAGTAGGCATACTCTACGCATGCCCTTCAAACCCATGCTTCGCCATGTTGAAAAGGCGGTAAAGCAACAAAGAGAGAGACTCCTCCCAAAGCCTTCCCCCCCAAACCTTAGAAGATATTATCGCCGTTATCTTCTTCGAGGTCTCTCGGCCTGTTTCCAATAACTCCTCACTGGTTCCCGATCAACGGTTGTAAGATACCATTTTAAACTGCTATCCGTCCAACTGACGTTACCGCCACTAAATGCCTCAAACGTCTCGCTACGGAAATTATTCAGCGGGTCCCCGCAATTACGGTCGTTGATGACCCGTCCTGCTTCGACGAAGGGCTTGAGAGATATAATTTTTGCACCGTCCTTCAGATCGAGAAATTTCAAAACTAATTGATCGTTGGTCTTGGCTTGAAAGGCGAAGTTATTGACGAGCTGTAAATAGTATATTAGTCTGCTATCCGTAAAACAAGTAGATGAAATTGTGGGTGAAAAACATACCAGCACGTCGGCACGCTTCATTGCCGCGTCTATATCGTCGCAATTAAAGAACGATGCATGCTTCAGCGTCACACTGCCAGTATTTATACCCCAAAGTCTTGTGCGATATTTAAACTCTTTCGCCTGATTCTCGGCAACTTTCGCCGCTCGAGCCATCATTTCGACCCCCCAGCTTTCGCATCCGTACTCAAGAGCAGCGTGAAGAACTGCATTACCAACACCTGATCCTAAGTCGACAAATACTGAAGATGGCCGGAGGCCAGCCTTTTGGAACATTTGCCGTAAAAGAGGCCCCAAGAGTTCGCCGTATACATTATCCGTAAATGCTTCTATCGAGTTAAAACAATATTAGCGAATCGGTATCCTCCATGCACATGCCGGAATAAACGAGAAACATACTCTCATCCTCTTTCACCAACTTAGCCTCTTTCGAGACTACCCTCTGATAACACTGTGTAAGAATGTAATCCACTAGCGTACTTGGCAAAACTTCCAAGTTCTCGATATTATGCTTCATCGTCCCGTTTTTCCTCATATCCCTCACCAAAACATTATATTCCTTTAAAACACACATATAATCCCTTTGTTTTTTTGTATTCTTGAAACGATTGAGTCTTCGTAAGATACCATTCTCCTCGTTAAGGATGGCTTCCGCTTGATCATCCGTCATAAGGCATTTGGCGACTGTTTCGACGGTGGCAGAGATATCATCGATAGGTCGGAATTCATCGAGGTCGTCCGGTATTACAAGGCTGTATTTTTCGGTTAGGGGACTACCGACGTGGTGTAGTGAGACATCGGTGGGGAGTCCTAGATCCTGCGAGAAATCTGCAGGTAGATAGATTTATTAATACTCCTAGCCATATTTATCTCGTATATGATGTAGCGAAGTAAAGAAAGAAGTGAACATACATAGTTTATACCCTCCGGTGCTAAGATTTGCGATACTCCGTGCATCCACAATCCTGAGTGGACGGTCTGTGAATGAGTCCGGGTTTACCATGTTCCTCTTTTCACCGGAGTATATCGTGACATCAGACTCAAGTGACCGACTTGCCCGGCTCTTCCGTCGTAGATCCGACATCTCAGAGTTATTGTCTGACTCATCCTCACTACTTGACAAGCGATTTTCAAGTTCTAGCGTACGTTTGGCAAGAGTAGTCCTAGATTTCTGCTTTTTGATGGGTGTAGATGATGACGACCGGACATCGGCGGAGAAGTAAACACTGCTGCTACCACTACCGCTGGAGTTTGGAGTATCGGCGCGCGATGATTGGAGCTTCCTCTTGCGGGACGGTTGGGAAATATTCGTGACAGTAGCGGTGGATCCGTTACTGCTGACGTAACGTGGTTCGCGGGAAGAAGGAGGAGGGGAAGGTTTCGCGGTTTTTGAGGCAGGCACGAGAGTTCTGGTGACTTTTATCGTTTCCGAGACCTTGGTGATATTGGTGCCCTTTTTATGGAACTGGTTGAAGAACGACATGCTGGGCTGCCAAACAAAAACAAAATATTGGACGAAAAAAGGGGTGACAGTTAAGGCACGCGCACGAGGAGATGAGAGAGAGAGCGGACGGGAGGGAGCCGAGTGGGTAGGTATGCGCTGTTGGCTTATCGGGATGCTGCAGAAGGAAAGAAACTGACAGGTACTAAAAAACGGTCCAACGGTTTGTTGATGGGTGAAAAAAATGATAGTGTGACCGAATCGAGGTTGAGATGATGTAAGGGAATGGGATAAATTTGAGGACGGCTGGGGGGTTTTTTTCCTTGGGCTGAAGTTGCGCTGAGTAGTGGAGATATTATATGACGGTATTATATTAAAGAGAATCGCATAGCTAGAGAGGGAAAGGTGAACGAAGGGTAGAAAGAGGAGTATAGAAGAGAAGGGAAGTAAGGGAAGAGGGAAAGGGAAAGGACGAGACAGGATGAGGTGGGATGAGAGAATGAGAGTTGAGCAGACAAGCAAAGAAGGTTTTCGAGTTTTCGCCTCGCCTGGTTGGCCTTAAACCTTGGAAGGCACCCCAGTTCGTGGTACGAACAAGCTAGGTGAATACCCAAGCTAAGAAAGCTAGCTGTGAGCAAGATAACGGTAGATCGGATGAAAAGCCTTCTTATGATAGTTTCAACCTGGGGGGGACGAGAGAGAGCGGGAGGAGAAAAGGGAAGGTCCAGTCGACGATATTGAACATATTATATAATACAATCGGCCATATTCGCTGTTTGGCGGCGTCGGTGATGCCAACCGGATTTAGTGGATCCGGATCCTTAACAGTTCAAAACATCAGACTGCAGTCAGTTTGCCCCTAGGTTTAAGTGAGTAAGTGATGCATTTAGGAAGTAATTAGGATGGACAAGTCGTGGCTGTCTGCTATATTAAGAAATAGGGAGTAAGAAGTAAGAATTCCGCAGTAGGCACTTACTCAAGTAACTTGGTATTTATATTTATGTTTGAGGATTCAGCAGGCGGGTGGGACAGGCTTAGGCTTAGACTTGGACTTCCTGGCTGTCAAATGCAATGCAGGAGAAGAATGCGGCTGTGAAGGCCTGACCGTTCACGTTTGTTCAATGTTCTTGCTTGTCCCTGGCAGCTTAGTTTGCGCTACTGGGTGGTAAGGCCCGTATTTTGGACTATCCGAGACTAGAGTATTAGTATATTAGAAATTCCGGGTACCATTCATACCATCGTCTCCAAACATCATCGTGTCAGTCAATAACTGAAGCAAAGAAGGAAGGAAAGATGGGGAGATGAGATTTATATTCCATGTTGGAATGTTTCCGAGGAGAGGTTGGATGAATGCGGCATGTGTTGTGAATGTGTTGTAGATGTGTTGAGATGTCGTTAACATGGCCAACACATATTCCAATCATCGCAACGTCACCAACAACGCTTTCCTTCTTTCTTCAACTATCACAACTTATCACAACCTCCTCGTCTCCACAATCTATCCATATCGGACATCGGCCACCCGATATCATACCAGTACTACTAGTACCACCATTATCATTATTAATATCACGACCAATCCGACTCGATAACATTAGCATGAATGCCGTCTCTCATCCCCGACTCCGGTGACAATGCGCCGTCCTCGAATCCCATCTTCTGGTCAACCACTGACATTCCACCCTCCTCAGATGTCATCCTCCAGATCAACGCCATCATCTCTGGAACCCCCCTCGCTCCCGTCCGCTACCTCACCGACATAACCCCATCTCTTCTCCTAGACCTTTACGAACTTCTCTTCCACCTCAAACTTCCTTATGCCACCCCACGAGACCATTCGCCGGAGTCGCAATTGCGCAATATCCGTATCTTAATCGGTCATATCGCTCACGATATCCTCAAGATGGATCTGTCGTTCCTGGAACCTCATAAGATTATCAATGGCGACGATAAGGCTTTACGGGATTTTATGAGGATATTCCTCGGGGTTACGAAACTTAGGAAGGCGTACCTCGAGAAGAGGGAGAGATATCGACAACAACAGGTGGCTGGAGCGACGAGTACGGTACGGGGGAATGGTGTGAGATGGACAGGAGGCGATGACAATGGAGAAGAGGAGCAGGAGGAGGGAGAAAATTCAGTTGATGGCTCGGAACATACCGTTCGTGCGACAAAGGACAACCTCCCCAATAAACATCACGAAAGCATTCTCAAAAAAAGCGCTGTGACACCCAGAAGGACTGCCACGGCCATCAAAAGGACACCTTCGACAAAAGCTTCTACGAATGACACTTATACACCTTCGGTATACAGGCCTCGTCGGGTCTCCATAACCGAGAATGAAGCCCCTCCCCTTCCTGCCCTCTCAGAAACCAGTTCGGTCCCTTCCAACTTCATCCAAAACTCCAATGAGCGAATTAGCAACATCTGGAGCAGGCTGAATACTATTGGCAGTAACGGTTATCCTTCGGATAGAAGCTTAGAACGTTTGTCCACTCATCCACCTCGGAAACCCCTCTCAACTATCCTTCAAGACCCAAATCAACAGTCCCACGACAATCAACCCCACAATGTTCAAACTAGTCCATCCAAAGCTCGACCTCAACCTTCCCTGGCAGAACCCGGACCTTACCTCAAAGCCTGGCTAGACACCACCGGTACCGATATTTCGACATCGAGCCATCAACCCCGCTCCAACCAAACTACACCTGAAAAACGGCCACCTAGTCATAACATCCTTCCACCACTACCAGAATCGCCGTCCCAGGAGTCCTTCGCAAAACGACCTAGTTCCTCCCGAAATCCTCGCCGCACCTCCCAAAGGCCGACATTTCCTCTCCGTAGGGCATCGTCCGATCCTACCTCTGGAGCATTAGGTATCGACATATCGAAGGCAATGTTTTCGAATTCGCCGATTAGAATATCAGGCCATGCGGCAAGGCATCATGAAAGCGATAGCTCAGGGGAGGAGGGTGGACTAGAAGACGACGATACATCGGAGATACATTCTCCGACATCGTCGATTGCTACCTCGGCTTTGTCAGTCAGTTCCGTGGAATGGAGCGACACCGCTAGCATCAAAGAACTTCGACAGAAGCGATTAGAAGCACTCGAAGACATCAAAAGGGAACAGGAATCGGCTATGACACCCGTCAAGTCTCAACAGTTACAAGGAGGAGACGATACTATCACACCTGTCTCGAACGAACCCCAAAAACAAATAACACAAGAACACGGAAGGCGGAGGAGTTCTATCCCTTCGGAGTTTATGCATAATGGAAATAATAGTGCTGGGAAGTCAACAGTTTCTTATGAGACTATCTCGCCAAATTCATCTGCGTCAATGTGGAGGGCAAAACGAAACGATCAGGAAATGGCATCGATGCAACCGGTTACGGCTGAAGGATCTCCAATGCCCAAAAGGAGTTTACGAGGACTTCAGAGATATAGACATGATTATGATGACGAAGAAGATGAAGAAGGATATAGGGCTGGTCCCGACGATACATTTACGACTAGGAATACTGCCGATCTGGAATTGGAGTTAAAGGGACTAGATGCGGAGGGCTTGAGTGAGAGTAAACGCCAGATCATGCTGTTTGAACGGTTGATTAGAAGGGCAGTGGATAAGAAGATTCCAGGGTTGAAGGAGGAAGGCAGGACGAGGAAAGTGGTGGGTGAGGAAGGTAGTAGGCAGGCGGGTAAGTAAGTAGAGTACATACGCTGGCGGGACTACTATGTATACTGTATTTACTGTTACATTTACGTTTTGCTTTTGCAGTTTTTCTTTTGATTCTTTTGCAGCGATGGTTATGCTTAACCAGGGACGAAGGGATTTTGGGTATAAATAATTCAGTATGCGGGATGAACGGTTGGCGTTTTTTATTCTTGTCCCCTTTTTCATGAATTGATTGTTGGTTGATTTGGTTCATAGAGCATGCGTGTGATATTGGGGGTCTGGAATGGGGTTTGGCGATGCATGTGCCTCTTTTGTTTTGTTTTGTTTTCTTTTCTTCTTGCGATTTGATGAAATTTTTGAGTACATTTATGTTTAATGGTTCTACGGGGAAGTCCTGGTTCACGAGACAAGGGGAAGTCTACGATTCACTTGATTTTTCAATTCTTATTCGGGCAATGATCAAAGTAGTATGATGCATTATGCAGATCTACGCGGCACCATTTGGTTTACAAGATAAATGCAGATTGAACAACGAATTCTGATTATATAAAATACATTAAGAAGTTAAAGGGCCCGCACATTTAGTCAGCTTGGATATATATAATCTAGCTGCCGTATGCAGAAAGTGAGTAAAGGTAGTGGTAGTAATAGTACAAAAGGACTCGAACCACCGGGTATCAAAGGGCTATGAAACATAAAAAGGAAAAAAGAAAAAAATGGAATCCTGTTCCCGCTGATGGAAGAAAAATATATAGGGGGTATCAGGAATATAATATAGAAAAAGGAGGAAGAAAGGAAAAACGTTAAACCGATCGTGTATTTTTTATCCCTAAGTGGCTGTTCCTTGGGATAAAAGATACCGATCTTTGTCTTGTGAATCGTAAATGGGTGTGCCGTTATAAAAGAAAAGGAAAGAAAAAGAAGTCGGCTAATCAGCGCTGCTGGATGTGGTATTTTCGTATCTGTTCGTTTCTGTGTGATGTGGGTTTTGAGATTTGGGTAATGGCTAAGCCGTGGCTGGGACGTCTTTGTTGTTGATGAGTTCCCTAGCTCTAATGATTCTCGTCATTCCCTTCTCTAACTTTTCCAGTCGTACTCGTTTCTCCGCGTCTCGCTTTTCCAATACCTTGACCCTTTCCTCGAGTTTCGCTCTTGATCGTCGTTCATCCGCTACCATGTCGTTCGCCTGTTGGAATAACGTGGCCGATAGTTCTTCGACCTCGTTTTTAACCTGCGCTAATTGCTTTTCAGCAATTTCTCGATTTCGACGTTCGGAGCAGAGGGCGTTTGAGAGGTCGTCCAAAGCTTGGCTGTCCATCGATGCGCGAGAGAGCGGTTCAGGCGGTGTAGGAGGTCTTTCAACAGGTGGCGGAAGTTCAGTTGTAGGCGGAAGAGCGGTACGATAGAAGAATGAATTTATCTTTTGTGTGCTAACTTTAGACATATTCTGCAATGTCGCTGTGACGGTGTTCGAGCGTTTTAGGGGGGACAAGGGGGTATTCTGTGATACGGGGGCTGCAGCTGCAGCGGCAGTGTTTATTGAGGCGATAGAACTGGTTGTGGAATTGCTAGATTCGGATTTACGACGTAAGTCGTGGACTTCCTTTTGTGCTTGAGCGAGGCGTTCGGCTATTGGAATGTGGGAAAAGAAGATAAGGTTAGTTTACATAAGTAACTTTTGTGGAATGGAGAATCATCGGTTTCAGGTTTTTGGCACCCAAGACTTTAGTTCCAGGTACGGGAATTCATCTTCAGGTACGGAAAAGTGAAAGCTTAAAATATGTACTTGTACTAGATCCAGATAGGGTTCGTGTTTGCGGAAGGGTTACATACCAGCCATGACAGCGCGAACACTGAATTCTTTGACTTGCTGCTCTAATTCCTCGATTCGCAGACGGGCTTCGAGAGGATAATCTGCTTCAGAGGAAACTGTGAAGGGTGTACCGCAGTTCTTGCAACGGCAGGTGTCATCTGACGATGTAGGTGTCGGAGAGGTGGTGGACATTGTGGGAGGTTGTGGAGCCGTTGAAGGCGGTACGGAGGACGGTCGCAACGATGAGAATGATAAGGCCGATAGCATGGAATAGTGGGGCTTTGCTGTATCGATACTTGATTAAGGGAAGTTGATAAGTTGGATGAAGTGAGGTTGATGAAATGGAGATGCGATAGACTTGTCGAGGGGCACTTGTTCTTATAACGTCGACAGCAAGAAAATGGGAAATGTGTTGTTTGTTGTGTGACCGTCCGGTTTGGGCGCGTTTGCTTGTTTGGGAATAGTCAAAGTGGCAATTGATCGTCGGGTGTGGTTTAGTCGGCTTGTTCTGGTCGGGCTCGACGGGCTCAAACGATTTTCGGGATGATGTCGAAATGTCAAGAATCTTGGAAGTTGTCGAAAAGAAATATACAAAATGAATGTCATAAAGAAAAGGTCGGGGTTCCGGGTGGGAGTCGATGTCTTTTTAACAAATACTTCGGGGCGAGTGAAACGAAACAACCGCAAAAGAAAAGAAAGGTCAAAAGGCAGGCGCAGTGTGTTTTGTACTGGTCAAGAAGTTGTATCAGATTTTTGAAGCCCCAACTTGACTCGAAGGGGGTGGGGACACACACACAGCTAACTTGTGGTTAATAGCCAGCCTGTTACAGAAATGTCCGCAAGGAATGCTCTCAGCCAATCACCCTCAACTTCTCGAGCTTCCAACTTTTTAAAATTTTGAACCTCACTCGTACTCGCTCGCTCGCTGGTCGCGCGGGCGCAAATAAGGGAAACGAAGAAATAAGGCAATATAATGATGCGGGCTTAGTGTAAAGGTCCCGCACGTGCCTGGGAACTCACGCAATTTGTTCGCTGTGCCCGCTCAAGCCCTCCATACCCGAACGGAGAGAACACAGTGACAGGTTCTGAATGGCTTCTCTTGGAGAGAAACGCTTAATTCGACTGATTGCTTTAATTAAGCAAAATACAACGAACAAAAAAAGAGAGAGAAGAAGAGGAAGACCAGTCAAAGTTGCGTGACGGAAAGAAAAGATATACAAGCCAACTTAAGGGGTGGTCAGAATGCTAAATACCTTCACTGAATCCCCATCCATCAGACCAAACGGAGGGAACGGCTGCCTCGAACCAAGTGCCATCTGGGGAAATGCCTGTTCGCCGGCCTGCATTATTCATATGCTTCCCTTATCGTCTCCACCAGTTACTTAACACCCACATCCATTTTCGAATGTGATCCCGCCCTCGATTTCCAATATCAAGAAAGTAAAAATCCCGGATAAAACCCATCCTACGCTGCATAAGGGATAGCGAATTTTCCCATAGACTACGTTTCTTCTCGGCTGTTGGAGCGAGAAACCTGCGGCGTGCATGCCTGTGCGAGGGGTTTAGTTATCCAACACTGGTTGCTGCTGTCGCTGCTGCCGCAGGCATGCATGCAGGCACATAACTACACTACAGGCCCCATCTCCACCATCTTTTGACATCGAGACACCCTGCAAGCCTGCCCGTTAAAATGATGGGCCTGCAGGTCCGAATGCGATTTCGGGCAAGCGCTTAGTCTTGGGAATAACCACACACACCTCCACGGTTGCCGTATGGCACATGTTTGGAGCATTTCCCCAAGACAGAAACTTAAAATCAAATAAAATAAATTGAATCTTTTAATTATAAATGCAGGGCGGCATATCGAGCACGAGACCCCTCCTAATTAACGTGCGAGCGTATCATACCATATCATTGTTTATCGTGGGTGGCGGTGGGTTATGCCTAAGTTCGTATTTGAGGGATATTGAGCTTCCCGAATGGGCCATTCGGCGGCCGAATTCAAGGATGCGCTGATGCGAAAAATAGGTCGGCAACTTGTTAACTAGACAACTTTGTGGATTTAGGATATCTCATGCTACGTGTGCGTGTGCATGAAATCGATTCTATGGTTGGATTTACATAACTAGCTATGTCGTAGGAACATCTGTATGTCAGAGGTTTACCAAACAAGTAAGGAGGGGACGTCGAAAGACCACACCTACGTAACAAGTTTAACCGTTAACATTGATCCAGTCTGAAGTCGTTCGAAATTCATGCATTAGTGTGGACGGTTATGCATGTCCTAGCCAGGTTGGAATTGATCAGAAACCGCTTAATCCTCATCTGATCTGTCCTTCTAGATTCAACATTTGATCTTCCATCTTCCCTTTCCTCTCTATTCTCAGAACTCTAGTTAGAGTACTAGAGCACTCTCTATTTCGAAAAATTTCGTGGAAGTAGATTAAATTTCCTTTTTGTTCAATCGAAGATCTATGCGTGTCTTCTTCCTCTTGTTTCCTTTGCATTTCATTGATATGCATGTATGCAAGGCAATTATTCTCGAAGATCTTGAAGTTCAAGGAGAGAGCCTCTCATGACGCGGGGAAAGCCGTCTTTGGTAAGTGCCGCTGAGATATCGATATCGGCCCTGCACTGGGCCCTGCGCACGGACTCGGTGCAGAGTAAGCTGTGCCGCCTCACCACATCCATCTCCACCTTGCCGTCCAACCGACCATTCCAATTGCCTTCTCGAACCCAACTATGGCACAGCAAGAATTTTAAGCTGAAACCAAATCCAAGAAAAAATTGGAAACCAGATTTCCGATCTATCTCAAGATCTCTCTGTTTCTTCAAACGAATGAATAATGATAAGAATAGCCTGTACACATATAGTACACTCGAGTACAAGGTAACTGCTACAACTTCAAACGTAACGGAGGAAGAGGCAAGGGTGCAACCGCTTCCATCCCCGAACAAAAAGTCCATCCCCAAAAAACACATTGTTACCAATGTTAGTAATGAAACATCAAAACGTGACAAAAAGGTGACATCAACGGATAACGAAACATGGGAAATGAAACGCGAACGCCAATCCAATGCAATCAAAAACACAGAAACCCAAAATATGAACATGAGTTGAGATGTTGGAATATTTAGCTTTGAAAGAAAATGCAAACTGTCTAGAGGTAGTTCAAGGGTAAATGCAGTATTTCGTAATTCATGTAGGACAACGGAAGCTAAGTGAGGGAGGTACCATTTGAATTCAAGGCAGCCAAATTTCACAAACAAAGAGGCGTAGAAGGGGGTGAGTGAGTTTATGTTAATATGTTAGACTATTGCTGTTGGCATTGAACGTTGGAGCCATCCTCTTCATCGTTGTCGGAATCCTATAATTATCGTAGGTAAGCATTGAGAATAATATCAAGAATAGTAGGAGATAACATACCTCATCCTCCCAGGCAGCTGCCCCAGCTGGCCCGCCTTCATTATCGGCCTGAAAACTTGTCAACATCACACTTTCAAGGAACCGTCATAATTTAACTTACGTCGAGATCGGTCAGTACGAATTGAACCTCATCTACGTGCTCCACGTCATCGAACTTGGGGGTCTGGCCTTCAGGTAATACAACTTGGATTTTTGCGATGTTGTTGTCATCTGCCAACCACTCCTCGTCCGGCCAAACCAAGTCAATGATCAAGTACAGATCCCCTTTAGCTTCGCCTCGTTTATGAGGCATTCCCTCTCCATCGATTTTCAGGACTTGACCCTGTTGAAGCATCGTGCCCTTCTTGTGTTCGATCGAGATACCACGCCCATCGAGGTGCTGTAAAACGACTCGGGAGAAACCACAAATGGCTTCTCGGAGTGTGACTTTGATGGCGTGAGTTAAGTCTAAGTTGGCGCGGGCGAATGATTCGTGTTCCTTCTCATTGATAACGAATATTATGTCGCCGGTGGTATAGCCAGGCTATTAATCGTTAGCTTCTGTATTTTAACGGAGGGGTTTAAACGGTTGTCTCGTCGTCAGGCTTCCCAACTGTGGTAAACGGGAATACCTACAACTTCATCTGCTTCGCCTTCCAAAACGATCTTCTCCCCATTCCTAAATTCGAAAATTAGAACCCCGCCCCCACTTACCAAGAAAGTATTCCGGGCAGAACTTACTTTGCACCCCTGGGAATGTAGATCTCAAGGACCTTCTTTTCTTCCTTGACGCAGGCTCCTTTGCACTTCTTGCACTTTTCCTTCTCTTTGAAGATCTTTCCATTACCATGGCAGACTGGACATGGGACCTCTTCTCTTGTAACCATATTCCTACCAACTTGTCGAAGAGATGTCGTAGAACCTGTGCCTTCGCAGTTGCTGCAATCCTTCGGCTTCGCCCCCTCCTTGCCGCCAGACCTACGATTCCAAGAACGTTAGCATGTCGATGTTCGTCTTGTGCTCTGATATTTTTCCAACTTACCCTTTGCATGACGGGCAAAGCACATTTCTGGAGGACCCAAACTTGACAGTCTTGCCCTTGTACACCTCCTCCAAAGTGACTTCGTATTGATGAACCACATCCCTTCCCCTAGGCTTCTGGCCATCTCCCCGCATACCACCCATGCCGCCCATGCCAGGCATCCCGTGAAAATGCATCCCGGGCATCCCGCCCATACCCATACCACCCATCATGTTGATAAAGTCTTCGAAATCCATGCCACCAGGTCCTCCCATACCAGGGTTGTTGATACCTTCGATTCCGAACTGATCGTAGGTAGCACGTTTCTCGTCATCGAAAAGGATTTCATAAGCGCTGCTAACAGCCTTGAACTTGATTTCAGCTTCCTCACGGAGATGTTCGGGTTGTTTATCGGGATGGTGAGCAAGAGCGGCCTAGTTATATAGAGTATAAGAGCTTTATCTAGAAATGGGAGTGCGAATTGTTAAGTAGCTAACCTTGTGGTATGCCTTCTTGACTTCTGCCTTGGAGGCGCTCTTCTCGATACCGAGGACGTCGTAGAGATCTATCGTTTCACCTGTCGCGTTCACTGAGAGAATGTTAGAATAATTTAGGATCTAGACTAGGTGAGTGGCATCGGGACCTACTTTTTGCTAAATTCGGGCGACAAGAGATCGCAGGACGCTGGGAGAAGTGGGGTGGTGAAGCTCTGGGGTAGCTTGGCGATATCAACAGCTATCAATATTAATATCGTCGTCCTTTTTGTGGCTTGAATTTGGATAAAACCCTCTTAGTGGAATAACAATTAGTAAGATAAGCTGACAAGGCGATTGTATGCTACAGCTTACTGCGAGCTTTATTCTTTTTCTTTGAGGTACGGGGTTTAGGTGTGAAGTCGATATCGCAAAGGTGGCTTTGACAGAGAGAAAACAAAAAAAAGGTTTCGCGGATTTAAATTTCTGCGTCGACTTTTCGGCAGCAGCCGTTTCACAAACAAGCCCCATTCGGCCCCCACCACCGGCACTGAGACTCCCGCCAGACACGACCTCCACCGCCACTACATGTACAACCAGCCTCCATCATGATTCGCCCTAACGGACTGCTCGTCGCCCGCCGTATACTCCACCGTCGTCCATTGACAAGTTCATGGATCTGTGAAAGCTGCCGCA
The DNA here is from genome assembly GCA_036971725.1 of Arthrobotrys conoides. Taxonomy (NCBI): domain Eukaryota; kingdom Fungi; phylum Ascomycota; class Orbiliomycetes; order Orbiliales; family Orbiliaceae; genus Arthrobotrys; species Arthrobotrys conoides. Next base: position 2,149,701 of record JAVHJM010000003.1, on the reverse strand, counting down.
CATTCTCGACTGGAAGGGCTAAGATAGCCGACCCCACCAGCCCCGCGCGAACACGGTTCGCACCTTCGCCGACAGGGTATCTGCATCTCGGATCTCTTCGAACCGCATTATTCAACTACCTTTTGGCGAAACGTACAGGAGGACAATTCTTACTACGAATCGAAGATACAGATGAGGTTAGCTAGGATCCACTCCTACTACTATGCATGAAGTTGTCGAGTCTGGCGTCTGGGAATGGTATCAAATGTTCAATTGGTTGGAAATATGAAGCTTACTGGACAAGAAACGAACAGTACAAGGGGCTGAAGAGGCTCTGTATGATATCTTAAAATGGGCGGGACTACAATGGGACGAAGGTGGGTTTCATCGGACGACTTGCATGTACAACCTATGGCTAACGGTTGATAGGTCCCCAGGTTGGAGGAAACTATGGACCGTATAGACAGGTAAAGGCATTTTGACATCTCCACTCATGCAATGTATCTGATTAACTTGATTTTACCATTTTTAGTCCGAGCGCTCTCACATCCATAAAGAGCACGCCGAACAATTGCTAGAGGTCAGCTATCTCCTTCGACATACTCTACCATTTTACGCCCTTCTAATACATAACAAATCTAGACCAAACATGGCTACCGATGTTTCTGTAGCATTGAGCGACTCCGTTCACTCGCCGAACAACGACGAGCCCTCGGTTTAACCTCTGAATACGATCGAACATGCGCATCCCTCGACCCGGCCGAATCCGCTGCCCGTGCAGCAGCCGGCGAACCCTACGTCGTCCGTCTAAAAGTCCCAGATGTCTATCCGATGTTTACGGATGCTGTTCACGGACGTATCAAACCTGGCCGTGCAACTGTTCGTCATGGAGAACCTGCGTTCGAGGATCCTATTCTTCTGAAACAAGATGGATTACCGACGTATCACCTCGCAAATGTTGTGGATGACCATCTAATGGATATCACACACGTAATTAGAGGTGCTGAGTGGCTACCTTCTACGCCTAAGCATGTTTTTATGTATCAGGCGTTTGGGTGGGAGCCGCCGGTGTTTTGCCATGTTGGGCTATTGATGGATATGGAAGGGCATAAGTTGAGTAAACGGACAGGAGACGTGCATATATCGGAGTATAGAGACAAAGGGTACTTGTCCGAGGCTCTCCTGAATTTTGTGGCTCTTTTGGGGTGGAATAATCGGTTGAAGAGTGATGTTTTGCCGTTAGAGGCTTTGGTTGAGAACGTATGTCATACGATCTTCCGGCTCTTAAGATTTTTAGAATTTCTATATGCGAGACTATCTACTAATTATGAATCGATATAGTTTTCTATCAAAGATCTCACAAAAGGTAACACTAAAGTCAACTTTGGGAAGCTAGACTACCTCCAAAAGGCCTTCATAGCCGCATACTCAATCCCAGAAGATGGCGACACCAGTAAACCGTCCGGCTTCATGGACTCCATCGTCGAAGCAGTCCAAAAAGCTGTCGCAATCAGATTCCCAGAAGTTCCCGAAGAACTTCGACACCCAGAATATATCGCCGCAATCCTAGAATCCGACATGAAAAACTACATCACCCCGATTAAATTCGTGGAAGCCCACGATTACTTCTTCCTACCGAACCCAGATTGGGATTCAATCGAGGCAAACGTATATAGAGAAAAGATGTCAGGCGAAGATGTGATCAAGGGGAAAGACGCATTGGCAACTATCGTAAAAGCAATGAAGAAGCGGCCGTCAGATTTGTTGGAGTGGAATGATGCTTATATTACTCGTATACTGGGGGACAATTGGGAAGATGAGGATTCGAGGAAGATGGTACAAAGAACCTTGAGATATGCGCTCGCGGGGGGTAAGGGTGGGCCGGGGATTCATAAACTTATGTTGATACTTGGGGAAGAGGAAGTTATACGGCGATTGGAAAGTGTGAAGTGGTATGGAAAACGTGGGCAGTTGGATGAGAAGGGGAGAGTAATTATGACTTGGAAGGAGACTCGGGAGAAGACGGATGTAGATGATGATGAGGAACTCGACGAATTGTTGAAAAAGAGCAGCCAGGTATAGGCAGGAAGCCATGGGCGTTCTATTACATAAGGCAACCTAAGGATACTTTATGGAACAAAGAAGCCCGGCTAGAGGGGGCACCAGTTTGCGGTAAATGTACTCATTTTAACTAGCTCTGTACAATAACTATGGGCGTCGAGCGTGGCCACGCAAATTTACTCGTGTTTTTTTTACAAACAGGTGCATTTTTTTATCGTGCTATAGAAAAAAAGTGGCTTATCTCTGGTGGTCCCCGTGGTCCACGTTTCCTCACTGTCTACCTAATCGGTGTCAATTGTGAGGAGGGGTTCTTTGAGATCCATATCACCTCATGTCGGTGCCAAATCGGCTAGCCTACAGAGTCTAAAAGATGAAGTCCGTTAACAAAGCCCTAATCTTCTATATCGGAGCATGCGCAATTGAAATTGCCAATGCCTGGAAAATAGGGCGTATCGTCGGTCCACTTCCAACGGACGGTGTTCCCGAACCCTCCCGGCCCGAAAAGAACTATATAAGTATTCTTACAACCCAAGGATTGTACTGAACTGAGCATGGGTACCACACGCCTAACCCGAGAACGAAGGATCAAAAACGATCGAAACAAAAGGCTTGAAGGTTTGCTCAATGCCAACTAAGGAAACGCAGCTAAAAACCTCGACGACGACGACGATTTTGTCGGCAGCGATGACGATCAGGATGAAATAAGGCCAGTTGTCTTTCAAGGTATACAGATCAAACAAGGAAATGCGGCTCAAAACCCACTGTCCGAGGTTAGATACATAGCCCTTTGGGGCAGCAAAAACTGCGAAGCGGTTCCTCAGGTGATTATTCACTTCTGGGAGGGCTTCCCAGGACTTATTCAGGACGCAAACTTTGGGATACTGAAAAGAGCTGTAGAAATACACGAAAAAAACTTTGACCTCGAAAAAATGGGATGGTGGTCATGGGGTGAAGTCCTATCCTTGCCGGATGGAACAGACCGGTTTCCCTGGGTTCCCGAGGGAGGCATGGCATGGCGAATCGCGAGGAATCTACGTAGACGAATGAGATATGGGAGTTACGTAGTGGTACCAAATGCGATCAGAGTTGGATATTTTGAAATGGTTCCAGGAACTGGATTCGAATTGAACGAGGAAAAATGGGTATCAGAGAACCCGGAACTTGGTAATCCCGCATCCCCGGGGATTTTACATGAATACACCCTCCCGGAATTTGACAATGGGCTTATTGCGGTACCGAAGTATCGACATGAGATTGGAATGATAGATGGCACGGCGAGAGAGAAAAGGGGAAAGGCGGAAGCAAATCTCCGGGCGAGGGAAGCGGTTCGAATTGTCAGCACGGGTGCTTTGATTGGGGCAAAGAAGAAAGCGAATCCTGGAAAACTCGTTGACGTTGCCGGGACAAATAAAAGTGCGTGCCCCGAGCCCCCTGTGAACGCAAATGCAAATGCAAATGCAGGTGCTAGTGCTGGTGCCAATCCACAAATCGGGACTACCAATCTACTAGCATCAGGAGAAAACGGTAACCGGGGAGATACTGATCAAATTGTATTCCCACCGTCTAGCGACGCTCTAATCGACCCCCAGCCAAGTTTCATCGCCAGTCTGTACCAATTCGGAGCGGCGGCATTGCTCCAACAGGCACAGATAGTTAGACATCAGCTAAATTACGAGCTTCGGCAACTATCCTATGAGCAAATGCTTGAATTACAGAACGACCCAGCATCCTCACTCCCACCGGATCAGTTAGTCGACATTTTGCACTTAACAAGACTCAAGAGGGAGATGATCGATGCCGGCTTGGATCATGAAACTGCAAAGGCTGTTATGAAACAAAAATTATCCGACCTACATAGGGACCGATCTCGGCCAATGGGTGGGAATATGGATCTGACGGATTCTGGATATGCGTATACGTATGGGTTTGGGTCCGAACGGATAGCACCGGATCAGTTAGGGCCAGAAGAAATACAAAGAATGCAGGAGTATGAGGAGGCCTTGCAAACGGAAGAAGAGGGGAAAGCTCTAAAAAAGGAAGAAGGTGTCAAAGAGGAGCAGGTTGTGAAAAAGGAAGAGGAGGGGCAAATTAAAACAGAGTAACAACCCACTAAGGAGGTACATACATGTAAAATGCATATCTAGATAGGTCGTGATATCTGATGGTCCGTGAATATAATTTTTTGATGCCGGTCTACTGTCTAACGTTTGCCAGCATATGCGGCTACACAGCTAACAAGTTTACGCTCTTGACTCTAATTATAATCCATAGGCAATATTTGCGGGTCTACATGCGTCCGTATTGATTGTGTTGATTCGTGTCGTATTTTGCGGCAGGGATTCACTAAGCCAGTCTCGTAACCATCACTAAGCTTCGAAGTAGTCTCGACACTAGACAACTTGGCTGAGGTTTCGAAGCTAGTCTCGTAACTGGCTTCGTTGCCAGCCAATCGTAACCAAAATATGTCCAAAGCCTTGTGAGTAAATTATTTGGATAGTGTCAGTGATTTGGGCTGTGAGATGAGGAGAGGTAATGTTGCGATCTATTTCTTTCATTGTAGCTACTTGTTTTTAAACTTGGGTAATTAATATTACCCAGGTAGGCCCGATATAATAATTCGCTAGACACCTTGCGTTAAAAAGTGAACCTAATTGTACATACATTCCCGATATGGTAAAAAAATCCTAGCTGCTCAAAATACATCAACAGAAAGCAATCGTCAAGCTCAACGCCAGTAATACCCGTTATTGAATTCGCTAGATATCAATCTCCTTCACTCCATCCGCATCCATGCCGGTTACCGTTCGCCCAATCGAGTTCACTCCTTAGCTGCTCCGCTCTAACACCGTTATCGTCGTCTCTCCAGATCCTAGCCATACAGTCGTCGCTAATCGAGATAACGTTCCTGTTGATATCCCATGCCACTCCGGTCACCTCCCTTCCGCTATGTCCTTCGATCAATGCTGTCCCTGTTCCGTTGTATAGTTCCTTTGCTGCTGTTACGCTAGCTGGCGCGCCATGAGGAACAGGCAAACCGTCATCCTCAGCCGGCGAAAGGTATTTTTCATCCGTCGGGAACAATACCAGAGTTCCATCCGTACTTCCCGTCGCGATTATAGCCCCATCCCTCGATATCGAACTCTTGACATAAAACGAGTTCGTCTTCAACTTCGAATTGGAATAAAAGTGGATGGGACCCCGGTCGAGATGTGATGTTGAATAAGCGTACAAATTCCCGTCTTTGCACAATGCATAGAGTCTTGAGCCGTCGGGCCCAAATGTCAATGACGTTATTCCGTAATCTCTATGCGGTTTAAAATCGTGGAATTGTGGTTTCGGTGCCTCGTATTCAACGAGTGGTTGTGAGTTTGGCGATTTTTTCATGAAATGCGATTTTCGTATATCCCAGACCTTGATGACAGCGTCGTTGTGCGATGCTGTTGCAATCTGATAAGGGTTCCTTGTGGACCAAACTGCTGATGTAACGGATATGGCTTTGTCACTTGCTCTGTGGCCGCCGAAGATACTATTGATTGGTTTTAAGCTGACACCTTGGTTGTCACCAAGAGATGTCCCAGTGGTTCGTAAGTCCCATATGTGTACATTTGAGTCCCGAGAGGACGTGAGTAGGAGATTTTGGTTGTCGGTGGAGTGGTTAATTTGTTTGACGGATCCATGATGACCAACCAGAACTGCAACGGGAATTTGTTTTTCGATATCGTTTACCCGGCATGTTTGGTCGCCGCTCGCTGAGGCCTATGGGAACTGTTAGCTATATGTAGATATTGGAATAAGGACCTCGGTCAGGGCTCACAATATATCGGTCGTCTGCAGACAAAGATAGATCGAAAATGGCGTTATCATGGACCATAACTGAGGCAGACTCTCGGTTAAACCCGCGATAGGTATAGCCGCCCTTTGCTAAAATCGAATCTTCGCCCCACGGACCGGTGCCGAGTAATCGAATGGCCCCGCATTCATATCCGACTGCGACCATGGGTGATGCTGAAAAAGAGCTGTTAGCAAAGTCGAATTTCTAGCATGGGATTGTTCGTATGCATACTATTAAAAGTTGCTAGGCAAAATGGCATCTGTGTAGCTGCACCGTCGGTGTAAAGATTCGTATCTTTTTCCTCAGAATAGAAACCTTCTGTTACCCATGACCGCTCTGCGAGAAGTTAGTAAGTGCCACGAATAGTTTATTCCCGGACCGGATGATGCATACTCCCAAGTCGGATCCCATTGATACCATCGGGTTCGTATCCAATCAATGATCGGTTCAAGTTCTGAAAACTGAAAGAAGTTGGCATCGGCTTTCGTCTTCTTGGTTTTTTGATATCCTCAAAGTCATCCACCAAACGGGATGGAGTTGCGGAGCGGAAACCATCCCTTTCGTCACCACCTTTTGCGATCTGTAACTTCTTAAGAAACGTGACGTCAGGGGTAGTGGCAGGTGTTAATAGTTGTGATTTGAGAGGCGAGGAGGAGAAGAGCGGAAGTGGTGATGAAGGGGCGTTTGTCGGAGATGTATGAACTTCATTGACGATTGTTGAAGAGACTTCAGCAAGCGGATTGCGGGTTCGTTCAGTCTGTCGATGTGCCCCTGCAAAGAAAGCATCCCGGCGTATCTTAGATGTCCGCGGTGAGCATTTAGGAAGCTTTGCAGGGATATCTTCCTTCAGACTAGAAGCTTTACGCTTCCGAGAACTTTTGACAGCAGAAGCGGAGGACATGATGGTGGCACCGAAGTTGATGTCAATAGGCAGGTGGTGATGAGGATGGTCCGGAAATTTGTGAAGCGTTGGAAGGGAGGTAAAATCACAACTAAAATTAATTATGGAGCCGTGTTGGGATAGTTGATTGATTTTGTGCGCGTGAAACTCGCGTGGTTTCCTATTATGGACATTCCCTTACTAGGAACGAGCTGGTACACGGTTGGCAGGGGCAACAAAGGCCCGACAACACATTCTCGACAAAATGCAACACTTGGAACAAAAGGAAGTCAGACTGAACAAAAGGCTGGTGTGTCTAGGAATCAAGGCTAGGTTTGTCTGGTTCCCAGGCTGGGTACAAGACTGTTCTAAGACCACGACTAGCCTGCAGACCGTTTTCTCTTCAACAGAACAGTGGTTCGATCTTATCTGGCGGGCAAGGGGTTTTATACAATGTATTTTATTATAGTATGAGTTGGAAGTTTACTCCAAAGAACGGTTCTACTACCTTGTAAAGAGAGACTAGTAGATATATATGTACAATGCTCTAATATACAATGCGTCAAAAAGGTATCAAGTGATAGGATCATTTCTTTTTCTTCACTCGCGATTTGTCTCTGTAGAAAAATATTGTTAGCACTATGGGCTTTTAGTATATTGACTAGAGGGATAACATACTTCTTCATACGCGGATCGACAACTTTGTATCGTCCCTTCACACCCCTGGGTCGCCCTTGAACACCCTTGTTTCCTCCTTTTGCAACAACGACACTTACAGCCTGCTTTGGTTTCTTCTTTGTCGCTCGATTTATCATCCTTGTGATCTTCTGCGCTTTCTCCTTCTCTGTCATTCCTTCTTCTTCCATCAACATAGCTGATTTCTTTCGTAGCTTCTCGAGTCTTTGATGAGCCTTGAACTTTTTTCGGTCCTTTGCTTCCTTGACTTTCTTGATTGGACGAGCGTTTAAAGCACGCAGCTTCTCCTTGATAGCTGCAGCACCAGCGGCCGTAATAGGGCGTAATGGTTTACTATGTTTGGCTTCGTCCTCGAGGAACCATTCCGGTAAGTTGTCTTTAGACCTGAAGGAGTATTTGTTGAAGCCATCATCGATGAGGTCGGCTTTGGATTTCTTTCCGAGAGCAACATCTTGGGCTAGGGTCATGGCTTCAGCTGTTATAATGTCGATATCTGGCTTTCCGTTCTTCGTTGGCTCCTTTTCGTTTGAATCCCAGAGGTCGTCTTTATTTGATTTCACGATTTCGATGCCACTGTCGCTCACATCGTCTTCATCACTCTCCGCGGTTTCCCTAGTATCATACCATTCGTCCGCATCCTCGATTGTTTCTGAACTGGACTCATTTTCGGAAATTTGATCTTCAGTCTCCTCCGTCTCTTCATCTTTCTCTTCATTATCATCATCAGCCTCTTCCTCATCTTCTTCCTCGCTGCTTCCACCCCCTTCAATATCACCGAACTCCTTGAAGATATCCTGATCAAAGAAGAGGGCTGCTTTTTTGCTTAAACCACTTGTAGTAGTTTGTTCGCTATCAAGAGAAGTAACGAGACGCTGTCCAGGCTCATTGTCCTCGTCTTCAGAAGAATCGTCATCATCGTCATCTTCCTCTGCGACCACATCCTCATCGCTTGTAACATCATCCTTTTTATCTTCGTCGATACCGTCCCATTCGTCATCATTCCCCTGTTTACGCGCCCGCTTCGCTTTGAACTTGTCATCCCTTTCTGCTTTTTTCTCGACATACTGTTCATACATTCTGTCCAGTTCGTCTTCCAATTGATCTTCTGCATCATCACTCTCTTCATTATCGCTTTCATCTTCCTTCTGGGCAGCCGCAGCTCGGGCTTTGGCCTCGTCTTCGTCAACAACCATATTCATCTTGCCTTTAACGACTTCTTTCAAGCCACCCGCTGCATCGACTGTTTTCAGCTTGAACATCGTTTGGTCATCCCCAGGCCCCGCCTGTTGTTCTAAACCAAGTTCCATGGGCGCAGTCATATGCATTTGCAATCGGACAATCTCTTTCTGTTTCCTCTCATTATCTCTTCTTTTCTCCTTCCTCTTCTTTTTTGTTTCCTTATCATGCATAGTTTTAAGATCTTCTTCTAGCTGGAGCTCCTCGTCCATTGGCGTGATCTCTGCCGTCTCTTCAGCCTTCTTCTCTTCTTCCTCCTCCTTCTTCTTCTTCGCCGACCACCCGAATTTGTCTCGTATAGCTAGACGCCATTTCAGGAGTATCTTAAAATCCCTCCTTCCCAGAACCCTCAAATCGTCGCAACATTTCCGTATCTCAGGAGTTGTCTCTGGAAGCCGCGTTATAGTGGCTGTCGCGATGTCATTCGTATCTGTGAATGTAAACTTGTTCATAGAACCAAGCAAGGCTATTGGGTCCGTTGTCTCGATGAACTCCTTAACTGGTATCTCTTTATATAGTAGATTATCGCCCTCCTCGTAACCATCTCTCTTCCTCTTCTTCTTCTCCGGATTGTAAACCTTCGCCTCGTTATTCGGTGTAGCATCGGGCAACTCCTCAAAGACGGTTTTCGGATCCAAGAACTTTGGATCTACACGCTTTGGCGCAAGATACCCCCTGCAAACGACGAAAATTTCGGCTGAAACGTTACGAGATGAGGGTGGCTTTGTTGCCTCGACTTTCTTAAATAGCTGGTTAAACACCCACAGTAACGAGTTGTAGTCCTTAGATCTGAAGATCTTTGTGACGAAAGTTCCGCCTTCAGCCAAGAATTCCGTCGCAAGTTTTAGCGATTGAAGTGCAAGTTCCGCTTGTGTGAAAGCGTCCTGAACCCAGGCTGTACCAACGTTCGGGGCACCATCGTGGAGAACTGTATCGGCCTTCCAAGTCTTCAGGTGTTGTCGCAGTGTCGCCCGACATTTATCAGTTGTGATATCGGAAACAAAAGTGATGACCTTTGGTATCGGTTTTATCGGTGAAAGGTCGACTCCGACGATTAAACTAGAATTCGGCATGTTCTCCGCCGCCACTTGAAGCCATCCCTAGCAAAGTGATGGTCAGTCGCCCAGTATTCCCTCGAAAAATAGGGTGAACATACTCCTGGTGCAGCGCAAAGATCGATAAGCACTCTAGACTTCTGTAGGAACCCATATTTTTGGTTGAGTTGGATAAGCTTGAAGGCTGATCTGGCGCGATAGTTCTTCTCTTTGGCAAGCTTGTACCACTTGTCGAGACGGCCTTTTCCGTGCTGTGAGTTAAAAAGTTAGCGTCGCCGAACAATAAATAGTCTAGTGTATGGAGTCGTACCTTCTTCTGGATACCCATGGTGGCGTATTACAGAGCCGTCACTGCGGAGTCTTTGATGTTGGATCGAATGGTCGAAGCGAAATCTCGAATAATTTTTTTCATTGCGCCAAAAAAAAGTTCGGTTCCTAGTCGTGGCTGGTACATGTGGCTGATGTTACAGGCAAAGTGATAAGCTCGAGTGTGGCTGTGTCAGCTTGCACTTTGGGAACCAGGACAAGCTCCATAGCTCGCGTCTCCCCACCTAGACAGTCATAACGACTCAGTCCTCCTTCAACATCACTACAACTCACGTCACGTATCGGAAAACATACGATATACCTCACGATGTCGGCGGATTTGGCTCGCAAGACTTGGGAGCTGGAGAACAAGGTCACTCTTGTTGATCCTGTGAAGGACTTTATCTACGGTTTCGACGAAGAAGAACAAAAAGTGACATTAGATGCCAAACCATGGAAGGCCAAGTACGTTCATGGACCACAAAATTAAACAGTCATATTTCTAACTTCCTAGTAGTCCAGATTACTTCAAAAGTGTCAGAATATCGGCAGTCGCTTTATTAAAGATGGTATGGTTGGATCCTACGCCGCCATGGCGGGGCTACATGATCCTCGTTTCTAACAGCTATCAACTCTAGACAATGCACGCTAGATCCGGAGGCAGCATCGAAATCATGGGTTTGATGGTCGGTAGAGTCCATGGTACATCGTTTATCGTCAGCGACGCTTTCCCGTTACCTGTCGAAGGAACCGAAACTCGTGTCAATGCTCAGAACGAAGCCTACGAATACATGGCTGAGGCAGATCGGCTAGCCAAAGAAATCGGCCGCAAGGAGAACGTCGTTGGGTGGTACCATTCACATCCTGGTTATGGATGCTGGCTATCTGGTATCGATGTCAACACACAAATGATGCAACAGCAGTGGTTGGATCCTTTCCTCGCTGTTGTTATTGATCCCGATAGGACTATCAGTGCAGGCAAGGTCGATATTGGGGCTTTTAGGACCTACCCGGAGGGTCATAAGCAAGCTGGTGGAAAGGACGCCGAATACCAAACGATCCCACTTAGTAAGATCGAGGACTTTGGTGCCCACAGCAATCAGTATTATCCGTTGGAAATCACACATTACAAATCGTCACTAGACAATCATCTACTTGAGCTCTTGTGGCACAAGTACTGGGTTTCAACTCTATCACAGTCCCCATTATTCACAGTAAGTATTTATCTAGCCAGAGATATTATATGACTCCTATGTTAACGATAGCGGTCTCAGAACCGTGAATACTCCTCCAAACAGATGGCAGAAATCTCTCGAAAAATCAAAAAAGCAGAGACGCAGTTGTCGCATACTAAGATTATGTTTGGCGGAGGAGGCAGGGGTGGTTTTGGAGGTGCAAGTGATGTCAAAGGAGGAAAGGACACCCAGCTGAGTAAGATTGTTCGAGATAGCAACAAGATTGCAAACGAAGAGATTTGCGGTCTGCTTTCGACGGTGGTCAAGGAAAGAATCTTTGATTTCAGCAAGTTGAAGCTTGGAAAGTGTGGACATAACCATTCGCAGCAGCCGCAACCTACAACCAATGCCTAATGTACGATCTAAGTCAACTCTGTTTAACCTATATCCTAATATCTGGATTAAGGACTCATATAACGGCGGCGTTCTTGTTCTTGTGGACCATGGGTTAAAGGTTTCAATCGTGTTGAGCATCCCTTGTCATATTGTTTCTTTGGGTGTTTTATCCGTGCTTTTGGATCGAATGTTATCTAGAAGGGATTAGATGTCAAAAATTGAGGATGTGGTTTCTTCTAGAATTACTCGGTATGGGGGAAATGTATCATGCAAGAGCTCTTTTAATCGAGGCTTCAGCATCAATCCTCGTACCCTGCTTCCTTAATTAATATTCCCAGCTGGTGGCAGATACATGCATCGTTGTTAAGGCGGGATAAATGCATGGATCGTTGCTGTGGATATATGTTGGTATCACCGCAAATAAACAAAGTGTCGGTACCGACCCCGGTCTCATCGGCCTGGCTAAAGTATTTGTGTAGCTGGGAGTAAGATGGGCGCTTAACTCCGAAACATTGGCTGCAAGAGATAGAATGTATGGATAACACAACACAGTTTTACCATGGCATCTGGTGTGTCGTAAAATTTAGAGCTTCAATTCATTTAATTTACTTATACATAAGTATATATAATTAAAATTTGATATTCTCTGCCTCAAGAATTCGAGTTCACTAGACGTGTTAGGGCTCTTTGCTTTATGAGTAGTGCTCATACGAAAGCATCCTGTAGTGAGCGCCGGTGTAGGTTTTGGAACTCCACTATAGATTAGTAATATATTCAAGACGTTCAATTGATGTCGTTGTTTCGCTACAGGCATTAGCTGCCTGAATGTTAGATAATTCTATTTAGCTGTCAAAATTACGGTGCCCTAACTTTATAAATATGAGTTATAAATTCCATTTACATTTTTTCTTGTCGAGACCCCAGTAGTTTGGTTACGAGACTGTCGAGACCCTCTGTGGTGCCTCCAGGAAACAGTATATCGGTCTTCTCAAGGTACCACGGAACCCGCTGTCCCGTAATGTTGTATTTTTCTAATATCTTAATTACTAACTTCTATTTACAATTCGAGAACAGGCCCCTTGCTATATATTCCCATCTTATCTTAATCTTATTTCAAGCCTTCCACCTTTCTGGTGAGTAGGCCATAATGCTTCCTTGTCAAACTGTTTAATAGAATCCTTCACCCAACCACAAACACCATATTAGTCAACCCGCACCTTCCCTTTGTAGGGTAGGTACACTCAGTATTATGATTTCAGCTGGAATTCCAAGTTTTGATCCCAGTTAAGTTACTGCAGCCATGCTCATACTGCTAAGTTCAATAGCTAGTAGCAAAAAAGAGAATTTACCCTTCGCGCCGCGGAAAGCTATCAAGACAAAGTCATGTTTATAGAATCTCTTTACGGTTCAAAGCTTAAGCAATACGAGACTAGGTACCTACATGCTATAGCTCCACTAGACTAGTACCTACGGCTAATTTCTATTCTGTTTCTAGACTAAAATGACCAAATAGCTAAATTTAGCTTGGTCTCTAGTTCGAGCTCTGCTCCATGCATGCTAGACGTCATGACTGACCAGCATGAAGTGTTGAGGGCGTAGTTGTTATGTTTCGGTTTGCTGATTGGCCGGGATGCAGCTAGCATGGGGATGGTGTCGCATAGCAACCAGCGCCTTCTTTGTGGTCCAATTTGTTTACCGACCTGGGTAACCAAGCGACACCAAAACTTCATATACAAAGGCTCGCCCGAAAGCCACATCTCATAGAGGCATTCTGACATTCAACATCAACCCATCTCCATCTCTCCCCCCTCTCCAAATTACCTCTTTCCATAAGCCCATCGAAGGCTTCTTTCTTGGTACTAACGGATCGTCGCGGTGCAGCAATTGAATTGCTTCACTTCGAATCGACAGTTTTGCGATTACACAGAAGCGTTGCTCACCGTCCCGTCGGTCATTCCTTAGGTCACGTTGGCTAAGCATACCGGTCTTGCTTCAGCCCACGCTATCATAAAAACGGTTTATAGCGGCATTGTTATCAAAGCATCGCCGCCTTATCCTTGTTGGATTCCAGGGCCATACCTTCCTATCGCAGCCGCATTGACATCCCTGGATTACCTCTCCTGAAGGAGACGGATAAAAAAGATGGACAATTCATACCTTACATCCCAAGTCACCTCGGCAATCGAATCTCTTCACGGCATCTTTGATGAAATCGGTGTTCCACACCATGATCGCGAATCTAAAGAAGCGGCCTTGTTCGCTGCCCTTTCTGAAACATTGCAAAGCCACCTCCGTCTGGTTAATGCCGAGAAAAATGCTTTGGTTGAGGAAGCCAACAAATTAATCTCCGGCATCCGACAGATCCATCGTGCAATGGATGATGGTGCAAGCGCAAATATGTATGATGATCTGGTCGTGACAATTCCGCTCCGGGTCTGCGTGGAAACCTTGAAAAATAAGCATAATATGCTGCGTAGTCAGTATGACCAGGAATTCGAGGGAATAAAGAGTAAGCTGTTCTGTACATCTAGATGTTGCCTGCAGGAAGTTAGCTAAACATCTCAAACTTAGAACTTGTCCAAGCCCTTCAATCCTATGTTTGCAAATTGGAAGACGGATTTCTTCGTATCCAACTCCCAAGTCTTACGAACCCGACCTACACCTTCAAGATTACCGAGGCCTCGAAGAAGAAACTCGAAGTTGAATTTGCCCGTGTTTATGAAGAGTTCACGCGTAGGATTGCGACAGTAAAAACCCTAAGCGCTGAAATCGTCAATTTATGGGCAGATCTTGGGACTCCATCCCATCTCCTTGACCGAAAAATTGTAGACGCATGCAGGGAAAATTATGATGGCTTCGATATCAGGCTGGATGCAATCACCGCGTTGAGATCTAAGAAACAAAAGCTGGCAGACGAGAGGACTATTAGAGAACGCAAGATCAACGATATCCACCAGCAACTTCAACCTCTTTGGGAAAAATTCCAACAAGATGATCAAGAGGAAGAAAGATTCTTGCAACAGAACAGAGGATGCAGCCTCTCTGTTATTCAGAATGTAAGTCAACTTTCCTAAAGCTCTAGACTGGCTAGGTTACGGATTACTAAGGTTTCGGAATGCAGTGGGAAAACGAACTTGAACGACTGATGGAAGTTAAAAAAGAGCATATGCATATCTTTATTTCAGACGCTAGAACGACACTTCAGGAGATGTGGGATGTTCTGTACTACACCGAGGATGAGATGTATGACTTCACAGCAGCTTGGTCATCATCAAATACGGAAGCAGTACTCCGCTCTCATGAAATGGAAATTGCGCGTCTTCAGAAGATCATCGATGAACGGAGTCCTATACTCGGCTTAATCGAGAGATATCAAACTCTCGTGAATGATAAGGCAAGTTTGGATGCTTCTTCCCAGGACCCATCCCGACTGCTAGCCAAAGGGCCTAGAGATCCCACAAGGCTTCTGCGAGAGGAGAAGACCAGGAAGAAGATAGCCAAAGAACTCCCAAAGATTGAAAGTGACCTGGTTGTTGCTCTCGAGGGTTGGGAGGCGGAACATGGGGAGCCATTCATAGTTCTCGGTGAACCCTTCCTCCACACCATTCTTGAGAAGCAAAGACCCAATTCGAAGACCCAACAATCTGCAGCTTCTGTTCTACGATCGACTGCTGCGCCAAGAGCCGCTACTCCTAAAGTTGCTGCGACCCCCAAGCCGGTTCCCGCAAGACCCAATAGTGCTGCTGGTCTGCGCTCAGCCGCTCGAACTCCAGCTACCTCCAAGGCCCCCCCATCACGAGCTACCACAAAGTCGCCGACACCATACAATCGGCAACCTCTCTCTAACTTTACCCGTAATCTCCAGAACTCACCTGAGCGGAAACCCACGGTTCCGGCCCGTAGCACGACGCCGGCTACTCTTGGGAGAAGAGCCAACAATCCGACCAAAACACCTACTAGTGCTGGTGGAAGCCTTCGACGGATGCCAGCATACATGGCTCAACAAGCTGCTCAGACGAGTGCTAACCCAGTTAGGCTTCCGCCTCCCAGGATGAAGTCATTCGACTTGCTCACCAAAGAGAATATGCCTCCTCACCCTCAAATACAGTCGGTTGCCCGGAATATAATGGCACATATTCCATCGGATATGAGTACTGTCTCGACTCTCTGCAGCCCAGTTGAGAGCATGATGGCAAAGCGAGAAAATTCTTTTGATAGGATGGGCTTTATTCAAGAATCGAAGGAAATTAAGCATTCTGTTTCGTACGACGACATGAACCGAGTTCCATCTCTTACATCGCAAGCATCTACGTTAGCTTCGGTTTGCAGCGGTGTAAGCAGTGAAAACTGGGAAACTTATGGAGATGATTCGGACTACGAACAAGATGTTAGCAAGCACTACTTTGACAAGCTAAAGGCTGTGAAAGACCGCAAAAACTTCGATAATTTCAGTATTCATTCGAGGAAGGTTCGCGGGATTGCTCCTGGCGTCCGAGAAGTTGCACAAGACGATGATTGGGAGGATGAGGTCTACTAGGCTTTGCACATACCTCGATATCCCATTTTGCTCTTGTCTGGTTTTGCACGCTTTCTAGTTCCCGCAGTGCTTTTCTCTCGACCTTTCGACTAGTTTTTCTTTTCTTGATTTGATATTCCCCTCTTTAACCTGACTGACGAAATTCATTGATGATAATGAACCACAGTGAATCGTTTTTAGCCGTTGGATAATACGACGGTGAAGCTCACAGATACTATACAAATACACATTTTGTCGCTCTACTTTGATGGCCTCGAAGCTATCGAGTTTTTTGTCTTCCGATTCTCTGCACGCACATCGTTTTGGGACCCTTTTTTTCTTCCTATGGCGTTTTTGGGATCGGTGTTAATTGTCACTGAAATTAATTACATGCATGATCATTGTTTTTCACTCTGGATTTTGCTAGCTTCATTTTGATAATCAGTTTTAGTCTCACGGGGTTCAAGATATCTCACTGTTCTATGTCTCTTTGAGCCATTTCTCAAGAACCTCTGTACGCGACCTTTCTTCTTCTTTCTATTTACCCGTACATGTGGTGCTGATCTTTCTCTCTCTCTGAGTTCTATATTTTTGTTATTGGGAACTATTTTTGTCGCAGAGTTGATAGTTGCTTGCGACTCGCCTTATGAAAGATTGAATCAAAAGCTTCAGTATATCACATTTAGCTACATAAATGTAGCATAAGTCGTATATTGGAATTCTAGTCTGCACATTTAACTTAGCCCATTGTTATTAGCATGTTCTATCTGCCGTAGGCGTAAAAATACAAAGAAAGACTCTCCGTGACCCACTGCAGGAGATACTCAGAATACGCAAAAGCAAATATATAACAACTCTGGAACAGGTACCACTCCGCCCGAACTTTAAACACTGTCAATCCTAAGGACATTATTGTAAAACGTCCAGGCACCCGCAAAAATGCCTACCATAAAAACAGACTCCATTCCTTATTCTAATTAACTCCAGAACCTCTTTCCTTGATACACATATTAAGATCGGGCCCAAGTACGAATACGATAAAAATCACGAATCCAACTTTGTGTCGTAGGCGTATACGTCCACGACCCTAGACTGTATTTGACGGGCCAACGACACCAAGGTTCTTCGCAGTAGACAGTTCTGAATGGAACCCTGCTGCCATCTGCGAGTACCTGGGCATACCAAACGCACCCACACATTTCTATAAATAGTGGTTTGAGAGGTTAGCGTGTCTGTTGATGCATATATTTTCTGCGGATTGAAGGGTTTTATGACATACTTGAAACCCAGTCGTGAGTAGGCCCACTATCCGGCTCTGGGGGTGGTAATGGTTGGATTGAGTGCGTGGGTACCGTTGGGAAAAGTGGCGGAAAATTCGGAGGCTCTGCTAGAGGAAGAGAGTATTGGTTGATTGTTGGTATGGGGCTTGGAGGTGGTGGCGGGGCGAAGGAGTTAGGCACAGGTGGGGGTATAATCGTATAGTTTGGGAATGGTGCTTCTGGAGCCTCAATCCGTGCTTCTAGTGGGACAGGCAGAATCGGCTGGCGGGATGAGGGATTTTCAATAGGCAAATCCAATTCATTCACTGGTCTCCCTACAACCCATACAACGGCTTCCCCAGGTGGTGAGTGGGGGTAAATATAGATCAAGCTGACTTTATGATAGAAGGGCCCATTCGTTGCTGTTGGAATATCAAATGGCTCTGGGAGTTTAGACAGATATTGCGGTGCCGGTAAATAGGATGATGTTACACGACGTGTATACAGGACGATTTCTCCGGCGGCAGGCGATACGGTTTTACTGAATACAAACTGGTGTTCTAGGAAGTAAGTCGCTTGAGGCATTGCGATATATATCTTCGAATAAGCGACGGTGGGCTATTCCTCAAAAGGAGCGGAATAGAACGTTTCGTGTATGGCTGAGACAACAGAGATCTCGAGAAATGAGAGTGACTGGGCAATGTCATATGGTATGATGGGATGTAATTGGAAGAGCGACCTGTACAGCGGAGAAGTCGCTTTGGATGTTCGAGTTTTCAATAGGCGATTGTGATATTGATTAAATGTTATTTAATTCCCAGAGCTAGGATCCAGGGCGCAGATCTACCTGGGAGCTTAGACTTCAATTGGGAAATCTGTTCATATTTATATCAGTACTGCATCTCCTTTTATAGTATAATTTTGTGGGGCGGTAGTGAACTTACTTTCTACTCCCAGCAGGGTCTCATCCCGCCAGCTTTCTTCAATCCAATCAGTCAGTGTTACTCTTGGAATGGTATCCCTGGCACTCAAGAGATTTCGAATTGCCTTGACTCTTGTGAGATCCTGGTAATCGATTATGATATGTGTGATGTCTTCATTTTCGAAGTCATCAACGATCTTTCCATTGCCAAACTCGAGCAAGTTCTGGCACATCATCAGATTTAACCCGATGCTATCGAGTTGTGAACGAGATTGGCTGTTTGCGTTTAAAATATCTTCTGCAGTTGCGGATATGTGATTTTTCTGGGCATTCCGAGGAGTATCGAGATATGCCACAACGTGCTGGAACATCCAGCCTATTGGCGGGTCAACTTGTGAAAGCTCGTCTTTCAATTCGGACATTGCCTCTTCAGTGATGATTTCGTCATCTTCCAACTTAACACAATCTCTGAGTAACCTACTAAGATCCTCAGCGGTGGTATCGCGGTAGTAACTATCACCATAGGGGTCAATTGTCTCCTCGAATTTGTCTTTGGAATCGGGAGGGATGAAAAGCATATGTCTGTCCGCTTCAAGGGGTAAGATGCACCCAAGCTCTTGACAGTCAAATACCCATTGTGGGCGAATAACTTCGACATTTTTCTTCTTCAGAGTGAGAACTTTCACGACGGATTTGTCGGCGATGCATTTTACATTTGGCGCACCACCATCAGACTGAAAAATCTTACCACCGCAGGCTTTGACCATACCTTCAATTTCGGCCTTACTTTTCCTTGGCTTCGATGATTCAGTCATAATCCCTATTCTTGGTGTTAGAGCTTAAAGGCCGGCAAAGGACGAGATGGTCAAAAGGCTTACAGAAGTTCATCCCTTCGAAGAGATGGTCATTGCTAACTTCTACGGGCTCCACAATTTGATCTGCACCGGCGATTTTAAACTGCTTTCGTACCCTCTTCGTAGCCCTCCTTTGCTCGATGTGCATTTCATTTTCTTTTTGCTGCTGTTCATCTAATTCTCGTTTCCTTCGGAAAAATTCGTTGAGTGATAGCGCCGATTCCCATGATCTATCCTCCCTCAATTTTGTGAAGCGAGGAAATCTTAAAGTTAGGCCTGTTTTGAATTGATCACTGGGCGTGACTGCAGCTCCTTTAACCGATATGACAATCGATTCCTCAGGCTTGATCCACTCATCGGGACGTTCTGCCTGCCCAGCAGCCAGTTCGATGTATTCTGTGGGTGGTTTTCGTGTATTCCAGGTGTTCCATTTGCCTTCAGTTTGGTGTCTAATCCAATTATAATCCTGCGCCGAAAATCCACCACCAACTTTCGTAAACGAGTAGTATTTCCCATTTGGAGCTCTCAAGCCGCACATGAAGCTAGATAATCTACCACCACGGCTTCCTTGGCCGTAATATCCACCTATCACTAAAAGATCGAAGTTCTCGCCGAGATCTTTCACATAATCGGGTTTTACTTTTAGCCAGTCGTCGTTTCTATCGCCTAGGCAATACATGCTTCGGGGATTTTTGATAACAAGGCCTTCAGAAGCTTCGGCAACCACCTCTCGTAGTTTAACTTTGATATCCTCGACTGTCGTGCCTTCGGTGTAAGTGTGGATCTCAAGCCTTCGATGAACCGGTTCCACAGCGCTGATAAGGGCATTTCGTCTGTCTCTAAGTGTATACTTGATCAGAGAAGTGTCGTTCAGGTATAAGATATCAAATACCCGGAAAAATGGGCGGTGAGCAGATGGATCGTCTGTCCTCTGAGCAATCACTGCGGATTTCAGGGTACCAAAAGCAACCATAGCGTCTTCAATAGGATCCCAGGTTACCATTTCACCATCAAGAATGATGTTTCGGACACCTGGCTTGAAGGCCTTCTTAAGGTATCGAGTCAGGGTCCCATTTTCATCATCAACAGATGAACCATAGTGATCTGTGTATTCCTTTGCTTTTCTGCTCCAGAACTTGAATGTTCCATCGTCATCCAGATGCAATTGCATGCGCTCGCCGTCTAATTTTTCCTCGATCCAGAACACCTTGTCGTCCTCAGTCGGTTGCATCCTTTTGACTACATCTTCAAAAGATCGAAGTTGAAATTGGGCTAGCTGGGGCTGGAATGTCTGTCCAAGTTTAACTCCTTTGTCGGTGCTATCGAGTCGGAATTCTGGGTCCCATAAATCCCAACAGACGAGTTTTAAAGAAGACGAGACGTTGTAAAGCTCATCTGCGTCTTGGTGCCAACAGTCGAGGAATGTTTTTTCTGTTGCGCCAACCTTCATTTGCTTGAGGATAATCTTGATAAGCCATGTAAGTTCCTCTGCATTCATTCGGTTATAAAACTCTTGAATGACCGGTGTATGATTTTTTGAGTCCTCAGCTAGTTGGTCAAGGAGTTCGTTGACGTTTTCAATCGTGAGGTCACCGGGATCTGTTCTCAAAGCCCTCTTTGAAATGGCTGTCTCACACCTGGACGGGAAGTCTCCAGCACCAGTAGCTTTCGAGTCACCACCAATACGAGGTTGTTTCCAATGTAGCAAGTTATATGCATCATCAGAGTCTCTCGAAATCCTGAGAACCTTGATTAAGACGGTTCCCAATGCTTTCTCTTTCAAACCATAGACACTTCTTTCTCTATCCTTGTCCGGCATTATAAGCCTGAAAGCGGGCCAAATGTCGTTTCCAACATCTCTTCGCCATCGTGCAATAAATCTCGTTATGATCTCTCGTCGTTTCTCTTGGGGCGCCTTCTGTGTCGAGCGCTTTCCTCGGGCCTTTGCCGGGTTCTTCAGGTTTTGCATTAATGGGTTGAATAATTCCCGATACAAAATACTAAAAGGCGGACTCGATTTATCATTTCTCGGACGGTTGGGAAATTTGGCATCCACATCTTCCTTTTCTTGGGTAACTTTACGGGTATCGGTAAATGCATTTTCATCGTCGTCTTCATCCATCTGCATATCTCTGCTTCGAGGCATTTTGGGCGTCTATTGAAGTACTGTTGGCCGTGTGATTCAATTAGAGTTGAAAGTTGAATAGATAAGCTCGTAGAAGGAAACACCACCAGATCAAGGGCCTTAAAGCAATTTAAATACTCGCGTCGCGTTCGAAGTCGGTGTCGTCATTTCATGACACATCGAGCCGACTCGCCAAACACGAAGCCAAGAGTGCAGTAGTTAATGTGGTGTTGAAGGTGGTTACCCCGGACTGGGCCTGAGAGTTGCTGATAAGCTGTCGCGTTCCATGTTCGTCATCGAGCAGCTGCCACGAGTAACCCACAACTAATACTCCGGCTCCAAACTACATTCCTGATCCTGACTTCAAACAAACCGAGATGCAATGGAGCCATCGTCGTCCTCATCGCCGGGTCCTTTGAAAGAAGAGGATATCCTTTCGATTCCCATATCATCTGCGAAGTTAAAGGATACTACCGACGGAGACGAAACCACGAAAGCGAATGAGGAGACAACGGCATCAGTTGTTTTGACCCATGAAGGCGGTCATGCTTCCACGGATTCACGGGGCGGTGATGAAGACGACGATGAAGGAGAGGAGGAGGAACCGAAATTAAAATATGTTCGCCTTACTTCTTCTATGGGAAATGTCTATCGAAACGGAGATGCGACAAGTACCGCCATTGTCGCTGGCGATAAATTGGTAGAACCTCAGAAGCATCCCCAATTCACATTTGCCCTCGGTTTCGCTAATTGACTTTGAAAGCACAGATTATCGGTACTCACAATGGAAACATAGTAAGCATATCTTTCTAATTTATAGAACTCGAACATCTTGCTGAACTAGCGATAGCATATATTATCTTTGCCGTCACTGCATCCATTACGAGTGTATCATGCCCACACAGCTTCGGTGACTTCGCTTTCCGTCTCACCACCGATACCGCCACCATCATCGCTTTATTGGCAAGATAACCCTGCCGCAATATCCACATCGTCAATACATATAGCCACCTCTTCACTCGATGGGTATACCTGTATCACACATCTCCAGGATTCGAAAGATGTATCGCGAAGGAACTTTTCGCGGCCGGTGTCGGCTATTGCACTATCGCCAACTTTCAAACACGACAGATTATTTCTCTCAGGTGGCCGAGCTGGAAACTTGATTGTTTCCCGGGCTAGTCCTAACACTTCATCTGCAGCATCGGCGGCAGGAGGAAGTGGCTCCTGGCTACCATGGGGCGGAGGAGCGAGAGACACTGTGCTTTACTCTGGGGAGGGGCCGATCAGCACTATTTCTTGGAGTCGAGTATCGCCGAGATTCGTTGCGTGGGCTAATGAGTCGGGAATCAAGATTATGCGAAGCCATATCATCACATTTAGAGGCGACAGAGTAGACCGGGCAGGGGAATGGAGAAAAATTAGCTCGATAGATAGGCCTGAAGAGGTCCCTGAAGAGATGGCTGCTAGCTGGAGAGTGAGAATGGAATGGATTGATTTGGACACCCTAGAAAAGAGGGCAGAAGAGATTGAAAGTGAAGAGGGGAAGGGAAAGGGTCACTTGGTCAAGAAAAAAGTCGTGGGCCAGAAGGTTATAAGGGGAGGGGGAAAGGAAAGATTGCTACTGTCATGGGGCCCAGTTATATGGGTTGTCGATGTCTATGGTGGGGACGGGTTTGTCATACAAGCTGCACCTGCGACTAAAGGCAAAGGTGCTATTGAATCTAACGAGGGGAAGGCTTGGGGTTGGGCGGAGATCGTGCATGTGTAAGGAATTCTTCTCTCTATCAAGGTGGCTTATCTTTGCTAATGTTTCGAAGCGTTCAAACCGATTGCACGGTTGCCGGTCTAACACTATACAATCCGTCTCAAGTCCTCTTTCTTGCTTATCTCACTGCTGAGAGACCAAAGGAGTCGGAGGAGTCGGAGGCACCGTCGGGAGAAGGGGCCGAACCCACCCCCCGCAGAAGATTGCCTCACCGTGCGAATGCGCTGGCTCCAGAAATCAGAATAGTTGACTTAGTTACTGCTTCGGAGATCAGTGCCGATAGTTTGATGATGTCTCGATATGAAACTCTATCAGCAAATGATTATCACCTTTCCTTTGTCCCCCCAACTTCGCATTCGGTTAGGCCACGGGGTCATACGGCACCAAGTACACCCATTACACCCAAAGCTGGGGAGATACCAGAGGGCGCGGCTGGGTTTGGTGGAGGTCTCTGGTCTGCTGGCCTTAATGCAACGACTCTCTTTAGCTCAGGCGCGAGTATTATGTCAAGGTCCGATAGTTTCTCAACAGAGAGAGCTGGTAGCAGCAAGAGGGACGAAGATACCCCAAGGTCATCCCTTAAAGGACTCTTTCTAAAGGCTAAACCAAAGTCTCCAATGGAAGGCAGGGAAGATGTGCCTGGATGGAAAGTTTATATATCTTCGCCCTACGACTGTATATTTGCCACGGAGCGAGGGAAGAAGGATAGGCTAAACTGGCTCCTAGATAAACATCGGTTTCCAGAAGCCTGGAACCTTGTTGACAAATTCCCTGATATCATTTCGCAATCCGCTATCGAGGATGATACGGATGAGGAAGGTAGCGGTACAGATGATATGAGCATCACTGAACATAATAAGTTCCTTTACTCCGCTTCAGCCAAAGAGAAGAGGAGAATTGGAGAATTGTGGCTTGGGGAGCTTATTCGGGACCAAAAATGGGAGGAGGCCGCCGAGGTATCGGAAAGGGTACTGGATACTAGCCCTCGCTGGGAAAGTTGGATCTGGGTCTTCTTAAAAGCCGGTAAAGTTCGGGAGATTACTCCGCACGTTCCTATCAAAATGCTTCGACCACCAATCCAAAGTGCCATCTACGAGCTTATTCTCAATACGTATCTTGAGGAGGACTGGGCGATGTTCGAAGCTCTAGTTCAAACTTGGCCAGGCGAATTGTATGACAACAATGAAATTGCAAAAGTTGTGGAGAGGAAACTGAAGGATCGGGGAGAATCTGGATTGCAGAAGGGCAAGGTTGGTTGGAGGCGCTTGCACAATTGCCTGGCGATATTATATACCCGTACAGCACGGCATACCGAAGCGTTAATGGAATATATTATGCTTAGGAATGCTGAAGAGGCAGTACGACTGGCTAAAGAGTACAATATCCTTAGTGGAGCGATCAAGGGCCATGTCGCAGAGTGGCTTTGGTTAGGTGTTGATGACAGAACACGGGACTCAGCAACTGTAGAGCAGCTCGAGCAAGAGACGAAAGAGAATGTGCAGCTCCTTGTGCACGAAGGTTGGGATCATGAGGGTGCTGGAATCACTCTGGAAGATGTAGTCAGGGAATTACAGCGAGCGGATGAGACATTGCTGTTATTCTTCTATCTCAAAGACCTCTGGTTTAGAGACAAGCAAGCTGCATTCACTGGAATCGGCATACGGGGGCGGCTCCAACCATTCGGGGATCTTATGGTTGTCTCTTTTGCGGAATATGACCGACAGGCGCTGATGGAGTTCCTACAAACCAGCGAAGACTACGATTTCGAAAAGGCTGTGAAGATTTGCGAGAAACGCAAATATATTGACGAGTTAGTGTATCTGTATTCTCTTACGGGCCAAACGAAACGAGCGCTTTTCCTTATCATCAACGAAAAGAACGATGTTGCAGCCGCAATCGATTTTGCGAAGAGCCGAGACGACCCCGACCTTTGGAATGACCTCTTGGAGTACGGAATGGACAAGCCGAAGTTTATTCTTGGTCTGCTCGAAAACGTAGGGACAAGTTTAAATCCAATCGAACTAATCAAGAGAATTCCAAATGGACTAGAGGTTCCAGGCTTGAAGGATGGTCTTACAAAAATTCTACGGGAGCATGAAATTCAATGGAGTTTGAGCGCTGGTGTGGCTAGGTGTCTTGCCGGAGAAGTGAATGTTGGCATGGAGAAATTAAGGACAGGGCGGAGAAGAGGGGTTAAGTTTGATGTGAAAGCGGTAGAGTCGGCAGTTGCAGCTATCATGGACGAAATGATTCAAGAGAAAGGGAAGGAGGAAGAGGCAGCGCCAGCTCATAATTCTGGCTGTGGAATATGCAAGCGGGATTTCGAACACCGGGAGCCAGAGACGCTCGTTGCGTTTGCTTGTGGGCATGTATTCCATCTCCGTTGTCTATTTAAGAAGCAGAAATGGTTAAGGAAGAATCCCGACGCGCGTCTATCTGGCTATCTGTCTGAAGAGGAAGAGGAGGATGCTGCAGAAGAGGAAGAGGCGGAGGATGAAATCGAGAGAATTATTTTCAAAGCTGACCAGGCAATGGCTGATGCGGCATATGACCAGCCGGGGTATGGGGGCATGACAGTCATGAGTGTCGCGGAAAAGGTTACAAGAGCAGCGCTGATTCGACAAAAGATCGATGCTGGATGTCCTTTGGAAGTCAAGCCGATGCTTCTTTGAATTGGCCATTTTTGAAGAGCCGCATCAATATATTGCACACTTGGAGCGCCGCATTGAAGTCATGTTGCCGCATTAGCATTATTCTTTTTATGACTTTTCATGAGATGTTAGATACCATTGTAGGTTGCTTATGTGTATATACCAGCGATTAGCGCTTTCAAGAGATATAATTAATATGAACAATCAATCCTTTCTGAAAGAGGATTTTATTCTCACTAAAGGGGCTTGGTGATCTCGGTCTCGAGCCACCGGCCACCAACGTTGCAAGTTGTAGGTTGTACTTTCTTAGGTACTTAAGTATATATCGGCAAAACGACTCGTCGAAATTAAAAGCAACATTGAAGCAATGGAGACACGAGTGTGGCCGAACCCCCACCGAAACCTGGGTTGCTAAATATCCGGCTAAACTTCGTCATTTGAGAATGAATCGCTAGAATCAATATTAGATGTTTCGGAATGTCACTTTATCAATCGACACTGTAGATATGAAGTCATGTGACTTGCGTAGTTTGAGCGCACGTGATATCGAGATGTCCTTCCGGACCATGCGTCCTGAGAGGGCATGGACTTGGCGTTGCAGCTCGCAACTACACCACAATTGACTCTCGACTTGCAACAACATTCAAGCTCTGAATTGCTTCAACAATCCTGGCCAGTCTCAGCCATACTCACTAAACACATCGACTACTGCAACGGCCGAATCGTTTTCCGGGCCGTTGCAACCGAGGAAATCTATCGACCCACCAATTCTCCAAGCTCGAGAATAATGCTTTCGATATCCTCGTGTTACACTTCGTTACGAACTAACTTGGGCTCTCGAGCTTAGTCTGCCCACGCGATGGCCCAGATCACTACCCTTGGCGAACACAAACCTTCCGCTCTACCTTATTGCTTTGCCGAAAAGCTCCTACCTGACCCTCCACCTCCGAAATCCTATCAGTGGACTCTATCGCCTCACGTGCCCGACGAAGAACTTCTAGTTGTCAAGGATACCGTGATATGGTCGCAGGGAGGCGTTATACAGCGAGTATATCGATACAAGGCGGAGAAACAGAATGTCCAACAGGCACTATTCGCCTGGTTCTTCGACGACGAAAATGTTGTCGCAGATAAGAAAGACGGCAAGAGGCGAAAGAAGACAAACCAGGACTCCGATCAAGCAAGAAAGAAGACAACGTGGAACTCTAAATCGAGAACATACGCTACGCAGCTGGGAAGCTTCCCGAAGATGAAGAGGAAACAAAAGGACGTTGCATTTATGGATATTGACGAAGAAGAAAACCCAGATGATGATGATTCGGCATTCGAGGAATCCGGGAATAGAGCACTAATCGTTCTGCTTAAGAACGAGGCATTCATCTACTTCCTTACTGGAACGAGCTACGTCGTTCACCTGCCGTGCGATGTTCAATACGCCCTCGCGGCCCCTAACGGGGTCATGCTTCAAGGGAAATACAGTTTACCCGACGTACCGAGACTGTTTATTCTTAAGGATCCCCTCTCGGATCTTGGGATGGTCCTCGACCAGGAAGGTGGTAGCGCAATGGATCCTGGCGAAGAAATCCTTTTTATGGAAAGAATACAACAGAAGGGTGCTCTTATACATTCGAAGACTGTTGCAGAGGTTATTGTTGCGGTTACTCGAAATATACATCGCGGTCATATTACAATATGGCAAGCGAAATACATTCCGCAAGGTCAAATTGGGGCAGCCGGTAAACGAACACCGTCTCTAGGAGGAACACTCTCCAGGAGAAGATCATCCTTTGGTGCTGGAACTGGAGCCGCGACACCTGCTGTACCAAATCCGAGCATGATAAGCCCTGAGCAAAGCCTAAGGTTAGACTTCGATAAAGAGAAGACCTCAAATCGAAGAGTCAGCTCGCTTGTGGCTCGTGCGGATCTCGGAGGCTCCGTTGATAGGGTATCTTTCAGCGATATGGCTAAAGCCGGTTCTTCATCTTTTCGTGATGGTGCACCAATCGATGCTCTGTTAGACGAACTTAACAGTAATATCAATCTGGAGACCCTGGGGCAGACAGAAGTCAACAGTCTTCGAAACGAGATATTATTTACGAAAATCGAAACTATTCCCTACAGCCTTGGCCCCGATTCACTCCCGCTAGCCAAGCTTCCTCGTATATTCACCGTCCTTGCACCTCGCATGTCAACTGCTAGTGAAAGCGAAGGACAAAGGGCCATCCTAGTCATCATTAATAACTTTGAGTCTAGAATACTTCAAGTTATACTACAACTTCCTGCCCCACTCCCTGCATATGCTTCTAGAAAGCGTTCCCTTAGAAAGGTTACGTTAATTGATGTGCTGCAGAAGTCCGGGAAAGACGCTGTGCAAATCTTAGATAACAATATCACGAAGTTGTTAGTTCTCAAGGAAGATGGTCAAATAGAGATTGGGGCTCCTTGGTGCCCCCCACTAAACCTCCCCATTCCGCCCACCCTTGCACGATCGAACATGCACACTCCGGGGCAAATGAGAAAACAAAAGCGGGATTTTGCGAGATCTTTGTCTCTTCCGTTGAACAAGATCACAGGTTTAACATACCCTGAGGCCAACGGAAGAGTATCCCTTATCGACGAAAAAGACGTAATCCATCGGCTGTCCATACAAATCTGTCCCAAGGACGAGTTCGTCAAGCAAGCACTTGAGACAGCGCGATACGTTCTTCCAGCACAGAGAGGCGGCGAAGCGATTTCCGTTGCCTGGATGGAGATAATGCGAACTAAGTCAAGTGTCAAGAATTTCGCTTTCGCTGAACCAGGGTCAACGCTAGAAGAATGGAAGGGTTTCGTTATGACCATTATGTTGCTCGGTGTTTCAACGCTTCCACAAGTTGTCAGGAAGCCTAGGAGGCGGACAGGGCTTGCGAGGATATCAAGCGCGAGTTCTGCGACTTGGGAAGATATGCTCACCGACGACTACGATATCGGTCCTCAGGCGGATTTTCTTCGATCAACAGCATGGGAATGGGTCGCAGAGGTCGAAGAACAGAAGGTTGAGGGTGCCCGAACCTCGCTCGGTTCCAGTGGCCTGGGTTCAAGCTCTAAACCGAAGAAAAACAATTTCTTTATAGATTGTATGACTGCTGCTCGCGAGTTCCTAACAACTAAGGAGGGAAAGGGAATCGAAAAGGAGTTATTCACAAAGAGCAACGAAGCGGAAGTACGAAGGACGTCTTTTGCTATGTTGATCGTGGGGCTTCATATACTCCGAGAAGAGTGGAAACTAGACCTCTCTATGGAACCTGCTGTTAGAAAAATGGGAGCACTGCTCGTACAGATGTGCACGTGGATGGGGTGGTTTGGCTGGGTTAGTGGGTATATGGCCGACGACATCGAAATGGAAAGCTGGGAATTTGATAGCTGTGAGGATCTTTTATCCACCCAGTCCAGTCCGTTTATACTAACTATTCCCTTTTTAGCCCGTTTCCCCGAAGTTGCAGTGAATGAGCCGCATTTCAAGCAGCCATCCATTTACGATTGGCTCGTCGAGTGCTTCCAGGATCAATCTCGGGCTGTGCAAATCCCTTTCATGACATTGCACGACATCGTCGTCCCCAAAAACAATGAACTCTTGAATACAAGTAACCACTGTGCGCATATAACACCAAAAACACGACTAATGACGGAACTTTACTCTCAAGTGCGGATCTCGGGAAGAAACTTTGAAAACACAGTGGCGCAAATGATCAAGTTAGGTATTACCTGGGGTTTCTTGGAAAAGCTGCCGGAGGGGGTTGCTGTGCCGTTTATCGAAGCTATTGCTCGAGTTCAAGAAAGCCCTCCAACTTCATGGGGAGAATTTGCACTTGACCTTATATCTCGCAAGGATTTGAAGCTTGTCCTGAGTGGTAAAGGAAAAAATCAAGCCACGAGATGGACAAATGTGAGTAATACAAATACCTTAAATTTAGGGCTCTAGCTGATCTCTGATGTAGGCTCCGCTTCATGAGGGCCTTCGGGATGCCCATACAATTTGCTCGACCACCCTTGAGCCGGAAAGCCTTGGCGCCTTTGACGGAAGCGCAGAGATGGATCGTACTAATATCACAAAACTCATCTGGCCCGACGATCGTCGATGGAATGAAGCAGTGAAGCTTTTACAATCATCCAGGCCATGTGCAGTAAAGTTTATCCCCGACCAAAACATGACTGAGCAAGAGCAAATTGAACGACAGCAATCTCTCGCCCAGTTTACTGCAATGCGAACCTTGGCAGTCCCCTCCGGGCGAGGCCTCCTCTACTACAGCGCTCGAATACCTCTCCTCACTGAAAAGTTTCCGACGCCAGGCTTTAATTTGACTAGCATCATGAAACCTGGTGGATTTACCGTTAGCGCCGAGAAAGTAAACTACACAGAAGAAAAGGTCTGCTGGGCATTTTTTCATGCCGGCGTCGCTGCAGGACTCAGTATTTCAAAAGAAGCGCATGATATCGACACCTCGTGGATCGTTTTCAACAAGCCTAGTGATCTTAGTAACCGTCACGCTGGTTTTCTCCTAGCACTAGGGTTGAACGGTCACCTTAAATCGATTGCCAAATGGGATGCATTTAATTATCTTACGCCGAAACATACAATGACTTGCATTGGGCTATTGTTAGGCCTGGCTGCATCGTACCTTGGTACTATGGATAATATGATTACCAAGCTGCTATCAGTGCATGTGGTCCGGCTTTTACCCCATGGCTCTGCAGATCTCAACCTTTCACCATTAACACAGACTGCAGGTATTATGGGGGTCGGACTTCTGTATTACAACACCCAACACCGACGAATGAGTGAAATGCTTCTCTCTGAAATTGAAGAGGTCGAAAATCTAGACCCGTCCGCACCACCAGACAACCTCCGAGACGAAGGCTATAGGCTTGCGGCCGGGTTTGCCCTTGGCTTCATCAACTTAGGAAAGGGGCACGATCTAAAATCCCTGCAGGACCTTAACATTGTCACTCGACTGCTAGGCATCGCAGTTGGAAGCAAAAACATCGAGATGATACATTCACTCGATAAGTCAACAGCTTCAGCTACGATTGCTCTTGCGCTAATCTATATGAAAACAAATGACGAAGCTTTGGCAAAGAAGATCGACGTTCCCGAAACGACAGCATTGATGGACTATGTACGTCCTGATATTTTCCTCCTTAGGACTCTCGCGAAGCATCTGATCATGTGGGATAGCATAGAACCTTCCCTGGAATGGATTAGCAACAACTTCCCTGGTTGTCTCAAGGCTCACTGTAAACTAGATTCAATCAAGCATCTGGATAGCTCCCATTTGCCATTGTTTAACATTGTCGGTGGTCTTTGCTTTGCAATCGGGTTGAAGTATGCTGGTACCATGAATGAAAGCGCAAGAGATACACTACTGTATTATCTAGACCAGTTTACTAGACTGTGTCTACTTTCCGGTAAGATTACTCCCATCTAAACGCTCTAGGCTAAGATTATTGACAAACTGGCTAGCGGTAAACTATGATCAAAAGCTTTCAAGAGCAACTGCTAGGAACTGTCAAGCAGTCATTGCTCTTTCGGCTGCCACGATTATGGCTGGATCGGGGGATATCCCTGTTCTACGTCGGCTCCGCCGGATGCATGGTAAAATCGATGGTGATATGCCCTTTGGAAGCCACCTTGCGACCCACATAGCAATCGGTGTCCTCTTCCTAGCAGGGGGTACCTTCACTTTTGGAACGTCCAATCTGGCCATCGGTTCGCTTCTCCTAGCCTTTTATCCACTGTACCCTAATAGCATACTGGATAACCGTTCGCATTTGCAAGCTTTCCGTCATTTTTGGGTGTTGGCAGCAGAGCCCAGGTGTCTGGTGCCACGAGAAGTGGAGACTAATAGACCAATTTCGATTCCTGTCGAGGTTACTATGAAAGACGGGACGGTCATGAAAAACAACGCGCCGTGCATCCTTCCAGATCTAGATTTTGTTGCAGCTGTCAAAACGGGGAAACCTGGATGGTGGCCGGCAGTTCTTGATTTCGACCATAATCCGGAACACTTATTAGCATTCCAAAAAACACAAACCATATATGTTCAGCCGAGGCCACCACAGTTCGCGGTTAACTCAATCTATCGGGCTACTTTTACAGCACTTGAGGAGGAGTACCAAAGCACGTCCTTGATAGGGTTCGAATGGGTTTTGGGACTCGATCCTTTGATATCGCTTGATCAACCGGAAAAGGCATGGTTGCTGCCAAATGATGTGGCCAGTCCGGTGAATGCTAATATGCGAGATACTACGGTCGATTCGAGGTTACTGATGGAGAGGACGAGCTTGACAGGGGTCAATGCGGACAGGCTCAGAAACGTCAAGTTGTTGTTCGCATTCGTGGATTGGCTTGGCGGAGATGGGTTGGTGTGTATGAGCAAAGGAAGTGTGGAGAGGCTCAGGGCGGCCGTTTGGACAGCTTTTTCTTGATACGGTGTATCGTTAGTCCGCAAGTATATCTAACCAAGCAAGCCTTTCTATTCTTGTTCCTGTTGTTTAAAGCATTTAATGGCGTTCCAAGAAGATTTGAATGGCGTTTTTTGTAGCTCCATAGGTGGTGGTGGCTCCAAGATTAGCTCCATAGACAAATTCTGATTCTCTCATTCGTGGGTGTTAGTCTTTAACTTGCTTTAGATAATCTATTATCCCCACAAAATGCTCGCAGAGAATGTTTCAAGAGTCAAGAAGATCTCGAAGCCTAAAAGCAGAAACTTTGTCTCCCTTATCTTCTTAAAACTTTATGCAAGAGAAATTAAATAACCAATTTCATTGATAAAGGTAGCTTCCGGCCCTTAGCTACCAGCATAGATATCGGATCGCCTACCGTCGATTTAAAAGAGAAGCGTGTTGGCATGTTGTATTTTGCCATAGGGCTTTCCATCTGGGTGATGTGTGTTATATTAGCACTTTTTTGGCGTGGTATTATATATATATTATATTATATTGATTGTGCCCAACGTATTGATTATTCCTCTGCCTCGAGCGTCTGGTTTTGAGCTAAAGTTTACCCGCTCTTTAAAGAACAAGACCCAGTTTGTAAAAGAGCAATGCAAGTTATTGGTTGGAACCGGTCCGTTTGGAGGATATATATAATTATCCCTTCAGCCGAAGACATTAACCGCCAGCCAGGGATTAATCATGGCTCGGGACGAATGATTAGAACGTTCTCAGACTCGATTTCGATGTTTCCAACGCGAAGAGTTATTGACTTTGTCTCCCTGACAGCCTCTTTTACAATTTTTTCCTCCCCGTTGAAGCTGCCATCCTTCCCGAGATTAATACCAAGGTCCTGTCTAGGACTAAGCTTAGAGTGCTATAGTTGTGTGTACGAGTGGAGCGATTAGTTGGAACGTTTTGAGCGACGGCAGCTAGCTAACTACCTATAAATCCAACTAGTAATTACAATATACTAATACAAGAATTTTAACCAAGATATCCTTCGAAAGTTCTACCTGTTAAGTGTTACCATCAAGCGCGAGCCCAGCATGAAGAGTTCACGATAATACAATCTACTCCCCTACTCTAACAGTACAAAAGAACATAATTCATTCTACGGCCACAGCGCAGCTGGCTGTCTTCCGAGTGCGTTATGCAATCAGACTTCCCTATTTGAGGACCTGCCTACGTAGCTAATCCTAGTTGGACCCTGCATAATTCCCAAAAATATGAGAAATCGAATTAACAGTCGGGTAAGGTAACTATAGCGTCTTACAGCACTTACGTGCATGTACTATGTCTCGAGGCTACTGCTTATACGTCAGACTCTTCATGCGGCTGCTGTGCATGCTAGCATGCTGCGGGGTTCAATTTTGGCGAAAGAAAACTTGGCAGCTTGCGACGGATAGGAACAAAAGAAAAAAATATATCCAAAGACATTAAAACTTCCCCACTATCTGCATATGCTGGATCAATGGAGCATTTGGCTGTAATTGAGGGGATACTTGAAGTTACACCTGACTCGGTCCCGTGTAGCGCTAGCGGGTAGGCATCGAGGGTCCTGGCGCCATAGCTGTCGGCGCCCTAGCACTAGCTTACACAGTAGCATAATTCAGAGTTATGAGGGGCTATGAATTAATAACTTGCCAGCTATTCATCAGAACCTTTGTTAATCCATATTTCGGATTAATGAAAGGTCTACCATAAAGTTGGTATCAACTTCAAGGCCGTTACTTGATATTATTTCAATTGAGCGATTGAGGCCGGACTGTACTAAAATTGAACAAACATTTTGAACCCGACGTGATATCACAATTATTCAGGTTTATCGACCATGCTAATCATAAGCTTGATAGACCCCGCCATGCAATATCATATACGCAAATCCACTGTGCCACCGAAGCCTGCATGCGCATGCAGCCTCAGGACGCTATCCTTAGCTATCCTAGCTGCAACACGAGCAAAATGCAACATTTCAGACGATTGGTTATAGACGACAGGATTGGAGGAAGACAAGCAAGACAAAGGAACCTTCGAATTGATCTGCGGAAGATTTTCTTTTTAAAAATATCATATCATTATTCATGGCAGCACCCCTCCTTTTGGTTTTTGAGTATTCGAAGCCGCGATCTATACAGCTCTAGCTACTAATTGGCGGACCTAGTCTGCGATTGGTCGGCTGAATTCATGAACGGCAAAACCTACGTACTCCCATAAGTCCTTGGTATATGTAATCTCGTAGCTGTTGGGATAAGTCCTGCACTCAATGAGCAGAAAGGTCCCTTGGCCGGCATATCAATAGTTCGCGATATGTAGTAGAAAGTTCTCACCCATTTGCGAGTATTGAACATTCTTTATTTTTCAGCCCGAAAAATGATTGAGTACTTTTATATACAAAAACGAGAATATGCAGTATCGTTGTCAGGACTGTACAGCTAATCTGAAAAGATATGCATATTATCCCACCTGATCAATGTTGAAACCATGTATAGCTAGGTGGCACTGCGTCAGAAGCTGAAGATAGCTCGGAATCCTAGATCCGAGGGGTTGGAACGTCTGGCACACGGGCCTTCGTGTGTCTAGGGTTGGTAAAATTTACTATACTTCGAGGTATGCATGGGCTCTAGAGTGAATATCATTCTCCTCTCTATAGACTCGAATTGTGTACTAGCTGCCTCCTGCCTATATTAAGGGTCGGCTGGTAGGCCTTGAAGTTGGATTTTCTTCGTTCTTCACTCCACTATCAATCATCATCTCATAGAATCAACGAAATAAAAGATAGCCTCTATCATAACTATTTCGATAACGTCTAGCTACTAGCTCAATCTCTCTAGACAGTATAAATTTCTTTAGAAACCCCAATTATGACGAAGTATGTCTATCGACTGTTCTTCATAATTACTTCATCACTAATAAAACATCCCCTACTATAGAAAACTAAGCTACGACGACTACACAGTCGGATGGCTAGCTGTGCTCGAAGTCGAACTCGACGCCGTAAGACTGCTTTTAGACAACGAGCACGCCTCATTACCACCAAAAGGCAAAGATGATAACATCTATATCCTTGGCGAAATGGGTGCACACAATGTTGTAATTGCGTGCCCCGCTGGATACGGTACCAATGCAGCGTCTCACACAGTGACAAATATGCTCCGCACCTATGAAAATATTAGATTCGGGCTGCTGGTTGGAGTTGGAGGTGGTGCACCTACCCCGAATAACCCGAGAAAAGATATTAGGTTGGGCGATGTTGTCGTCAGTAGACCGGAGGGTAGTAATGGTAAGCAACTTCTTCGGGTTACGGTAAAGAGCAGTTTTTGGAACTTTAATAGCTGATATCTGGCATGAATATCAATTTAGGTGGCGTTTTCCAGTTTGATATGGGCAAGCAAGTTGACGAAGAATACAAAATTCAATCTCACTTGAACAAGCCACCAGGGTTGTTAATCCAAGCAACCAAGGTGGTGAGCTCCAACCAGAAGCTCAAAAGGGGGGAGATGAACGACTACATTCAAAAGGCAATCAAGGCAGCTGAAGAACTCACAGATCTAGACCAACCTAACTTCCCAGGACGAGATAAAGACAAACTCTTCAAAGCAAGCTTTAAGCATAAACCCTCTGCCCCTGGGGAAGATAACTACAACTGCGAAAATTGTGATGACACAATGCAAGAAATACGCAAGGACCGAATGACTACTGCTCCGGCAGTTCACTATGGAACAATTGCTTCCTCGAATACAGTTATGAGA
Source organism: Arthrobotrys conoides (assembly GCA_036971725.1). NCBI lineage: Eukaryota > Fungi > Ascomycota > Orbiliomycetes > Orbiliales > Orbiliaceae > Arthrobotrys > Arthrobotrys conoides. The sequence continues at coordinate 2,113,767 of JAVHJM010000003.1, read as the reverse complement.
TCCGCTCAACGTCGTGACGAGTTACGAGATAAATGGGGGGTATCTTGTTTCGAAATGGAAGCTGCGGGGTTGATGGATAGCTTTCCATGTATGGTGATCCGTGGTATCTGCGACTATTCAGATGGCCATAAAAGCAAAACATGGCAGCCGTATGCTGCACTGACAGCAGCTGGGTACGCGAAGGATCTATTGCGTGTCATCCAGGTGGAAGAAGTTAAGAAGGTCCCTCGCGCGGTGGAAACTACAATTCCCAATGCAGATACAAACAGCAGAACTCCTACTGCCTCAGCAGTAATCACCCCTCCTACTGCCTCAGCAGCCATCACCCCTCCTACTGCCTCAGCCGCCATCACCCCGCCCGCGACGCCAAAGGGAAAACAAAGGGTAACCGATAATAGCCAGGGTTAGTAATGACGATCAAAATACTTGTTCCCTAGTACCGAGCGTTGAGGCTAATCCAAATTCACGAAACAGATGTAGATCACGCCAAATCACCGGCCACTCCACCACGCCCCCAGATTCCCACTACATCGTCTAGCACTAGCTTACCCGGACGCCATGATAAGTCCATTCCAGAGTGGCTACCACCAGGACTCGAATTCATGTCTCGTGACCAAATGAAAGGTCAGAAGAAGAGGAGACAAGATGTACCCGGTAGTGGTATGGCTAAGGCTATGTTCACTTACCCCGATGGTAGCGACATCGTGCTTGTAGGCGAACGCGATGCATTCTACTTGACTTACAAGCATGTGGCTTATCAACTCTGGTGGTGCCCGGTGAGAGCGCCGGAGCAACATCGAAAGGCAGTACCAGCGCAGTGGAAGGTTACTGACAAGAAAATCGAGACTCTTCCGGCGAAGTTGAAGGAAGATGTATTGTATCTTTATATTTCTCACCCGGGTAGTGACGAGAACCGTTATATTTTACCAGAGTTGATAGAATAGATTTGGATACAGATAGATAGAGCAACGAACTTGGTTATTATATTATCATGTTGTCTCGTACCATTATCATGTTCAAATATGCAAATGCTAAATTCGGATTTTTGTCACCTTATGTAATTAAGTATCTTTCTCAACCAACTTTAAATAAGTTTTGGAGGCCTTCCCTGCCCAAGTAAGATATTTTCATAGATACAATACCTAGTACTTCCAAATATTCCATAGCTTCACCTTACTGCTTGAATAATCACCTCCTTTCATGAACGTTCGAACCCTGCCCGATATCCGTGTTGTAACTGTTGTTTTCTGTAACCCGATGCAAGCCGCAACTTCGAAGTTCCCCAGATTCTCGCGCGATGCGACAGGTCAAATCCCCAAGTCTAGATCCTCCCCTCCAACTATTCCGAACTTCATATCTCATATATACTACCCTTGATAATACCTAATACACCATGCCATCCCTCCGCTCCACAATCACCCACCTAAGACCCTTAAGGTCCCAAATCCAATACCGTCTCTACTCCACAACCCCTCCATCAGCACCCCTCATCCTGTCCCAATCAATCCCAGCACCCCACCTCGGTTCCATCCGTGTTCTATTACTTAACCGACCAACCGCCAAAAATGCCTTGAGCTGGGATCTTCTAAAGGCTTTCCGCGAGGAAATCGATACAATTGCTGCCGAAGCTGGGAAAGGAGAAACCAGAGCTTTGGTAATTGGATCCAGCGAGTCTGGTGTTGGCGGCGTATTTTGCGCTGGGGCTGATTTGAAGGTAATTACTTCTTTCTCTATTCTTTCTTCTTCCTTTCTGCCCTGTACCTCGGTCTATACTTTCATCTTTTGATATCAACCTAAAGCACCCCCAAAAAATACAACATCTACAACACATATCACTAACAAGTAACTACTTCACAATAAGGAACGTAAAACCTTCACCCCCTCCCAAACTACCACATTCCTTCATACTCTAAACACAACCTTCACAACCCTCTCCAACCTCCTAATCCCCACAATCTCCTGCATCCCAACCCACGCCCACGGCGGCGGCCTCGAACTCGCCTTATCAACCGACCTCCGAATAACCCACCCATCAGCCCAACTCTCGCTCCCCGAAACCCGTCTAGGAATAATCCCAGGCGCTGGCGGAACCCGTCGAATCTCCCAAATAATCAGTAGAAGCCGTGCCTTAGATATGGTACTCACGGGGAGAAGGGTCGGTGCCGTTGAGGCCTTGAATTGGGGACTTGTGGATAGAGTTGTTGAGGAAGGGAAGGATGTTAATGAGGAAGGTGTGGAACTTGCGAAGAGGATATGTGAGGGTGGACCGTTGGCTATTGTGGCGGCGAAGAGGGCGGTTAAAGTTGGGTTGGATGGAGGGTTGGATGTTGAAGGGTTGGCTTATGGGGGGGTTATTGAGAGTGAGGATAAGTATGAGGCGCTTAAGGCTTTTGCGGAGAAGAGGAAGCCGGTGTTTAAGGGAAGGTAGGGGGGTTCTGGAGGATGTTTGGGAGTGGGTTTGTACGATAGTTAGATTTAATATCGGATTTTATATATCCGGATAATCACAGGCTAAGCTGAGGCTTGAGGCTTCTTGAGCAGACAAATTATATCCCATTCCGTGATCTTGCTACGTCTAAGTCTATATTGATGGGTTATTCTGTCCCTTGGTTCTTAACCGAGAGAAACTGCTAGCCCGACGTCCTTCTATAGATCTATCTTACGAAACAATAAGTCCATATGCTTCCGGTTTAAACCATTCCCTAACAATAGCATCCGCGACTTCTTTCGCAGCAGTAGCAGCTTCCTCCTTCCCAGAAGCTTTAGCCTCAACATAATCTACGCACCCACTATCAGTATCGATCAAAGAGATAAGGGGGCGTGGAACGCTCAAAACTCACATTTAATCTTCGGTTCCGTCCCACTCCCTCGAATCGTAAACCTAACGCCATCCATCCCCACCGTAATCATCTGACTACTCCTATCCACGGGTAAAACCGGTATTCCATTCATAGTAGCACTATCATACCCTTCCGTCAAATCCCTCCAATAGTTAATCTCCCTACCTCCCAAACTTCCCGGAAATTTCTTCCCACTCTCGTCTCCCAATTTTCTGATGCCATCGAACACCTGCCTGGTAACATCAGGGCTCGGAGAAACAACGTATCCATTACAACTCTCAAAGAATCCATATTTTTCATATAATTCCTGGAGTTTTCCAGCGGGTGTGGTACCCTCTGATAACCATTTTTTCAACATGGTGATAAAAACGCTTAATGCAGCGATTCCGTCTTTATCGTGGACAACGTCTGAAAACATGTAACCAATAGCTTCCTCGAAAGCATAGATTGCCTTGTGGGTTCCTTTCGATGTGATTTGTTGTGCGACATTACCGAGCCATTTGAATCCCGTAAGGGTTTCCTCGTGGTGGAAGCCGTCGATTTGGCCCATGGCTGATAACATTTGAGTCGATACTGCCGAGGATAAGAGGGCGACCTTGAAAGCCGGAAGGGAAGATGTCGAGACCATATGAGAAGCGAAGAGGACGCCCAGTTGGTTGCCGGTGAGAATTTGCCATTTACCACTGTGATTCCAAAGTCAGACGCCCTGGTGTACAGTGGAGGACGTAGGATATCAAGAACTTACTTGACCTTTTCGGCTGCAGCAAATCTATCCGCATCTGGGTCATTTGCAAGGACAATAGTAATTCCATGTTTATCAGCAGTAGCCATAGCAAGGTCCAATGCTCCCTTCTCTTCAGGATTTGGAAATTTGACAGTCGGGAAATCAGGGTCGGGTCTTGCGCATATCCAGTCAGCATACTAGGTCCCCATATTGTCATACGAAAGAAACTAACTTAGCCTGTTCCTCCACAACGACAAAGTTCTCTTCCACCCCCAAGATCTTCACCACCTGCTTCGCAGCCTCCAGCCCAACTCCATGCATAGGCGTATACACAAATCTTACCTTCTCCTCCCCTTGAACAGCCATCCCATCAACTAACCCCTTCACCTTCTCAAAGTAAGCCTCCTCAACCTTTCCTTTTACATTCTCCACCAACCCAGTTCCTTTCTCCAAAACAGTAGTATCCCACGCCCCCTCCACCGGCCTCAAATTCTCCGAAATAGCAGCCGCAATTCCGGCGTCAACGGGGGGGATAATCTGACACCCATTCCCCCAATAGACTTTATACCCATTATCCCTTGCAGGATTATGCGATGCAGTGATCATAACACCTGCATTCGCACCGAGTAGGTTTAGTCCGAAGGGGACTAGAGGTGTATGTACCAGATCTTCTAGGAAGTAGACTTTGATACCCTTGAGGATGAATGCTGTAGCCGTTAGTTTTGCGAAATGAGAGGAATTGTGACGATGGTCGTGACCAATTATTACGCTTAGTTTTGGGGGTGGGATTGTGGATTGTGCCATTGAGGAAAGGAGGTAGGAGGCTAGGCCTTGGGAGGCTTGGATTATAGTTAGAGGGTTTAGGTGGGCGAAGCCCGCTTGCATTGAGGAACGGAGGCCGGCGGTGCCGAAGGCGATTCCTGAGAAATTGATATATGGTTAGAATTTGTTATTCTATGAGCGATAACTTGAATAATAGCTTGAGTGTCGAATTCGAGAAAAGGAAGCCCTTAAATATGCGTTGAAAATGTGGTATTTCGAAACCCTGATGCCCTCTGCAACATGCACCTGGTATGCTAGTCGGCGGGAGAGGACGTCATTGCGCGCGAGACAGGAGAGCAAGTCTTACGGGTTCGTAGCCTCTTCTCAAGTTCATCGTAATTCTTCTTATCCGATAGATCTTGTATCTCTTTCCTAGTAGCTTCATTCTACACCTATTTCTTTAGCTTCTTAAAAACCCTCCTCCACTCAAACAATGAATCGATGACGTACCTGATCAAGCTCTAACCACTCCTCCACAAGCTGCTGAATCGTCTTATCTGCATTATCCGACATTTTTTTGGGGGGGGGTTATGGGTATATCGTTGTTAAGATTTATTGTATCAAAAGTTTGTAGAATTGGAATTAAACTAGAGAGGAATTTCCGGGGTATCTTTTATAAAGCAGCGATTCCAGTTGCATTAAATTCAAAAGTGTCGGAGCCGCCCGATTCTCACCCCATGCATGCGGACATTCAAAATGGGTATTAGCTGCACTGGAAAAATAAAGAATGAAGAAGGTTAAAACCGGAAGGTCGTTAAAAACGTGGGCATGGAAATGCGATTCACTCGCTAATGGCAAGGCGCACTAATAGCATCGATATCTTTGTTAACATCGGGTTATATAAAGAACCGCTAACGAGCCTGAGAATGATGCTTGTAGTTTTTGTATTAATTACAGCCAGCTGTTCCTCCTATTAATCCACAAGAAAGCTGGAGTCTATCCGATTTTATCAAAAGAAAAAAAAAACATAAAAGAGAAACTAAAGACCGAAATTTATGGAAAGGTGCTAGAGCCTTTGGAAAGGAAACTCGGCACCGTTGTGTCGTTAAAGACCACACTGCCCGTATATGTAGTCATTTGAATATACGGGAGAGAAATAATACAAAGGATGATGGATTCTGCTTTTCACCCAGTTCGTCTAAATTGAAGGGTTCGCAGAAACACAAAACTTTGGGAACTTGGGAAAGAAGAAAAAATCAAGGGACTTTTGGGATACTGAACATGAGTTTGAACAGAAGGGCCCTTCTTTTCATTCTGAAGATTTTAGAATAGGAACACAAGTGCGTGCCAAGTGATGGGTGGAGGACGTGGGAGAGGGGAAGATATAAGCACTAAAAAATTATTATCGGGACCGTATATTTGACATGAGAATGTTAGGAAGCTCAAAGGGTGAGTAGGGGCATCATTGATAGTTGCGGGTAAGAAAAGGACTTCAATCCAGGCTGTCCTATCAGAACTCCAGACTTGAAAAAAAAAAAAGGAACAAAAGTAGGAAGGTTATCACGAGGGAAAGGAAAGAAAAAAGAAGAATAAAAGGGGAGAATCGCCACCGCAGTGAATAAGCTGCAGTCGATGCGGAATGCTAAACAGTACGGTGGGATAGATAAAAAAAAGAACAAGAAAATCATAGTTCACGTGGAGAACTTCAGTAGATCCCTAGGAAACTTTCGAAATGCCAATCTGCTACAACTGGCAAGAAACTTCCATATACTCCCAAGTATTGTGTAGCGTTTGAACCACTACCTTGGAGTCGTAGGCTGGCCAGGTTGTGTTTGAATTACTCGAGCCTGGGGAGTCTGAGGGTAGCTACCGTTAGGATATGCAGTTCTTTGTTGGCCAGGTTGCATCTGGCGAACTTGCTGACTGTACGCGAACTGCTGCTGCTGCTGCGATTGGTGGCCGGGAGTATACTGTGCTGACTGTTGCTGCGTTTGTTGCTGCTGAGCGCGAAGAATCTGTTGCTGAGTCTGATGTGCCGTAAAAGTGTGCTGATTGTGGCCGGGGGTGTAAGGGCCATAGGCCTGGCCTTGGCCGGAAGTTGGTCGAACTTGAGTTTGAGGTTGTTGAGGGGCAAGCGAGACCCTTCTTCCGGTCTGAACCTGAGCCGGACCGGTTCCTTGGGTGATGAAGCTAGTGTGGCGGATATGGGCCTGGAATGGGGTAGATGGGGTTGACTGTTGAACGAAACCTGGATGTGCGCCAGACGATGCCATTCTAGGGACGGTTGCTGTGGCGTTTCTTGAGAACGGACTGTTGGTATAGCCCCCAGCAGGGTATTGCTGTGGAGTGACTGGAATAGGTGGGCCCCGTGGTTGTGTGTAAGGGGCTTGTGAAGGGTAGAACCCGGAATTTGGGCCATATGGTTGGCGGTTGATCGGGGTTTGGGGGTAGCTCTGTTGGCTAAAGCTACCCGTACGATTTGTGTACTGGTTGTGCCCTTGGGAGCGATTGGGCACGACACGAGCCGATGGTGAAAAAACGGCATCCGGTTGATTATAGCTGACCTTGGTCGTAGTGTATGGAGCTGCAGGTTGTGGGGCGGGTGGTGGGGGGACTTTAGCGGTATCCAGCAGCGTTCCCGGCGCACCATATATCTTTACCGGGATTTCTTCAGGGAGCGAATTAACGAAATCATCCAATAATTCATACGTATTGGGTTCGAGTTGGCTAAGAAGATCAGTAATCTGTTTGATTGCCTCGTCATATAAATCGGTTTCGGAGCGATCCGGCTTGGAGGGAGCAGTAGGGTTGTTATGCTTAGTTAGGCGAGTTCCTTGCTTGACATTCCACTCGACAATAGCATCGCTGATCCCTCTGAGAGCCTTGTCGTTCTTGGATTCCTCCTCAAAGAGGGCGGGATCAACTGGTATTGGTTCGTACTTTTCGACGAGTTCCTTGAACTGGTTTTCTTCGTCTTGAGCATCTTGTTCCTGTTCCCTGCCAGCTCGGATTCTTTTCAACTCCTTCTCGCCGTGCAATGCGAACCAATGCTGGCTCTTGGTATGAACAGACATGACCGACCGGCCCTGGTCGTAGGTAGGAGCAAATGACATAAAAGGGCCGTAGTAAAGCCATTCGGGAGTTTCTAATCCCTTATCTTGGTATTTTCGTTCGGACGACTTTTTATCCGGACGGCCAGTTGGTATCTTGGCGATATTCGGGAACGCATCCCTAAGAGTTCGGGCCGATTCGCGTGGGATATATCTATGAACCCGAGTAATTTCGGCTTGGGGAGGAAGATCCGATTGCTGAAGCTCGTCCAATTCTTCATCGACGTCCATCTCATCCTGGCTTCTCTTAGAGGCATCTCTGGCTGGCTGCTTTCGTTTAACCATTTGGTAATAAGTTTTATTCCCGCTTCTGATGAGGATACTATATTTGCAATCAGGTGAAGGTTCGTCCAAGGAGATGTCGTCCGGGATAACCGTAGTGTTGGTGGTCGTGTCCGGGGATTTTTGGTCGTCCGGGATGTTTAAGTACGGATGGTGGGTTAATGTTTGGGTGATGACAGTCTGGGCGACCTGTCTGAACTTCTTAATTTTCCCAGACGTGTCCTCCGATTCGTTTTTAACGTGTACATCGTCATCCATCATCTCGTCCTCAGGTGCGATGTCGGTCCGGACACCCAAGGCTTCCAAGGCCTCGTTGGTGACCCGATTGACATCTTGACTAAGGGTGTCCAATGATTGGTAGAATGAATCTGACATGAGCCTCTGTCGGAGAGTCTGTAGGCCATCAGGATTGGGCGATTTGACCTTTTTGGCCTCATGGGAGCTTGGTTCCGGTGATATGGGTTTGTCTAGCAAGGATAGTCCAGCGTCATGGCTATCAAGAGTGGGCTCGGAATCAGTAAGAAGTACAGATAGATAGATAGACAACACTTGATGAGGATGCGACATACTGTACTAGCGAAGTGAGAACGGTATTCCTGATATCAGCTAGCAATTGCTGCCTCTGAGCTGGTGATACAGTAGTAGCATTTTGTGGCTCCTTTACAGGACTGCTATCCGCGCGTTTCCTCTTCCCAATGATTGAGGTAGTGTCGTGATGAATCGGAAGAGCACCGTTGACAGAGGATGACAATGACGATGTTGAAGGGTCTATCCGTGTATTGTTGATGATATTATTGGTATTGGTATTGGTATTGGTATTGGTATTGGTATTGCCATATGGATGAGATGAAGAATTAGCCAATGACGTTGATGCCTTGATGGTAGCAGCGGAAGACAAGGAAGCCGATTGGAAGGGAGAATTCGCGACGGGAGCGATGTTGTTAGCGATGGCAGGATTTGAGATGAGAGAGGTAGCAGGAGTGGGCGTTGCGGGGGTTATCGTGGGAGCCGATGCCGATGCCGATGATGACGATGGAGCGTGGGCCAGTCCGTTCATCATAGCTGGGGTTGGTCAGGCGCCAGAGCGCGGTCGGTTAGCTTTGTCTGGTTTTTGTTTTGGGGATGTGGTTTTTGGGACGGGGCAAAGATTGGAACGGTAAAACGTCAGGCAGAGCAGGTGCAGGTGCGGTGCGGTGCGGTGCGGTGCGGTGTGGTGCAGGTGGTGGTGATGGAACTGGGACTGGCGTGGGGACGTGTGTGTGCCTGTGCCTGTGCGTGTGTGTGTTGCTGCTGGCGGGTGATACAGCTGCAAACACTTCGCAGCACCAGCAACGAACAAACCAGGCCAGACCAGACCAGACCAGACAAGAACAAAGCAGGGCAGCGAAAACACGGGAAATTGAGGCTTCGCTCGCCAAGCTTGTAAGGTTTTGATGGATCGCGAAGACTTCAGGAACGGAGAGATGGCGATGGTTTGAATATGCAGAAAGCGTGAGGTAGAGAACGGGGTGATGGAGGAAAGGAAGGTAGACGGTAACGTATGTGCGAGTAAGAGGTAGTAATTGGATGTCAGGGAAGACGCAGACGCAGACGCAGAAGCTAAGCAGAAGCAGCAACACAACCTGTTCTGTCCGTTCCAAAATACTTTTCGTCTGGTTGGAACAACGTCGCTGGGAAAGAAACGGAGGGAAAAAAAAAAAAAAAAAAAAAAAAAAAAGGAAGAAGAACGTTAAAACCTAAACGGGGTCCTGTTTTGGCTTCACAACCTTCTTTCCAATCCAACCGACGAAATGCACATAATACGCACACCACACACACCACCGTTACCACCATCCAAGACAAAAGCACAAGCCAGCTCAGGATTATATATCTAGGACGAGGCAGTTTGGTGGAATGCGAACAGAAACACGCTAGGAAGATAGGAACGAGCGAGCGAGCGAAGACACGAAAAATGAATGAGTGAATGAATGAATGAGATACAAGGCTACGACGACCAAGTTCGCCAGAGAGAGCTGCTGCTGCTGCTGCTGCCAATCCCACCAATCCTACCGCTGCTAGTACTTTACTTTATAAGACTGTGCACTTACTTGCAGGCATCGGGGCTGTTGCTGCTGCCGTCGTAGCCATCAGGGAGTCCACCTTGCCCTTCAATCTCGCGGTCGAGAATGTTAGAGCTGTCCCAAGACGCGTCGACGGTTCCTCGGCGGTAGACACCGTGGCTGATGGTTATATATGGTATCTATATGAGTGTATCTTGGTTGTATCCGATGGAAGTTTTCCCTTCAAATGGGTTTGGATTTGGTGTTATTGGTAGTAGCGTCGTCGGAATCCGTATTCGCAGGCCCTGTCTCATTCGATGGATGTGTGTGTGCGAACCTCCCACGCTAACAGATTCGGATTCAAATTCGTTCGTTCGGATTGAGAATCTCACAAAGAAAACCCCACTGGACTCGACTCGATTCACGGGCGTTCGGAATAAATAATAATAATAATTTTGTAGTCTCTCTCTCTCTCTCTTTTTTTTACCCCCTCTTTTGAATGATGGGTTTGGAAGTTATTTCGTCGGGAGAGAACCTTTCCGTTTTCTTTCTTTCTCTTTCTCTTGTCGTGCACGTGTTTCAAACAGATAGAGACCTCGATACTATCCTTTCGCGGGAGAACCGAGCTGTAAATGATATTAATTAATATGTCGATAAGCTTGGTCGGGTTTTTGTGTGGTGTTCTGCCTCCCGCGTAACTAACAGATCTGGAGGGATCGTAACGTAACGGGCGTAATCTATAAGAAAGTATTCAAATGGGATCGAATAGCCTCACCGGGGTGGAACTAATGGCCAAAGCAGAAAATTCGAAAGAAAGAAACGAGGCAGAGGACAGGACAGATGATAGAATGAAAATAATTCTCGCAGGAGGATTGGGACCAGAAATTGGAAAAGACAGTTGAATTGAAATGCACGGCAAAGAAAAGGAAAAGAAAAACAGCAGGAGCGGGAGGGCCCTGTGAAAAAGAAAATTAATTAATTGCGGTCTCGACAGACCAGAACTGGACTGATAGTTAGTCTGGGGCCTCCCAAAAGCACGGAAAAGAGGCTAGCGTTCTTTGTCCGGATTGCTTGAACTTCGCTCACTTTCATTTGCCCGCCAGGAAACACCCCTGCGCGCATCTGATCTGGGGCACGACGAGGGCCCTGTCATGGGGAGCGCAAGTATTACCTAAATACTTAGTTTATGGGAGTGAATCTGAGAGAGTGGGTGGTTATGGCATTATTTTATAATTTACTTCCTTGAGCTTGTTAGGAGGATTGATCATGATTGATCCAATCTGTTGATTCAGTTCGATTCGATTCGATTCGATATGACATGAGGTCAACTCTGGCGAGGCGACGGCGGAATGCAGGTGATTTAATATTACCCACCGTGGTACTTCCCATGGATGCGTATCTCTTGCATGTAAGTACAGAGTATGCTAGTGCTTTACTTAGCATCCGATGCAATGGGGGGTGGCTTCTGTTTAATGCCTCTGCTTATGTTTCTGTTCTGTCTTTCTTTCTTTCTTTCACTCGAGCTCTCTCACTCTCTTTCTTTTCTTAAACAAGATGGCGTTCTTGCCTGGCTTGTTGGCTACAAAGGTACCTTACTAGTATACTACTAGTATCTGATAGCCTCGAGTCCATACTCGATCATGATACATGCAAAGTACACATAAGCTTACAAGGCTCTGTGCAATTCATATACTTAGAGTGACGATACCGGGATATATAATATATCTCGTTCACCTCATCGAACTGACCGACTCCCTGAAATAGAAGAACAAACATATTGGCTTCGGGATTCTCCCGTTGGCGAGGAAGCGATGCCATCCGCGCGTTTCGTTCATTTCCCATCTCGCTGGCCCTGCCCTGGGCCCTGGTCAATTGTCGACAGCTTCATCTCTAACCGCCGCCTGTCTCCTATCCCCGACACTTATATCCGCCTCTCTCTCCCTCTCCATTTTGGGCTGCCAACACCAAATCCACCACATCAGAAATTTATATTCCCTGTTTATCCATTTCGATCCCTCTCCATAATTCTAGTACTAAATACCAAATTCTTAATCACGATTAACCTCCCACGGTGGTTATGTATGCTGGGGAAGCCAACAGCTTGAAATCTTTGAGTATTGCGAAGAGATAATGCCGACATAAAATACCGACATAGCTTATAACGTATCAGACCACAGCTATCCTATCAATGGCACTGCTGGCGACTCCATCAAACGACCTCGTGGATGATCTCAGGCGCGAACTCCGCAATAAGCAGAGTTCGCAGGCTTATTGGCCGGAATTACCTCCACCCAGCTAGGGCGATATTCGTTGTTCAAACAAAATGCATTCTACCTTCAGCTAATTGGGACCGTCTACCGTTCGATCCGAATGTCGACATTCTGCCTCCCGAGCCTGGACTATCATCTCAAGACAATGATCTCGATTCCGAGATATCAGACCTCGCCCAACAGGTCCCTGGATATACTATCCCAATCGACGCGAACAAGCCTCCGGAAGCAGTTCGAAAGCACCTTTTGCCGATTCTTCGCCTGCTCGGGTGTGCAGACGACATCCCAAAGCCTAAAAAGGGAACCACCAATCTTGGTTACACAAACTTGAGGAATCCCCTAAACAGAGCTCTTCGCCGTGAAAGCCTGAACGATTTTAATACCAACGCTTCCGATGGGGTCTCAATCGACGCACCCCCGGAAACTCGTGGTATTTCCTGTGCTGGTCTGACGGTTCGATACATTCTGTATAAGATATGGCCGAACCGTGAGGAACTCTACCAACAAGGTTACCCTCTACACCGGACCTTCTTTGCTCTGGGCGATCGTGCTTTGAAGTACATCGCTTCAAGAAATGCCGACCCGGGAGATATTGCTCTATGGGCACATGTCGTCCTTGCCAGCAGCGGGGCCGAAGCTACCGCCAGATTGAACTGGCTATGTCGAAAGCTCAGGTTCAGGGTCCCATCATTCATTTTCAACCATACGTTAAGACATCAATCCGGCCATACCGCCCACACCATCAAAAGGCTTACCTTCCTAGTCGACACCTTCCTCACCCGAAACATCGAAATCGCAGATCACATGCAGAAACCTGAATTGAAAATCGATGCACTCACAAAACGTATCATGTTTCTTCGACTCTTCCGGCTAGCCAACTATTATGCACCAACGCAGTTACTCCATGTGGCCAAGGTATATGCAAAACATTGCATCGACCCTCCGGCAGAGATCACCATGAATGATATTATATTTTGTAACCACATTCTGTGGGCTATCGGTGGCCCGCCGAGGATCCCTAGCCCGTATTGGACATCCCTCAGGTTCATCATCGATGCACAGATCTTCCTACTCCGGAAGATGTTCCAAGCGGATCCAGTGATGCATTTAGATCCCAAAGGCTTCAGAGGAATAGTCAGGACCCGATTAGCTGCTCCTCGATCTGTCGCAGAACGCGGGATGATTGCCCATCAGGGTGAAAACTGGCCACCACGTAAAGATATTACCGATGGATACGACCAAACCCACACTCGAATCGACTTTGATCATGAAACACCCCTTACCGGGGAGGCAGGTAAAGTCTTGTCTGAAATGCAACGGGCTGGGTACCCCTTACAGACATGGGAACACTCTGCTATGATCCTCTCGGGTCGCGAAATCGACGGAACACCTACAGTCCCCCGTCGTACGTGGTTCATAGCCGGTACTAGTACCGGAGTGGAAAACCGGTATACGCTTCTACAAGCCCGTATCAGAGCCACCAGAACACTCAACGAAGCATGGCATATCTTCATACAATTTATCAACGATATCATCACAACTTCACAAGACAGAGCTGGCATCGTCCATGTTTATCAAGATATGTTCGAAAGAATCGTACAGGCGCGGAAACAGGAAGCTTTAGATAAACACATATCACCGGTTGAAGAAGCACCTGCCGTTCTCCCCGTGAGAACGGGAATCAAACGGTTTATCCCTCCAAGTGAGGAACTAGATGTCATCTACGCACCTCCAAAGCCTAAAAAAGACCCGACAGAACACTACCTCAGACAACCAGATACAACAATCCGTGGACCAACACTAATCCGACGAGGCCCAAACCTCGAAGACAGACCCACCGTTAGCATCGGCGATACCAAAAACATCATCCCACCACCTTCAGACCCTTCCCGCGGCGCCTTCGTCCCAACCCCGGCACCCAGCGTTAGCGAACTATGGGCCTTAATGCTTCGCAACAGCATAAAACCCAGCTTAAGTCTCACCAAACTCCTTGTCTCCAACGCAGCCACCGCAAACGAAGCCCACATATACCTCGAAGAATGGTATAGTTACCCACGACGTCGTCAAACCTTCAAGTCCGAAAAGGGTAAAGTCGAATTCCGATGGTGGCAAGTCTTCCATCGTAAAGAACTTGAAAAACTCAGAATCCGCCAGTTTGGAGTACAGCACGCGGATATAAAGGAAGATAAAGATGCAAACTTCATCGATGCTTCTTCGGCGACTGTTGAGTTAGCAATATCTTATATCCATTGTTTGACTTCAACTACTTTTGCACCCCGCAAAAATCGTACTTTTCTTAATCATTGGAACTTCGCGAGTGGACTTTTATTCCTTCGGGTTCCGCAGGCTATCATCATCGCATCGGGATTTGGAATTACTTCATTAAGCGCCTGGACTAGCATTCTCAAAGCTTTAAACTACACCCATCATCACCGCGGACTATTTCAATCCGAACTATCGAAATATGCCACCAGCCGTCTCGCATCCGCCCGCTTCGGGGAAGGAAACCCACGGAGAAAGATGAAATATCGAGATGTTAACGTCTGTATCAGAAAGACGTGGGAGTACATAAGGTCGCACTGGGGGTATCCTCTCGAAGCAAACATTGTTTACGAATTCACGATCGCGGCGGAAAGAGGGTGGGAGTATGAACAGCAACTCAAAGCTTATACCAACGACCAAACACATTTCCACGAAAGACTACCCTTCCGAACCGAAGATGTTATTGAAATCTTTGAATCCGTGGTAGGAATCCGGCAGGTTACTCAGAGGAGTTTTAAAAATCCCGGAAATAGGGCTTGGAGGAGGGTTGGGGTAGTTGGTACTGTTAAGTCTGGTGATAATGAAGACGATGGGTTTGGAGAGCACGATGTAAAAACGGATGAAGATACGGTATTTAATAAATTGGTGGATATATCTTCTCCATTAGAAGATGAAAAATCACGATTACCACCGCAGGTCATACCCCGCACGGCACATCTACACGCATACATGAGGTTACTGCTACGCACCGGTCACGATGAATACGAACCCATCCTAAGACTTCTGAAATGGATGGGTCGGTATAGCGATTTTCTCGAGATAAAGAACAGAAGGTTGACGATCATCGCCATGAAGGCGATGTGGGATTTCAATAAAGGGTTAGAGGCCGTTGAAGATCCAGCGGAGAAAATGAGGATTTGGGAAGCTAGGAAGGTGAAGTTTGCGGAGGCGAAGAAGTTGTTTTTGGAACGGTTGAAAGGGTGGGGGGGTTGGCCTAGTGATATGGAGGTTGCGGCTTATAATGGGGAGAATTGGAGGGAGTTGAGGGATAGAGAACCTGTTGAGAGGGTTGAGGAGGTGGTTGATTATGAGGAGTGGGGAGAGGAAGGGATTGAGGAGAGGTTGCAGGAGGCGGGGGCGGAGTATGATAAATACTAATGATCCCACCGGGGTGGTATATATTGAAATTATTACTGAGAGGTATTTTGTGTACGAATAGAATTTAGCATCTCCATTTAAATTTTGGTATAGGATTATTTTAAAAAGGATAGGGAACTAATGAACTAATGATTTTTTTGATGAATCTATATGAAAAATGCACAAAAGCCTTCTAAACTCCGAATGATGAAAACGCCATAAAATGTCATGCACGTGCATGTTGCTGATGTTAACTCGCTTTTTATGATATCGACACTTCAAAAGAAAAAAAGAGTAAAAAGAATAACCCGATGCCAGAGTACGTAAACCATGCAAACTCCGCCCCCTTGGAAAAAACCATACCAATCCTCAATCTCAAATGCTATAGAAGCCACCGAGTGATAGGAATTCTCTAAACCCCACCACTCTCCTTTAGATCCTCTGACCACTCACAATACCTCTTATAAAAGACACCCATACTACTAATCACCACCAAATCAAGCACATCCATCCCTTCCCCTTCAACCAACAAACTGCCCAATTTACTCCTCAACCCACTACCAACATCATGCTCCAGCTGTTCAGTCCAACTATTCTCCCTCTGCAACCTCTTAAACTTCTCTCCAAACTTGAATTTCGAAAGACCCCTCGAATGACCTGGTCTTGACGAACTTCCGGACGGAGATGGACTTCTATCCGCATCTGGTGGACGCAAAGATAGGGTTGAAAGGAGGATTGGATCGGCTTTCACCACGGTGGTGTTACCGAATGGACTACCGGCGATAGTACTGGGTGGGTGGAGTCTTAATCTGATTTTTCGGCCGACACCGTTTGTTTCGAATTCACAGGTTCCCGTGCCCTTCTGTGGGGGCTCGAAGACGTATCCTTTCCCCTTTGTTTCTTTGTCCAGTTTTTCGTCTGGGGTGTTACTCCCTGGTGGGCAGTAATTCGGAGAAGTTGAGTAGAGGCCCATTTGTTCCATTGCTACGCGAGTTTCTTCATCGACAGTATATTGGGGTTGGGACGGTTGCTGCTGCTGTTGGTATTGGCTGTAGGTACCCGGGGAGTCGGAACGCTTGCGACGGTGGAAGGCGGAGAGACGCTTGCCGGTGGATTTCCAAAAGCCTTCGCCTTGGAGGAATAATGTGCGTTTGAAGAGACCATCGGAGTCATCGTCTATGTCTGGAGACTCTGCTGTTGGTGTTTCCGGTTGTTGTTGTTGTGGACGGGGTCGTCTTAGTGATGGATTAGGACTATCGGGGGAGTAGACTTCTGTGAACCTCGATTGGTAGGATACACGGGACATAGCCGGACTTATCATTGGCGGCCTCGACAGGTCCTTTGGTGGAGGTGGAGGTCCAACGTCTTCGAATCCAGGTGGTGGAGGTGGGACCGGTGCCGGCCAGAGGTATCCACCACGACTACTAACGCTCTCGCCACCATCGCTGGTAGCAGTAGACGGACGAGTAGTATCAGGAACATTCAGCGTAGCCGGAGTCCGTATAGGTTTCTGGCACACGAACTTCCTGTAACCATCCGTATAAACCTCCAGATTTAACCGTTTCCTATCCCTTCTACCTTTCTTCGATATCAAAGATTCTTGATGCATCATCTGAGCGGCATATGAGTTCGGCATATGCGGTATATCGACGAGTGGAGAGTTATGGTTTGAGTAGATGCGACCAATGGTGGTTTGACTCCCAGTCGTTCGGTCTCTTCGAATAAATGTGATCTCAAAGTCGGTACTTGTTGGCATTGGTCCGCTACCCATGGAATGGATACTCGATGATGAAGGGTTCAATTGTCCACCATTGTTGTAACCACCACCGGGGACCAAATGGTCACTCCGCGAGCTCTCGCCGCTAAAGGAAGCGCGTGGGTATGAAGGTCTAGCATCGTCGAATGATGACGTTCCACGTGAAGAATAACTATCGGGTTGTAAGGACTGCGCACGAGGTTTTTGAAGACCTTCGACGGGTTGTATTCGTAGATAATATAGACAGGAGACGATATCTTGGGCTGTGACGGTGTTGCACTGTGGTTTTAGAGGGGTGAGGATGATATCTGTGGGTAAGAGGTAATACGTGCATTAGCGAGAAACTCTTGTCATATGCCGAGATTTGCTTGTTATGTCTAAGTAGTTTAGACGGAGAAAGGAAGGAACTAAGAGTCGTAAGTTACCTTGGCTATTCGGAACTCGGACGATGTAGAGCTTAAGTTGATGCGATGATGTAGCGTGGGGGTCGTGGGGAGGAGGTTGAGAAGGATATCGGCGGATTTGGAGCGGCGGGTTGTCGGCGAGTCTAGTGAGGGTGTCGAGAGACTGGGCCTCTGCTCGTATTACCATCTTTGTTTAATTCTCTCTAAGCTACCAGCTCCACAGGATTAGATCAGATCGGATTGGACTGGTGATGTAATGGCCCTACGGATAAAGTAAAAGATCAAAGGGAACAGAAAGTAATCAAAGGAGAAGTGATCGCAGCGGCAAAGGAACAGGAGAAGGAGAAGGAGATTGATGATTGATTAGTAGTCAAGAAGTCAGGTCGTAGTTGTATTGTTAAATACAGCCAGCAGTTAACCGTATAACAAGTTTGGAGGGTTCAAAAAGTTATATCCACAGGAAATACAAATAACTGTAAAATACGGGCCAGCGACTGCTATAAAAAGGTCCTATTTTGAGACCGGAACCATGCGACTTCCCGCTAGCAAATCCAAAGTGGAGGGCCTTCGTCATGCAGCCAGCTGCATGGCATCTGGTACCGGACTAGGGGGTGGGCCATATGGTGGTCCTCCAGGTGGCGAAGTACGCTGTGACTGGCTCGGCCCAGCCTTACCGACTCCACTACCCCTGCGCACGCCTGCTTGCGTATGTTATCTCCAGCTTGTGGTCTGCAGTTTGGCAGTCCTATTAGTCCGATCTTTATGAGTCGCGTGCGTGGCCGATTTGAAGGCAAATATTTGCAAGTGAGTATGTAATTATAGAACCGAATCATGAGAGAGAATTAATCAAGGAAAGTCTCAAGCAGAATGTAAAAGTAGATTATAAAATTCAAGCCTCGTCTCGTCGCGCGTCGCCAGATGTCTAAGGCATGCAATGTACGTATCTGTAACATTAACGTATCCGTATGGAGACAATGCGGTTGACCAATTAAGGCATTCGAGAACAATCCTATTGTCCGTAACGTATGGTCGGTATTGTCAGTATACATCCTTCAGTACGGAGTAATATGGAAGAAAAGTGATGGATAGATAGCACTAACATGCGGCTCCAGGACCTCCAGCGTAAATTGCGCCGCCACCAGGTCCATACATAGTCTTTCGGCGAATCTCAGCGTTCCTCTCCCGTCTAGCCTTCTTCTCTGCTTTCTCAGCCGCTTTAGCTTCTTTTAAGGCATTTTTACTCGGTGGCACCAATATTGTTGTAGCCTCTGACTTAAGTGTCGACTGCCGTGCTGGTGGGTCGAGATACTCGACGCTCGAGTCTTTGAAGCACATATTTTGAATTCTTTCAACCCTTTTAATTTACTTTTCAAGGGATTCCTTATAAATATCGAAATCTCGTGCGACTCTTCTCGGTTCGAATTTGTGTTGATCTTTCGAAGCTGGCTAATTAGAACGAGATATGAAACAGGGGACCCCGGTGGGTACCTTAGGCAGGTATACAGGTAAGAAGAATTTGGAATGGTATCTGGTGGGTTTGCTTAAGTAACGTCGCAGAGCGGAGCTAGGAGTGTGATATAATAAAAGTCTGGAGAGAATGGTTTATAAATTTAGTCAGCGCGGTGTTCTTTGGATAGGTTCGACGTCAAGGGATATAAAATACATTCTCCAATCCCAGTGCACGTCCAAAGCATCAACTTATATAACCAACATGTACAGCTATCTAGGCATCACCGCCCCCTTTCGAGCATCCAAACAAGCTTATATGCTGTGTGACGTATCATATCATATCCCATAAGGAAATGATAAAAGCCACTCGGTGAGCCCAACGTTAACGGTCCACCAAAACTGCAGAAACCGTTCACATGTAGATCTCTAGATACCTAAATCAAAGCCTTCACTAAGAAAAAAAAAAAGTCCCTCTTCATAAGCTTATCTCGCTCATTGGACCCTCAGCGGTTTTTCAAACCACTTCTTGCTTTCAAACGTTGATGCCTATGGGCGCAGCAATGGTCGGCTGATATTAATATATCATGACATATCGATACTATACTGCTGTATACTGGTTCTCCTCGTATTTGGTCTACATCGTGTTTCCGGCTAAATAGATTCCCAACCAACGACAGTGTAGAACACACACCCATTCAGGAAAAGCTGCAGCCTGGCAGTCCGCAGCACATATTGAGTATCAATATATGCTCCGAGTTCCGAATTTCTTGATCCGGGGAGGTACATATTGTTATATACGCGGTCCATGATATCGAATGAGATGCATATTCTTTCCGACGCCAAAAATATAGGAAAGTATGGTTAAGAGTAAGAGATTCTTGGGATTTTGAATATTTTTTAATATATATGATTCATAATATGGTATTTAGGTGAATAGATAACAAGATACCAATGCAATGAATCCAATGTTAATGCTACGACTGTTTCTACCGAAGATATCGACAACGCATACCGTCCTCAAAATACCACACATTCCCAGACCGATATTGAACCGCAAATAACAAAGAATGCCATTATTTTCATAGTCATTAACTCAAAAATTACATTAAGAATCAATCATGCTCATTCGAAACGAACCCCAAAAATCTAGCATTTTAATGCAAAACTGAAGAATTCAAAAGCCCATTGAAATCATAACGTTCATAACTCATAAAACAGATAGGTAGAAATATCATAAAAGTCCAACTAAGGTAGGGTCCTCCAATGATTCCTCCCTCGACTTGGACTCCCTTCTCTCGAAATGGAAATTGACCTTCGTCTTTCCATTTTTACCGTCGGTGACAACGTTCCCAGGGAACTAACCGATAATCCTCGACTTCTCAATGAAGTCCCCGCCCATGAGGTAAAGTTTTTTGCCAAATCAATTAATGAGCCAGGTGATGGCTGCATAGACGCTCCATCGTCGTCATCGGTGATAACACTACTCATTTGTGACAAAATGGGACTCGTGGGCGCCGAAAGAAAAATCTCGGAACGTGAGTGTAAAGGTGAAGGTGGTGCTGGAGGTTTAAGTCTAGATGGGCCGGCAACTGCCGTACTAGATGCTGGTGTATTATAAAGTACTTTATGTCGCATTAAAGGGTTGGGACTTAATCTTCCTCGAGAAATTCGGGAAGGACCGGGTTCGCTGGTTACGGATATAAAGTCGCCTTCGTCTTCTTCATCTTCTGTGTGGTGCCCATCGTTGGCTTGTTTTTGGTGGTCAACAACGTAGAAATACCCCATTGGAGATGCTAGGTGATGTTGGTCTGCAGATAGGAACGGGGGTACTGGGGATAATGCAGAGTCAAGACGAGGGGTTTTTGGTTGTGGTGGCGGAGTGGGACTTGGGTCTATGGCTTTTCGGCGCCGGATTGTGCGCGGGAGGGGCTGATTTGGGCCGGGGTCTCGAATAGGTTCTGAGATTGTTCGCGCTGATGGGGGCGAATTTGTGTTCTTTATAAGTAAATCATTAGTACATGCGGTTTTCCATCGTACAAAGTTTTTGATATAACTCACCGAAAGCTCGGATTTTTGATAAAGATGATATAAATTACTTGGAGCCGACTGGCTTATGAGATCATTCGTATATACTTGTGGAATATTCAGCGGTAGTGGGAGAGGAATCTCCAGTGGCGAACTTTCAGGATTCGGCCAACTAGGGATAGTAAATGGATTATTCCCTCCATATCCTGAAGGCGATGATATCGGATACGGAGCAGAAACTTGTCGTTTGATGGTCGCTGTCCCTATGGCTGTAGACTGTGTCTGGGTGCCAATTGTGGCGGATGTCGGAATGGTCAGTGCTGGTGCTTCCTTGGGAGACCTTAACCGTTCGTCGACTTCTTTCCCTTTGCGGGACTTATAACTTCTATGGCTTGGCCGTCTTTGCAGTTTATTTCTCTGCTTCTCAACCTTTCCGCTTATCGTGGAACCTTGAATCGTGGTGGAAGTTGAGGCCCTGGACAGCATCGAAGTTGGGGGATCATTTCGCGGCACAGCGACTACTGGTTCCGCTACTGCTGGTGCTAAAGGGGGTTCGTCTGGTTTTTGCTCTTCCTCTTGGGTGACTTTGCTAGTATTTCCCACTGAAAACGCATTGCCCTTCGATAGTTCAGATAGAGTACTGGCACTCAATGAGGATCCTGTAACACTGCTGCTGTCGTTAAAGGTCGACCTTCGAGATGCATAAACTGCTTCAGGGGATTCCGTATCCGTTCGCCCCCATATAGACCGTGCTGGTAACTCCACCAGTTTCCCTGCGTCCTGGGCCTTGATTTGCTCCTCGATCACCTGTTTCGCCATTTCCACCGTTGCCCGTATCGACTTCCTGCTTACCTTACCCTCCCGCATATAGCTCATTAATGCTTCGCCATGCCTCGCAAACTCTTCATAATCCTTGACGTAAATACTCCCATTTGCACCTCTCTGTTTTTCAGCCCTTTCATATGCATGCCTAAACACCAAAGCAGCGAACTTAACCCACGCCTGTCCGACTTCTGCTTGGCTATTGAGCCTTTGCCTCACATAGGTCTGGATCACACTTTGTAGATGTAGCCTGTCGACCCTCCACTCCTTCCCATTTTCCCTTTCATTCTGATGTGACCTGCGTACCAAGCTGAAGGCGAGTAAATGCTTTATCGTAAGATTGGGATCGAATATCCCATCCTCCTCTTTTGCCACTACCCTTACTTGAGCCGGCAGTGCCTCCAAACCCCAGTGAATCAGAAGTGTTGGTATATCCGTCCCAAAATACGATATCAGCTTCAGTAAATTCGCTGCTTCGGGATGTTTAGTCTCCAATGTATCCAGAGTCATAGCAAGTGGACTCCACCCGTCCCCAGATACTTTTGGATGTTCCTTATACCCTCTCAAATATTCATATATCGAAACTTGCCGTTCCGCAATATAACAAGCCGCGATATGAATAGCCCCGATCAAATGATCCAATAGCTCTACCAACTCCTGCGCGACTTTGACTTCCTGCGGTGTCGGATCCACGATTTTTGCTTCGGTGAGTAATATCGAAATTGCCTCTTTCGTAGTCATCTGTGGGATTTTAAACCCAACCGGTGCTCCCAACCTTGCTTGTCCATCCAAAGACTGATTCAAAGTAGTAAACAAAATACTACTCCCCCGACTCGTCGGCATACAAGCCTTCAACTCATCAATCTCAGTTTCAGTAACCGCATTAGCCCCATCGAGTACCAACAACCAATTCTCATTCCGTTCCATCCATTCCAGTACTCGACAAGCACATAAATCCAATCCACTGCGATCTGCGTGCGGTGTGGTTATATCCTGCATAACAGCACTAGGGAGATTTAGTTTCTTGTAGATGTGTCGGAAACTATCTATTCTCGAAGACGGGGTTTGAGCATTAACCCAGAAGATACCACCGGCGTAGATTGAGCGACGAGAGAAGACATATTCTCGGACTAGGTGAGTTTTTCCAGATCCTGGAGGTCCCCAGAGGAGGAGTCCTGCGTTACCTTTTGAGCGACGGTCTTCAGCTAGGAGAATGTGATCGAGGTCGTGAAGAAGATATTCACGGGTAACTGGGGATTCGTTTGGGTGGAGGGGTACGGCGAATATTGGAAGGCTTGGGGGGAGTATCATACTAGACTCTGGGGAGTATTCTTCGAGTTGAGGTATGGCGGCGCCTATGGGACAAGTGTTAGTACATGATTCTTTCGACGCATACTCTTAGCACCAACTTCAATGTTTCACACAGAAGGAGAGAATTATACAGGATTTGGAAAAGAACACGATATATTTGAATACGAGCTTGAAAACTCCGATGGAAAGATCTATACTAACGTTTCGACGGCCCCACTCCAGCACTACTCCCAGAATCCATCTCTTCAACTTCAATAGGTCCCGGAATACTCTGAAACCCTGATAATCTTCGCGGGCTCCCTAGCATAATCGATCTCGGAGCTCCAAAGTATAACCCAGAAGCACCTGTTGCACCAATTCCAATACCCCAGAAAAAAGGATAGGTCACCCATTAGAACACAGCCCTCTAAAATATATAATTCACTTTTCTGAAGATTCCAAACTCAAAAGCAGTAGTTGTAACATACCTCGCTGAACGAGGATTTCCTTAATCTTTTCGTCCGTGGCAGCTACAGCGGACCTCCTTTCAGATTCCCAGCGTCCCGGGGCGAATGTTAGGGCGTTATCGACCATTTGGCGAAGAATTCCAGCGACATCGGAATAACCTGGTGAAGATTCGTCCTTGTATTTGATCATAGTGTGATGAGTAGCGTGGATTCCAATCTTTTCTGTGTTCGGAGAGTCGACAATGGCGGATGAGTATGGTACAATCTGTTTAACCAATCCCAGTTAGAGACATATCAGAAATTAAATTTATAAAGACAGCTCACTACTCAGAACTTTACTTACAACTTCTCGTTGACCTGTAGGCAATACCGTCTCTATTTCCTCATAAAAATATACAATCTCAAACGACGACGCAATTCCCGTGAACAATGTATTGATATTCTGCAAAGTTTCTGAGTTCTGACCGAGCATGGAGAGCATTGTACTATCGAGTTTGACCCCGGGGAAGAATAATAGTAGTTTTCGAGCGAGTGATGCCCATCGTACTATATCGGAGCCCATGTGCGGAGTCCCCATGAAGAGGATCCCCTGCGTTGAGACCTTGATCGATCGAAGACGTTCGTTATGGTCGACCCACAGCTGTTGGAGTATATCAAGGCCTTAACAGGGACGAGTCAGTGATATAGAGTCCATTGGAGCCTATACGGGGTATCAAGAATAAGTTTGTCCCTTACCCTCTTGATCAGAATACCACCCAAAGAATGTCCAATCCAAATAATCGGTCGTTCCGTTGAATTCTTCCCATCAATTTTTCTCTATCGTTATAATAAAAACAATTTAGATCCCATGCGTTATAAACATAAAAATATCTCCCAAGGGTGTAATCAAGAGGCTACCATACGCTCCGAAAATTGTGCAATCTCGAAATCATCGTCTCGCTATGATGATGAATCATATTCGACGTCGCTCCTTCAAACCATGAGGTAACCTTCGTATCATACCCATAACTCAAGATCCTAACTTCTGGAATCTCAAGTGGTAGAAGATCGCGGGGCCATAATACCGAAGGCTCCTTCTTGCCGCCGGAATAAGTCCAAGTCTTGAAAGGATCGCCGCCGAGGCCGTGAACGAGGATGATACTATTGAGAAGTAAAAGTATTAGAGCTGCTGTGACCACTAGCAAGTACTTAAGTAATCAGTAAGAGAGGAAAGCTATTACTTACTCAACGACAGGATCGACTCCAGGAGATAGTACGTTGACACCATATTGGTATCCCCCCGGGTCCGCAGACTGAGGGAGGAATCGGGTCAGAGAAACCATTTGGAAATGAAAGGTTTCTTGTGTACGGTGAGATCACTTGTTATGTATTGAGCTGAATGTTTTATTTCAATTACTTTGACTTGTTTTGTTGAATTGTACTTACCATGGGCTTGAAAAATCGCCGAAATGGGTCTGGTCGAAAGGCGCTTTTAAATACTCCTCCAGAAACCCTTTTGAATGTATTCGAGATATTAGGTATTGTCCTAGCTATAGTATTGCTACCTGATAACTATAGATTGCCCGGGCCTTATGTTCGAAATTCATAGAACTATAGTTGACAGGATATCGAGAAATAGGTCGCGGAAGGCGAAGTCTTCAAGAGAAACCGATATCCTAGCTTAGCTTTCGAGGACCGATTTAACATTTAATTCGAGAAAAAAGATAGACCTTCAGGATTGAATTTGCTGCGATATAGATCCTAGAAAAGAGACAAGAGGGCATAATAACGCGACAGTCTAGCGGAGAGCGCTTTCTTGAAAAAAAATTCATGAATCTTTTATATCATCGGGACCTGCATGTATCATGCGGGCCTGATCTTGTGAATCGTCCGGGAACCGCTGACCAAGAAGCTGCAACACAGAACATGTCGAACATATCAGGCCGGATCTTTCAAGCCAAGGATGTGGGCCCGCGCAAGGAGAGCACATGATGTGGAGAGCATTGAGAAAAAAACTACGCGCTGTCGATTCATGATTTTTCATTTTGGATAAAAGCTACTATCATTTTTTGGACGGTCTTCTGTTTCCTTCGATCGCTAGCAACTGCGAGAATCCTTACCCAAGTTTTTATAGATTTCCCCTTATGAGTTGGCGACCTCAAAGGAACCACCTTCTCATCACCATCAATTCGATAGTGTTCATCAGCTCTCACGCGATAACCCATTATGGAGCACCCTTTGACTCACGGCAATTCTGAAGAGAAGGTTCACGATTTGCAAATAGAGTATGTCCTACATGACCAGTAAATGTGGCATGTCTCCCTTTAATCGATAATCTCAATAGACCCGGCCATGGCCAAACAGAAGTCTCACAATATAAATCTTTAGCAGAAGCGCCTACAAATTTGATACCTGAAAGTAATGCGCGCGCATACAATGCTACCGCTACCAAGATCAATGACACAATACTTTCGTCCCACGACAGCTAGCTCGGGGTCGCAAGGTAGTTTATGAGCTGCCTGACCATCCTCCACGAACTATAAATGATCTTATAAATTTGACCGGTATTATTATCATCGTTTCTATTCTTTTGTTTATTTACTAAAAAAAGGTGAGAATATTTCAGTCGAAGAAATTGTTAAATTGTTTGAATTCTATCGAATCCAAGCTTTCGCAATTTGTGATCTAGTTTCAAATGAGTCTGGTAGCTTGAGAACTGCGGTCACACCCTTATCAAACTCCGAAGCCAATATGTTGGAGATAATAGATATCTCTATCTAAGGGCTTTGTCAAGACATATCGGCCTTAACCTCGACAAAATTCAGTCTGAGACTCTAACGAGGATTCGCGGCGAGGATACTCAGTGATTTCACTATTGTTCACTTGCTTTTCTGCTTCTCTGTTGGATTTAATTTAGTGTCCTAAAGCTTATATATATTTCTTGATCTTACTGATGCATATTTCACCCTAATAACCAGAGGTGCTAGGACCCTCTAAACGTTATAATATTTATATTATCACTGGCCTCCAACGTAAATCATGGCCATGCATAGTAGTCGCCGATATGCACATTGATATGTGCCGCATTGGTATTTGAGGCTACGGTAAATATGCAGAGACATGAATATATAGATCACAAATCATACATATCCCGCAGTCGATAACTAACGAGTCAGCCGTTTAATAGCTCCCATCCCTATTTTCGCAACCATTTACGTGGCTAATGTATTAACATGGAAGTTTTCAACTGGAGGGAGACGGTTACTAAGCAATTTCAAGCGTGATCGTGAAGATGGGGAAATTTAAAGGAAGCCAAGCTGATCCAGCCGCAGGGGGGGGAATATGAGTAACTTCAATAGCCTTGTGACCCTGTGGAACCTTTTTCATTTGGCCCGTGCCTTTTCGAGTGTCGAGCGTACGGAATTCTCCTCAACCGAATCCTCGAGGGTGCATGCGCATGTGACACAGCATTTTGTACGCACAAATACATCACCTCGTAATTTAAGAATCTGTAGGTCGTCGCTTAAAAGATCAAAGCTCCGTCAAATTTTGTTTTCTTTTTTTTTTTGAGGCTCAAATTTCCAAGGCGTCGACATCGAATCGAAGGGTTTGTTGTAAATTGCAACAAGGGTGTGTTGGCGTAGCATTAGTGGCGTCCTAAATACGAAAATTCATTTACACCGCAGAGCCTCATGCGGGGTTAGAAGCTTATCAAAATTTCCCAATCTTAGATATGTTTGCTTCAGTAGCAGTATGAAGCAAGCTCGTAGGGAGAATGTCTCCTTTGGGATTCTGTTGCATATCATTTGGTCGCACAGCACTTCCACATGTGGTAAATCGGATCGCGAGGCCATTAATCATGCTTGTTGGGATTTATCACACTTGATCCTGGAATACACTTTTAGTGGAGGAAGAACAGATGAAGGTCAATTTATTGGTTGGAAAGTAGTATCGCAAGTGTCAAGGATTACGGCTGAAGGCCTCGTCAAGCCTCAAACAATACAAAGGTTTCACCGAGCTACAAAAAAAAATCCAGAGCTGAGAGTATCCCTGTATTCCTGTTGCCTCGCACAAACTCCTCGTCAATGCAATAAACTCCAATATCCCCCTTCAAAAACAGTCCAGGGCAACAAGGCGAACTTATTTCACCCTAGTTCTCCCTGGGCGTTTCGAAATGTAGGCAATCCACCTTTGAATGTCGTCCCTCTGTTCCAGAAGCTCAACGGTATACCAGTTCTTAGCCAGTTCCATGTTTTCTTCACAGTGGTGGACCTAATATGGTTATTAGCTTCCTAGCATCTCCAATGTGTTCAAATATCTGAGAAAGACTTACAAATGAGTGGCAAAGTCGACATAGCCAGGCTATTACGGATGCGCGATTGTTATTAGATTTTTCACTCAGTGCTTTCATAAACGATAGCCATAGCATAGCAGGTCAGTAACTCACCGACGCGATTTAGCATGTATTCTGGATGTATCTTCTTCTTTAGTACCCGGGTATGTGTAGATCGCTAGATATTGTGTTAGTATAATGATGGGAGAACACTAAAGGTGAAACCGCGAGATTCTTACTGGTATCAGGTGGTGGTAACTAAACCGGGATTAGCTTCTATAAGAATTACTTGCATGGAATATGCGTAGCAGAAGAAGGGATACCCACGTTAATCTAACTTCCCTACCACAAAGCTCGCATTCTAGCGGTCGAGTTTCCGCCCATTTAAGGGGCGGGGCGGTCGCCGCAGCAAGGTAATCCTCCAATACTGATGTGGTCATCCTCTTGACATCCTCTATAATTTGCGGGAAAACTATCGTCAGTACGAATTCAAACCCTCACATGAACTCGGACTAGAACAATGCCAGAAATAAACCAATGTTAGCTAATATGAGGAGGATTCAAACAACCTGCATCATTTAAGAGCTTTGCGTCAACAATCGAATCAATATATGTCGATGGCAAGTTATTCAGGAAACCCTCTGCCATTTCTATCGAACCAGTCCAGCCAGTTTCGTCCGCGGTTTTCGAATCATAGGTCACTTCCGTCAATTCCTTCGGAAAGTATTCAAATAAATCGGCGGCAAGGAACTAAAAGCAAAATCAAAGAAAACCCACGCAAAAAAACGAATCAATTGCATGTACTTGAATACATAGAACCGCGAGATTAAAAGGTCTCATGGGGAGAATGATGTCATTTCGATATCCTACCTCGATGAATTCCGACAAATCTTCCGCCTCTTTCTTCGCATTGACTTCTCCGCCATTGCGACTGGCTTTAAGCCTTGATTCTTTGGACTCGGCGAGCTCCTTATTCAGGACTGCGCGGACCAGAGAGACGGACATGGCGTCTCGAAGCATTTCATAATAGGACCTGTGATCAAATCCGGACATCTTGACGTTATATGGTAGCGCAATGCACTTCCGACACGGTAGCAAAGATGTTTAAAGATTGGTAGCTAGGTATGAAGGAAAGGACTATTGAGTAAGATAGGGAGTATAGAGTAAAGAATTGAAGACGAAGAATATAGAGTTTGTTCAAAATATTTCTTTGCCAATGGCTTTCACCTGGTTTTCTGATATCGAGAACCAGGAGACGCCGTTCTCCTGGCGCATCTAAATACTTTTCCTAGAACAGTTGGTAGCACAGACACAGCTCGACGTTTGGGCCTGCTTCAACCTCAAAACAACACATTTCTTCCCCAGGTAGAGCTAAGCTTCCCAAACTTGACTTTCAGCCAGAACCAGATCGAGAGAACATCATACATCCCGATCCAAAAAAGGGTGTAAGGCGAATTACCCGAGATATGCAAGAGATGTATGGAACCATCCAGATATGTCCCGTCCAATCTTCAGGCCACCAGAAGAATTTGGCATCCTCAGCGCCCTAATCCTTCACTATCCAATCATATCACCCCTGTCCTGGTCAACTTGGGGATTCTTGTACCACAAACGGCATATTATGTTAGCGCAAGAGTCACGGAGCCGCGCTTTCGACTCATAAAAGGTATTCGGGGTGTTCTTTGAGTCACCGAAGCAAGCAACTGCATAATATCTGTCATACTCCCCGCTTTTAATCAGTTGGACTTCGTTCTGCATAACGTTGCATTTTACGCCTACAACACATCATAAACAGACGATACAGGTTCGCTCGATCTTAGTGATCTTGCTGACGCTTCTTGTTAGGTTCGCGCAGTGAAATCTTAGCTTAACTACTTCGCCTCGGAACTACTATGGCAGTTTCAGATTCTGCAAGATAAAATTATCTGGGTAGGCATATATTTACAAAATCGGTAGCTTAAAAACGGACTGAATGCATATACATCATATAAACTTCTTCTCCAGCCAGCGAGTAAACTTAACACTGGGAGCATCAAAAGTCCTCCAAAAGATATCTGAGACCCAAACTGTAACCATCGTATTGATTGCAAATACAAACCATGTGGCCACAATCTTCCAGTTTTCTATCTTGTCCAACTGCTTATTTGCTGGGTCGTTAGGACTGCGTTCAGGGTCGAATAGCTTCCCGACCCCCACTAACCCCCACGTCGCCAACAGAAGACTATACCCCAAAGACTGAAGCAGAGGCCCGTGAACCAGATACAAAGAAAAAGATATTCGGCCGAGGTATTGACATACTCCTGAGCAGAGTAATTTTTGAACAACTGGAAGGAAAACTATGGAGGCGACAATAACCCCTCCCCCAACCCCGGCCCAAAAGTAGACTGGCCCGTGGTTCTCTATATAAACGTGGCTTGGGGGCGTCCAAGCGGTTAACAAGGAGAATCCTGAAGTTTCATGTGGGAGCGGTGCGCGAATTGGGTAAGAGCCGAGATATAATCCAACGGTGAGGGCCGTTATTTTCAGGAATTGGAAGAGCCGTGAGTGTCCTTCGCAGGTAGATTTTTTTGTGCCGTTAGGTGAACCCAAGGGTAGACATGGGCAGTCTTCATTGTCTTCCAATGTTGAATGTATTTCGGCCAGAAGGTAACCCAACATGAAGAGCGCGAACTGCCAACTGCCGTTATATAATCCTATAATCACACAAAGAGGCAAAAATAGCCTCACCCGTGCCCAACGTCTAAAGTTCGATAGGCCGAGGATCATTAAAAATACGTATAACGATTCGCGGAATTCCATTGGAATTGTCCAAAGATGAGACTAATATTCTTCAGTCAGCACGCCGAACTTAATATGGCTGAATGAGTCTAGGGCCACCTACATTCGTTTCCCATCTGTAACCAACAGAGTCATTGAAAAGGACAACATCTATTGCGTATTTGTAATAGTCATCCAAAACCCATATGGCCTGTTTATAGAGACTCTCTTGCATCGGGGCTCGAGGACTAATCATCCCGCCCCTTAGCCATGTTTCGTTTTCTTTGTTGTACGGTACCGCTTCAAACCATCCAGCTGCCGAGAATAGGCCGACCAGAAGGAAACTACCCGCACATGGTAAGACTAAACGGAGGTACCGTCTGCAAACCGAACTGGCGAGGTCCTTTGATAAAGCATGGCTGTTCTCGAACGATGTAGGTCCTTTCATAGACTTCACATTTTTGATAGATAATGCGAACCCGGATATGATGAAAAAAATCGCAACCATAGTATCGCCATTGTGAAGGATTCGGATGATAGGGAGTGCGATATAACTGTTATTCGTTTTGTAATCCCAAGGTTCTCGCATGTTCGGAAAGCATGAACCGTGAAAGTGGTAGCTGTAGACGAGAAGGCAAGCGATTCCTCGCAAACCGTCTAGCCATGATGTCGATTTCAAATTATACCTCGGCGGCGTCTTCGAGTATCGGCTGGATATAAAACTCGGGAGCAAGAATATGAAGAAAGAGTGTACACTTGGCCATAGCTTTGTGAAACCCCATATAATCATCGATTCTGATTTAGATTCATATCGTTCGTTGGATTTGGATTTGGATCCCTTTTGAAACCATGTTGTGAATAGGGAGTTTGAAAGGTCTGCTGAAGGATGCTCTTTCGTTGACATGCCGCTATTAATACCATGAAACTATAGAACAAAAATCTGTGAACTTGTTTCCTCGTCTTTCCTAATATTATCCTGTTTCTAGAGGAGTCCTCCTAAGCAAGTGACCAGATACCCGAGTATTTGAGTGGTTTCCAAAGTTAATAAACTAGAAGACACAAAAACCGATGAATGCTCCTCACCGTTTAACCACTATTCACAGTCTATTATTTTAACACCCGCTTGCTTGGCTCAATTTTCACGGCGCAAATAGCCCTCTTTCCGATTTATTTCCTGCCATACGAAGCATTATTTTACAATAGCCCAATACAAAATCTGCAGCCACAAAATGGATCCCCCCTGCTCCTGAAATTTCTATGGCAGTTATTGCCGCACTTTACACAGCTTCGCCTGTTTCTGAAGCGTATGGAAGAACCCATCAAAATACTGCTTTTAGCAGTCCCCGAACCCAGAATAACGGGATCCCAAGCCGTCAAGCTCAGACAAGAAAACGGGCATAGGACCCATATGTATCCTTGGTATATCTTGGCGAAGAATGAATGTTGGAAATTCCCTGCAATCGATCCTCGTGTCTACAGCCGGAACTGGGGTCCATCGTTTTGATATGACATGATCCGTAGCCAGGGTGCTGGCTCGGGATTTCGTTTGTTTCGTTTCATTAGCGTTGGTCAGTGGGACTCGGCTCGATACTGTATACGAAGGAGGAGAGAGAGGTTCATATTCCAACATTGTCAATGCGCCATGGTTTAGCCTAAGCTCGACAGCCGTTTAGTTGACCACGTTCTATAGGTATTTTGTATACAATATAGGACGGATCAAATCATGTCATCATGTGCATGTTAGTTTATCGACGCCACCGCAAGGGTATGCAGAAAGTGTGGCAGTTTTTCTAGATGGCTTAATGAGGTTGAAGTGCCGCAATTCCGTTGTTTTTGAGCATCAGATATACTGGTGCGCGATTCAGTACTAACGATAACAACCTCCCCTATTCATGTTTTCAGGCCTGCATAGTCTATCATAAGTACTTCTATATAGGCGGCATACGAAAGGACCCTGCATCTTAGTTCGGCTATGTTTAGCATATCAATTCATTTTGCCTCCTCCACGTTTTCGCATAAACTCTGGATCGTGCGGTAATTATGAACGATTTGCACCATGGACCGTGCTAATATATTTATATTATCCAGTTATCTTCCATATTCCGTCAATCCGTCAGATATGAGGTCCTTTCTGGAGAAGAGCCGGCCATATTCCCCTAGGCACGGGGAACTCGAGCGCATTAACAAAAAAAGGCCGGCATAAGATCGCATATATAGGTACAGCGGAATAATACAAGGGGAAAAGATAATTGCTAGAAGTAATAACATCGCTTTTTTGCCAGAAAATTAAAAAAAAAAAGAGGCCAGAACTGTAAAGATATATCCACATCGCTAAATATTGCTTCCTCAAACGCTAGTGTTAACAAATGAAGAAATTTTATGATACAGCGCTGTATCTAAAAAGTTATAATTAGGATCAAAGGCACAGAATGGGTGCTGTGTGAGCAAAGTTTCTGCAGTTGGCCGTTCCGAAGGTTCGCTAAAATAAAGAACCATCGTTAGTCCTCGTGACATTAGATAATTTATGTGCGTGTTAGAAACGTGGCCGTGTGAGAAGAACTTACGTTGTGTGACAATCCGCCATGAAGGCGATGGCCTCAGGGGTTACGTGCTGAGAGACGTCATCGGGAACTGGAGGGGCCTTCTTCTCGGAGCCGATCTTGAAAATCGCACCAATCGTCTCCTCATTTTCCCAAGGTCTTCGGCCAGCAAACATTTCCAGCACGACACAGCCGACGGACCATATGTCGACTTTGGCACTGTACCCCTGACCTTTCTTCGGATTGACGACTTCTGGAGCCATCCAAAAGACAGAGCCTTGCATATTGTTTGAAGCGTCGTTACCGTAAATATCTTCGGTCTTTTTACTAATACCGAAGTCGGAGATCTTGCATGTACCATCGAGATCGAGGAGGATATTATCACCCTTCAAATCTCGGTGCAAGATACCTTCTCTGTGAAGATAGGCCAGTCCGTCAAGCATTTGTCTTGTCAAATCCCTGACTACTGATTCTTCGAATTTTCCGTGTTTCTTGAGGCAGCTCCCAACCGATCCACCGGGAATATACTCCAGGAAAATACTAATAGAGAGATCTTTACGTTCACAACCAAGATATTGTACAATATTTGCGTGATCAAGATCTTTCATAGTCTCGATTTCTTGGTTGAGTGCGTTGATGAGAGCCTTCCGCGAATCGTTCGGTGTAACCTCGACCTGTTTGACAGCTAAGAACTCACCAGTCGTAGCGTTCATACCCAGGTAGACCTTGCCATAAGTTCCTTGACCAATAAGCTGGCCCTTGAACCATTTGAAAGTGGCTGTAGACACATTAGCTCTATTTAGCCTGAATTTAGTAAACCATTTCACCTACCTTGTCTCTTGATACCACTTCTATTGTCTAGCGAAGCAGATGCAGCTGCGATGGATGCAATCTTCTTCGCATGTGCACCGGCTTGAAGCTCTACGAGCTTGGCGCCGAACATCTTCGTACTCTTTCTCCTCATGACGGTACTATTGCGGACATTCCTACCCGTCTGAGTTCCTATAATGCTTGGCACTTTTCGTTTCATGTCATGTGCTTCCCTAAAGGTCTCACGAATAGATTTCATCCTACCAAGACCCTGTTTTCCGAGGGACTTTTCAGCAGTTCTACTAAGAATCTCAGATGCAGTGACCATCTGTGGTTGTTGTTCTCTTGCCCTGCGATTTAGGGC
Organism: Arthrobotrys conoides; assembly: GCA_036971725.1. Classification (NCBI taxonomy): domain Eukaryota; kingdom Fungi; phylum Ascomycota; class Orbiliomycetes; order Orbiliales; family Orbiliaceae; genus Arthrobotrys; species Arthrobotrys conoides. Next base: position 2,079,345 of record JAVHJM010000003.1, on the reverse strand, counting down.
ATTCATCGTAGTAGAATGACTAGAAGTACTAGGAAGTGGGGATGCAGGAGGCGAGTTGCTCTCTTCTGCTATGGCGTCGTTCACCACGGCGGGTTCTTCTATAATTGGTTCATCCAAGTTAATATCCGGGAAGTAGGCGTCAAGATGGTGAACTAGTGTCTCCGCAGGCGGACGTGAGGCCCAGACATTGGTATCATCCGCGTTAAAGGATTCTGGCCGAGGGTATCGACTTTTAATGGGCGAAGGTGATATATTGACGTTATCGTCGCCTTGTTCGTACTCCGGGAAGGGCGATGATAAAGATCCTCGTTCATCGGATCCAGGGGTTGCGGAGCTTTGAATTGGCGAAATAAAAGAATCCTGGGGCCCGAATACAACAGTCTTGCGAATAGCGTTTGTGTCGTCGTCGCTGGCCTTGGGTTTCTCCGGGCTTTTCTTTCCACGTCCAGGAATAGGGATTTGAAAGAAGTCGTCGCTGTCGTCTCCAGAATCGTCTCCATTTTGTGAGGCTTCTCCTTTTGTTGAGTCGGCTTTTTCCACGGGGCTCTCAGAGGAATCCTTCTGTTCTCTTGTTAGTGGTTTTTGGAAGAGTCCATCGTCCGAGTCGTCGTCAGAGTCATCCTTTCCAGGTTTTGTTGGGGTCTGTGTAAATTTAATTTCTAGATCGTGGAAACCACCAGTGTTGAAGGGCAGGGGTGGCGGGTTTTCGGCTCCAGGACTAATTGCGGGTGAGACCCCTCCACAGAACATCGAATCAGGCCGCAAGAACGAAGTAGTATTACCATCTATAGCCTCAGGAGATGCTTCTTGTGAATAGTCAGGAATCTTGAACAGCATATTTCCTTTCCCCCATGTGAAACCTGGACTGCTTGGGCTCCCACCTTTACCTGGGCTTCCGCCGCCAACCTTGTCAAAATTGACCGTCGCCATAGCTCTCCCTGATATCAACGTCAGTGGCGGAAGCGAGGTAGGGGTGGACTTGCTACTAGAAGCGTCAGAGCCCTGCGTGCCTTTCCTGGTCACACTAGGCTTGACGCTTCCCATAGTCATTCCAAAGCCAGCACCTTGAAGCCCCGCACTAGCCAATGAAGCCGCAATTCCGCTCGCTGACATCGCATCCACCTGAAGACCTTGTCTTTTTCCTTTCTCCGACATCTCTTGATTCGACGCTACGCTTCCTCTCCCTTGATTCACACTTCTCTTCCTAGATGGCTTATTCTTATCAACCACTGGTTTTCTGTACGACAACGGCAATCCCCGTTGAGTATTGGACTCAACAATAGGAGGAGGCGGAGGCTTCCGGAGAGGCTTCCAACTGTCCCTATCCCTGTCCGTTGATTTGACTTCTGCATTGTCGAAATGCCTCTTATCCTCGAACGGTGAAGTTCGAGGATGGTCAAAATCGACAATATGACTGCTTACTTTAGAGAAGCTTGGAGTATTAGTATCAAGGTCAATACTGGGATCCTTTTTCCGAGTTTTCCCCTTCTCAATCGTCATTGTACGCTGCTTATGGAGCTCATTGAATGTCTTGTTCGCAGCATTTTGTGGAGTTGCTTTGCGAGGTATCATTGTGGGTTCCGCTGGCATAGACAATGGTGGTGGCACCATTGACATCTTTTCAGACGCCGGGGAGTCTGGATATGGCAGTGTTGACTCCCCTCCCGGTGAAGGATGGATAGGCAGGTCTATCGAAGTAGCCTTCGAATGGGAGGGTGTCTTCTTACCAAATACATTCCCTACGTTGATTGGACTCCTTGATCGTATATCATCCAACGCTGTGTCTATCAACTCTGCGTTGAGGCGAGCGCTAATCGGTTCTGTGATATTGATCTTCGGTCCCGTGGAAGCTGCTCTTTGCGGATCCTTTCCCTCAAGGGGTTCCTCAGGCCACAAGGTTCTGCCTCTTTCCAACGCGGTCAACGTGTCTTCATCGTGTTGTTTGCGTGACGGCGAAGGTGGTACAGGCGACTGACTACGCGGGCGAACAATCGGTGTCTGCAGATTCGACCCGCTGACGCTAGTGTTAATTCCAAGGCCCATGATCTTGCCCCCTGGTGGAGGGGCAGGTTCCTGGACATAGAATTTGACACATGCAAGGCTGTCGCCATGTCGTCGACTCAGCATGAGCATTTGGTCCGTCAATGGTGCCTCTTTGATTGGTATTGTTATTAGAAAAATGGCCTCACTTTGGTCATCGAGAATGTATCACTTTACCATGCTCGGTTTGTCCCACCTCCGTCAAATAAATCTTAGTTGATTCCCAGTCGTCAATCCCGACGATATGGCATATTAGTTTCCTTACAGTATCCGGATCTTTTGCATGGGTTAAGTCCAAAAGATTAAACTGTTTGCCGTTAGTTGTAACGAAAAATAATAGTGTTTTGACTGAAGGTCCAGGATTGAGTAACCCTCTTCCTCGAAATTTTGCGTCGTATTCCGACATGATTGATGTAGCAGAAGACGGCCTATCCAAAGACGAGTCGCTTCTATTATGACTATTGATATAGGGCATACTCGGAGGCTGCATTCCAAATTGATTCGGGCTCGTTGGCGATTCATCGAATTCGTCCTTTTGTTTTTTACCCCATGAACGACCGATTCTACCGAGTATTGCCTTCCCACGGTCTTTGACTGACTCCTTCCCAATATCCGGGGAGTCGTGTCCAAAACTAGGTCTTCCTTTTGGTCGGTTCTTAGTCAGTATACTATCGCTAACCAATCTGGATCCCTCTGGTCTTGAATGCGTTGAATCCGTAGAATTCGAATAGCCATGCCGTGGGACTAATGTGGCATGAATAGGAGATGGGGAAGATTGAGGCGACCCGGGTATAGAAGGTTTACTATTAGGTTGGAGAGCAGGCGCATTCGGCAGTGGCAACGACACATCAGAGTTACTTGGCGAATGCCGTCTTCCGCCAAAGTCTAAAGAGGATAGTGCTGACTTGGTGATATTGGTCCTTGGAGGCTGTGTCACAGAACGCATTTGCTCAGCCCAGTCACTACCGGGTGGGATTGTGCTGTTTCTATTTTGGCGCTTTATAAGGCTTAGCGGCGCTAAAGTTGGTGACTTATCAGGCGCTGACGAAGATCCAGTAACGGGTGATTCGTCTATCGCGGGTGCTAAAGAGCGCACCAGTTTTTTAAGCCTTCGCGCCTCATAACGTTCCCGGTCTTGCTTTGCTGACTGGCCATATAGAGACTGCACTTCAGGTAAGATTGAGTTGTATAGAAGATTATAGCCATTAACCTGGCCTATAAGCAAAAACTCTTTGCCAAAGATGTCCAGAATCCGAAACGCATCTTGCCATTCTTTTGTAAAATGGTGGTCGCCCAGAAAAGTTGTAACTTTTTCGATTGTCCACGATGCAATATCTTCTGCAGACAGCGGCGCAGATGAGGATGGGGTTTCGCTCCTTACAGGTAGGACATGCGGATGTCTTGTTAAAGAAGGTGTGTGAAGAGTAAGAGGTGTCATAGCTTCGTCTATTTCTGGCTTCGAGAATACTGATGATGCCTCGGAGGGTTCTGAATCAGTCCTATGAAATGTTTCTCTAACGAGCTGTGATGGCTGAAGGGGTTGATTACTCTGCAAAGGAGGGGCCGGATGTGATGGCGGCGGCGGGATGTGTGGGATTGGGGCATGTGCATAGTGAGATGGCGGTTGCGCTGTAAGAGGTGACCCGGGAAGTTGATAGGGCATTCCATGTGGGTGATAAGTATTTTGGAACGTAGTCTGAATCGTAGGCCGGCTTTCCCATTCTCTTGCATGTGTTTTTCCCCAGGTCGATTGCCAAGTATTTTCGTTTTTAGGGGGAGGTGGTGGGATACCAAATGGAAGGTTTGGATTTGAGCCGTTTGGTTGAAGGGGTCGTGAAACTGCACCATTTAAGTTAGCGAAGCCGAACTTGATTACCATTCCCATCTACGTACCGTCAGGATTCGAATGTAATGGCGTCGAAACATGCCGTGGTTGTTGCATAGGTAAAGGGTTTAGTCCTGTGGGATTTTGAGGCCGTGGAGGTGGGTTTCTTGAAAGTGCACTCGACGAGAAAAGCGCCACTGGCGTCATGTTGCCGAGATTCCCTAGATTGGACGATGGTATCTCGGTATTTGTCGCTGCTCTCGGTCGTCCAGACGGGCCTACTATCGGACTTGATGCATACGATGCAGGTTGTGAAGGGTCATATTGAGGTATAAGTAAGGTACCCGGTGCCGCCGCCGTATACGCTGGCGGGACATTCTGGAATGCGGCATTTGCCATCTGTGTATCTATTCGAGGATAACCCCCAGGCGTGCTTGGGACGGCTGGATGAGAAGTATGGGGTCGCGGCTGGTCCATTTTATCAATCACCGTCCGAGGCCTTTGATCCAGAGATCTGAAAATTAAAACCACTGACTCCGCGATCCCAGGGAACGTCCGAGGTTTAGGTAATGCACCGTGAAGTTTGAACTCTTAAATTAACACTAGAATCTGCCGGCTCCAAGTCAGCACAGCTCGATATATCGTTTGTTGATAAGTCCGAAGAATACTGACATAGACGGCTCAAGGTGTCATGATATTCTGGGGGCGAACTATAAAATCAACTCGGAGGGGTTTCGCATTCGTTGAAGCAGCCTTAAAGGCTGGTGCTGAAGGACAGCGAGAGATTCTGCAGAATTCGAGGTCACGATTCAGGCAATTAAGCGAAAGCACAGGCCGTTCGTTGCCTCCTGGTGAGAAGTTAACAATGCACCTAAGTTGTGATATGATATCCAGTTTGAATTGTTATCGATGTAGTTTCCAAAGTACGAATTCCAACCAGTCCAGTTTGGGGAAAGTCTGAAACGAAGAGATAAGACCAAAGATCGAATTTAGCTGATGTTATGAAAATATCGGATGAGGATGAAGGGTCCTTGGAAGTAAGCTGAAGCCGGGGGAAAACTTGAGACTAGGCTATCGAAATCGTCCGTCAAACAGAAACCTAAGTCGAAAGCATGGAGGCAAAACGACAAGCTCGAAGACAAGAATCCAATCCAGCAGCTTCTTGGCTTTTGAGGTTTCTGGCAAGATGGGGTTCACCCCTTAGGTAAGTAAGTTGGAGAACGAAATCCAAGAGGTCGAGCGATCGAGAGGACAAAAAGATGGCTCGGCGCGTAGGTCGCATGGACAACCCTTCCAGGGCAGGGGCTGGCTAGATAAGTCCGGAAAGTAGTTGGTACTTTTCGGCACACGCTGATGCTAACGTTTAGCAGGCACTAAGAAGGCTTAAGTTCTGCCTGTTGGTGGTGTCGAGTATCTGCCGCCTCAGGCCTGCATTTGCGGGGCACTTTCGATGAGGAATCCTCGGGGATATGTCTTCAAATGCAGAGAGCATTTCACGAGATATCATTACAGGGCTCCGCCACCTTGCAATTCAATTGCGCATTCCTTGCGACGGGTCCTGGACCGCAGACTTGGCAGCCACATGCATGCGGGCGGCAGGCATGAGCCTCTGTTCTGCACCAATTTGCTTGATGCTTGGCGGGGTGCGATATTCTTTGTTTTGGCTTGTTCGGCACCTAGTGCACCTGCACAACGGCCGATTCAATACCTTTGATGCAAGAGATTCGGGTTTCGAGATTTCGATGTCCGCAATCGTCGAGTTGAGCAACAGGTTGGGAAGACCCCTCGATGAATGTTTTGTCCGGCCATTGTCTAGATCTTTCTCGATATAGTATCAGATGTTGGGCCGTGTTGCATGTTGGAATGAAATTGTTTGATGAGGCTAAATCGCATCTTAAGTTGTCACAATCGTGATATAATATTTTGGCGGTGTGTGCTGGGATCATATCAATTAGCCATTGTTGCATAGCTCTTTGCATAGCCGCCCACCTCTCCCGCTTCCTATATATAGGTTTCGCCGTTGGATGCCAGAAAAACGTAGGGCGTTCGAATTCTGACTGCACGGATTGGTGAGATTGGCACAGTATACTACATAGAATTCATGTATCTCGGAGTAGACGTCTATATAGGTGAGTTAATAGGTACTTAGGTAGTTATCTAAGTGAGTAAGTATTTATAAGCTAAGTACTTTATAATCAGACTGATAGTAAGCCGCCCGGCGCTGAGCCCCAAGTCATGCACCTTCAGATAGTAAGTTTATGTAATCTTCTAATATAATACAATGGCCTCCATCGAGCTGCTGTATCGCACCATGGTGTATACCGTATGAAAACGGAACCGCCGTTCCAATCTTCAAATTTAAATTTGTGGATCTCTTTTAATTTCCATACCTCACGATCTTTCCCAACAGAACAAGATACAATATATACAAATTAGCCATTGGGATAGATTTTCATGGCCCGAGATGATTTACGTTTGCCATTAACTCAAGCAAGCAAGCACGCCGTGTAACCTCGAGACGATTTTCTCTGATTAATCTTCCCAAAGACTAGACTTCGAGCTGAGAAGACTAGCAAATGGCGAATTTGATAACACCAGATCAGCCCTCGCGGAGAAAAGACTGTTTCGAGATTTAAGTTCAGGATTTTGGGAAGCGGCAAATACGTCAATGAGCTATGATACTCCTAGAGACTCTAAAGAATATCTAACAAGATCCGATTAATATCTCTACAGTCCAGCGAGAGTTTTTCTTAGGTACATCAAATAAAGACTATGACAATCGGATGGTTTTAACGTTTAACGTTTTTTCAGCCTCATGGAAGCAATGCGTCTCTTTTGTGTCAGCGTGCGTTGCGTGTCGTGTAGATGCCTGACAAACCATCAAACAGCAACGCACCAATCTCTATAGCTAAGCTGTCTCGCGTTCGGAACCAAAACTCAGCCTTGTAACCCGACTTTTTGTGTTGTATTGTTGTGTTGTTGTGTTCCACAGCATTCTACAACAGATGTGCAACCGACAACACAAGATGGGCACGGCTGGGTAAACTTCGTGTTTTTCGAGACCAGGCACGGCTCTCGAACAAATCTTATTCGGTTGTTGCTAACCTACTAAGCCATCTTCCGGTGCTTGTATTGTTCTGTTTTTAAAAGCGGTATATACACCATTCTACAAAGTACCTACTCCACAGTACACGGGTAACGAATATAAGGTAGTTCTTGCTTGAGTACTTCAGATAGTACTTTACATACGGCCGGTCTATTGTAGAGACTAACATGCTGTCAATGTCTATAGATCTACATGGTAGCTAACAGTGATCCTAAACCTTTATTATAATCTGCTTCTTACGTTACAACTCATACATGTACTACTTTAATTAATCATCGAGTAGCGTATAACCTACTCAAACCTTAAGCCTTGTCCACGGAGTGTCAGCATGGCACTCAAGATGGTTCCCTTCTTCAATGTCAGAATTTTTGTGGTCAATTGGTTATTCTACCAATACAAAATCAAATCTCCCCCAGGACCCGGGTCCGGGCCCAATATCTTCACATATGACGGTGATTGGAAGGAAATACATCGCATCCCAGTCGTTACAATGTTGACAGAGAAGATCTGAAGGTTCTAGAACTCTTCGGAGCGTATAGCGCCGACTTCTTTCTCTGTTGAATTCATCTTCAAACCTACCGATATATTCAGAATATCCACATATCAAATTTAAGAGTGCGGACTTAGTATTAGGGTTGAGCCCAACGATATTATCTCAAACCAGACTTCGCACCAACGACAGCCAGCTGCATGCGCAGTTGAAAAGGATTCAAAATACGATGAGCCCTCTCGCGTGAGTATGTGTATATTCTTTTTAAGATTGATATATCTCGTGTGGCAAGTTAGAACTCATGGCGCCATGGTGTCTGCCCAATTTAATTACTTAACAAGGAACACTCTTGACTATATACTTCAGTAGTGTATAATAAAAACCCTAGAAATTAATTTTGAAAGGCTCCCGGAAATACTAAATTGATTTCCGTCCTGCTACACATCCATTGTAGATATACATCAACATGGCACCCAAGAATTGTATAAATTGAGCCACAATCGATGCCGCCACCTAGTAGTCTGGTGGAGCTCCAAGGCATGCAGCATCCACCTAGCCACCAAAACTACATCCAGAATAGGCTTAGCTGATATTGATAACGGTTGAGAATATTGTTGGCACTGCAGTTTGTCTCTGATAAGTGTACTACGGCTACGGGCGAAAGTAAAAGTAGTGGGTCTTGTTTCTTTTTGGCGTTAACACCGACTGTCCAATCTCGAGGTCCAATTCCCTTTAAACCAAAGAATCATCCTAGCCACACTCAACTGTTACCCGACCCACCTATTTTATTTACCCATCCACCACAGTAGATAGAGCCCACATCCTACAGCCAAGTCTGTCAGTGGAGATTGAGTGGATTCGGCTGCATCTTCTGCAGATCTGTCGTCTCGATAGACCTATTGGTTATACTCCACGTGCAATCCTAAGGAATTGATCCCGGCACTCTCGGCAACTTTAAGCAATCTATCAACTATTAAACTTCCCAGTCCCCAAAAAATGAGCTGGAAAGAAAAAAAAAGAACCTGGTGAAACATGCACACGGACCCACGCCCCCATACCAAAAACCTATCTCAAAATTTGTTTTCTGTCTTCCCAGCTCTCACAAAATATTTCCACTGTGGATATGAAGTTGCCGCAATTTGACTGTCGTGTCGAACCCAAGCTTCTTGTTTCGGTAGGGTAGAACCGAACCTCGGTTATTGGAAGTTACCAATGCGGGAGGCCCCAGAGCGGCAAATCCGCACCTCACCTGCACATCCACGACTCTTCGCACGGGATCCGGCTGGTCAGGCACAACATTGCAGCTCGGATTAATGGCCACCTGCTCATTGGGAGGTTCCCTTGTTCCTCTTCTTAGACATACGTAAAAGCTTAAAATCTGTGATACATCGGATATCACATATATGTACCTTTATGTATATTAGGGTGCCCTGGGTCACGGGAAGTCAACCAATTTTTAATATAGCTTATAAGGCCCCCACTTGGACCCTGAGTCAATGCTTAGGTCGTAAATTCTTTTTCTCTCAAACCCGCGTACTCCGCCAGCGAGTCTTGTTGTTCGGCTTTTGTAGATTACTTTCGCTCAATTAGCTTCTGCCCAGCTAGCTGTGGGGCATCGAAACTAAGGACTAGGTTCAGAGGCTGGTTCCACTTCGCTGGGCCTTACGCTATATATATAGAGACTGGCGACCCCTCACCAGATAGAGAAGAAAGGTTCTTTCTTTTGTAGGATTTTTATTTTCGACGACCAAAAACTTCTGAACTGCCCAACATGTCGTTCGCAGACGAGAAGAAATCTGATGTTTACCGCAATGAAGCTGTCGAGGCGTCCGATGATGTCTTAGAGATCATTGAGTATTCCGAAGCAGAACAAAAGAAAATCATACACCGTATTGATAGACGTCTAGTCATCATTACTGGTGTGATTTATTGCATTTCAATCATAGACAGAAGTAATATCGGCAGTGCAGCTGTCGCAGGGTAAGGCAACTTCGGTCTACTTCCTTCGAATTATATATTTCAGAAGGCCGGTCCCTAACTAATCTCGACGCAATATAGGATGCCAAAAGACTTGGGTATGAATACACAAAATAACGCATACGTAAGTCCCATTCTTTTTTATCGATAGCAATCAATTCAATTCAAACTCCATTGTATTCCATCGTTGTCGAGTTTCCGTGTTGCAATGTTGCAATTTCGAGACCCCATTGTTGTTGATTTGAGGTGACACAAACAGCTAACAGCCAGCCGACGGTTTGCATATTTTAGTCAATTGCTACCTTGATGTTCTTTGTCTCCTATATATTTTTCGAAACACCTGGAGTCGTAGGATGTCGAAAATTCGGTCCACGTTTATTCCTGCCAATCATTTGTCTGCTATGGGGAGCCTGTGTCACCTGTATGGGGCTTGTTAAGACATGGCAGCAATTGTTGGGAATGAGATTGATACTTGGTGCTTTGGAGGTGTGTATAGCTGTGAGGCTTTATGGTAATTGAGAATTACACAGGGCTAATAGTTTTCCTGCGTTATTAGGCTGGTTATTTCCCTGGAGCTTCTTATCTTCTGAGTACTTGGTATAATCGATGTAAGTTCATTTAGATTCCAATAAACTGATAATTATATGCTAACGAGATGGTATCGGATATATAGACGAGCTGGGCAGACGCTTTGCAGCCTTTTATGTTATCGGCTCCATTGCCAATGCGTTCACCGTGAGTTTTACATTATATATTTGAAATTTTGACGATATAGGGAATTAGTAGTAATAAAGCGTCGACTCCAGGGAATTATGGCTTATGGATTAATGCAAATGAATGGCGTTGGTGGCCTGGCTGGATGGGTGAGTAATCCCGTACAAAACACCCGTTGTAAGGAAAAGATCTAGTTACTAACAATGATATAGAGATGGATCTTTATCATCGAAGGCCTCTTAACATGCGTGATCGCAGTACTCGGATACGTCTTCATCCCACCATTCCCTGATGACCCGAACGCCCACAAGACATGGGGATTCCTTAACCGATCCGAAGTCAACTACGTCATCCGAAAAGTCGAAGCCGACAGAGGTGATACCCAACTTGAGCCATTTACTCTCGGTCGATTCTTCCAGGGAGGAAAAGATTGGAAATGTTATGCTTTTGGCATGATGATTTGCATGTGCACCATTCCTGCTTATGCGTTGGCGTTCTTCTTGCCGTTGATTCTTAATAAAGGTGAGCAGATCGTTTTTTGTCGGTAATATTGGAAGGGGTTTATATATGCTAACTTGTGTGTGTCTTAAATTTGAAGGAATGGGATATTCTGTTGCTAAGGCCCAGTTAATGACTGCTCCTCCCTACCTCATCCAAGCCGTATACCAATTCGCCTTCGGTTATGTCAGCGATAATTACAGAGCTAGAGGTCCTTTCATCATATTCAACTGTGTTCTTGAAATCATCGGACTCGCTGTGATGGGTAAGTTTTCTTGTTATGATCGATTACAATAATCTACGAAACTGTTTTTTTTATAAATTTACTAATAATCTCACAGGATGGGCTCCAAGCAATGGCGCCAGATACTTCGGTGTCATCATGACATGTTGCGGAATGGCTGCAAATCTACCGCTTGTCTTTACTTATCAATCCAACAACGTTCGTGGACAGTGGAAAAGAGCCTTTTCATCTACTATCATGGTTAGTATGGCGGCTGTTGGTGGTATTATTGGTAGTTTAGTGTTCCGGTAAGTCTCCCCTAGATTCAGATCTAGGCCATGGATATGGGTAGTCACTATCCGAATTTTATGTCACCTGGTACTGATATACATCGATGATATTCTAGTCCGCAAGATGCTCCTAGCTATAGACCTGGACTGTACACCTGCTTCACGGGAGCCGTTTTGACTTTGCTTCTGACTTCTTTCTTTATTATTTATTTCAAGCGGGCTAATAAGAAGGCAGATCGTGGGGAGAAGATCTTGGAAGAATCGGAGTCGTTTAGATATACCATTTAGACCGTTGGACAGAGTCTAAAATGATAACCGGAGGAGTTTAGTTCAGAAGATGGACAAAGTACATATATACACTCGTAATTAAATGTTTTAAATTTTTGGGTACACGATAATGAATTAATTAGGATATTGATAGTATTAGTTTCAATCGATTATAATAACGAGGGTGACTTCGAAGTACTTAATGAAGCTTGTGCCATTTTTTGGTGCAGCAACACAGACGAAAGAATACTAGCCTAGATACTGAATGAATGCAGGTAGTCTCGTCGCAGATAAAATGCATAAGTTCGAACAGCTCTTCCTCATCTAGTTTTCAGAGGTACTAATATTCCCAACCCCAAAAAGGGATTTAACCTAAACACCAAGCCGTCTATACTCAAACATCCGGCCAAAACCTTTCCTCCAACCAAAGCACCTGCCTCCAAGTAGCCTCACACCTTTGCCAGACCTCACCCCCAACCTCCACCCCTTCTTCCTTCACAATCCCATTAACCAGCTGCTCTAAAGTATCCACAAACCCTTTAAACGCCTCCGACGTCCAGTTGGGAATAAACACCCTCGTCATAACATCGCTCCTCTCTTCCCCTCCATCAGTAGTAGCAGTAGTAGTAATAGTAGGAGTAGTGACCCCACCCCCATTCTTACCAGACCTCTTCGCGAACCCCCAAGCATCAAAATAACACCCCTCAGTAGCCCATAAGACCACCATCCCTTCTAACAAACTAGCCTTCGCACTACCCGCTCCGGCAAACATATCCTGATAAGCCCTCGTAATCGGTAACACCTCCACCTCCCCACTTTCGTTCCAACCAAACTCTTCAAAGAGTACTTTATCAAACAACTCTAGTTCGGCTTTTATATTATTAAGTGAGAAGATTAGAGTGTTGGCTATTTCCCAGGAGAGGGTGGAAAGTCTGTTGGAAGTTGTGGGGATGGTGAGTTTGGAGAGGAGGGCGCCGATGAAGGAGATGTAGGTTAGAGCGTAGTGACGGTCTTGGAGAAGCCATTCGAGGAGGAGGGCGGTGGGGAGAGTGTTTGTAGCAGCGGCGGTGAGGAAGGGGTGTTCTGTAGCGGATTTGTAGGCGGTTGGAGAGAGGGTTAGGAGGTGGGTTGTTAGGGTGGTAGTTGAGTTGGAGGTTATAGGCATGGCAGCCTTGTAACCAGATTTTTTTGCTGCAATATGCATGGTTTAATATGGATATCTTTTGTTTCGATTTTATATCGTATTTTCAAGAAGTAGGTATGGCCCTTCTCGTAGTTTTAGTAAGTGATGGAGGGATGTATGGATTATAGTGTTATTGGTTTATGCTAAAGCAGCCTATGCGGAGGACTTGGACGTTTTGTTCGTAGTTAATCCTAGGTTGTGGCCATGTGGGTATCGATGTATATTTTGTATATCTACTACAACTAAATTCTGAAAGTTGGTAGAAAATTCTAGTAAATACTGAGATGATCCGAAACCTAGGCAAATAGAGACCTCATAAGAATCATTCAGAGGTGCGCGAATATAATTATAATGTTCTATGCAAAAACGTCGATGCCTTCCCAATAGTTAATTCAGCTAGGAATGGGATGACGTTATGTTAAACTCAGACCAAAATCATCTCGAGCTCTAGGCCCAAATGTCGTACAACATGGCAGAAGCGAGGGGCAAGACGTGCCGGGGCCGTACTCTGCATTAGCGCCACCGACAGGCACCAAAGCACCTGAGTTAACGTCGGAAGAGGTTACTCGTGCGAGAGACGGTATACTAAGGTTTAAAAAATTTGAGATTCCATAAATACTAAAATCGAATATATTCCGTCCCTTATCGTACGTGAGCCATCCCCAATCCCGTGAAAATACAAATGCAAGAGATGTGAAAGCAACCGAATATTTCCCATTCCATTAAAAATACGTTCCGTTGTCAATTACACCGCAACTACTCAGGAGAAAATCAAGAACAAAGGCAACAACAACACCAATGAAAGTCCGAGGGTATGCAATTTAGGGGTTAAGTTAAATGAGTTTGTTGTACAAAGAAGTCATATCCTTTATAATGCGAGCATATGAGCATCTTATTTGGCCGTAGCCAAACCAGCTCTGTTGTTGCCAAGGTCGTAGATGGAGTAGTACTTGCGCAAGAAAGCATCTCCGAGAATAGCCAATGGACCTATTAATGATATATGTTAGAGCTACAGGTTTCCGAAATGGATTCATTTGCCAAGGCTTACCAAGTCTAGGTGGCATATCGAGAGGAGTAATGGCGCTGATACAAGATCCTTGGAGGTTCAAGGTGTAGTCGCTACCTTCGATGGTGAAGTTGGTACCACCCAAGTTGAAGGTGAGAGCTGGAAGATCTGGAACCTTCTCACATGGAACGGTGTATTGGCCGTTCCAGCCCTTAGTGGCGCCGATGGCAGAGTTCCTATTTGTTGTATAAGTACGTATGCTCGCCGTGTCAAAGGAATCTAGGGTTCGAGGCAACTTACAGCATCTCAGCATAGTCAGTTGGGAGAGTGATGAGAGAAGTACCAGTGTCGAGGACGGCACCCCAGGAGTCGAGCTCGGCGGTCTGGTCACCGAAAGAGAGGGAATCGAAGGGAATTTCCCAATAAGCCTTCCTGCGGACATCGACCCAGGTGATGTCACCGGTGTAGTGGCTCTTGTCGATACCACCAAAGACAGCCTCGCTTTGGTCATCTTCTCTTCCGAGGTAGAAGGCAAAGACTGGCTCATCGACGAGCTTCTGGCTGACCATTTGGTAGAATGGTGGTGGGATCTTGTTCACAGAAATGGTATCATATCCCAAACCGAGGATACCGTCGAACTTGCCAAAGGCGAAAGCCAAACCAGGTTCTGGATGGGTGTTAGCAGCCTGGTCAAGGGGTAAAGGGGTCTCTTGTTAGTCGCTACGTACCCTTGGTGGCTTCAGCGAAGAGCTGGTTCTTGATGGTGAGGTCACCGATTGTAAGGGTATCCTGCGAGATGAAGCCCTCCATGCTTCCAGATCCGTATTGGATCTTGAACTCGGTGCCGTTGGCCTTGTAGGACGATGACTCGCTAGAGTCGTACTTGGTGTGAAGGAAGCAGGCGATCGAAGAGCATGATTTCGATGGAACCCACAAGTTGGAGCTGCCAGTGTCAAGGACGACCTTGAAAGACTGTGGTGGTGTTCCGAGGGTGATTTCGGAGTAATCTAGGAGTGAGAGAGTAAGGTGAGTCCCTGAGCACGAAGATATGACGTAAGCACAGATGATCTGGGAGTTTACATTGAGCATTCAAGAAGTTCTATTAACAGGAGAAGGTTATGTTAGCAAACGACATCGCCAGGAGCTACTCCATAGGCCCGAGGAAGACTGCTTACGTTAACTGGGACGGAGTGACCGCCGTCAGCGTTAACATCATTGATAAACGCCTGCTGGCCACCGGCTCGGTTGATGTACTTTTGAGCCAAAGCCTGCACCTGGGTTTGGAAGTTCTGGCCGAGCTATAGGATTTTGACATGTTAGAAAAGGGGAATCCAGGAGTAAAGAGGTGGTAGGAGCTTGTATTCTACCATAGTGTCCTCGATAGGGATTTTCTTGAGGGACATCTTGTGGACGCCGGCGGAGGCGAGGCCGGCGAATCCGACAGCGGTCGCGAGTGTGGAAACCCTCATGTTGAAGACAGTTAATGTTATATCTAATAACTACTTTCTAAGTCTTCTTCGTGTTCTTTATTCTATGAAGGTCGGTCTTCTAAACAGAGATGCAAGAGTGTGGTGAGCAGGAAGTAAAGTGAAGTGAAGGGAGGTTGAAAGGAAGAGAGAAGGGAGATGGGAGGCTAGAAATGGCTGGGGACATTTATGGGGGAAGGCGAGCGAGAGGCGATCGGAAAACGGGCGGACATGGCACGCAGCCTGACACGACTCTACTTCATTCCTTACTTAGCACACTTTGGTTCCAGTGCTGCCCAGCCCAGCACCCAACAGCCAGGCAGGCCAGTCGGCGCTGTCGTCAGCCCGACCTTGCTTTACTTCACTAACTCATGACCAACCCGGCAACAGGGCCAGGGGCAGATACAGGGAGAGGCACTTTATCGCCAAAACATAACATCATCACTGCTGCGAAGGGCAACCATATCGGGATGGTCGCAGTGATGGCGCGCTTGGCACCGCAACCAACTTGCACGTGAGTCTAGTCCTTTTCCAGCGAACCTCCGGTTGCCTGTACTTGTACCTACATCATTGGGGACAATACGTAGTCTCTCAAGTATCTTGTCTAAGATCTCGAGTCTCTAATTCGAGATATCTTATATGTTATGTTATGTTATGTTATTTCATGTTCATATCATATTCCTAAATCCCTTAGAGTAAAATACTGGGTAGTTTTCAGTATGGGTAATATAATATAATGGTGACATGTACACTACTATTCCTGTCTCACATCCTCTGGGGTAACCAATATTAGTATCGATTCCTTCGATCCTCAAGCCAAAATAGACGTAACATCGATATCAAATATCAATAAGCATATCCGTCCCACTAAAATTAATCAAACTTCGTTTCACAAGTGTGTCCGGCTTCCGTTTGTTTTTTTCCCCGGACATAGAATTAATCGATCTGGAATTAACCTTCAACTCATTTCAAGACTGCTTGGGCAAACTGCAATCAACTGCTGGCAGCGCTAACCGACCCAACTTTTGTATTGTCGCAATCACGCCGAAATGTCGAAAGCAGCCTCAAGGGCCTTGATGAAGGCTGCAAAAGCCGCAATCGACCAGCAGAAATGGGAGGAAGCACGGGAGGCTGCCTTCAAAATCATCCAGGCTGATCCGAAACAATACGCGGGGTACACCCTAACCATCCAGGCCATACGGGACCAAAATCCTCAAATCTAACCAAATTATTTCTCCAACGGTACACAGACTCATATATCTTGGATTGTCTCAATTCCGTCTTCACGAGATCAAAGATAGCGAGAAAGCATACCGTGACGCGATACAGCTGAACCCTTCCGAAGCACCAGCATGGCAAGGCCTAGTACAGTTGTACGAGGAAACGCAACAGGTCGACGAGTACCTCGATGCTGCGACGGAGTTAGCCGTCATCCACATGCAAAAGTGAGGACATGGATTTGTCGTCGGTTTATGCTCTCGCTAATTGGAGGCGTAGAGAAGATCGGGTGAAGTTCGATAGCTGCATATATAGAGCCTTGCAGTTCGTTGAAGCTAAGGGCACACGAGCAGAGGTATGCCTTTCTACATCTTCAAGCCATTGGTCACAAGCTCATACTATCTGCAAATATACAGCAAAAGAAGGCTTTAAGGTTGCAGCTCCCGGAAAGTCCCATATACGAATTTCTCGCGGCGTCACCCACACACGCTCCGCCTTCTCCGGATATCACGTACCAAAAACTCGCCGAAATTGTTGAAGCCGAGGAGAAGGAACTTATCAATACCCAGATAGCTGCTCGGAAATCTCGTTTGGGCGCGACTGAGAGAACTGTGACCATTCAAGTGAAACAGGAGGTCTGGAAGAAGTCTCCCGTAAGGCTATTCTCCATTCGAAGCTTGGACGACATATGTTGAACACTAGTGTGATTGGTAGTTGCAAGATCTATACGCAAAGATTATCGATTGGACGAAGGACGACCAAGTCAGACGAGACACAGAAGCCAAGCAGCTTAAGCTCGGATACAGCTACCTCGAAGTTCTTGGGGCAGCAGATAAATCCGAGCAACGCGACAAGGTATTGGAATGGGCGAAAGGAATCGTGATCCTCAAAGTACCATACGAACTTGCCTGGAAACTCGAAATAGAGTGGCAGGATGTTAACAGCATTGGTCAGTAACCTTCTTCCTGGAATTCCTCGCGCACTGTTTCTGAACGATTTCTAGGCGATTATGACGTTACTGTTCTCAGGAACTACGTTGATCTGTTCCCGAACACTGGCCTCGCAACCCTGCTCCGAGCATTCCTTGACTCGGAAATATCACCGTTTCCGGTCGTCGAACCCGAGGAACAGGAGGAAGACGAGGGGGGTGTTTCGCTCATCCAAGATATCGGACCTGATGAACGCCTCGATTTCATTATTGTACGAGTCCCCTGAATACCCTGATTAGTCAGCGAAAAGCTAAGAATCCCCAAAGGATGGGTTAGAAACGGAAAAAACGTCAATTCTTGGCCATCGCATACTTGGCGAGTATTACCTTCTGTTGAGCGAGTACGAAAATGCAGTCGACGTATGTCGGAGGGGCCTTACTGCTGTCGCCAGACAAGCCCAAATAAGTGGCCTAAAATTCCAGAAGTATAAAGTCCATAGGTTTAAACCGACGTCTCCAGAAGGCTGATTTTCATTTATTAGGAACTCCGATGCTATCGCAGTCCTTCTTGCTACAGCGCTAGTTCATTATCAGGCACCACGGCACCACAACGAGGCGACTGCCTCATTCAAAGATGTCCTCACACGGAATCCCCAGAATACTGGTGCCTTGATTGGGCTTGGCCTTATTCTTGAAGAGCAAGGCGAGTTCGAACAAGCAGCAGGGTTCCTAAGGCAGGCACTGATCAGTAACCCAAATGACTTGAAAGTTATCTCTGAGGCCGCCTGGTGTGAGGTCCAGCAGGGACATTACGACTTGGGTATTGGGGAACTGAAAGTGTGCCTAGAGCGTATAACCGGAGTAGATCCCCAGTCAAGGGATCTCAAGGCCCAAGTTCTATGGAGAATTGGGTCTGCCGTATGGGATTCGGAACCCGAGAAGCGGAGTAGCCGTGAAGGCGCATACTACTACTTCATGCAAGCTTTGAGGAGTAATCCAAACTTTGCGCCGGCATTCACAGGCTTAGGTATATACTATGCCGACATTTCTGGAGACATCGAGCGGGCCAATAAATGCTTTCAAAAGGCGTTTGAATTATCGTCGGGAGAGTATGAAGCCGCAGAGCGACTGGCCAGGAGCTTTGCTGACACAAAAGACTGGGAGCTTGTCGAAATCGTGGCGAGGAGAGCTGCTGATGCAGACAAAAAGCGGACAACGGTTGGAAAGGCTGCATCATGGCCTCAGGTTGCGCTTGGTGTTGTAGAATTGGTATGTTTTACAAAATGATACAGTCGGGAACCACCGCTAATAGCGTACAGAACAACTTAAACTTCCCACTCGCAATACAAGCCTTCCAAGCCGCGTTGCGAACTTCTCCCAAAGATGTGCACTCATGGATCGGTCTTGGAGAAGCGTATTCTAATTTGGGGAGATACATAGCGGCGACTAAGGCATTCAAACAAGCACAAACACTTGACCCTGACAACTGGTTTATCACATACATGATGTCTAATGTTGAGCAGGAGCTTGGAGAATATGATACTGCTTGTGAGGGCTATCGCGCAGTTCTGTCGAAACGTCCGGATGAATTTGGTGTTATCATGGCCCTTACCGAAGCACTTGTCGCAGCTTCTTTCAGTAATTTAAACACCGGGCTATTTGGCAGAGCCGCAGCCACAGCTAGGGAAGCTTTGCAAGTCGCCAAACAACTTGTGAAAATCAATCCAACAGCTTTCAACTTGTGGAAGGCAGTTGGTGATGCGTGCTCCGTCTTTTCTTGGGTTCAGAGCCTCCTCGACGAGTTTCCTGCAGATGATGTTTCAGAAATCCTCGGTACAAATATCGACAAGGCTGAGTTCAATATTTTATCCGAGGCCGATGGTGTTGGAGCCTCAACTCTTGATACCTATAATGATTTACCACTGCTGGAGAAGTGTCTCCTCGCAAGTGTTTTAGCATATAAACGGGGTATATACGCATCTGCTGAGGATCGACATGCACACGCCGTCGCATGGTATAATCTGGGTACTGCTGAGTATCGTGCTCTATTATGCCCAGAAGATCGTGCCACAAAATACCGAAAAGCTGCTATCACTTGTTTCAAGAGAGCAATCAAACTTGAGCCTGGGAATAGTGACTTCTGGAATGCTTTGGGTATTGCAACATCCGACGTTAACGCTAGGGTTGCCCAGCATGCGCTCGTAAGAGCGTTGAATATTAATGAAAAGGTCAGCCCTCCCGACATATAGCAGGCTAGATAACATAACTGACAGAAGGCTACAGAGCGCTCGTATCTGGACTAACCTTGGCACACTGTATATGATTCATGGAGACTATCAACTTGCAAATGATGCCTTTACACGTGGACAATCTGCAGATCCAGATTATTCGCATGCATGGGTCGGCCAAGGCCTCGTAGCACTTGCTACCGGTCAGACAAAGGATGCTCCAGGATTATTCGAACATGCATTCCAACTTTCAGCGTCGGAAAATTACTCCAACCTCGTCAAACTCCAGTTTGCGAGCACTACATTCGATGTACTACTTGAGCAACACCGCACTGATTCGTCACTGACAAGTCTGCTAAATCCGATGTTCGCAGCTCACCAATTGATTCAACAAAAAGCGAGGGACCCAATATCACTCCGTCTTGCTGCGTTGTACGAGGAGCGGGCTGGGGATTTTGAAGGCGCCGTAGCGAAGTTGTCGCAAGTCTGCGATATCTTAGAAGCAAAATATGAAGAATCTGAAGCCACTGAAGATTTGATTATGTATGCACAAGCGACTGCAGATAAGGCACGGGGTTATCTTGGTCTTAAAGACTACGAAAATGCGATTGAAAGCGCAGAGCTTTCTTTCACCCTTTCTCAGGATTTGGAGCTTCCAAAGTGCAGGTTGTCAGCACATCTTACAGCTGGCTTAGCATATTATTTCACTGGCAAGATTGATGAGAGCCTAGAGATGTTCAGGATTGCTTTAACAGAATCAAAGGAGAATCCAGATGTAGTGGCATTGTTGGCACAAGTTCTGTGGGCAAAGGGGGGAGATGAGGAGCGGGAGGTGGCCATGCAGCAGCTTATGGGCAGTATTGAAAAGAATCCAGAGCACCTACTGTCAACGATGCTGCTAGGAGTTATTGGGGCTTTACAGGGTGATGAGGCGATTGTAGATTCTGTTATGGAAGATTTGGAGATGGTAAACGGTGTTGGGAAGAGGCCGGATGAGGATATAAAGAAAGTGAATAAGTTGCTATTAACTTTAGGAGAGATCTCGGTAAGCTATCATAAGTACTCACGAAAGGACGACTATAATCGATCTTTTACTAACAACGCCGGTTTACAGGGACGGAATACATCATCTATCTGCACAACAGCAATTTTTCTTAACCCGTCGAATAGTGCAGCTTGGAAATCACTCGCAGATATCTCCGACGAGCCGTTCCCAGCTAATATGGCATTGGGTCTGGCATTGTCGAAGACGATGCCAGATCTTAAAGACCTTTGCGAAGCGCTTGAATCTAGTGGAACTATTGATCATGATCAAATGAGTCTAGTTATTGCACCTTGGAGGGCGGAAGGGTGGAAGAGGCTTGAGCAGGATATTGCGGCATAGTACAGATTTTGTTGATGGCTAGATTTGGGACCATGTGTAATTATATGGGCATGAATATGAAGATTAATGGCCTTCTAGGCCATATAAGTACCAATTACTACGATCAATCGTTCTACTAAATCAGAGTACCCTTGGATTCTTAGAAAATGTAGCAATATAATTCCGGAATTTCCCTTAGTCCAGGAAATATTCTTTCAGCTTATAAGCTTATTGAAAATGATTAAAAATACAACAAGCTAGTTCATACTAAGTGTTGACATCAACAAAGGTATTCGTAATCAAGATTCGCAATTCAAATATTCGCGCTTGCGCTCGCTGACTAGGCAGACAAAATGAAGAAATAACAAAAAATCGACCGAGAAGATTAGTCTATCTACAAGAAACCTTGGTTAAAATGTAATTTGCATGACATTCTGCGGCAATGCCCTTTGTGCCCTCTGCCTCGCAGCCTTCAATTCCACCTTTTTCAGGACAGCTATCGCACTCCCCAAAAATATTGATTCTGATAATTCTTCTTGTCCCCCCTTCAACTCCAGCGTTGCTTTCGAAGAACTACTTTCAGTTATCTTGATTCTTCCTACTATTTCCTTACTTCCCGGCGTTCTTTGACTCTTCGGTGGTGAACGAGTCAGTACGAAAGTCGAGTTCTGCGGTCCTGTGTTCTTTGGTATTCCTTTTATGTTTGACATTGGAGGTGTGGATGCTGTTATTGACTTTTGCCAACGATATGAGGTACCAGATTTTGTGGTGAATTTGGTACCCTTTGGGTGGAAGTATTTATGGGAGGATAGTGTAATTGTTTGTTTTGTTGGAACGATGGGGTCGAGGAGGATTGAATCTACTTCTTCTTGTAGTTCCTCTTCCTCGACAGTAAAGTCGTTTCCTCCTTGACTTTCTTCATAATTATTATCGTCGTCGTCGTCGTCATCTGCTAATGTAAACGACGATCCAGCAAGAGTTTGAGCATCCATATCAGAAGTTAAGAACGTCGTCACCGTCTGACGTCGAGGTTTTAAGAAGGATACAGAAGTGAGTTTTTGACCTTCCGGAGTTTTTAAGATGGTGTTTTGGGTTGATGCGTCAAAGTGGAGGATATACGCTGGTTTTAGATTTGAATCGATGGTTTGTAGGGAGTGACGGTATTCTGGCGGTGAGCCGTCGGAGAGAGGTGGGAGGAAGGATTGGGAGCGGTAGATTGGGGTTATGGGGTTTTGAAGAGATGGGGGAGGGTAGGAGAGTTCGAATTTTGTGGGGTGAGAGGAGGATATAGTTGGTGAGTAGGGTGGGAGTGGTGAGGATTGTTGGGATTGTGGGAGAGGGGTCCCGGAGGGTATTAGCATGTTAGGAAACATTTTGAGATGTGAAGATATGGATTGGAATCGAGGCCTAACGGGGTATTAAGGCAACAATTAAGATGTAAAGAATAATAGTAAGATATCTAGATAATTGAAAATTGAAGAACTGGAATCAATTGGCCGATTGATTAATTGATATATTGAGGATTGATGTATTGAGGATTGATGATATTGAAGTAAATTCGATCGAGGGAGAACGAAGGAATATATATACAAAAATCTAAGAAGCCATAGCTCAATCATTCTACACCGCAGACCTAGGAGTTGCATACGTATATCAATGATTACGAAAGCTCTTTCGACATCGGAACCTCGCCTGAAAGTTCTAACATTTCACGCTATAGCTCTTCTAAGCTTACGGTCATCTGCGATATCAATAGTTTTTTTTCCAACTGCGAAATTACATAATCGATTATAACCCAGACAAGGTCTACCAGGCTCGTAAGTATATAAAAGGGAAGGCATGTATCCGACCCATCATTAGGATCCTAGGATCCGGGAATTGCGTGTACACTCATCGTACCATATTAAGACGATCTTAAGTCATAAGCTTTTTAAACTTATATATTTCCAAGGAAATTGGCGGAGCTTGGTTTTGAATCTATGTTTTATCTGCCGGTTTCGAGAAGGAAAAAAAATAAGAAGCTTCCCGATTGCTTTGGTGGAGCTGGGACGGCCTGATAGATGATTACGAAGTACTCGGTTACGTACGTTTTAGGAGCGCGCGAGGGTACCTGGAAGTTTTGTACCTCGGGTGGAGTCAATAGTTCGGACGGATATAGAACATTTTAAACCCCTCACCATGTAAATAAAGCACTTCGGTGATGCGTGATGATTAATAACAATTCATGCATCGTATCGATGTAAAGTGGAGTCTTCAATTATTCAATTGTTTCTTGTGTTTTTTGGCAACTGCGGGTGAAAAATTGAATATGTCGGTAAACCGAGTCAAGACCATGGATATTGTCGACTCACGTTTATGCATGGGTGGAGCGCATGGGAGCTGACTCATGGTTGAACGTCAATTTTACCGTCCCCGTGCACATCATCTCATGTGCTGGCCTGGCGAAAAACAAAGTGTAGAGAAGAATTAATGGTATTCTAAAGGGTTATAACGTTATCTTATTGAAAGGTTTGTAATTAATAGCCTGGTACCTAGTACTTCACCTGGCCTAGGATCCAAAACATCTCTTAACACGAACAACACAAATTCATGCTCGAGTTTGCGACTCAAATTGATATATAAGGTTAGAGTCCTAGACAACTTTTGTGACTTAAGTGTATAATTTGTGTAACCATTTATTGCTTATTAATTCTTGTGGGATTGATCTCTTGGATCCACTTCTTCGGAGATTCCGGGGTCAAGGGGCTTTTACTTCCGTCCTGGCGCACTATCCGCAGATGATTAATCAGCCATTTATCTTGGGCAGATTGTGACTTTGTTTTACAGGAAGAGAATAATCAGTTCTCTAAAGCTATTCAAGTTTAGTGGAATAGAATTAGATACTTAAAGCACTAACCTTCGACATGCATCGTCGTTTTTGTACCGAAGATTATTCGTCGGTTTACGAGCTGCCTCGCTATACAGGAGGTTGGCTAGTCATGAAACTGAGAATAAACCCGATTTGTCTGAGAGTATCCTTAATTGCCTACTTTATTTGATATTGTTTCCAAGTTTATACAACATGCCATTGTACAATTGTGGAAAGCAAGACTTTGTGGCATTTTGGAGCTTGGAATGTGTTGTAGATATTGTAGCTAGTCCACGTTGTTGCCCCTGTAGCCGGGACAACGAAGCCGCCGGATCCAGTAATTCCCAAACAAAAACTTGGCCGCCATGTTTGGCCCCTCCAAGCTTTCGCATTTACAACCTCTTGAATCATCGTCTACATCTACAATATCGTTTCATCATCCCTTCCTGAACCCGTATATGTCTACAGCTTTCACTATTTCTCCTATTCTCCCTTTCGACCATCTATAAAACAAAGCTTATACATGAACCTAAGATAACCGGTGACAATGGTCCGCTTAACACCAAACCAAACGACCCATGAAGAATGGCTGGCGCAGAACTCAGTTCCGTCCCCGAGCTTGAGCTCAACTACACCTAAAAGCCAGGTGGATGCGGATGATACAACATTCTTTAGCTGTGATGAGGCATCTATTTGCGAGTCAGAGCTACCAAATGGACCCTCCTGCGAGACCAGGCCTTTCCATGCAGAAGAAGGGAACGAAGATGCAGGGGAAGAAGATGAAGATGAAGAAGATGATGATGATGAAAACGAGACGAATATTTTGCCAGCAGATATCAACAATGATATCCTAGCTGAGGAGCCTCAGGCGCCTCTGACGCCTCTGACACCCCGCGTTCAGCATGAAGACGATTCAGAGGACGAGGATGTCATATTTGGATCTCGGAGAACTCCATTTGTTCTGGGTGCTAGGGCAGCCTCTCAAACACAGATATCGATTGCCATTGATGAAGATAGCGACGAAGATAGCAACGAAGACGAAGACGAAAGCAACAGCGAAGACAGCGATAGCTCCGAATTTGTGCCCAGTCCGCCTCCTCAGAAAACCAAGACTCCTAGAACGCCATTCAGTATCAGCAGCCCTACAAGACTAAACAAGACATCATCAAAGCCTGTCCCGGCCTTCCTGCGAAGATTACAGGGCCTGAAACAAGAAGAACCAGACAACCAGGTGCTAGAAGAAATACAGCCCAGTCCGAAGAAGCAACGGCCGCGCATCAGCTTGAAGAGAGATCCTAGTCTAGCAGTCGTATCTTCATTGCCGCCACTCTCGAGCGACGAGATCGATACATTAAGTCGAGAACTGGGTGATTTAGCAGTGGACGAGGACCACGTTCTCGAGCAGTATGTATAGTTTCTTTGTTTCATTACTAGAGTTCGGAGCTAACCTACTAGAAGCACCCCGAACAGATTTAAGCGTCCTCCTAGAATTGTTCAGAGAACATCGTCGCGAATTTTCGACTTGTCCGATTCCGAGTCCGATCTAGAAACCGAAGCCATCTCGATACCTCCATTAGTGAACAACAAGGCTTCGTCGACTCCTAAACCAAAAACAGCTATGGATTCACGAGTTACATCAAAATCGGGTAAACCGCTTGCCCCGAAGACTGTAGAGCGACTCCTCAAAAAGCAGTTTGAGGAGACAAAAGTTCAAATCGCGGAGGATTATGTGAAGCTTTTGGACCACACTGTCAATGATGGTGCCGTTGGGAGGCTAACCGCCCCTACAGGCGGAATCAAGGTCGTTTGGTCCAACTCCAAACATTCCACAGCCGGGACATGTCATACTGTCAGGTACAGCGCAGGTCTAGGCGAAGATAAATCCTCTGCCTACTTTTCCTGCGTAATTACCTTGGAGTCCAAGGTCTGTGACGATGTCGACCGTGTCAAAGAAACTCTAGCCCATGAGTACACACATGCCTGTGTTGATGTTCTAGAGATTGATCGCAGGCAGCTCAAATCTGAGGGCCCACATGGAAGATTGTTCAAGTCTTGGGCTAAGAAGGTCGGGAAGGCTATGAACATCGAAACGCCTAATACCTGCCACAAGATCGAGATCAACTACAAGTTCGAATATCAGTGCACGTTGTGCGATAGGGTCTACAAGGCACACAGCCGAAAGCCGGCTTGGACGACATCCAAGGGTTGCGAACTTTGTAAAGTTCCCCTCGTCCAGATCAAGCCAGTTCCTCGAACTGCTAAGGGCCCTACGCCTTACCAACTCTTTCAAAAAGAGACATTCGCAAAACTGAAGCAAGAGCTTCCACCCGGTACGCCATTTAGTTTGGCAAAGATGCAGAAAGAGGTTACCAGGCTCTGGAAAGAAGAAAAGTCGAGAAATGAGGCTGGAGCGTCTTCTGCTGCTGCCGATGAGAGTCCCATCAAAAAGACCGGGGCCATCATTGACTTTGGATCCGAATCCGATGAAAACGAAACGGGTTCGGTGATGTTTGAGAGAGTTGTTATCACGATTGATGATTGAAGCTTTACTAGTCTTTCATTGGTGCCATTTTGACAAATCTTGGTTACCAACATGCATGTATGTGGTGTTTTTGGTTTGAGGATTTAGCGTTAGAGCATTTAAGGCACGATTCATATTCCGAATTATGCCCCAGACTACGAATTATGATATACTCCTTCATCACAATCGCAATTGATCTGCCCACCCATTTAATGCAGAGGGGTCAGCCGTAGCGTTGTCACTAGATATTTTCACTCATCACCAGCGGTGAACTCAGCAGCATGGTAAGTAATTATTATATATAATATCTGTCCCAAGGACAAGTCGGTATATGTGAATCCATCCCGTAAACCTCTAATACGGTATCTACTATTAATCCTTCGACAATACTTGTGACAGCAGCTCCTCAGCAGCACTAGTTTTCTTCGGCAACCCTACAAAAGCCTCCGTTGGTCCCACCTCCAACAATCTAATCCTCGCACTCAACTGATCCCTACCAGTGATCAATCTATCTAGTTCCTTCAAATGACTAATCCTATCCGCCTCCTCCCGAAAAACCGGATTCTCCGTTCTAGTTTTATGATGGAGTTGTGCTGCCAGATACCTAACTGTCATAGCACCGAATGTCGCTCCCACCAGCATTCCTAGAACGGTACCGGCCGCGTAGAAGCCCAATACGGGTCTGAAATGTCGGACTTGAGGTTTGCCGAGGGCGGCTTCGGCGGTATTGTATTTGTTCATGTTGCGGCGGTAGAGGTAGATTATTGGGGATGCGCCGGCAAGACTACTGAGTATTCGAGCTGTCCAGGCGTATTTGCTTATGGTGTCGTTGAAGGATAGGACTATTCGTAGGTGGTCGGGGTTTTGGGATCCTCTATGTGGGTTATGGAGGCATGTGAGTATCTAGATATTTATATTTGGTGTATAAGAGGCAATTGCTTAGGTATTTCTTAAGCAGTTATTTTTTTTTGGGGGGGAGCATACAGTTCTGCGATTTTGGCTTGTCTTTGTTGATGTTGGTCATCGATTTTGAGTAAATCTTGGTGGTATTGTTCTAGAAGTTGGGGTAGTAGCGGTTTCTCATGATGTTCGAAATCGTGGTTACTGTCGTCGGTCATGTTGCAATTTTGGAGGCTGTAATTTACCGGTTGATTGATCGATGTTTTCTACAGTTTAGAATGTGGGCAAAAATGATTGATCCTATTAAGCTTTTATCAGGGCGGAGATCTGATGTTATTTAAATAGTCACTCTACGAGGTTGTATATTTGTTGGAAGTTGAGGTTGGATTCGAGGTTGAGGGTGAAGTTGGAGTCCACGCCACTTTGAGCGAACAAACAATAGCATTGTCAATTATATATATAGAGGGTTGGTTGAGGGCAGGGGATATATAAATGAACATGGTTGTATAAGAACAATAGTCGTTTGAATTTAGCTTGCCAGGTTTAAGATTATCAACTAATAGCTTAGAAATGTGTATACGAACATTACAAACAACGGAATCTTTAGATGTTAGTTGAAGTCTGAGAATTGGGTATTTTATATACGTAATTTACATAGTATCCACTGCCGCTCGATGTACAATATTATATGACTTCAAAACGACCGAGGGAACTCAGGCGGATTATCCGGCGGAGGCCAGGAATCAAATCCTCTCTCCTCCTTACTACCACCGTCATTTATACCATCCCTCTCCGACCTCTCAGCATCCACCGCCTCAGCGTTCTTCAAAGCAGTCCTCATAACAAACAGCATAAACTTCCGTTCCCAAGCCTGAATCCTCTTCATAGCCTCAGGATTCTGAGCTTGATAATCCCTCATAGCCTTCTGACCATAACTATTCCCCAACATCCCTCCGAATACATAACCCGTTGTTCCCCAAAAACCAAACGTAACCAAGTTCCTCGCGAATGTGGGTCTAACATGAGTCGATCCGAGGTTTGTGATTATCTCTTCCCTTCCGTCTGGAGAACGTACTGTTGCCCCCGTTCCTTGGATTGATCGAAGATTTCGGAATGCGAGGCGTCGACGACGGATTGTGAGGACTGCGGCGCCCATGCCGAGGAGTAGTCCGATTGTGCAACCGGTTTGGGTGGATTCTCTGGTTTTGAGGCGGGATTGGAGGAGGATGTTTCGGTCTTCGTATGATAGACCTCTATATTAATTTTTAAAACTTGTGGGTTAGTGGTTGAACGTTTTGTAATTGGAGGTGGTGGTGGTGGTGGTGAGAGGGGATACCCTTCAGATTGCAACATGAAGTTCTTCATTGTTCTCATGACGTTTTCATCTTTGGACGCTCGCGACGCTGCTGCCGACATGAATTCGATAGCATCTCCGATTCCTGGCGCCATGGTGGTATTTTATTTTTGGACTGGAGGGTTTTTAAACGTTGGTTTTGGTATGGTAACGTTCCTACATTGGAGGATGTTAATGTTGAGGGTTTTCGGGGAAACCTGTCGTTCGTCAACCCTTGCCAGTCACCATAACATCATTGTTCTCGCTTGCTGGTGCGCCCGCCCGTCGAACCGAGCCGCTTTTGTGTGGAGTAGACCCGACGTCATTTGCAAAACTGTATTTACACCTATTCATTATTGCATCTTATAACCCTTTTGTTTTCAATTTAATCAAAAGGGTATACACTTGTGATGCCTAAGTACTTGTTTAAGGTATCATTGGATCTCAAGTTACCATAAAGTACACGACTCAGTTATTGTTTTTTAAAAAAAATGTCATCACTCAAACAAATCTACAAAACCTACATCCAAGCTATAAACGACCGCAACTGGGCCCTCGTCATAAGCCTAGTCCACCCCACAGTTACCTGGAACCAAAAGCCATACCCAGCAGAAGAATACATCACTCTAATGACTCGAGCTACAGACCCCGCACCTGATCTAAAGTTTCATATAGATATTTTATTAGCCGAAGATACAGATACTGCGGGTGAACAGATTGTTTCGGCAAGGTTGCTGATTAGAGGGACGCCCGAAAAGGAGTTTTTGGGGTTTAGGCCCACTGGGAAGAGTGTGGAAGTTGTGGAGCATGTGTTTTATAGGTTTGTGGAGGGGAGGATAAAGGAGGTGACTACTGTGATTGATATGGAGGGGTTGAGGGAGCAGATGGTGGATGTACCGATATTTGTACGGTGAATTGTTTTAATTTTTGTGGTTGAATGGTTCACTTGGTATTGGGGAGCTGTGGGTTTGAGTATTTGGTGGGGGGTTATGGTGGCAGTGGCTTGCCAGTTGATTGTTGAATGATTGACTGTTGGTGTTTCGGTCTCTGTATGAGGCATGAAGACGATATCTTGATGTATAACAAATAAAACTGATTGAAAGAGTGTCACATATATGTCGACTGTCATCCTCAGTATCAATAAACATAGCCCTTTGATTTGCGTCTATCTAATCCTCCACTATCACTCTTTCTTTACTCCTCCTCATTCACGAACAATCCAAAATCATGAATGTTGAACGTTTTGACACCTTGCTCGATGATATCTAGCAGGTTCTTCAATGGTTGGCCAGCATTATCAGCTGTCCAAATATAATCCGCTGGAATCCCCTTCTCAGCTTCGTAGCCAGGAGGGCAGATGGTGGTTTCGGCGGCAGCCTCTTGGAGGGAATGTGGCATATTGGCCGTGATGACAATATCTGTCTTCTGCTTCTCGAGTCTGATGATGACTACCGCGAGAGCGACAAATTGGGATTCATGTCCAACTCGATCGCGGCGGTTTTCGACGTATGGAGTCGTAAGAAGCATTGCATAGGCGGGGAGGCCACTGGTAATACAAAATAAGAATAATCGTTAAACCAAAGGTTTGAATGAAGTTGTGGGTATTCGGGGTAACATACTCTAGCTGTGGAGCCTCACCGGCATCCAGTCTCCAGCTTTTCCAGATCTTATAAGGGCTTTCCTCAAAGATATCCGAGAGATGAAACTTAACAGCTTCTTCGTCGTTTTCCTTCTCAACTCTTTCGTTGAGTTCGAAGATCAAGGTCGCAAGACCGGTTATGTCGATGAAACATTCCTGGTTATCTGGTACTTGACGGATGTTGCTATATTACGGGGTAGAAAATATTCGTTTTCCCGCCGAAAGGGAGGAGGTGTACGAGGTTGGTTAAATGGTTCCCAGTATTTTGTTTTTAAGAAGTATTTTTCATATTGGAGATTTTACGAAAAAGAGAAGTTCGAAGCCAAAGGGGGGGTTAAATTTAAATGATTGAGCAGGCGCGCGCGGAATGAACGTGGGGCTTGATCTTTGAGGACCGAAGCTTTAGAACGCGGAAGCTTAAACAATTTGGCGGGGGGATGGTGGGGGCATTTTAATCTTGAGTTACAAACCTGAGATCAGTCCAATTGGTTGGAACATTGGCGGTGATGGCGCCGCCGAAGAGTTCTTTTTCGGTAAAGCTTAGGGATTGCATTTTAGATCTTCGTAGCTTTCCTTTTGATTGATTGGGTTTGGGAAGTAGATATTTGGTATTGAACGATGCAATGGACAGTGGTGTTTAGACGTCGTTGGAGATGGTTTTTTTGGTGGGTTGGATTTTGAGATGGAGTTCGATTGAGAGACAACTTCTCGGCCGACTTTAAGTAGGCCCGGATTTGGATCCTGCCAAAACCAACAGCTGGTCAACAGGATCTAGATGAATATTTCATGCGAGAATAGGCTTAGTAATTGTGAATCAGACGAAAAGGTGTCAGGCCCGCCTTATTGGCGAGATCCTGTACATGTAATTTTACGGTACCTGCAGTTGTTTTGTGAGTCAACCTGACTCTTCATTACCACTCATTCACGGATGGAAGTGCATACAACTTGTATTTCGTATTCTACAAAAATCCAATCCCTTCTTTTACAATGCTATCCGAGTAAAGTTTGTATTAATACACGTGGTGATTTGCTGTAATTTCTGTTCATAACAATAACTAACTTTTTGTTTGATCAACGAGCAAATCTCAATATGCGCTACTATATATAAGTACCTAAATACCAGAAGGTACCGGTAGTATATACCGTGATTTCAATCCAAATTACTACAGTGCACTGGCAGAAGAAACCCATGGCCACTTGAAACTCGAAACCGAAACTCCGACATCGATATTATAATATATATCATCGACGAAGATTCCCCGGCCTTACCATGTCAAACAGATCAGAACAGAAGAAAGGGGTGGAGGAGGAGGAGGAGGAGGAGGAGGAGGAGGAAGGCGTCCCAGTCATCCAACCCACCTACGCCATAGAAATTGATCCAGAAGATCATAGAAAGGAGCTTGAAGAGCTTCTAAAGAATAAGAAAATTGCAGAAAACCAGATTGAAAACGTCAAAGCCGTGTTAAGAGATTTCAAGAATAAAGTTGCACGAGCACCATATTATTAAGATGGTAAAAGATTGAGAAATTCATAGGAATATGATGTGAAGGGGAGCCTTGTGGATTGAGGTAAACTATACCTCTGTTCTGTTCAAGAATCTATATTGATTCTATGTATGGTTTTTGTTCGCTAACATCTTGTCTCAAATTATTAGGAGGATTATGAACTCTTCTATTTCGGCGCAGTTGCAGTTCCCCATCGATGCATCGCCAGGTAGTCTTGTATTAATTAAATCAAAACGCTTCGGCAACTGCTCTGAGCATAATTCGATGGTCTTCAGTATAAAACCTTTAGACTCAGAGGAATCTTATATAAAAGCCACAATATGCTATAAACTGATAACTAGAGTAGTTAATATTATATACTTATATAATGAATCAGGCTTGGTTATAAAGGATAAACGACTAGTATACGGTGTACGTAGGTTATTAGAATCGATTGGTTGTTTGATCAAGAGCAAATCTTTGTAGCTGGATAGGTATCAATCCGTGAATATTAGACGGGAAATCGGTATGGGATGGTGGGCGGGAAGGGAGGAATCATATACAAGTGAATTACATGTTGGCGAAGCTCTAAACTGCGATAGCATTTGGTTTGCGAGATAAGCTCTGAAGCCAACATAATGAATGTATCAATATAATTGAAACCTACTTGCTCTTAGACAATGAGTAACCCACAAGCCAAGTTTAATTTATGAGGCTGTCTAGAGATTGCAGTCGCTCTATGCAAAGATAAGCACAGCACAGTCATCAGGTGTGTAAGGAATATTCCCTAGCTGAGGCGCCTTCCATACCATGTTCAGCACCGGACGAGTTCTTTACCTCTTCATACCATCCCCATCTCCTCCAAACTCATAAAACCAGTGGTCGATAGATTTGGAGCCGATCTGAGCTCTGGCGGTGTCCCCAGTTCGAGAAAAACGATATATTAAGCCTCGGGTGGTGGTCGCAAATCGAAGGCATGTGTAAGCTCAATACATTCGAATATTTTCATGTAGCATCGGTTCAAATATTTGCTGACGTACGTCGCCTAGGTCATCCCACTGCTTACCTGTCCACCAGACCCTATAGGCCCTACGCGGCCGCGCGCGGACTGACCAGTTCTGAGTGTCAAATATCCTGGTTGTGGCCTGTGTAGCCCAGATTGGAAAAAAGAGCGCTAGAGCTCTCGATGCGCATCGGTTTTCAAAGCCACCATTCCACCCTGGCAAGAAGAGCGCTGTGGCTTCGTAGCTACATACGTTATGGTACTAGTTGGTATGCGAACTAAATCGGGTCAACCCGTGTCGATACGAACAGAACTGGTAGTTCTCCTGCGAAAGGCGTTGTTTGAGGCTTCCTGACTAAGAATCGTCTCGTCCAAACATTGAGACGATCAAGCTTGAGCTCCAGATAGGCTAGCCCGATTCAGGTGCAGGCTCAAAAGAATGTTAAGTTGCATGCTTACACGGTACATGATGTACCTCGAGGATCCGATTCTTACGATAAGCTTGCGGCTTAGACGGTCTCGGTTCCAACGATGATGACGACATGCAGCTTCTAGAAGGCGCGGATGGAAGTTGCAATATTGGCTCTCGGATTCATGCAGGCATTTTCGATAATCAATAGCAAACTCCAAAGCCTTCTGGCCGTTTTGTCGCTGGGAGCTAGAGAAGAACCGCCTTGAGAAGGTGCCAATGCTGCCCAATCAACGTTAGGTCGCGGCTTGCGGAGACCAGGGATCGGTTTTATGCAAAATGCTGGATTAGACCTGCAGGCGATGCCGTGGATGCATACACATAGGACAATCCAGGCGAATTGCATCATTGGACAGGAACATGCCCTCGACTGGCAGACGGGGTTCGATGAAGAGTCCCGAAGTTCGTGACCGGTTCAGAAGATACCTAAAGTAACAGGTAAGTAAGTGCAATATTCCTCAGACCAAATCATATCAGATCAATGTCATTCCTACCAGGACCCTCGAAAAAGGGAAAGAAAGGACATGGCCGTATCGAGTGCCGTATTCTAAACTAAGGAAGTTATATGTATACTTAAGTACTTAGATATGCCGACGACGATCAAGGGCGACCACTGGTAGAGACAGCCTGGCGGGCGTGGCCACAGCATCCTTCATATCAACCGCTCCAGTGCAGTATCAATGTTAACGTTATAAGGTATTAATATCTGTGCGCAGCACGGTGACAACGGCCAGCTCTGCCCCCCCGATGCACTGCTTTCTTCCCTGACCAGCCAACCAGCCAACCAGCCTGAAGTCTGTCTCTCGCTCGCTCGCTTCCCGCCCAAACACCCCAAACACTCAAACACTCAAACGCACACATCGGAACCCAAACCAGGTAGGATTGTATGTATACCTGCAAGTACCAATCCGCACTTGTTCTGTCTCGCTATCTACACTCTACAAACATCCCGGCCACACAAGCCTGGAATATCATTCCTCCTCCCCACGGTGATGCCTCGATCGTTCGGGGGATTGTAAATGGCAGAGCTACCTTCTGCCATCAACCGTTTTCACATTTTTCTTATTTAATTCGTCCCTCCAGTCCGACCTTTATCTCTTCTTACGATCCGCCGTTAACCTCGTTTTGGAACCTCATAGCGTCGTTCAAGTTGAGTTAGCTTGACATTTTAGATCTCTTGATATTCATCCTACCATCAGCGCTCCACCACTGCTTCCTTTTCTTATTCCGTACGAATATCGGGTCCTTTTCCTACCGACCATCGATAATCCTAATTACTATCACCATCAGAGCTCGCTTCCATAACCAAGGTAAGCTCTAAGAAACGCCTCGGAAGTTCCTTTATCCGCCTCGATTCGTCTTGTGTCCCGTTCAAGGGAGTCACGCGAAAGCAGGATCCAGGTGCATCCACAGGCAAAAGTGCAGGTGCCTCAACTTCAGAATATCATCTCGAGACTTGAAGCTGCTGAGCTACCAGCCTTTTAATCTTGCGGGTTTTTGCTTTGTGTTTCCTTACGAAGTCGCTATTGGATGGGTATGCTGACTGTCGAACCATAGGTCACACGGACCAGCCATTTTGACACCCTCTTTTTTGATATCTGCTCTACCGCCGCCACACCGCGAACTGCTCTTCCAAATCAGAACCGTACATACGAAGCCCGACTCCCTCTCGTTATCTGTAGATTAATACAAAAATGTCGTCCGAAGTCGAGGATCGGCCAACACGGTTGGACCGTGTTGATTTACCTCGGCGTGCACGGCCTCGATCCCACTCGCCAGCATTACCAGAACGTTTCAAGATAGCTACCGAAGATGATCTCAAAGATGTGACATTATCTGCCAGAGGTGGAAACTTTAGCATGCATCAATCTGTCTTTCAGATGATTCAAGCCGCTGGTTCGAAAGCCGATTTTCATAGATTCGATTCTGATATTGACGAAGAAGCGGAGGAAGAAGATAGTGGTGATGAAGAAACAAAACAAAGGAAGATGGCAAAGAACTTTGTTGTTAAAGAAGGCTTGGAGAGTGCAAATAAGGAACGCACACAAGCTGTTACAGACCCCGAAAAGCATGATACCGCAGCTTCCAAGCGGCTCAGCGAGAGTAGATTCTTACCCAGGAACATAATAAAATCAATACAGCAGAAACGCCATGATAAGAAGTCTAAGCATACCTCAAGTTCAGCAGCTTCAACGGCTCCTTCTGCATCCGAGGACATCAGTTCATCGACAGAGCTACCATCTAGTGAAGGATCATCCATTCTCCCGTCCGTTTCACGATCACCGGCAGGCGAGGCCCCTAGTTTAGCTCATTCGACGGTGACCGCCACGAACTCGGCGATGGAAGCTGCCCAGGAAGTTGGAAGTGAAGATGTTTTATTCCCTGAGTTTTCAATATCTCCAACTGCGCTCTCGGAGAAAGTCAAAGTCATCTTTAATCTTCCAGAACTAGAGGAGGTCAAATCTGGTATGGTAGACCTACATTTTTAGAGATGGAAGCCGTGCTAATTTTTGATAACCTAGAATACCCCTGTTGGCTGTTGAAAACTGTCCTCCTTCAAGGGTATATCTACATTACGGATCGCCATATTTGCTTCTTTGCCTATATGCCGAAGCACCAGGCACGTTTCCACTTTACCCTAGAGCTCTTATACAAAAGTCTAACGGTTTAAATAGGATGCCGTTCTAAAATCTGGTCATTTCTACAAACGCGGCAGAAAAAATCCCCGTTACGGCCGGTATTGGTTTACGTTGAAAGGAGACGTCCTCTCTTATTACGCAGATGCTTCAGATCTTTACTTTCCGAGCGGTAACATTGATCTCCGTTACGCGATACATGCTTATGTCGACGACGGAAGCAAAGATCATTCTTTTGTACTCGTCACCAACTCCAGAAAATATGAATTCAAAGCGGACTCTGCAACAAGCGCCGCCGAATGGACAAAAGCCTTAGAAAAGGTGATATTTCGAATCCACAATGACGGCGATAGTGTTAAGGTTGTCATTCCTATTGAGAATGTACTTGAGATCGAGAAAAGTCCTGTCATCGAATTTGCCGAGACCTTCAAGTTGAAGGTTGTGGCTGATGATGAGTCGTACGCTATTGACGAGGTGTGTATTTGGCCCCAGGAGTGAACCCTAATTCCTACTAACTGACTTATATAGTACTTCTTCTCTTTCTTCTCCTTTGGTGCAGAGGCTTTTGAACTTATTCGGTTATTGGTGGAAGATACAACAGCTCAGAAGATCCCGGAACATCTTTTAACCCAAGGAAATTCGAAACGGGCGAGTCTCGGGTGTTCACCAGTTCGTGAAATGCCCCCTCCGTCGCCTACTGGGCAGTCCGTGCGACATTCGCTTGTAATGGGTATGCCCGCTTGGCCAGCCGCAACAGTCCATCTCAAGAGCTTAGATGGCCCTGTTGCACCATTGCTTCGAGAAGCAGTTCGAGACACTTTGCTTCCTGTGCCTACATCTCCGGTGGTCGGTAGTCCCCGAACCAGCAGTGAATATGCCCGTCGAAGTTTTGATGTAACCAATCGGCGAAGTATTGACGTCTCCAGAAAAAGTATTGATACCACTGAGGCCCGAAGTTCCTCAATCACTAGCGTTTTCAGACGAAAGACAAAGGGACGCAAGTCTTCCCCACCTAGATCGGCGGCGGCGTCTCCATCACGAGAAATGTCATCTAGCTCATTCGTAAAATCGATGCAGAGTGAGCCGTCGTCAATGACTGAGTCGTCTGATGCTATTCCTATGTCCTCAGAAAGTGAAGGAGAACTGGCTGCAAGTCAGTTCTTATCGAGGAGCGATGTTTTCCAGCAATCATATCCAGCAGGCACCGATCCATCTGGAATCAACAGGGGTAGGTCCCCAACATTAAAGGATAACGCCGGTACTATCAATCCTCTTCCTGCCCCCCCGCTTAATATTCATCCGCCTTCGAGAGCCGCTACAGACCTAGGAGTCCCTATTAATATTCCGGAAGGATCTGTCAAGAAGATCGAATCTTCTCCAGGTGAACTGGGCCGCCCATCTTTAGATGAGAGAACCACTTCCGACAAGAGGTTTTCGCTGTCCAGTCCTAGCCTCGGAGATGTGTACAGGGTGGGGTCGTATCCCATACGTTCCGCCCAGGGCATTGCCGACTGGATGAAGCGCCGATCCAAGGGGGTGGCAGCTGGAGGTATGGGCTATTTCGGCAAAGTCTCAGATATGTGGACTGGCGGACGGAAACATTATGATGATCTGGGGCCGATATCCAACGCTGATGCAGCGGGCGACGTAGACGCTGATGATGAAGATGAAGGAGCAGCTACACCTTCTGAACGTTTTCGACAGAGGTTCGCTCTTCCCGAATCAGAAAATCTTATCGCAGTTTACTTTGGCTATTTATCACGCGTTCTTCCTCTGTACGGCAAAATATATCTCGGTGATCAGCACTTCTGCTTCAGGAGTATTGTACCTGGCACCAGAACGAGGGTACGTATAAGGAACTCATACTTCCATTGAATTTTTTTTTAAAACCGCTAACATGGTTAATTGTTAAGATGATCTTGCCACTTCGTGACATCGAGAACGTTGATAAGGAGAAGGGGTTCCGATTTAGTTACCACGGACTTGTTGTGACCATTCGTGGCCATGAGGAACTCTTCTTTGAGTTCGCGGGTCTAGAAAACCGGGACGATTGTGGAAGCACATTGGCGAAAGCCATAGATAACTCTCGGCAAATGCGCGAGAGCCAGATAATTACTCCCGAACAAAAGGCGAATGCAGAGATCGCAAAGAAAGAGCATGATATGCTACAGGAAGCCAGGTTGGAAGCCGGACATCTGGAGCACGAAATGAAACTTCCACATACAACGAACGAAGTGGCTCAGGGTGGCATGGATGTGCCGCCAATAGTATTTGACGATCCACACACATCAATCATCCACTTCAAGCCGAGCGAGCCTTTGAGATTCACTTGTTTAACAATCGGCTCACGAGGTGACGTCCAACCTTACATTGCTCTTTGCAAAGGTCTCATGAAGGAGGGTCACAAAGCAAGAATCGCATCCCATGCTGAATTCAAAGATTGGGTGGAGAGTCACGGCATTGAGTTTAGAGAAGTTGCCGGTGACCCTGCTGAATTGATGAGGATATGTGTCGAAAATGGTATGTTTACGATTTCCTTCCTCAAAGAAGCGGCAGGGAAATTTCGAACATGGATCGACGAGCTTCTAAGTTCAGCATGGACCGCTTGCCAGGATTCCGATGTCCTGATTGAGAGCCCTAGCGCAATGGCCGGTATCCATATCGCCGAAGCGATGAAGATTCCCTATTTCCGTGCCTTTACGATGCCCTGGACTCGTACTAGAGCATATCCCCATGCTTTTGCTGTCCCTGACCACAAGATGGGAGGCGCATACAACTATTTTTCTTACATCATGTTCGACAATGTCTTTTGGAAAGCTATCGCCAGCCAGGTCAACAGATGGCGAAAGAAGGAACTTCATCTTAAGAGTACTAGTCTCGATAAGATGCAACCGAACAAGGTTCCATTTTTGTATAACTTTAGTCCTCATGTCGTTATCCCTCCTCTGGACTTTAGTGATTGGATCAGAGTCACGGGATACTGGTTTTTGGACGAGAGTCAATCAAATTTCGAACCGCCACCGGAAATGATTGAGTTTATGCGCAAGGCAAGGGAGGATGGGAAGCCTATTGTCTACATCGGCTTCGGTTCAATTGTCGTGGCTGATCCTCAGGCACTCACACAAACTGTTGTAGATGCCGTTGTAAAGGCTGAAGTTAGATGCCTGCTCTCTAAAGGGTGGTCCGATAGATTGGGGAGAAAGGACGCCAGCAATCCTGAGATCCCCCTCCCTGATTGTATTCTTCCAATCAAGGCGACGCCTCATGACTGGCTTTTCAAGCATATCGACGCTGCAGTACACCACGGTGGCGCCGGTACGACGGGTGCAAGCTTGAGGGCTGGTCTACCTACAGTTATTAGCCCTTTCTTCGGAGACCAGTTCTTCTTTGGTGGAAGAGTAGAGGATCTTGGAGTTGGAGTTTGTTTGAAGAAATTGAACGTCAAGACGTTGGCCGAAGCTATGTGGCTGGCTACAAACAGCAATCGTATGATTACAAAGGCTCGGGTATTGGGCGAACAGATTCGATCTGTGAGTTTATCACCAATCGACTGACACTTTTCAGGAAATATGCTAATAGATTTGGATAGGAGGATGGGGTTCAAACGGCTATTCAAGCCATTTACCGAGACATGGAATACGCAAAATCTCTCATTAAGAACCCACAACAAGAGGCATCCGACTCCGCGGAAGAATCTTGGACCTTCGTTAATCGTGATGAGGATGACGCAGATATTGCACGAAGAAACTCGATAAAAGATACCAATTCAGACGATAGTAGCAGCAAGATTACCGGGGCATCAACGCCGTAATGGTAAAGATGATCAAAAAAAGGCAAGATAAAAAATCTATGATAATCAGGGTATAATCAAAAAGACATTGTATTTGGGGTTTTCGTTTAGATTTGGGGTTTGAGCGTGGGACTCTGCTTCGTTTTCTCTCTTTTGTTACGCCCCCCTTTCTTTTTTCTTTCTTTTGGAGCCGTTCTTCTTTCACTTCTTTGTACGAGGGGGTCCGTT
Source organism: Arthrobotrys conoides (assembly GCA_036971725.1). Classification (NCBI taxonomy): domain Eukaryota; kingdom Fungi; phylum Ascomycota; class Orbiliomycetes; order Orbiliales; family Orbiliaceae; genus Arthrobotrys; species Arthrobotrys conoides. The sequence continues at coordinate 2,039,672 of JAVHJM010000003.1, read as the reverse complement.
TATGATAGACACTGGCTTGGGCATTCTAATCACTGTGGTTTCTCGAAGGAAGGGTTTCATTGGCGTCCAGTGTGTATGTTGTGTGTATGTGTGTCCCTGCATTTCAATCGTTCTTCGTGTTAGAACCGCAACGTTCCAGGTGTTCTTATGTTTTCAGATCACTCCCCGCTCAATCCTAGTAATGTTAATGCTAGACCGGGTACTTCGGATGGTGTCTATCGGGGTTTTTTATGCTTTTGTTTGTAAATTTAGCGTGCGGGAGACATATACGATATCCAGAGGGGCGTTTCGTTTGGTAATATATTGCACCAGTAGACATCTTGGCCTGGTATTTTATAGGCCGGGCTGTACATGTTCCAACAAGAACTACAAGACCACTTCAGGATATTCCGTGAAATACAGTTAACGACCTTGTGCTTGGAGTTTTATGTATCATGATCGTCCCGTGGCCCCTCCATGTGATATCCATTCTAGAATTACTAGGGCTGGATGCTACACGGGCCCCTGCGTAGTCTCAGTCCCTCGGCTGGCACCAGCGGGCAGGCAAGATGACCCGCGTTTGGCGGCTGCAGCCGCAACTTCACAACAACACCAACGACAAACATCTGCCTCATCAATCCAGCACATCGGAATCACATCCGGCGACTCCTATCAAGACTTCTGCCCACAGACTTTGTAATTTCATCGTAGAAAGTCGTTCGTTCCTTTGCGTGGCCACGGTTCTCGCCTGCTATGAGTTAATCCGCTCCCAAACGCCTTTCTGCAACCTATCATTTTTGCCCGAACCGTCGGAACTGCGCGACGAGGGAGGATACCCGATAACGTGATATATTTCAGGGTTTCCCTCCCTTAGACGTTAACAGACAGCACCCAACCCCCCCTTTAGATTTTAATTCACCTCCAACCATCTATACATTGGGTACACGTCGAATCCGGGCGGTCTATAGCACATGTCGTCCTACCCGTCGACGAATCTCCGGGTCCAGATTCTCCGGGATGAGCGATCTAGGACGCGGACAAACTCCATCGATCCTGCGGAGGCCGAAAAGGAAGAACCAATCGATCCCTTAACGGCAGCATGTCGCGCTCGTTACGCGCAGTTCGAGAAGACCATTGCTGCTATTTTCCCTAGCGGGCGGCCATGTTGCGCTACGGAACTCACAGTACATGAGCTGCTAGGGATCGAAGAACCGAATGATGACGAGATAGATACCCTGCTACCAAATGGAGTGTCAAAAGATGGAGAAAAATCTACGCCAGTTATCAGGGCGCGAAGAGCGGAGGAAGATGACGACTATGATATGGACGAAGAAGATGACGAACCACCGCCGCCACCCGTGCAGAAACCAAGATCGCCGATCCCACCCACGATCCAGATATCTTCCCCGGACCGTACAAAGTCGCCTTCTGGGAAGGATAGTGCTACAGTCACACGGGAGAAGCTAGAGGCCGACAAGAAGGCCGCGGAAGATGCTGCCAAGCTTTCATTTTCGACAATGTTCTACACATTGGAGAGTGATAGGGACGCCATGCTGGAACAGCAAAAGCTAGACGAGTCAGACCGACAGGTTAATGCTGAAGCGAACGCGCAGGGTGCGCCTGGAAAGCTTAGCAATGCGAACTTGGGAGCCTCAAGCTTGACACTTAAGCATTTGATTGCCAGGATTGATGCGAAGCGAGAACGTGTGGCGGTGTCGGACATGGAATTGCGAAATTTGATGTCCGAAGTGAAAAAGAACCGGTCGAAATGGGCAAGTGAGGATAAAGTTGGCCAGGAAGAACTTTATGAAGCTGCAGAGAAGGTTGTACTTGAGCTTCGCGCCCAGACAGAACACTCGACAGCGTTTCTTAATAGGGTGAACAAGCGTGAAGCGCCCGATTACTTTAACAGTGAGTTTTAGCTCTTTCCCGGGGGAATGAAATTTTTTTCTAACAAACGACTAGTCATCAAACAACCTATGGACCTAGGAACTGTTATGAAGAAGCTCAAGCAGCTGGCCTACAAGAGCAAAAGGGAATTTATCGACGACGTGAATCTGATATGGCAAAACTGTCTACAGTATAATGCGGATCCGAAGCACTATCTACGAAAACATGCTATCGCAATGCAGAAGATGACGCAAAATCTCATTCCCTTGATACCAGACATTACGATCCGTGATAGAGCAGAAGTTGAAGCGGAAGAAGCGGGCGCACATGATCAGGATGCCGATGCCGAGAGTGATGATGGTAAGGAGTTGGTGTGCAAATTATAAGCAGGGGAAGAACATACGCTAATTGCGCGATAAAAAAAGAGCCGATAATGTCGTCTCGAATGAATCGGAAGGCTCCTGGAACTAGTAAATCTAAGAAAGGGGGTGCGAAGCCAGTACGAACGGAGAGTACGCCTGAGGCCAAACCTCCGACTCTCAATATACAAGGCGTCCCCGACGTCAAGCCTAGGGATAGTCCCGTTCCAGGACATATATTAGCCGAGACTAGTGGTCTCGGTTCTCAGAACGGGTTTGGAAGTCCTGCACTGGCGCATACGCCTAGTAATGGTATCATATCAACTTTGGATCTTGATCCTACGATTGAGAAATACGAAGTTGATGATGACCTTGACCCTGAGTACAAGATCTGGAAGACTATGACCAAGAAGGCTAGAGCCCGAGCAGCAGTAAGTGAATTTATAACAAATTACTAAGGTGAAGTGAGGCTTATCATGATTTTCAGAGCGAGAGGCACAAGCTCTTTCGTGGAACCAAGATAAACCTTGACGAGCCGGCCTTAATACGAACGCGAGTTGGTATGGGCCGGTACATAAGGTCTGAGCTCGTCCACGGAGATAAGGACGCTGCTACAAAGGATATCAAGGCCCCACTCGCCGTCGCGGTGGAGGAGCACGCCGAAGAAGAAGACGACCTTCTACCAAACTATTATAAGATTCTCGACAGTGTTCCAGAATTGCCGTATAATTTGCAGTGGCTCGGTGATGATGAAGATGAGATTGACCGATACAACGATAACCTGTAAGTCGCGTAACTTCGCCACCTGTGCAAAGAAAAGTCTAACAGCTTTCAGGCGTCTAGCTCCAAAAGGGGCATTCACACAACCCCCAACAGGCCTTGCGAGAAATATGGACTCCAATATGAAAATCATGCAGGATACACGAAAAATCTGCCATAAGATCGGTGTCATCAAACAAATGCAGGTCCAAACTCAGGTATACAACAACCAGTTCGCTAAATACGATCCTCAAGAGTTTGTCGAGAAGGAGCCGGAGGACTTTTTGGTATCTGAAGATGGGCCAGTCTACTCCGAGGAAATAAACAGAGTCGCCTTTCAACGCTCTATCGCCAAGGTGTTCTATCATGCTGGCTTCGAAGATTTTCAACCAACAGCATTCGACCTTGTGACCGACATTGCCACCAGCTTTTTCAAGAAGATCGGCCAGACGGTTATGTTGTATTCAGAAGCTGTTCTCCCAACAGGACGCTTCGCACCAGATGTAAGAGGAAATCCTTCAACCGTCCCATTTCAGTTGCTAACATAACTTAGGATATCCTCCTCCACACTCTAGCTGAAAACGGGCTTGAAATCGATACTCTTGAAAGCTATATTAGAGACGATGTGGAGCGCCTAGGAGGCAAGCTGACACAACTAAATGACCGCATGCGTGCCCATTTAGCTGATCTTCTGGTATGCTTCTTATCAGCACTTATTTACACATGGCTGTTACTAATACATTATGTAGCGACCCGCTTTGAACGATGTCGAGAACCCCGAAGCTGCTGAGGAAGATATGAGACACTTTGTTAATGGTGACTTTACCGACGATATCGGGGATGATTACTACGGTTTCAAGGATCTCGGGTTGGAAAGAGAGTTCGGGATGTCCATCTCTTCCGGGCTTATGCGTGTCCTTCAGACCCGGATCAACAGCAATTATCAGACTCAAAGCGCAATGTATGATGAACCCTTCTCAGTTTCCAAATTATCCAGTTTACTAACATGATACAGTAACCCCGCTGTTCCCCATACGGAGTACAAGGCGCCGCCACCTTTCGAGCCTCTCACCCGCGAGATCCTCAAAGACCAGATTGGGCTTGTCCAAAACTTCTTCCTTGCGAAGCTCCATGCTAACAACGACGAGCCCCTTATCGAGGACGAAGATCTCCCAATCAAACAAAGGGCTCCGAAGCCAAGACTACCACCTACTGTATGTCATTTGTACCTATTAACTCTCATATCTCTCAACAAGTGCTAATGTTTTGTAGGGCAAAATCACTACCCCACGAAAACGGGCAGGCTCTGGGCAAGGCGGGAACTCCAAGAAAAAGAAGCGTCCAAACCCACCTCCCCCCGTGGCCACAAAACCTCCTCCAGCAGGCTCCACCGCTATCATCGCACCCACCGCAACGCCTCCATTATCAGAAGAAAATAATGGAAGCATTCCGAAATTTGAAGAAAAGGAAATGGATAATACTCCCGGAATGATGAGTCCTGAATCCATCATGGCAGTTTGATCGATTTCAAGACAAAATTCGTTTCATTGTTGTGCTTTATGTTTGGGGTTCTTATGATTTTCTCTCTATTATCGATTACTTACTAATTTAGCTAGGCTATGGGATGTACAAAAAAAGTCACTATACCCGGTTGTGCACATACTAATACTTGTTCAATTCTTTCGCTCCCTTATCAAAGCTCTTTTCATTTCTCTTCTTCTGTACCCTTTTAACAGATAACTGTCAATATTTTCCCCTAGTCCCCTTTTCCGCATCAAGACTGTCTCTAGTCATTAGCGCGTTTGTTCTATCATTCAGGTAATCATTTATTTCTAGTTCAGTCTTTTCTGTCCTTGGCGGTTTGCAACAGCTGGCCGCTCAACCGTTTCAACATTTCAAAATTCTGCAACACTGGTTTTGCTTTGGAGCTTGTCTTTGCTTATACTGGGATTGGTTGGATGGTCCTTATATTTTTTTTTTCTCTCGTCAGGTTCTGGATAGTATATCTTTTGGACTTTTTCTAGTGCGATTAGATGTGGGAGTGAACATTGAATGGAAAGGCAAATAACAATAACCAGAGTTATCCCGAATTACAATTGATGTGTAGCATGGTAATCCGTCGGTATGCATATATAGTTCTCTAAATTAGACTTTATGCCTAAAATCAATCGATTAATCGATCGTAATAACATCTATGAGCTCTGCGGAATCCGATTACCATTGACTTCGTTATCACCATTATCATACTCTTAACTACTCCTCGGGCTGAGATATTGACTCTCTTGTTCCACCTCCCTACTTCTTTCCTCACTCCTTCCAACGCTATGTAGAGCTGTAAACATGCCTAAAAGACTCAAATCATACCCCGCCTTCAACCCACCGCTGATCACGAAGCTTACCCAAAACAAGCCAGTGCCACCCATAATTCCCGTCACAAACGGGCCGGCAGACTGACTTAGCGTCTTCGTCACAGTGACGATACCCATCACAGCCGTCCTTTCTGATGGTTTCATCACGGCAGACAGGAATGCAGACCGCGGAGCTTGGTCCATCGATCCCAGTAGTGACCTTACCACCAGGAAGAAAATAGCAGGGTAGACGGACGGGAAGGCAGGTATTAAGCATAGACATATAGCAGACGGGAGGTGTGTGAATACCATGGTTTTTATTAACCCTATTCTACGGGCTACTGCAGAGGCAAGGAGATTCCCTACAGAGCTTACGAGATTTGTAGTAAAGAAGAGAGTTCCAAGAGCTCCTGGCGGGAAGCTGAATGTATCGTGGAAGTAGAGGGTTATGAGAGAAGCGGGCATGAGTCCGCTGGCAAAGGAGTCGATGCCGAAGAGGAGACATAGCTTGATGAGGATGCCACGGGATTGTGGAGTTATGTGCGGGAAGAGGGATGTGAGTTCTTGGAGCAGGGTTGGTTTGGGAGGGGTAGGTGGGGTGTCTGGGATTCCTTGAGAGTCTACGCCGTCCTCGTCGGTATCGACAGTATGGTCGTTATCAAGGAATGGTTGGGACTCTGGCCCGGCTTCCGCGTGAGAGTTAGAGTTTTGATTTTCACATTTAGTCGATAGCAATGATGTGATCAAGATATTTGTAATCCCCAAGGTCGAGTAGCTCAAGAATATGATCTTGTAAGAGTCTAGAGGGGTCCAGCCCGAATTCTGAAGAACTGTAACTGTCCAGCCGCAGACTAGGTTTCCTAGAGCTCTGGATAATGTCCCGAGCAGGACATACCATGCAAAGAGGTCTGCTCTTTCATCCGCATGAACAAGAGATGCAATAGTACTCTCTTCTATCGCACGGAACGGGCCAATCTCGTTCCCACTATTTCAAGAGATAAAAAAGAGTCAAAGCTCCATCAGCGCTTGCCGCTTCTTGCAAGTTTTTCGTCATATATCTGATACTACCGACCTCGGACTTATAATACCGACAACCGCAGTAACCACAAGTACCCAATAGCTTCCTACGAATGCAAAGATCGTGCCGCTTGCTGCTATTAATAATGCACCGAAAGCTAGCATTCTCCGGCGGCCGATTTTATCCGCAACGAGGGTCAATAGAAGGCTGACGACAACGTCTCCGAATAGCGTCAGGGACATAAATAATCCGATACCCTTGAGGGTTATGCCCTGCGCCTTGAGGAATAAAGCGAGGATCAGAGTTGTCTGGCCGTATGCAAAGAGACGGATGGAACGGGTAAGGAGTAACAGCTTGACATCTCGTGGCGAGTATAGCAGAGCTGGTATACCGAGTTCGTGGTGTGTCCGTGCGAGTGAAGTCTTCCGCTCGTGTGACGACGGAGGAGGTGACATTCTCTCTCCCTCTCTCTCTTTGTTTTTTTAATTCCGCTCCCTTTTACCTCTATATTTGATCTGAATTATAGCTATAGCTTCGTATCCGGGTGATGTGCTTTACCGAATGCGAACGCCTAGACCGAATCTCATTCGCAGAAGGTTTCGACGGCCAGTTACCAAGCGATTATCGAGGGTCTCCGATAGATGTATTCTATATCGAAACTCATCAAAAGCGGGGAACGGAAGTGTAAGTAGCAAGTAGTATTGATGTCTGAGCTCTCATGGTAAAAGTTGCCCAGAAAAGAAGCGAAAGGTTGAGCAGCGCTAGGGCCACCAGGAAGGGGGGGTTGCAACGTTATTGAAAGGTTATCCGTATGCAAGCCATCGGGCGAGATATGCATGCGCATGTCATTTTCCCTACCTAGCCAGAGATAGTTCAGATCGAGGAGATCCGGATCCATACCAGGCCTGCGTATTGTCTGGGAATATATGACGGGATTGCATTGACGGGGCCAGCCATTGCATGGCCATCTAGGCGAAGACCGGGGTGGTCCAAGCTGAAGCATCTTACAGACTTGGACATATTGACAGGGCCTGGTTTAACGTTTGTGTTGGACATGTCGTCCGGGATGTAGCAGCAACCGGACTGTGGTCCTGTCGCTTCGGGCGAGGTAACACGAGTCACTTCAACTTGATATCAAACCTCGCCCTCAATTCAACCTCAACCCTCATCATCATCCTCGACAGACTTCAGACGAATTACGGTCCCTACGTCCTGGCTGGCTGCCTATTTACTCCGATCCTGGTTCCCTCCCCGGTATCTAGCGACAGAGCTGTATATACTCATCGTATCATGTTTGGAGGGTGCATGGGGACGTCCAATCCACGAATCACAGCTCTTCTTCCGCCCCGGGTCATGCAGTGAGGACATGATATATCCCTGAACGAAAGACCTCACTCCGATCCGCCCGGGTCTCCACTCTCTACCACGCGCTGCCCACGCTACAACAATCCAAGTACCCAGAGACCTGACTCGCCAGAAGGCAGCCGGCTTTCGCGATTACTTAGCTATCCTCGGCAGGATTGTGAAGTTCATAAATGACCAATCGATCTTCCACACTTTTTCTCTATCGACCAAATCTCTCTCTCTTTTTTTCTCATCATTTTCTTGTATAAAGAAAATCTTTTTTTCAAAGTTGTGGACTTTCCTTTTTCGTTCATTATGGATTTTGCTTCGCTGGGCCTGGGAAGCTTCCCACGCCAGTCACTCGTCGAGGACACAGTCGATTATTATATTCACCTAGTCCCGACATCTACAGCTGCAGCATCGCAGAAAGATGTCAAGTCTGAGCTAGAGAAACTGCTCCCTGATATCCTCAAAGCAATCGAGCCTTTTACGAGTGGCTTTATCTGGCAGAGAGACGAGTTTAATCTCACCGTTGTTGAGAAAGATGGTAAGTATATACCAAGCTTGAACTTACCTCACTGTCCCACTTTTTTTTATAAAAAAGACAATGCTTGGAAAACCTCGGATGGTATCTAACTAACTACTCCTGCTTTGGATCTACCCCTCAGCAATCGCATATCTTCATGGCCGGATAGAATTCGGAGAATCCATCGATGATGAGTGGTTCACAGTTTTCCTCTTGAGGGAGATCAGCAAATTGTTTCCCCAGTTGTGGATACGGTAAAATTCTCCTATCTGTTACACTAGGCTTCCGCGAGGGCTTTCTTTTAACTGATTTGAACAGTGTAGCTGATACGGATGGTGAATTCCTGCTTATCGAAGCAGCCCATGCCCTTCCTAAATGGCTAAGTCCTGAAGTTGCGGACAACAGGGTACGAACAGGCTGTTCTTTCCTCCTTTAATTTGACATAACTTACCAGGATACTGAAAAGGTTGTCTTCTATAATTAGGTGTGGATAAGCAACGGTACATTGCGGATTATACCCAGATCCAAAGACGAGCGAGCAGCAGCCAAAGCTGGTCAGTTAAGTTCGCTGAGTACCAAAGATGCAATCAAGTTTCTCGAGAAGTCTCAAGCCGATTTGCTCCATATACAGCTTGTCGAGGAAGAAGCCTTCTACCGTATTTCAAAGTAAGACGTTTCTGTTTCCCTTTCCTGGTTTGTTTGGTTTATCAGAAAGAAAAAATATGCATGCATGCATGCGCAGGGTTTGAAACGATTAGCTAATACCGACTTAACAGCTATCCCGCTGCTCTAAACGACCATTTCCATAATGCTCGTGTTACCGTTCCTCGCACGGTAGCTAAAATCTTACATGAAAAACCGAAATTAATATCGACGATTGTCGAAGTATTCTGCCTAAGAGATCCAGTACAATTGAAGGTTCGTCAAAACTTCCCCTTTTTTCCGCTGGCCCCACCATGCGAAAAAACCCAACATTTCCACTCCAACCGTGCAACCGTGGTGGGGTTCTGCAGCCCCCGAAACGCTGCCCTGACGCGTGGCTGAACAAGGTCAAGGGTTCCAGTTAAGCTAACCAGGGGTGATGGTGGCCCTTGAAACAGATATGCAACACAATGCCGACTTTCCCCCCACGAGACCCCGTCGAAATGTCAGTTCGATTCACGAAAATAACCTACGCCCAGTTGAAACAACAGGTCTTTCGCGCACCTAGGCCTTTTATCCTCCCGGGAAAGGAATCGCCTCAGTTCCCCGCGTCGGAACTGGGTATGAAGCTGACCTGCGGATTGGAACTCCTGGTCTCAGGGAACAGAAACAAGACGGAGGGCCGATTGGCCGCGGAGGCGAAGACTATTGTGGATACTCTGAACGAAGCTTCTGCGGCATCACCGTTACCGTCTGACGAAGATATAAAGTCCTGGAGCCATCAGGTTGATTCTGAAGATTGGTTGGATGTAGATTACGAGGAGTTCGAAGCAAACATGGCCGGCACCAGTACTAGAACACAAGGACCTTCTTCTTCCGCACCAATTTTTGAAAAGTCAGCGTTCAGCGATAAAGAGCAGCAGGACAAGCTCAAAAAGATGGTGGAAAACTTCGAAAAGTTCATGAACGACGACTCGGCGGGGTATGGCGGGGTACGATTCGGACAACATCACGATGACAGGTTCAACAGCGATGATGACGACGATATCAGCGACGATGAAGGTGATATTAGCACTGATGAGGAAGATAGAGACGCTAGCTTTGATGAGCGAGAGTTCTCAAAGATGATGCGAGAAATGATGGGTATGTATATATATTTCAAACACCGTTGATGTTAACATGTGTTTGGAGCCGCCAACTAATATTTCTTTTTCTTTGAACAACAGGTCTTCCCGCAGAATCCAACCCCCACACCCCACCCAACGAAGAAGAAGAAATCTCAGACGATGACGAAGACGAACAGTCAATACGTCAAACCATGGCCAAGATGGAACAGGAACTGGTAGCCGCCGGCGCGCTGGATCCGAACCGACCAGGCGCAAGTGTGGACGAAGGAAGAGGGCGCACGAAGCATAAGCAACAACGACCGCCAAGAAGCCACGATCTCGATGCCGAGCTTAATTATGAGATCGCGAGAAACATGCTTGAGAGTTTGAAGGCGCAGGGTGGAGACGCGGGACCGGCGGCTAATATGTTGCGGACCATGGGAATGGTTATGCCCCGGGATGAAGGTGAAGAGAATGAGGCTGAAGACGAGGTCTCCGAGAAGAGGAAAAGCAGGAAGTAAAAAACCAAATAAAAAACAACCTGCAGACGTATGAATATGGGATGACCTATCTATTAGAGATTTCTTAGAAATTCTTCTTCTTCCTTTTTTTTCTTTCTTTTCTTGTCATATATATACTTTTTAGGTATCATAATTTTTAATTACAACGTACAACATCTTAGGTTTTATACGCATCCCTTTGTGACGTTTGAGAACGAGACCAGGTTTTATCTTCTTCTTACTGATTACTGTGGCGCCGCATGTGCGCATTTGAAAAGATGTTTCTTCCCGTTCCGTGATTGTTAATGTATACATGTAAGTAATTTGTACTTCACACCCGCATTTCCGTATCAAGGATACCCACGACGTAGGCAATCTAAAAAGGGTCCAATACATATACTTAGATATCGTTAACCACCGGCTCGGCCGGCTTTTTCCAACGAATGACCTTGAAGTTCGAAGACGTAAGTAACATGTGTCTAGAACCTAATTAACGAACTTCCCTGGCCCTGCCCTGTACATACGACCATATGACCAAGAAGGGGGAAAAAAAACTAGCTAGCCATGGATCTAGATTCTTCTTAAACGCGTTAACGGATAAGACTAAACAAGGCCGGTCGTTCCATGTTTTCTTCTTCTTCGTAATATGTCTAAAGCCGCGCGATCCGGGGAAGGAAACTATATATATATATATTCTTAACAAGGTAAAGGTAAAGGTAAAGGTAAAGGTAAAGGTAAGGTTATATACTTCTTCTTAAGTATGTAATCACAAAGCAGGAAGTCTGCACGAGCGAGACAAATATGTAATACTACTACTTAATTACATACTATAAATTCAAAAAAAAAAAAAGAAAAATGACGAAATCAGAAAGACACCGAACCGCAGGCATATCGACCAAAAACCCTTTAGCTAGCTCCTACCCGACCTTCTAACGTGAACATAATAATAATAATAATAATAGATTGCATATCGATGTTTTTGGTTTTTGAATGAAAGGCCGGAACATGCATGAATAAAAGATTTGGAAGTTTGGTAGTAAGAGAAGCGATCATAACCCCCTGGGCTTTCCGTAGAAGTAGGAGACTTAACCCTCCCCCCCCCAAAAAAAAAAAAGCCTTTGTAAGTTGGTAATAGCTGTTCATGATGTATCACTTCCTCCCATTTCTCAAACAACCATTCCTAGATCCAATGAAAACCGAAATAACAAAAACTCCCCTGTATATTCTTTTTTTTTTTAAAAAAAAAAAAACCTCTTCTTTTTCCTTTTAGTTTTTTGTAACGTTGCGGTATGAGGTCGTTAATGTAAAAAAAGAAAATGTGATAACAGGTAGTAGGGAAGGAAGGAAATGGATTTATTCGAATATCCAAATAAAAATGTTTTTTTCCCGAAAAGTCCCTTTTATTGTTTTCTGTTTGTGTCCATGATTTTGAAAAAACAAAGAAACAAAAAAAACCTTTGTCGTGATCAATCAGTCTCTATAGCCTTCCTTAGAAGGAAGGCTGGAGACTGATATAAAAAAAAGCCGCTTGAAGCGTCGTGGAGGGAAAAATAGAAGCCAATCCCAGAAATTCGATATAAAAGTAACAAACGGCAGCAAAAAAGGACAAAGCAAAGCAAAAGGACTTCGGAGGGAAAAGAACACACAAAAAGCAGCAGCAAGTAAGTAAGCAAGAAGAAAGGAAGCAGAGAAACGGAAAAAAATCAACCATCCATCTCGGTATCATCCTTGAACAAACCCGGCGGAATCTGACCCGGACGAATGGTATCCCGTCTCCCCAACCCTTCGGCCGTCGTATCCCCCTCATCATAGGTCATCCCATCGATCATCTTAGCATCAACCCTAGCCTCAGCAGCCGATGGCGTCGTCTGGTTTGACGCAGGAGAATCAGTGGATCTGCTCGCGTTACTACTATATCCGTAGTTTGGGATCACGATACCGTCTGGGGCGTTTGTAACTCTGGGAAGAGGGGAGACGGCAGGAGCGATAGTACTGACATTGTTTGTAGTAAAAGTGTTATTTGAAGCAGTAGTTGAGATTGTGGGAATTGGTTGCTGTTGCTGTTGCTCGAGCTGACGACGGGCGAGATAGGCCATGGTCTCGCGTTTGGCTTGGGTGCTATTCGGGCCTGAAGCTTCGCCTTCGAGAGAACCATGTTCATCAGCGAGCGATGAGATGACTGAAGCGGATCCAGGGGTGTGTGGAACAGAAGACGACTCAAAGTAGTCCTTGGTTGGAGCGTTGAAGGTTGAATGGTTCGGTGGAGCTCCGATCCCACCTAGACGGGCGACACGTTCAGCAGCAACATCCATGTTCATATGAGGATGATGACCTTCATGACCGTCTTTGATGGCAGTTGTGGAGAGAGTCGAGATACCGCTGGCTGGAGTTCCAGGGTCGGAGCCAGTGTCACCGGCGTTAGACGGGGTGGACGGTAGGTTTAGAAGTGTGGTTGCCATGATTATAAGAGCTTTAGCTGTGTGGAATCAGGGTGTATTCTAGAATTGCTCAAGAGTACTTTTGGCTATTGGTGTGGTTTGAAGAGAAGTGGTTAGAGAAGATTAGTGTTTCTATGATGTCAGAGGGAGAGGATGGTGAGGTAAATGTGGGTCGGCCAATTGATGAGGGGGTTTAGGATTGTAAGAGCAGGTGTCCGAGGCATCCAGGGACGCCGAAAGCGCTAGAGCGACTCACCAGATCAGGCCGAGGACTAGATATTGACTGAAGACGGGTTTGAATGGTTCTAAGAATCGAGTGAGTCGGATGTTTCACGGCAGGTTTAAAGACGATGGAAGGAAGGAAAGAAGATGGGTGGATGGATGGATGGAAGTAAGTGTAGTTGTGGTGTAATGGATGAAGACGATCGATGGGTACTTACCGATAGTATTATATGGCTGCAATCTATACAACCAACAACCACCGGAATGTATATGTACCTTCAAAACAATCGATGGAGATGTTTCTTTCCAACTTCAAAAGCCAGGACTACCACCGAGGCATACGTGGGTCCGCAGAATCGCTTGTAAGGATGGGTTACCGAAACCTCTGGAACTGCGGGGAAACAAGTATAGTTAATACCTTATTCGGAGGTTCAAGACTGCGCCTAGATCAGAACAAAAACCTAACCGTCTACTGCTGGTTAAAAAAAACAAGCTTCAGGCGAGCGAGACAGGAAACAAATAAGGAGGGTTCGAATCTGTATGTATCAATAAAACCGTTTCTCAAAATCCGATACAGAGCAAAATGGCAGTTTCTAAAGACTGGTAGCTTATTTTAAAGTGCGAAGAGTACAGGCTATGAGATAAAGAATGAACATCGCATGCCACGCCCCGTTCCAAGTTGTACGACTTCCTCCTGCATTTTTAGTTGAAAAAAAGTTGGAAATCAGGGCCATCTCACGTAACCTGGCATAATGACCGGCAGTACCATTGGCTCATAGCGAGCTGGATCAGGGTCTTTTTATCCTACGAGTTAGCATGCAGCCCCGGTTCGTCGAGCCGTCGTACGATCGCAAGCATCACTGGACAATCACGCTTCCGTTCTGGGTGCGACTTGAGCAGAGTCGTGTGACGTCTGCCAAGCTGAGACCCCTGGTCCTGAGCCATCTCGCGTAGTCTGCGGGCGTCATTAGCCGAATGGGTGAGGCTTTCATGGGCAGGGGTTACTTTCTAGGGTTGGGCATATTGATTCTGATCTTCCGAATCCTACAATACATATACATATAACTGAGGGTTCACGATCGATCGGTGTATCACCAAATCAATATTTATGACGCGGGGAAGCCTTCAGACAGAACTAGCTGTATCAATCGTATGGGAAAGGCATGGTTTAAAAATGCCTCCCGCTTTGGTAGTAGTAATTAAACTAGAGCAGGTAGAAACAAAGATACACAGAAGAAAAACGAATGTAATCAGTAAAATAAAAAAAACAAGGTCACTAAGTCTTTATTTGTGCTGCGGTGAAGAATAATCAAAAGAGAAACGTAGAGAGAAAGAGAAAGAGAAAGAGAAAGAAAAAAAGAGAAAAAAGAGCAGTAAAAAAACATTATTCGTGAGACTGCGCCTATGCCCATTTTACTACAAGTGGAATATAAACCGAATTGCGCTTATGCTCGAGACAGAATAGCAGTATGACAACATGGACGAAAACCGCTTCTTCTTCTTCTTTGTACATATGTATATTTCAAAAAGGACTATTTTCTTCAGACGACCTCCACTTTGCTTTTATTGTCATTTTGTCATTAACGAGCGGATTTAGTGCTCTTGGGGAACTCGTCCGTCGACCATCCGGAAATATCAGTATTGTTGTACTTGGTTGGCTGGAGAAGACCGGGGAAGGCTGCGATATCGAGCTTGATGTCTCCAAGATATTTTTGACCCTGAAATATTCATGTTAGCGTTGGTTCATACACTGAATAACCGAAATGGGTTTTTCAAACTTACAACAACTGGACCGACAATCAAGGCGACGAAGAGAACAAGAAGAACGAAGTAGAGGATGGAAAACCGGATAACTCTTCTCTTCCTGAGCTTGGACACTTTGGAGGAGTAGATTGGTGGTCGGATCTGCTTCGATGGTCTGAGCCAGAAGAGCATGACACTGTGGAAGCGGTCGGCGAATGGGATCATGAGAATTGGGAACTGGAGGAAGAGGATGAAGTGACCCACTAAAAGCTCAAATTAGCATTTAATCATCATGTGTAACCGTCACAGTTTTGTTGAACTTACAGATACAATCGGTGGCGAAGAAGCCCATCTCCGTAGTCTTACAGAGAAGCTCACGTGCCGGCTGGGACATAGCATGGAGACCAAGTCCATACCATTTACCAGACCAGAAAGCGATGTTACTAGCATCGGTTTTGAACTCTCTAGTAAGCGTGAAAGTGATGAGCAACTTGTAGATGAATCTCTGAATGGCAGTAACAGTAACCAATCCGAGCATAGCACGGGCAAAGCTGAAGCCTTCGAGGAACCAAAGTACCTCAAAGAAGACAATCAACATAACAGTGGCGATTCCGTGGGCAATGCCGGCGAGAACGGCACCGAATTTCTTGCAGCACATCGTGAAGATTGGGCCCATACAGCAAGCCATGGCGAAGAAGACAGCGCAAACTCCGAGATTGACAACAATAGGGCCAATCGCGATGATGGCAATACGGATGAGAGAACTGGAAGGAACAGTTGCAGTGGCAGTCGGGTTTTTACCAGTGGCTTTGGTGACACCAGTCTGGGCGTTGATGAAAAGATATGGAATCAGAGTGATGACAACAAGACTCAATGGACCGATGACCTCGTTCCAGATGATGTTGGTGATCTTCGCCCTTGGAACGTCACCGGAGAGCTTTTCGGATGGGTCTCCTAGGTTCTTTCGCTTGTAACCGGTGATTCTGGTACGAGACAGACGGCAGAAAGCAATCCAGGAAGAATGGTTGGCGCGGGTGTTTCCACGAGACAGCCATCTCAAGAAATCACGGTAATCAATAAAAAAGTCGTTCCATGCGAATTGATGCGGATTGAAGAGGTACGGGCAGATACAAAAGGCGAGCAAGGAAGCCCAGAAATAGACCAAGTGGGGCATCCAGATTGTGACAGTCGCAAAGAGCAGCATCATCAAGGAACGAGCTCCAAGGTAGATTGAAGGCCCAGCGAAACGGGAATAGAGGACACCGAATGGAATACGAGCAGTAGCGAAACCACGACCTGTTCCGATATATCGAGCACCACCGAATGCCAAATTGTTGAGAATGGAGTTGGCGTAGATTTGACAGACGAACACTTCGAAGAACGGTGAGAAGGATCCAAAGTGCTTCGCTAGACGGGTAGTTGCTCTCCAGAACCCACGTTCCGCAAGTTCCTGAACCACAAGGGGCAAGAAGGCAATGGCAAAAACGATCATGATAGAGACGATACAACGCTGGACCCAGTGGATGACAGGAATGAGTTCGTAGCAGCCGACAGGTCGACGAGGATCAGTGATAGGGGCACCTCTCCTGAACTCGCAAAGGGTAACTTCATGAACAAGTGCTCCGAGGTTGATCAAAACCAACATGAAAAGTTGCACCGAGAGAATAATGAACAAATTGTTGATGTGGAAACCTGGATGTGCGTAGTAGAAGGACAAGAATCGATCCAATGGTAGCTGAGTTCCGAGGTAGTAGTATTCGCGAGACAACATTTGTTCACCCATACCGGTTCCAATCTTGGTTGTGAAGTTAAGAATCGAGCCAAACCCCAAATCACGACCTTTACCACACTGGTAGTATTCGCAATGCTTGATACGTCCACCACGGAGCAAAGCGTTCATACCGGCGTAAATATCTTCGTTGAGATGGAGACCCTTTTGAGCCTTTGAGACGCCACCACGAGTAGTCATGAAAATACCGTTCAGGAAATCTGGATGTCCGTAATGAAGCTTGCCACCAATTTGAGCAAGAGTTCTGGCGAAAAGAGTACCGAATGTTTGTTCTTTTCCGGCGGCGACGTCACCCAAGATACCAATGTTCTCAGAGAAAATGTATTCACGAGCACCCAAGATAGCGACTGGATTGAAATCTTCAGCAATGCGACCAGGAGAGTACGGCGAGACATTATCAGTTTGCATCTCCTCGAATTCAGCGAGAACGCTTCGGATCTTGAGACATTCCTCGAGGTAATTGTCCTGGTTGGCGTCGATAAGCTGGATGTATTCACCACGGTAAAAGATGATGGCATGGTTTTGGTTGTCAGATTTTCCGTCACCGAGAATTGGGTTGCCAGAGAGCTGTACGCGGAACTTGGGTCTACGCATTCCGTTTTCCATGAGTTCAGAGTGTCCATCGATAAGAGCAGAGTAGATTCGTGGTTCGTCGCCCTCGTTCTCTGGTGGTTCCTCGTCAAGGTAGGCGATCTGGAGGTCGGGGTAGGCGCGGAGTAGGAATTCGGTGTTTTCCATTTCTTCCTTCTTGAACTTGGCATAACGTTGCATAGAGACACAAATCTTGTACTTGCGGCGGGCCATACGTTCCAATTCCTTTTCGAGTTTGTCAGTGTTCCCACCGAACATCTGAACGACTTCTGGGTTCTCAACGCGGTAAAGAAGCTTAATTGCACGGCTGTAGTTCATGAAACCAGAGATGGTACGGTAAAGAGTCTGAGACCGAAGCGATGCCCAGATACGTGTCCTGAGCGTATACTCTGGGGCGGCGGACTTGAAACCAATGCAGTAGAAGGGAAGATCATCAATTTTGCTTCTGACGGTATCCTTTTCGTTCTTTTCCTCGGTGTTGGCCATTTGAGAAGTTTCATCAGCGAGAATCTTGGTGTCCTTGACGAAGCAATCCCATTCGTGGGGGTGAAGCTGTTTGAGGTACTCGAGGAGAGTGACACGGGAGTATGGATCGTCCTCGCGAATGATCTCACGGAGGGAGAGAAGGATCTTTTCGGAGTAATGGGGAATAAGAACGGTGAAAGTCGGCATGTTGTCAACGGGGACTGGTTCAGGGATAGGAGTCGAAAGTGACTGGGCAAAGAAGGAGATACGACGCTCAGCCTCGCTCTGGCGCGGGAAAAACTCTGTCTTAAATGAGTGATCTTCCTGAGAGACGAAAAAGGTGGGTGCTCGTAATGTTCTCTTGCCCTCTTGCTCGGATGGAACCTGATGATAGAGCAGTTTCTGGACGTGATCTATGGCCAAGAGATGCTCACGATACATCGATATGACAATTGCGTTCCAGACCTGGCTGATGAGAACCTTGGGCTTGTACTTGATCTCCATATCTGTCGTAGCAAGAATCTTGGAGTAGATACGCTTCGGCAGACGGGAGAAGATGTTTCGCCAAGGACTCCAGATAGATACACCGAGATAGAAGGAGCGGAAAACGGAGAAGATACAGTTCAAGATAATGTACCAAAGGTAAGTATCTAGGAAGAACAGAATCATGTTGGTGAAGTACATCAGACCGAGCAGAATCTGTGGCTGGTATGTGCAGAGAATGTCAGCCGATGCGCCAAAAAGAGCATCACCGGAACAGAGCTTGACCGTGAGGAGAGACAAGATGCGAGCGGGATCCTTGATGTTGAGGGCCAAGAAGTAGTAGGACTCGATGAACTTGGCGAAGAAGACGAGCACCCACAAACCGTAAGACATCCACATGTCATTGCCCTTTAGACGAGGATAACTAGCTGTGAATGTCTGGCTGGCAACATAACGTCGAGAGTTCTGGCTCATGTAGCTTCCGAAGAGACCTCCGATAGGCATGATTGAGAAGAACGTGACGGTAGCTACAGCGACAAAGAATTGAACGATGCCTAGAACCTTTGCGACCTTTGTCTTTTGATCGAGGATGAAGAAGATACAAACCGAAGGTGCGACGTTGATGACCAAGAGCAGAAGGATGAAGGCAAAACGACGAGTCAAGTGCTGAGCGCCAGCCCATTGTCGCGGTACAAAAGCCCATTCCGAGAGAGTTGCGATTAACATGATGAGACAAGCGACCGTTCCTCCCAGGGCGACTGCGGACCAGTAAGCGGCCGCATTCGGTTGTGTGTTGTCGACGTAGACGTAATCCTCGGTGAAGAAAGTTGCAGAGTTGTAAGCCGTGAAGAACCAGAACATGGAAATGTGAATGACCCAAATACGATTGAAGTTGACAGCCAAATGCCACCACGATCGGATTTCTTTGTATGTCTTGAAGAAGACCTTCTTCCAGTTCACTTCCTTGAGTTTGTGCCATCGAAGATGCGAAGGCACGTCGACTAGACGGCTCTTATCCTCTAGAACGATGCGCTCAATACCTTCGGGGTACCAGAAGAGCTGATTCATGTCATCGTAACCGATAATGTTATTGTGGTCACGCTCTCTCCTGACGTACTTGCCATCGACGATCTCGTAACCTTGATCACGACAATATTGGTAAAGAGGTGTGACGACCTCTCTCAGGTAGGTACCTTCTTCAACCGGCTCGGTTCTGTTCTGGCATTCTGCACTCTGGTAGTAATCATCCGCACATTTGAAGATGAAACAGAGACATTCGGCCATAAATCGGACCTGATTAGCTTCACCCCAGCAAAGGAGGAAGAGAGCGACTTGTCGGACGCGCTCATGCTGGGACATTCTGTTCATGCGAGTTTTCCATCTGTACTCGGCAGCTTCGAGACTGTTGTCACCCTCGAGTTCTTCAAGAGTTTGCTCTACATCCTCGGGATTCTTATTCTTAGCAGCGGCCTTTCGTGCTTTGCGTGTTCGGCGGTCGCCCTTTCCAAGCTTCATGTTCGCGAAACCGACAGCATCGTCAAGGTCGAGGTGAGCGGCAAAGTACCATTTTCGGTAGTTGGCGTTATCTCCTCCAATGTAGTCGGCATGGAGGGTCAAAAGAGCTTGGTTGGCAGTCATACGAGATGCACGGGAATCCAAGAGTGTCATGAAATGGTCGTACATGTTCCTCATGCTATCTCTCTGGAAACCAAACTTGGCAGTAAGGTCCATAAAGATATCCTCGATTTCTTCCTTGCTCACAGGAATTTGATTTTCCGCAGACCAAGCTGGGTATGGCTCCTTGGAGCGTTGGCCGAGGGGGAGAGCATTGTAGTCGATGGGGTAGTTTGGAGTGGAAGCACCGGAGGAACGGTTTCCACCGTATGAAACCTGAGATGAAGCTGGTCGGTAAGCTCGTCGGCCGTCTTCTTGATAGCTGTTGTAACGTTCATCACCACGGCCGTAGTAATCCATTTCTGCAGCTCTCGCCATGTCGGATCTCATTGTAAAATCGCTGAAGGTCTCGGATTCCTCCTCTGAGCCTCCCCGTCGTTTTCCCTTGGGTTGGCCTCCTTGGCCGGCTTGGTCGTAGTCATAACCGTCACCGTAGTACCCTTGTTCGTAACCCTGGTTTTGGTCGTAATAACCGTCCTGGCCATCTTGATAAGGATGCTGGCCAGCATTGTAGTATTGACTAAATAATTGTTAGACAGGATTTCAAAGTTTGAAAGATGGGTATTTCGACCGAAGCGGTGGAGAACTAAGCGTACCCGTCATCGTAATAATTATCATTCTGGTAATCGTATTCGCCTTGATATTGGCCATGCTGATCATAGCCACCTTGTCCGCCACGGTCATCATAGTAGCCGTCCTGGCCATTACCACCGCCATGCTGCTGTTGCTGCTGCTGTTGTTGCTGAGGATGGCCGTAGCCGTCATCATAGCCTCTACCGTGACTGGCCATGGTTCATGCGGTAGCTGCTCGAAGGCGAAGGTTCGCCCTATGATGATGGAAGGGGAGCACAGTCAGCGTTGAAGTTCTATTGTTTCCACCAAAGAAATCGATAAATATTGAGAGTGTTGGGGAGGAGAGCCATGAGGAGGGAGATCGACAATGGACGAGGTGGTTCTTTTGTCTTACCTCAATTAGGCTCGCGTTGGCTGGGAAAGGAAGAAGAAAAAAGGTCGTGGCAATACGTCAAGTGCTATTAGAGATTAATCGATCTCGCTTTTCGGGATAAAAAGGTTGCGGGATTCGGGGTAAAAAGTAGGAGTGAAGTTGTAGGGTAGTGTCGTGGTTGTAGTATTAATACACAATAAATTTAACGACGGACGCTATTGCCTGAAGGTAGACAAGAAGAAGAGGAAGCCGTTAGCATTACTGAGAAATAGAATGGAGTTGCATGCAAACAAGGTCGGATTCGGTATCGCCCAAAGAGTTAAAGAGTCAATATCATGGGAGCAAAGAAGAAAGAAATGGTGATGGCGGGGGGGGGGAAAGGAGAAGAGAGGGAAAAGGAGAAGAGAGGGAGGATGAGGTAGCAAAAGAATGGAGAGACTCCTGCTCTCGGTTGGTGTTGCGCCAGAGCCGAGGGATGGGATATTATTAGATGATGATGCGGGTGGGTGGGATATGCACTGTGGCATCGACATGGCAATGCAGCGGACACGGAAATGGCCCTCGACTCGAACGTGTGGTGTTTACGGTAAACAAACACACCTGCCGATGCTATGGAAAAGGGGACCTGTAGACCGTAGACGAGGCAACAACAACAACGACAACAACCATCAAACCCAAACCCAAACCCGAAGCTTGGGCCGGTTCCTTATTTTGCGGGAGGAGAGTTTAAGGGGCACAAACAGAAAGGAGTGAATGAGTTTATTCCAAACTTGAAACCTTGTTGACGATGAAGAAAGATCGAAAGAAAATTAGATAAGAAAAGAAAAAAGAATAAACGAAAGGAAGTGGATGATTCTGGTCGACAGAGAATAAATAGATAGATAGTAGATGAATATTTAGCTGCAATGAAGGGGAAGCAGAAGAGGAAGAGGAAGAGTAGATGATGGGGGAGGGAAAGGTTGGGACCGAGAGAGAATTAAGAAGGACTGGAATTACCTTCGTCGGCCAATGTCTCGAAGTCGGCTAACGATAACGAGGAAAGGAAGAAAAAAAGAAGAAAAAGAAGAAAGTCCCATATAGTTCAGGTAAAACAGCGAACGAAGGTCAAGAGGAGCGAGCTTTCGTCAGAGCTTCGACTTGACATGAGAGCGAAAAAATGCAAGGGCTCCAAGCAGGCTAGACACTCCTATTTTTGTTCGTTCTTGGGGGTTGTCTCCTTTCAAAATGGAAGGCCACCGCCGGCTGGGTGGGCGGATAAGCCACACGCTCCAACCGAACCAGCGCAACAAAATGGAGCAGGTTTCACCCTGCCCAATCAACAACCTCTAACCCAAAAGAAGAAAAGGGAACGGATGGAAAAAATGTGGCAGGCTTGTTTCCAAGAAAAAGGGACATGCTTGGGGGATATCGCCATGTCGTGGGATACAGCATAGGTAAGTAATTAAACATGGCCTGATGTTGCAGCTCAGTTCACAAAAACAGCTTTTTACTACCTACTCTCTTTCTTTCTTTCTTTAGAGCTGACACAGAATATAACAAATGTTACTCTCTGTACAACTAAGAAAAAGAAGAGTAGGAAGAAAGAGACCACTCAAGCTGACGCCTGGATATGTATGTAAGTATGTATGTGTGTATGCATACTACTCATATCTAGACCGAAGTGAACTACTCCAATGAATACTCAGGGGTGGAAGTGCAGTAGTGAGAAGCAGTAGGGAAACGCGAGCCGCAACAAGCTGCGTTTCAGAATGAATAGGTATGAAGGTATGTATGCATATACGATAAAACATCAAAAGTGTAAGCACCTACCCAAAGACAAGTAACGGTACTAGCTACTAACTAGTAGTAGTGTTCTGTCCGTAACCGCCGTCTAGAATGATTATATATAACGATCGATCGATCCAAAGTTGCTGATACGGATAGTGTAAATTTTGGGCGTCAAGTTAAGGAATGGACGATAAGTTTCGACGAACAAATTATAGCTTTTTGATCGGAATGCTGCAAAAGGGCGGGAAGGATGATGATGATGGTTATGATAATTGTCGAAATGGTATTCCCGTTGGCTAATCCCCTTTCCTCCACGCACCAGCGAAAAGAGAGGAAACCGGAACGATTGAACGGCTCTCAACCTCAAGCGAATGTCGAAACAAGATCTACGTTAAAAAGGAAAAAAAAAAAGCGAAGGCGAAAGGGAAAGAAGAAGAAGCTGTTGGTTTTTTGTTCCCGTCAAACGAAAGAATTCTGGGAAAGAGATGCAGAGGAAGGGAAAAGAAGGTGGAATAAGAGCAAGAGCAAGAGAAATAGAAGGAGAGGAAGAAAGCGAGTCCATGCACTGCACGGTGAGCTTTCGTAACCAAAGCTCTGGGCACACGAACCTGACCAGGAATCGACTAATCCCCGTCGCTGGGAAAGGGGAAAAACTAGTTTAACTAAACTACTGCATACAAAACTATTACATGCACCAGGGCAGAAAGCAGGAAGGATGCACGAAACTTTCTGAGTTTCTTTCCTTTTCTTCAAACCGCGTTTCCTTTGGAGGCTATCCACATGCATGGGGGTGCACCGGTGATAGTATCTAGTACTGTCAAAACCTGCGACCAGATAGTATATAATTGTTCGCTGACCCACTGAATAGTGAGAACCGATTAACTAGCTCTGTTAAGAATCTCCCCCCGTTCCGGTCCGGATTCTGAAATAAAAATCCCAACTAGTCGGCCCAGGGGCATTCGATATTATGCATTTCTCAGCAGAAGCTAAACTTTTAAACGTCTCGAAGGACGCTTTTGCAGCTGGGCGAAGCTGTCCCCCTGAGGCTTTCGACCAATACCCCTTATCAATACCAGACGGGGCAAGTCTACCAGAAAAGGCTTTAGGCCTGCGGATGTACCGGATCCCTTGCACCCAATCGATTAATCGAAGATTCTGCTGATGGCACAGCACAGCGGACAAAACCAGCAGAAAAACGAGGTGCCGTTTCTTTTCTCCGGCGTTAACCAATTAATCTATTTTGATACACCATGCTCTAGACGGTTAGGACCTGGTCCGTTGCCACCTAGTGCGCTGGAAAGGTGAAGATCCGGCCGATTCACGTCAAAAACAGCCTGTGCTATGTGGACGAGGGTGCACCGGTTTGGAATTGATTTCCTAGACGGCACGAAATTAACCTTCATTTCTGGTTCGCCTTTCGTCGAGAGAGTCCCCACGAGATGTTGGGAAGGTGACAAAAATAGAACAGTCCAATTTTTGCGCACAATAATAAGTTAACCCGGTGCGGGTTTGTTAGTGTGTGGCGTCACCTGTACCGTTGGCTCTTGGAAATTTGGATCTCGCGAGTCGGACGGGAGAAAAAAAAAGCACAGAGCTCGAGCTCAAGAACTTGAAAAGCAAGCTTTTTTGACGACATCTTTTTTGCGAACTAGGTAGATACCTCCACCAAGCTAGTTCGCGTCAACCACTCGTGGAGGGTACGTGGGTGAAAAATAAATTAAGTCGAAGTAACGACGTCAATCATGAACACCAGCGCGTGCGAGAGAGAGTGATGGTTAGAGTTCTTCCCATGCACGTCCTGTCACCGATATGCATGCAGTCGATGCGTTTTTAATTTATACTTGGACATGGGTGCTTATCAAGGAAGAAGGTGTTTGATCGAAGCGATCGAAACGAAATATTAGTCTGGTTGTTCGACATGCCGCCAACCGTCGAACGAACCATCGATGGCATTAGTAGATGGCTATTAATGCCATTACGTCGATAGCGACAGGAAAGTTGTCGAATACGCATGTTTAAAGTGGAGAGACCAGGTATTCCCGGTGTACCGGGGGGGTTTGCTTAGATTGAATCGAATCGAATGGGATTGCTAGAATGGGCAGTAACGAAGAAACCCCTCTCTCGGCTGAGTGCAATCTCGTATGTCGAAAATTTTTTGAATCGAATCTTGAATTCGATCTTGGAAGTGAGAAAAGAAAGTTAGTTGATGATTGAGAGAGTGTGTGTGTCTGTGTGTGTGTGGGTGTCGAGCAGGTTGTTGTTTCTCTTGGAACCCTGTGACAAGTCTCTCGACCAAGACAATTGGTGTCGATGCATCGCCATCGTGCTGCCTTGCCGCCGTCAAAAAATACACAAAAGAAGCTAAAAGGTACATGTACATATGTCAATAGTAAGTAGAAGAGGCGAATGGAAGCGAGGAAACTGTAGTTAGAGATATCGATCCGGACCGATTGGGTGTTAATGTGATACGAAACATGCGCCGGGCGATGAAGTGTGAGAGAATCTCTCCGAATGCTTCTGTGACATGGTCTATGCCCAAAGCAGTTGGTGGTGTGTTTCCCCCCTTTTTTTTTTCTTTCCTTCTTCGATATTGTCGGTTTCTTTTCTTTTTTGATATTCTTATTCTGATTGTACTTGTACTTGTACTTCAGGAACAGGTTTGAGAGATGATGTTGATGTGCATAACATACCAGAGCTTAGAGATGTATGTAACAGATTCTCGATGGTAGAATGAAGGTACTTACTTACTTAGGTACTCAGGCATTAAAGTGAATGATCATATGAATGCTCGTAGAAGAAGAAGATATATTTGGATCTATCGTCAAGTATATACCACCCTCCCATACAACATCACCAAGTCGGTCAAATACAACGTGGTGGCCATTTGCCATGAATTGCCATGAATTGCCATGCCATGCCATGAATCAAAAAATTCAGATCGTCGTTCAATCCAGGCCTGTGACCAGGCCTGTGACATGATCCCGTCTAATAATTAATATGAGAAAATGAAGAAATGAAAACATCTCGACAAACCAGCCGACGAACACGCTCAACCAGCTGGCCGAGATGCTTGTACTGGGCCTGCGAAGACCTGCGAAGACCTGCGAGATTAGGCCCAGCGCTGCTTGGAGGAAGGTTGGGAGGCAGTGAGAGTGGTGGACAAGAACGACAAGCGTCTCACACAGCCCCCCCATCTGGGTGCAGGTAGCAATTGTACTGAGACTTCCCCTTTTCTCCCTTTTTAAACGCTCTGCAACGACTTGCCCCGAACACAAAACCCTGATTCTTCGCTCTCCTTCGGTTTGACATTTTTGACACTTCTCTTCTGACGCTCTCTAACTCTCTCTCCACTATATTATTATTATCTTCGTCTACAGTTCTTCTTTTTCTTTCTATTTTATTTTCTTTCTTTCTCCACATTCTCTCATTCAGACATTCGTTGCATATCTTTTTGACCGACTCTTCCTTCATCTTTCGTTCCTTCGACTTCATTCGCTACAATAACAATACTGCTACTTCAAATTTTACACTTCACGATATCGCTATAAACAAACAACAACAAATAAACAAAAACCCAAATTCGTTCTTTCCTAGGCCGTCGAGATGAAGTTCACATCTGCAGCTGTTGCTGCTCTCGGTCTGGTAAGCAGCGTCTCTGCTGCTGCCTTCAAGAAGCGTGCTGCTACCGATCCTATTGTCGTCAAGGGATCCAAGTTCTTCCACAAGAACTCCGGTGAACAATTGTATGTTACACGACATCACCCTCCCATACATTGTACATACACCCCTGTACACATGCACACACACATACTAACCATCACGTTATCCGTCTAGTTTCATGAATGGTGTCGCCTATCAAACAGATCTGAGTCTGGTCGATGCCTCTGACCTACCAGCCGGTCAACAGTTCGTTGATCCTCTCACCGACATCGAGGCCTGCAAGCGTGATGTTCCCCTTCTCGAGGCTCTACACACCAACTTGATTCGTGTCTATGCCATCGACACCACAAAGTCCCAAGACGCCTGCATGAAGTTGCTCCAAGACGCTGGCATCTACGTTATTGCCGATTTGTCAGAGCCCGGCTTGTCTATCAACCGTGACGCTCCTGCATGGGACCACCACCTGTACGAGCGTTACACCGCTGTCATCGACAAGCTTCAAAAGTACGACAACGTTATGGGATTCTTTGCCGGTAACGAAGTCACAAACAACAAGAGCAACACTGATGCCTCTCCCTTCGTTAAGGCTTCCGTCAGAGATATGAAGGCTTATATCAAGGAGAAGAAGTACCGTGAAATCCCTGTCGGTTATGCCACCAACGATGATGAGTTCGTCCGTGACCAGCTTGCCGATTACTTCAACTGCGGACCTGCTGAGGAGTCCGTCGACTTTTGGGGCTACAACATCTACTCTTGGTGCGGTGAATCTTCCCTCAAGCTTTCCGGCTGGGACAAGAGAACCGAGGAATACTCAGACTACAACGTCCCAGTCTTCTTCGCCGAATACGGTTGCAACAAGCCTTACCCACGTAAATTCACCGAAGTCCAAGCCCTCTATGGTGATGAAATGACCCCTGTTTTCTCCGGTGGTATCGTCTACATGTACTTCCAGGAAGCCAACAACTACGGTCTCGTCAAGGTTGACAAGTCCGGAAAGGCCAGCAAGCTCTCCGATTACACTTCCCTTGAGGGCCAGCTCGAAAGCGTCAAGCCAAAGGGTGTCAAGATGAGCTCCTACACTCCTGCCAACACCGAGGCCCGTGCTTGCCCAGCTGAGACCGAAAACTGGAAGGCCTCTGCCGAACTCCCACCAAAGCCAGACCAGCCTACCTGCGAGTGTCTCCGTTCCCAATTGAGCTGTGTCCCAGCGGCCAACTTGGCCGAGAAGAAGTACGCCGACATCTTCGGATACATCTGCGGACAGCTCGGCGAGGGTGGTTGCGACGGTATCGCTACCGACGGTGCCAACGGTGTCTACGGATCTTACTCTATGTGCGATGCCGAAATCCGTCTCGGATGGGCTCTTACCAAATACTACGAATCCCAGAACAGCGCCGCCTCTGCCTGCGACTTTGACCGTCAAGCCAAGGTTGTCACCCCAACATCGCTCAACTCCACTTGCGAAAAGATGGTTGATGCCGCCGGTGGTACCGCCGGCAAGGCCCTAGGATCCACCGGCACCAAGACCGGAGGAGACTCCAAGTCCAGCGACAAGCCAAATGCCGGTTCCTGCCTTACCCCCCCAGCCGGTCTTAGCACCTTGGTTGTTCTCGTTGCCTCTTTCCTCGGTATGGGAATGATCATGTTGTAAACGGCTGTGTAAGTAGTATACATATAGAGCGCATGGATTTTATTTGATTCGTCTTTCATTTGTTGTGTTTTAAATCTGGGAACCGGGTGCTTTTTAGGGTCCACGAGACAGAGAGAGAAGAGGAAGAAAAGAATTACATACAGCTTGTCTGGTTAGTTTCCCGAATATTTCATACAAAGGGACTAATCCAGAACACAGAAGTAGGAAGAAAAGAGGCCTTGGAAAATACAAATATTTGTAATGCTATTTCAAAATTAACTAATTGACTTGTTTAACAAGTACAAAAAGCCGGTCTCTTCTACTTTCTTTACTGTATACTATCTTCTTCTTTTCCTTCATCTTTCTTCTCTTTCCATTGGCAAGGCGTCTTCTTTTTTTTATTTATTTGTTGGAACTTCCCTTTTGCATATGTCATCTTTGCATATCAAAAGAATTGTTATAGCGATTTCTTTCTTTTCTTCTTCTTTCTCTTCTTTTTCTTCATTTGTTTATTTTTTGTCTGATACCTTCTTTCTTTTAAATTCTTCATTCATTCATTTATTTATTTCATAGCGTAGTACGAACAATCATAGTTCTGATGTCCTGAAATACAAACCATTACTATCTTTACCTCTACTTCCCATGCATCGTTAGCCATGCGCAGTGCATAATCATCCTCGCGTGAAAACCAAGCCAGTTAACCAGTAACCGCCCGTTGACCTGCAGCCTCCAAGCCAATCAAATCCAGTCGCATAAACTCTTTTCCCTCCAAACAAAAACCCTTCACCAAAGACAAATCTCATCTTCAACCAAACATACCGATCAACAATGCCTCCCCGAACAGCCTCCACAAAGCCCGTCGGCCGGACTGCATCTCTATCAGCGGCATACAATAATAATAATACCTCCAGCCCACTTGCAAAACGGCAAAGACCTTCTGCCAATGTAACAGCTTCATCGAAACAGACAATTACGAGCACTACTACAGGCAAACGTACCAGACGGAGACGAAAGCCTAGGACTGAAGGTATGTCTTTTTTAATTTCCACACCCCTCTCTCTCTCTCTCATATTATATTTTCTATTTAAAGATATAATTAATCCGACTTCTTTCCCCTCTCCCTCTTTGATCTCGGGAAGGAGTGGAAGAGGTGAAGAACGGGGACCTGCATATTCTTTAATTTCCAAGCTTCTTTTTTTTTGTCGTTTGGATCGGAAGAAATTTTAATGGTTTTGGAGGGAAAGTCCGGGGAAATTAACGATTACGTTGATTCACGGGCTGTGCAAAACAAAAACCTCCAATACTTTCTAAAGGAATGTAACATCGAATAACCTAGCTAACCAATTGAATCTTTTCAATTCTTTTCTAGTTTCGAGTTCCGAAAGTAGTAGCGATAGTAGCAGCGATGGGGATGATGCCAGTAGCAGTAGTAACAGTGAAGATGAGGAAACTGAGGTGAAGAAGAAGAAGGCGAAGAAGGGATTGGTTAAGAAGGTTAAGGTAAGGGGTTATTTTCCCTTCTGAAACTGCACAAATTTGTTCTATTCTTTCCTTTCTGGAATGAATGATGGATTTTTCTTGAGGTCGGAGATTTGACTAATTTCTTTTTTTACTTGTGATTTTATCGAAAACAGCAGGTTACAGTTCAAGCCGCAGAATCCGAATCCGATTCATCATCATCATCAGATGCAGAAATGGCAAATGCCCCTCCTGCTTCTTCTTCCTCTTCCTCCTCCTCAAATAGTTCAGACACCGACTCCGAAGACTCTGAAGATTCATCTGATAACTCAGACCCAGAAGATACCTCCTCAACCCCAAAGAAATCCAAACCGTCAAAACCAGCTCCATCAACAACCTCTACACCCTCCATACCCCCCCAGCTACGATCAATAACTACCTCTCAAACGGAAAAACAGTTTGAAGAGTATTATATGAAAAAGCTGACGGAGGAGTTCGGTGAGGATCTTAATTCTGTTAGGCAGAGTAAAGACTTTACGGACAGGAGTTTACCGGTGTTGATCAGGGCGCTGAGGGGTGGGGTGAAGGGGTTTGGAGAGGAGGAGATGGGTGTGGTTGTTGCTAAGTAAGTAGCTTTTATATTCCGGCTTCATGATGCATATGGTGATGTTATATCGATTTGAGCGACTGTTTTTATAAAATGGAGGTGGTTATACATGTACGATAATTGGAGATGTAAGATATAGACTGGCGGCGTTCTCAAGAGCATAGACATACCATATTTTTTTCGTAATAGATCGTGATGACTATATTTTATGGATTTAAAATATTAAATTTATAGATCAGATACATCCTTAAGTCTTCCATCCTGATCAAAGTAATCTGAAGTTCTAAAGACCCTCCTTCGACTCTTATCCCCCATATCCACCCCCTTCCAAAGATCCACCCGTTTTCCCTGATTGATAGCCTTCTCCTCCCACCTAACCATCTGCTCCGTTTTCTCCAGTTTAGTAGAGATATCTTTGACCTGTGGCGCAATTACTTGCGTCAATAGGTGCTATATAATTTCAAACCCTCCCCCCATTAGTATATAATTAATATGCTATAACTAAAGTTATATATTATTATAAAAAGGAGGGGAACAAACCTCCAACCGATCGATCTGTTCAAATGTATTTTTCAACTCGACAGCGACGGGGATCAATCCGTCGGCTGTTGGTTCGATAACATTCGATACCTGGGACTGGATATCCTGCAGGTCATCCTTGTAGACTATGTTCGCGGTGGTGTAAGAAGATAGTTTGGTGGTGTAGAATGCATCCTATTTATATTTATACATTATCATCATCAAAAGTCAATTAGTCTTATAGTATATTATAACAATGTGGATATAAGACGTACGTGCGACTGGGCGGTGTGCGAACGGAGGAAAGCGGCAAGTTCGTCAGCCACCTCGGGCGGGAGCTGGGAGATGTTGAATGCCGGCGGACGGTCCTCCATTATAACACCTATTATCTACTTACTCGAGTATCTAGATTAAGTAGATACATTTATTGATATGATGTTGGATGTTGAGATCTGACTTGATCCGACTGATGTTGTTGATGTCATGAAGTTTGAAGCTTTGAAGCTTACCAGAAGCAGATGCACAATATTGCCCAGCCGGGTAATCCACCGTGCCGCGAGGGAATTTAACAGATTAGAACCGTCGACTTGTATTCTATCGTATCGTATCGAGGTGATATTGATGTTAATTGTTGATATTGATATTGACATCCCGTTCCAGTCCGAGCACCGCCCTTATAATTATATGTCGTCTACAACATACTTAAGTAATTATTATTATTGTCCAGATGCTGCTGCCTCGAAGTACTTCTTCCCCTCCTCACCACCTCCACCTTCTATATCTACTTACTTATAAAAGTATCTAACATCTGATACGATCCAGCCGTTATCCGTCGCAAATCAGCTGCTGCCAATTGCTGCGCCATAAGCCCAAGACGTCTGTCCAATTTCCCTCCCTTCAATTCTCACATCCTAACATTCTCACATACTTGGTAATAGTATAAGATACTGATGGTCAGTAGAAACAGCTCTCGGAACAAGAAATATCTTTACTCCCTCAAAATCCATCTCGAGATTTAATCCTCCATCGAGATCTCATCTCTTCCGTCTACATCCGAAGTCTATTCCTGCAGCTGGAAGTCACCCGATTCGCAGACATTGTCCTCTTGTTTCTGTTCCTGAATCACTTTTAATTCTTCCTGCTGCTGTAAAACGCAGTTTTTGCGCGACAACCTCACCCGCAACACCAAATCAACAACGTCAGAGCCGCCCCTGTGCTCCTTCTTCTTCCTCCTCTTCTTCATCTTCATCATCCTCTTATTTTAGTACAGCTGCTATATCGATAGCTTCGATATCACAAGCTTCAAAGTATCCTTTTCATTCTTATCCTTATTCTCTACTTCTCCAAAAATCATCATCGTATAATATATATTCGCATAGTATATCACCTGGCAGCTGCTCCAGCTTCATCCACCATCGTCATAACCTCCACACCCAACCAGAAATACGCCCCAAAGTCCAATCTACTTCTTCACGCACACGATCACATTATTACCCCCCGGATCACACTTCTACCTCATCTCATCCATCTTCACCTGTCAATCACTCCAATCCCAATTATAATTATAATAACAGCAAGCACAGAAAGACAATCCACAACTACTCCACCGCTATCAAAGCAACATCCACCTTCCTAGCATTAATAGGAATATACTCCGTCGCATCGGACTCTGACTCGGATATTTATCATTATAACACCCTTCCAGTCGACCTAACCACCCTTCGCTCGCTACTCAACTGGTGGTCCCCGAGTCAATCCGACAGTAGTAACACAATCACTACTACTACAAGTACTCCCACTACCCCGCCACAAACCCCACCCCCCGCAGCAATGGCATCAACCGCCCCGGGCCGTCCCGAGACCCTAACACCCGAGCAAGAAGTCAAGCTCAAAGAATTCTGGAACGTAACATTATCCCTCTTCGGCCAATCCGCCTCCCAACTCGAAGCAGCATCATCCACATCCCTTGCCGAAGATACTGCAGCACTATCTCTCGAAAACGCTGGTACAACAGCAGCAGACGAAGCAGAACCAGAACCTGCCGCGGGCGGCAAGTCGAAATCCAAACGTTCAAAAATCTTCAGTAGATCCAAAAAGGATAAAGAAAAGAAGGATAAAGACTCAAAGGATAGCAGTGTAAACAGCAGTAGAAGTAACTTAACCGTTCCCGAAACTACAATTTCGAACCGTCCTTCCCCTCCACCGGGTCTAACCACAGACCCTGAGGATAAATACAACCAAGGCAAAGACTTTAAAGCCGCTTTGGCAAGCCAAACGCCCGAAGAACTTCGAACTACATTCTGGGGTTTCGTCAAATACGATAACCCAGATGCCCTTCTCCTCCGCTTTCTCCGCGCCCGAAAATGGGACGTAGAAAAGGCATTAGTGATGATGGTATCGACGATGCACTGGCGTGGTCAAGAAGTCTACGTCGAGGATATCGCTCGTGAAGGTGAAGCAACTGCTTTCGCAGCGGAGAAAACGGATAAAACGGCAGAAGGGTTTATGAAGCAGTTGAGGATGGGGAAGAGTTATATCCACGGAACGGATAAAGAGGAACGTCCTGTTTGCTATGTTAATGTCAGGCTACACAAGGCGGCCGATCAGACGCCGGAGAGTTTGGAGAGGTATACTATTTACCTGATTGAGACTACACGGTTGATGTTGAAGCAGCCGGTTGATACTGCAGCGATTGTATTCGATATGACCGGTTTCGGAATGGCAAATATGGTAAGTTTCTTATCTCAAGAGGGAGCATTAGTTTTATGAAGCAGAAGATACTAACCATCAATTCCAGGACTACACACCAGTCAAATTCATGATTAAGTGCTTCGAAGCCCACTACCCCGAATGTCTGGGTATCTGCCTCGTCCACAACGCTCCTTGGATCTTCCAAGGTATCTGGGTACGCATACCCCCCTACCCCCTACCCCCTACTCCCTACCACTCTAAAATACTAACCCCATGCCCCCCCACAGAAAATAATCCGCGGCTGGCTCGACCCCGTCGTCGCCTCCAAAGTGCACTTCACCACCAAAGCCACCGACCTAACCGAATTCATCTCCCTCGCCCAACTCCCCAAATCCCTAGGTGGCGACGAAGACTGGGAATACAAATACACCGAACCAACCCCCACCGAAAACCCATCAATAACATCCCCAACACCAGCAGACACAGCCGAAAAGGAAACATTGGAAGCAGAGAGATTAAGAATCATAGAAGAATATGAGAAAAACACCAGGGAATGGATAAAAGAGGAATCGAAGGGGGCGAAGGTCGATACCGATGTTAAGGATGAAAGAAGCGGGTTGAGGGAACGGTTGAGGACGAATTATTGGGGGCTTGATAGGTTTTTGAGGGCTAGGACTTGGTATGATCGTATCGGAATGGTTGGCAAGAATGGTGAAGTGGATTTTTATCCTCAGAGGAATAATGTGGAGGAGAAGGTTAATGGCAATGGTGCTTCTGCTTCTGCTCCTGCCAGTGCACCAGCACCGGCACCTACTCCGGATTATGATGACGAATTAGATTAGAACATCACATTTCACTAAAGCAAAAAGGGAAGATCTGTAGAGGTAAGTTGAGAAGTCCATGATAGGGAAGATATCCCTCACGACCATATATGCCTATATATTCTTCCAGCCCGTCACATCAGGAGGGATATGTGACGAGAGTAACCTCCGTTTTTTAACCACTACCTCATATATGTGTAAAATGTATATTTCCTTCTTGTAACTTGTCTTTTTTACTTCTTCTTCTTCTATGATCAGAATTTATTTCTTATTTTTAAAATCAAAGCCTTCTTTGTTTCTCTACAACCTACCTACCGTTCCCTTCTTTCCTTTTCCTTCCTGGAACTACTCGATATTGCATCACAGGTACCTCTATATCCTTTTACCCAATCACCGCAACCGGCGTGCGTGTGCGCATGTGTGTACCCAGGTGTATTTACCAGGCCCGGATACTCGCTTTCTACCTAGGTATATATATATATATATATAGATGGAATATATATCCTCTCGCTCTCTTTATTTCGTAACCCATGCTGCATTCCTAGATCTACATTTATAGATCGATTAGAGGCTTCATACATCAGCTCTGCCGGGCCGCGGGGGATTGACTGCATGCATGCATGTCCCAATTCGAACAATTAACCCACGGATCAAGGGTATATATATATTATCATATCTATTAGATCGTAAAGCTTTAAATTAATTAGAAACCACAGACATCATCTTCCGGACCAAAGGATTTAGGTATTTGTAGTCTCGATTCTGGTCTTACTAAAATATCTTAACCCCCCCCTCTTCCAATCTGAAAAAAAAGGCTATAGTGTCTTAATTTCCGTACTTTCTTTTCTTCATATATCATAAGACGTACAAAGAAATATCTTTCGTTAAAAGGCAGAAACAAAAAAAAAAAAAAAAAAAAAAAGAACTTTGCTCATGAATTAAAAAAAAAAAGAAAGAAGAAAATACCTACAAAAAAAGGAAAATATACTAAGGAGGACAAGTAATAGAAAAGAGGCGCAACAAACAAGCAAAGTGGATATAATACTTGTAAGACAATACACACAATGAGAGAGAATAAAGGAAGCGACGACTATGTCCTGTCATCATAATACATCAACTGGGTAGTAGTGGTAGTAATTTATGGGTTTAAATGGGGGTATTTCATCTTCCACCTCTCATCGTCATCATCATAGTAGCTCTTCTTGCGCAGTTTTTTAAAAATATTTACGCGGAAGCAGCCTCCTTAGCCTTCTTGGCCATAGTGTTCAATGCAGAACCGTTTCGGAACCATTCGAGCTGGCCCTCGTTAAAGGTGTGGAGGAGGTTGGTGCTCCACGACTTGCCGTCGGTGGACTTGAAGGTGACCTTGAGTGGCTCACCGACCTTGAGGTTGGAGAGTTCCATGTCGCTGTAATGAATCCATTAGTATTTTGTATATACGGATACGAATATGATTATGAGTTAACTCACAGCTTGTCATCAGGCTTGATCTTGTCGTAGTCCTCTGGGTTCTCGAAGGTGAGAGGAAGCATACCCTGCTTCTTCAAGTTGGTCTCGTGCTGTAATCACAATAATTAGGATCTGATCGTTTTGATTGGGGAAATACTGCGAGTGAGCTACTTACGATACGGGCGAACGACTTGGTGATGATGGCAAGACCACCAAGATGTCTGGGCTCGAGAGCGGCGTGCTCACGGGAAGAACCCTCACCGTAGTTCCAGTCACCGATGACGGCCCACTTGACGCCTCTGGCCTTGTAGTCACGAGCGGTAGCTGGGACGGCATCGTATTCACCAGTGAAGACGTTCTTGATGGAGTTGGCCTTCTCGTTCTCGGCGTTGATGGCACCGATCAACATGTTGTTGGAGATGTTGTCCAAGTGGCCACGGTACTTGAGCCATGGACCGGCCATAGAGATGTGGTCAGTGGTGGTCTTGCCCTGGCACTTGATGAGAATTGGAACATCGACGGCATCCTTGCCATCCCAGGCATCGAATGGAGAGAGCTTCTGGAGACGGTCGGATGTGGGGGCAACCTGGACTTCAACGGCAGAGCGGTCGGCTGGTGGGGCCTGGTAGGTATCTTGGCCAGGATCGTAGCCACGTTCTGGAAGAGCAATACCGGTTGGTGGTTTGAGCAAGAACTCATTGCCATCCTTATCCTTGAGCTTATCGGTAAGAGGGTTGAATCGAAGATCACCAGCAATGGCGAAGGCGGTTGTCAGATCTGGGGAAGTGACGAAGGCGTGGGTGGCAGGGTTGGCATCGTTACGTCCGGTGAAGTTACGGTTGTAGGAGGAGACAATGGTGTTGGCCTCGCCCTTCTTGACATCGCGACGGTCCCATTGACCGATGCATGGACCGCAAGCGTTGGCCAAGACCATACCGCCGAATTCCTCGAAGGTCTGGAGCTGTCCGTCACGAGCAATGGTGGCACGGATCTGTTCGGATCCGGGTGTAACAGTGTACAGGGACTTCGCCTTGATACCGTGGTCAAGAGCATCCTGGATGATGGAGGCAGATCGGGACATATCTTCGTAGGAGGAGTTTGTGCAAGAACCAATGAGGGCGACCTTGACATCGGTGGGCCAGCCTTCCTTAACGGCAACATCCTTGAGCTTGGAGATTGGGGTAGCAAGATCTGGGGTGAATGGTCCGTTGACGTGGGGTTCGAGCTCAGAAAGGTTGATCTCGATCAATTGGTCGTACTCGGCACCCTCGTCTTCACGGAGCTCGTGGGAGTAGGAGCGGGCGAAGTCACCAATAGCCTGTCTCTTGGTAGCCTTGAGGTAGTCGTACATGCGGTCGTTGAAGGGGAAAATGGAGGTGGTGGCACCGATTTCGGCACCCATGTTGCAGATAGTTCCCATACCAGTGCAAGACAAGGATTCAGTACCGGGTCCGTGGTATTCGACGATAGCACCGGTACCACCCTTGACGGTGAGGATACCAGCGACCTTCAAGATAATATCCTTAGGAGCAGTCCAGCCGCTCAATTGGCCAGTAAGCTTGACACCGATAACCTTTGGAGCCTTGAGTTCCCATGGGAGACCAGCCATAACGTCGACGGCGTCGGCACCACCGACACCGATAGCAGCCATACCGAGACCACCGGCATTTGGAGTGTGAGAATCAGTACCGATGAGGAGAGCACCTGGGAAAGCATAGTTTTCAAGAACGATCTGATGGATGATACCAGAACCCGGCTTCCAGAAACCAATGTTGTATTTTGCGCAAGCAGTCGACAAGAAGTTATAAACCTGGTATTATCACATGTCAGATATTTCCAAAACCCCAAACCAAAAAAAAAAAAAAAAAAAAAAAAAAAAATCGGCACAAAAAAAAAAACCAAGGGGAGAAAAATACCTCTTTGTTAATTTCCTCAGCACGGCTCAAATCCTTAGCACCTCCAAGCTGGGCTTCGATCAAATGATCGCAGTGGACGGTGGATGGAGTTTGGACTTGATCCATTCCTGCGCTCATGAACTGCAGGATGGCCATCTGAGCAGTCGCATCCTGGCAGGCTACTCGGTCAGGTCGCAGCTTCAGGTAAGACTTTCCACGCTCGATTTCCTGGGTCTCTGGTTCGTCAAGATGCGAATAGATGACCTTCTCGGCAAGGGTAAGCGGCTTGTTGTTCAGCCTCCGTCGGACAATGCTGAGGTTCTCGCTCATCTTCCTTTAAAAATTTCACGTGATTACGTCAGAATATGCAACAAATATAAATGACTAAAAAAAAAGACCCATTTGGGATTTGGAACGGCTGTAAAGAGCGTACTTGTAGTTAATGTAGCTTCCCTAAGAGAACAAAAGAATACAAGTTAGATCCAAAAAAAGCGATAATAATTATTTTCAATTGATGTGATAGTTACCTTTTCCCAGTTGTTCTGGTTGACTTTCTTGTCCAGAGGGGAGTCTGTGACGGTAGCCAGGCCTCGAAGCCGTTGGGCCTAAATGTTAAAATTTACAAGTTAGAGATCATTGTTTTTTCCCAGTCGCCGGAGAGGTAGGCATTGCGCCTGTGGCTATCCGATGGGAAGGAAGAGGATTTGTAGAACATACGGTTTTGAAGCCGGCATTCTGTGGGTAACATCGGCAAGGTCAGCAAAATCGCTCGTTTTTGAAAGAAAAAAAAGGTTTTTAAGAAAGAAAAAAAAGAGAGAAATGAAGACTTACCACCTTGCATGCCCTAGGGAGGGCCCTCACTGTTGACAGCATGGTGGCTACAATGTGAGGATAGTGATTGTGGGAAGATGGAGAGGAGTGTGGGGGTGGGGTATATGACGATGATGGTGGTTGTTAGGTTAGTGGGAGGGAGAGAGAGAGAGAGAGAGGAAGAAGAAGAAGAGGAAGAACAAGAAGTGTATCCAACACAAATATCACAGCATTCACACACTACAACAGGACAGCGCTTCCAACTGAAACACTGGAAGGGGAATAAATTGATGAAGCTGGAGATGATGATGAGAAGGAAGAAGGGAGAAGAAGAGAAGAAGAGAAGAAGGAAGAGAATGAAAAAAAAAAACCGGGAATGGAGGGGAGAAACTGGAAAAGAAGTAGTCGAGGACCTGGACGAAGGGAAAGAAGCAAAACCGCTGCCGAGTTGGAGTTTGGGCTAAGCACTTTGAGGACGCTTTCCTGATAACCGACGGCCGTTCATTCAATACAATTCAATTCATTCATTCGTCGTTCATTCACCGTTCGGATTAATTAATTATATTGCTAAGATCATGACATCAGCCTTATATCATATTATCTACAGGTATATCTACATATTTTACATATAGACTTGTATCTATATACACTTGACATTAAGTATATCTTATTGAATATAAGATAGTGTATAGTATAGAGATAGAGGGTATCCGTCGGCTACACGTGCGGCAATGTCATCTCCTTCCTTCCTCTGCTGGGCGAACGGCTCTCAACTTCAAATCCGAATCACCAGACTTCCCATTGGCCAGTCATTCTAACTTCAAAAATAAAATACTTCTTTTTTAAGGTAAGTTACATGCATGGTAAGCTAACTAACATCTAAAAAAGTAAATCCCGTTTTTAATGGCGCAAACAGACTAATCCCAAACCTGACCACCAAACCCCGGCAAACTGGTCTGGAGACCATGCAAAATTTTTCCCTTTACCATTTTCCAGTTTCAAACATCCTCGGCTTCGATCCGACTTCTCTACTCAACTTACTACCAGCTATTTCCATATTTTTTAAAAAGAAACTCGCGACAAGGGCGAGACGTGCTTAAATCGCTCTTCCTCGTTTTCGGCCCGTGTTCAGGAATCCTAAGCGTTTCGGTCCTGACATCTGACCGTCGTTTTCCGATCAATCCTCTTCCATACCCCCCCCTC
This sequence comes from Arthrobotrys conoides, assembly GCA_036971725.1. Taxonomy (NCBI): domain Eukaryota; kingdom Fungi; phylum Ascomycota; class Orbiliomycetes; order Orbiliales; family Orbiliaceae; genus Arthrobotrys; species Arthrobotrys conoides. Next base: position 2,000,340 of record JAVHJM010000003.1, on the reverse strand, counting down.
CCCCCCCATCCATCCATACATCCACCATACATATACATATACATATACATACATCATGGGCCCACAACGGTTAAGGAAGACCAGGAACAGGACTCGGTAAGTCCCTTTATTTTATAAATACCAATAACATACACCTTTAAAAACTGAGGATAGTGATTGATTGATTGATTGATCAATTGACTGACTGATATGATATAAAAAGCGACCTCGACCAAATCTCCTCCGACATCCTCCACCCCCGCCGTCTAGAACAGCACCTCTCAACCCTCCCTCTCGAAGACCTCCCCGCCCTCGGCCAACTCTACTGCCCCCCCTGCGCCAGATTCCTCGAATCTCAACATGCTCTAGCCCATCATCAACGTTCAAAGACTCACAAGAAACGATTAAAGCTCCTGAAGGAACCCGCATACTCCCACGAAGAAGCAAATGCCGCTATCGGTCAGGGAACAGATAATGGAATCGCTACTTTTAGAGTTAACCCGGAAGATGTGATTAGTCGTGTTAGTCGGGATAGAATTATGGCTATTAAGAAGGCTGCTGCTACTGCTGCTGCTGCTTCGTCGATGACTGAGGGTTCTGAGATGGATGTTGAAGTTGAGCAACAGTTGATGGATGCACCTCAGCTTGTTGAGCAGATTTACGACGATGACGATAATGATCTATAGTTCTCTATTATCCTCTTTCTCCTTTCTTTCTTATTATTATTATTATGTTAATGATGGCGTGGAGTTAAGGAGTTTTCTTTTACATTTCTATTGCTGGATATAGAAAAGTAATAGAGCCGATTGTATACTACCAAAAAGTGCTTCTTCTGTCATATCAAATACGAATTTTTACATACTACACAGCCATGCTAGAACTATAAAAACACCACAATGCCATATAAAGAAAGAAACTAATGCCATGGATATTTACAAACCCCTCTATGCTTCACTAACTTCAAGTGATCAAATGCAGGTAGGTATAAGAGAACAATAATTATGAACCCCTCTTCCCCATCACCGCCATCACAATGCTCGAATCCACACTAACCCTTCCCACCACCCACGCCGGCCACCAAACACACCATACCACAACAGGCGTCCACATCCCCCAGACCCACCATCCAAAACTCGCCTCCTTGAGAATATCCTCCACCCCTAATCCCCAATACCCCGCGACGACGAATAACGCCGCAAACGGACTGGTGAGCTGCAGGAGTATGCTATTCACCAAAGCCAACGGCACCGAATCTGGCGTCGTCCTAGCGAACGTCAGAGGTAGTGAGAAGAGGCCGATTAGGAATGATAGTGAGAAGTTTAAGGTTGCGAGGGTTGAGAGGAACATTCCCAAGAAGAGGAGGGAGAAACAGCGGGAGAGGTGAAAGGCTGGGAGGAGACGGTGGGGGGAGGCTGTCAGTGTGATTAGAATTGATATCAAAGTCGGGAGGATGACTGATGCGGCGATGAAGATGTAAAAGACGGATGACATGGACTATACATCACCCCCCAAAGTTAGTGAATATAACATCAAAGATAGTACATATCAAAGAGAACATACCTTATAGTCGACCGAATTGAACACCGCGAAGGGAATAACACCACAGAAATGCACACCAATAACAATAGACATCGGCAAGAACAATTCCCTTTTCGGCCCCCCATCAACAGCAACCACACCCCCTTCCTTCACCTTCTCACTCTTCTCCTCCTCCTTCTTCTCCTCCCCACTCCGACTCCTGGGATCAACCCACAACCTAATCGCCGTCAACGTCAACCCTACAGCCAACAACATCGCCGCCGGCAAATAAGTCCCAATACTAACAAACCTCTTCGGCGCCATCAACAAATAAAAGAAAAAACTCTGATGAAAATGTTCCAACAAATTATTCAAACTCCTGAACACACTCTCCACCGTCCTCCCCAACGACCCTTCGTCATGCCATCCACCGTCCCCGTGGGTAGCAAGCGTAATAGCATCGATATGATACGGTATAAAACTCGAATGCGGTCCCGTAGAATGCCCCAACGCTTGATTCACCATCCCCCTCAACATAGTCCTAAGCCTATGTCTATACCCATCATCATGATTCCACATCTCCTGCAAATCCGTCCTCAACCCCATCTGATCCCGCGATATCTGCACCGCCGTATTAATCAAATCCAAATTCGGCAGCTGCCCATTAATCCCATCGTAAATAATATGCAACGACTCAAACCGATGATAAGCCCCAGGATAATCCACAACCACAACCCCTTGAATAGCCCCACTCTTCACCGAAAGCGACTGAATATTCTTCCCATGCAAATCATGATACGCATCAACCCAAGCCTGAGGTCCCGCTCGAGCATCAGACGATATTAAAAATATAATATCCTTAGACCATAACGACCATCGTTTGAAATATCGACTTAGTGCGAGGGTAAGCGCTACCCCTCCCTCGTTGAGTAAATGATCTATATTCCTCCAGGGGGCGCATAGAACAATAGCTTCGGTTGCATCTCCGCGAGGGGCGTGTAATACCGCGTAGACGTTTTCGCCCGTGTATTCCCCTCCTGCGGCTTTATACGAGTACCGTTGTTTACCGACTTTCAATCCAGCGGAACGGAAGATCTCGGCCATTCGTTCGGCGACACTATCTCCACACCTCATATTAGTCTAACCCCTAGTTCTCCATTAATTGGGATATAGTATGAAGGAGAAAACGTACACATCAGAAGTACTATTCCCTAACAAATCAACCTCCCTCCTAAACGCCCTAACGATATTCTGCTCGCTGCCTCCAAAGTACGCGTGAACCTGTCCCGGCAACAGCGCATTTTCGGAAATATACGTTCGTCGGGAATACTCGTCCAACGGTAATAACAATAACGAAGCAAGGCCGACGATAACAGCGAGGAAACTAAGTCCCTGGAAGGCGTAAAGTACCACGGAGAGGTTCTTGCGGAGGTTGACGGGGACTATTTCGACCATCAGTAGGTTTCGTTAGCCAATTTTAGAACACCGGGATGGTATAAGAATGGTATTGAAGGAACATACCCCGCAAGGCCATCGTGGCGGTTGTGTCGTGGGATTCCAAGGGTGGTGAATTGGGGTAAGAGTGGGTGTTAGAAAGCGAGCAGGAGCTGTTCTGTAAACGTTTGGGGAAGACGTGCCCTGAATGCCAAGCCGAATTATGTGTAACCATCACAACGCATTTTAACCTCAAAACTCCAACGTCACCGATCACGATTGGTCGTGACGATAACGTTATAGTTTAGCTTCCTTCACGCGTTTTATACCCTTTTACAGACTCGAACAGATAGCGAAGTACCTATTTAAGACCTGCTACCTCCCTGTCGATTCCCAAGATATTCTAAATCTTTAAACCCCCTAACATCAAAAAATATTAACTTAAGAAGAAGAGGGAAAATATCAAAATGCACCTCTACATCGAAATCCAAGCCACAATCCCCTCCCGCGCCATAACCTTCTACACAACAATCTTCCCATCCTGGTCCTTCCAAAAAGACGACTCCCTCCCAATAGAATACTACCGCGGCACAATCTCCCCTCCCTCAAACTCAACCTCACCAACAACAGCAATAAACATCCTAAAACGACCCGCCCAAACTCCAGATCCAATGCAAGGCACAAACGCATTCGTGTGTTCCTTCCCAGTGGACGACGAACCCGCTTTCGATGATTTACAGTCAAAGGTATTGGAATTGGGAGGGCAGATTGCGATGGAGAAGTTCCCAGTGCCGGGGAGGGGGTGGCATGGGTATTTTCTGGATACGGAGGGGAATACGTTTGGGGTTTTTACTACGACTTATAGGGAGTGAAAATGCCCTTTTCTCTGGGGATTTTGGGGGGTATTAAAATGGTCTTTGTTGGTGAAGGAATCGGATCCGGGATGAAAGAATTTCACGATTTGTCTATAATTCAGTTATCACGAAGGTTATAAACCCAAAACCAATCTATTATTTCTCAAAAGGCACTTTTATATATACGAGACTACAAAATTGATAGCTACATACTTTCCTATAGGCCTACAGTAAATATCCCTATCAATATAAGAGTCTCTTAAAACTCCCAAAGAAAGAGTCTCGCACTTTGTAGAATGGGATATATGATCGGACCTAGAAGTTATAATTGTTAAACTGTAGATCTATTAGCTATATATAAAGCACACACTGATAACGAATACTCTAGTCATATTTACTATAGAGCCTGGCCAGGTACAAGGATCTCGCATTTACTTGATGTCGATAAATCACATACACGTCATATGCCATGTATCACCAAAAACGAGACCATCAAGACCCCATGGCCAGCTGCAGGCCCCCTTTGACATCCTTGAACCGACACCAATGATACTAGCTACTATTACTTGGATAAATCCACCGAACTCTTCAAATTCTAAACCCAGAATATATCAATTGGTTTTAATACCTCAATTGATCAAAATCCGTACCTCTAGAAACTATTATAAGTGATCTCAAAATATCTTCATATTCTCATATCAAACATAAAACCTCTATAGCTATATAACAAAAAAATCACAAACCGCAATTATAAACAAAAAAAAAAGTAAAAAAAATAAATAAAAGAAAGGCTATACAATATTAATAATTAAAAAAAAAAAAAAAAAGGGGGGGGGAATACCCGCTGTCGACATGTCGAAATGTTTCGTTATTAATTAAATAATAAAACCCATCATACCGGTATACCATGCATTACCATAGTCGTAGTTAGTAAGTACCAAACGGAAAAAGAAAGCCAGTTCCAACTTGCACCTTTCTATCCGATCCCCAATATTATTTGCAAGACCCACCCCCAAACAAAATGGAAAGAAGGAAGGAAGGAAGAAAAAAGAATGTATACAGAAGAAGAAAGAAAGAAAGAGAGAGAAACCCTTCCCAGAAACTCTTTCAGTATATCAGGGTCCTCTTCACCAAGACCATCCTCATAACTCATCTCACACCAACATCACTCAAAAACCCCCCCGTTCCCTCACGAACTCCCCAACGTCCTCCCCGCACCTCCAAAGTTACTTACATTCCCACCGACAGCCCCTCCGTTCCCACCAGCAGGAGGACTATTCCTAGGATTCATCCTCAAACTGGGCATATCAATCCCGCCTCTAGCTCCAGCTTCCTCCGAAAAAGTCGGTAAAACCAGCGTATGTCCCGCAGAATCCCTCGCATCCAAAGCAACGTAGAACGGTATTCTCGAAAGCAACGGTCTCAACTTCGTTTCCACGAACTTCAAAACCTTCTCTGGTGGTTCCAAGAGCTTTAGATATTCCGATGCATCTGCAAATCCCGTATAAGATCCGTTAGCAACCTTCCCTTAAAGAAACAATTTACACCCAACAAGCCAAAACTAGCCTCGAAGCTTAGCAATAGAGAAGCAAGGGGAGGGTAAACTTACAAGCCCATCCAACCGCCATAGCCAAAATATGAATCAACCACCCAGTCCCTCCAAACACGAAGATCTCAAGCACAAGCACAAACCCAACCACTGGCGCCCAACTGGGTATCCTATACCCAGCGACCCAATAATACGGTTTATATTTATATATCCTCGTAGCATCCATCGCCGCAAACATCACGATAAACACCGACATGCCGTAGTAGATTCCATTCCCACCCAAGAATAATTTATCGATAACTGTGTATCCGATGGCCGGGAATGTCGAGAATGCTATCTCAAAAAACAAAGCTAGTTAGTATGGTTCCTTTCTTGTCTTCTTGTTTTATCGTGGGATATGGAATGGAATGGGGGGTTAAACCATACGTCCAACAATCATCAACAATGTATGCAACGTTCCTTTCTCCCTTTCGAACCGTGATAATGGATACGTTACCGCCAATAAGTTAATAAGAATATGTATCCATCCCTGATGCACGAATGGATAAGTATTCAACCTATGCACTACACAGCACTCCCCATCCCTCCCAAAGAAAAGGGAGAAAGCTATCATTAGCCAATGCATACAACCTCCTAAATCATGCGCGCTCCTCCCTCAAGCAGGAAAAAAACCACACGAAATCAAAAATGGGACATCTTCATACGCTGTGTAATCCCAAAATTCTGGTTATCGAGCTGTAATACAGCATCAGTATCGGATATGCGACCGAGAATGAATAATAAAACGGTCAAGCCCAGGATGCCGCGGGTGAGTATCGGAAGCCTTCGAACCGTGGATGCTATTCGATCCGGTACATTATCGAAATTTGGCAGCATCTTGTATTAACAAAAATAAAATAAAATTAGGGGAAGAAAAGTGTTTATTTTTTTGGTACGCCGATGGGACCCGGTTGTTGGAGCGTAAGGAGAAGAAACGGGAGTTAAAAAGAAAAATGTCGCGAGCTTTGCTCTCGTTTTTTTCTTCTTTTCGTTTTTTGTATGCTTCAAGGTAAAGAGGTCGAATCCATGGGGTCGGGTAGTTAAAGGATGCGAAAGAACTTCGATTCTTGGTGAAGGATGAGAAGAGGAAGGAGGATGTTTTTGATTCTTCTGAAAAACCGTTCTGGTTGGAGATGAGAAGCGTGAGGTAGTAAGAAGTAGCTTGTTAGTGTAGTGCAGTGCAGTGTTATGTAAGGCAAAGTCCGGTTTGGTTTGAGGTTCTTGGTTGGTTGGGTCCGATGATGCAGTTAGAAACCAGGATCTTTGGGCAGCTGCCGTAAACACCAACCAAGCTCTGAGCGCCGACGTTTCCCGACGCCGAACTGCGCCCAGCCGAGACTTGCACCGCCAACCCCGAGTCGTACGTCGTTTCTTTATACTACTAGTTCCTATATTAAGGAAATTATGGAAGAAGATCTGATCGGTTCGGATTAATTGTAATTTGACGTATTCACAATCATATATAATAGAAATAGGAGAGTGGATATAAAACAAAAGAAAGCAAAACAAAAAAAGGAGAAAAGAGGAAGCTCAAAAAAAGGGAAAGGGAGAAAAGGGAATCGCTGCATCGCAGATAGAGCTTCTCTCTCTTTCTCTCTCTCTCACATAACGCCAGTCAATGAAATTTAACAAAAGACGGGAAGAAAGGAAGGTAGAGAAACACAGCCCACGGACGTCTGACGCCGGTCATAACAATGCATTGTTGAAAAGAGAAACAGCCATATTAATGGGGGGGGGGGAAGAAAAATGATATAAAACAGCTCCTTTCAGACTAGGAGGACATCTCGAGGAGGGTATGACAGCATATCGTACAGGCGAAATAATAATCCACGCGCGAGCATGGAAGCACAAACCAGAAAAAAGGACAAAGGTTGAGAAAGCCACGAGAAAGCAAAGGCCAGGCACCGGAAGATTTCCTCTATAAGAAACCCCATGTATCTTTTCATATAAAATAAAGAAGCAAGCACATTTTAAAACCCTCGTCGTCATATCGTAAAAAAAAAAAAGTATCGTTGCCTTGTAGGAGGAAGGAAAGAAGGCCCTGGAGCGAGCTTGCTATCGTCATCGCCATTAATGCCGGGTCTCAAGAAAACTCGTTCCCTAATTCTGCCTCAAGATCGAAGTCGTCCTCTTCCCCACCGTGAACACTCTCTTCCTTGTCGCCATTGCTCTGCGCCGGCGATGGCATACCCGATTCTCCAACCTTGGGCTCTTCTGCGCTTAGTGTGAGGTTCCTGAGGCTCGACGACCGGCTGTTCGACATGCGAAGGCGCTTCGACAAAGGACTCTTAAGCATTTCTTTCTCTCGCGGCTCACTAACAACAATCTTTTGCTCATCGGTTCCATCTGGCGGTGGAGTCGCGCTCCTGTCACGCTTGTTCCCAAATGATACCTTGAGACCATCAGGCTGGTCGCCAGAGTTGCTTTCACCGTCTGATTCGTAGTCAGCTCCATTCCTACTCTCGAGATCCGTGTCATCCGCTTCACTTCCCATGAATTCCTGTAGATCCCTGTCCATCTCGTCCCAATTAATGTCGTGTAGGTCTGGGGGCTCTTCAGCTTCACCGGGCAGAAGCAGATCAGGAATGACACCGGGCCTTCCGTCAAGAGTATTTATATCACTATCAACGTCGTCGTCGTCATCTTCCTCCTCATCGGAGCTTAATTCCATGTGGTCATCAAGGTCCTCGAATCCCATCGAGCTAGATGGTAGAGGGGGGCTACTGTTGGCGAATCTTTCCTCCGGATAGATATTGATCAAGAATGGAGTTTCATCCAGTTTCTGCCACATAGTTATGGATTGGAAAAACCATTGTGGGGTAACAATCTTGATGTGAGGGAACTTGGTAGCCGCAGTTCGTACTTTCGCCGTGCGTGTCTAAAATTTACTCATTAGTCGATATAAACGTAACCTCCAGACCGTTCCAAAGCTTACCCTGGCAGCTACAACGTGGGTAACTGCTGCGCTAACTCCATCGACCACCATGGCCCCAAAGGCCCTCCCCCATTGAGCAACATCAGAACTATGTCAAGTTAGCCAATTTATCCACCATAAATTTTGGTATGTCGAACACCCTTCATACCTCTGGACATCAACACCAAGCGGAATCACACCAGAAAAGACGAGCACGATATTATCAAAAACTCGTCGTTTCATCCGTGGCATGATATGCTTGATGTCCGGAACGTTGCTCAAATAATCACCATCACCAGCCCCACCACCATGTTGAATCCTCTTCCCTCCTTTCCCGCCTCCTCCTCTAACCTGTGCAACCCTACCACCCTTCGTAGTCACCAACCGTCTCTGATATTCCTCAAAAAACTCTTGATGAACTTCCGTCAAGGCCTTCTCCAAATACTCCAGCTCGTTGTCATTATCATGCAGCAGATTATGCCGATGACCGCTGTCACTATTCGTATCGCCATTGTTCGAGTGGTTGCTAATACTGTCGTTATCTTGCTTGTCGAGAACCTCCTGTTTCTTAGCTAGCGGCCTATCCTTCTGCTGTGCTGTCAATGTTTCGTTTTGTCGTACGGTTTGTTCGGCCAAGACATCTGGATCGTCGCCACCACCCATTTCTACCAGCTGTTCTAACGGCGATACGTCGGTCTCTTCTCCATCTTCCTTCTTAGCATCCGGCGAGTCCTCCATCGTTGTATCTTCCGAACCATTAATCATGATGATGACGGGAGGAGCCGTCAGTTGCTGAGGATTTATGACCTGCGGATCATCCTTTGTCGTTTGCGCCACCGTCGCAGCTTGCTGGGCAAGTTGGTAGTCATGTCTCTTTGGCAGGAAACTGGAATTAATATCTCCAATTCCGACGAAGAAATCATACGGCGTGACCTTAATCAAATTATCACTCCACTTCCAAACATCACCTCTGTCGTCTATAATAACCACCATTTTCGTATCCACTGGAAACAGTCGCTCCAAACTTTTCGATGTTAAGCTTCCGCTCTCGTCTCTACTTAAAATCCTCTCTCCAAAGATGCTACCTTCGGGATCTACAATCTTAGCTATGCTCATCGCATACGCCCTAGTTCCCATGGTATATATGTGGCATTCGTAGAGTTTCGATATATTGGATAAGAATCGTTTAAGACCGGGACGGAGTTTGACATAGTACCAGCAGCCCCTGCCTCCTGCGCCTTCGTCAAGTAGCTGGAAGGCTTCCACATCCTTCACGGCATGGTAATTTGGGTTCGACGGGTCGTCTCTCCATTCTCCGACGGTGGGGTCTACGGTAGCTTGGATGATTGTTTGATCTAAGTCGACGACGAGTGATAGTTTCTTGGCTGAGAGTAATCGCTTTTTGGCTTCCTTTTCTATGTTCTCGGCTTCCTATGGGGTTTGTAAGGTAGGCTATCCGTTAGCGCAAGGGGAAAACAGTGTATCTTGTCGGGCCAAGTCTATCATACCCCTCTGCTGATCTTTAAGCCGGTATTATCATGAGTAACGTTGATGTTGGCGGTTTCGAGATTGTGGAAGTTGATGTAGGTTTGTCTATAGCCCGCCAACAGCAGGTAAGCGTCAGTGAAATGAAGTGAAAGCGAACACCCAGGATCTAGGAGCCATTAGGAATGGAGAAAGAGCATACTCGGACATGTCCATACCACAGACTGCGCATTGATTATTCCAGACAACAGGGTGCGGACATGGCTCATCGATTTCCACTATCGCCGTGCTAGACCGAAGAAACGCCAATAATTAGCAATCTAAACCCTTCTCCATCATCATAACCATCCCCTGTCCACCCCTCCCCTTCTTTGACTTCTTCAGGGAACCGCCGAAACCGACAGCGACAGCGACAGCAAGGAGCAATATCTTACGATGGCGAATTGACAACCGACCCCTTCCCCACCATCCACTTCAAAATCTTGCCTTCAATGGGAGTCTCATATTTGGATATGATATCCATAACCTTCTGAACCTCCTCTCCATCCTCATTGTCTTCGGTTATCAGGGTTTTGTAAGAGTATGTGAGGATCGGCTGTAACTTCTTGACGTCGGAATTCTGGGTAAAGTGGATTTGAGTGATTGTGACCGGGAACCGGGTCGACGGCGCGAATGTGAGTAGCATGATGACCTTATCCTTATTTTTTTTCGAAATCAAGACAGAGAGGGGAGATTGTTGGAATTGGTGAAACCCCAAAAAGGTCCTCCCTGGTTGAATCGATTTGAGATGGTTGTTTTTCTGATTTTCCTTTCCTTTCCTTGCTTTCCTTCCTTCTTGATCTTCTATTATTAGAAGAGCTATGATTTTTCTAGATCTCTGGGAATATTTTTTTTAAGAGACTTCCTTTTGCTTTTTTCTTTTCTTTTCAATTCTCTTATTCTTCCCGTTTTTCTTCGTATTGTTCAAGACTAGATGACTTTTTTTTCCCGCTAACCTTCAGGAAAGCGACCCCGGGGGTTCCTTTTCCTGTTGGCTGGGTCCGAGAGGTATGACGGATGGGTAAGGATAAAGGACCAATGTGAGGGACACGTGAAGCTCCAGGGTTTGGAAAAAGGTATTTGAGGCTTCGAAAAAACCAGAAGCCAAAAGTTCCAGAAGAATTAAAAAGAAGGGAATAGGAATAAGAGGTAGAGAGCAATCCTGGAGTGGAATTTAGAGGTAGTTTGGTGGAGATAAGTTTGGTGAAGTTGAGTTGAGTTGAGTTAAGTTGTGGTGTCGCGAGGCAGGGTGAGTTCGGATCCCGTCGTCCCCTTCAGAACGCCCAAGCCAAAACAAGTAGCAACGGTTCGCCAGGCGGTTCCAAGCTAGCTAGTAACTGGTCCAGGGAAAATAAAGGCAGGGGGGAAGGCCCTTCGATGACGAATTGAAAATGATAGATCGGTGTGATTAGGGAAAACGGTGGGTGATGGGTGAGAAGAGCGATGAGTGGTGAGTGGTGAAGAAGAAGAAGAAAAGATTGGGGAAAGAAAGAAAGAGGGATGGCGTGAGAATGATGGTGATGTTTGCGTGAGAGAATGGAACAGAGAGAAGAAGTGGCAGGCAGGTCCTGACTGACTAAGGTTAGCTACCTCCAGAGCTACGAACTATACTTCTTAGCTACGACGATGCGTATTTTATTCTACCAGGTCCCATCTCCACAGCCGAAAGCTTGATTTGATTTGATTTGATTGATCTGATCTGACCGAAAGCGAGCGAACAGTCTAGACAGCAGCCACCCCGGACATTTTATATCCCATACTTACTACTGACCAAGTACTTGACTATCGTGATAACAAAAAGGAAGAAGCTGGTCAAGAAGATTATAGATATAAAAGCCAAGGGAGGGGAAGATGGATCCTGCGCTGGTTCAGGAACTGACTGACTGACATTATATACTTCTAAATATATCGGAAAGGCAGTGTCGAAAACAGACAGACACATGCGGAGACGGCAAAACCAGCCTGCCTTCCTCGATATCCTGCCTGTAGTTTCGCATCACCATCACCACCATCTACCATATACACAATACCTTATAAGGTAAGGACCTAAAGTAAGTGCCTAGGTACCCATAGAAGCTATCTCATTGGCTCCCAGTCCCAAGCATCTCCGTCGCATTATTTTATTAAAACAGAATCAACCAATCCAATGCCATCTTTAATCGATAAGTTAACGAAAAACAAAAAAAAAAAAGAAACCCTCCTGATTAAGTAAACCCCCTCTAGTACACCCCTCAAGGGTAGTCCTGCTGTGTAATTGCCCTTAGTAAAGAATATAATTCCAGAAGCCCGCCATCTTCGGCCTAGTGACTTGGTCCCCTTTCTCAGTTGTCTCATCCTTTCCCCAACGTCAGTCAACACATCTTCCCACCAGCCAATCCAACGTCTCCCCGTAACCCCCCTTCCCCATACCATACCATACCATGCCATACCAGACATACATGATATGATAACTGCCATCTTAAGTATAACAGCCCACTAGCTACTTAAATACCTGATTAGTTCAAAATAAGCATAAACCCGGGGCGGAGAATTTATTGCGTGCAGCAATCCTTATATTGCGTGCATATAAAATTCTTGATAACCACCATCAAAATTACGTGCTCCTCATACCACAAGACGCCATGAGCCTCCCCTTTTAAAATTTAAATTTCTGTCCTCTTTTCTATATACCCCCCCCTTTATCACCCTCTCTTCACATTCACTTTCTTTTCGTCCTTCCTCCCCTCTCCTTCTTTGAAATCTACTACAGTCACTTCAATTTCGAAATTTCTTGGGGACAAGAATTCAATCGAACGACGATCGCGAGTTAATAAAATTCCAGTAGCTTTTCAATTGTTTTTTAAAATCCTAGCTGCAAACTGCTTTTGAAAGATTATTACATATATAAAAAAACAAAAAAAGAAAGGTCGATAACCAAAATATAAATATATACCCGCTTTTTTCCTTCTTCGTCCAACTTTTTCTTTACTCTCCTCGAGTCGACAACTTAACACTTTTGATATATATTATCCGACTTTTTAGTACTTCTTCTTCCTCTTCCTCCTCTTTTTTAAATTGTCCTTAATCAATAGCTTTTGAGGCTTTTGGGGGGCTTTTCTTTTAAGCAGATACACAGAAGGAAGAAAAAAGAATATAAAAAACAAGAAACATCTTTTTGTTTTCAAAAGCAGGAAAAGATAAGGCAAGATAGAAAAGCATACTGGTCATCATCTTCGTTATATGAAGGGGAAAGCAGATCAGAAAAGGTCAAAATAAAGGTAGAAAAACTTCAAAGAACAATTGCAAATCTAACAAACCAGACAGACAGACAAGACGATTATAATCTAAAGAAATGGAGAAAAATCAAAATCAAAATCAAAACCAAAATAGAGAAACGAAACAAAGAAAAAGAGCAGTCTCTCTCTCGTCAGGTCGAAAAGCAAAAAGAACGCCGATGAACTCATCCCACATGAAGAGAAAACCGATCCCATACTACTTTTGTGAAACTAATCAATCCATTTTGGACCCCGACCCGACACCATAAAAAAATTTTGAAAAGATAAGAAAAGAAAAAAGAAACCACACCAAATTATAAGTGAAGGACACCATGATATAACCCCATTTCTTTCGCTAAACCGCAGGAACGGAAAAGATGGAAAAAACAGATCAGAAGCATCAGATTAAAAAAGAAAATCTTGAAAGAAGAAGAATAGGGAAAGGAAGGAATTTGAAAGAAAAACGACAACGACCCAGGGTATATGAAGACCAAGGATGGCCAATGGGTATCAATGACGAAAGGGAGTTCGATTGCGCAAGGGGATCAAGTGTAGACACCTCGTCTGAGATCTCCTCTATCCCTCTTTGCCTTCTCACACTCCCTTTCGTCAACAACCAACCTTCCCGACGCCACACTTCCGGGGATGCCCGTATAGGATGAGGTCGGTGAGCCGGCAACAAGGGGGTAACTGGCATCCAAGCATCCAAACCTCCTCGCCAAGGCTCCCAGTAATGTGGCAAAGCAAGCATGGACCTCGACAAACAATTGTTCCCGACCAACTAGCTCTGCCAGATCTTTTCCTCTTTCGACTCTCGCCGGCCGCCTTAGGAATCCATCCGGACAGGTGCTCTGTTTGATGAATGTCGACCCGGAAAGCTCCTGCCGAACTTGGTCGTGCGAGTTAGGCGACACCGGGCGCGACGCCTCAGATGCAAGGTTCTTGATTCGGGCAACTAGCTGCTCGAACACCGAGGTAATGTAACCATATGCGGCAACGATCTTCTTCACATCTGGGCACAAACACAACAGGGCATATGTGCGGCGGTTGCTCCGGATCTTAGGGTCGACTAGTCGAAAGACGTATGCTATTGTGTGACCGGCAGCTTCGTCACCGACGAAGATCGGTCCCGTTTGACCTGGTAGAGCTTCGCACGACAAGGTCCTAACACAGGCCCTCCTAAGAGCAGCAAACTTTTCTGGTGCAGATGGGAACCGGGCCGAAATGTAGGTGAGGTTGTGAGTGTGAGGTGGGATGTAAGCATCGAATCGGTCATATAGTTCCTGGCTCTCCTCGGAGGCCGTCGATGGAAAGTCGATATCATCGTTCAAGTTGGACTTAGATGAAGAGTTCGACGATGAAGCGGACGAGAGAGACCGTCGGCGAGGTTGATGTTGCATATACGGCTCCTCGTGGTCGGAAGTAGCAGGTCTCCTAGGTTGATAATAAGACTGTCGCCTCCCATGTCGGTAGGTTCTCTGTTGGGCCTGCTGCTGCGCCTCGGCTTCCATCTGATGTCGACGTCTCTCCTCAATACTACCTCCGGCTAGGACTACCTCTTTGGATCGCAAAACCGGTACCTTCTTACCATCCTTTAAGGGTAACCGTTCGCTGAGATTTTTTGGTAAACTAAGGTTGCAGTTGGCGCATGTATCGCTCAAACCGGATGAAGCAGTCGACAACAACGATTGATTGACGGAACCGGAAAGCGAAGCATGGCCCGGTTTCGGCGACAGAGGAGGGGTAGCAACAGGAGATGCATTCGGCGATATCGAAGACCTGGACGAGGAAAGGTAACCGTTGGATCGGGAAGTGGCTTTTAGGGAACTAGTACGGGACGGCGGTGAGGATGTAGGGGCTGACGATGGAGGAGAGTCGTCGCTAGAATAACCAGCGTATGGACCTATTGTCGTAGTACATGTCTGGCATGAAGGGGGAAGCAGTTGGGTACACAGGATGGATGTTGGACCATGGATTTCGCAGAAGTGGGCGAGGGAAAACTAGAAGAATTGCGGCAAGACCGTTAGAAATTTGTATCAAAAAGAAATGCGAAACGACGATGTGAGGCTGTGAACAAACATTGTTCCCATCCGCTCCAGAAGACGAAGGACATGAACACTTATATATTTTCCAGCAAAATAAAAAGATGGTGAAGCAAGATGAGGGGGAACTTACAGTAAAATCCATGGTGGCAAAATTTTGCCGGGAGGTGAGGTTGATGTTGAAGTTGAAGTTAAGATTGGGAGTGTTGTTGCGATTGAAGAGTGATTGAAATTGACTCTATGGCAGTCTACGCTCAATGGCAAACTGTACCAAACCCTATAATAAAGAAAAAATATATATATAGTTTTATAAGTAACGTAAACGTAACAATTATCAAAATGGACGATGTCGGAGAGGTCGAGGGGGGGTCCCAGGAGGTTGGATGGGACCAGAAGGGGTTCGATAGAGGGAAAGAGAGAGCTATGATGAAGCGATAGCGTAAGAGAAAAGGGACAGTCGAATGGAATCGATGGGAGTGGATTGGAGTGATGTGATGTGATGGAGTCAACTCAGAGGGCGGATTATCATTATAAGTAAAGAGCAGGACGAGACAAGTTCTAGTTCCTTTGTCCCCAACCCAACCCAACCCAACCCGGCCCACCCACACTCTCCCACACTTTCTCCCACACACCTTCCTCCGCAGACTAACCAAGTCTAACCCGCACTAGTTCAGGCGGACCAGACAGACGAACAGACAGCTTCGACCGCAGGGTGAATTGGCGGTACCGTCTGCTGGCTATAGGGCTAGCGTCGTCGGGGTAGCTTTGTACCTGTGCTTGTGTGCATTGAGAAAGAAGAAAGAAGAAAGCAGAGCTACTAGGTAGGTAGGTACCAGGATGCATCTGAATCCAATCCATTGGCTGCTGCCCACCACCATCTTTTTTTCTTCTTTTCTTTTCTTTTCTTTTCTTTTCTACGCTCGAGTCCCCTCGTACAGAAAACCAGAGTCTGTGAACTGACTGACTGGCTGACGAGGGAAAAAGCCGAAATTCCAAAATGATCAAATATAAAAAAAAGATGGGGGAGCACAGACACATCATTCGGCTTCAACAGTTACGACTGCAACAGTGATTGATCCTGCCGCTGGCTGTTGCCTTCGACGATTCATTCAAAGACAATAACACACTGGTTGAAAAGGAATATATCACAGGCAACCTACCCACGTATGGGTACAGACATACACCTCCCATCCGGTACATGCCATCAGGTGTGTGGTGTGAAGTGACATCCCTCGTGGGTCCCCGCCGGTCCGAGGCGCAAAGGAGTCCGGAGTATGGTTTGAAAGCAGGCGAAACAAAAGAAGTCCTCGAACCTTCTAGCTTGTAGCAGATACACTGACAAAACCAATTCCTTCCCCTTCCTTTCCCTCAATCTATCTCTGATCCGATCTGATCAAGAACAGACAACAAAACGGTAACGTTCCGTCGGGTCCGTTATGAGAGAAGACGACGACACATGTCAAAAGCGAGAGAATGTGGTGTCGCCTTGATAAATTGTTCGCATCAGACGAAATCCGGCCCACATGCACGTCTTTTTTTCTGCTTCGATAAGTTTTTTTTTTTTTTTTTTTTTGGTCCGATAGTCCCTACTGCGGCTGGGACAGGGCTCTTTTGTGGACCGAATAAAATGATTATAGGGAAAAAAGAAATCAAGGAAAAAAAAGATGGGGGAATAGGTTCATACCCACGAGTGAGCTTGAGGGGGCACGACATATACAGGACGAGAACTCCGGGCTCCAATAGTAATTCTCAGATTGACGATTTCAACAAATCATAGATGCAGAATGCCAATTGGCAGAAGCAGAAGCAGAAACAGAAACAGAAAGCAGAAAGCACCAGCAGCTTACCTTGCTATTTGATTCTTACTCTCGGGATAGGCAAAAGTCCCTCGCTGACCGGCCTTCTTCGTCGACTGTTAACCGTCTGTCTGTCTGTACGTATGTTTCACGATATCCCTCAAATATAGAAAAGAATATATGTCTACTTTGCTTCTGAGATTTCTCCGTATTTTTCCTACCCGCGGCTTCCCTTGACGCACAAGAAAAAAAGGAAGAATAGAATGGGAACTCGTGACTGGAAAGGTAGATCCCGGTTGAATTGGAACGAGGTCCGTTTGATGGATTGATTGATTGACTGTTATCGATATCTGAGAATAACCGTTGGATAAAAACGAGAGCTTGCAGATTGCATGCAGAGACAACTTTGCGACACTGCACCTGGGGTACCTGCTGTTCTAGAAGGATAAAAAAAAACCAAAAAAAAAACCAAACTTGACTTACAGAATGACAGGTGGAGTCCTATATGTAATTAATATAAATGCAATGGCTTGCAGTGCAGCAGCAGGAAGAACTTTGGTTAAGTAGGAAGAATAATTTCCTAATACCCGAAGAATGTCCAGATAACGTAAAAGGATCTCAAGATAATCGTGAAAACGGCGGATATCATCTGCGGTTGAATAGAACAACTGGAATGAACAGAACAAAAAGACCGAAGACGAGTTTCAATAGAATGCTGGGGCCGACGTTCACACGGATCCGACCGTACGTCCGGAACGGTTTAGCCAAACGGTCTTAATAGTAAATTGATTAATACGCGTAGTTTTACGATCATACGATCGAGAACATACCTACCGCTTCACCTATATCCTATATTGATAATACGAGGATCGTGCGTCCGCCTTTAATTCAAAGCTCGCGCTTCATGATCAAACAAAATATCAGATCATACCATACCATATCGTATCATTTCAACGTTCAGAGACTGTTTCTACTTTTGATATATATCCGTCTTACTGATCTTTTCTTCTTTCGCATATATCCGTCCGTCAGTCACACTCGAACTTCTCTGATAAACCGTCTATATTCAGATACTCCTTTAGTGCAGTCCGGTCGCATACGTCGTATATGCATGAGGAAAAGCGTAAATCGATCAAGCCAGTACCGGTATACCTCCAACTTCCTCGGAAGAACAACAGAAACAAGGAATGCTCTATTACGTTTAAATGCAAGAAACAGACAGTTGGAATAAAAGGCTCCAAGAGATAACGGTGGCCGACGCATGCTGTTACCACTGCGCGTCAGTGCATGCTGCACCTCTGGAAATTCATCAGACGAATCAAACAATCGAATGAGGCTCGAATAACCAAACTAAGGCCCCCCGTCCGCGAAGATCATACCTATTTATTTGACTCCCTCTTTCTTTTTTGCGATTTCGATAAGATACGATGTACATTCTGATTATCATAACCTGTGACTTCATTTTGGGAATTCGTGTGATATGATATGATATGATACAAGATACCAAAAAGCAAAGGGACGGTGAGAAATGCCATTAGTTATACGTTAAAATGGAAAAATCCTGATAACCAGCCTATCCATCGATGAAGGACCATTAGGACCAGGACCAAGGACTTTCCCGCCGAGTCCGAGTCCGAAGAAGTTACAAAAAAAAGGGTCGAGGAAAAGAAAGAAAGAAAAGAAAAAAGTCATGCAAGCCATCTGCACGATTCAAAGATCATGCCTGTTACGTTCATGTTCGATATTTCAGATTCTCGCCCGATACAAACAAAAAATATATATTAATCCCTACTTAGCTTGATCGTGATCAGACCCGTGCGAGGTACCAGAGTATGTACATTACATACCTAATCCTATCAGTATTATATGTATATTGATTATGATGATTATGATATATATTAGAAATCCCCCCCAGTCATCCCTGGAATCGTATGATACCTTTGGAGAGTATATGGATATCCCCTTCCCGGGTTTCTCCAATAAAATTCGACTATATTATAACCCCAAATTAAATCCTTACACCAGCTGCAACCAGCATCATTCGACCATGGTTATTTTGTAAAACCCTCTTGGGTTACCCTTTTCTTCTTCTTCTCATTCTGATATGTTCTGTCGTATCACTGTTGCACATGAGATCAGGTGGATGTAATATTGGTATCAGTAGGCCAATTATAGATATTTGGTTGACTCGGTATGGAACCATCTGAGTTAAATAATCACCGCTTCACTCATCTTTGTCATTATTACTTGTGTTCGATCGCGATCGTGGGTTAATTGAGGTAACCTGATGATATATATAATTAATTGTTCGAATCCGGCGAATTCGGATCCTTGCTTGGTAGTTATAATTGTAACTATGATACACGAACATTCCTGAGCAATCTAGTCTATCTATATCTTCAGTAGTCCTCAAATGTCTCGCGGTTATTGATGGACTTCACTTTTAAGATTTTAATTTAATTAATTAATTAGAAAGAGATCTAAACAGCTTAGGCTACTGACTCAAATTCATCAGCCTTAAAAGTCAACAGATCCAATAGACCCAAACGGCCGACTGCACTAACTGATTAGTAGCTAGTATAAACAGGACATCAGCTAGCCTTTGCCATTTCAAAAAAAAAAACACCTTGACTCGAATAGACGTTAGTTGAGATCGAATCGAAATGAGTCCGCCTTATATTTGATCCCGGCTTAGTTTGAACCTTAGTTCTATTTCGCTTTGACTGATAATATAGATGCCGTTCATGATGCCGCTAAAGCTAAGTAGTAGTTTAGTCTAGTCTAGTTTAGTATCTTCCCTTCGCTTGGATAGTTACTATCAAAACCTCGAGGTCAGGCCTGTCATACATATACATACAGACATCTCCACTTCCCAATCCCGATTCCGGTTCCCGCACGAGCTCGCTCGCTCGTCCGAAATGCGCAGCATTCAAAGGTTCCTAAACGAACCAGTCATCTCCCTTACTCATGACCGCCCTCTCTCTTCAGCTCCCCATTGGAAATATAATATGCATCACCGGATCTCGCGAGCTCCTTCAAAAAATCCATAAAAAAATGAGTAAAAAGCGTATACGGACAAAAGTCGTGAAGGACGTACGAAAATGAATCCGTTGAGGATTTCTCACTAGTATAGTGTCGGGTAGATGAGAAAAGAATACTAGCTTTATAATTAGTGTTAACTTAGTACCTAGTTCTCGTACCTTTGATCCCGTCTACAGATGGTTCGGAATAGTCCTAGCCAGTTCCCTCGACTCGACTCGACTCGATCTCCACCGGGACCCGCCCTTTTCCCATCCACCCATCCATCGCATCTGCATCCTCTAAAAGACCAGAATAATTGCGAGCGAGAGGAAGCAAGAAAACCCACATTGCCCACCATCTCTGTCCCGCACCCGCGGTTCCAGTAAACCTTCCCCAAAATCATTCCCACCCTTCCCACTAACCTCGTACTCCGCACAAAGTAGCTTGGAGAGAGAGAAAAAAAAAGCCGTTTTTTCCAAGCCACTTCCTTGTTTCCACCACCCCCTTCCCCCATTTTCAAAAAGAAAAAAGAAACTTGACAAGTTAAAGTTGGAGATTTTATTCGATATCTTAACTGTTTTTAATTCGAATTCTTGAAGGAGGGTTGGGGTTCCCACACCACCATCTCGGCTTCTATGGACGTTCAATGCAATCGCGAGTACATGTATCTGTATACGTAGATGAATAAAAAAAACCGGCGTTAATTATAATATTTTAACAAAACGAAACAAAAAACCTTAACTTTTCTTTTCGAACTAAAGATTGTAAGACATAGAAAGGCTAAGTAGATATCAAAACGGCCGTTTGGGTTCCTCGTCATACATGCATACATAGATATTTATGTATGTATAGAGGCAGGTACTTATATCAAGTACCTCCATACTTCACAAGGTACCTACATCTGCATCCATATATTAAACTCCATATTTGCTTCTTCCCAAGCTTCAATAGCTGTTAGAAGACCCGCAAGAAATAGATAGTAGATAGATATACAAAAGAAATCCCCACTTACTTCGCTTTCTCTAACCGGGGAAAGCCTGTATATTCCGTCCGTACGTATTAACTAATCTTCTTCATGATCGAATAAAGATTATAGGACAGTTTATCGTCACATGTTGCGAATATCACTTCTTGAAATCTACGTAGTAAGGATACTTACTTACTTATATACATACATCCAATGCGATGTCCAATAGGAAGCACCGCGCAAAGACGCAGTTTTGGTTAGCATGAAGCTTCTTAACTAGTAAAAGTCCACAAGAGGGCTTTGGGATTGGCCTTCGTGCGTTTCCCGAGCTTGATAGAAGATATTTTGACTAACCTATTAGATGTTTGTATCGTGAATTTGATATTATATTCATTCTGATCATTTAGGATGGATTAATTCTCTGTTCATATCATCATACAGGACATACACAACCTATGATCATAAATATAAATATCAAGAGAAAAGAGAGAGGAAAGCCAAGAGTTGTGGTTTAAAGTGCTCACAATCTGCAGCAGCAGCATGCAGAGACAGACACACATCACAAACCCTTCTGCCTTGCATATTCCGGTACCGATCATGGATTGATTTTCACACTTTCTGTCTTCTCTTTCCCTGGCAAAAAAAAAAAAAAAAAAAAAAAAAAAACAATCAATGCAATCTCGAAATAGCTTAACCCACTTCCTTACATTACATTACATCCTTACATCCTGCTGCTGCTTGTCCTGTCAAAGCGGAAAAAGAGGGGCAAAATGTGATAAGGAGGTAAGGCATGAAGATATTTTATTTTATTTTATCTAGCTTTTTTTTTCCCATGTGCTTCGTTCTAGCCCCTCCTCTTCAACGGTCTGCAACACATATGTACATTCCTTTGAAGTTCTTATGATCCTTATATTGATATTGATCTGGCATGGTATTGTTCTTTATATGACAATTCCTCACTTTCTTGAAATCCGATGTTGAGGGAATTGCCATTCTTTGTTCCAAATAGTGATATCAAACTGCACGGGATCAGTCGATTTGGACTTTCTTCTATAGACCGAGCCATTGCGCCTTGCCCCTTAGTAATCCGCCCAAAGGTTGCATATTTGATGGGTCCGAAAGACCCGGTCCCGGTCGATGTCTTTGATATCCACACTATTCCCAAATCTGCAGTTGATCAACTTCACATTTTCTTTCTCCACAAAAAGGCCTTAAGTCTTCTTGGCCTTGCGCAGTTGTAATCAACCGTGACGAGGGCTTTCTAAAACGTAATCGCTTCTCATCGCTTGTATTCGCTTCCAACCGCACATCGCTCCACTACACCCTTCCAACAAATCTCCAACGTTCCTCCAACGTCGGTTAATGGCTCACAGACACCCTCCCCAAAGAGCTAGTAGAGTAGATATGTACATACATACATATTGACCATGCTGTTGCTCTCCCTTTTTACCGTCTCTGTTGGCCCCTTCTCATGATATTCCTCCTCACTTTCCATTCTTTAGCACCCTTGCCCGTCACTTCACCGCCATCCACAAAGTCCAAATAGGGCATCTTATCCACCCCTCCACCACTTCCCGTGCCTCTCCGTCCCTTCTGCCCTGCCCTCCCATCCCTCCAGTCCCACATCAAATAAACCGGCATCTCATCTCTACCCCTACACAGCAAAATCCTGTACCCATCCTCCAAGTATCCGTTGATTTCATCTTCATGCATTGGCGTCAAAAGCTGGAGCTCCCCGTTGCCTTCGTCAACACCTCTAACAATCGCCAACCCGGCTGTCACCGTTCCTTCAGCCGGTAAAAGTCCGCTCGTGCCGTCGAATTGGTTCGCGGGGATATACGGTGGTGTTACATCGTTGTTTTCACCATACACATCCTCGAGATACCGGATTGCTGGATGTTCCCTATCATCCTTCTTGACCATTTTTACGGAAACAATTGTTGCGTTTAATCCAGTGAATATGAGATCCGGTGCAATACCGGTATCTAAAATCGTAATCCCATGAATAACCTTCGCCGCACCTTTGTAAACCGCAATTAATGGTGGTATCGCCGTCAAATGTTTCTCGAAATCGAATGAAGGCGAGCTGCTGCCGTTGCTGTCGCCGCTGACCTTGGACCGCTGATGAAAATATGCAATAGTTTGTAATATCCTCAAGTCCGCCGGCGTAAACTGCTGGCTACCGGGAATATTCCCAACTGCATTTCCGGTACCCGCAGCTTCCAGCAGATGCCGCTTGACCCCCTTACCCTCCGGTAATATCTCTGCGAATACCCCATCTACCTCCCCAAGACCCACCACATCAGTCGGCTCACAGACCGCAATTAACTCCTGTAGTAGTTCCCGTCCCATACCCTTGATCCAGCCGCACGTATTAACGATCAATGTCAACTTCTCGCCTTGCTCCACTAGTCTCCTGTACTCCCTCACTAAATCCGCTGCACAACGTAAGTAATACTTTGGATCCTCGCGTGGAGAAATATAGCCCACATGATGCTGCCGTACTACCTCTGTAGACCCAAAGGTAGCGAATGAGGGAGCTACAACGGGAGATGTGATCTTGTGTAATGAGAGTATGCATGGCGGTGTAAAGCTTGGTTGGCCGGGGTCGAGGTCGAGGTAGGCTACTGCGGATTGTTGTGAGTTTGTTAGTAGCGTGTTAAGGAGGTACCGGCCGAAGGTGGATTTGCCGACGGATTTTCCGCCTATGATAAATATGGATTTGGGGGATTGCTTTGTAGAGGAGAGGGTGGTGATTGTTGGCTGCCAGGAGGGGGGTATGGTGAGAACCGGTGTAGGTTGAATCGCCGTGAGAATCTATCTTGAATGATTAGAAAGCTTATTGGGGAAACATATAGCTAGTCGACCAGGTGAAAATACCGGTGTAAATGAATCAGCTGCTTTCGATTTAACAACAGTACTGGTTAATGGCGGTTTCCATATCCTATCGAAACGAGGACATATCCTTCCAACATCGTTTAATCCACTCTGTGTACTATGTAGACTAAATATCGCATCATATTCCCCATCTTTCCGAGCTGGCTTTTCGACTTTCCGCTTTTTCGATTTCGGGGCGCATTCGATCACGGGTAAAGCTTGAGTGGAAGGCGCAATAACGTCGATAGAAGCCGATGTTTCGAGAATAGCGCCGTATATAGATATATTGCCGCTTATAACAGATACCCTGTATTCGCCTTGAATAACAAAAGTCTGATAGCAATATTTAGCATCCATTTCATAGTCTTATAGATCAATGCGTAGATATATCTTCCATACCTCCCCACGGCGCAGCTTTACCGTTGTTTCCAACGTCTGCGTATCATACCCATGATTCTCCTCCGTCTGTACAAAATTCGAAACCTGTCTGATCCCGATCATTAGCCACATGTCCTAGTAAAGGAATACCAGTGCATATACATGCTGCTTTTTTTACCGTGGTATGTCGATATCTGTGTCCCCAGCGGAATCTATTGTCTCCTTGGGAGGTATCGCAGACGGACTCCGTGATTTTAATGGTGTCGAAGGACCGGATATGTCCTTACTATGTAGAACCGGTGCGGCTTCTGCGCCCGGTGTAATGGATGGTGAATCGCCATTGGGGGTTGGGTTTGAGGGTTCTGCTTGTGCTGCTAACTGTTGCTGTCGCAGACGTCTGGCGGCGAGCGCGCTGAGTGGTGCTGGGGAATGGAATTTAGTGAATTGATCAGAAGTGGGTAGTGAAGGTGTTTCGTACCTTTGACTTTACTATCGCTCGTTCTTTTCGACATTTTCGTAAGATGGTGTTTTGAGGAGGTTGTGAATTGGGATCGGGAAGAAATTCGTGCCGAGGCCATGCATCCCACGCGATGCAGACAAGGAAGCGAACGAAAGAAAAAAAAGTTTACACCTCGAAAAAGCGAACCTTCTCAACTTAACAATACTAGTACCGACGAAACAAAAACCCACCCAGCCAGCACAATGCCCTCGAAATCAAGTTCAAAGTCTATGACAACGTCGACGGCAAAATCGCTGAAACAGTCCAAATCCAAGCCGGTGAAATCTTCGGAATATGTAGACGATTCCGACCTTGATGACGATGAACCGATGATGGATGCGCCGCCCGCGAAAGCGACTCCAAAGGCGACGGAGAAGACTTCGAAGAAGAGGAATAGGGATGGGTCTGAGAAGGTCAATGGAGCTGGGAGCGGTTTATCTAAGAAGGGGAAGGATAGCGCTGCAGATTCTAGCTCGAAGACCCTGAAGGATAAGAAGAAGGCCAGCAAGAAGATCGTGGAAGTTGTGGAAGAGTCGAGCGAAGAGTATGCTGCCCGCTTTTACCTTTCAGTTGTCGCATAATCATACTTATCGAATATCTTCAGGGAATCCAAATCTGAAGCCTCAGAGGAAGAATCGTCAGATAAAGAAGACGACGAGGAGAGCCAGAGCGAAAGCGAAGCCTCAGAGCCAGCGAAGACCTCAAATACCACTCAGTTCAAACTACCACTAGATAAAGATGTCCCACCCGGATTCACACCGCTCGATATAACATCCACAGGCTCTATCCCGTCGTCCTTGGGTGGGAAGCAAATCTTTCTATTTACAGCTCCCTCCAAATTCAAGTTCTCGGACGTCAAGAAGATCAAGCTTCACAGCGGGTTAGAAGGCGAGACTATTGAATCAGATGATGTCAAGTTCACCATACGACGATCGATGGACACGGTCAGTTCTAGTATGAAGGTTATGGTCCCTAAACAAGGGAAGAAAGGATACCAGCTAGGTACTTTATCATTCCAGAATTACGGTTGAGATGATATTCTAACGATAGACCCCTTAGCATCTGTCGCACCAACCGCTCAATACTTAATAACAGAGGCACCACCATCTGGGCGAATGAAAGTTGGAGAACAAGGATTACCACCTTCACCTCGGAAACAACCAGATGGATTAAAGATGCGGTTTATGCCAGCAGGATACGGAGAAGAATCCGACTACAATATCAACGAAGCTGTGTTACCACGTAGAGACCTTGTCGCAAATGGGGATAATGATGTGGTTATGGATGAAGCTGAGCCTGTTATTGTAACACCAAAGAAGTCTAGCAAGAGCAAAGAACAAGTCGTGGAGACACCGAAGGAGAAGAAATCGAAGAAATCGAAGGCAGTAGAGGAAGTTGTAACAATTGAGGAGGATGCGCATGAAGAAGAGGCCGAGAAGAAGAAGTCGAAAAAGGATAAGAGTAGGGATGAGGACGGGAAGAAGAAGAAGAAGGAAAAGAAGAGTAAGCACGACGAGGAAGGCAAGAAAGAGAAGAAGAAGCATAAGAAGGAGAAGGCCGAAGCTTGATTGTTACAGTAAACACTACGTCAACGGCATTACAGCGATATTTCTACCAATATAAGCACCAATATCTAGAGTATCCTCATTAATTCGTCGTGGGTATCATCGTATATGTACAGACAGCTATCCTCGTGAAATGACTTTTGGTGTGATTAAAAATGTTGAACTAGGTATCGACATGCTTAGTATTCAGAGTTAACAAACTATTTCTGCTGCGCCTGCGCTTGCTGTTGCTGTTGCTGCTGAATTTGAATCTGCATTATCTCCGACTTCTTCTTCTCGCTGGCCTCTGAAAACTCGGCAATCTGCCCCTCTATTCGCTTTCTGTCATTGAAATGATTTATTTAGTATCCAAAGTTGAGTCGGCTGCACTGTGTACTTGTGAGGAGACTTACATTTCCTTCTCAATGAAGTCTAACCGCTTATCAACATTCATAACCGCCTCGTCCTTATCCTGCTTTATCAAAGTAGGTCCGATGAGCTTGTAGATATTTGCGTCCGAATCAAGTGTTTTGAATTCCTAGTCACACTTTATCAGTACCGATAAATACAAAGTCGATGTTTTCGAGTGAATCAGCGGATAATGGTACCTTCTGAACGGCCTGGTTCTCCGAAAGCTGAGCATCTAGCTTCTGACGGGCTTCAATAACATCCTGGAGCTCTAAACAATTATTAGCCGTAGTGAT
Organism: Arthrobotrys conoides; assembly: GCA_036971725.1. Lineage (NCBI taxonomy): Eukaryota > Fungi > Ascomycota > Orbiliomycetes > Orbiliales > Orbiliaceae > Arthrobotrys > Arthrobotrys conoides. The sequence goes on along the minus strand of JAVHJM010000003.1, from coordinate 1,973,447 downwards.
CACAAACACGGTAGTTGGTTGTGCATGGTGGGGCTTGTTACATACTCTTCTGGAGATCTGAAAACTCGTCGGACAACTGCTGTACATTCGCCATCCTTGATATACCTTCTCCTTCCAACAATAATAAAGCTCTTGAGTATAATAGCGAGTATACCAGCAAGCCCGTCCGTAGTATTAGTAGTAGTAGTCGAGAAGGAAGGTGATGGTGGATGGTCAGCTGCTTTGCAAGATCTTGATAATTGCAAAAGTGGGATTATATTTTGGGCGGGCCAAGCGAAACGAACCAGCTCGAAACCTTGATTGCCATTTTGTTCTTAGTCCTGTTGGCTAACTACCCCATGTGCTCTTCGTCAACGACAAACCCCCCTCTCAAAAGGTCCACCGTTTCTCTCCCACCCTCGTCTTTCTGCAGAGAGAACCACAAGAAGCAGAATTACGTATCTCACACGGCAGCCTGGATCTACGGCAGGATTTCTTTGCGACCTTAATCGAGTTCTTCTTCCCCCGTTCCGACCTGCGTGCGTGTGTGTCTTTGTGTGTGTTTTAGCGGCTTCTGACGACAACATCGACATACCCATCCTTCCACTTCTAAAATCCGATAACTTTCGTGCCATCTCCCATCCATCAGCTCCAAATACACGATACCTTACTTTACAACCATGGCGACTACGGACTTTCTCGGCAGGGCGATAGAAACCGTCAAGAAGGCCATTGAGGACGATACCGCTCAGAACTACGAGAAAGCTTACCAGGGCTACTATGACTCTCTCAACCTCTTCATGCTAGCTCTGAAATGTACAAAAACTACCCTTCCGTCATCCGCCGAAAATCTCCAAAACAGATCCACTAACAAAATCATTACTCTAAAACAGGGGAGAAGAATCCAAAGTCCAAAGAATTAATCCGCCAGAAAGCCACTGAGTACATGGAACGCGCTGAGAAACTCAAAACCCACCTCGCGGACGACTCCAATAAGAAGAAACCGAAAGCGATAGGTGCGAACGGGAAGGAATCCGGTGCCGGAGGGAAAGGGAAAGGCGACGAAGATGACCTCGATACCGATTCTAAGAAGCTTAGAGGCGCATTATCCGGTGCGATTTTGACTGAGAAGCCGAATATTCGATGGGAGGATGTTGCTGGTTTGGAACAGGCCAAGGAGGCCCTGAAAGAAGCTGTTATATTACCTATCAAGTTCCCACATCTGTTTACAGGCAAGAGGAAGCCGTGGAAGGGTATCTTACTGTACGGGCCTCCGGGTACCGGTAAGAGTTATCTGGCGAAGGCAGTGGCGACGGAGGCGAATAGCACTTTCTTCTCCGTGAGCAGTAGTGACTTGGTGAGCAAGTGGATGGGAGAGTCGGAGAGGTAAGTACTAGATTTGTGACATGTTGCGACTGCATTTAGCTACGAAGCTGACTTTAAAACACTTTAGGCTCGTCAAACAGTTATTTAGCATGGCAAGAGAGAATAAACCGTCAATTATTTTCATTGATGAGCTCGACGCCCTTTGTGGAAACCGAGGCGAAGGAGAATCAGAAGCGAGCAGAAGAATAAAAACAGAAATGTTGGTGCAGATGGATGGTGTGGGTCATGATTCAACCGGTGTACTAGTCCTTGGGGCTACAAATATTCCATGGCAATTGGATGGTGCTATTCGTAGACGGTAAACTTTCACTTCATCTGATATAACAGTAATGATCCTAACAAAGCTATCCTAGTTTCCAACGAAGAATACACATCGCCCTACCCGATGCCGCATCCCGCCAGCGAATGTTCCAAATCTCCGTCGGCTCAACTCCTTGCGAACTAGGACCTCAAGACTACCGACAACTTGGTAAAATCTCCGAAGGTTACTCTGGTTCCGATATCAGTATTGCAGTGAATGACGCCTTGATGCAGCCTATTCGCAAAATTCAAATGGCGACACACTACAAGTGGATCGATGTACCAGAAAAGATGAAGGATGAGAACGACAATAGAGAGGAAATAGTGGTTAAAAGGAAGCTTACACCATGCAGTCCTGGCGATAAAGGAGCTATGGAGATGACATGGGTGGACGTGAAGAGTGAAGATCTAGCGGAGCCCCCATTGACACTCAAAGACTTCGTGAAGGCTGTACAAAGTAGCAGACCGACTGTCAGTCAAGAAGATGTCAAGAAGAGTAATGATTGGACTGCGGAGTTTGGTAGTGAGGGCGCATAGGTGTAGATATAGCCCCCCCTCCCTTTTGGTTGCGTTTTTATGCTATCTCGTGCGTTTTTTTATATTGTTTTTGGATGACCCTTTTTTTTGTTCGCGTTTACTTTGGCGATAATCTTTTACAGGCCCATGTGCATCATGTTATATTATTACACCATGTTCATTCTTAAGGATATCCCTAGGTTGGTTATGGGGTTCGAGTCTTTGTTTTTTTTTTTCCTTTCTTCTGTTAATCGGAGAAGGTTGGCGGGCTACGTTCGGATGGGTAAGGTGGGGTTGGTGGGGAAGAAAGCCGAACACAACCTTTTACAACAGTACTTTTTATGTCAAATCAAACTTATAATTTCTTCAAGCCCGTGATATCATATGACCTTGTATCATTGCGGTCTCGGAGCGCGGCCTTCGAATAATTCGATTACATGTCTGAATTTCCATTTTATAACCGCGTTAGCCGGTGACGAGTGCATGCAGGGTCTCGTTCCGATGCTAGCCGGTTCAAGAAAGTGCGACTCCGAAGACCAGCGCCGGAATCTGGGGTAGCTCCGATGCATGCGGTCTGCCCATCTAAAATATAAGCCTCGGGCTAGTCTACGCAATAGCCAATATCATTTTGAAGACGGATATGCTATTCTATCTTCTTTCTTTCTGAATTTCATTCTTCTTTTTCTAGCGATATCGGATATATCATTATTAATCCATCTTAGACTTCGAGGTCCATATTCTCTACACTTGGTAGACGACATTGATTTGTTCGGACGCTAATCTTAATTAAACCCCCACAATGGTGTCGACGGAGTTATTATGCAGAACGACTCGGGCATTCGCCTCGAGATCTTTACTCAAGGTACTTCTCCGCGAACTCATATCCCAAATCATATAAATAATTTACTTACCAGTATATACCGTCAATTCCAGCGAAACATCCTCTACTCCTCTCTCAGAACCTTCACCACAACGCAGAGTTATAGAGGGGTAGATAAAGGTAACAGATTGCCCCTCCTCGTCCTCAATTAATTGAGTACAAAAAGCAGCGTTACTTAACACCTCTGTAATTCAAACCACAGTCTGCGCATCCGCCGAAGAAGCCATCAAAGATGTGAAATCCGGATCAACAATACTAGTAGGCGGTTTCGGACTCTGCGGTGTTCCGGATTCATTGATCAATGAGCTCGAGAAGAGACCGGATATTAAGGATATAACAGCGGTATCGAATAATGCGGGAACCGATGGGAAGGGACTGGGGAAGTTATTGGCTTCCGGACAGATTCGGAAGATGATTGCTAGCTATGTTGGAGAAAATGTAAGGCTTTTTTCTCAATGGGTTTTGCTGATGGTTTTGGGTGGAGAGGAAGGAGGGGAAAGAATGGCTAATTGATGTTATGATTTGGGTAGAAAATATTCGAGAAGAAGTATCTTTCTGGAGAGATTGAATTGGAGTTGACGCCTCAGGGAACATTGGCTGAGAGATGTCGAGCTGCTGGTGCTGGTATGTTACTATCTACTCCATAGATACTTAAGTAATCAATTGATCCGCAGTAATATACTAACAGAGTTTGAATATCACAGGTATCCCCGCATTCTTCACCCCAGCCGGCTACGGAACATGGCGTCAAACCGGCGAACTCCCCGTAAAATACAACCCAGACGGCACCGTCGCCGTCTACTCCCCGGTCAAAGAAACCAGAGTTTTCAACGGTAAAACATTCATCATGGAAGAAGCCATCAACGCCGACTTTGCATTCGTAAAAGCATGGAAGGCGGATAAACTCGGTAACGCACAGTTCCGTCTTGCAGCTCAGAACTTCAATGGAGCTATGGGCCGAGGCGCCAAGAATACCATTGTTGAAGCTGAGGAGATTGTTGACGTTGGGGTTATTGAGCCTGCGATGGTGGATTTACCGGGTGTTTATGTTAGTAAGGTGATTAAGAGTACGGCTAGCAAGGAGATTGAGAAGTTCACATATGCGAAGACTGAAGAGGAGGTTAAGGAGGCTGTTACGGGTGGTGGTGGTGGATCGAAGAGGGAGAAGATTGTGAAGAGGGCCGCGAAGGAGTTCCAGAATGGGTATGTATCATTTGAAAATGGAATTATTGAGCATATCGATTAACGACTGCCGGCAGTATGTTCGCGAACTTGGGTATTGGAATGCCAATGCTGGCCCCAACTTTTGTGGATCCCAATACTTCGGTCACACTACAATCTGAGAATGGTATCTTGGGTTTGGGCCCGTATCCTCAACAGGGGAAGGCGGATCCGGATCTTAGTAAGTCATTCAAATCTGATACCGTATATACAAAAACTAATACATTATCTAGTCAACGCCGGAAAGGAAACCGTCACTCTTAACGCTGGAGCATCCGTATTCGGTACGTTAACATCAACTTATCCCGAACAAAAGTCCAATGAGAGACTAATCGTATCATCTAGGATCGGACGAGTCATTCGGTATGATCCGATCTGGTAAGATCAATCTCACTATGCTCGGTGCCATGCAAGTGAACGAGTACGGTGATCTTGCGAACTGGGCTTTGCCCGGTAAGATCAAGGGAATGGGGGGTGCTATGGACCTTGTCGCCAATCCAGAGAAGACAAGAGTCATTGTTCTCACAGAGCATACTGATAAGAGGGGCGGCGCAAAGATCGTTAAGAGTAAGTTATGACCCTCTTAGAAATTCAATATACTACCATTTACTAATAAATTGGGGATTTTAGAATGCACTTTCCCTCTTACCGGAAAGGGTTGTGTTAGCAGAATTATTACAGAATTGGTATATATAATCCAATCCTTATTATGCAGATTAATTGGATAGCTCGACTAACTGAATATCATTATAGGCCGTCTTTGACGTTGATTTCAGGGAAGGACTAACTCTCATTGAAATTGCCGAAGGCACATCCGTCGAGCACCTAAGGACGGTAACCGAACCGGAGTTCAAGGTTTCGGATAACCTCAAGACGTTCTAGACCTTTTCCCCTCTCATAACCATCCCATCCTCTTTATCGCACCTTATCAAAAACTCAAGCTAGCTAGATGTATGAGCCTGCTTCAAGAAGAGACAATATACCTTATCTCCCTTTCTCATGTGTACGTACTATGTTTAAATTATATCCGAAGATATCCATAAATAAAAATACCAATCATATCGCACCATACCAATTTCTGCGTTGACCATGTGGTAGAAAATCTGCAGATCGCTTGTGTACTAAAAAAAAGTTCGGCAATATAAATTTCGATCTTCGAGTTTCTCCCACAACGAACCCTTCTCTCTTCACCATCTTCACCATCTTCACCATCTTCACACTCTCACTTTCTCACAGAAAAAAAAACAATGGCATTAAAACGACCCCCAGAGGTCGATCTAATGACCCTCCCGACGAGCCCTTCACCTTCATTACCCACCGCAATCACAAACGACGATGAAATCGTTGAACTATCGTTACCCAAGAAACCGCGGATTCAATTCAATCGCGAGGAATTCAAGATTAACCCGGACGGGGTTTTGGCTGGAGCTACTGATCGTACGTGTCCATTCTATCACCACCACCTCTTTCTATCTCAGAATATATATTCGCATATCATTGTGCCTTTCCTTCTTTTTTTTTTTTTTTTTTTGGAGTCCGTATTTATAAAAACAATTGGCTCGAGTACTGATTACCCTCCAAGTAAGGAACAGGCTAGCTGCATTCTTACCGTCATTAAAAGCCGCCGATGAACAACTTGAAAAAGAAAAACTCGCGGGGAGGATAGCGGATCGTAGGATCGAGATCGATAGCGATAGCGACAGTAGTAGCGACGGCGGCGATTCCGAGGAAGGGTCGGATAGCGAAGACGGTGATGACGACGATGACATGTCGGATGACATTGTATCCGCACAGCCGTCGCTACCACCGAATACTATCGCGGAGGTTTTGATCACAAACCTATTGAGTCCGCAACAGATACCCGCTGAAGATGGGGAGGATGCGAATATACCGTCGTCCTCGTTACCTAAGAAGTCGAAGAAGCGGAATAAGAATAAACAACCTTATATCGAGATGGTAAGTTATTTTATTTTTATTTTTTTATTTTTATTTTTTTTTGTTCACAGGGCATACTATCTACAACATGATGACATTTACCGCTTAAACCCAGCTCACTCTGAGCTACCCCTTCCCCATAATAATATAAAGAGGGAACGGGGGGATGAAGCGAACCGCGAAGAATTCGAATCTGATTGTTTACCAACCCCTCTTTATTCCTCACATGATTTTCAACAAAAAAGTTGTTTGATGGAATAATCATTCGCTAACACGATCTGTGTTTTCAAAAAAGAATCTCGGCCTAGGTGTCCTCGAAGAACTAAAACCTTCGTCCGCCAGCGATGATAAAGAAATCAATGAACGAAGAGAGTTGATCGATCGTATTTATGAATTACGGAGGCTTCAGGAAGCAAGGGAAGAAAATAGTGATGGAGACCAGATGGATGGGATGGTCATCACTGAGGACACAAAGAAGAAGGTCGTCATTGAAGAATTGGAGTGAAACTCCAAACAGATCTGAAGAAAAAAAACTACTACAATATTGAGCGAGGTGTAAGATAGATATATAGCTATTGCTTTATCTGTATAATGGGCGGTGTTCCGGTGGCATTGGTTTCTAGACGGGCAAGAAGGGCTTGCATGTCAATGTACTTTTAGATAGGTGCGGGGATTTGGGGACTACGACTATTACTTTCTATATGAACCACGAGGTTTCTTACGAATATGATGAATAATTTCCAGGAGTTTTGAGGTGTCTAGCCTTTCCATTTTAATTTGAGTTAGGAGGGTAACAGGTGCTTCTGGTGAATTGTGTAGGGTGTTTCGGTGGGGATAGGGCTATTGACAAGCAACACGAAAGCCTTGTTGCATTTTGCTTTCGCTCGCTCTTGAAATCGGGGTAAAATGTGTGATGGATGGCAGAGTTAGGAAGTAATAATGACGGTAAAAGGTAGTGAGGGTAACGGCAATACAACGGGGAAACAAGGGCAGTGTATCGCGAGATAACCTTTGCTTAAAGGTTACTCAAAAATACGATACCAGAGATGAAAATATTTCAAGCAATTAAAACGACAAAGGATGATCAAGTCAAGTCGACTCAATGTATGACGAGTGAGTATACAAACGGCCAAATTACCAAACAGACAATAGAAGGCTTATTAATCTATTCGCTTTTAGAGATCCATTTAGATCACCGGAAAGCTTTCGATCATAACAACTTCTGATAGTGCTGCTCGTATCTTGGCATTTCGTGCTCAATCATAACTCGAAGTAGCTTACGCACTTTGTCAACGTCCTGCAAAAACTTCCAACCCGGCTGACCCATCTTTGCTGATTGGAAATAAACAAAGATGTCTCCATGGGGTTTGCGCTTCGAAGAAACTTGCTTCACGTAAGCTTGGTTAGCTTTGTTGAAACTCTTCTCAAGAAATCCCAGCTGTCTGTTGAAAGACTTCGGGATACGAATTTTGAGGAATCCAGGCTTTTTGATGTTATCCGATTCTTGAAAGATCATTTCCTTAAGGAGGAGATGGTAGGATCGGACGATGCCAACGAACAATGGACGCAAGGCTTCGGCGTCAGGGATAAATAGATGTTGGGAACGTTCCTTCGGGACATCCGGATAGAGCGCGTGAACTTGAATACCGGAATTGGTATTCTCGGCCATTGTTTTGATCCTGGAGATGGCAACATCGACGAATAGGTTTTTCTCCATGTGAGTCAACATACTACTCTCGGAACCGGACTCCTTGAATTCAAACTTGCACTTCTTTCCCGTGGTGTGCTTGAGGAAAGAAGAGAAGTACCCAAAGTTCTCTTGACACCCATCACCGGGACACTTGAATGGGTTGGTTTCGATATTCTTTCCTTCAAAGATACGTTTAAGGATTCCCTTACGATCTTTAAAGAGCAGGTACTCGGCGCCTTGGTGAACAGCAAAGCAGCGAATCACGTCGGACTGGTCGATCGAAGATCCACAAACCCCAGATTCAAGATGAGAGTACATGTCTCCGACATTGTGGAACTCGAGATGGCATCGACCGATACACTGGATAACACCAGCGGTCTTAATGTGATCGCTCTCGTGCTACAACTCAGTCAAAACCAAAATCAGTACAGCTCTTTGTGGATAATATTTCCGATAAGAGAAACCGAGTTATACGTACCTTCTTACGTTCTTCTTCGCTCTTCTGGTGCTGGTGGCATCTACTGCAGGCGTGGTATGTCACAAGGTGCTTATCCCAATAACGCTTTTCGTACCAGCAGTTACATCCCCGACATTCATATCGATGCTTTGTTTGCTTCCAATGGGCCTCTTGCAATTTGGCCTGCGGGGCATTGAACAAGCAGGCACCGGTACCGCAGGGCCAATGAGAAAGTCCTTGTTGCAAGTGAATTTGGCGGTCCTCTGGAGTCTTAAAGGTCGCCTCACACCTAGAACACCAGAGATCTGGACAAACTGCCTTGAAGTGTGCACTGGCTTCTTCGACGGATGAGAAGTGGAGCTTGCACTTGTAGCAGCGATCCCAACTGGATTTTTTGGGTGCATCGTTAGCTACTAGATATGAAAGGGCTGGGTTCTTGGGAAGGAGGAGGCTATCATCGAACGAGGAACTTACTGTTCGCCATCAAATTGGCTGTAGTACTCGTAGAGGTCGGCGTAGTTCTCTAAGTTTTCATTGGCTTCAGCACCAGAATGAAGGTTAGAACCATCCTCGGAGCCTCCAGGCGCTGTGGGGTCTGCAACAGAGCGAGAATCCATGTTTCAGGGAACCCGAGGGGACACAAATATGAAATATTTAAAGGGAGGCTTCGTTGATGTTTTATGTGTGGGCAAAGGAAAGGAAAGAAAAGATGTTTGATGAGAGAGTGAGGAGAAGAAAGGTTGCAGAGAAGAAGAAGTGGGTGTAAACAAAAGGTGGAAGTAGAGGTTAAATGGATGGGAAAGAATACAAAGGTGTTCTGGGTCGAGGTATCTATGGGAGTGTTTACATTATTTTGGTTGTCACGATGAAGAGCACTGGATATCAGAATCCAAACATACATAGCCAGCGGACTTCACGGAGGCACCAACTGGCCAAACATATGCATGAAAATGGTATGTAGGCCGCCACGAAGCGATCCATTGAGGAGTTGAAAGAGTTATTATATCTGATTACTCAATCTAGTATTGCACATTTCTGAGCTGGGTCTATAGACGCCTCCATTTGTGGCATTTGGGAACGAGACCAGTCTATAGGTAGTAGCTCTATGATGTATTTTTGATACTTATAAGCAGCACCGATACCTGTTAATATATACTGTTATACCTGCTCTGGCAGGTAATGCAAGACAGGTCTAAATTCGGTCGAACTATATGGCCTATAGCTAGACACACAATTCTATATTTTTATTATTGTGGTTTGCAATTACGACAGATCTAGAAGTAAAAACAATAAAAGAGAAGACTGAACATGATAGATGGCGGTAGATTTGTAGAAACCGTACTAATCTCATGCGGGTATATGAAGTTTACTAAGTCGTTTAACTAAGTAATCATAAGAGTCGACAGCGTACTCGATTTGGAAACATTCTACAATTATTAGATACTTATTAATTCGGGTGGATTGAAAAGTACAACCTGCAATGAAAAACTTGCATGGGAGGGGGATCCGGGATCTCTAACAGAGCGGGTTACGTATACATGATTACATAGCGATATATATATCCGACGCCGAACCTAACTGACTACCTAACGGAAGGAAAGAGTTCTTCAAGACTGCAGCGAGATAGCTGTATCGCTGCATAGGGAAAGTGCAAAGGGGAGCAGGAGAATATCGGAAATGCAAGACGGCAATGAGTTTCATCACAATGTATCCATATAACAACGTGTGTATTGTATATAGAAAATGTTGAAAAAGTAGGCACGGTTCCGGAAGTGGGAAAAAAACATACACCGGAGTACATTCATGATATCTGATAGGGAAGAAATAGGTAGGAACAAAGAAAATTTATTACAAGAATTCAATGGGGTAGCCTTTTGCTTTCTATCGGGAATCAGGCTACGACGAAAACCACTTTTGCGCAACAGGATGCCTTGAGACTGGGATCCCAGCTAGAATGGCTTGGGGATTAATCCCTGGTGTCTGCAAGAGTGCTTTCATGGATGCAACAACTCTCTCAGCTGTCTGACCACTCAAAGTGTCTGCGTCGAGCGCCTGGACAACAAGATCAAATACCTTTCCGGCCTGGGTGACAACGGCAGGATTTTTCCTAAGTGGGGAGAGCTTGTTGTTAGTATTAGCCAAATTAGGTCTCCTGGTGTTCCAACTTACTGATCAACTAATTCGGCTAGGAATGCATAGGCATATGGTGCAGCCTCTTCATCATTGATAACGGGGAGGGTGTCAATCCATGCTGTCGCAACAGCCTGAACGTCTCCAACTTTCGAGGAGTTTGAGTGTAGGATCTTAGCTATCGAGGCACAAGCGTTCTCGGTGGCATACACATGGTCCTCGACCCGGGCTTTAGGAAGCTGAGTAACTTGGAAAAGGGCGGGGAGAGCAGCGGCAACAAACTCAGCATAAACAGGGCCTCCTGACTTGGCGGCAATACCGATACCATAGGCAGCGGCTTGTCTGATAGCTGGGTTATCGTCTTGGAGGGAGTCCATGAGCGGCTTCAGGAAATACTCGCGATACTTCCAACTCTCCGCACCACAGAATTCGATACAGTCGTCAACGATGCACAAGGCCCACTGACGGTCACTAGCGTCTGGGCTGGCAATGAATCTTTGGTAAAGAGGAAGTAGAGGCTCGAAGCAAGGGAGGAAACGAACAGTTACACTCTTGAAGACGTTATGGAACGCCTTGTTCATATCGGCCAACAGTGTTTGGTCATCTTCCAAAGCATACAAAGTATCTTCGGAAAGCTCTTCACCTTCATCGAGTCCCTGTCTCTCCTCTTCACGCTGCTGAACACGCTTCAGATAATCTTCCAAAGTTGTCTTGCAAGCATTCGCAAACGCAACAAGATGCTGGTCCAAAAGGCAGTTTGGTCCAACGACCTCGACACACTCGTAGAAACAGCTGTATACCTCAGCAAGGGTATCAACTGCAGGCTCCGTATTCATCACTTCTAATATTTTGTTGACGGTAGGGCCCCAGATCGTTACCATTTTCTGAGATGTTTGGCCGGAAGCTTTCTTGACAGCATTAAGCAGTTGTGGAATGCATCGAGCGGATGCCGTTCGGACTGGGTCGTGGAAGAAGAACGACAAACCAGGCAAGGCAATTTGTTCTAGAACGCGGGCAACGTATGGCTCAAAGGCAGCTTCCAACTGTTGGGCGTATACGACGAGTAGTTCAATCGCCATATGTTTGTCGTCAAGTACGGAGGTCTTAATTCCGATGTACTTCCCACGAACGGGGACTAGCTCCCAACCCTCCTCCTGCTCCATTTGTTGAACCTCTTCTTCGTCTATAGGAAAAAATGATTAGCGGCAATGATGGTGTTTTTGTTTGAGAGGGAACCCACCATCCATCAACTGGACATCAGCCTTAGCACTAGCAAGTTCGAGTAAAGGAGGCATGACAGCGGGGAGGTATGGTAAGAAATCAGTTCCCATGACACGGCACATGCGGCCCCAACAATGCAAAAGATATTGACCCTGAGGATCATCCGGTTCGGTAACGCTCTCTAGTAGTGGGAATTAGTTGTGGTAATAGTGGGGATTATGGAGGTTTCTTCGTACGTTGAATTTTCCCGAGGATCTGCACGAGAGCAACGGCATCTTTCCCAACCTTTTCTTTTCCAACTGCAAGTGCTATTCGTAGAATAAAGGTCAGAAATATATTTTTTTAACAGGGGAATTAGGGGTGATGATAGGAACATACTAATCAAAGTAGCACACTCCATAGCTTTAGCACGGAGAAGCCTGGTATCCTTGGTCTGCTCTTGGCTCAAGGCGCTGAATAACAGCGGCATTAGATGATCGTAGTATCTTGCAAATGCTTGCTCAGCTGAGTCTGCAATGGTTGCGATCGTGGACAATGCCTGCTCTTGAACATATCGTTTTGGATTCCTAAGCAATTGCAATAGTGCTGTGAGGAGGCGATCGAGATATGGTTCCAAAATTTCCTTCTCCGCTTCTTCACAGAAGTTAACAAGCGCCGCAGCAGCATGGGATTGAACACTACGAAAGCAATCGTTAGATGTACTTCAGGATTGTGGGACGAGTATATGAGACCAATTCGTACCGTGGTTCAGCGGATCCCAGGACTGGGATAATATTGTCCATGACAACGGCATGATATTTCTCCTGCATAATTCCTGCGAAATCGGTGCTCATTTGACCAATCGCATTGCAACCAGCCCATTTTACTCGGGGGTGCTCATCTTTCAAAGAAGGCACAACAAGCTCCAAAACCTTATCCAATTCTGACAACATTAAGTCTCGACATCCTTCTGATATAGCGGAGATGGCCATTAAGGAGGCGTGTCGGTCTCTCCAGGATGCTGAGTTCATCATTCGAGGTAACCAGTTGAAAGTGGGCGGCAGGACAGTTTTACCGCCGAGCTTATTCGCTAATCGGTCCATGCACTGCTCACCAACAACATGATTCATATCACTCTCGTCGATATCAAGCTGTAATGTTTATTAGTTCGGGTTGGTTGGTTTGCTTTAATTCTGGCGAAATAAGCTACTCACATCATCAGAATCGTTCCACTCTGTAGCATCATCATCGTCCATGCCAATATCGGTCATAAGACTTAAACATTGTGTTACCATATCGGCAGTGTAATTGGGGTCTTTCCTGCACATCCCTGGGGCGTTATCCGCAAATGTAGCTAGTAACTCCAAAGCATTCTGTCTCGTCTGATCGCCCAGGTCTTTGTTCTGAACGCAGCTGACAGAAAACTTCACAAGCCCATTGAAAACAGCTTTGAACATCTTAGGTGCGATTTCGGCTAATTCTATTAGCGCCATGAAGGCCCTTGACAAGTTGTCGCTGTGATCCGGGTGTTGAAGCGGGACGAGGATGTTGAGCATGTCAGTGAGAAGTGCCGAGTATTGAAGTTGCTGGTTCTTTTTGATCGAGTGGAAGAAGGAGCTGAAAGCTTCCATAGCTGTGATACGAACTGAGACCGCATCATCACGGAAACCATCTTGGAAAACTGGCGAGACGGCCTGAAACTGATTTCCACCGATGACGGTTGGGGTTGTCGCAAAGATACGGAAGGCTCCCTCTCTGAGCGACGGGTCGGCCGATTTGCTAGCTTGGAATAGAGTGCCTAGAAGTTCAGGCCAGACTCGTTCTATACAGTTGACGGAGGTTGATTAGTGATAGCCCAACTTCCGGGGATTTCGGGCGTATTTCCCACATACCATCATCGTATATCTGTCGTGCGATATCGGCTATCGCATCACCAATTTTGTTTCGGACTTGATGGTCTGTTTCGTCGGCAAAGCACTGGATAAGAATATTCTGAACCCGTTGCTGGGTATCCCTATCTATGGAGATAAACAGGTCTCTCGGTTCTGGTTTCTTGACCGTCTTTGATGCCATACGCCGAAACAGAACAGCTGCAAATGACCGAGACTAGGATTTAGAGTTAGCATGGTGTATAATGGATAATACACAGCGCTAGGTGCCATGGGGAGAATGAAGGTTTGGCCGAGGATCAAGATGCCTTGTTTTCAAGCTCAGGTACCCCTAGAAGAGACAGGATTCCCGCTGCCTGAAAGCGGGATTGGACTACCAAGCCTGTAAAAACCCAAGCAGGACCACAAAGCAGACCCTCCCGAGACGGATCGAAGCGGTATAGCAGCCGAGTGGACGGGCTGTGTAACCAGAAAGTGGCTCAAAGGTGACTTACACTAGGATTGCTGTTGGTTCGAACAGTACTTAAACTGGCTAGTCCGTACATAAGCATCTCTGGACGCTGGCCGACCCATTCGTTCGCAAGAACTTCCTCAGCTCGAGATCGAGCTGCATTGTCCGAGCTGGTGAGGGCACCGAGCAGCTGCTCTAGTTCTGGAAGAATGGAAGCATCCGACATGTTGAGTGAGTTGTCGGTCTCGTCTCGGTAGGGAACGAGTGTTTACTGAATGATGGTGGGGGGAAGGATGGCGACGAAGAATGTGGCTCGACTCCGATAAGAGATTGAAAGGAGGGGTGGAGTCGATTGAATGGAGCTTTTGTTCGTTCGCGATAAAAAAAAATTGTTTGTTGTTACGCGAGGGGCACCTTTTGCAGATGGGGATTTTTGACCTGTCAGCTCGAATGGACGGACACGCACAGCCTGCAGCTGCAGCAGGCCGGAGAGTTGGATGGCCCAGTTGGAATTACCTCGCTCTCCTGCTGTAGAGAAAACCCGCGATGTTGGTAAGCTTGATATTCTTTGACGTGAAGGATATCTACCGGGGGAGCAAAGAAATGATTGTGAAAGAAGAGGGCGGACGGGGAGAGGAATGTTGGCTTTGGTTTGGCTTTGGCTTTGGTGGGGGAGATGTGTGTTTTGCGGGTAGTGCTGTTGATGGAGCTAAAATTCGAAGCTTTGCTGCTTTGCTCTGCTAGCTCCGCACATGCACAACAATAACAATGATCCCAAGATTGTCTGATAATAGGAAAAGAGTTTTCTTCAATAAAAATTAAATTGAAGATGCATATGTAGAAAGATAAATTCAATCAAGGTTCGAGTGATAGTAGAACTAACTCACTACCTCATTCCTATTCGACCGGCATGTGGCGAATAGGTAGTTCAGATGAAACCCTTTGATACTCAAATTAAGCTTACCTGTTAGAAAAGAAAAGAAAGGTAAAAAAAAATCAAATAACAACCCGGCCTGGAGGGGGGCTAGAAGGGCTAGCTCAAACAATGGAGGGGGGGGAAGAGGGAGGAGCTGGAGGATGAATTGAAGAGGAGGATAGATCTATATCTAGGACTAGGAGGAGCTGGTGTAGTTGAAGGTAGGAAGGTATGAACCCCAGTGCCCTATATCAGAACAATCGGGCTGAACGAAGAGGGGTTTTTCTTTGCATTGCATTGGCGAAGGAACCAGAAATTAATTTTATCAGAGACAAAAAGACAACTGCAACTTGCCTAACATCAAATTTTCGACAGGACTTTTACCATCGGTTGCAGATTGTACTGGATGCTTAACTTCTATTTGCGGAGTCGTGAAGCTGTCCTGCAGGCCGGCATGGCCAGGGGTACTTCCAGTCCAGATCATATTCGTTGGCTTCGCTGCGACCCATCCTCACTCCACTAGATGGGTGCTCCAGCTGGGCAAGCCACCGTATTGGTCGGATTTCAAAACCGTAGCTCAACGGGTTTCCGAGATATATCATCAATGGTACGTATTCATGCTTTTTGGGGCAATGGTCTAGTAGTACGTAGTGTACGAGACACGATAAAATATTAAATATAATATGTATAACAGAAATGTCAGTGACGACGACTCGTACGCGAGGCTCTTGTTTTTCCTATTAAAGAGTTTTGGGATCGATCCAAGACACAATCAATTCTGCAATCTGCCAGGAACTGTGCCTCCCACTTGCCTCAAGTCGCCGGCACATGTTCTGTTTGTATACATCAAAGCTTGTGGAGTCGATGCTGGCAGCGGGGTATTGATACATAGCCTGATCGGCCAAAACAGAACCCACCACAGAAAACCATCTAACTAGTCGAAATGCACCGAGGTGGGACCCGGCGCCAAAGTTGGAAAGTGCGGCCACACCAAACCCAGCTAGAAAACTACCAAAAGCTTGCAAGTAGGTCTCATGCTCAGCGGAGTGTCTGGTAATAGTGATAATAATGAAAGAGTCCATGAAATAAATAATATTTCGAAAGAGATATATCAAAATACATTTCTTGGTGATATTACATCCGCTAATTCTTTAACAGCCAAGCACACAGAAATCCAGCTGGAAACGACAAAGGAGAGTGACACAGAGAGAAAGTGGGAGAGGGTCATTATAAAAAACACAGATAATTTCATAGTATGTACCGGAGAAACAAAGAAAAGGGTCGCAAGCCTGCGTAGGCGGCTTCATCGCTAGCTTGCTGGGACAGTCTCTGCAATGCCGCTTGTAAGATTCTAGGGACGGAAACCTAGGTTAGTGTATCGGATATCATTGTAGTTGTAAACAAAAAGTAAATATGATTATATCATCTTGCAAGGACGGTTAGTCAGCGACTTCCAGACCTGCTAAACACAAAGACGATGATAATTGCAACAGCTAGAGTGGCAACAGCGCCTGGAAGCAACAGATCGTTAGGTACTCCGGGAATATGTTGTTTTTCACCAAGAAGTTCAGCCTGTCTCTGGAGTTTTAAAACTTCTTCAGCGGCTTCTAGTTTCTCGGTATCAACCGGAGCTGGGGGTGGAGGTGGAGGCAGGGGAATTTCGATATTTGGAGGATGGTCTGCATCATGGACGTAGATATCGACCTTGTCCTTGCCTTGCCGGCGGGCCAGGCTGATAGAATGGGTAAGATCATGATCTGTAGTAATTGAAACAGGGTCCATCTCGTCGTCGAGGTAGGATATCGCGAATCCCTGCTTATCAAGCTGGCCATCATCTGTTACAGTGGTTGGGCCACCAACTTGAGAAACTTCTCCGCCTAGTTTCTGAGTGACAGTGGCCACCAAACCAGCAAATCCGGCTGAAGGAGTAACAGCAAACCTGTGAACTCGACCAGATGGTGCCTTGAATTTGAATGTGAATGGGTTCTCCGAGAGTGACGGCATTTGCGAGGGGGTGAGCATGACTTGAGAGTGTGGCGGAGAATCGTCCCCGGCGTGGGATGCGGAATCGTTGGGTAGAACGGAGTGGGAGTGTGATGTTCCTGGTCGCTCGTATTGCGGATGCCTTAACATGCTTGGTGATTCGGACCCCATCATCGACATGTGGTGAGAGACGCTATCGGACACCACCGATTCGGAGTCGTTATCCATCGACAACCAAAATTTGTTCCAGGCTGGACCTTCGTTATCTGGTGTCTGCATGGTGTTGATTTGCTCCAAAGTCGCATAGGTGAGCTTCAGGACGTCGACCATGCCGACGATCTCGCCAGCCTCATTCATGACGGGGAGATTCAGGTAGTGACCGTCTAAGTATGCAATTAGTTTTTAAAACCCCGTGAAAGCGTCTCAAGTTAGGATCATACCGTGCATCTTTCGGAGAGCAGCTTGGATGCTCAAATCCATAGAGGCGAAATCTGGGTGGGGAGTCATCACACGGACGACGCTGCAAGTTGCGGGGTCAAGGCCTGGGGCGATGACACGAAGCACAACGTCCTTGCTAGTGAAAATACCAGTAATATTTCCTTGGTCCTGGACAAGAACAGCTGTAGTGTGATTTTCTTTCATTAGAGCAGCCGCCTCCCTGACGCTCGTTCTAACGTTTACAGTTGTAGGTGGGATGCCACTGAGAACGGTCTCGAGAGTTGGACCCGCCATTTTTGATCGCAAAGCCTCAACGTATTGAATTATTTGAGTAGGTTGAGCTCCACCAAGCTCCTGGACACCCTCCAATGCGTCGTAAAGTTTACGGGACATTGAGTATGACCTCTCAAGCTTCTCCATTGCCTCATAGAAGCATTTTGTGATATCCAAAACACCACTGATATCCTGGTTTTCATCCATGACGGGCAAGTGCCTGAATCCTTTTCTAACCATAAGATCCAAAGCATCGGTAGCCGAGGTGTCCGTTCGAGCGCATAGGGGATTTTTGGTCATGATATCAGAAACGGCGACATCCCGGGCGTCAATTGCACCGCCAACGACCCTGAAAGCAAGATCTTTAGCAGTGAAGATACCGGCAATTCTATCGTCGTCGTCGGTAACTAGAACACAGTCTTCGCGCTTAGCAGCCATCATCTGAGCAGCTTCAGCGACTGTGACATGGGGTTTGATCTGCAACGCCTGGCCTGGTTTAAGAGCCATGACGGTGCCGGGCGTGGCTTTTCGACTTCCTCGGGACCTAGCACTAGATTGCTGTTTCTTCTTCCCCAGATCTTGCTCCATCTTTCGTCGAATTGCCTTATACAAAGTGATTCCGGTTAGCTGCCGTCGATTGTCTCAAAAGCTTGGGTACAGCGATTGGATGCATGCATACCTCATCTCGTTTGATCTGTCGTCGTCTGCTATCGGTAACGCTGGAGCCGGCATCATGGTGCCCCTGGGCGGATGTAGTCCGGTGAGAACCTCGACGGCCAGTGGTAGACATGTTTGCAGCTTCGGTAGTCGCAAATTTGGTAGTTTTGAAGGTGATGAAGTTGATGATGCAAAGGAGATAGGGAGAAAGGAGGGATCCGAAGAAAATATGCAAGAAAGTTTTGGCGGGGCGGCTTAAGTTTGGCAGTGCAGTTGTTGCTTCTTTGGAGCTCCCAATCTTAAACCACTCAAACCCAAATCAAGGCTGACGATTCGCCAGCTGTTTAGTGTTTCTTCTTTCTTATTTTCCTTAGTGTCGGAACTAATATTAAAGAATGGCCTTATTGAGCAGTAGAGGGATCTGTTAGCTAGGCTAGTTAGACGAGTGCCCGCAGGAAGGGCTCGTGATAATGATTCCGATATCGTGAAACTGGCATGATATGATAGTTCAAATCTTCACAATTTACGGATTCACAGCCGCCAATGTCCCTTTGTCCGTTCGGGAAGCTTAAAAATCTTAGGAACTATTCGGAAGGCATCCTTCAGAGTTTTTTTTTCTGTAAGAGAAATCAATGAGGTCATGTCAGATCAGTTTTTTTTAGACTGTATGCAAAGGTGGCGCGCACAGAACTGTTATGGAATTGTCGATGCCATCGCGAAGCCTACTCATCCGCATGATATCAACATGCAGGCCATCCATCCATCTCTTCTAGCTGGCTGAATGGCTGGCTCGCCGGCACGCAGTGGCCCTGCAGATGATCGAGTAACGTGGTCACTAAAAGCATATCGACCTTTTACCCCGCCCGGCGCCGGCTCTGCTACACACCTGACAGCTTAGGACCGAGCCGGTGCCGTACAGTGCAGTTTTGCTATGTCGGCAACGGCACCTCTCAACACACTTCTCAGCGTTTGCCGCGCTTGTTTAGCCGCAGAATGTGTTGTGGTGTTGAGCCCTATGTGCCTGGTCCCGTTTGGGTAATATAGGCGAGGGTGTTGCCCACAAAAAAATAATTTGCTGGCCCAGACAGGCTGTCTCCCAAATCTTCAAGATACCACCCAGCAAGCTCGACAAGCATCACCGATATCGTCGCCGACACTCACGAACTATCTCCCTTACCCCCGATTTCGACACTCGATAATCACCCAGGTACAGCCAGATTCCGTATTCCGACAATTCTTATCTTCCGACAAACAGTTGCAACAGAAGGGTTAACAGAAGGCATTTGCAGATTAGTCAAAATGGTCAAGAAGCGTGCAGCCAAGTATGTCGAAAATCAGGCGGACGAAGGATATCAACATTATCTATCAGAGGGACGATTTCTGACTGGTGGTCTTATTTTATAGCGGTCGCAACAAGAACGGACGCGGTCACGTCAACCCAATCCGTTGCTCCAACTGCTCAAGATGTACTCCTAAGGACAAGGCCATCAAGAGATTCACCATCCGAAACATGGTTGAATCTGCTGCCATCCGTATGTCGAAACTCTCATCCGTTCAATAGGCACATAATCGGGGTCCTGGAGCTTCCTGAAGCTGTCGAGGGTTCTCTGGCGAATCGACAAGTGCTAATTATATGTCAATTCGTGATGGAATAGGTGATATCATGGAGGCCTCCGTTTTCTCCGACCCATCGTCTGGATACGCCTACGGCAGCAACAACAACCCCGCCGGATACAACATCCCAAAGATGTACCTCAAGCTCCAATACTGCGTCAGCTGCGCTATCCACGGAAAGATCGTTCGGTATGATGGAATCCTTGCTTGACGGAGCCTATAGATGCGAGGAAAGCTGGCTAACTGGTTATTTTGCTGGATAGTGTTCGATCGAGAGAAGGACGTCGCAACCGTGCTCCACCACCAAGAGTACGATACAACAAGGACGGCAAGAAGCTGACACCTACTCAGGGCGCTGCTAAGACCGCCTAAGTGTGTTCTTCCGTTCAGTACTTGTTTTATAATAGTCTCCAGAATCCTCAATATACAATATGGATCACCATCACCAAAGTTCCTTAAAGGATACTACTCTTTTTAACTCGCCTCCTCCTCCAAACAACTACTCCTACCGCTAGTTCTTCATAAGAATATTCCTATTCTTTTTGTGTATACGGGGCATTCTGTTTTTACGCCAGGGTTTCCTTTTCATTGCGTTATAATTACGATACTTTTTTTTTTCTCCGAAGACATTCCTGACTAGGAAGTTTTCATTCATCCATGTCATTATAGTCTGAAGAATTAGACAATCGATGAAACCACCAGCCTTCAGATCGTATCGTCGTAGTGAATAACATTTGGAGAAGAGTATGATTCGGTACTTTGTGAGCTACGAGAGCTTTTAATGCCATATTAAAGTAGTACTAATACCTCCGAATTGGGTCTTTTGAAGGTATGTCTAGTAATACCTACTACTTGAATACGAATTATTAGTCTGATAACGGAGCTAGGTTTGACCGGAAGCACCATTCGCAGGCCATGCTGAGTTCAACGTGAGCTTGTGAGGCTAGGGGTTTGTGGTATTTTGATGTGGCGGGTACGTGCAGTGGCTGAAACAACACCAAAATGGGCCTTTGGCCAAAATGGTGCACATATACGCCCCGACACAATCTCGGCACGCCCTGGCAATCCGTTTCAAAGCCCTCCCAATATTACGTCGCATCTATGATACCCTGAAGTTAGTTGACTTGAATACTTATTATTTATTTTATACTTGTACTAAGGTACTTTCTTACTACCTAACCTCACCACTTCACTCATCACCATCACCATCACCACCCTCATCACCCCCTCATCATCATCAACTCTGATTCTCCTTCTTCCCTCCTCTTAGCTTTGTCCTTTCGTATGTTTAATCCCTATCACCTAAGAATCCTCTTTGACCTTACTCCCTTCATCCTCATCCAATCTTCAATTCTTGTCCAATTAGATAACTGATCTCATCAATTGCCAACAACTCGCTAAACCAAACATCCTCCAGCTACCCAGGAATCAAAAAATAACTCTACTATGGCTTCCAAGAGGCCTCTCTCACCTCAACCGTCGGTTTACTACTATCCAAGATATATATATTTTCGTCGCAACTAATTTCCAGTTACTATAGGTGGTCTAATTGTGCTCGTTGCAAGCTTGAGTTTTACGCTGTCGACAAAGCACAAGAGCACTTCGAAACTGTCTGTCCTGACTTGTGGTGCCACCTATGCCGTGCATCGTTCGAAGATCTACAGAAGACTCGGCAGCACATGTTTGCCCATCGTGATCTCTCATCAAGATGCCCACGATGTGCATTTGATGCCGGAAGAGGAGGTGACATCGTAAGGCATTGGATGGAAACTGGGTGCCACCGCGAATGCCCGGTCTGTAAGGTTTGGTACTACCACGAGAGTTATGACGTCCATCTTGAATTAAACCCTTACTGCCGTCGCGTAACCTTTACTTCAGAACCTACCCAACCCGCACAGGCATCAAATGAGTCGGAACAGCAGGCACTGGTCCTTTTTGAGCCCCAGGTCTACAAAGGGGCTCAGGTCGAAAAGAAAGACGGCATGGACACAAAAACGGCAAGCGTAGATCCCATCAACTATTTCCCCGGTTGGCCTTCTAACAACTCTTAATCGTTTCCACAAATAGTCCCATCCCGGTTTGACAGGGTCCGATCCCCATTCGCACAGAATGTGTCCCCCGGCCATCAGCACTCCCTCTGGACCACCAGTCTCGAACGCCAGCAACCAACAAATGAACTTTCCCAAGCGAAATGATCAACGTCAGGTAACTTGCCCCGGCTGCACTAGGGAGTTCCCGCTTCCAGCGTCTATGATCAGTCACCTTGAAGCTGGCAGTTGCCTTAGCATGATAGACTTTCTAGACGTGAACTACACCTTCGCGACATACACGAAAGCAGACAGACTTCTCATTCCCGATCACCGCAAGTCACTTGGGGGCCTTTTGAACTGCAAGGATATTCAGGCAACAAGGCCCTTTCGATGTTGTGGGAATCGCTGTGGGCTCACTTTCTCGGTCCTCAGTGGATTGATTCAGCATTCATATTCCGGGTGTAGCCCAACCTGTGGGCGACAGGGCATTATGCAACACTTGATCATCAATGTCTACTATCAAAGCGTTCTCCGCAAGATCCATAAGATGGCCCTCAAGGGCCCTGCGACGATTTTCGTCAGGCCTCCACCATATGAAGCAGATCAAAACTTTCTGCCTCTACCAGAACGCTGGGAACCAGCGTTCTCGAAGCTCAAATCGTACTTACTCACCGCCGTTGCTGGGATTTCATGTGGAAAGCCGGACAATCAAGGACGAAACTTTTTGTTCTTCCAGAATCCGCGTACTATGGAGAAGATTCTTGCGAACATTGAAAATTCAGTTGCATGGCTTCGCGGAGAGTTGCGAAAGATCGAGCCCGAGCAAAACGAAAGACATGGCAATGATCCGGGTAAAGTCTTGGTATGCTTTGGGACATCGGACGAAACCCACAGTCTGTCTCGTTTCTTGGTTGATGTGGACAAATTCAAAAATGTCCTACGCAAGGAGCTCCTTGAGACACCACTTCAACTGCACACGTATTATGGCAGTTTTCAGGCTTCTTAATTCGTACGGGAAATAACTTAGGCTGTCCTACCACAACAGCGGCTTACCAGATTGTGCTGGTAGGCCGGTATGCCGGTATGCCGGGACGGTTTATCGAGTTTCCCTTCAATTCGCTTTTCAACATCGTTACTGCTGTCTCAGGCCGATATGGAGTCCTGAAATCTGTTTCTTTTATTATGCTGCTAGCTTTCTACTCTAGCATTGTTCATAAACTTCATCGTTCCCAAATAGTAGTGGAGTTTAGGTTAGTCTTAGGCCTAGTGGAACCACCAACTGAAACGCTGAAAATTGTCAATCCGAAGGCATCTATTTTACTAGTATGCCAGCGTAGCAATTCTAAAAAAATCGAAGCTAAGAACATAAATACTAATCTTAAACGTAACGTCGTAGCTAAGGGATCTATGTACATTAAGGCACAGTGCCTTCAGGAATACAGGTGTATATAAGTAGGTACTTAGTATGTACAGTTCACTTCCAATCCGTCTTTCCTGTCAAAACGAATGTCTCCCATGGAAGTCCAAGCTCGTTCCACCCGCTGCCCGCAGGTATCGCGACTTTATTCCACCCTCTGATCAGCTCCCTCCAATAACACATCTCCGCACTCTCTGATAAATATCCTTTTTCGACGACCAACTCCTTCTGCCTTCCTGCAATACCCTTCGCAACTCTTGGGTTCTCTCTTAGCCACATTATCGTCTCTTCCAAATCGCTCCAATCCGGCGAAACAAATATGGCATTTGCCTCATTCGGTCGATAATCCTTCGGCCAGGCCTTCCTCATTCGCTTCATCCCCCAATCACCCATCTTCTTCGTACTCTCAAACCCTAAGTTCCAGGCAAATAGAGGTTTTATCAGATGAGTCGAATGCATCATATAATTTATCGGAGTGGTAATAATCACGCTTTCGCAGAGCATATGAAACGGAAGACGTCCGGAGTACGTGATGCCCTCGGTATAAGCGATATACTTATACCTACAAACCTCTGGGATCTGAACGATATTACGCGGCTTTTCCAATGCAATCCATTTGAGCTCTCCGGTATCAGCCCAATCTTTTCCTTCGGTGACACCGAGGAGGTTCCCCCTGACGTTTCCGTTTTGAATGGGGTTGAAGTATGGCGTCCCCCTCCAGAAGATTTTGTCGACTTTTTCTTCGAAGGGGAGGGTATTTTCGATCTCTGTGATTTGGGAGAGGACTTCGGTTAATGGACCGATGTATTTGACGGGCCAGGACCAGTGGCCGAAGTGAGGGACTGGCCAGTAGTTTAGAACGTCGGTGTGGTCGTACCATTTGGAGTAGACCCAGCTGTTGTTCTTGGGGTAGTCGACTGGGGTGAATGCGAAGACGGTGTCCGGGAGGGGTTCTGGAGAAGTTACGAGTGCTTTGTGGATTTGCTGGAGAGCAGCGGAGCGGTGCTAGAAATAATATCACAAATTTAATACTACTATTTTCTATTTCGAGTACACCGAAGGGCACGGGGATGTCGAGAGGGAGGGAGGGTGCATACCATTACATTGACATGGCTATTTGTCGAATTACTACTGCTAATGATATATAGCTTCATACCCACAATGGCAAAGAAACCATTAGCTCCAGATGTCCCCTCATAATCATAACTATCACATATATATAAATGAAAATGAAAATCTAATACCATACCTTATTCCCCTTTATCCTCGCCGTAACAAGCGCAGTATAATCATCCGGTCCTCTATAAAACTCAAACTCCCCCCTCCCAACCGCCTCATCGATAGGTTCGTACAAAAGCGGATACTCCTTCCTACACTGTTTCTCCGTCAAAAGCATCGACCGCTCGGCCCAACTCTTCACTCTCTTCCCGTGAATCTCCAAAGTTGGATATCTAGGAGTATCTTCATAGTAATTCCGAGATTTGAAGAGATCGAATAAGATACTGCTGTCTGTGTTGAAGAAGTATTTGAGAAGTGCCACGAGCCCCACGGCTGCGAGGAGGGCCTCTGCGAAGGCGATTCGCAGGAAGAATGGGCGTCGGCCTAGTCCTCCCATTCTGGTATATCGTCCCATTATGAGGAAGAAGAAGTAAAGAAGGGAGAGGGCCGGGAAGTAATAAAAAGGATTTTCCGGGTCACTTTTATATATAAAGCATTCGGAAAATGTACCTTGAGAGAGGAGAGGAAGTGGTGTGGAACCTCAACAGCTAACAAAAATCCCACATATGTAGGTACTTACTTACTTACATATAAAATATTTATGCAACAGAGACTTGATAAAAAAAAGCTCTGGTCTAGGACGATAC
Organism: Arthrobotrys conoides; assembly: GCA_036971725.1. Taxonomy (NCBI): domain Eukaryota; kingdom Fungi; phylum Ascomycota; class Orbiliomycetes; order Orbiliales; family Orbiliaceae; genus Arthrobotrys; species Arthrobotrys conoides. Next base: position 1,948,220 of record JAVHJM010000003.1, on the reverse strand, counting down.
TCTGGCCACCTCGCAAAAAGGGAATCAGAATATCCACAGCCGGCATCAAAGCCCTCTGCAGCTGGAAAAAGACGGCAAAATCAAACGGCACAAAACTGCCATTCGCAGTGTCAATTGCAACCAAACTCCACCTTTCCAATCCCGGATCTATCAAGTAAAAAAATACGGGGACGCCAATCCTTTACCCAGCTTTTCCAAGCCTTCCCTACCATCGGATACATCAACGCCGCCCTTAACCCTAAGCATCTGGGCAGGTACAAGATGTAACTATATGCATTGGCTACACTTTCCTCCAAAACCTAACAGGCCCACATGTAACACAAGATAAAAGGGAACAGGGAACCAGGTATATTGAGAGCTAGTTAAGGGCCATATGATGAGAAACCTCCAACGGCTCGAAACAAGCTACTGGCCTAGCGGGAAAAAGATCCCAACAGCCATGTTCCCTACACGTTCGCGGATTTCATCGCCAGTTTTCTGGAATAATGGAAAACGTTTATTCAAGCTTTTTTGAAAGGTGTGGAGGATGTGCAGGGGTTTGAGACGGCCATCGGCCCGGATATTTTCAGGGTGTGGAGCCTGGAATGAGAGAGATTCGTCATGTTATCATAACGCTAGGGCTTGCGATTGCTATAGTGGCTATGAAATACTTTAGGCAGTCGAAAAAAATTATAGTTCGGGGTACTTAAATGTGAATGCCCTTTCTGAAACATGCAGTGTTTGTTTCTTAGCTTCTCGTCTGATTTTTGAACAGGTCTATGATGGGGACATGAAGCTGCCCACTGAGAGGTATGCTATTTGTTGTATTTTTGACGATAGTTGTGTTGGCTGACTTATTAGCACTCCAAGATTACTCGCCTCAACCTGCTCCACGACAATGGCTCGGCAAACTAGGATATCGATAATATACCTAGCTGACAAACAGAATAGTAGATGTTCAAATGAATTCCGAGCGCCGAAACTCACAAATTATATGAAACCTATTATACAAGAACCGGATAAAGCCCGAGAAAATATATACAAAGAAGAGAGATTATATGTTGAACAATTAGTTGAGCACCATCTGAGCATCCTCAAGTTCTTCCAACATCCCAGGACGGCTGAGTCTCATATCTGTACCAAGGAACGGGTCATCATTTCTCCAGGGCCAGAATTCGTAGGCTTGCGCAAGGGCTACCAATTCTTCGACTGATACGTGCACGGCAGGCTTATCAGCGAGATCTGGGAACTTCTTTAAAGATTCTTCAGTTTCGAGCATTTGCTCGGCACCTTCTCCGACCTTGGATAGAACGTTCCGCATCGGATTATTTCGGGACAAGAATGATGATGTGAGGAAGAGGTTGAAGAACTTCCAGGGTTCGGAGTCCGGCACATCTCCTCTCAAATAGGGTAACGGGAGCTTTGGCGTAAACTCTAGAAGGGTAGTTTGAGCCCACCGTAGCGGCGGCCAATACTCCTCAGGCTGAAATACGACTGGAGGCGGGTCTCGGGGCATAGATATGAATGTGAGCTGGTTGGCATATTTGACACCGGTTGAGGCATCTTGCTTGTTCGGAACGTGATCCGGTTGCTTCCAAACATCCATCCTAAAGAAGAACCGATGATCTGCCCATGTAAAAAAAGGTGGTGGGGATGCGATCTCTCGGAGATCTGTAAAGGCTTCAACCATGACCGCTGCACGGTTCCTTCTCCCAAAGGTCCTTGGGAGATACCGGGACACCATTTCATCGTCAACCCAGAGCAGAAATTTGATTCGGCCATACCTAAAGACCCAAGTTTTCTGTGCTATAGCGTCGAGGATCTGGGCCATAAACCGGTCACCTTTAATCTCTTTGTGAAGCATGCCAGTGACGAGAAGGGTCTTGTTGACTCCTTCTTCAAATGAAAGCTGTGCTGGGGTTACCTTTCCGTCTTTTATGAGATCATCGAATGTTTTCCAGTCGTAAAAATCTTTCTCAACAATTTCAAAGGAAGGATCCGTACAAGTGCGCTCAAGGAAAGGAACAAAATCTTTCTCATGTTCGAGTAGGATGTGTTTCGATGGCTTGATGGCTTTGTTAAGCTCCCGAGAAAATAGCCCATAGCCAGGATTAAAATCAATCACTTCGCATCCTTCGTATTCCGAGAAATCGAAGGTCTCGAATATCTCTGCACACCTCTTTTCGCCGATTACAAGGGATTTTTCTGTTGGGGGTCTAGGTTGTGGTATCCCTGATTCCACTAGCCTTGCGATTATAGGAGCGGAATTTTGTATTTTCTTTGGGGTTACTAACCTCCATTTCTCTTCTCCAGATTCATTATTCTTCGTGGTCCCATCCCATTTAGTTTTGCTAGGCCTTTCCTTAGGCATCGGTCCTCGTTTGTGCCGGGTATTTCCTCCAACGGTTTTCTTTGGCACTATGGGCCGCCCTTCATCATCTAGTAGATACTCCCATTCCCGTTCCTGTCCCTCCTCCTCCTCCTCCATCTCCTTTTTTCGATTTTGGAGGAAATCCCTTGCAGTGCGGGTCAGTTCACTAATTTCATAGGCCTTTGGGCCCGTTGGCCGATGAAGCTGCTGCTTGATTAGCTTGACAACGATTTCTTCCCTGAGCGGTGTCTGCCTGCGTTTTTTCTTCCCATCTTCACTGATCCCATACTCAGCAATATCCTTTCGTGTTTTTCGTTTTGTCTCTTTTACCAGTTCTTCCCTAGCTTGTCTAAGCTCCTTATCTTCCCTCTCCTCCTCACTAAAGAAAGATTTGAGTCTACCGGGTCTGAGATAAACCGTCTTTTCAACCCCCTGGTCTATTATGACCTTGCTCGGTAGCTCCGGTCCATACCTTCTCGGCCTTCCGGAGTCTATTCCGTATTCTGCTTCCATCTCTGCCCGAGTCCTTCGTCTCCGTCTCGGTCGAGGAGCGTTAGGATCGATAGGGAGAGTAGGTTTAATAGGACCTTGTTCAGGCTCATGCTTGGGTACCCCGAATACAAGCTCCGATACAGGAACACCTGCGCAAAGTGCCATTTTTTTCTTCTGAAGGGCAGTCGGATATTTAGGCCCATCACGCTTCGGTCGGCCAGGGGGCTTCTTGCTAACTCTAGGTTTGTCGAATTCTTCGAATTGTCTGGGCTCTTCGGGCTCTTCGGGCTCTTCGGGCTCTTCAGAAACGACTTCTTTGGTTTTATTCTTGCTTCCAGGCCTCCGCCCCCGTCTCTTTGGTCTTCCGACCCCCCGTTTTTTAGCTGCCTTAGGAGGTTCTCTGAGTACGAGAGGTTTTTTTCGAGGGCGTCCGACTGGCCTCCTCATGGGCTTCATGATCACATTCGGTTGTGCGTAAAGCTTCTCGTATTCTTCTTTGAATTCTTTGGGTATCGGAAGGGCGGCTTTTCTAAGAATAGCCTCTCTTTCGGCTGCTTTCGCGGCCTTTTTCTTCGCCCTCTCTAGCGCCGCCAAAGCATTTTCTTCTGGGGTTTTCTTAGGTCGCCCACGGCGTTTAGGGGCCTCAAGGCCATCGGGTATTGTTGAAGCATCGGCTGAATCTGGGTCGCCAGCTGTAGAGTAGTTTCGTGGTCTCCATTGACATGAGGCGATCGGAGCGACGGCCGTCTGGAAGGTATGTCTACCGAGCAACCCTCTATCGACGACAACCTTCCTAAGGTGTGCGACTGCTCTCATCTGGGAGTGCAGCGAAGGGGTATACCAATTCCGTAGGGTTAAGAGTCGTGCATTGTCGGTAAATGATTGTCGAGGCGTGGTGTTGCTGTCAAAATGTTGACGACTAATTGAAGGTTCAAGGGTGGAAAAAAGTTTCGAGCGAAATAGCGCCGCAGGAACAAGTTTGTGCGAAAAGTTATATCGATAAAGTGCTACACAACGCACTGCTAACACACCACCACCATATACTGTGAAGCTGAGTCAGCCAGTGCAGCACCTTGAATTTTGAAGCCGCTTGAAGCATGTACAAAAGATAAATTATATTTTACCGCAGGAAATTAAAAGGAAAATGCGCAGAGGTGAATCTTCAGAAGTGAATCTTCAGAAGTGATTTGAATCCATTGGTTGGGATTATGAACAGAGATACTGGCCTACCCGCGTTAGACTCGCTGAAGAGGGAACTGGGACCAGTTCTGAAATGACAAGTTATCGGCAGGACCAGATGTGGCATGCCGCTCTACCCACCCCCAAGCGATGCAGTAATGCTTCGCTAACAAAACCCACTCTTCGCGCTCGTCGAGAAGCTCCAGTCCATCAATACGCTCTTTCTCCTTCGAGTCTATCCATTCGTCGTGGATAAAATTGACATCGCAGGCCCCCATACCAGTGCTAAATCCCAGAACCTTCATTCGCTCCTTCTGTCTCTCTAGTGTCGAATATCGTTGTAGTGTCCTAAGAACTATGCCCCTTTGTGAAAGATTCCTGATCATAACTTTGCCGAAGGAATCATCGCCCCCAATCGGTTCGTATAAAACGATTCCCACTCCATTGGAGGTTGATTCAGATGCTTGTCCGAATGAATTTGTGATCCACCGAAAGATATCATCCGCTTCGTTAGGGGACAAGTATATTAGACAGCATTCCGAGATGAATAGAGTAGGTAGTGTAGCATCAATTCCAGCTGGAAGAGGGACGCCTGGCTTCAGTGTTCTGAGGTCGATTGGGTGGATATAGTAACAAGGTGAGCTAAGAGATCCAGTTCTAGCATCAACTCGGAATCCAGGTACACTGGTGCTATCTTGAAGAGAGTCGGCTTGGCCAAATTCCGATATGATTGCTGCAAGCTCCCTATTTTTCTGAATTGCGGTGATCTTACGACTTGTGACCTGGGGGAAGTCGAACTCGTGGTAGAGTAGTTTGAGCGATTTGTCTGCAGCCAACCGGAAGAACCTCGTATCCGAGCCTGCTCCAAGAGATATGATCTGTTTTCTTCCTGGGAAAGGTCGTGATAGAAAGCTTTCAACAATTTGGTCGAGAGCCGTTGTTCTGATGTAAGTACCTTTTATTGATAGGATAAAATCAGTCATCCGTAACCGTGAAACATCAAGCTGCTGTTCAAAGCAAACACAATAAGCTGTTCACCTCGTTATTCACCTCGGTTTATTAAGGGGTATCTTTTATCCCTCGGTGTCGAAATATCAAGAAACATCTCAGCATAGGGATCTGTCAAGTAGCCTGTCTGAATCGCACTGCACCGCGACACTAGTGCGTCCATATCGGTCTGCTGAACCGTTCTATCCTTTTCGGCGCTAGATGGCGGAGCAGCCATAGAAGGAGTTGCAAACCGGGTTGGAATCGCCATTATGACTAAGTCGAGACGGGAATCAAACACCGAATGCTGTTAAAAGTATGAAGCCAGGCCAGTTTGGAGGGGGAACAGATACGGAAGAAACAAAAGTTAGGTTGTTTGAGGGCTGGACAACGTCACAGGGAGGAGAGCTTAGGTTTAAGTTTTGAGTCAATGTGGATCTGATTGTTAAAGCGGCATGGTTGGGAGCCCCAGCTCCTCCTCTAGCCACAACATGGTCAAGTGTATGTCACCTGTCAGTGCCTGCAACAACAACACACTCTGATCTCGATATAGATCTAGTCCAAGAAATTGAGTATGGTTTTACCACTATATTATATTATTCCAGATAATTAATCTACTTAGTACGTAAGTAATCCTTACTCAGCTACTGGAAATACCCAAGTGCTTACGTATTAGTTAGGTTCTAAGTATTTAGTAAGTAGGTATAAAGCCACGTCGAGGGATACGTTACCTAGGCTATATAATTATATAAGAAGTATTTATCTAAGCTGAGCATGGAGTTCTCAAACCCACCACGCTACCTGAAACCTCAATAGTACCCTGAAATACATATCTTACATGGTAAGGCCCCACCACTGGGGCCCTATCTAGCTAATGGCACAATATGATTAACACGACCTCTCTCCTCTTATACTCGCAGGCGCCTTCGGACAAGCTGGCGCTACCGATACCGGCTCAACATTGATGTTTTTAGCTGGGTGCACGAGTGGACGTTCTACCCAAGGCTAGATAGATGACTACATTAAAAGTTCCAATTCATATTTCAACCGGGGTATCTGCTTGGAAGGGGTTTTTCACAGTAGCGATTGGTCAGCCTCCAGACCAGGCGCAGGTTTGTAGAATGACAGGTGAGCTTCGAATCCTCCAGGTTTGGTGAACCCTACTACTGCCACTATGCATACCACCAATCCTAGTACGTTTGGAATCGACTTCATATATGATATTAAAAATGGCACTTAGTTGGCAAAGTAATACATATATTCTTGGGGTATTCTATAGCCTTGAGACCAGGCGTAGATAAGGACAAGATCAAGTTTGCATGTCCACCGGTGCTAAGGGAGTGTGTGCTGTGAACCATTGGTATCAAAAATGCCCATATAAAAACCTCCATCCTAGATAGATCTTCTCGTCGCTTGGTATTGGTATAGCCTCGTCCCCAGACACCAGCTGTCCACAACTGTGGATTGATATATGAGTGTCTATCCTTGACTCGCTCAGGGTATTCCTTTTGATACTTTACTTGTGTGTGATTCATCGAGTGCCCCTTAAGTATGAGCTAGAGCTTTCAATGTGACGAGAGTGTCGTATCTTCTTTCGATGGCCTCCAGGGACGTCTGTGGAATATACTCATAGGACCCTAGGACCCTATGTTAACCACCAGAGCTCTAGGGCCATGCATATGTCCTTGATCACATAGAATGTGTGTTGTAGCCTGCATGTTGGATTGTGTGAAAAGCAGGAACTTCGATTGCCATTGCATTGCATTGCATTGGCGATAGATACCTCTTGGGTACTGACTGAAGCATCGCCTGTATATGTTTAGCTACTTCGATTATTTTATATAATCCTTCGTGCTACTGAATGAAGCACTGACTGAAAGACTAAAAGAGGCCCTATAAACGTTAACGGGAAAGATCCGGCCGGTCAAACTGTTAAACATGAACAACGATAACCATATCCCCGCATATGTGCATACGTGCAGATGGACGTTAACTTACTAAGTAAGCAGGGATTTGCTCTAGCTTGAGAACCTAATTACTTCATCATATCCCCGCAATGAAGCCGGCACGTGGAAAACCGTTGCCTTCCAAGTTTAAGTTTAAATTTAAATAGGTCGACTGCCGACGTCAACTGGTGGTGAGCCTGCAGCCGGAACACGCATGTCATCGGAAGGCGCCAAGATCCACACCCAAAAAGGGTACCCACAAGGCAAAGTACCAGTACTCGGCCAGCGACACCGACGGGAAATTGTACTCGGAAGATACCTGCAAGGCGTGGCGAGGATATCGAGGATATCATACCACGGCGGGCGACTTTGGCCTTTAGCTTCCCACCGTCTAGTCTTATCTGGCTGTGCAGCTGCGACTGTTGATCCCTGCACGGTGGGAATCGGACTGCGCATACGACAAACCCCCGGGTACCGTCGAGGAGCTCGAGGAGTTCGAGACCTGCATTGTACTGCATTACACTGCACTGCACTGCAGCCTTCGATAATCGAATTTCCAATCGTCGTCGCCCTTAAAAAGCCGTCGTTGCGCCTCCAGCTCTTCTGCTGCAGTCTGGAATGAAAGTCACTTGCTGGTTATACCCGGTCCACTTAGGCATCAACACGAAACCGCTGCGAAGAAGGAGCCGACATCCAAACCGCTTGCTCGCATGCATGCCATCGATTCGCTAATTAGTGATAGTATTGTCCCGTGGATTCCAGGACAGAATTATCCCTACCAGACGGCCCGCGGTCTCGGACTCTCCCTCTCAGCCGCCGGCACTACCCCGTTATTTCGAATGGGCTATGATCCTTCCCGTTAAATCTCTTGCTACTCTATCGAACTTATAACGACTTGGTTAGTGGCACAAGGACACCCTGATTCATGCCTTCAACACGGCAACTATGGAGACACCTGAAGTAGAGACCAAGTTGGAGGAACAGCAGTTCTGGGATGGTACGACACTCTCAAATCTTTCCACCATGGTTATCCTGGCTTACCCCTGCTTCAACTAGAACTGGACGTCATTCTTAATACACCATGTCCGACCCAGCACCAGATTGATGTACAATTACGATCCTATCTTCAACTAATATCGACTTATCGAGGTCCGTTGGGAGACGCTTTTCAAGCAAACAAACTCGAACTTCAACTAACAACAGAGTTACATGATCAGATGATTATCTTCAATCCGAATATGACATGGTCAAGTGTGGATTTCGACTTATCGATTCGAAAGTATTTGCTGAACATAAGACATATGTTCGGCGGCGCTTTGTGGGACGATTTTTGAAGGTATCTTCAGCTCTAACATTCTTCTCTTGCTCCTCAAACAATACTGACAAACTGTAGGAACCTTCGAATTCGGCAAGACTTCATGTTATAACTGCTACTCTCCTCTACGATGGAATCGACAATCCAAAAACATTCGAACTCATGTTGGAGCAGAACGCCTTCGCGAGACTTATCGATCTGATTTGGAAGGATGTCGCCAGGTTAAACTTTGGTTTTCACAAAATATTGCTGGAAGTTTTTTATGAAATGTGTCGGATTCAGAAGTTGAGAAGCCAAGATTTGGGTAAGAGTCAAATGATCCCACGGCTGTTTGGCGATGCAGCCTCAAGTTAATATAGACTACGAGGGTAGATGTCTTACAAGATGAATTTATAAAACATCTGTTGGAACAAGTTGAGGAGGGTGGTGGCGATCCAGATGACCCGTATAATTATGCTGTTGTCAAAGTTTTGGTAAGGAAAAGCAGCATACTCACGGGATAAAAGAGATTCTAACGATAAGAGGTATAGCTCGTACTAAATGAACAATATATGCTCTCCGAAATTGGGATGCGGGAAGATGCCCCTCCTCCCACGAACAGGGTTGTCAAAGTTCTCTCTTTCAACGGACCAGACTTTAAAACCTTTGGGGAGAATATCATTCTCTTACTAAATCGAGAGAGTAGGTTTTATAATCTGTTTATCAGGAGCATAAGGAAATACTAACTGTAACAAACTTCAGCTGAGACTCCCACCCAGTTACTGATACTGAAGCTCTTATTCTTGCTCTTCACAACCAGCAGAACTTACGAGTACTTCTACACCAATGACTTATGTGTACTCGTTGATGTCATGATACGCAGCTTGGCCGACCTGCCTGAAGAAGAGAATACAGTAAGTCGTCTCGATTATATGCCCTATAACATCCTTTAACGCATCCTCTAGCTACGACATATGTATCTTCGGGTCTTCCATCCTCTACTTTCACACACCCAACTCCGCCACCCACCACACTACAAACGTGCAGAGATCATCAAGCTTCTCAACCAACTATCCAATGTTAAATCCCAGCACTTCTCACCCGCGGATCCGACAACCCTTCGTTTGGTTTCTCGTTGTAACAAGGTTGATTGGCTCTGCGACTCGCCGATAGAAGAAAAGGCCCATGAACTCGCAAGGCAATATTTAGGAATGAGCTTGCAAGATGTTGGGAGCAGCATGTCAGTGGTTGAGGTTGCCGCTGTCAAAGAAAAGGCACCAACAAAGCCTGGATCTAAAAAGAAAGAAAGAGGTGCACCCCCACCCCCACCACCCGGTCGAATTCGAGGGGTCTGGGGCGGTTTGGAAAAGGTGTCAGCTCCTGAAGTACATAGCGAGCCTCCGAAATGTGAGCCCAAGAAAGGTCCACCATTGGCGAATGGTAGTTTGAGAAGAAGGGGGCCGCCTCCTCCGGTCCCTTCAGCTCGATCTGTTCACGCAGTTAAGGTGGGGGTAGCTACTGACTCCTAACTAACACCCCCTACTTTGTATCACCTTCTTTTTCTCATGTGGAGTTTTCTTATTCATGCATAGCGATTCAATCGCAAAACGTTACCCGATACCCATGACTCCCTCTCAATCCACCCACGCCCTTCATTTCATGTATTTACTTCTACCGCAAACCCTTCTGTCTCTAGTCCGTTCTCATTCTGTCATAAAGCTTTTTGGCGAATTTGAAAACTCGGTGTCGAAGATGATGGTAGCCCCCTCCCAGCCCTTCGACCATCATCACTAGCCATAGCTATTTGTTTCTAAGTACCTGCGTCCTCTTTGCTACGTTTTTATGTTTGTTTTTGTGGTAATGGCGTTTTTTTATGCAATTGAATTGATACTTCGCTACTGCTTCATAAATGGAAGATGCATTTGCAGCCTTATTCACTTCTACTTTGCAATTGTATACTTTTAAGAAACGGGGTCGTTTTTCTCTATACATATATTGTGCATAACGGGGTATTGGCGCTATACAAATGTACAACTGCGTGTATGCTATTACCTTTATTTGGTTGATTGTAGCTTCGAAATTCAATCTAGGTTCTAAGTTTCGTCAGTGCTTTTCATATACCCTTCCTACATGAAGATTTATCACTTCCGTAATTTCCTGGAGCCTAAATATAAGCCTATAGAATTGTGAGGAAAACTAGATTGCTTGGTAACAACCACTGGGAATGATATATCGATATTAACCATTTGTTTTCAGCATTGCTCAAGATGTATATCGAGGGGCGCATCCTCCTAACCCCCATCAACCGGCGCCAGGAATGATAGTTTTAGTCGTAAACAAACAAGCAAGTATCTATTATTATACAAAAAAACCAGATAACCCACCAAAAACAAAGGATACAAAGTAGTATTCCAATACCTCAAAACCATCCCCCCACTCCATCTCCTACAAAGTCCTAACACTCTGCATAACCCACGCATTCCCTTCCAACCGTTCCTTCCACTCCCCTTCCACAAGCCCCTTCATAACCTTCGTCATCTCCGCGGCCTCCATCTTCTCACCACTTTCCACCTTCTTCTTCCATTCGATCAACAACTCCTTCAACAATTTACTCCCCTCCGCAACCTCCTCCTTCGAGAATTTATCACTCATAGCATCCCTATCATGTTTCCCCTTAAAATCCTCCAACTCATCCGCCTTCCTCTTCGCCATATTCACAACCTTCTGCGGGAACCTAACCAACTCCGCCACGTGGATTCCAAAACTTTGGTCGCACACCCCTTCCGAGACTTTATATAGTAACGTAACCTCCCTTTTCCTCTCCCCGTCGTTTCCATCTTTATCCCCCACGTGCGCCACAACATGTAAGTTTTTGACCACAGGATATTCCTCCACCAACGCCGTTAATTCATGAAAATGCGTAGCAAACATTGCAAAACATCTGATTTGTTTTACAATATACTCGCTAATAGCCCACGCGAGTCCGAACCCATCGTACGTGCTGGTGCCTCTACCCAATTCATCAATAATGATCAAACTCTCCCTGGTAGCACTCTTCAATATCGTCGCCGTTTCCAACATCTCGGCCATGAAGGTACTAACACCCTTAAGTTGACTATCGCTCGCCCCAACGCGTGCAAGTATACAATCGAATATTGTAAGTTCTGCTTCGGAACAAGGGACGAAACATCCGGCTTGGGCCATCAACGCTATCACCCCGATTTGTCGGATATACGTCGATTTACCTCCCATATTCGGTCCAGTGATAATCAAGAATTCACTGGAATCCCTAATGAGTTCCACGTCGTTGGTTATGAATTGGATATCGTCTTGCATTTCCATGCAAGGGTGTCGAGCTTCCTTGAGGATTGTGTTACCTTCTCCACGAGGGTGCATCGTGGGACGGACGTATGGCGATGGAGCGTGAACTGATACATGTGCAAAGCTGACGATGACGTCGAGGTGTGCGAGGACGGCGGCGAGGTTTTCGAATACGGGACAGTAAGAGGATGCGACGTTGACGACTTCTTGGACCAGACCGGTTTGTGTGCGATTGTAGTTTTGGGTGTATTGATCGAAATCGCGGCGGAGGGATGAGAGTTTGTCGGTGGTGAAGTAGACGCCGTTTTTTTGGGTCGAGATTTCTCTGTAATGGCGATTGTTTCGGATGGAGCCAGCTTCCTGTGGAAACAGTTAGTCGATCCAACCAAAGAATAGAATAGAAAACTTGTAAAAGCAAAGAAGGGGAAGTTCTCACATTTCTCGTAAGCCGGAAACACCATCCATGAACCCTATGATTCTCCAAAAACAACTTTTTATCCATCTCCTGCCCCAGATCATTACTAACACTCCTATGCTCCTTCCCCAAATCCCTCTGCAGACTATCCAATTTCGTCCGGATAGTCCTCAAACTATCATCAAACTCCGGCTTGATAATATACTCATGATTCTCCAACGCCTCCAAATCAACCGTCGTCTCAACCATCTCCTCCAATTTAGCCAGCTGTACTTGAAACTCCTTCAACTTCCTCGTATAAACCTCATCCAAAGGATCTTTATACTTCTCATCCATAACCCCTTCCAACGTCCCAATGAACCCGGGGAGTTTAATAACCAACATATAAGCCCTAACCACATCCTCCAAATTCGCCATATTTCTTTGAAACTTCTTCGCAAGACGGTATAGATCCGGTACGGACCTTAAATGCTCTTCTTGCATAGTCTGCCGTAACTCCGTATCCTCCACAAAGGCTTCGACGAGTACATGTCGCTTCTCGATTTCTTCTAACGACATCAACGGTTGTTTTAACCATTGTGCTAGTAACCTCGTCCCCACCGCCGTCTTGCATTTATTCAACAGTCCGTAGACAGACATATTCTTCGACCCATCTCTAGGTCCAGGCATCAAATTCAACGCCTTAAGCGCCGAAGCGTCGAGTTTCATGTACTCCGTCAAATCATGCTGGTACAGTCTATATTGCCCGAAATTCAGTTGATCGGACATCAACCCAAGATATCTAATCAAGGCTGACGCGGCGCCCATGGCGACTTTGAGATCCGCTTGTGGGAGGGATCCGACTGCAACGTCGTCTTTGAGTAAACGGGTAAGATCTTGTTCAACATCCTTTCCGGCGAAGTCTGAGGATCTCTTGTCGGTGATTACGACGCCGCAACGGTCGATTATCGAACGGAGCTTTGTGTTTTCGACGTCCTTTTTGGAATCATTGGTTTGGATGATGCATTCTTTGACTCCCAGTTGGATCAATAAAGACTTTTTTGATTCATCAACCAAAAAGTTAGCTTTATAACCATTCAGAAACGCAGGCAAGATAATAACGAGAAGAAGAAGAATCCATACCTCAAAATTCGAATACAAATCATTATCCACAAACTCGCTAACCCCCAACTCCCTAACACTAGCATCCGCAAAAGCCACACCCACAACCCTCTGCTCGACCTTCGCAGAAACCTTAACCGCTAGAACAATAGGACTAGAATCCAATTGCCCAGCTATATCTTCCTCCACATCCTGTAAATTCCCGGGAGAAGCTTGTTTGATTATCTCCCAATTATTCCTCCCCTTTTGAGACCCCCAGACCTCGATCTTTTTACCTTGCTGGAAAAGTGCTTCACGCAGGAAATTGCGGAAAACGGTGACGGAGAGGGTGCAGGATTGTAAAGTGGATTTTCCGCCTCCGAGGGATTTTAGGACCGAGTTGGTTTTGTAGACCTGTATTGTTTTTAGAATAATAGTATTAGTTATGAAATTTGAATAGGTACTTAGGTATCGAAAGGTCAGGGGTGGGATGTAACGAACATGTTGAGCTACGAATTGAGCATCTTCGCCATGAACGGTATAGAAATCAGAACGCTCAAAAACTCGGATCGTATTGCTATCCTTAGCGGGTAATCTATTAAATATCGAGATGAAGCCATTTTCATCGTCGACTTTGAGCTCCGGTCTCGAAGCCATGATTGTTTTGTAACAAAATTAAGAGAAAAGGGTCGAGAAAAAATTGGCGAGCTTGCGAGGGAGCTCGAGATATCTTGGTCAAGCGCTAGTAAGGTCGAGTGATTGAAAGAAGAAAAGCAAAAGAACTTTTTTAGTATCAAATCCAAAGTGTAAGTAGAAATATGAAGAGACTAGGAGATGGGCGGTTCCGATCAGTACCGTTAGGGAAGGAATACGGATTCTAATCCTCGAGGGTTTTTGAAAGAAAGGAGTTCTAAGTCGTGAAGCTTCAATGACAGAAAGGGACCCAACAACCTGGATCTCAGTCGCGTCCAAAGCCACGCGCTCGCTTAGCCAGGACCTGGCAACAGGTCACGTGTTGATAAGAAGAGGTTCGTCTCCAATAACCAGTAAATTTACGACTGTCACTGCAGTGAATGGGTTGGAGGGCTACGATATCTGAAGATTTATACAGTATTAATTGCGACTTCACGGAGAAATTAAGATTAGTTGTAGAAGTAACAAAAGGTCAGGTAAAAGGATGAGATCAATCCTGATCAAGGATTGACACGGGTAGGCAGGTCTTCCATTGATATAAACGAGGAGACTAGACTAGACTAATGGTACACTAATCTACTGCTATTTAGGGTTCAAAAAAAGATAGAAACTCATGATGAATGGGCCTTTCCCATCAAAGTAAGGTACTAGAGAGGGAGAAAAGCACAACGAGAGTCCCTGAAAAATATTGAATCCTAATCATACCTGGCAGACCCAAAGGATTGAATAAATGAATGGCGAGTGTGTTAAGGGCAAGTGGAAGTGGCGAGCGAGACGAGGGTTCGTATGTTAGTCTATTTGACTGCACATAGAAGTAATTCATCCTTGCCATCCAAGCCCTTGCAGTTCCTTGCGAACTGATTCTTCGGTATTGATCTTCTTTACTTGGGTGTCCTCCAACTTTTCGCCGCCGGCAAACCTCATCTTAAGGTCTTCGATAGCTCGAAGTTTCTTGAGTAAGCTTCGTTGTTTCTTCTCCTCAGGTGTTCCGCCGCCTGGTGTGACCGGTGTCATTGGGCTAGTAATTTCAACTTCAGGTGGTGGTGGAACCGGCAGACGGAGTCGCGGGTGTTGTGGCCCTCCGTTCCCGGCGGGAGCAACCGGGGCAGCTGTGTTAGTTGGCTCCCCTCCTTCGTGATTTCCGCCATCCTCTTTTTTCTTACGTTGGGATCGTTGGCGCTGAGGGTGTCCACCAGGAGCTGGGGATCGGTGTCTAGGATGGTGCTCCTTAAGCGCCTGACCGAGTGATCCCGATCCCTCCCGGTGGTGCCCATTCCCGCCAGGGGCCCCCTGACGAGGTGGTCCTCTGCTTCGGCTACGGGTCCTACTATGATCCCTTCGACCACCCTTGTTAGGGGCATGTCCGGGTGCAAGTGTTTGCCCGTTAGTTGAAGATTCGCCCTGCCCGCCCTCTCCGTTCGCAGCGGCTTCCGCAGCCTGTGCCTCCTTCGCCTTCTTTGCAGCCTCACGTTTCTTTTTATTCTTAAGAGCGCTTTTGCTGAGCCCCTCACCGTCCTTGCCAGCCCCGGAACCTTCTAGGCTAACTCCTCCACCAGGCGCTGCACCTGGAACTGTCGCAGGTGTAGCACCGGGTACCTCGCGTTTACGAGGCTTTCCGAAGCCGTTAGTGCCTTCAGAGGCTCCGTTGCCGAACAAAACGCTGCTTCCAGCGACATGAGCGGCCCCGCCTTCGTCCTCACGCTTAAAATGAAGCGGGGTTGCTGATCCACGTGCGTGTGGTGGACGATATGCTCCCGCTGGTTTAGCTGGAGTCGCAGATTTGTGACCGACAGCTGAACTGTGTGGAGCCGGTGGGGGTGGTAAAGTAGCACCGATTGGAAATTTGCTTGTATCTTGCGGCCTCCACCGAACCTATACCTCTTAAGTCAGCACCTAGCCGTAATTCGTCAATGTAACAATACCGTCCACTGATAACTTACATCGTAGAGTTCCGTCATTTCCTCGGTATACATCAGATCACCCGATGTTGCATACCAAACTTTCACACCATTATCGACCCTCAACCGCGGACTCGTCGTAGCCGTCAAAATATGTCTCCCATCAGGACTCCACCGGCAGACGGTGGCATTGCTAGCCTCAAAGGAAGCAACTTTGCGCATACCATTGATCCGATCGTAGATATCCATCTGCCCCTGCAAGTTACCAAATCCAGCTACAAGTAGCAGACGGCCGTGTGGGTTGAATAAGACGGTGTTTCGAGGAGCGAGTGGGAGACTGGTAACCGGGTCTGCCTTCGCATCAAAGAATGTAGTTTTCGCCGGCATGTATCCATAAACGACAACGAATTCCTGGGAGCTAGGAGACCAAGTAAAGTCGGAAATAGGACCCTCCTTATCTGTACCAGCTGTGTTAGCACCCAAGAACAAAACCCTTATACACCAAAATAATAATACCTAGAGTAACCCTGGCATCGACATTCGCCGTCACATTCATCAGATACAGATTCGTTTCTCCATAATAGTTCTTGCCGGTCTTGTCGACTTCGGTCTGACTGAGGAACAAAACAGCGGTTCCCGCGTTGTTCCAATTGAACTGAATCTTATCCGCCTTATAAAAAGACTTCTGCATCAACGGCGCCGAGAAATTCGGGACAGCATAGACGGAGGCCTTAGCAGGATGCCCTTGCTTCTCTGGAACAAAGGTAGCAACGTGATAGTTTTCTCCCGGCGAGAGCTGGAATTCGGTAACTCCATCCACTCGCAAGTGTTCCCAAACTGTGTTCATGTTGGCGGTTTCGTAGAAGGCAATCTCGTTGGTGGTGGCTCGTGCGCAGTACTTCTCATCGTAAGTGTACTGAATGCTCCTATTGTAGTCGTTAGTATTAGAAAAGTCGGATAGATGCGAGACGTGTAGTCGTACGAAGCAGACACAGCCTTCTGAACGAAAGAAACAGCCAATTCACCGTTTTCTGTGCGCCAGACCTTCAGATTCTTAGCGGCGTTTCCATCCTCAAGTTTACCTAACCCCATGAGATTACTGTTAGCAAAAAAGCGCTATACCAAGAGGGTATTCCGTCTGAAAGATGACATACTAGGCCGTTCCCATGTGGTGATAAAATTTCCTTTAGGGGAGAATTCCAGTTCATGGACAGCTAGTGTAGGGAGCGTCAGATGTACCAAGCCGGTGTTCGCATCAATGAGTGTAACACTAAATATACCCAGTCAGAATCCACAAACTATATCAATTGGACGTATGTGATAACGAACTTTTCACTAGAAGCGTAAGCAAAGTATCGGCCGTCAGGAGAGTATGTACAACATCGAAGAGTACCCTCGGGTCTAAAGTACGGTGGAAGGACCAAGTTAGCTAATTTGTCACACGATATATAAAAAGTTCACGTCGATGGGGAGAATTGCGTACCTGCTAAAACCAGATAACGATTCGTACTCTGGGAAACCCTCCGTGAGCCCAATTGTTTTTTGGGTACGATCTATGGATCAATAACGTATAACAGTTAGCTCGAGTGGTCTGGGGACCAACAAACGGAAGAGGAAGCAACCGGAACTAACAGGCAAATTGTGTCAAGGACATGGTTATATATTGAAATGATAGCACGCGTGCAAAATGGTTGCTGTTGTCTGTCTTGGATCTAGCTCAGGAGCTCTGAATCTATAAGATGATAGAAGAGAGGGATAGTAGTCGAAGGAAAGGTGGTGGGCGGGGCGAAGTAGTGATCAGTACGAACAATCCAAGAACCACAGCTACGTAAGTAGGGCCTGGTAGTTGAATTGCAGAGCGAGTGATCACAGACGAGGGTCGGTAAGCAATTGGGGCTGCAAGGCACTCCGATTCGATACTCTGAGACTCGAGTCCGCTTGATTGATTACTCCTGTCGTTTATGCACGGAATGTGCGGGTCGGCTGGTCAGATAAAAAGGTAGCAATGCCACACTCTATCTTAACCGTGACGGACTGAATAAATTAAAACGATAAAAAGACCCTTGTTTGCCTTCCACAGCGAAAAGGATAATTTTTTGGTATTCCAGAGGGAGAGGAGAGAGAGCCGGAGAGCTGAGAATCGAGAGCAAGAGGGTTGTCGAGGGCTGGATCGAGACTTTTTGGATAATCGAGGTATCGCCAAATGGTGGGATGGTTCGAGCTAGGCTGTTCTGGTCAAGCAGCAGAAGAACACTTCACCACAACGATGAAAAAATTTTGCAGTTTTGGGGAGACAGCAAAGTTCCTTTCAGCTGCTGAAAATTTTCCGAAGCGGGCGCTACACTGCACTACTCTACTCAATCTTGCGAGAGAACAGAGGAGGAGGGGTTTTCGTTCGAGTTCTGAAATTTGGAATTTATTCTTTCAATATGAGAGAGAGACCTTTAGAACGGGAATCCTTGAAAGGTTTTAGGTTTTTAAATTTTTTTGATTTCCAGGGACACGAATCGAACGAAGCTTGTCAAGAGGCTAGCTGCTGGGTATGCGAGTAAACCGTGTACCACTGATAACTAGGAGCTCGATAAGCCAAGACGGTGCTTTTCAACCCACGACAAAACGAGGCAGACGCAAGACAGGCAAGCAGGGCAAGCAGGCAAGCAAGCTAAGGCGCACGCGTGGACAACCAGTCGACGACGACAAGGAGAAGAGGCGAAAAGGAATGGGGTGGAACGGGCGAGCGTTGGAGGGAGGAAGGGAGGAGAAGAGAAGAGAAGAGAAGAGAAGAGGAAGAAGGAAGATGGAGGATGGAAGGATAAGGATAGGGTGGATGTGGATGTGGATGGGAGGGAGGGCTCTGGATGGGATGGACGATGGGTGAAGAATTAAGTTAAGTTAAGTTGACGATCAAACGGGGCCTGCCAAGACAGGGCAGAGGCTGGACTGGAACTGGACTGGAACTGAACTGGAACTGGAACTGGACGGGAAAGGCTATCTTAACAAAATTTAAGTTCAAAAATTAGAATTCAAATGGTAAAAGCCAGTCCCACGAGACTACCCATCCTTCACTAACTACCAGTACAGTCCTACGACTCTCAGTGTACTCCGTAGTCTAGTAGACTGGTGATTAAAAGAAACACCGACGGGGTCAGCGACTGTGTGGAGTAGCGACCGGATTCTAGACTCGCCGCCCCAGTTTGACTAATTATAAGCTTCCCTGCTACCTGCCTGGCTACCTGCCCTCGACTCGACTCGACTGGACCTCCCCCAGCACAAAATCCAGCCACCAGCCGGGAACTGCAACGGGATTTCCTGTTGTGCGCCTGCATGTGCCGCCAACGTTGACGTCTAAATATTCCCGAGATCCAGGCTACCCGGTCAGTGCACCGCACCACCTCGAAACCCCGAGAATCTCCATTTTCTCTAATTGCATGTACTCCATGACCAGGTACCTAGAGATCTATTACGTGAGTATATATCTATAAGTACCCATGGTGAAAGTACAATATACTAGATACTTAGTCACTTAGTTATGTATCATCTAGCGCTAACGGAAGGAAACCCATGTGCACTGCATGTTTCTCGTTATTTTTAGACTTAGCGTAGCTTCATAATATAATTTGTTCTTTAAATTTATAAAGCTCAAGACGTAAACATCCCTCCTCTCAAAAAATATGCCTTCAGACACCACGACAGAAACCCAGTCCCAACCCCATGCAGACGAAAGGGAAAGAGCAAAAAGTATGAATAGATAGATATATGTTAGGATGAAATAGTCAATCAGCAGGAAAAGAAATATACTGCGAAAATAAACAGACAACTGGCTAAAAACAGACTAACAGTCGATCGTGTGAATGAAAAAAAAAAAAAAAAAAAAAAAGGACTAAAACTCAACGATAGGAAACGGAAAAGAAAAACCTCCCTAGACGCAGCTAAAGTTTGCGCCCGAAAAACGCCCCAGCAATGAAATAAAAGAAAAAGAAAGAAGATAGAAACTAAGAGTAGTATGTAGTCTGAAGGCAGCAGCAGTATGTTTGAAAAGGTGTCACAATTAGGGTCGGAGGGTGCGAAAACGTAATAAGGCATGACGAAGATATCGTAAATGTATCAACAGCTGCAAACCAAAAGCCAAAGGAAAAGCCAAGGGAAGAGTTAAACGAAGGGACACGTCCGGTTAGAAACTGTAATTAAGCGGCATCGATGTCTTCATCTATCAGATAAGAGCGTAGAATGGCTCAGCCTCATTACCAGCCGCGTCTCGGAGTAACCAGCCAGTCGCAACGGTTCACTGGGTTCGAAGGTCGTGTATCTTAAACCTCAACTTATCGACCTCGCAAACGTGGCCCGGCCGGATAGCATCCGTATAGACGTCACCGCTGGAATGAGGGTGGAACAATCCTTTGTTCGTGCAATTCTTAATCGTCTTGAGTCCTTCAGGGTCAGTCAATCGGAAAACACCATATCTATTCTAACAGTTAGCATCTTTCCACCAGACTACAGATCTAATCATATATAATATGGGATACTTACGATGGTTCATGATTCGGGGCGCAAACAATCGCAATGCACTCCGGTAACATCATCTGGAACCCATAATGTGTATGCAAGTCCACAGAACTCATAAAGCATGTCTGTGTTGGATGGGTATGGATCCACCCCAAAACCATCAAGTCCTCTCGATCGATATAGTTAAACAAAGCCGGCTCATCTGTCATATTACAAGTATCCGAGGTCGACTCCTGCTGTGGTATAACGAGCCTATTCACGAAGAGGGCATTATCCCTTAGAAACCCTGCAAGTATACCACAGGTCTCGAGATTTCTCCTTGTGTTTCGGTCCGCGATCGCGAGGAACTCCGATCTTAAATCCTTTGGGATGAATATTGTTCTGAGTGGATCCCCTCGTTCAGTATACGCCACACATTCAAATGTGTGTTTCCGCTTGGGTTTCTCCGGCGATCCCATCATGGGACCTGGCTTGTGCGGGAAAGTAGTGGATATAGAAGGTGTAGATGGCATCCTATCTTTCAACGGCCGGGGCGGGGGACCCATCGATGGCCGAGGAGGAATGTAATTGGGATCAAACTCATCCTTAATCTTCGGAGGAATAGTTGGCTGACGATCAATAGAGTGCCTATACTGTTCAAGCTTCGAGGGATTCGCAAAATCATCAATATTAGGCAGTTGTGTCTGGATTCCAGGGTATGGCGCTCGTTTTGGGACCATAGGGTACTCTGTACGAGCTTTGGTCTCCAGTAACGGATACGGCATTGACACTGGCCGTGGTGTAACTTTAGCTTCCAAAGCCTTCAAAGTCCCCAGACCGCTCTTATCCTTCTCCTTCTCCTTTTCTTTCTCCTCCCGTTTCGATTGCCCCGGAAGTAATGCGAGTGGTACTGGTGTTTGGGTCCTCAGCTGTAGTTCCTGCAACCTCTTCTGCAAATCGAACTCGTCATCCTGTTTTTTCCACGAAATCCTCCTACTTCCAACCGACTCCGTCGGTGTCGGGATAGCCGGCTCGTAACTCCACCCGTGTTCTTCGAAGTGTTCCTTTGGCGTAAAAGCCGGGTGTAAGCTCGGTGATGTACTCGAACTATGCGAAGTCTGCATACTAAGCCTCCTTCCCATCTTCTCTAGCTCTCCCGGTCGCCCTCTGCTGCTCTGTGTGTCTGAAAAATAGGAGCCTCTACCGTCAACTGCATGCCCGTATTGTCCATACGCTGATGTAGAACCATTTGAAGATATGGATGACCCCCGGCTCCGTCGTTGTTGTCGTAGCAGAGCTTGTTCTTCCTGCTCCTTTTGTAGCTGCCGTTGTCGCTCTCGCTGGTAAGCTTCGTGCCGAGCGTTGATATTCCCTTTAAGTTTCTCCATCCTTCCCGCTATTGCTGGAAATTTCTAAAAACAAGAAAACAACCCCGAACGGTCAGCTTCCAAAGCTGTTTTGTCTGGTGAAAGAAAGAAAGAAAGATCAGAAGGACTCGGATATACCGTATTCATATCCACCAGCATTTTCTCATATCGGGGATCTCGGGCTTGCGGGTGGGACGGCAGATGAGTAACTATTAGGCTGTCCGGAGAATTAGCACATTTCCAAATTCAGATCCTTCGTCACCGAGGGTAGATCTCGTAGATATTGGAAATACATACTCCATATGCCGCATATAAAGCAAGAAAGCTTGTTCTTCATTGCCTTCTTTGAAGTAGGTATCCGCCTAGCAAGAAAAAGGGGAGTTAGAAACCAATATGGTAATTCCCGAGCCGGTAGTGAAGAAGGAGAGCAAGAACAAACCTCCCGTAGAATCGTAGTCGCTGTCCGGAGCCATGATGATAGAGATATTTGTTCGCTATATTCATAATCCGTAGCTCGCCGCGCAATTTCTTTGGAAGGAACTGGTGGACCGGAAGACGATCCGTGAAAAACTGCCCTGCTCATGTTGTCTGATTATTCGGCGATGAGGATTCGATTCGAACGTGTATTTTCTTAATGAAGGGGTATTTGCTGGGTGGATGTGAGTGCTGTCAATTTCAGTTGTCGGGAAGTAAGGTGCAGATGGAGCTTAAAGTGTGGATCGGTATGGGGAGAGGACGAACAAGCCGAGTCTAAACGTTCCAGGCTGGGAGCATGGAAAGGTTGACAACGAAGATAAGGGCGGGGTTCTCAACCAAACAGAAAAGGAGAGTCCAAAACAACGGGAATCTTAAGGATGCTTGTGCTAAGAGAATGTAGTATGTATAGAGTGTGTATGTCTGTATGGAGGTTTGATGTAGAGACAAGAACAGGCCTCGTCTAATCCGTGGGAAGGATTCAAGAGAGGCTCAGATATATCATAGCTGCGGATGGTGTTCAAGAGAAGATGAAGCGTTAAGAGAGAAGGATAGCTACGAGTGTGCGGCCATTAGCGCATGACCGACAACAAGGCACGACCGACTTCAAATTGGTGGGTTGTCTAACAAAATCAGCATTGTCCAGCCAGGACAGGACAATACAAGATGCTACTTATTCGAGCTCTGTTCGCGAACAGTTGACCCACGAACGCTGGCAAGCTTGATTTTAATGACGACGCCAGTTTCGAATCGCCCCACGTTGGCCAGCTGGTTTGACTGGGAACCGCAGCCCAAATTCTGGCTTGGCGAGCCGAACACAGCATGCAAGTGATCCCTGGTTTCCCTGTTTCATTTGGAGCACTGCACTGCCTGAATTGAGGATCGATATCGTGGCAATTGGTCTATCAATGAAATCGATAAAGGGTGAATTTGAGCTTCAATTCAATTGTTATTGAATTGACGGTGGCTGTATTATAAAAAGGTTAACATCTAAGGCCGGAACCCACCAGATACGTGGACTTAAATTTCGAATACGAAAAAAGAAGATCAATTGAAAGATATCTCATAAATTCAAAGCTGATAGGAAAACCTCCATCGCATTCGGTATGCAGTCTCTAAAAATTTTAGGTACGGTAGGTACTTCATGTAACATAATGTCTATCATGCATAAACGATGCAATGAGGTCCCGACAGCACTCACAAATCATCGTGCTAGATTGGCTTGTCGTGCTGTCCTGGTACTTCTTCGCTGCGGTGTGCAGAAACCCACCCCTCCACAATGTTCGCCGCAACGTTCTTGCCTGACAAACTCATCGTCTCCATGCAGCTAATAAAGGCCTATTTTTCGGTAGTAAAATATCTTAGCTTTGTAGATCTTTAACGTGGCAATTTTCTTTTTTTGTATTTGACACTTACCTCCATACCGGCCGTATACCAAACTCCAAAGTCAAGTTGTGCTTCCTGGAATGCGGACCTAGGTTCTTCAGCGGGGTATGCGTGCCACTACGGTAGCCTCTCAGTTAGTATATTTGATATCCAAAGTGAATGGTTTCTTAGCATCTGAAGGAAGAGACATACGAGTTTCCTATGCGACCACGATAGTGCATTCTTGGTATCCTTAGGCAGCCCCATCATCTCATAAATTTGCTCATCAGTCCAAGGCTCTGGTGAGAAGACCTTATACAAGTATTCCCTCCTCTTCACACCGTTCTCCAGCTTTCTATCCAAAGTCCTCAAGATATTGACACTCCAGAACTTAGCCGGCCCAACCGAACGATAATGCGGGTCGTACCCTTCCGGAACCGTTGTAAGGATCATGTCTGGAACAAGATCCCCATCAGAATTGAAATATTTTGGAGAAAGTCGGTACGGAGATGCAAATAATGTGACGTGCAATTTCACATATTTGATTTCTTCTGGAGCTGGAATTGATTTGGATGTAATGTTGCTAAATTGCCATGGTGTCGCGATGATAACTTC
The DNA here is from genome assembly GCA_036971725.1 of Arthrobotrys conoides. Classification (NCBI taxonomy): domain Eukaryota; kingdom Fungi; phylum Ascomycota; class Orbiliomycetes; order Orbiliales; family Orbiliaceae; genus Arthrobotrys; species Arthrobotrys conoides. The sequence goes on along the minus strand of JAVHJM010000003.1, from coordinate 1,924,262 downwards.
GTCATATTCATCTTCGAATGATTGAGTTTCTACGCCGCCTTCTGATTTGAGAGCATTGACGGTCCATGTGTGCTTATCTTGGACTCTTTCGATGTTGGTAACTCTAGTCTCTAGATGTATACCAGCTTTCGAAGTCTGAGCCATCTTGTCGAAGATACGCCAGTTTCCACCAGCGATTGCCATGGCACCATCAGTGGACATTGCGACCATTGTTTCAAGACCATGGATATGACCAAGATTAGAGGCATAGTTCACTCTAGTCGACGCTTGAATCAATTCCGTCGTAAATGGTGGGTAGATATTGTTCGCTTTTAGGAATTCCTATGATATCGATACATTAGATTAGCCTGTCGTCGATCTCGATCTCAACTTTAAAGCCAGCAAGCATTAAAACATACAAACCCAGTATTCGTGGTAGCAGGTAGAAGCTCCAACTCATAAGCTGTTGTAGTAAGTGACTTCCAAGGAAACACCGGTGCCTCATACATTTTGAGGAAGTTCCCGACTGTTTGCTTTACCAGGCTCTGTGTCCTAAGCGGCGACAGCCCGTATCTCCATACCAGCTTAATGGTTTCCCATAACCCGCCGCCATTAATAGTTATCACAAAATTCTTTCCATCCCATCTATATGGTTCCTCAAGTCAGTATCTATTTCCAAGCAATATATTAGACAGAAAAAACTCACATTCCAAGTTCATCCGCCCCATCCGTACTTCCACTATTAAATTCCGCAATCGGTAATCCAAACAACTTTGCAGCATCGAACATGTTCTTATTCACTTCAACGAAAATCGACCCTCCCAACTCGACGGGTTCTTCCGGATCATCGTACGCATGGACGGTGGTAGTTCTCCCACCGATATAATTATTTCTTTCGTAGATTGTGATGTTGACTCTGTAATCATGTTTTTCGGCGTACTCTTTTAAATAGTACGCTGCTGATGAACCCGCTGCTCCGGCACCTAATAGTTTTTTTATAACATCTTGTTAGTTACGTTATCCACATATGCACACGCGTGTATACGTAATTTTAAATAAGGAGTGAGATAGGAGTCAATTGAAATATACCAATAACAGCAACTCTCTTCACAGGGTGAGGATCTTGCTCCGTCAGCACAAACGGCTGTTGACCCCCAGGTCCTAATATCGACGCATGTCCCGGTAGGAGAAAGTAGGTAATACAGATCAATCCGGCAAGAGAGGCTACAACAACGCGAGATGCCCGTGAGAACATCTTTGGGGATCAAGAGGGTTTTAAATTCGCTTGGATTCGTAACTGCCGTTGTGGTTCGGAGTTGGCGAATAAGGGAGAAGAATTGAAGGATAAGATGGTTCTCTCTCCGGGGTTAGGTAGAGGTTATATTGCCTTCGTTTACATAATATTATCAGTGGATTGCGAGAGGGGGATAGCTGGACCTGGTCTGACAGGCTGACCTGACACAATATTCAGAAATGATGCAGGCGGAAGGTAGCGAGCCGATCTGGGCATGCGCAGGGGCTGGTGACGATTCAGACGGAACTTTAGGTCGTTCGATCAACATACGTCGTCTCACAGCGAGATATTGGTATTATCTAAAATAAAAGGCGACAGTGGGTTCGAGATTCTTTCCCAATCAATAAATGAATTTAAGAGATAAAAGCCTTGGTATATTCTTCAATTTCCTAGATATCCTTTAGCTATGAAGTTATGAAAGAATGCGACCTTCGACAGTCTCCCAAGCTGGAATACCATTATATAATTATACCTTCGATCGCGATCGAATGTATTGATATGCAACGTAACGTAACACCCAATTTGAGATCTCAGCATCGAGGTTGTGAGACCATCTCATTTGTAGGCTTTGCAACAAGCCTAATATTATAATCCACTCGAGGGTGGCCGAGACTCTGGTCGTAAGATACAACTGGTAGCACAAAGGCCCTCCCGTCTTCCGCGCTGCGATTTTATAACATTTTGACGGGTCGATCAATATTATCCCAATAGAATTTGTCAGTCGAGGCGGCTAGTCCTGATCAATACGGTGACAAGTAACGAGCAAAAATCAAAGTTATCTAAACAGAATCGGTTTATTGGTTCTCCATAGTAGGTACCTAGACAGTGAGGCAATAGACAAGTACCTTAGCTACCAGAACAGCCAGCAGTTCTAGTTAGCTCATGAGAAAGTCGACATGTTCCGTCCAAACCCTGGCTCAAACAGGGATACGGATGTGAGTTAACTTTAGTCACCCCCACAAACACGTCTTCCTAACCATCATGCGGGCAACGCGTCTCCCACTTCAGCATCATTGACCACACTCCAACGACATAACCTCTGGAAGCCAAAATTTTAAAAAGGCAACCTCTCACCAACACTCCCTTCCCGTAGAGCTCCAATTAAGCCCTACCCTCCTTCACGGCGATTTTACGGATATCTCTGAGGATTTAACGTCTCCCCTACGGTCCATTACCCTGCATCCCGCTACCAAGCAAAACCCTTCACCTACCCTGGCAAGTTCCTGTCGAAAGGCTGCCGACGCCATTCGGGACCATGTATTCAGGAAGGCCCACCCGTGCGGGTAACAGCCGGAACAACGTTAACAAACCATTCAAATCACCCGTTACCTCAGATACACCAAAAGCAAAACAGCCTAAGATATTCCAAGGTCTATTGGATGACATTGAAGATAGCGACGAGGAAGACGAGGAAGAGCAATCCCATGAAGTGATAGATCTCATAAGCCCAGAGAAGGCCTTTAAGCCTTCTAAGGATAAGGCTTCCACTATCTCTGACCCCGAACCTACCGATCAGACAATCCCTAAAAAAGAAGACGACGATGAAATTGAAGAAGTTGAAGAACAGGAGGAGAAAATGCTGAGGAGAACAGCTGCACCTGGAAAGAAAGGCAAATTCGCCACACGAAAACAGAGGGAAACCTCACAGTACCTGGACAGGAGAAAGACAGAGCGTGAAGCTGCAGCTGCAGAGACTAAAAGAGGAGCGCTTAGGATCCCAGCAGCTGCCGAAGCGTTATTGAAGCACAGTATGTATTAGGAAACCTCACCCAGGGAGTAAACAAGTAATTAACACTCTGTAACAGTCGAAAAATGCGACCCAGCGAAACAAGATATGGAGATCCCTAAACCCACCCCACAGAAGAGCATTAGAGAAAGATACAACGGTCGTAGGTTCGCCATCTTGCTTGATACTGGAATAATGCATAGCTAACCCGTAACAAGTTCTTCTAAGCAATGGTGTGACCTTACAGCCGAGGCTTATATCACTTTTGGATGACCAATTTGATAAAGAGGAGTCTAATTCTGGCCCCGGTTCAGATTCAGATAACTCACAGGCTTCGAATTCTAGTAAGAAAAGAAAGCGCAGGTCTAGTGGCTCTGATTCTACGCCGAAGAAAACAGAACTGTCGGAAGCAACGAAAGAGAAGAAGAAAGCAAAATCAGGGCCGAAAAAGTATCGATGCCCGATGTGTAAAGAGGAGGTATCAAAGCAACTCTATGAATCCTATCTCCCCGACCTGGAAAAGAAATATAAGATCGATCTCAGACGGAAGTTCCACAAATCGCACAAGTTGGCCAAGGTCCATAAAAAAGTTAGTGAATTGGATATTCCGGAGATAGATTGGGACAGTCTTGAGGACAGATGTGAGGAATACTTCCCATATCTATCCGATATCATGGCCCGCAAGGTAGAGAGTCATTACAGAGACCTTTCTGAAAAATTCTACACGAAGAAGCGAAATGATCACAAGGGCAGAACGGAGGCATTGTTTGATGATGGGAACTGGGAAAAGACCTACCCTGGTTACTACGGGCCTCGCGGTAGTGAAATAATGTAAGTCTGGCCCCGATCGTACATTAAAAGTGTATTACGCGAACCTCTGCTAATAATTTTACTCTAGTGGCGATGCAATTAGCAATAGCAAGTTGATAAACGCGGCGTTGAAGAAACTGAGTGCAAACAAAGATATCACAACTCTACGTGGTGGGGCGGGAGCCTATATTCAACGCATTCTTATCCCAGAGCTGGGGACTCGATTGATAATGGAGGATTTCCGTATGGCCGACGATGAGATTGGCAAAGCGCGCGAGCTGATGCAGAATACCATCGATATCGGGCTGCTCCTCAATCATGGGGAAGATGATGACGACGATGTTATGGGTGTAGATGATGGAATGGAATGGTGGTGGAAAGAACGAGAGGCTCAACGGCAACAAGAAGAAGAGACCGAACCATCTCAGTCCCAGACTTCGATTTATATTGAAGCATCCGATGATGAACAACCCTTAGCAACTTGAGATCTATGGAATTATTCTATCGACAAAGGGAGCTAGTGGTATTTACTTCGACTTAAGTGTACCTAAGTATTTAAGGACCGAAGCTTTTACATACTGTTATCATACACAAGCGACTACACATTCGGCGTTAGTACTGGTTATTTTGGAATAGCCTTCCTAGTCTGTTCCCGATCAGGCTTTATTTGTTCGACCAGTTTAGATGTGACATTACAAATATTGAATGCCTTCCTGGGTCTCGTCATCGTTGTCCTATATTTCACTGATCTTAAGTATTCGTACCCAGCCGGGTCAATCCCCTCACTTCAAACGACACATACAATTTTTGTCGAATTTTCGGCTAAAACTATAGTGAGCGCCTGGATTAGAAAAACTTTCGAAAGAAGGTTCTTCGGCGTTTCCTGTTGGAAAATTTAAAACCTAGCTGGATGTGTATGTGGGGTCAAATGGAAGTCGGATAAGCCGAGGCATTCACAAGACCCGAGAATGTTAACAAGTCCGAACTGAGCAGCTAAAGGAGGCGAAACAAACACTGCCACTCGCCCATTTACGTCCATCCATTCCATTCCAACCCTTTTCCAAATCTCCCTCCCCATCACTACCATCAACATCAACCTCCAACGGCCCTTTTCTCTTCGGACTGCTATTCAAGAGCGTATTATCTATTCTGTATCGCCATCCACTCTACCGTTCATTACCAAAAGTACTTGACCTTCTGCGTTGTCACGAATTTCCGCAATCGTCACCTTCCAAAAACACAGATTACCTAGAAAAGTTGATGGCTGGAAATTGAGGCTGGTTTGTTTTGGTACTTCGATAATCCAAGCCCTCCCACCACGTTCCGACTGTCGCAAAATCCCTTCGACCGGCTGCTCCCGAATACCACGCGACGACATTAATTTCAATTTCTAGACGACGAGAAAAGATATCGTCCTAGTCGTCTACCCGACTTTTCCTACTTTTACGTCTGTAGTCCCTAATGTCCGGTGTCTCGCCCCCGAAACCTTGGGAATTGGCTGGCGTTACCCCTACCCGTATGTTTTTTTTATATTTATAGATATTCAAAATATATTAATCAAGAATTGTAAATGCTAACATATGTGATTAGCCGCTCCTTCCACCACCGCCCTTATGGCTTCTACCTCTGGAGCCGGCGTTACGGCAGCAGCAGCCTCAGCTCCCGCTATTCCTGCCAGACCTGCCGCCTTAACATCGACTGCCATTAATAGAATGGGTGCAACTACGACCGGATATGGTGGATATCAGAGTCGGTTAGGAACCGGATATGGAATGGGCACTGGCTACGGAATGGGTGGAGGCTATGGAGGTTATAGCTCTTACAGTTCACCGTATTCACGATTTGGCGGTGGATACGGAGGCTATGGAGGTTATGGCATGGGAGGTTACGGCGGCGGATATGGTATGGGAGGTTACGGAGGAATGGGACCAGATCCGAACGACCCGAATAGTTTGATGAGGGGTATGGAAAACAGCACGGCTGCTACCTTCCAGATGATTGAGAGTATTGTTGGAGCATTTGGCAGTTTCGCACAAATGCTTGAAAGTACTTTCATGGCGACACATTCTTCATTCTTTGGTGAGTTTTCCCGATATAAATTTCTACAAAAGTAACTTATGTTAATAATGTTGGTTTTTAGCTATGGTGTCTGTAGCAGAACAGTTCGGAAATCTAAGGACAACACTCGGTCAGATCCTTGGCATCTTCGCAATCATCAGATGGGTCAAGACTGGGTGGGCAAAACTTACTGGTGGACCACTCCCAGCAAGCGCAGGAGAGTTAACTCCAGATGCGTTCGCTAATTTCGCCAGTGGTGGAAAGGGTGCACCAGGTCGGGCATCGCGAGCCCCATCGAAGAAGCCCTTCGTCATCTTCTTGGTGGCGGTCTTCGGGTTGCCATACCTCATGGGCAAGCTTATCCGTGCATTAGCGTCAAAACAGGAAGAGGAGGATAGAAGACGACAGGAGGCTATGAACGCCGCGGCCGGAGGCCAGTCCTTGGATCTTGCGGATCCAATGAAGAAGTTGGACTTCTGCAAGGTTCTCTACGATTTTACTCCGGAGAACCCAGCCGTTGAACTTGAGGTTAAGAAAGGGGATTTGGTTGCCGTTCTTTCCAAGTTGGACCCCTTGGGTAATATTTCTCAATGGTGGAAGTGCAGGACCAAGGATGCTAGGATCGGATATCTTCCAGAGCCATATCTTGAGCCTCTTGTAAGAAGCGGGCAAGTCGTCTCTGGAGCCAAGCAGATTACAGACGGCTCTGCCAGCAGGACTGCCACCATGACAGCAGCTAGCATGAAGAATGTCGCCGATGTCAACAGCCGAACACAAACTATGACCACCTCGAAGCCAGGCGATATCAGCATTGAAAGCTTCCAAAAGAACAACTTCATAAACAACTAAGGCTAGCCTTGGTTGCATTCCCACATCTTTTTCTTTTCTTTCTTTTCTCTTTTTTTTCTCTCTCTTTCTTAACTCTTGCATGGCTTTTCGTTGTCGAATTTCTTCACGGTAAATAAAGTTAACATTTGAGCGATTGTTTTGATGTCGCCACCGTTATTTATGCTGGACGTTTCTGCGATGGAGTACCCCATGATTTGATGCATTTCTTTAGCTTACTAGCTTGACTTGAAGATGGGCAATTGGATATCACCATTTTTACTTTTCCCTTTTATCACTTTTGTAATTCATAGTACCGTTTACGTTTCATGGGGACTGGTGGCTACTAGATCCATATACATACAGAAAATGCACGCCGTACAGAATACATTTTGAAGCCCGATTGATCCACTAGTCGGCGTATCTACCAATGAGTCCAACCATAATCAAATAAATTCTTCTGAGATGATATCCGATATTCGGATACTCTGATTGACGTAGCACATTGGGTATCGTAATATGGTACAGTTATATTTGTGCTGGAGAGTAGTATATACAAGTTTGTTGTCCTCCGAAATCCTCCGCTCGTCCGATTCTCCAGTCCACCAGCATGACTTGATATACTCCATCAAAAGCCTGATCAAATCATGATAACGCCATAGGTTCATTTCCCAGGATTACTCCCAACCTCCAGCCTGTGCAGCCTTTCCCCAGCATTTGCACCAGACACACCTTGCCTCTCCAACTCTAGAGGGAAAAGTATCCTCATGTATTAACCTCAATATCCTTCCATGACGCTTCCATCTTCTTCCGCTTCTCCATCGCAATATCCCGGTGTGCCTTTGTCATCGCTTTTCGTTCTTCGGAGAAACAGGCATTAACCCGACGTTTGATATCGTTACATTGGCCTGTGGCTTTGTGGATGAAGCCTCTGGAATGGCATTCTTCGAGGGCGAGCATTACGTCCAGGCAGCCTGGTTGGGATCTTGTTAGAACGGTGGTAGTTTTGGGGGCGGATTGGACTAACCTGGGTGCTTGTGTGGAATTAAATGAGAATGCATTGTGGATGTCGAAGGTTGTCAGTTGAAGCCATGAAAATGTGACAGCTGCGTGAGGATGAGGAGAGGAGGAATAGAAGGAGGGGAGGAAGAGGTGTAGACGGGGAGAGAGAGGGTTTTTCTGGAGTAAAGTGGACTGATGTTTTTCGGGATTTTGGATGAAGTAATTGCGGCGGGCGGCTTAATAAACACAAAAAAAGTCACCAAGCTTTCTTACCTCTTTCCAACAATTTCTCGTTCACGAGATCGAGATTTATACAACCCTTCGATATCCCACCTCGAAAAAACACAAAAAGTACCCCACTATACACGATGTCGTCGGCATCGGCGTCGCAACCATCGGGTGCGCAGGCCGCACAACAAAGAAAACAGGCTGGTATGTAAACAACGCTCTGTGCATCATGTCCTATCCCTAGCTATCTGGGAGCTTTGTGTCTGGATATATACATGTGTGGAGGGGAAAGCTTCGTTGCTAAACTAGTCTCTTTTATTGGATATGTAGAGCTACAGAACACCTATTCGAACTACAAATCGACGTTACAACAGCTCGCGCAGAAAATCGGCGATGTTGAGACGGATGCTGAGGAGCATAAGTACGAAATAATACTATTACTGCCTACTACACACCTACACAACTACACACTACTTTTTTCAGAAGTTCTTACGAAGTTTCTTTTTGGTCTCTTTTTTGAGTAATACGGCGTATACTTACCAAGATACTTTTTGGGTGGTTTCTGTTTTTGATAGGCTCGTTTTGGAATCCCTCACGCCGGTACCAGCGGATAGGAAATGCTTCCGAATGATTAATGGGGTTTTGGTGGAGAGGACGGTTGGAGATGTTCGTCCTTCGTTGGAGACGAATGCTGAAGGGTTGAAGAAGGTTCTTGATGGATTGGTCAAGGAATATAAGAGGGTTCAGGACGAGATGGATGCTTGGAAGGTATGTATCTCTGCATTGCCTTCTCTAATTTTCTCTCCTATCCTACCATAGGGGTTTCTTATGAGGAGCTTTTTTGGACTGGAATTCAGGATTTAAGACGTTTATACAACTTTAAGACATCTTAATTTGCTTTGAAAACTATTTCCAGGTGGACAATTTGTCCCAAGAAAACTCTCAGTTTCTCCTTATGGAAGTGGATATGAGACTTGGTGTAGTCCGAGTGATCATACCAAGTGATTTAGTTTGATGTTGGAAAAAAAGAAGAAGTGCGGTTGGATTAAAGGATATGAAGCTAATTATACTCTGTCTATAGACGAAGAATAATGTGCAAGTTGTTCAACAATAAAACTTAATTCGAATTAAGATATTATTTTACGAGAATGATATGATACCCCCCCAAATCTTCTTGCGTCTTTGTTTATCATAATCTGCAACTTAGTCTGGTGAGCCGAGGTTTACGCATTGCGGCCTCGAGACTACTGCACATAAAGGATCACCTGGACGACCATTAGAACTTACGAGAATGTGTCGATAGACCCCCAATCTACGGAATAAGGCAGTGCCGTGTATTAGAAATCGGGATGGCGACATCGCAATCCCCACGCTACGGCCTGGAAAAGTGGTTTGAGGCCACCCACGCTGCGTATACACAGTGGGTCCTGTCAAGGGAGTCGCCAAAAAGCTGCAATGCCAAAAATTAAGCTTATCGCCCTGCTCCGGATTTTCGATTGGCGACAGAATTAAAGAAAGACGGGCAGCCAGCCAATTGAGCTCGTGTTCCAGTCGGGGTCAAGAAAAGCAAAAGGACAGTTTGCAAAAAGCATACTATCTCGGAAATATCCGCCTCGATCGTTAGGCGTATGTTTGCTTTGGGGGTTATACCATGGGAAATGGGACATCTCATCACGCTTCATTGCTGATGGTGTAGTTTGATATGACGTAAATTGACGGGAAAGCTCATCAGATTACTGCCGGGACAGGGTCTAGATCACGAGAGCACCCGAACGGCAGAAAGATAGTGTTAACAGCTCACAGTTTTTTCTTTCTAGACGAGTCCATCTCCTGCCGCATCGCTCTGCCGTCTGCATACAAATTATGTATGTACAGTACGTATCCATATGTGCTTAAAATCCTACGCTTACTTTGGGGGTGGTGTTGGAATTGGAAGTATAGCTGAGAAAACTAGAACTCCAAGGCTGTGGGGAGGGTCGACTTGACTGTCGCATGATATTGAATGACTTGTCCACGGCACGCGAACCGGGATATGCGCGCAAATACATGCTGTGAACCCCCAAACTCTTCATTCCTCATGTCTTGTTCAACAAAGGCTCGCTACGAAGGGTACATTACATGTAGTCATACATGTAAGTATGGGCATAGGAAAAAAGAGAAAAAAAACGAACAGCTGTCCCGAAGGTATGGTGATAGGTTGATGGAGGGTTGCCAACTCATCAAGGCGACCACTCAGCTTGCACTTGGCGAAACCCTTCCCACCCCCAAAATTCCATACCGCGACCCCACTGCCGTCGGTTCCCGTCTAGTTAGGAGGGTCAGTTCACTTGGGACTTGGTCCCGAATAGACGGGTATTGGATGACAGCAGTTTCCACACTTCCCCTTCCCTTTCCCTCTTATCGACCTTCGAGACATTTCCAACATTTCTCTTTGTTTTTTTTTTTCCTTGGGCGGGCTTGTTGCCCCGGTTTTCTGATTCGATTTTTTGATTTTTTTGATTTTGTGTCTCAACCATATATTTCGTGTGTGCTTATTGGAGAGATCTGATTTGATATTGCGGACCGGTCTGGGGAATTCGATGACGCATTGGGGAATAGTGGGAGGATACCTTATTTCAACCTCCTGTGAAGTTTGACCCGTTTGAGGAGGCCGTGTAAATGCTCTAGTAGGGTTCCTTCGATCATGCATGAAGGGCTGTCTCCAATCGTATGCACCGGATGTATTGAGAACGGTCCGTATGGCAGCAGCACTCCGATAAGTATACGTATTATGTATGTAAGTACACATTAGCATACATAAGCCAGGCTAGCACCCTATAGCTTACATTGTGCGCCTCCGAACGGTTAAGAATGATGACAACAGCAGGTACCTACTCGGCAGGGCGATTTGATCATGCTACCCGATCTCATTTCTTCCGTACCTCGGGCAAAGGTGATATCAAATTCAGGAATGGAGAGGAGTACTGTTGTTTGCCTATGATGTGACCTAATTATACCAGTAATTACTAGTACTTCAGCAAACATGTTAGTAACATTAGCACAATCAGTACAGTATCATCACAAAACATGTGCAGTTGTGATAATGTGATTTCCTCGCCACTCCGGCGCATTTTGTTTATATTAGTTAGTTTGTATATTACGAGGCTCGAGGCTTTTCGCTCAATATAGTATTAGTATCATATCAGATCGGCGGCAAATTTCAAGGCGTTTTGCCCTCGCGTGGCCACGAGCCCGGGTCCCTTGTTCGGTTCTTTGAAGCATGGCTATCCGGAGCCTTTAAAGGTCCGTTTTCTTTTTCTTCTTTTTCTTTTCTTTTTTGCTATTTTCGTTTTTGTGAGGGTTTTGAGTTTTCTCGAATCGAACGGGATCAAGGGCATGTATGCGTGTCCTCCGTCCACCGATTCTTCCGGTGGTAACGATGGATATTATGCCGGGTATGGTGTACATGGAGTTTATTGCAGAAACTTCCGGGTGTAAAAATGAGAAGGAAGGAAGATGGAAGGAAGGAAAGGAAGAGCCAGGGTTTTTCCAGCTCGTGTCATAAACATAGCCAGGGGCCGATATTACATATGGCAAACCTGAAACTTGCAATTGAGCTCTCTCCATCAGCAGCAGCAGCAGCAGCGGTCATAGCACGCTGGTGTGTTCGGAGTATGTATTTTGTGTGTGTGAAGCATGCAAGGACAGCAGCCGAAAGAGGACTTTTCGTACGCTGACCGAAGTGCGATTCTTGCACCTGCCGTGATGTCAATGTTGAGCTCTCCGAAACGATAATGGAAACAAACAAAAAAAACGTGATCTCGAGAGGGAAAGCTTAGCTTGATTTTAGACCAGATTGAGCCTGATAGGTGAGCCCGGCCACCGCTAATCCAATACGTAAGTTGTAAGTTACCTTGGAGTCAAAGTAGAGATTTCTCGGATGTTGTTAGTGAGTTGAGTTGAGTTGAGTTGAGTTGAGTTGAAAAAGGCCCAAACTCGCCAGCTCATTCGCCCAACCTCGACCAATCTTCTTTCTTCCTCACGGCGTTTCGACCAATCCCAATCTCTCATCTCTCTGCTTCCCTCCAACACTAAAATAGATCGAGATCGAGCTGCAACTTGTGAGTTCCTGCTTCTGAACGTCCACAAGAGCTAGCTATCTGATCAAAGCAAGATCTCGGTACCGGACCCAATTGCTTTGCCCCCAAGAAAAGCCCCCCCCCGTTTTGTTTTCTGTTTCTCTCTCTCCAGGCTTCTCTTAGTTACGTTACGTTACGTTACTGTGTAAGTACGTTCTATTCTAGTTCTGGCCCTGATTGGATTCAATTCAGTTCAGTTCAGTTCAGTTCACCAAACTCTCCAGCTTCATATTCCTCATCTATACATCCATCCATCCATCCAATCCCATCTTCAATTCCGCGTGTGCCTCGCGTTTTCTTTCACCTTCTCACTCACACACACTCACCTACGCCCTTCCTTTTTTTCCTTTCTTTTCCGTTTCGCAATCCGAATTGGTAACCGGAAAGAGAACCCAAAGCTCCTTTGTACCCCGAAAAGAGAAATCCATGTTATCTTTCCTTTCTCTGTGCTCCCCTTCTTGTCCTACCATTCCACGATTCACGATTCACGACCATTCCCGCGTTCCAACCACAAAGCTAGCACCCGAGCCGGTCGTACTTACATCTAAATCCTAGTTGTTTCTCACTAACGCCTTGGTCCGTCTCCTACCCACTCCGAGCAGACCGGGGGCACCAGTTATATCATATATAAACTCGGACCTGTGAAAGCTCGAAAAGCTGCAATTTCCTTGGGTGGACCGAGGAACCGCCAACAGCCACAAATTCAGACGCGCAGATCTATCGAAGGACCTATCAGGTGTCTACGAGCTACCTAGTTTTGGAAACTACACTACTACAGCACAGCGGTCCATTTTTTTTGCAATTTTTTTTTTTTTTAAAACCCGGGGGTTACTTAAGGTTAGTACCGACCCTAAGCCTGCTCTTTTTTCTTTTCCTTGCTGCTTTTTCACCAGTGCCCTTGTCGTTGCATATGCATCCAGTTAAGCTTGCCGAAGCACAAGATTGGATTGGATTGTCGTCACTCGCCGGCCAAAGACATAGCTAGCTGGCAGCCACATACCTACCTCTTAACAAAAGTATACACACGGATATACTTACCAACATGCTCACATACATACATACACATGCCGAAGTATGATGAATTATGGATGGCCTCAATCGTCGCAGTTTGCTGTTACGTTACGTTACCTTTCGACGTTTTACATAACTGCCATCTGCCATTCCCTCCCAAGTACTTAAGTAATTAAGCTTGTGTTGCATGGGGGCCAGCAGATGAGGCTGGGAATCTGTTCTGTCCTGTTCTGTTCTGTCAGGCCAAAACTCAGCCTGTCCGCGACTCAAGCCATAATTATGCAGACAAACGGTCCGGGTCTCTGCCTTTGCACAACACACTTCTACAGCGTCTACAAGATGTGCTTTGCCTGCAAAGGATGCTCTGGTCCGATACCGCTGCCTCTGATTCTGCTTTTACTGCTGCAGACTGCCCTCCTGCCTTGACGGCCTCCATTGACGGCCTCCACGCTGTCTGCGTTACGTCGGCTAGAGCGTGCTCCTGCGGCATGTTCGAAAAGTACCTACCACCAGCCTCTGGGGCAGCATGCTGTTTCTGCATAATTGAAAGCCAGGCAAGGACTACCAGCTACCCTAGCGACGAGGCCAGACGACGTGGGTCCTTGCTGCATAAACACATCCGCTAAAATATGCAACATGTTGTTGTCCGTCCCCATTTATATACATCCATAGAAGAAAATTTTCGCTCCTTCGAGTTCGTCGATGGAACAAAGATACGCAATTGTCAGTGCCTGCAGCTTAACCTTGCAATTTGATGGCTGATTTTTTAAACCTTGTCGATAGAATCAGCCTGCTTTTACTTTACCTGACACCTTCTGACGTAGAAGCTAGACAGGGAATCTTATTGTATTTTTGTGTAGGTCGCTCCTTTCGATACCCACTATCCGACTCCCGGGGCACATACCTCTACAGGTCTGCTGCGGCCACCAGGAAGGACATCATGCCCGGACAATTCACCATCTACAGGGTCGAAACTTTTTCTTTCTCCCTCACACTCTCATGGTTGTCCTTAAAAATTATGGCGCGGATGGCCTCAACTCTCAATTTGGGCATCTGCCACGATATTGCCTGTTTTAGATCAGCACTGATACTGGCCAATCGATAGGCTTGGGGAAATATTATAGGCCCACGCAGCAGCGAGCAATATTAGAGTGAGAGAGACAGTCTCACGGGCTGCAATTACTGTTCGTTGAATACCTCTCTCATCCCTTGCCGTAAGTACAGCTTATTTTGCATCGTACTTGACTTTTAAGAGTCAACTTCAAATCTTTCCCTCGTACGCTTCGAAAGAGAAAAAAAAGGGTTACTATTGTATTGTTGTTGTTGTGAACTTCCTGTGGGAGGGTCGGTAACATCAATAACTAGTTTTCTCCACATATTGCTACTAGTCATCTTTCTCTCTTGATCACCATCCTCCCTCCTTCCTGCACCCTCCCCACGTAGAAGGCACACCTTTCCAGGATACGTTAGCCTTGCATCCGCTCCTGCAGCTTTCACACGCATATTACGCATCATCATCACACTTTACCCTTCGACACACCCCCAGACTTACACGACATTGACCTGCATACAACCTCCCGTGTTCACTGTCGTTTTGTTGGTGATCTTCGCTTCGACAGTCTTCCCAGGGCTTCTCTGCACCGCCAACACGAGACTTCTCGGAAGGGGGTGAATAAGCTTTGCCCTCTACCTGAATCTTTCCTTTTGCCGGTTGCCTCGATTGATTACCTTTGGGGGTCAGAAGGCATTACTGACACGTCATTAGTCTAGGCTAGTTTCTGGCAATCCCACGGATCGGAAAATAGAGTGAGGCGAAATACGAAAGAGCAAGCCTATCTTTTGTGTCTTTCGCGTGGAAGCCCTATTTTTTAGCAAAAGTCTATAAGCATGAGTGCCTCCCCGTCAAAGGCTGAGGGGCCTCATGAGGAGGATGTTCAATCCCCAGAAACCGAAGACAAAGAACAGGAACAACCTGCAATGTACGAATTCGAAGTAAAAGAGCAAGATCGATGGTTGCCCATCGCAAATGGTGAGTTTCTAATGACTCTATTGGCCTCCTTTCCCACCATATATACAAACTTTATGCAGCTAGTGTCTGCTCAAACATCTCTATTATCGAAAAATTGATCCTGGAGTGATCCTGATGGGACATCTGCAAGTCATTTTTTTGGTTTTATCTACACTACCCCCCCTTTTTTTTTCATTCCTCTTCTTTTAGCTTTTCGAACGCTCGCATTACTTCCATCAAGGTCCCCAAACTCATGTATCATGCCGCTTGGGTACATGATGCGATCTATGATTGGCCTCTATCGCGAGAAACCCTAGTTCGACGCTATCCCCATCTACGCCGAAATCTCGCCTATTGGCCGGATGTCTTGCGTTATCATGCAGCAATCCGCACCCCCGCTTGAGTGATTTCTTTTCTCAACTTCAGTGGGACCTTGATTGCTCTTTATGCATCGTTTTTATATGCATCCATGCTGACGGTATCTGGTGATTATGCAGTTGCCCGTATCATGAAGACGGCACTTCCAGAAAATGCCAAGATAGCAAAAGAAGCGAAAGAGTGCATGCAGGAATGCGTGAGCGAGTTCATCTCGTTTATCACCAGCGAAGGTAAGACACCGTCGAGGGTTATCCTGGGACAAAGTTTCTATTTCTCTGGAGCGGGAACTAACTCGAAGTGGCCATTTAGCGTCCGAGAAGTGTCAACAGGAAAAACGAAAGACAGTGAACGGGGAAGACATTCTATTCGCAATGACATCTCTTGGCTTCGAGAACTATGCGGAGGCTTTGAAGATTTATCTTGCCAAGTACAGAGAAGTATGTTCACCCTACCTCAGTCAATAGCCAGCTTTAGATGCAGGTACAACAGTGGTACATTGTTCGAGAAACTAACTACTATAGACTCTGTCGAGGGGAGGGGAATCCAGAAGCGGTCCATCCGGATCAACAGCAGGTGCAGGTTCGTCATCAAATTAGGAATCAACATATCAGGCTACAGCGTCGAGGCTAGCGCTAAATCCAACCTTCATCGAAAAAGGCCAAGGCAGTTATGCCGACGCTTTTGGCCATCACATAGGAAATGGAGTCAGCGGTGCCGACGGTTACTAGACCGTCAAGTCAACTCGACCATATTACAACCATTATACATTAATTCATCTCGCACAATCAGAATTTTCGACTCAACTCGTCGAGGAATCGGATAATATGATACGACAAGCATCCGACAATAGACAGCATTAACCTCGATGAAAACCACGACGACAGACAAATCTTCACCACTAGCGACTTAAGATTTTACACAGTGCGCCCTTTAAAGTACGCTACCTCCCTTCTTTTCTTCGAAAGAACCTTTCCCTGTAGTTTCTTCTTCCTTTATTTGGTTAAGAAAGCCCTTTCGAAACACCACACCTACCTGGTTACGACCCTCCTACATTCCGGTGCGACAATTTTCAACAATAGTTCAGAACTGATTCTTTTAGCTGGCTGCGTGGTTCGAAAAACAGGGAGAACGCCTTCCTTTCTTCCAAACGGCCGGCCGGTTTACGACTATTGTCCTCTGAAGTCTCGGTATCAACCAATTAGCTAGCTCCAGGGTCACTACTATCATCGTAAGATTGCTTTTGCGTGCAAGATCCTTTTACTTTTTCTTCTTTTTACAACAAATTGGCTTTCTACTTCTTCCATTCTACTTGTTGTATTTCTACACCTGTTATTCTCTCCTTTCGGCGTATCGTTTCATGGTATCCTTTTTTCCCTATATATCTATCCCCAGACTGTACTACTTTGCATGCATCGTTTTTTCTTTTCTTTTTCTTAACACGGGAATTAACTGGCGAGTCATATATCCATCCTCAAAGCCTTCTACATCTCCACATCGGGAATAGTTTCTCATTTGTCTCCATCCTTCCCCTCCTTCCCCTCCCTCTTCTACATACTTTACTGTGACTTCCTGTAATCTCATTTGTGCACGGCGGCTTTTATACTTGCGAAAAAAAGAAGAAAAAAGAGAGAGAATTGACGGGATCGCAGGAGAAAGAGGAATACGAAACGAATAAGGCGAAAGGCGACGATAAACTACAGAGATGTTAACGGGTTCATATACAAAATATAAAATTAAAAGAAAATGGCAAGAAGGAACCAATGGAAGGGATCAAAACAAGATATTTACAAAACCGAAAAAAAAAAGAAGATATATAACATAACAACAACGGGACACATTTTTTTTTATACTACTAGTACTTTTTAGATTGCGATATATCCATCAGACTTGCGAAAGCTACAGGCGCGATTTCCATCCAATTCACAAAAACCCCCCCCTTTCTCTTTTTTTCTTCTTCTTTTATTTGTTTTCTTAGTGGTTTCAATTTCTTACATGTAATTTTTTTTTTTTTTTACTTCTTTTTCTTCAGAGTCTACACTTTATTATACTATTATATACTACTACCTCTTATAAGTGCTTAAGTGCAAACCGCTCTCTATGGTTCTGTTTTATATCTCCCGCGTGAAAACCCCACTTCTTAAAAACTCGATCTCTGGTACTACTTGAGGAACAGATGTATTCATATATACCCTGGAAAATCTACAAACCATCTGTCCGTAGATACTCCCCGAGTATTCCCGAGTATACTTAGTCTAGAGTCAGATATACGCATACTAGATCTGTACCTTTCCCAATTAGGAATGGCCACCGGAACTTACAACACTGTCGACATGTGTCCCAACGCATAATTGCACTATGATCAAATTTCGATTGTGCTTTTCAATGCTCCCGCTTATCCTTGACTCCAGGCTTACAAGCAGGGGATTTGCGGATACAAAAAAAAGAAACATAGCAATTTTCTAAAGATTGATGTCAAAATCGGAAGAGTACAGTTTATTATATTCTCGTTTCATCCTTCCATGCCACCTTTTCAAATGAGCTGACTAAACCATGGTGTGTGTATTATCACTGTTTAAGCCCCCTCAAAGCCGGCTGAAAGAGCGCACACATGGAAATATTCCAACAGAAGCCCACTCAAAGGAGCGTTTCAATATGGATGAAGGGGAAAGAAAATAGAAAAGAACAAGGGCATTTTGATAAAAGCAGAATGGCCTCCAAACATGGAAACCCTGATCCATAACATCATTATCCCAATAAACCTTTAATAATGATAACTGAAGAAGGAAAGTTTGATCATATACTGTTGCTCAGAGTCTTAAAAAGGTAAGTTGCTCGGTTCTTTGCCGTCATTCAGCAAAAAGTTCGAATTTGAAAGATTCTAAGACTTATCGGATTCGTCGTCAACGTGAATTGTGGGGTCGGCTCCGCCAGCACCGACAGAACTGGCAGTCGGCCCTCGAAGTCTTCGAAGTGTTTCCTGTTCTTGAGGAGTCATTTGTTGATTAGGTAGCGGGAGGCCGGCTGTTCCTGGCGCTGGCCCGCGGCCCTCGAACACCCGTCCTTCTGCACTTTGCCCGTCTCCACCCTGGCTAGTGCGGCGCGATGCGGAGCCAGCTCCAGATGCACCTGCTTGACTGTGTGATCCTTGTGTTCCTGATGACCCTGGTTGATTGGATGGTCCTTGTGTTCTTGATGGCCCTGGCTGACTGTGTGATCCTTGTGTTCCTGATTGCTCTGGTTGATTGTATGATCTTGGTGTTCCTGATGGCCCTGCTTCGGCAGGTGAATCCACACGCTCCCTCTGATCTTCGACACCGGTTGAATCTGGAGGGGGGGAGTTCTGCCGCATATTCTCCGGTATAGGCTTTCGGCGAGCGCTACGGGCGATTGTTCGAGCCGTCCGACCAAGCCAACTGCCGACACCCTTAATCGATCGTCGAATCTTTTTGCTCCTGGATAAGGTAGGATCGGGGACTCCGGCTGCTATACACTCATCGCATAAGCCATCTACCGTCATACCCAGATTATACCTGCATTTTTGCGGCCGGAGCTCCTCGCATACGACTTCATCATTTGACTCGTGACCGCATGCTTTATACCGCATCCTGTGTGGATGGGAACCTGGGTACGCATATGGGTCATCCCGAATTGTTTTGGGGATGGGTAGGGGTGCCTTCTTACTAGTCTGGGCCTTCTTAGGCGGTTCGAGTGACTTAGTGTATTCATTTGGAGGCGGGTTCTTTAACATGTCAATTGGCCTGCCGAATTCATCTGCAGGTACTTCGGGTAAGAAGGGCGCTTTCGTAATCGCATCAGGATCCGCATCTTCTTCGTTCTCCTCTCCTTGTCCAAGAGTGCCGGGTATATTCTGCCCGCCCGGGACCTGTGAGCCGCTGGGGCCTGCTTCTTCGCGCCTATCGTCGCGTGGCTCAACAGTGAGGGGTATGCTTTCTTGTCCACTGATGGGGGTTTTGCCTTTGTTGTCGCCACTCAGAGGTTCCTCACCACCATCATCGGAGTCATCACCTGGCCCGTCATACCATCTCATGAGACTATTATATCCTTTTGCACCCTCATATAGCTTTGCCCATCTAGCCGGCGAAGTTTCGGATTTTCTTGGTGTAAGTTCACGAATAACCTCCTCGATGGAGCAATCTGATAAAGGTAAATTAGAGTTCCCGAGGTTTTGAAGACAGCATATAGTTATTCAGGTTGGTAAACGACTAGAACTTGATATCATACCTTGGAGCTCAGCAAGCAATTGAGTCCCCAAGCTCGTAGAGGCTTTAGCAAGATCATCCGAAGGCGTGGTTGGGTCCTCAGTACCCTGACTATCAAGGACGCCATTGATATATGGAACATCATCGGTATATGGGATACCATTAGTATACGGAACATCATTAGGATCATGAACACCATTGATATACGGAACATCATCGGTACTCTGGACACTATTGACGCCCTGAACCTGCCCGGCAGTTCGAACGTTGGTCTTTTGTGCGCTGCTGTTTCGAATTGGCGAGTTATTTCTCGAGCCGGATGTGTTTTGGGAAGCAACAGGGATACGAGGACTCTGCTGCGACCCCTTTTGCCCTTTTGAAGCCGCTGGTTTATTTGGAGCAGGGATTTTCGTTATGCCAGGCATACTGGCGATAAACCCGTGGTTCTCTCGACTCGAGAGAGCGCAGAAGTTCTAGAAATAATTGAGGGGGGCAGAACTGATTATGTATGATTATGGTGATGAAGGCTAGGGACACATAGAAGGGAGAGGTCAATGGTGGAGAGATGTGGTGAGAGAGAAGAAGGGATGAGGAGGGTGTATTGAGTCCATGTAGTAAATACGCATGAATTTACAAGGCAGAGCGTCCATGATATTTATGTCAACGTATTTCAGTGTCGGATCAGAGTCCAGATCATCTCAGCAAGTCTCAAATCCCGTTCCTAGGGAGGTGGGGGTGTGGGATAAGCCATTGGGGGGTCATATAAACCATAAGAAGGAAGTAAGTACAGTACAAAAGAGTAAAGATACATTGCCTGCCCAAAAGTACGACACCGCGAGAGAAGCAGGTGCATGGCTTCAATAAAAAGAATGGCATTCCGACATACACAGTAAGTCTCGTTCTTCTCGTTGTTCCTTCCAAACGACTCCATTCTAGGGGAAAAAGCAAGGGAAGGAGTCCTAATCTACCCCGAGAAGAAACTCATCATCCTCCGATACCTCACATGACATACAGAGTAGTTGTGTCTAAATTGACATTGTCAGAGATATACCCAAAATTAAGCCTACGAGAAAGATATGTGACCGTTTACTCACCTAATGGATGGCTACAGCTCAGCTGTGGCTTCTGCTGGTATTTACCTTCCAATTCTTCACGAATATTATTGAGAAGTTGGTGGTAGCTCTGCTGTGGGTCCTTCTTTAAGGCACTGATGAATGCGTAACTCATGGCACCGGTTGCCTCACCACCCTCGAAGGTATCGGCACTGTACAAAGTTGTTAGTATTTGAAATCTCAAAATGATGTTAGGGAATTAAGAAAGATTACATACGATGTTTGAACATCCTTGGAACCAGACCACTGGATAACATCTGCAGGAGATGTCTTGGTTCGTTTCGCCACTGAATTGGCTTTGGCTCCAGTAGTAGCTTTCTTGATAAAGCCCCCAATTGATGAAACAGCACCCGCAAGGTCGTTCCGACCGAACGAAGCGATAGCGCCGAGAAGACCCATACCAGCCTCCTTGACCAGATCTGGCTCCTTGAGAACACCTTTGGTGGAGTAGAGATATGGTAGGTCCAAGGCTGATCCGGAGTGACAAGAATCAAAGATAGCTGTTAACCTGACACCTGGTTGGAGTGAGGAGACCCTGTTGTATAGTATTAGTAGAGAAACTTGTCGCATATAAAAAAAAGCGAATTTAACCTACATTATTCTGTGCATTTCATCATCGACGATCATGCCCGCGGTACGGAAGTCGACGGGATATATTGTCTCATCATACCCTTTATTGATGTTAGCAAAAACCATGAGGTAGAGGGCAGTATATTAATGGGCCTCACCATCGTCTTCATCGCCATCTGTATCCTTTTGCTGGCCGCCGTGGCCGGAGTAATGGAAGAAAAGAGAGTCATCTGGCCTTGCATCTTTCACCAACCAATGCATGGCTCGGATGATATTGGCCTTTGTAGGTTGGCTAGCCGGATTCTGCTGGTCATCTGTTAAGACAACCATATCTTCCAAAGCGTATCCGTAACGCTCGTTTAAGAAAGTCTTCATATTTTTGACCTAATGTTCTTTAAATCAGTAACCACCAATTGTGACAAAAGTAGAAATGTCACGAACGTCGTTGATGCAACCTCTAAGCTGTCCACGTTGTCCAAAATAGTTGATACCGATCAACAATGCCTTTCTGCGTCCGGTACACTTGCTAGGAACCCAATTGTAATTAAGGCCCTGTCCGAAAGACTGTGGCCCTTGCGCTGGTCGAGGAGCGTTATGGTTCCCTCTCGTATAATCATTGTTGTTATAACTTGCCATGTCTACACGATTGGTTAATCATTTACGATTCAAACTAACATAAGATTTATGGAATTCATACTTGGTCGTGGGCCCTCAGTATGTCCGTAATTCTCATTAGGATGGTGGACATGTTGGACATTCGGTGGTGGATAAAACCCACCCTGGGGAGGTGGTCCAGACGGTGGGCCATAATTTCCATATTGCTGCTGATTCGGCGGCTAGACATGCGAAATTCTTGTGAGAAAAGCCGGAATTGATTTGCTTCCAATAAAATATACCTACCGGATAGTTGTATTCAGCCCTCGGGGGTGGTGGTCCGGATGGTGGGCCATAGTTTCCATACTGTTGTTGAGGAGGGTACTGTGGAGGCGGAGAATTGTACTGGTTCTGTGGGGGGTAGTTACCATACCCTTGCTGAGGGGGAGGTGGCCTGGATAAAGAGTCTACGGATCAGTGGAAGGGCCGAACATACTGAACGGCAGCCTGAACTTACGAATAGTAACCTCCTCCTCCTTGAGGTGGAGGACCCTGGGGAGGATAATATTGATTCTGCTGCTGATTCTGCTGGTGGGCGTGGCTGCCCGGATAGTACGACATGTCGAGGGCTGAGGAACGCTTGCGTACGCAAATGCAAAGCCAAATTTAAAGAATCAAATAGAAATGATGGTTTAATCCGAGGCAATCTCGGTATTGAAGCTAACCAGAGGTTGGTCCGGATCGAAAGAAACGAGGCCGTAGTTCGTATGACAGCGCCGGAGAGTCGAGGATGGGGAAAGAGAAGAGTAAAAGGATAAGCCGCAGCTGAGGCGCCTTAGTTCCAGCGAACGCAATCGCCTGCAAGTGCAAGTGAACCTGCCGACGATTCAAAGCCAAGATAAAAGCCGCAGGTCAAACGTTAGGGTGTCAACGGCTGCTTCCGAGCCCTTCAACACAATTCAATTGCGGATGTTAACCTATACTCCGCAATACTCGGATCAATCGGGATAGTGATTATGGGCGGTGCAATGCCGACGGGTATGCGGGTGCCGGTATACGTATGATATCCAGAGGGGAAACTTGTGATATCAGTTCTTGAGATTGCGAATTTGTCGTCCGAAGGGTCGAGCTAAACACAAAGGGATTTTCAATTGTCTTTGTCCAGTCTATGAAACTGCACTTTCGAATCGTCCTTGGCTCTCAGCCATGTTACGGTCCAGATTATCCGAAAAGTGGGGTCGATGGACAGACAGATGCACAATTCTGCACTTTCAGTTTCGTGGCTTTCGCCCCTAAAGAAGCAGTGATTTCCAGCGCAGGTTGGCTTGTGCCGCATGCGAAGCGGCCGCACCATGCCGCACTATAATATTCTCGGCTGAATTAAACATAGGCATTGTATATCCATTTGTGGAGGGAACTTTAAAAGAGGGGATGTTATACGACCTTGTTATGGGTCGTACTATCTCATCCTACTACACTGATATTATAATATTCAGGCCCTGTTGATTTATAGGTAGCTCCTGCCTTATCAATACGAAATAAAGATTCCTATAAAAACTTGCCTTATAGTTTTCGTGAAAATCAAAGAAATGTGCACTTATGTATTTGCAGTCTTTACATTTTGTGACATGATGGAGCTAGTGTTAGAGATTAATGGAGTCCGTTTGCTGCGCAGCTGCGTTCAATGCAAGTCGTTTTCGATCCTTTGCGGAGCGATAAGTGTGACTGCTCTAAAGCAAGAATGGTGCGAAGCTTAGGAAGTATAGACGAGCCTAGTCATTTATCCAAGTAATTTTAGCTGCTCCGAGTCCATTACTCTTAGCGTACGTATAGGGTCTAATACGATACTAGGTCTACGCTTGTCTCATCGTCTAGTGATTATTGGGTTTCATACTTAATATTTCGACCTATTGCAAAAATAGCATTTTGCCTTCTTTTAAAAATTTCCATTGTTTTCCAATTTCTGGGTGGTTTGCTGCCTTACGAATATTCATCAAAAGCTATCTATTATTATTTTACCGCTGTGTATTGAGATCATGAGGCCAACTTGCTGAAGTAATCGGATCAGCATTGGATTTGGAGATTTGAACATCGAATATATATATATATGGGAAGCATGCGCTAGTGCCGCCACCCAGCACCCATGATAAGATGAAAATTCATGACCTCTTCCTGCAGAAGGAGATGGAAAAGCCCGTGATGCTCGGGCTCGTTAGGTGTAGGAAGTACTGGGAATTCTGTAACCTTTAAGTGTAATGTTGATAACTAGATTCTAAATTTATCACAGGACACATACTATGCCGACTATGTATGGCGATTGAAGAAGACTCGAGCAAAATAAAATTTTCGAGATTGATACTTATGACGAGGCTACATAACTTCTGACTATATTCTAATAGCTAGGCGACATATGTGTATGTGTATCCGTTTGATCTGTCGTGAAGAGGGTGAGAGGTGGCTTTTCATGCTGTTGGCGAGGCTATGAGTTTCCCGATCTGCAACCGTTATACGTTATCTCGTCATTGTAAACTACTGCTAGCATTACATATCGGACGCTTCTTTCGCGGGTGCCTTTCGTGGCTTTTGCATTCATTTTTCTATGCTTCTGAATTTTTGGGTGCTATATATAGGTGCAATATTAACATGGCTATCACTGTGCATTGTACGTATGGTTACGCCTGGTTCACGAAGGTCTTTTGTGGTTTATAAGTCTCATAGGAGCTACTTCGTACCGGAGAATATAGAAGCCATACAGGAATTCAGATTCTCTCTATCGGATTGAAATAATTATATCAAACATTTTAGTCCATTCAAATATATTTTGCTAAACAAAGAATAGAAATTAAATATCCAAAGCTTTTTTTGTCATCATTTGGGGTTGGGCGATCGATTGCAGAATCGAAAGTCAACATATACATCATGAAGCTGTCAATTCTTAGCACCGCCACTATTTTCCTTGCCTCTGGTCTTATCGAGTTAACAACTCTATGATACTGGGAAGGCACAGCACCGCTTTGTAACTCCAAATTAATGTCCTACTAGTTAAACTCGCCGGCCCACCTGTAATTAGAAGTTTCAACACCGGTACACCGGGTAAGAGATTCGTAGGAGTTTTACTCTAGTGTATCGATTGTACTGGGCAAACAGCCCAACAAGGATACGAGCGACTAATACAATTACAAACTAGTAAATGGCGGCTCCTATTGAACCGACAAAGAGCAACTCCACAAGTGCTGCGCTGGGACTGGACTACCAGCGGACCGGGAGTGCATCGATCCCTAATCTAAAAGCTCTAAATACGTCGGCCTCGTCATTATCTGCTCAAGAATCGGAAGTGGCCTGGTATAAAATACAAAAGTTAGAAATTATGACGTTTCAGGAACCTCTATCGATCTTCGAGATAACTTAATACATAAGCTCGATGTGAAGATCGTACTGCTATTCGTTAACTTAGGCCTTTGTGTAATTTGATATCTCAGGTTAATACACATACACTAAACAGTCGTGTAATTAGTTTTATATATATATAATTTGATTTCATGGCCACAAACTAGAGTGTGAAATAGAGTAGCTGTACGTGCATGTAATAGATCATGGCTGGATATTGAACGGGCTTGCAATTGCACTTGAGTGCTTCGTTGCATTTCTGGAAGCGGATAATGGGTAGTCTTGTGTAACACGCACACGGGTCCAAACAAAGTTTAAATTTTGACCTGTGTAACGTGGGACGAATTGAATCGGCTCATAAACTACTAGCTACTATGAATCTTCCGAGTGTATTCTTCGGGATTACTTAAATACATAAACCTCCGGATCTAACGAGATTGATAACTCGATTTAAATCACATGGCCAGCTACAACTAGGGATGCTTACCCGGTTGTGACATCCGTGTGAGTATAGGTTGAGCGATACATTCTTGTATACTATAGCACGCGTCGACCTAGCTTTTTAGTTGGAGATATATTAATATTCTTGAGAAGAATAGCGCCGAGTAGTTATGTTATATAATGAAATTAGGAGGTATAGGTAACTCTTTCGTGATATCTACTGGGCTGTTATACCTTGGTTTTTCGCCGAACATTTGGATAGCGCCTTTAATATGCCATTTTGCATCTTTGAAGGTAAGTTTCCTAATGAGCTCAACAAACCGGGGTTTTAGCTGAAACCCTTCGGGCAGTAGACTTTTTCGGAAGGCAGCTTCAATGTAGTCCTCCGAATAACAGGCAACCAATCCCATGATAAAATGGCAGTTGTCCTGTAATCCCAAATTGAATGCTCTTTCTGAAGCAGCCCTCCCTTCTTCTAGGGCCATATCTACATCGTTGTATTTGAGGAACACGAGGCACCTCAGGAGATGGATGTCGACTAAATCAGAATCTGAAGGATTCGACATATCGACTTTATCCAAGATGCTGACATCGCTGCCCTTTTTCGCAGCAGATGCGATCACATAGGCAAAGTAGCAGTCCAAATCGATGTTCGCCTTATCAGTGATCTCAAGATATCGATTCACCGCCGTAACGACACCATCGTAATTGTTTTTTTCCAGTAGTTTCTTCCACGCGACCGGGTACCATTCTCGACGTTTTTGAGATACGGCCTCCTCTGAGCTCAAACCTAACCCAGAATCTTCTAAGCTGAGCTGTGAAATTTGGGACCGGTCTAAGAAAAGTTTGTTGCATATGTTAGTATTGATATTACCCCAATTGCAGAGAATGTCCGGAAGATGTAACAGGGGGTTTACCCGAATCCATCGGCAAAAAAGCCGGCGAGCTGTTCCTCGTAGTGGTGGGGGTAACTTTGCTATCGCCAGCGTCGGTGGAAGCCACGGAGCCTGGCATGATTGATTGAGAGAGCTGACTTGCTAGAATCAACTAGCTGCCGCCATAGAGTATTTGGAGCAATGATCCTGTAAGCGTAACCCCGCAATCTGGTCTCGCGTTTTCGGCTTGCATTTTTGGTCCGAGACACCACACTACTGAGTTTACAAACAACATTAGCTGCGGTATAGATCGTTGGAACCCCGGGCCCCCTCTGTTTTAACACGTCGAAAAGCGACTTCGATGCTACGACGCGAAGCTTGCGCGAAATCGGGACTAATCGGCTTCAACGGCTCCTTTCTCGTACGACGGACTCATAATTGTTATAGTTTTTAAAATGGGGAAATACAGTAAACCCGAACTTAATTCCGAAACTGTAATTTAAGCCCGAGGCCGAACTACTCTGTAAATGCCAACACGATAGGCTATAGTTCCAACAAGTAATATACGTAATAACACAATCAAGTCTGGGATTATTTTCATTTCTAACTTTAGCGCTCTGAATAATATATATGTATTAGGTGGGTAAGGTATTTGGGAATGGTACCTCAGCTGGTCAATATTTTTGGGGTTACCTCAGCCGTTGGCTTATCAAGAGCGCTCGAGCTTTATGTAACTGGGGTCAAGACGCCCTCCTACTCTGACGTAGGTTATGGCTTCTATCCATGACTCCAGGCCGACTCTACTCTATAAGGAAAAGCGGAAACATGGTTTATTTTGCCTATATAAGGGTCTTCACCCCGCGGTGTATATATACTTTTTACTCTTATTGAATAAACACAACCTCCTAATTTTGGAACATCCTAAGAAACTTCTGAGTTCGTGTTCTTATAACTTAAACACACCTACAATGTCGGAAAAGACAATTGTCGTAATCACTGGTGCGAACACTGGTATTGGATACGAAGCCGTCAAGGCTTTCTTGATTGCCTCACAGCCATATCACATTTTCGTGGGAGGGCGTAGTCCTGAGAAAGTCGAATCCGCAATCAAAAGTTTTGGCGATACAGGAATTCACACTTTAGTCCCATTCCAACTGGACCTTCTATCCGATGAGTCAATCACAGCTGCGTATGCCAAAATCAGTGCTGAAGTTGACCATATTGATGCCCTGATCAATAATGCTGGAGGTAAGATAAATTTGACGTCCCAGAAACTATTACTGTCCGGTTAGATTAGGGCGGGGTTTCTAACTTTGGTTCTTCACGACGCAGCTGCTTCTAGTACCCCGACCACTCGTGAAACTCTAATTCAAGATTACAACGTCAATGTCGCCGGGACTTATGTCGTAACTGACACATTTCTTCCCCTGTTGGTCAAATCCTCAAACCCACGGCTTCTTTTTCTTACTAGCGGGTTGTCATCCCAAGAAGAAGCCGGACAGAAGGATAGTCCTCGCTATCATAACCCACCTGCTGGCTGGCCGAAACCCCCAGCACCCGCTTTTTTGAGCTACAGAGCTAGTAAAACGGCGTTGAACATGGTGATGATAGACTTCGACAGGTTGTTGAAGAATGATGGGGTAAAAGTTTGGTGTATTTCGCCGGGCTTACTCGCAACTAATCTTGGTGGTAACCCAGAGGCCCTCAAGAAGATGGGAGCAGAAGATCCTTACCTTGGTGGAGTGTTCATCAAAGATGTCGTTGAAGGGGCTAGAGATAGTGATACTGGAAAGGTGATTAGGCGACAGGAAATACAACGCTGGTGAAATATAGATCTTGAGGGAAATGTGTTTCTTTTATGGATTTATGTGTTCATGATGTAATTGCTTTAATTGTAAATATTCTAGTTAAGGTATCGTAGTCATGAATCATAAATCAAAATCGCTAAGTTGTATTACAGTGTTTACAGTACCACCTCTTAGTGTGCGTGGGCAGGGTTTTCCATACAGTACTTCTGACACTCCTTGAAAATAGCGGCCTGCTTGCTCACTTCTGCTAAGCGGCCAATAACTTGTTTGTTACCGTCATAGAATCCGTATAGGGCGTATGGGATCCCAACTTCTTTGCAAAATTCCATGACATATTTTTGGGCTTGTCGAAGGTTGTGGCGAGGCATGCGTGGATACCTGTTATAGATGTATTAGTAACATTGGCTAAAATGCTGCAGAGGTTAATTTGCTTACAGGTGGTGGATGACTTGGAACTGCAGTCCTCCATGGACAAAGTCTAGCCATTCTGGACAATCGACGTCCATAGTAGTCCTTAACATTCTTTGAGGGAAGGATTCAGCAGGACCAATATCAGAAGTGCTCATTGCAAAATGGCTTAGTGTGATTTGTACGTGAACAGGCATGGGAACGACGTGGCTGATGGCGAAGAAGATAAGTCGGTCTTGGGTTGTGGGTAAGGATTTGTAGATAACGCCATAGCCATACCAAGCCCAGAACAGAATCATAGCGAAGATCTCTGCGTATCTATGCCACCAAGCAATTCCGTTCTTTGGAGCCTGCCCAAGAAGAGTGTATTCCCAGGAATTCTTGTAAAGGTTTAGCCTGCCAAAACATAGTAGTGGATAATATAGCCAATGTTGGGCGCGGGTAACGAATTGAGCGAAACGATCGTAAGGTAAAATACGGTCGTAGTATGTTGAATATACATTGCGGAAAAGCTTTTGGTCGATGGCAAAGAAGGGTAGATGCTGGATATCGGGATCATGTTCTGGTTCGTTTGTTACGATGTGGTGGACCTGCAAAGGCTATCAGTACGAACGGAGAAAGTATATGCGAACTCGTGCGAAACCTACGTTGTGGCTGCGTTTCCACCAGCCAAGAGAAAGCCCGCCACATAGGTCCGCAACGAATATGCCGATAAAAGTATCGATGGCGAAGTTGTGGGTGATACCCATGTGCCCAGCATCGTGGGCTGTAAATGTAAGTTGGTGCCACCAGATGCCCAGAAAAATTGCTGAAAGTTTGAACCAGCCCGTTCGCAAGAAGTATACGAAAAGGCCGAATAAAGTAAAATATCGAAGGCATTCCCGGCCATATGCCCAGTAGTTGCATTGGTAGAGACCTTTATCACGCAGCTTTTGATCGAGCTCACGATACTTGTTGATGATGTTTTGCTGTGTGGCTAGGTCCAGAGAAGGGTAGAGATCAAGGTCTTCCTGCAGACGCCTCTCTTCTTCTTGTTTCAATGACAGAGCTGCGTCGCCTTCACCATCAGACACTGAAGAAACCGAGGAAGTATCGGCTCCTCGTTTTCTCTGCCTGACTCTCGGGTCAAGGATAAAATCGCGCTCGCTGCTAGAGCTTGTAGGGGTTGTCGATCCAGAGCTAACAAGGTCTGAAGAAGTGATGTTTACGGGGTCAATTGACATGTTGTTTTCGTTCGGGCAGTCGTCGTCGATAAGCCTAAACTTGCCCCCCTGAATCGGAGGTCGGAAGTTCACCCAGGGACCCTGAATTTTGCCAATCTTAAACTTCATCATCATGGCTTTAGCTTCAGCGGAGTGCAGGCTATATATACCACAACATTCTAATCAGCAATGTAAACTTCTAGATTTATAGACCAATTGTTTTATAACATACGCTGTAACTTCATCAGTGGCATCCCTGCCAACCATATGCATGATGGCTTTGTCGCCGCCCGGATGGTATTTCAGCCATGGGTCGACTTTCAAAACTTTGTCGTTGATAATGATGACCTTTTTTCCTTCCGCAATCAAGTTCTCGACTTCCCGCCTCGAAAGTAACTTCTCATCGACTGCCCGACCCATTTTCGACGGTATAACTGAGACAATGGGTAGATAGAATCCGGGGGATCGAGTTTTCTGATGCTTTCAGTAGGTGACAAGGGGCTCAAAGCTTGAAGCGAGCTGTTGCGCAAAACACAGCTGCAGGTGTTTTTGATTTAAGCTTAAATACACATCACAAAAGTCCGAAACCCACTAGATAGCTGTCGCACATTGAGGGAGAAGGATGATATATCGGATTCGGGATCGAGAAAGAGCCGAAAAAACAGCTAGAGTACGTATCAAAGTCGTAAGCTCTGTCGTAGGATGGTTAGGTGGTCATTGTAGGAGGCAGTTTGCAACTTTTGCGACTGCAGAAAAGGACGTGGTCTGATACGCATACGGTCGCCAAGTTCGCCAGACATTGCCCAATCAGCCCCACACAACGCGGCACGAGCGTTGCATTTTGTGCAATTATTACGATGGGCGACTTGAATTCTAGTTCACATGCGATTGAAGCACATGCGCGCAGGCGTATATGATCTAAAGCATCATCAGTTTGGAGTTAGGCTAAAGATCATAAATTGACGTTGCATAAGGCTAAATAATTGGGTTTAGTGATGATGAAGCATCGCAGATACCCATAAGGTCATACCTAAGTATATAAAGCTATAGTTGGGTTGCTATTCTTCCATAGCCACTTAAGCACATTTGAAGTTGCGACAGTTGTCAGTTGTAAATAACTATTATTATACTTAATTATCTAATCTTATTGTGGACTATATAAACTAAGCTAATAATTTTGTTTAATATCACCTTCTTTTCGGGTGCTCTCCAGATTGTCCTAGGATCCTGCGAATATTTGTGCTGGGATTGCTGGGCAACTCTGCTAGGACATGAACAATCTCTTTTTGCGGAGTCTAGTTTGAGTCAAGATCTCAATAGTAATCCCTAAACCGCTGATTTTAAGATCTGGAGTGACCTAACTCTGAATTTTCCTTAGGCTCCGACAAGATTAGTAAATATATATATTCTCCGACATAAATTGCTAGTAAAATGGATATCATTCTGACGATACTAAGTCGTAATCTTTGGAACTGAGACTTACGAGGTTCAAGAGATATCGAGATACGATGATATTAATTTCTTTCAAATTCTTAGAGAGCATATATCTTAAAAGGGTGTGGGACCCCTACTAAAACTCAGATTGATGTACACATTGATTGCATTTTCTATTACGGAGCAATACGTAAGTATTATAGGCTCGGGAATTACGACCACTCGAAGCTCGGATAGTCCAAACAGAATATTGTCTTCGTCAACACAATCGGTATTGGGTTTAGTGAGTATTTTTGACGCGCATCGACATTCCGCTGGTCAACTTCTCCAAGCTTGGCAACAAGCTTGGCGGAACTTAGAGATGAGGGAAGTGTGGTCAACAGTTCTCAGTTTGTGAAAAGACTAGGTGGCATATAAACGATTAAAATTCTGAATGATACCCATATATTCCAGTTCTTTTTTATTGCGAAGAGAATCTATCTAATAATCTATATTGAAAAAATCAATTCCGAATGTTGGCGTGACCATGGAGGCTTCCCGCCGCATGGGAAGTATTTTATCGAGCTGCCGAGGACCCGGTACCAACAAGCAGGCAAGTCGACGACTCAAAAGCAAAACACCATGAATATGATTGCTGGTTCTAACTGCCTCTTGCAACTGCAGCTTACCATAAAGGATCAACTTCATCATTGCCGGCTCTTAAGACCCATTTAGTACGAGAAACTTTAGCAAGAAGCGGGATTTGATCTAGAAAGGCTGCCTCTACCTATTCTTCTCAAACATATATAAATATCCAGTGGGACTTGACAGAAATAGACTACTTTGTTTTTTTATTCTGTTCAGCATTTGCTCTATTCCCAACCTTCACACTCCTTTGTTGTTTTTGGTTGCCTTGAACATATTCGCCGACCAACTACGATCCTTACGGCTCAAGCTTTACGACATTCGTTTCCAATCAATACCTAGCAAAATGAAGTTTTTGGTTGTCGCACTCGGGACCCTTGCGTGCGTGGGGACTGTCTTCGCAAATGTTGCCTGCGATGCAGCCTGCGCAAAAATGGGGTGTTTCTCTTCTATGTGTGTGGCGAAAGGATATGGTGAGCTTGCCTTATAATTATGAGATGTTGCATAATTACATACTGACAAGCTTGGGATAGCTACGACCGTAACTGTAACTGCCGGAGGCGGAAATGGTGCGGGTGGAAAAGACGGGAAGACTCAGCCGACAGTGACCAAGACTTGCACGCGCACGGTGACATCAGCGGCTAGTACTACGGGAACACCAGACGCTGGTGGAAAGGCTGGGGATGCTAAGACTGTCACAGTAACCGAAGCTGCTGAAGACGACGAGCCCGAAACTGTCACTAAGGTCGTAACAAAGACCTGTACAAAAACTGTTAAGGAGACTGTTACGGTCACGGCCGCCAGTGAGCCCGAATCTGGTGGCTATTAGTATTAAGGAAATGAATCGGCAGTGTTACTTGACAAATCGACGTTAGGCTTTTGCAAACACACCTAGAAAAACTTTAGTCATGGAAAAGTCATTGCCTTGACTGGCTCTTACATTCTGCTTACTATTACTGTTTATTTCTCGATCTTTATTTTCATTTTCAGGGTCAACTCGGTGTTTGGTGTCTGTATATATATATGACTTATGAGCTATGATATCACATGAATTCATTTTGACGTTCGAAATTCACTTCGATTCTTGTTATAAAGTTAACGATCATTCCGAGTTTAGATTGGTCTAGACAATGAACGAATATATGCAAGTCTGTTCCATCCTAACATCAATTTGTTGCTTGTTGAGGATCAATAGCCGCCTAATAACTCGTATTACCCATCTAATTCTTATGGCCTCCCGCTTTATTGCTCTTGAGAACCTTTCTTGTCGGTGGGACTGGGATAATCCCAATACGCATATATTTAAGTACTTAAGTACATATTTAAATATTTTTGAGTTATGAGCGGTGCACTGCACAGTTTATGTGTTGAAGCTGTTGTATATCTTAGTGTCAACAATTTGAGCCGACGCTGCAAGGCCGAACGTTCGAACGGTTGATATTGATCATGTACCGAGATTATGATCAAGGTTAGGTTTACGCAGGGGATTGGTATATTAACGGCCTCCAAGATGATCACTGCGTAGTCACACTGCATTGATATCCCGCTACAAAACTACCTAGGGAATGCTTTTAATTATCATGCCAGTCTACTATACTTTGGTTCTAAAGTGTCGATAAATTATAATTTAAATAGTTAATAGTAAGCTAGCTAGCTAGCCCTCTGTTCAATTGATCAATGGAAAGTGAAGGTAAAAGTTCAAAAAATAGGCGAAGATTATATATATTGTAACTACTAACTTCTCATAATATCACTCTGAAGATTCAGTTCACCGTTTGGGATAAATACTTCGAGCTTAAGGATAACCAGAGCCAGGTTTTAAATAATTCAATTGTTCAATGGGACTGGATTGGTGACAATATAAGTAAGCAATCGCAGAGGAGAAGAAACAAAATTCTAGAATTGAGTTGTAAATCACTTGGTGGATTGGCATAGCAGCGCAATTATATGTGTCTAATTCCTAGAGTCCTAGATGGTTTCTCTTGTATATGACGGTTGATCTTAATGTGGGTTTAATCTGCGAGTACTAGTATACTATGTATACCGATCCGCAGATTTTGACATCAGTCGGAATATAAGGCCTCTGGACCACGAATATTTGTTGAGTGGGCAGTGATTAGTACCTGTACCTAGGTAGCTATGGCTCCGGGTTATTGCGGCGCTCTTTTGATAGTCGATATATATGAAAGTACTTGAGTCAGAAATGATCGATCGTCCTTCTGTAACAACGAGCAGGGAGTAAGCCGCAGGGACTCCCGTTAGAAAGCGGAAATTCAACTGCCTATCTTTTATTTGACATTTAATTAGATTACAGCGCTGCAGCCTTTGGATGTTATACGTATATATGCTGGAGGTATCTGCAGATCTGGATTCGAGACAATACGAGCCGGTCGTCTATTCTGACTGTTAGAATAGACTGGTCTCCTAGTCGACACAACAGCATGA
The DNA here is from genome assembly GCA_036971725.1 of Arthrobotrys conoides. NCBI lineage: Eukaryota > Fungi > Ascomycota > Orbiliomycetes > Orbiliales > Orbiliaceae > Arthrobotrys > Arthrobotrys conoides. The sequence goes on along the minus strand of JAVHJM010000003.1, from coordinate 1,889,705 downwards.
ACGAAAATATATATATTTGAATAGTTTGACCAAGCAGCCCTAAGTGGACTTATACTTATACTCATTGGAATCTCATTTTGATGTACCCAATTTTTCTCGTACCCAGGTACTTACACAGTAAACGAGGTGAAATTTCGCGGTCTACTGTCAAGATTGAAAGGACGGGATTTCAACGAGGTCAGAATTTAAAATTTTGAGATCAACATACAAAACTGCGAACTTGACACTGCTCCAACTTGAAACATAGGATCGCATGACTTAGCTTAGAAAATTATGAAGACGTGGGGCCCTTGTTATATGTATCCACTGTACTGCGTAGGGTTGTTCAAGATCCGTGGCCCAACATCCTGGTATAGAGCTGTACTGATACCGTTGCCAAGACACAATAATCCAGAATCCAGGGCCAAACCAAGGGCCCGTCGAAAGACGGAACATGAGCTGAGGCGGGCCCGCTTGAAACTGGTTCATGTCGGGACGAACATTTCAGAGATCGGCGCCATCATGCTATGGAGCGTTTTGCAGGCTCGGACAGTGCTCTATATGTAGTTAGGCCTGACTGCTACCCCGCCGAACTGCTTACTGTTATAACCGCAGTCACCAATCTTCGAAAAGTTCATAAGACCTATCTCCATGGAACATCCTATTCAGAAAGATACCGATAGCATTAATAGACAAACCCAGCCTTAAGCTGTAGTTTAACCTCGGATTCTTCTTCTGCTTACACCTGTGTCTGGATAAATATCCCAAAAAAAGTTTCTTGGACGAAATTAGCGCTCAGTGATAAATCTCGATACAAATCCCCCTAAAGATGTAGAATTTTACGGAGGAAGATCGACATCTTTCAATAACTCTAGCCTTTAATGTTCTAGTGCTATATAGTTTTGGTTTTAAGCCCTCCCAGATCCCCGATACTTAGCTATAGTATCATGAGCAAATTCAAATAAAATATGACCCGCTAGCTTACTCTGCCAAAGTATCGCGATAGATTTTCTGTTGTGATCCCTGAATACTCGAGGTAATAGTGACCAGCCCGAATGTTTACTATATAATTGCACCTATGTACAAGTCTAGTGTCGATCTCATTCAAACCCAGCAGGGTGATTTGAGTCGTATTTGTAGGGAGGATGCATGCTCATAGCCCCCTAGTTTATTGTGCGTTCCTGCCATGATGCTAGTACGAGCACAAAATGCTGAAGGTCCTTGGGTTTCTGAGACTGGTTCAACTTTGAGAGATTTACATAAGAACGTCTTGCGACTCGATCAATTAATCGATTGGGCTGCAATGGCTTTGACACTGGGCGAGCCCGAGTATTACGCACGGATATGCAACCAATACCATCGATAAAACTATCTTTCGCAAAATCCCTCGATCTCATGCACTACAATTGTGTTTTTTCTATTACAAAAGCGTTTTCCAATTTTCGTCCCTCTCGTCCAGTTCAACCTTTACCTAGGGATATAAACGTGTTAGATTCGGACTCTGGATTCGGATTCTTGCACTGAACTAGAATCATTTAAGTATCTCCTATCGCAAGCTACAGGGCCAGGCTCCTCAACGCATTTGTTGTACAGGTGTTTTGTGGGATCCACTATGAGGTTTGCGACACCTCCAAACCCACAGACCGAAGCCGATAGAGAATATCTACAGGAGCTATTTTACTTATTCAAGAAATTTCCACAAGACTTCGAATTTCCTTTAGAAAAGGATCCTAATTATAGCGTGCCCGTTAATACATTTTATTGCTTCGTAACGGGAATAGTTGTCTGTGGCCTTACGACTATTATTGTGCTTTTACGATTTTGGGCTCGCTCTAAAGTTACAGGTTCATTTGGTCCTGACGATTGGGTAATGATACCAACATTCGTACGTTTCAGTGTCTTATATCATCCGGTTCGCAAGTTCGTGGCTTCAATGATTGACCTACCTCATATATACAGCTTTGTTATTGCGCCTTCAATACGGTAAACATCTTTGGTAAGTTTTGTCAGATTCAAGTTAGATTCTGCAGTTATCAGGGCAGTGAACCCATATTAATATTTCAAAATAGCCGTATTTCGAACTGGTCTTGGGTACCATTTGTATGATAATTCAAGAAGAGACATCGAAGCGTACTTAGTGGTAAGTCCTCACTGCCATACCATTTCTCACCAATACTATAGCATTAGCTTGAATCAAGATACTTATAATGCCCCACTATATTTCATAAAATAGGTACAATACCTTCACGTAATATTCTCATTTTCGGCACTGCATTTGTGCAGAATATCCATCCAACACTTACTTCTGCGCTTGACCCCTAAGTCATCAGCATTTCAACGCCGATATCTACATATTCTACTAGGAGTTTCGTATATTTTCTGGCTTGCCGCGGTCCTAACGCAGATATTCCAATGTGGGGTTCCAGCATCAAAAGCTTTTGATTTAAAGTCGAACATCGATGGCACATGCATAAGTCTACATTCAACTACCAATTATGGTGTATTCATGTCTGGCCACATCATTCTTGACGCATTTACGATATTCCCTCCACTTTTTGTCCTCTTTCGACTTCCAATGACGAAGGCTAAAAAGTTCAATCTGAGTTTTCTGCTTGTTTTGGGTATTTTCACGATGGTTGGTATTCACTTGCTTCATAGATATAGTCCGTCCAAGTTTCGCTGATGAAGAACTTAGATCTTTAGTGCTATCAAACCGTTTGTATTTTACCGAATCATGGTGGATTCCTTTGATATTACGTGGAACGCCACTGCTGTAGCGTTCTGGGGGATTCTGGAGAGCAGCCTTGCTCTAGTAATCGCTTCTCTACCAGCTTTGAACAGAGGAATAATTAAGCTCACTAAGCTCGACAAAGTCTTCGGCAGCTCCGGCGGATCAAAAATACTCTCCAACAAATTCCGTTTCAAAGATCCGATCTACAAAGGACAAGCAAAATTCGTTCGATATACTGCAGACGCAACCGTACAAGACACGACGCGCAGCTATATCGAACTAGGGCCTATAGAAGGAACTGGATCAGAGGAGCAACTGCGGCGGACTGTTTCTAGGGAATTAGAAAGGAAGGGTAGCGGCTCGTATCCGCAAATCACTGTTGAAAGGAGTTTTCATCTCACTGAAGAAAGAGCCTCGGATCTTGAACAAGCCATTGAGGCTGATAACCCAAGAGCTAGGGTGTCAGTTGATGTTATGCTACCGCCTAAAACAAAGAGGTTCGGCGGCAGCAGTAGGCGAACTACACCGCCATCGCCGGACGATAGCGAAATGTTGACGAGACACACGCTTCCCTGAGAGTCCCCTCATATCTCATATTAGTTGGAGTTAATATTGAACAAACTGACATGGCTGCTAGCCTATCAATACTTTGAGGGATTTCAGTGTCATAATAAATTTCATGTATTCGTTGAGAGTAAAGGGGGGCATAAAATGCTCAATTCAATGCAAATTTTGGGGGTATCACTGGTTGCAACGAGACCAGGGTCATCTCAAAAGAGATCCCGACGTGGGAGTCGCAGGGCAAATTATGACGGGGGACGCTGGTGGCACATGCATATAGAAGAAAGAGGCTTATGGTCAACTCCTCAGTCAGACCCTCCACTCTAGAGGTTCCTATAAAAAGATTTCAAGTTATTCGAAAGCTTTGGAGGAATCAGATAGAAATCCGCGGTTCGGAACGTAAATAGTGCGTCTTTTGGCTTAACAAACTCCAAGGCTTGGGCTGGTCGACCGCTGGCGTTATAGCATGCGGACAATGTGTACATGCATGGATAACTTCAGTGCCCATATTCTGAGTATACGTATAGGTATTTTAATAGTTAGTCAGTCAGTTTAAACCTCTTGAATGTGAACTTATAATCTTCATTTATTATTATGAGTGATAAATATTCATTATCATCCGCACTGTACACCCTATATATATACCTAACTAGCCAGAACTTCATGTTAAACTAGAAATGCGCCGGTCTCTTAGAGAATTGTAATATCTAAAATATAGCAAGAACTTCAGGTATTAACTGATGCCGCTCGGCCGAACGTTATGAATTTTGGGAGACTCTCTGTCCAGTAACCTTTTCAGAAAGTCTCTTTGATTTGTGATGGCCCTGTTTTCCGTCTCGAGCGCTTCCACCCTCAACTTGAGAGCAGAATTCTCTGATTTGAGTGTTTCTATCTCCAAGAGCGCTGCTTGAGAACTTTCTTTGCCCACTTGATTATCTAAATTTGATAGCTCCTCCATCTTTTTTTGGACATCGCCGAGTTCTTTTGCCCACTGGGAAGCCCCCAATCGTAGTCTTTGAATGTCTGTATGGAGCTGGCCCCAGCAAAACGTTCCTGGAGAATCAGGAAAGTTATCAATGGCCATTGCGGTAGGCATCGGAAATGAGGTAGGAGGAACGAAGTTATCGAAGTTCTGGGAATGTGGCAGCGGTGAAAACTGTGCGGGTTGCGAATGTGGGGAAAGTGCCAAAGTATTTCTGTGGGCCATGATTGTGCTGAATGGCGGTAGTGTAGGGGGTAATCCTCCTACCTGTAATCTATTTGGCATCGTTTCTTCTGTACTTGATGGTTCTCGCTGATGGAGCATAAATTGTCGTGCGGACTCTATCGGACTAGAAGAGGTGCTGTTTTCAAATACTTCGGTCGGAGATTTTTGAGAACCGTCTAAATCTTGTTTGAGGCCGAAAAATGTGAGGTTCTCATCAATTCGGCTCGCTCTTAAGCGTCCCGCTTTGATCAACCTCATAATAGCGTCGTAATCTGGTTGACTAATCGAGGCTATAGAAACTTTTGGCTGCTTTGGATCATCTGATTTGAAGACGAATTGAAAGGGCGCACGGCTGCGATGGGTGTTTGTGATGTCTCTCGGATCTACTAGTTCCCCATGTTGCTCGTCTAAATTCAGTCGTATAAGTCCAGCCCTCGAAGATCGAAATGATGACTAGGGAAATCCATGGAAATATAAGCTTACAAATAAGATTCCGGAGGTGCGTGCGGATAGTTTCGATCCTTTGTGCTTTACGATCCATACTTCCAGTCTTGATATTTTAATATTTTGTCTTGGTCGCGATATTGGGAAACGAGCTGCCTTTGGTTAAGGATTAAACGCTATCCCGGCGCCTAGGTGCCCCATAGATTTTTATCTGGTGGGGCAACAACCTTTATATAAATATATTTCTAAGCATGGAGATCATCGATCAGAAGCGTCTCAAATATCCATGGAATAGTTTTCGAAGAAGTTTGTGTGCCTTTCGTAGTACCTTACAATTAGCGATGACATGGCGTTCGATTTTGCTTCATTGAGGAGACGCCAAGTAGGTGTGACGAGAAGTATGGGGTGAAAAATTTTACTTGAATTGTGATCATGATCCCTAGACCGCGAGAGCTCAGGGTTTCAGAATTGCTGTCTATGCATGGGGATATTTTTGTCGTATTGTTTTTAAGCGTGCTGTATGGGTCGCAAGATTTTGTGACGCGGCCCAGATGTGGTTGGCACTATGGCGGCCATGGGTCATGGCGATGGAACTATCCATTACTGGATATGCCTGGATTAGAAAGTACAGCTCATCACATCTCCAGTCGCTAGTAGCAGTTCAAGCGATGGCTATAGTCGCGCCCTGCATACATGTATATGCAATCCTGGCAATTGCGTATTCTTTATTTTTGTTCTCCGATGTTGAAATTTTGCTTGAATTGATCTATCGATATCGTCATGAGCCATATCGTATGTCTACGTAAATGTACTAAGGACTGATGCCTCTCATTGGTATTGGGTATATGAGGACTGGCTGTGCAGCTGTTGTATTTTGTAAAGAAACGTGTTGCCGTGTAATTGAGTTTGAGACTGGCTTTTGTTATGGAAATCATTATTATATATGTCTCTTGAAAGATAGTTCGATAGGCACTGCATTCGCTGGTAAGCTTAGCTCTGCAACTCATAGGCCACAGCTACATATAATACATCATTTACATCAGATCTATACTATGCCTATATTAGTATCCTCGCTGGATGGAGGGCCTCAGGCGTAGGCTAGCTCACATCAGCAGGACCTTGAATACTATCTTTTTCAAGATATATAGGTATATATATATATATATATATACTAGGTCGTTAGTTCTGAAATACAGCGCTCATTTAATCTAGCGAACGAAGTACCTCGATACTAAAATGAATGTGGTAGAATTTGGTTTACGAGATAATACCTAGGTATGTACTAAATTAAGCAGGTCTGGAGACAAATTCACCAACGATAAATACTCAGGCATCTTCAGGGAGACTTCATGATCTTGCCAGGTATTATTTTAGTTTTGATCTGCTTCACATCCACCAGCTAAATTGCGGACACCGCAAATGTTGAAATGATATAGGATCCGCACAGAGCCCAAGATTCAGATTGGTCTTCTGTATCGGACTACTGGACAAATTTAACAAGATTATCGATGGTACCTGCGTTGCTTCATGTTTCGGGTCTCGGTACTCGCGGTTTTAATCCGCCTTGGAGCGGAGGGTTTTGGTAAACAGCACCCGGATGGAGGTGCGACCCGACTACTGGAGGCGTTTTTCCAGGAGGCGAAATGCCAAAATCATGAGAGTTTGGCGCAATGATTGCAGCAAAGTCCGTAGACCGATGCGTATTAAATTCTCAGGACGGTTTCTCGGCTCGGATTTATAATCCCAAAACACCGACCCGATTGAATCCATGGAGCCTAGAAGTGTAAATTAGGGAACTTCCGGTTGGAACGCAGTCGCATTGACTGACGGGTTTCATCTATATCCTCCGGTTTCCCTTATCCCGCTTGATCGAAGAAGCCCAGATAGGGTATCTTGAACCTGGTAGTGGTCTGGACTTGGGTGATGTGTGGCCAATGAGATATAGCGCCAACGCCCCAACGCAAGTGTTATCCGTGTTTGGCAAGGTTGGCAATGTTCGCCAGCACTCAGCCAGAATAGCCAGCAGCATGCAGCAGTGAGTTATATATGATTCTGCGTAGCCTTTTTCTTCCGAACTTTCCTTCGTCTCACGTACCGTCTTTCAATTTCTTGGAACATTCTATAGTTGCTTTTCGATTCTTGTTTGCTACGCCGGAAAATTCGAAAACTGAATTCGCGATCCGGGCGTATATCTAGTGTGGCCTCTGTGTTTCCTCGACTATCAACTCGGCTTCTAAACAGTAGGCAGCGATGTCTCTCAAACAAGTATATAGTATCCCCTCAACTGTCCCGAACAATATCTGATAACGGAACCTAGGAAATTGAAACATGGGTACATGCCCTAGAGCTTTGCGACTTAGAGGAGCCCGACCACGTCGGGGCGCTCGCCAAGTTTGAATCGATTGGAGATAGTGCCAAAGTTTTGTTCAACATCGGTATTCTTCAGGCAACTCTTGGTGAACATGAGAAAGCGGTATGTAGACCTCGGTAGAGTTTATTCTTTGTTATACGAGATCCCTGAAAACTAATGTAAGATCCGTCATGCAATTAGGTTAGCGTCTACCACCGTGCCATCGACCTTGACAACTACCTTGCCGTTGCATATTTTCAGCTCGGAGTTTCAAATTTCCTCCTTAGCGACTTCGCAGAGGCCGCAAATAACTTTAACGATGCTTTACTATATCTACGAGGCAACCATTCCATCAACTATGAACAACTTGGATTGAAGTTTTGTCTTTATTCATGCGAGGTCTTGTTCAATCGTGGCCTCTGCCGTTTGTACTCTTCGAATAGTAAAGATGACGAGGAGCATAAGAATGGTATGGAAGATCTTGGTTTTGCGGCGAAGGAGAAACAGATCGAGGCCCATAATGTCATTGATGAAGCAATTGCAGAAGGAGCTGAGGTAAGGTCTCTTATATCAATAGCGCCTGGAGGCTTTACTAACTTCTAACAGGGGTTCACGGTATTCTCAGTCCCCGTTGGGACATTATTCAGGCCCAGCGGTATCAAGATGAAGAATTACAAGACGAAAGACTATCTAGGTGAAGCTAGAGTAGTTGCCTCTGTAGATTCTTCAAACATGCATACTGGTTTTGATGGTGTAGAAAAGAACAAACCACTCATTGAGGAGCGACCAGAAGAAGTGCAATCATTTGCGGCTACCAATCTAGTCATTCCCGATAGAACTTCGAAGATTCCTACGTCAAATAGAGATACAATAGGAAACGATTTGGCTTTCTCACCACCCATTTCTTCACCACCTGCCTCCGCACTTCCGCAGCCCCCGAATCCAACTCCATTGCAAATGCCGACGACAATGGCACCCACAGCTGTTAATAGAATCCGGGACAGCGTTGTCACTTTCCGAAGCTCTAGCTTCGATAGCGGGTACCGGCAATCTATGTCTCTAGAAAACCTTCCTCTCGTTGACATGACACAGGTATGTAGTTTGTCTGGCGTTTGCTAAATTTCTGAGGTATCAGTATTAATCCTATCTTAGGTCAAAGTCAAGATCCACCACAACAGAAACGACAAGATGAGACTAATGCTCATGTCTCCCGATATCGAACTTAATGAGTTCCATGCTCGGGTTCGAGAAAAGTTAAACCTCTCGGGAAGATATGAGATAGAAATCAAGGATGAGACGGACAAAATTGCTATTGTGGATAAAGAGGACCTCGATGCTGCAATTGAAACAAGCAAGGACACCGCCCGTATTTCGAGGTCAGCGATTGGTAAACTCGAGGTATGTAGGGGACACCTAGATTATGACTATAAAGCAAAGAACTAACGATATTTGTTTAGATTTGGGTATCCGAGTAAATATGTTCAACCTGTTGCATCTCGTTCCTGCTATGAAATTGTCTTGGAGTGCATGTTCATGAATCCTCCGTGAAAGACTCGCTCATGATGTTCCTTTGCACTCTTACTTTTCGATTTTCACACATGGCCGGAGTTATATCATATGTAGCGTTGATGTTTTCTCACCTGCGAATTCATGACTTTGGAATAATATCAATTTGGTTGCTAAATATACTTTACATCAAGTAACTTGCCTTGCGATGTCATACGATAAAACTGGTTCCTAACTCAACGAAAAGCACATAGCATGTCGAAGATGATTGAAGACTAATCTAAGAAAAGAATTCGTTGGAAATGGGGTAAAGCGGTCGAAGTCCATGCGCTTGTTTGTCGGAGCTATCTGGGCAGATTCTAGATGTCCATTCGTAGAGTGTTAGTATTCATATCTGATTGTCTATACCTACATCTTTAGATCTATTTGAACTAATATATTGTCCTAATTTTTATCATTTCTCCCCAAAACTTAGAGACTGCCTGGAGTTTAACTGATACTTCCTTGAATTTAGTAGCCAATATATAATATTACGAAATCCGAACTGTGCATGACTAGATGCTGGAATAATTCCAGAGCAGAGGTATAGACATGCGTCGGGCCAGATTCTTCATATCGAAGGATAAGTATTAATTAAGATACCCAAGTCTCTTATGAGTCGGTTTCGCGGTTCCTATATGAGCCACCCTTAGGGGCTTTCATAATCTATGGCGAGCGTTTGGCTGCCGCTGCCCTGTTGGTGTCCTTACATGGTCGCCTCAATATTATTACTTTGATATTGAGGTTGGATCGTGTAAATTTTCTATTGTCGGACCTAAATCAGTGCATATACTCATGAAATATAAACTGGGAGCCTAGAAGTTTATTATGAATAGGCTTGATGGTAAATGTATAAATTTATTTTATTGGGTAGTAATCGTAAAGCTGAGCGCAAATTGAGCCTCATATACGTCACATGTACACATAGAGCTAAGCATCTTTTGAAAACAGACGTAACATGCCTCCCTTTGTGATGTCTGGGAATGAGATCAGACGCAACCGCGTAACATGTTCATGGGATACTCGCAAGTTGGGCATAGCGACTTACTATGAGCACCGCTAACAAAGCTCAAGATGTGTGTGACCGTGTTGGCACTGACTAGCCAGTAAGACTGGCTTCGAGATTACGATAAGCCAGTCTCGTCGGTGCCATTCCCAGGTGTCGTATAAGCGGTCTCGTAATCAAACTGTGCGTATAAGTTGAGGCTAGCTGGTCTCGAAAGAAGGCAATACGAAGTGGAGAACGGTTGGCGTAACTGTGGACTTCGTGTTGTCTGGCTCCAACAATACTGGTGCAACTTGGTCTCATATGGTCTCATACTATAGTGTACTAACTATAGTCGAAACTGGTGGGCGCCGATCTGGTTACAAGACCGAGTGTGACTTCGGAGACCTTGGCCTCGTAAACCAGACAACACGGGTAACTACACGACTATTGGAACACAAGGTTTGTGTAACACTCATAACAACACAAAACGTGGAGGTTAATCTTGATTTTCTGCTTTCAATTAGCTTCGATTCCAGGCGGCCAATTTAAATAAAAGCTTTCAATTTGGCTGGACATTTCGCTCATGGAAAGAAAGGTGGTTCGTCCCAGAGCTGAGGCTGGTCTTGCTGTCGAGTCCAGCACCAACCGGAAGTCCTCTAATTGCCTTCCCGCTGAATCGTCCAGCCGCTAAGACTGAGGCCGGCACCGTTTTCGAAGTTAGTTACCACACAAGCAAGAGCTTACACTCTATCATCAAATTACGTATACGAACAGTTTGGTGAAAATTAGACTTTCGACTCTTGTGGTATTCCTTTTTGCTTCGCTGGCGATTTTTTCATTGTCCGTAATATGCCCAAATGTCTTGGGATTAAGTATGCGCAGGGGCTTCGATCTTGGGCTTTCTCCGGCTGCACAAGCGAGTAAACCTTAAACTTTCATGTCCAACGAAAGCGGTTTAGTCTTATCTTGGGGGGCAAGAACGGAGCATGGAAATTTTCGCTTCTGTTTCATTTCGCTCAACCTGGATCCCCGCTGAGGAGGATTTCCTGGCTGACACCGTACATGTACATACAACCATAGTATCAGCAACTTCAGGTTCTGGCAAAAAATATGACGGGACCTCAAGAACATAGAATCGGGAACATTGCTGCACTGCGGGAGCTTTGTATTTGCAAAATAGATGACATCCCTTGAATCTGCAAGACGGGATATCTAATACAGGTAAGGGAATCAAAATGTGCAATGCGCTCAGTTCAAGCGTCAGCTGTGGCGCGATCTCGGTGCTGGAGCCGTGTGGATCTTGAATCTGAACACCTGCATCCATGCAATCTCACGGCCCTCTCATATTGAGAGGCACCGGACTATATCACATTCATGTTTGCGTAATTTCTCTGGTCAGATACCGACACCCCTTTTAACTATTCGTTGTCCTAAGAATGATGGAGGGAAAATAGGTGATGGAGATATTTCCTGAAGTAACCGGTACTATGCACTGAGCTATATACATGGGGCTGCCATGGGGGAAGCCCCAGATTCAATAGCCGAGTGGCCTCGACGCTTGATGCGTGGTTAGCCATGTACATGTACATACTTCAATATATATAAAGCCCATTCCGCAAAACGGTGTATTCCGTCTGGCATACGGAAGCATCGAAAAACTGGACGCTCAGACTACAATGGAGCAAGCTTGTTGCCTAGATCGGAAGGACGCAAGGGGCTTGAAAGAGCGTGATGTGGGTCTAGACTTGGTAGCTGAGGTCCTCCCAAAGATTGAGGCTCGTGATCTGAGTATTTCTTCCTCGTTCTTTCCTTTCTTTCCCCAAACTTTTTTTCTTCCGGCTGTATTACTTCCGAAAGAGCGGTTCGCGAATGGGGGAGCAAAGGCGGCAGCCAACCAAGTCGCTAATGCAACATCTTCAAGACCAAACAACACTAATATATTGCGGGTCGCCAATCTAAATTGTGGCTATTTCCTAAGATGAGGCCGCCAAACCCACAAACGGATGTTGATAGGGAATACCTTAGAGGTCTCTTCTACCTATTCAAAGACCTTCCATTCGATTTCGAGTTCCCTCTTCTCATCGACAAGAATTACGTGCCGCCAAGCAATTCTCTTTATTGTTTCATTATTGGGGCGGTAGCATGTTGTATTACGATCCCCACAGTGTTTCTCCGACTTTGGGTCCGTTATAAATCGGGGTTTGGAACGGACGATTGGATTATAGTGCCGGCACTTGTGCGTATTCGAAGTAATAGACAGTGGTCATAGCTCAAAGCGCTCATAATTAACCGTTTGTATTACATAGGTTTCTTATTGTGTATTCAGCGCAGTTAATGCAGTCGGTATGTTACAAAGTAGCCCCTCGCCCTTCTTTTGATTTATTTTCGCTGACTAATGAAATGCTTTGGTTTAGCTGTTTGGGGTACTGGCATGGGGTATCATGTCTATGATTTGTCGAGAAAAGATATACATAACTTCATCGTTGTAAGTACTCGGCCAATGTTCCCTTTGAATCGCATCGAGCAACCCTATACTCTTAACTATTGATACCAACGCGGTAGCATTCGGGTTAAGAGATACGTTAATGGCTATTACATTTAAACATGGCTCACTGGCTATCAATATATTTCAAACTACAAAAAAAGGCTACTGATTTTCAGCTACACACAAACTAACTCACTAAATGAATAATAGATAAAATACATACACGTAAACTTTTGGTTTGCTATATTACATTTCTGCCGACTTTCGATACTTCATCTGCTACTCCGGCTCACGCCATCGCAATTAATATTACATCGTCGGTACCTCTTATCGATCATCTGGATATCATGGCTATACCTTGCTGTGTGCCTAATTTGCCATACATTCGAATGCGGGTTGCCCCTGAGCATGTCGTTTGAATTGCAGTCTAGTCTAGATGGTACCTGCATTGGTGCTGTTTCCCTCTCAATGTATGGTGGGCTTATTGTCGGTCACGTACTGCTTGACATATTCACCATTTTACCACCACTCATCATTCTCTGGGCTCTCCCAATGTCCAGCCCAAAGAAGTTCAACCTGGTCATTCTTCTCACTCTTGGAGTCTTTACTATCTTATGCAGCTTACTCCGAATTTTTGTGTTTTACAGAATTATGGTCAGCTCATACGATATTACTTGGAATGCAACCGATGTTGCATTCTGGAGTATGTTTGAGTGCAGTTTAGCTTGCATAATCGCTTGCTTACCAGCACTCAATCATCTGATCATCAAATTTCTGAAAAATTTCACCAAACTGCTGAAGCTCAATGATAAGCAGGGCCATAAGACGGCAAAGAATAAACAAGGAGCAATGCGGTATCCAGCGCACCAAGCTGAGGAATACCAGAGATCGGTTATCTTGAACGGGTACGGACAGTTTGTGAAACGCTGGGCGAATACCCCGGCCTCAAGGACTGGGTCGGAATATAGCGCAGAGGCTCCTATGCGGTGGGGCTCAAGATCTGGAAGCACAACAGCCTCCAGTACCAACTCTAGCACCTACCCTAGCACAAATAATTCTTCGGTTATGGAAACTACGATCTATATAATCGACGAGATACCACCCGACGTAGAAGAGGAGGAAGAAAATTTTGGTAACATTTCTACCGCTGGATTGGGTTCCGGCAACACTCATCTGCAATCCGATCCTGCAGAGCATTCGTCACCCAAATCACAAAACCTTGATGCCTCCAAGAGTGTTTAAGCTGGCAGTCGTGGATTCACTTCTTTTCATCTAAAAAAAAATTGAATAACGCTTTGTAATTGCATACTATTAGGAAAATAAACGTTATTTTTGGGAGCCATATCACTGGAGTTACACGGCTATTGCATCTATTGTTGTTTCGATTGGAGCTTTTCTCTGGTGTTGTAGGTGATGCAGGCTGTGTTTTTTTGGCGTTTCTAGCTAGTTAGTCGTGGTTTTTAAACCTGTATAATACATCCTTTAAATTAATAAAGCCTTTACATGATGATGATTTTGATTTAGCTTGTAATATTCCCCTTCTATAGACTCCTAGATTGTTTACGATGCTAGTCAATTGGCTTGAACATGCTCTCGGCGAGTACAGATCAAATGTTGCATGTCATCTGCGCCTGGTCTCGAGGCTGTGTTGCATGTTGCATGTTGCACTGTTGATTGAGGAATTAATTGGTCTCGCGGAATTAATCGTTCCCTGTTCCAACTACAATAAGAAAGTGCCAACTTGCAAATTGCAAATCAGTATCTGAAGTTCGGTTATGAGATTATTTGTATTGATGGAAGAGTATCTTTAATCGTATCTTCATATTATATCAGTGGAAGGGTACGTAAAAAAAAAGCGGGGACTAGATCAAAAGTTTGACACGATATCGATAGTCCGATAATCGATAACGACTTCTAATGGGTCGCGTTGCATTGGCTTCGTTGATGCATGGTGCCAAGGGCTAAATCACGGCTGGCAATATTGCCGTCGCCGAATATACGGTGCACCAGTACTACCTCGAGGCTGCGTCGGCGCAGCGCCTCCAAAGCTATCGAAAAGCTTCAGATTTGCACTAAACTGCCGAGAATCTCTTGGCTTTGGCGGATTTGTCATTTTGTAATAGCTGAGTTGCCTAAGGCTGCTAGAATTCAATGAGTCGCCCGCTTCATCAATTCAGGATCCGGGCTTGTCTGCTATCGAAAGAAAAATCCCACGCCTAATAGCCCGGTAGGAGGCGGTTTTGTATAATTGAACTTGACGGTCCTGGCCAACATGATGATCGGGCTACATCTTATCTTAGATCTTCTTCCTTGAAGAATTCTGTGCACCGCGGCACCGAGTCTATAATTCAACCTGCGTCGCATCAAAAAGTTTCGAACTTGTCAAACGTACTTGTATTAATACAGACCAGATTATCGAAATACTGTGATGGTACTTTATGTTCTAGCAGAGGCAGCTGCAGCTGTACTCACCGCTCCGGTTATGGTAAGGGGCCTTTTATTTACAGTTCAAATTTCGAATTCTCCTTCTGTGGAAATCCAGATCTAAATTTGAGAAACTAAAGCTTTCAGTTGCTGCAGCCGCTACTTCGGCGGCTGTGTATAACGCTTGCGCTTCAAATCCTGCCCCGACAGGAAGTACAAACCAAAATTCGAAAGGGGATACTACTATAAGCAGAGTAGTCACTAGGAACGAGAAAGGTTTAGAGAATCATCGGTACGATGAAATGGTATTTGAGGAAGAGAGGGAGATACAGACTTTGAGGAGCCTTATTAGCCAGTTCGGTCCGTCGACATATCCATATGCGCACCCGTTAAGGGTGTTATGTCTAGGTATAGTATTGATTAAGGATACCCCGCGGGCCCAATTTAAATATTTGCCAGGCTGACACTATTGATATTGTCGCAACAGACGGTGGTGGAGTTCGCGGCTTATCCTCGCTCCTAATTGTCCAGCGCATTATGCAACAAATCGCCCCGAATGTCAAGAACCCAAGGCCATGCGATTATTTCGATATGATAAGCGGTACGAGCACCGGTGGGATCATTGCAATAATGTTAGGACGACTACAAATGAGCATAGACGAATGTATTCAAGCATACAGAGACATGGCGAAACAAATATTTGGAACCGACACACTAGAGCGTTTGGCGAGATTTGGAGCAACCAAAGCGAGATTTGACGCAGAGGTTCTAGAGAGGGTTATAAAACAGTATGCAGGAAACAAGTGGATGGTAAATTATTATCCTAATGCGTGTAAAGTGTAAGTTCTGGGTTCAGCTGCTCCCAGTCAATGATTTGTGTACTCTGGGTAGGTAAATTTCAGTCAAGCATGGTCTAACTTTTGGAAATCATTAGTTTTGTAGTGGCCGTTCAGAGCCAGAACATTGATGGTGGCCCCAAAATATTCCGAACGTGGGGCAAAAAGGCCATTAACGAACAGGTGCGGATATGGGAGGCCGTTAGGGCAACTTCTGCCGCTCCAACATTCTTCAAGCCGATGAATATCGGTGGGATTGAATATTCTGATGGAGGTAGGAACACCAACAACCCTGGTGATGATATCTCTATTTCTTAGTATAGTCGTTGATTCACCCGAAATCCTTCAAATTTGACCATTTGACTGGTATGACGCTAAAGGAAACCAAAATGACAAACTTAGGTCTTGGATACAACAACCCAGCAATGCTTACATATCTCGAAGTCGTCCAAACCTATGGCAAATCTTTTCCTATCAAATGTTTTATCAGCGTTGGAACCGGGGCTTCGCCTAACATCAAAATAAGGGACAACGAAGGATTGGGGACATATACCATAGACCTACTAAACTTTCTCAAAGACTTAGCCACAAACACTCGGAGAGCACATCAGGAGGTTACAGAGTTGTTGCAGTTTTCCAACAACTACTTCCGGTTTGAGGTGGGCAATGATCTGGGATCTCGGATTGGAATGGATCGATATGACCTTTTGAGTGTTATAGAAAGTGATACAGCAGACTATCTAAGCTCTTGGGATGGAAGGGATGGTGTGCGCCGAGCGGCTGGCGCTATGAAAGCGGCCACTCTGGAAAGGGTTCCTCGCCATTTAAGGCCAGTGGACAGTGGTTTTGATAACTATTGAAAGGTCTTAGGGTTTTCTTTTCTTCTACACTAGCCAGGACCAATCTTGGAAATTCTACGTATATTCCGACTAATACCACGGGCCTAGATTGTAAGTCCTAACTTGTATCTAGGAACGAGACTAGCCTATATATTACTTTATACACGTAGCTTCTAGGGCGGGGATTCAAACTTCCAGACTAGGGCAGAAACTATGCCTGCACGCAAATTCAATCCAGGCCGATAGAGCATATTGTCAATACTCGTACCGTTTAACCAACTTGGTAGAGAGGCGTCTTGAATTCAAAATCGCTAAAGAGGGTCAAATTCACTACTCCTCATATCGCGCGTCAGTTCGAAAGTGTATTTATCGTATTCACGATAACGGAACGCTAATTCCCCCTGGCGACGAGACAAAATTTCCCGTGTTTCACCTAACTTAATAACTTTACTCTTGAATTTTCGGCCAAAATGTCTATGGTTCAAAATCCCTAATGGACTGATCGCTTAGAATTCACAAGCTTGAATTTTGGACAGTCAGCGCAGGAATGGGCCCATAGTGCTAGCTCAGCCACCTGTGCGCATTCGTGCTTGTTGCTCGTGACCCCAGTTTTATATATACGCTGTATCATTATATCTATGTTAAACACGTTGCTAAGATCATGGGAATAACACTGCAAGACTTCTGCTGAAAAAAAAAACATCGATTGCAATGCTATGCGCAATAGGACCAGTCGCTCATATGCACAATCCAAGTTAACTTCGACTTTCCATATACTAACCTCAGGGAATTATTCATGACTGTTCTACCCGCGTTTATCAGTCGAAACCATCGATCCTCAGGTTTGTGTAGCCTATTCGTGGAACTGTTTGAGACATTACTAGATGTGAACAAGTAGCGTATATGTTTGGGTTTCAGTTGGGTTGTTGTCGATATTCGGATACCGCAGTAAAGTTGGAATCCTGACCTCCGGATATCCGCCGGGTTATATTATTGCAAACTTATAAATCTGCAAGAGGTCAATAAGGCTGTGTGAAGG
Organism: Arthrobotrys conoides; assembly: GCA_036971725.1. Lineage (NCBI taxonomy): Eukaryota > Fungi > Ascomycota > Orbiliomycetes > Orbiliales > Orbiliaceae > Arthrobotrys > Arthrobotrys conoides. The sequence goes on along the minus strand of JAVHJM010000003.1, from coordinate 1,872,277 downwards.
AAATTCTGATATATTCGGAAATTGGCCGAAGCTATGCTTTAATAATATCCCATGCACTTTCTAAATTTCAATTTCCGAAATCTAATGAGCTAGGTAGCATAGAGAAAACGGCGTAGGAGTAATAGCATACAGAATTTTAGTAACACTATAACACGATACAAGATCTGATACGTATATACGCTGTTACTATCGAACTTGTTTAAGGCTTTCGTGCTAGAACCTGATGTAACCTACGGTAAGGATCAGTTTCAAATTCTGTTAGGTATTATTTCTTGATCAATTGCATGAGTCTGAAACTCCACTGGATGTTGTAGAAATTCCAACATTGCAATATTGGGGAGAATTCGAAAATTTGGCCGGGGTTAAGACTGTAGATTTGTTGTATAAAAGCTTGCTTTCAAACAACGAACATGTGATTATAATCTAATAAGAATGCAAATATATGGCATAGCCTTAATGTTGTGGATATCTGGAGGCTCTAAGTTCCAGTTGTACTGTGATATATGAGTCAATTCACTATGTTTTACTAAGGAAAGGTGACAAGTGCTTGTGCCGGTCAACTGTATCAATGTTTATGCACACACCTCCCTAGTTTATCTATTGAATGTTACATTGATTGTAAGTGGAAGAGATCAAAATAAATGTACAGATACTGAAGACAAATTATCAATATCTATTATATTCTACTAAGATCGGTTCAATCGATGCACACCTCTTACGATTTATTCACGATGAAACTCAAAATATTTGATGAGGTTGTGTGATATATCGGATTGATCAAAGGAATTATATTCTCAGTTTAGTTTTGATTGGCTAGCTATTTAGATGTAATCGGGGTGCTTTTAAAAGTATATCCTAGATCCTGATAACTTACCCCAAATCCCCCTTTGTTTAGCATAGTGGCAAAGGGGACCAACTTGGCTGGGATTTGACCAAGTCAGGTTATTGTTAGATGTACTTGGTTATATCAAGGCGTAGTACTTTGGGCAACATCTATACGAAGTCCAAATGTTGCAAATCCGATGGTGGTAGATCTATACAGGGATACGTGGAAGGAAAAGAAACCACGACCTTCACATCATATTTTAGCTTACGAGATATAATTACGCCTCTCACTACGAGGCCGGTATATATCACATATCTGAAACATACATCACAGCGGCCCCGGGTGTTAACATGTCATTGCATTGCTATTGATTGAGAAGAGTCTAGCCTCAAGACCAGGTGCAGAAGAGTCGAGCGACGTCGACACGAACGCAAATTTGCATTGTATAGCCATGCCGCCAGCTGCACCCTCGATAAGATATCTAGTATAGCTATCAGCTCAAATTACGTTCCAATGTTGTATCAGCCTAATATTTTTCGGTATTGAGGTACTACTTTGTGTATGTACGTGTATTTCGTAATAGCTAAGCGTAATTGATCCCGGTTCGCAACAGGAAATGCTAACCCCTCATACATGGGAGCACTGCCACCCCTTTGGTATACCCCATGATACCGTATGTTGTTTAAGAGGTTCAATTGCAGTTGAGATTTGATCTTGAGTTGATTCTGCGGTATATTCTGCCTACAAGTTTCGGGATGTCTATAAAAGGGATAAATATTTTCGTATGTCCAAGAAGGGCGCGTTATCAAATTTCACTGCAGAGTAGGGCTGGAATCCCACTAATGAAAATATTAATAAATATATATCTTTCCACTCGTAGAAATCCAAAAATTAGCTCCCAATTTGGATTTTTCTGGGCTCCTGTTCTTTTTAAGAAGATCTCGAGTCTGTTCTCAAATTCCGTAAACAACCCTATTACAAATCAAACCCCAAGATTGAAATCGGGAAATCGGTTGTGTATTTTGCAAAGCCGCAGATCGGTATTGGAGGGATTAATAACGGCTTCTCTATCCGGGTACCCCCAAGCTTGCTCAACCAATGTGTATATATTTGCTAACAAATACTTATATCCAGGTAATGAACGTCTACCAACGGTTCGGCTCAAGTAGCTAGAACATGACATGATGTTTGAAAGCAGGATTCTCTTGGTTTACGTCGTAGCCCTTTACCTTCTGAGCATTAGCGTGAGCAACTGTTTAACGATTCGCACGATTGCGCCAAGCTCTCCTAACATCGATCATTTGACCGAACGCCAGACCTACAATAACACGATCTACACCGAAACAGATACAACATGTTTCGAAACAGCCTCACGTGGTGCTCTAGAAAAATGCCCTCCTCAAGAAGCCTCGATAGAGCCGGATTCCTTCAACTCGGCGGCAAATTCTAGCGAGAACCACCCACTGAAGAAGGAGTGTAACGCAACTATTGCTTCAGAGAGGCTATATAAGAAGGATGTAGAGGGTCATCGATCAACACCTTTGAAGAGCTCAGTACTATCCAAATACAGCGGGAAACCTAGAGATCTGGGCTTGAGAAAGGTCGTTGGTCTCCGAAAGCGAACAAATTATAAAGACAGGAGGATTCCTAAAAAGGATCCTAAAAAGGATTCCAAAAAGGATTCCAAAAAGGATTCAAAGGGAAGGCCACCGAGAAAGGATATTAGAAAGGAGCTTAAGAAAGGGAAGGGTAAAATTAGGGGCAAATTTCTGTCGAACGAAGAGGCATTCGCTCAAAATTTATTGCAATTCGATAGCGATAAATTCGCTCATCTCAACGAAGAGACATACGACTGGGGTGGCGCATTCGAGGAATCTGAATCAGAGTTCGATTATTCAGACTATGATTATTCAGACTATGATTATTCTGGTTCTGAAGACGAGGAAATATATCAAATTGCAATCAAAAGAGCTCGTAAGAGTCTAGCCCCCGAGATCACAGGGGACCCAGGAGCCGATAACAGCCTGGAGCCCGATGAAGATCCAAATAAAGATCTATCCACGGTGGTAATTGAACGAGACCAAGCTCTCCATCACCACCCGGCTGCAAATATTCTTGGGGCCATGAAACTACCCGACAATATATACTCTCCAGGGTCACCAACTTTTGCACGGATAGATTTAAAAGTGGCAGTGGACAACCATAATTTGGTTTTTTTGACAAGAATATGGGCTTCTTCAACCCAAAAACATCTGGTCATCGACTGGGACGAGCGTAAGCCCACTATTCAAACCATGCCAGTCAATATGTATCTAGTCTGGAGGTTTGAAACTATTCCTAGTATTCAGGGTGGCGTGTATGCTGCCTCCGACGTTCCTCGGGAGCCAACAGCACCACTAGAGTACATGACTATTCAGAAAATTACGGATGCAAAAAGTATGACAATACTCACTCGAGCTGCAGAGCTGCCGGGGCGTAGAATACAAAACTACCAAGATCCCGCGGGAAGGAAAAACCGGCATGCCTATGTTTTTGACTCTAAAGTACTTAGTCAATACCATAAAAATTCCCCGGAAAACACCGCAATAAATGCATTACTCGGGTCTCAACAGATAATGGCTGTCAAAAAAATGTTGCAGGCTTTTCGTCGTGGGCTGTCCGAGGCAGAGATATCGTCGATTTTCTTGTGGATAGACTATAATGAAGGCGACTCTTCGGCCATGATGGTTATCCAGTTATCACATAAAACATCAGAGCCGGGACCCTCCTCAGGGAACTTTGCCCTAGATAAGCCACCGGGTATAGATGATCGCCTTATTATCTCATCACATGGGAAGAGCCCAGTCCACCACCCTCTAGGTCCTCAGTCACACGAAACTGAGCCATCTTACTTTGAAGTTTCAGCCCAGTACATGATAGACTCCAGAAGTTCTCTAGAATTTTGGTTCTATTATTCAAGACTCGAAGGGCATTTCGTGTTAGGCGGATTAGAACAGCTTGGTGAAACACCAGAAGATTCCGACGCTGCCAAGGCAGGATCCGTTCTATATTCAGCTTGGATTCGTGAAGCAGGACTGAGGCCAATTCTTAGCGTTACTTTTATTGATTTAAGTGATACCACCAGCTCATTGATTGCGAGTATTCAGGGAACCCAGGGCAGCTGGATTCTTCTAGATATCCGAGATAACCCCGAAGACTTTACGATAATGGCTCAAAAGCTAGCAGCGACGCAGTCTCGGGAGGCTAAAGTAGTTCAGGTGCTCCTGGGGACGAGTGGAGAAAACTTCGGTCCATATCAATTAGTCCGATTGGTTATAGGGATAAATGACGATAAACAAGCGTTTCTCATCTTCACCGTTGAGTACGACCAAGACTTCCAATCGGACAGTCAGGGTCTATTTGGCGATGCGGATAATTCTATTTTGATGGCACTCCGAAGAGGCACCCGCATGAAAGCTGAGATGGAAGTCCTCGAGCCAAGGTTTCTAGACGACGAACTCGGAATGCAAGCAGAAGTTGCCGACGTGAAAAGTGACAGAATCAAGCAATCTGATTATCGTGGGAGTGACCAAACAATCAATTTTAGTAAATTTGTTCTTGGGAAGTACGAATTCTTCCCGAACAAACCTCTAGACTGCTACTCGACAAGGAAACCGCAACTGTTCAAGGATATTGTATCCTGGAATGAGCAGCTTGAAAACCCTACACATCCTGAGCACAGCGCTTACGATACCATCCAATCACAATGGAGGCGTAAACTGGCAGCAGCCTTTGACGAGAAGGAGCTGTTCTGCACATTTACACTATCGCCGAAATATCATGAGCAAAACCCCAAAAGTTATCAGAACCAAGAGCACTTTGATCTCGGTATAATGCACGGAGCAGGACAGGTCGCTTTGCGAAGTAAGTTCGGCAGCAATACAGATGTTCTAGGCTTCGGAGATGCCGTCTGGGCATTATGGATAACAGTCGATACCGCCACGAAGCTAAACCCAACAGATTATCAGCAAAAGGTAATCAGCTCACATGTTGGCCTACGTTCTGTAGCAATCCTTCAGCCTTCAGATGAAACAGTATATACCCTTAACAAGATCTACCTGGATATTGGACTCAATAAGGAAAGTGTAATTATTTTTCCAAATCAAGATAGTGGCTTTCAACTGCCTCCGGATATTTCAACGATCGAGGACAATGTAAGGCGCAGGGTTTTACTTACAATCCACGGTCTTCGTGAGGTTTACGCTATAGACGATCTTTGTCACAGGACATTTCAAGAGCCATACTCCATCTTGAACTACAGGAGAAGAGTAAATGCCGTCTTGGTTAAGTGGTACGGGGATGTGCCCCAGCTTGTTGTAGTATTGGGCCACTTCACCTTTGATAGGCCTAGAATCTTTTCGGGGCCAGTAAACTCGAATTTCAAGACTCTCACATCCATCCGGGAGCGGAAAGATCTAATAGACTTCACTACCGCAGGCTGCGAGATCGCGTTGTCATCAATTAGTTCTTACATGTTTGATGTCTCCGACTATGCCTCACAATCCGCTGATTCAGCCGCTCCAGAAAACAAACCCAGTGAATATGCTTTTGCAAATACTGGATCTTCGCTCGGCTGTCCCCAAGATATACAAAACTTCCTAAAAGGCATATCTTGGGAAACATCCGACTCGGCCATCCGAAAGAAGATCGCGCCCCAAGAGGTTACAGAATTGCAACAGCTAGCTACGGAAGAGATCACCGAAGAAGACAAACATATGGATTCTAAGGGGGATGTAGGACCCAAACTATATAAATCGTTTGAATACACTCGACAATACCATCCCGCCCGCTACATATTTACGGTGCGCGCCGGCCCTCCTTATCATCTCATGGTCAGTGTCGCCAATGATGGGCAAGCCGGTTTGCCTACAGAGGCAGGGCTACCCAGGTCTACAAGGATAGAGCGGCTTAGCAGGGCCTATTACGATTTCTTTGTTAGGACTATGGACTTGGTACCTTCTCCCGGTTCAGAAACTCGGTGGATATCAATGCGAGCTCATGAGCTAAGCTTTGAAACACTGTCGACAATCCGAAACATGTACAATATGATGTCCCGTCTTGTGCCAAACTGGTCAGGTTTTGATGTTTCCTTTACGGCCGGGCCCAATCCAACACTCCAGGATAACGAGGAGATTCAAATCGGCAAGACGCTTTTGGGTTTAGTCGAGATTGGGGCTCTAGGTCGAATGCTTGCAGACTACGGAAGGGTGATGCAAAACTTGAAAATATCAAGAATAATAATTCACAGTGCTCCGGACAGCGAAGGGGTAGCAGATAACACCTTTCAAATACTAATAATGTTGAGGCCTCTAGTATTCTTAGGGCGCCCGCAGGCACAGGCACAGGCACAGTAGTCAATATATAGTGCTTTGGAACCCATCCGTGAATGGATAATAACCCAATCCTTTGTAGATTAGGAGGATAAATCTGATGTGCAGTAGGTATCTCATTTTATGGCATTTAAATATGCCGTGTAGTTTAGAGCCAGAGTTTTATATATGTGTACTCACATCAATAATTCTTAACTGCCATGATTTGATACGTTATGGTGCCCGGATTACGTCGATATATATGTATACAACGAGCTCACGAACAAAGATTGAGAGCCGATACCACCTGGTCTCATTCCCAAATGTCACAAATATTAAATGGAGATTGCAGATATCAAATTCGTTTGGACTACCCTAATTAGCTAAAAGAGTCTCCCCGTCCGACTTACAATCATGTTCTTTTCAAGTGTGATATATTTATTAAGCCAAACCCTAGAAGTAACCTGTTCCAATTATAGTCATAAAAGTGAAGCGTCCAAGTGAATCTAGTTTCATGTTAGATCTACATATACATATCCCGTTACATGTATAGATTTGAATATTAATTACTGCACTTTGGCGGACTCAAGGAATATATTGAAAATATTCAATTTCTCGGCCGATTCAAGGCGGCCCGTAGCTTTGTAAGCTCTGTCGAATTTTTGTAGCGACAAAGCACGTTTCGAATTCTACCACGAAAGTCAAGTCTAGATATGCTTTCTTTATGTGGTGACACTCCCTGTTAACCGCCACTTGCTGGGTTCACTGGTATCACTTCACCGTTGCTGTCATTTATTACCACCCAGTATGGGAGAGATGGCGCTGCGCCTACATCGTCTAAGGCCTTGACTAGTCGCAAGGCCTCTCTGCCCCAGCATTTAAACCATCCTCGGATCCGAACGAAGTTGTCCTCCATGGTGTAACGCTGGGCTAAATCAGTGATCTCACCATTGTTGACCACGCTGCCACCACCCTGTTGCGCTAGAGTACTAGGCTCCGCTGCTTCGATTGTATCGACGGGGCCTATCTGGTTTACTTGCTGCCGCCCTTCTACATTTCCTCCACCAACCTGCGCGTTTTCCTGATTTCTTTCGCCTTTACCTTCCTCCTGCTCCTCCTCCAACTCCCCGTCTTCTTCTCCATCTTCATCCGTCTCTGATGCCTCGTCATTGTCAGGGTCTCTACCCCGAAGCAACTTGTCAAACATTCGCCCAGACATATCCGTTCTCGCCCAGACTATCCCTTTGTCAATTTCCTTGACCAATTTCTCTGATGCAATGACAGCTTGCCTAAACTGATCATAGAATTTTCGCCTGCCATCGCTACTATATACTATATTCCCTTGTCCATCCGGCCGACCCGACTCGATCCGAAAGCTTAGCTCTCTGAGATTGACCCCTGTGGTTTGTGTGTCCGGTGTTCTGTATCCAGGAGTCTTTTTGATAACATCCGCTCGAGTTCGGAAAAATGGTATCAAACGGTCAAGGTATTTATACCAAGTGTCAAGTAAGCTCAATATACTTTCTGCTTTTTGAAGGTTAGGAAGACCGTAGCTTTCCAATACATCTTGACCTTCCTGATCCCGTTTTATGAACTGAATAACACCCGAGAATCTGTCATGCACCACGGCAATGGTGTCGACTAGTGCCCGGAGGGTTTCCCAGTACCCATTCTCATGTCTGATGTCGTGCCCTCCGGGAGAACAATCCATTTCGACATCGAATTTGAAGCCATCAATTGCTTTTCCAAGTTTTTCAAGATTCTCTGACTCATCGAGTATGTAGTCTAGCCATGTAGGGTCAATGCGGATCTTAACGTTTACAGCAGAAATGCTAAAGGATAGTCAGCCAAAAATTCCAGGATGGGGATAGATAGATATTAATTTTACCGTATAATACTCGAGAACAAGAAAATGATTGTCAAAAGCCAAGTGATACCATTGCTTCCAATAGAAGGCAGCCTCATATCTGTGGTCTTTTACAAACAGGTAGAGGCGTTAATACTTAGGTAGGAGATTGCATCTATCGTGGTCCGGGATGACACTCATTAACCATGTTCTTTCCATGTATTTCTTTTAGTCCATAATATATTCTGACGTTTAATTAGCGTGGGAGAATATTGCTTATATTGAGTGGAGATGAGGTGGATTGCTCCACTTAATACCGACTCCTCAATAGCTCTGAATACGGGAGACCAGTTCCGTCCGGATTCCTCAATGTGTTGAGGTTGTGTTAATTAAGTAATTAATGTCAATAGGATTTGGTTTACGAGATCAATAGGATTCGAGACAGTGTTAATATTACGGAACCAAGACACTGCAGGAACAGCAGCATTCGAAGCCAATATTAAGTACTTCGTAAGAGCTCTGGTACTAATGAAGCTTGAAGACAGACGATACACTAGGTGAGATCCGTTTGAATTGTCTTACCATTTCTAAATTTATTGGATTGAATAAATCTAATCCTCGGACTTGAAGTAGAATCGTAGACTGCAGCTCCATACAACAGGCGCGAGGACCTACCACAGATAACCTGGTTTTGCATTGCTTAGACATATTGACGTCGGACGAAGGATCGAGCTCAACCTTGAAGCTTTCGTTTAATCTACTAATTTCGCCTTCTAAGACAACGAAAAAATCCCATAACGTTGTGTTTTGCGTGTTGTGTAGTCGAAACTGCGGCTTCGAGCTTCGATGAACTCATGAAGGCCAACAACAAGGCGTATCCCCGATTCCCAATGCAATGTTGCAACCTGAAATATCACGAGATGTAGTGTTTCCGGAACAAGACAAGATAGATTAGAAACATGCAGATGCAGGCCCTTGCGTCGCTGGCAATGCTCTCAGGTTTGCGAGAACCAAAGTGAAGCTATAAGGCATAAACCCCGTCTATATAAGGAGTAACATCACATTGTAAAAGTATTGATCAACCTATAAAAACGAAGGATAACTTTTAGAAGTCCGATAATTTGTCCTTTGAAGACCTCAAAATGTGGCACGGTAACCGCAAAAGACCTACTGGTGATGCCCGATATCATCAATACCATATCCAGGAGCACCTTGCTCGCGTCCGCCATAGTCCCAACACAAATATTAACACACCGTCACCTGTTTCGCGCCAAAGGCGAAATCTTCAAAGCCTTCCCACAGAACTACTCATTCAAATATTCTCTTATCTCTTACTCTCATCTGGAAGGATATCAATCGGCGGGTACATATTAGTCGGGTATGACCCAGGACCCAACAGCACTACCTTTGAATTTGTAAACCCAGCCACATGCAATAAGCTCTACATCTCCAATGGCTTATTTCTCACATCTCGACGGATAAGCGATATCGCACTCCATGTTCTATACTCCTTAAATGAATTTAGCATCAACCTTGAGCATAGAACATTAATCCGGTCATGGTTGCTTTCAATCGGTGAAAGCAATCGGAATCGCCTGACCCAACTTCAGTTTTATGGGATTATGCGAACCAATGAAAACGAGCTTCTAAAAATTGGGAGTTCGCTTCAGACGATGCAAAGGTTAAGAAGAATACATTATAAACCGGGAAGCAATAACAATCCAAAGGTTGCAACTCATGTCGTGGAATTTGATATATCGCCAGATGAGATCCCGCATTATAGTAAGACCATAATGAGGATGTATTCTACGAAAGGGCTACCCGCTACTCTCAGGCACGCTTTTGATCTCTCTGTCCCCATTAAATACTATTTGTAGGGCTTTAGGTATATGATAGCTAACAGTAACTAGAATAACTGGAAACTTTTCTCACCCCCCGATTTCCATGAAGGAGCAATACGAACAAAGATCACGTTTGCTATCTCTCCCCAAGTCAATTCTTCATAAGATTCTAGGCTTCTGTTATACAAACGATCAGATAGCACTAAGTTCAGCTTTTAATGATTCGCAAAAGCCCCAACAAGATAATCCTACAAATATATGTCTCAAGTGCCACTCGCCGCAGTCCAATTACTTCTCAATACTCCTGGCTTGCAAATCATTATCTCTGATCATGAGAGAAGTCATTTACTCTACAACGGAATTCAGCCTACAACACCATGCGTTTGTTGTATTCTCCGACGTGATAGGTACGGAAGATTTGAACAGGGTTACCAAGTTGGAACTAATGGTTGGACAACCTGAAACGGAGAGATTGCTATACAGCGTCCAGTGCTTAAAAGCCATTCTCTCCAGACTGTTACATCCTTCGAGTAACATCAAGAATCTCGATATAAAGATACAACGGCTTTGCGTGCCATATCTCAGTGTCTTTAGAGACTCGCTGATGAAATTGAAGGAGAAATGCACAGTGAGCCTAGAGGAGTCTCCGGTGATTAATATTTATCAACCTGGAGTAGAATTTAACGATATTGGGTGGATGTTAAATGATGATATAAGCCCAAATATTACATGGGCATGGGGACATTGGTCCAAAAAGTGGAAGAAGCTACCGGCAATTGACAATGACATAGTAGCAAAAAGAATTTGGGATAAGATCAAAAAAGGGGGTCGTTTTGTTGGAATCGCAATTGGGGGTCCGGTGGGAATAATTGTGCTGTCCCCCATAATCTGTTATCAGGTTATCAAAGAGACGAGGAAATCAAATGTTAGGAGCTAGAGCTTAATTAAATTAATTAGTATATGGTGGGTTAGTTAGAAATAGCAATCGTATAAAAACCTGTATGTATCTTCTATCATGTATTTTTATATTTTTGATTTCTGAATATATGGAGTTTTATAAAGTCCTTGATTAAATGTGGACGAAGATGTTTTCGAACAATATACAACGCCGAATGCATGTGAATGTAAGCGTCGAAACTGAGGAACTTTCAGCGGTGGTTGTATTACGTAATCCAATGTGCCACCGGTATGCATACCAGGCGTCATTTGATTCGACGTCATCAATCAAAACTCTCGGAAGTTCTTGTATTGATCTGATTCTTTAATTTTAGGATGAATAGATCGCTTAATTAACTAAGGTCCAAACTTGGTTATTCCAGACTCCTCAAGGTACCTAGGTAAGTATGTACAATGAAATGATAACTAATATGGCGAATTCAGTTTAAAATTCATAAGCTAATAGCCACTTATTCCTCAGTATGACTCGAAACTCATTCCCCGAGGACGGAGTAGCTGCGGAGGATTTTGATCCCCCGGCGTATACACCTTCAGAGAATGATATCGATTCATTCCAATCCGACAGTTCGAAGACCCAGTCTTCGCCTCAATCTGATAATAAGCCGCCGACCCCAAAAGCCGATACACCAGACCCCGTTGAAAATAAAGCAGAGAAAAACCTAAAAGTCTTGACAATTAATAGAAACGACCCCCCGCAACCCGGTTCGATCTATATCATCAACGAAAGTACAACTTCAAAGGTTATTACGAACCAAGGAGGGAAGATCGTTTTGAAGGAATATAACGGAGAGCCAGAGAAATCTCAAAAATGGGTTTGTCAACGATCTGGTGGTTGGTTGGGGTTCACCAATGATGCTGGGCCAGACACTACGTACTTGGGTCATGATCCTAGAGGGATATTGATTTGTACGGCGAGGTGGCACCTACCTTGGGAACACTTTAACGTCCACAAGAGGGAAGGAGATGGATTTGAATTCATGGTTAGACATTGGTTTGGGAGCTTGCCTCTGGGGTACCGAGATGATGGCGCAAATATAGGAAAGAGGGAGATACCAGATACTTGGTGGGGTTTTACTAAAGTCGTTTGAAAAAAATACTTATGGTAGATTTAGCATGCCCATAGCTCCCCGGATGAGTCAAAGGACTATAGTGCTTAAACTTATATATGTAGGTTAAATAAATCTGGGCCGATTTGCACAATTTCCAATATGGTTTAGAAGCTATGGTACATCAAGGCGCACTTCTACCCAAGATCCTATATTTAATGCTTAGGTAAATACCTAGTTTATATATACAAACACCGCACTAATGAAGCTCGAAGTCATGATTATATAAAGCTACAAATTCGCGAATTCGAATACCAGATATTGACAAATCGTGCCGCCATTGTCATCCTACCACTACTTTATGCAGGGCTATTCTTGATATATTCCGCGCACTGATCTCCTGCAGTTCTTCCGAAAACCACACACTCCAAGAGCGACGAGCCACCCAACCTGTTTCCACCGTGGACACCACCGGTGACCTCTCCTGCTCCCCAGAGACCCTCGATTTTCTCCCCATCTTCCTTGAGTACTTCTGCGTTGCCGCTGATTAGAACCCCGCCCATAGTAAAGTGCACAACAGGAGTTACGACTCCAGTGTAGATTACGGAATCCAGAGTTGGGTCTTTCAGCGCCCAGTGTGCAAAAGACGTTCGATGAAACGGGTCCACCTGTGCTCCTGCTGCTGAAGATGCATATTGTTGAATAGACTCGAGTGCACCTTCATCAAGATCCGCAATGGTGGCTTTCTTCATAAGCCCTTTAAATATATAAAAGTCAACGTGCGATTTTGCCGCGTTGTATGCCCCCTCATCTAAAACAAGTTGGACTGTCCATTGCTTTGGCAAATCCGAAGTTGGAGCTGTAGCGACAATGGCGTTTGTGACGTTTTCGCGCGTTTCCAATTCATTTATAAAACGCTTCCCGTTGATCAGAAGCAAACCACCCTCTCCTCGCAGAACCTCTGCGGCAAGGAATTTAAGAGGCGAGGATGAGTTTGCAGGGTCGACGAACCCGGACGGATGCACTTGCACCAAGTCCATGTCCACCAATTTAGCTCCCAATGCCGTTAAAATAGGTTGTGTGCCCGGCCGCGGGTCGTTTGTTGATGGATACCCGGCAAGATCGGGTCTATATTGCGCAAGTAGCCCTTCTGCGTCGCCACCGAACCCCCCTGCAGCGAAAATAACAGGTCCATGAAGCTCCTGCTTCTCCCCATCTTCGCATGCGTATTCAACACCCGTTACACGATGGTCTGTCTGGAGGACCTTGGTAACAGTACATGAGGTTTGTAGGTGGAAATTTGGGGATTCTTTTAGAGATTTGAGCAGTGTGCTGACAATTGAAAACCCGGGTGGTGTTTGTCCAGCTCCACGGTGTGTTCTCGGAAAAGTGTGACCACCAAGTTGAGCGACCTTGCTAAGGTCTATTCCTTTATTATCAACCAGCCATGATATAGCAGCCGATGAGGAGTTGGTCAAGGTGCCGATAAGTTTCTCGCGATGTGCTGTTAGTGCAGACATGGCCTTGCCTGCCGATTTGACCGTATCCGCATAAAATGCATCATCCACAACAGGTTGATACTTTGTCGGAGCGCCATTGATTCCAGAAGAGGCCTTTATGGAATTGCCTCCGGGTTTTGCAGCCCGTTCAAGAAGGCGGACAGGAATATCATGCGAAATCAATTGGCTTGCCGCCGATAGACCCGCGAGACCCGAGCCTACGACTATGGCGCCTAGCTTGGCAACATCGTCGGTACGAATATTTGGAGCCATTGCTGCTCTGAGGTTGTAAAGATATGCTAGAAGAAGCCCAAAAACGCCAAGAGAGAAGAGAGTCAGTATACGAAGGCGACTCATTACAGCAGCCTCACAACCAGACCTTTTTTCATTACGAACGACGGGAAGATCAGAGAAGAGGGTAGATATATACTCCTCAGGCGGACCTGCCCAGTTATGAGGTGTTGTGCACGTTGTTGCAGCGTCGGATGATTATCACGCTGTGTTGATTCTTATAAGTTTGGGATTGCCCCTGCTCTGCTTGCAGGAAAAACCGCATTCGGAGCTGCATAGAAGGTGGGCCTCCGCCAGTTTCCAAGAGGCTCATAACACGTGATAGATCTAGACCATTTGGGCTCCCATTGCTGTTAGCACGTTCTCGAATTTGCATCTCGTGGAAGCCTGGCGAGAATTGGATCGTGTAACTCCGGGAATAGGAGCCGCAAAATTAAATTGAACCGACCCAATACAAAAGGTCTCATGTCATTTTTGTGGCGTGTTGTGATCAAATTTGAGCTGTGCAGCAAAATTGTCTGGAGGTGCAATTAAATTTTTTTTAAGAATTTCATGTAACTTCAAATTGCTGTGCGAGATACGGCTAAATTATAAAATTCGTCTCTTCGTTTCCTTCTTCTTGTTTTTTGGGGATGATGACAGGTTGATTGTAAGAATAGTTGATACTTCTACAAGTCTCACAGACCAGACAACACAAGGATGTATGAAGCCAGATGTTGTATGTTGACTCGCGAAGCAGTCTAACGGCTAGACTGCGACGGGTCTCGAGGCCACTCATGGATCATATGTCCGAAGATTATCGTCAAGACTGTTCGGGTACTGTTCGGGTACTGCTATAGCTTATAGATATAAATATATGGCTTATTGATCGTATTTAACTCTGTACAGTGTATATGGTATGTGTACATGTATGTATACATTGGTAACGGGAATTATATACATAAACCAGCGTAGAATAGAAATATATTTTAAATTTATAGCTCTTTGCATTTGAGAGAAGTAATTGTCATTGGCTATGGTTCAAGCTTTGAATCCGAATAACAGGCTGATGATCTACCAGTTGAATATTTCTTTCAGATCCATGATTGCATTTCTCAACACGACTGTAATCTGGTTTCAAAGTATCATGGTCTGAAGCGTTCACTCTAAGAGCTAGTGGATAGGTATCAGCGTGTAATCTTTTCTCTTGGGCCACTTTTTGATGGGAATTTTGATAAACTTACCAGGCTATGCCTACTATCTATCTAGCAGTATTCACGGAGGCACTGCTGATATCTGGCGTTGTAGCAGGCAACATGACAGCTAGGGCTAGTAGCGCCTTTGCAACTCTTGAGACAAGCGGTGCTGGCAAGTGAGGAACAGTCACTCGCGCAAGATCCTGTACAGCCAAATATTGTATTTAGAATCATTTCACCACGCCTGGTCGTAAGTACTTACGACGTTGAAGCTCGCTCGGCTCCGCAACAGGAGAGGCGGCAGCGACAGCTACGAGGGCGACGATGACAGCGATGACCTTCATTGTATCGAGGTTTGACGGTTTGAAGTAGAAAAAGGTGAATTAAAAGTTGATTGACGGAGGTGTTTAAGGATACTGAGCTTTAAATTGTGGCTTACTTGATGGAATGTGATGATGGAGAGGAAATATGAACCACGAGCTGGTTCTCGTATGGCTTTTTATATTAATGTTCTCGGGGATACTGTACTAATTTTGATATTATGATTTAGGTTCTAAGCGGTCTCGTTCCCAGACGTCACAAGGGAGGCAAGTTCTAAGTCATTCCACGTTGCAGAACGGGATTCCGGTCCGGCTTTAGTACGGGAGCTCAAGTAGTTAACGTTATACTATTATTCTACCGGCTGCTTCATCGTCAAGTCAATTAGGCTTCAGTCACATAGATCTCACCTCTCGAGTCCCAATACGAGACTATTCAGGCCCTTGCTGATGATATATTGTTTAATGACATTGTAGCGTCGGCATATATTGCCCATAACCATAGTTGATTCTCTGAATAGTATCCCCAGAGGTTTCGGGGAAAAAATAAAACCATTGACGAAATCCATACTGCTAGTCTGCAAATAAAATACACTTGAGCCTTGGTTCGGTTTTCGACACAGATAATTGGCTGCACGATACCCCCAGGTTTCAAGAATTTTCCGGAACATGAAAAAACTATCGGTGACCTTGCCACCCAGTCGCAATTGTTAGCCAATGCCAAACTCTTTTTAATATAGATACTTCTCTTCTCTATTTCAAAAATTTTGAATGATAAGACATATATAGGTATACCTTGATCCTGATACTTTGATTCAAGGAAGATAAAGCTGTCCGGCTGTGTTGGATTCTGGCTTAAGAGCACACCAATCGGAATTATACCTGCTCGCTGGTCTCGTAAACCAGACAACACACGGAGTTCACTGCTCGCTTGATTTTGCAAACCCCATTACATAAGCTAGTCGTCGGTGAAGCCCGAACTAAACGTTAAACAACCATAGCCATCCTTCTCCCCGTGGTATGTAACCGATAGCACATGCGATTCTTCTGACAAATCACAGCCATCTAAACTGATGATCAGAGCATTTAAGGACTGGATAAATTAATCCCTGATTTAATAGTCGACAACGACACGCACCAACTTTCTCATTCGTCCGGCGGGCCAACTAATTCCCCTGTATAACGTATATAACTGAATTATCTTAAACCCCAGATTTTCGAGCCCTCGGTCCCAAGGGGATTTAATTTAAGGTGCAGTAAGTGGATATGCGGGAAGCGGTACACAGGCGTGATGTTTCTAAAACTGGGGTACTATTCTCCATTATAACCGAAAACATGCATCAATTTATCGCAGGGATGAAAACAACATGGAGTAGAGAGCTCGAGTGACCGAAGGACAAAATAGGCGATGGCTCCCAAACCTTCCGAAGAGAGCATGTTTTAGCTATCCGGACAGAACCTCCCTTCTCCGGTTAAGGACGTTCATGAGTACAGGTAATGTATATTATAATGCGGATAGTACTTGCGATGAGGGAGTTTGACATCCCTCGAAGACCGTACTAGAAACTTTTCAATCGAAACGATACAGACGTCTAGACAAGTAGGGTAAGAAGCATGTGGTAGAAAGCCTATAGTTAAAAAACGCTCTCCATGGAAGGGTATTTGAAATACCTGTGGTTTGGTGACTATAGAGGGCACCGGACAAGCCGGGTCGGTTTATTAATATCTTGCATGTTATTCATATACAACCAGGATGGATAGGACCGAGATGAAATAGAAATTCGTGGGAACACGGTTCAAGTCTACGGCGGTTGGATGCGGGGTGGAGATGGAAATTAGTCAGTCAACCAACCACTAGAATCAATCAGAATTGATCAGGTGTACTCGTCTCCTGCTTAAACATGGTTAGCAGTCTTGTATCAACTAAATTCAAAGAAATATACACTTGAGCTGGGGTTAAGAGTTCTGATATGAGGGAGAAGAGGTTATCATCCGAGTTAGTAGCGTCCATTGGTCCTGGCGGAATTTCAATGCGGAAAACTTGAAACTGTATGGCAGCCCCCTCAAGGAGGTCAAAACCATAGTATTTCTTGTATCACTTGTCTCTATTTCCTCGTTTTAACAGTAACCAAAGATTCAAACTCCGACTGCCCCTTAACGTAGCACATATACTACGAATATTTTCGAATCGCTCATAGCACTGTCTGGAAAGGGTAAACACAATGTGCTAGATCTGTAACGTAGATTGCGTACTGGGACAGATAGCATTCGTGATCTAGACTCATGTAGATTAACTGATGAAATGTTTTAAAGCCCTAAAACACACGCAAGCTGTCCAGGTCAGTTAATAGGATTGACATCCGCAATGCAGTCACTGTACCAGATATTATATATTAACAACAAATTTTATTCTTAAAAATGAATTACTCTTTTTACTGGGTGTGTAAGCCTCTGAATGAAGGAAAATTATCGCCCGGATAAATGTTTCGTATCTATACTGTTAAAATGTAAGCAATTTTCTCTATAAACGAGGTATGTAATTAATAGTACTCTAAAGGCCCTATCATTGTATCATTCTACAAAAGCTTAATAGAAAAAGTAGGAAATACTTAATTGTCCATAAGTCGTTTCTTAATTCTATCGGATATTTCCATCTGTAGGATAAGGCAGAAAAAGGAAAGCCATCGGACTGTTGCGAGACTGCTATTTACGGGATTTTATTCGTGTGTTCCGTGCCGAATGCTTCCACATCAGGAAACTAATCTAATTTCATAACAAATTTAGCGGATTATTGTCGACTGACTCGTACCAGAAGAATATCCGTGGGGACTAGTTCGAAGGCATGTTTAAAAGCAGTATAAATTTCTGTTGCTTTCTTGAGTAACAGGATATGTCGCCCAGTTAGTTTTTAAAACTGCAAGTAGGTGAGGCTCATTCGTTGGTATGCATATGAACAATGATCCACGGGGCGCTTGGAAGTATGTATGTACCTATGTAAGTACAAGTTAGATATCGGAAAGATATCGAGGGTAAGCTTAATTATAAGAGTAGCCACTCTGAGGTGGATGTGAGCGTCCCCTAGACTAGTGGGTACTACTCATGCAGTTTTTGAATTTTGGGCTGGCCAGGCCCAATACTGATCAAGGTTTGCATTACCTGTAATGGTCTTGGATGGTCTTGCGTAATAGATATAAAGTATAATGGGCAATATGATTATGTCTACAGTTGTTAGCCCTACACGAAGCCGGTGGTTCAACCCTTCCTTCAGGCGACTAGTGATAGAGGGATCCGAACCAGTGCACCAACTCTAATTCTAGCGCGAAAGCATGATATCAAAGTAGCTAGGAACCTGGCCGCTTTTTGAAAAACCAGGCAATTTACGTAAATCACGGCTTGGTGGTCTGCTTCTAGCATACAATCGTCATTTTAGATAATTGCTTGCCCGCGGGTGCCGCGGGTGTAAATTGAATGCCAGCGAAAGTCCAAATTCACGATGTCGATGATCAGCAGTATTTTTATCCAAGGTAGTCTAGAAAAAGACGGGTGCTGGCTTAGTCTCTTATCATGGTGCTGGCCTTACATTCTAAGCATTTGAGTTAATTCAGCCTAACTAAAAAGATTCTTGCTATTCATGTGTCAGAATGAAGAGGAAAATTTACTGGCTGTGCTAGAGATCTGAGAGATACATGTACCTATTAAATAAACGAGATAGCACCATAAGTCTCCGTTAGTATGTAGTATTAATTAATTAAAGCTCATATCTACTACCGGATCGTCATTCTAGTATCTGGCAGCTAAATATTCACACAAAGGGGCTGCGCACCAATATCTGAACGATAGTCGTATTGCCGTTAAATGCTACATCGACAGTGTCTGACTTCACTAGTACTATAGTAGATTGGTGGCTTAAACACTAAGGATTTTGACCAACAAATAGTGGTTTTTAATTTAAAGTTTTCGGATACTGAGCATGCATTATGCAGACTGCGGCGGAGTTCGCTTCTGTTGTCCTTCATAAATTCATCTACATATACATCGCATAGAAGCTATACGAGGAGCGCAGTTGACTCTGTCGGAACTCGGCAACTTAACAAATGGCTGGTTATAATTCGATGATTACTTACAAAAACAGCCGACGGCTTGTATGCAAATGCAGGGTGGGATCCGACCGTCGCCATATCGATAATTGATGGAGTCGCGTGGCATGGTCAATGGTTTTCCAGCCGGCAGCCAGTCAAAACATTGGGTTGGGACTTGGTGCTTAATGGAGAAAGTCGGATTCTGAGCTAGCTAGCCGTTGCTTGATCGCTTGGCGCCGCGGCTTTATATCTCGCGATCTCGGTTCATTTACCGAAATATAGGTTACTTAGTTCATTTGTGGCAAGGTGGCATCATTGAATATCATATACTTGGAAACACTTATACGATTTTAGAGCTAGCCTGAGTGAAGAGGATGGTTAGAGCCAGGAATACAACAATCGGGAACCAAGTCAACCGAAATCATGCATCGCAGATATCATAAGTTAACTAAGGATGTCAGTATTTATATAAGCGTGTAGTGTTTTGTTCTTCGCAACCGGAAAAAGGCCATCACATTTTCCGGTTTAGGTGACGTCCAAAAATTTATGCAACTCGACGCTTTGACTCTTTCTGGCCCCTTTTTCGCCAACTTGGCGGAGGTAGCACCTACCCGGTCAAGCTAGCTTCACAAGAAGGTTTAAATCTTGCAGGAAGTTCGCTTGTTGTCGGTGAACTACGGCGCTAGCGTCTTGATAACTTATTATTTTAGAATGGTATTCACTGCTACGCCGGCTAGGCAAGATTGTTCGATAGAAATATGTTTACTCTGGAGAGATCATGAGATGTTGAACCTTGTCTCAAGGTATCAGACCCTGTAGACTAGATAGAAAACGATATATTTGAACCCGAGCAAATGCTTGGCCTACGGTAGGGTAAAGTTAACGTACAGTGTAAATCTCAAACAACTTTGCATCATTATAGCGGCTGGAATCGCGATATCGAGGCCATCATTGTAGACGCTCTTAGCTAGCTTGTAGTATCTCGACATCATATGAATCAATTTATCAAGAGGTTGTTCCCTATCGGTTTTGCAAGCTTCATTGTCAGGTCTACCCGACTCTCGAGGGACCGGACTCTTGGACACCTTCCGATGACCACAGCGTATAGCTCGAGTGTAGAGTCAATCATTCCGTCTATAAAAAGGCATGCCATGGACTCCGGAAAGAAAGTGCTACTACGATCACCAGCTACTGCACTGTCCTCCATCTCGATTTGAGGTTCCATTCTATCAACCACTCGCTCATTCACTCATTATTTTCTTCATTGGACTCCAGACAGGAATCCATAACACTCATTCAAGATGCATTTTTCCACTCTTTCCGGCTCGATTGCCCTTCTTTTTGCAGGAGCCCAAATGGTTTCCGCACATGGCGCCCTCGTTGATGCCTATGGAGACGCAGACCCTTCTGTTCGTGGTTATGGCCTTGGATACGGCCATGACACTGAACGCAAGGGCACTTGGTTGTTCCCCCATCAAAAAGATGTACCTGTTTTTAGTAACAAAATAGTGCACGACAAATGGTGGAATCATTATAACGCAGATGGATGTGGGATTTGTGTTGACTCTGTTGCTGGTTGGTATCAAAAGAACCACCCAAAGATGTGGGACCCAAAAATTACAGGAGAAAAAGAAAGATGGGCCTTTCTGTGGAAGGTGTCTCCATCACCTGATGCATATATCCTAGCAGACAAGGGTATCGAGTATCTAAATTGGCTCGAGAAGACGGGGAAAACGAGGCTTAACCGTGTGACTGGTGAGAATCTCAAGAGCGGTATTCCAAAGGTCACAGCTGGGGGTAACTTGAATGTTATGTAAGAAACATTAAACACCATGACTTGCATTCCATATATTTTGGTGGTATATGACAGAAGAAGAAAAAAAGAAAAGGCCGATGCTCTTAGGTATCGCTCTAGTCAAGAAAATACTGATATAAGTTGTCACTCTGAAATAGGAACTACCAAATTAATCTCGATGGAGCTGGCCCATTCAACTGCAAGATATCTTACCACGGAGCTCCAAATCGTTGGACCAAAAACCTATCTGTCACCAAGAATTGCCCTGGTAATGAAAAATCACTACATTGGCCAGGAATCCAAAAACCATGCTAGTTCACCATCGATATGCCTGATGATCTAGATTGTACAGGATCTTTCGGGGCCCAGGATATTTGCCTCGTCCGATGCGAGAATAATGCAGATGTAATCTAAACCCTATTCCTAACCCTTAAACCCTAAACTCTAACCTGCAATAACCTTGTCTCGACGGCAATAACCCTACACTGCCTATACCCTTCATTATTAATATTCATATTCTCTGATACCACAATGAGTACAAACATGGTTGCTAACTAATTTTAGAACGGTTCTTTTGGAGGCTGTATACCCGTGCAACAGATAAGGCCCATTAAGAAACCGGCGAAGCAGGGTGAAAAGGTACAATACGGTCAAGGCTACCGCCCAGATCCGAAGAAGGAGGATGCCAAGAAACCTGCTCCGAGACCGAAGGCACCAGCCAACAAGAAGCCCACCAAGGAAGAAATTAAGGCGGCTATGGGTGGAGAAAGCTACGATAATAATGTGGCTAACGACCTCCAAAATGAGGGTATCAACGATGAGGATAAGAACAACCTCCGAGCTGCTTATAAAAATAAGAACCCTATCAACAACTACGGTTACAGGCGCAAACTCAGAGCTCGCCAAGGTTAATGAGAAGCACATGTTCTCATCTATCATTGACATAATGTAACAATATTGGACTTACAATAGAAATAGCTAAGGATCTGAATGGGCATGGCTGCGCTTCGTCGGACCAATGTACATACTGGTGAAGGCGGTTCTATATGTACACAGCAACAAATTTCAGAGTTTTATAAGTTTTCTGTATCAAATAGACTTTACATAGAAATATTAAAGTTTCCCTTGCACTTAAATCTAGCCAGGGGTGCATACAGCTCCACAGTTTTAGAATGATTCGATTGAATTCAAAATCCATTACCTATTTTCAACACATTTCAACTAAGGATGATCAGATTTACTATGTGTGGGAATTGTTGCTTTTTGATCAACCTAGTTTAGCTATAGCCAAAGCCAAAAAAATCAACTAATCCGAGCCTGTATTGCTACGACAAGAACGAGTTCAAAGTTCAGGTCCCTTTTACAAGTCTCTCTCTATATATATCTACTTAAGTACTCAATACCTAAGTAGTTAGGTAGATCAGAGATCCTTTGTTCTTTACCCTAATAACTATCATAATTAAGTAAACGCCAGCTGCAGTCTAGTGGTCTCTTTCCCAGCGCTTTATGCAATGGTCTATACAAACGTGGATGCATCTACTTACGTATCTCGTGAATTCGATATCGAATATCGTAAGGTATATAGTGCCACATATTCTTAAAACATGTTCAAGTGCATGCTTCACTGGCTCTATCTTCTCTAATAGTTTGCGGAAGCCTTCTTCGATCTTAATATCTAAATAAATTGGTTATGCATTCTCAATCGATGAATTTTGGATATCTGTCTCAAGATACATTAATAGGCGGCTCGATAAATACTTTTGATTATCTCCATCATTGGCAGTAGGATATCTTCGACGGCACTATTTTGAAAGACTAGAACATTAATATTATAATACTAAACTAGTCTCGTACCCAGATTAGACGTCAGTGTATAAAAACCTTAAATATAAAGTGGAATTGGGGCTAATATTATAAACCATACTTCAAGTTATTGGACATATCGGTAGCAACATTAGTCAATGCGTTTTTTATAGAAGCAACTTGGTCATTGCATTCATACAGACCTCTAAATATGTTCGCGAAATCGAATATGTGCATTGCGATGTTGACCATATCCCTCCAATTTGGGTTTTCATCCACCACTTTCTGTAGGGTAGCGGATATCTTTGCGCTACCCTTCTTCAATTCATAAAGAGCACCATTTTGTGCGTTAAAGATAAGATATTAGCAAAACCATTTAAATATTTCTACAAGCCGTCATAATTATATAATAATCTGGTATATCTCTATAATCCGCAGGGGAAACAAACCTTCTTAATTGCGTCTCTTACACTTTGGATAACATCCTGTAGAGTCTTTTCAATTCGTAGTCTCTCTACGGCAGAAGATATATGAAGAAAGACCGGCCCAAAGATAGGAATGAGTCTTCTTAGGTACTTGCACAGAGCCAAACCTTCGTTGATGACCCTGGCGGCATTGTCAATGAATTTGAGAAAACCCTCTGCGTCATCGAAATAGCCATCGAGCCTGGTTATAATAACACTGAATTCCGATACTCGATTTTGAATTTTGATAACTATATCGCTGGTCTCCTTTAACTTTTCTTGAATCAAGCCAAGTGCTTCAGATAGCGGCAAATTCTCGGTTAAATCTGACATGATTATTATGAGAAGCCTAGAGCCTACTTCACTCAAAAAATACAACTAACTCTGGCAACGAAATATTCGTTGCTAGTAGAGTAAGGGGGTGTGAGGATGCTGAGTTATGGGGGTCTATAGATCTATCTAAATAATTTAGTAAGAAAGATTTTTTAGAAGACCAAAGATCTCCTCGAGCTCGATTTTATGATTGCTGCTCTTGTGTAACTATCTGGCACATTTAAGTGTGTTAATTAATAATAGAAACTGGCTATTTGAAAGACAGACTCCATCAATTCTGCGTGGTGCCCGATAGCATTAGGATAGACACATAGTCTTGATGCACATATAGATACTAGTCGTTAAAAACGGCTCATACCTACTACTGGAGAAGAACCCGGCTTTGACATGTCTAAGTTGTCTCAGCGACCCCTAATTATAATACTAACGGCATGATATCACCTAAAACGATAGAAATGCAAGGCTCGAGGCGAGATATCGACAATGAGCTGAAACTCGATACCCCCCACACACACGTAGGTTTCCTCAATAGATATGTTTCTATGATAGGAAAAACTATTGAGAAAGGATCCCCAGATGTTCATATCTTGAATATACAAGACTAGGCCTGCATTAGCCTCTTTCACTTCTTTAAAATCGACACCGATATCTGCTCTACTTGCGCACGCCGGCGCGCCTAATCAGATAACTACCGCAAAATTATATATAATTATATTAGCGATTAGGTAATTAGGGCAATGGGTGGCGATATCAATTAGGAAAGCGGATCGTGATTAGGACAGCAGCTCATACTATAGGTAATTAGGACAACGAAATATATACCTTGTGGCGGATACATCGCGGCCGAAGCGATACCTTCCAAAGCGCTAACCTTGCATATATATATCCATACCGCTATATCTTGGCCATAGGAGCTAAGGAGGGGAAGTGTGACAGTTTCATATCATATTTATAATTGTGTCCACCCGTATACATGATAACGACCTAGATAAATTGAATTCAAGTTCAACCTAGAGCGCCCCCACTACACTAAGCAGAATAGCATACAGTCCAATTAGTCACATATTCCAATCAACCCTTTTATTTACTAGCTATGGCCAATCCATGGCCCCTTTTTGCCAGTGATTGGTTATGAGAAGTTGTGCTTCCGCAACCGCCGAACGTCCGACTCCCAGCGGCTAGACCAGGTGTCAGTAACCTACTTCAGAATCTTCAAGATCTACTAGCTATCCTGTACGACTTTGAACCTGCAGAGTTCATCGATCACTAGACGAGCAAACTCGTTGCAGGAGTGCATTATGGCCCATTGCAAATTCTAGGAACGCCCGCTAACTCTGGCTGGGGTGGATTGCCGTTGCACCTACCAAATCCGAGCCCATATTTACAAACATGCTCGCTTGAGTCAGACGTTCGGCGCTTTCTCGAACAGTTATTACTTCCATCAATCGAAAGAATGGCTTTCATCCGGTATCCTCATAGAAACCATTAGTCTAAACCTGAATGCTCTCCAGACTCCAAATACAAATCAGCGTATTAAAATCAAGTCGAATGCAGAACGTGATTTTTGGGGCCGTCGGATTGACATTGCGTTGGTGGCTAAGGATATCAGACAGCCTAATGCGCCAGATACTCCTATACCTTTTCCCGAGATAAAGCTATCCGGGTCTATAGATCTACAGCAGTTTGCACGTGACGCTCACGGCGGCGCCGCAGGCGGCGCTATTGGGATGAGAAACTACGATGCCTGGAAAGCGGTACAAAAGGGGAATGTTCAGCACCCCACATCGTGGTCGACCCCAAGCAAGCTAGCATATTTCAAGAGCCGGGAGCCCGAAGACATATACCTATCATGATTTTCGTCAAGCAATTTCGGAACTGCAGCCGGTGGAATGCCAGACGCGGGGATAGCTCCCGCATTTTAAGCTGGGGGCCTAACCGGGGTCGTGGCAGCGCTCGGAGAATATATCCTACAGCAAGCTGCTACAAATCATTGTGGTCAGGCCAACATAAATTTTGTAAGGACTCCACGAACTATTGTGTTCGACTACAATTCTATGTGCCTCCTCGGTTGGGGAAAAACAACAAACGCCCCCGGCGGGGGAGCAGAAAGGACTACGGCGGCTGAAGCACTCGCCAATGAGATGGCTTTTGTATTTTCTTGCTTGGGCCCAGAAGCTATACCGGCAGCCGGGTCACATCTACCCGTTCAGAGTTTTGGCCTGTTCTTAATCTCGGCTCTCCTCGCGGGTGTTTACGACCAGTATGGGTGGCTACTTCAACTCTGAGAAGGGATGAATAGAAATATAGCTATAGTGCATATATATCCATACTGTTATTTGTAGTAATCGAATCGGGCGGTAATGTTATAATACCCAGTGCATAGCTGCGTCGATGTCCTGTCTGAGGTTGTGCAATTGTGTACGGAAGCCGGAAGAAGAGAAATGGGCTAGGTAGCAAGATCGATCCACGGATCCACAAGTGTGAGGCATGTATAGCAACTCAAAGCTTTGTTGTATTTTCCTGCTTGATCTCTCAAAATTTAATCTAGGCATTCTAGTGTAATAAGCAACTACCTAGGTACGCACGCAGAATATATGTCAGTACAGCTTTGCTACGCAAAAAATTGCAGGAAATTACTCACAAGTCCTCAGTTTGATGTACCTAGCATATCTATTTTAAAAGAGACACCATGAAAACCCGACTATAGCAGAGCCACCTCTTAGAATCGTCTGGACGGTTGAAGCCACCAATTTTCTTTTGGCCAATAGGAAAATCCGAGCCAAATCTGGGCATAAGAGACTAGGCCGGATCTAGCGAAACAACACAACGGCCACGCATCCATGTACAGCGAGCGACCCCAGACGTCTGGCGCTGCATATGCATATTGATCGAATTATCCTCCTCACTAGCTACTGGCATGACTACTGATATAACTATGGAACTGGCTATGGAACTAGTCGCTAGCCTAGTAGAAATATAGGGGCTTCTCAATACAAGTCACTTCCAACGACTGCCACATAGCTATTTCCTTTTTCAGCGTGCAAGATTATGTTAAAGTTGATAGTCATCATTCGTCACATTTAGTTTATTTTTTGGGCTGGGAACAGATCTCCCTTTCCCTCCTGCTAAGGTACCCGAGCATAGGCTCTTGCATATTTAGTCATTTTAATTGATATGTTTAATATGTTTGCCGTTAATTTTTTTGCGCTCGAGCTGTTCCTAATTAAGCTAAGGATTCAATATCCCGCAATCTACATCGGCTCAGGTCAATCGACATATATGCATATGTGGGAGATAGTAATAGCGAGAATCAGTATATAAATCCAGGCTCACCCACATGTACAAAACTTGCCGTAGAGTATAGATATTTTTACAATGTAACACCAATCCTAACCCTATCTTTACCTCCTTTGCAACTAAACGCGTCCGGATCCGCGGAGTTTAACCAAGCTTAGTGTCCACCAGAGCGGAGATAAATGATTCAAGTAATATGAGTAAATTAACGAAAGTATGTACATAAAGTATCCCTAATCATCCTGTCGCAGGATGGGTTAAAAGATATCTAAGTTTTTATATATACAAGGACTAGATGCATGTTTACGATATTTGAAATGAGGGATACAGGGAAAGGTTACCCTACCTTCGAGCTAAAGCCAGATCTTGCTATAGTCCTCGCAAGAGCTTAGCACGAAGAGCTCTTTATGGTGTCGCTCCAGTAACAGTGACAGAATAGTCAAGGCCATTCTTAACTTCGCTAGACAGACTGAATGCATCATAGAGGATAGGATTTGCAGGTGTATTTGCAATCACAAAAGTGATTTCCTCGTCGCTAGCAACTGACGCGGAGGCGGATCCACCTGACAAATTGACGTAGCGGGTGGCACCGGAACCAGTGTTTCGGATGGAAAGAGTCGCAGTGTATGGGAGAGAGGCACTAGAGACAGAAACAGTAACGGTAACAGCGCCCGACTTTTTCAATGGGACGATATTGGCACCCATATAGAGTGGGCGACGGGCAGACTTGGGCCGATAAACATTATTTCCTTGGGAGTCTAGATTGGCGTAGTTGAATCGGCTGCGCTGGTTAAGGAAGACTTGACCGGCGGTTGGATGACCAATGTCGGCATATGCCATACGGGCCCAGTATCTTCCAACAATTGTTGAGACTCCGGCGCTGGAGACGCGAGCAAGGGTATGAAGGGGCGTCTCGTTACTGTTCTTAGCGTACTGTCGGAAGAGATTGCGAAGAGCATTGGTACCAAGCCCGCTATAACCGTCAGGGTTATATGTAAGATATGCAAGGAATGGCCAAGCCTCATAGTAGTTTCCAGTATCAACGGAACCATCAACAATAACCTGGAAGGAATCCCCAATAACTTTGTTCAGGTTGATTTCGGTTGCAGTGGCCGATTGTCCATATTGTGAACGTGCGCTTGCACACAGAGGGGAAGTCTTGAAAGTATCAGCAACAAAATTGGCTACAGTTTCCCACCAAGCCCCCGTTCGGCCTTGATCAACCCATGTTTTCTCATGGTAGTGCATGCCATGCCCAAGCTCATGTACTGTTACTCCAGGGATGGTGAGGTATTGGTGTACAACCTCCAGCCAAGCCATACCGGTGGCGTAATCTGCGTGCATAACGCCGGCTGCACCGGGAAGAGTGCTAACAGAATAAATATTGATCTTAGTCCAGGGACCGTCATTATCCGTGTTATCGTTGTAAGAGAGACCTTTCCAACTTGTTAGTAATATTTTTGAAAATGTATCTTTTAGATTAAAATACCTGGTGACCGCCAGCCGAGTGTACCAACAAAGCAGCTGTAAGCAGCTTCGAGCATATTGAGTGCTGCATCTGCAGCGGAGGTACTTGTTGCACCGTAGACGCGGAAATGAGGAGAGTCTCTAAAGTTGCTACCCCCAGGGCCAATGTTGGGATTAGCTGTGAATGTCGCAGGTTCGTTACCAGGCACGCTCGGAGTAGTTGTAGCAGCCCTCGTGGTAGTGGTAGTTGTGATTGGTGTGGTTCCAGCCCTGGTGGTAGTCCTAGTGGCTGTAGCAAGGGTGGTAGTTGGGTTCGGATTCGAACCTGGGATACATTGAGAATAATAAGGATTTGAGTATACACATGTGGAACCTGAAGCACATGTCGTCGCCCCCGCCCATCCTATTCCTCCACATTGGCCATAAATCGGTGATTGAGCGTATACTCCAACGGCTTGGAATAGTAGAATTGCGAGAAGTTCTTTGGAAGGTGCCATTTTTTCCCCCTGGCTAATAGGTTGCTCAAAGTCTGTTGACGGCTAAAATTTCGTTTCTTCAAATTGCACCCTCATCCATCTGTATTTATAATTCAAGCATCCCGCCACGAGCACTAATAGATAATTACAGCGATATTGGACCGGAGAAATCTAGACTGACTGCCGCTTCATCTTTACGGAGGCTGATAATGACGCCTCGCCCCTCACGCGGAAGGACGGACATCCGCCGAGCATGAGGGTCATGCATCTAAGGATAAACGTGGCTGTCGAATTCGTCTAATGTTTACTTCGTTTCGAGATCCGGAATATCGGTAGGGAAATCCGGGGTTCACCATTGACATTGACACAAACATGCATGCACCAACTATAGCAAGCCATATTTATTGATATTGGGTCAGGGGTGGTGTTCTCATAAGCTTTACATAAGAGAAAGTCCATACCGTTTGACTTGGCGCTTCAAATAAACCTCAAGTTGACACCACCATCCGCCTAGGCGCGTTTCTCAGAACTTAAACATCTCATTTTCCATCCTCCAAGGGCCGAGAGATCCGAGGGCAATTTACCGCTCCTCTGGAACCGAGAGTAAGCACAAGTTACCGTGGATTCGACCTGTCGCTTAATCAGTTCGCATCTGCAATTGACGGGCTAATGTTGACACCCATTGGTGGAGAAAAATCTAAGAGTGTTGCCATGCATGTTTAACGTTGCGGATGTAGCATCACCGATGTTTAAATGCGTTTGGGATCCCGGCCCATGTGATGTGCAATATAAGTACTACTTACCTAAGAGGTATTTAATTTAAGTATATTATCTCGATCATCTCCATATCTAAAGAATCGACCCCTTAGATTAATTGCCTCTACCAGAAGATCGATGTTGAATATACCAATGGCGCAATTGTATTACTTTTACTAATAGCGACCCCAATCGAGATCTCAACAGATGAACCAATGCATCCGCATCATCACTTTAGGTACTTACGTAGTTAACCCCGGCCTGACTTGTCCAAAAAACATTGACAGCCGTATGGCGCCAGGCAGATTTCTGTCGTGTGATGTGGCAAAATAGAACTTACACGGAGTATATCATGTTAATTCATGGGAATTTATCGGTCGAAATCGCGAAAGGCCTACGTAACTGGTACCTGGTCTCGTCCTACTAGGTAATTTTAAGGACTGACATGAAAATACAACAAAGTGTCGGGCTAGCGGTAGGCTAAAGGTGCTGGGACCGAGATCACACTGAATTCAAGTGTATTGCTATTTGATCTTCCTGCTTAAGTATTAGGTAACGTAAGTAGGTATCCCGCATTTGGAAAAGGCCACTCGAATATCTAATTATAGCTATAGACGCAGTATCCCAACAATCTGAAACTTATTCTCACGCTTCACTAGACAGTCGAAGCGCGGAGGCAATGTGATCATGTATAAAGTTCTTTTAATTAATATCTAATCCTGGATGCCAGAAACTGCTGGCGGGAATTATTATTGATCAGGATAAAACCACCGGCATCTAGATCCGGCATTTTATGAAAGTCCAACTATATTTCATTGTTTTCTGAGATAGTCATTATACATGGCGTTCTAGACTGTCAATTCACCAATATCCTGATTTAGCAGAAAATAAAATAATATATACAAAGATTACACCTTAGACCTGATAGGAGGCCAACATATGCATCGAAGCTGGGGAAGAAGAATTATATTGTTCACTCACTCTCTGTTCTTTCTATATAGCTCTTTGAATATGCATCATACTAAGACCCTAAAGATATCCCTAGTGTATATAATACATAATATATATTTTACAGCATATACAACAAATTATGGGTGGAAATGACCCTGCGAGCAATTGAACTTGATATATACCTACTTAAGTATATACACTATTTTTATATCGCATGATAGGTCAGTTACAGGTGTCGAGAATTGATCAATCAAAGTAGTATAAAGTCAGCTCAGACCGCCCTTCGATTGTAAGGTCTGAATCCGAGGCCATTGCATCCTTTCTAATGTACATATGTTGGATTCTGTCAAGTTAGATTGGACTCGTGCGCGACGCTGACTCCGAGTTATCTGCCATGGAACCACGTAAGTATGCAAAGCTAGACTGCATTTCGAAATCTCACATCTAATTACCTGTTACCTTGATACCTAATAGATGCTATACGCAAGTTTTATAAACTAAACTGGGCTATTCTGTTCGTTCTATTCTGTCCTAAATTTTCAATGCGATACTATTGGTACTTCGATCTGAAATGAACCTAGAGTGTACAAATGTTCCATCCAAGGGAAAGGTAAATAAAACAACAGAAAGTAGCTTGATCATCGGTTTAACTACATAGATCTAATCAGGGAGTATTTAAAACATTTCGCTGTCCAATGTTTCTGTGCCGAGGCTGTGGCGTAGAATTAAATGCACCAGCTTCGTCTTTCCTTCTAGTTATTCTTCTTCTCAGCCGGCTTCTTGTCCTTCCAGCTTCCGGCCTTCCTTAGTCTGACCTTCTTGTCATGATATTTCTTTCCAGCATTCTCGGTCTTGCTCGGTAGTGTACCATTTCTGATTCGCTGCTTGACCTGGGCTCGGAGTTGATTAAGCTGCTTCTCTGGTACGGCATCACCCTGAGTCAACGCCTTCACAGTATCCTCCACCTTCTCTGCCTCGGACGTTTGGCGCTTAACCCTCTTCGATTTTGTATTGAAAGCAGACATTAGTTTCCTAATATCGGCTTCAGAGGCTCCCTTTCCAACCTCGGGCTGCTTCTGTTCGGGTTCTACTTCTTCTTGACGCTTAACCTTGGTATTGAAACTCGCCATCAACCTCGCAATATCAGCTTCGCTCGCTCCCTTTCCAGACTCGGGCTCTTTTTTTTCGGGCTCGGCTTCTTCTTGACGCTTGACCTTCTCACTCGCATCATCTCCGTCGGCCCCATCACGCTTGAAGAGACTTTGAAGGTCGTCTACTAACTGGATAGCAGCGCAGGAGCCAAACGGTCCGTTGATTGCAAAGTTTTGACAGCGTATAATGCAAATGCGCTTCTTCTCACCGGCTGTGCCGGTACATTCGATATCAGATGGGAGGTTGAAGATCAATGGATGATTTGTTGCTGTAACGGCATTGAGAGTTGGGTTTTGTCCTGGAACTTGCTTGGCAATTTCAAGCTTCTTAAAAGAGCCTCTTGCCGCTGTGCCGGTGGTATCGATACCACAAGTAAATGGTCCGTTTCCATCTCCGTTTACTTGATGAAGTACCACAAAGACCTGACCACCGGGCTTGGCCTGCGCAATCTCCCCCCTACCTGCTTGGGCTAAGGCTACTTTCGTGGCCTGGATAGTACCAATCAGAATGTTTTGCCCGCAGCCAGTCCACAACCCCATACCTCTTTGATTAAAAATGGGAACGTGTCGTAGATCCTGCCCGTTAAGTGGCACCGATCGATCGTATCCCATGGCTTGTCCCACAGGTCCAGCATTCTTTCCATCAACAAGGCCTTGAACCGAGATGATTAAAGCATGCCCGGCCACGTAGCTGGCCAACATAGACCCGATGATCAAAGAACTGACGTGCATCGTGAATAGTTTTTGAAGGTGTGCTTTTCGCTACTTGAAAGATGTTTCCGGAAAGGAGTTGAAAGGATAGACGTGGGCGAGATGCTATCTCCTTAGGATAAAAGAGTGACTATAGATCTATAAAGGAGAGAAGATCTAATTGCTGATGGAGCGAGTGTATTTGGGATTGGCGATGGTTGCCTGTCAACTTGCTGATAGAGAAAGAATGCTAGTCATGAAAAGATAGATTATCTACTGCGATTATTTATATTTGAAATTCATGGCTTGACGTAAACATTCTATTCGATGAATACATCAAGTAGACATTAATTCATTAGTGTTAAGGCTTGCAGAATCGGTTGGCTTGCTGCGTTCGTGAAAGTAGGATGATTCTTGAAGCCGTAGCCGATACTCGGGCTACAGCTGATCACCAAGCAGGTTGAACAAGACACCCCATGCGTGATAAAGCTGACAAGATTGGAGTGGTATTCCGGTATAGAACATAGACCCGGTGGATGAAGCATGATAACGAAATCAAAGTCAGTTCCGACGGATGGGCTTTGCACTATTCTCTTCTGATGTTACGTTTTAGTCGATCTTCCGCCCAAGCTAGGTATCCGATTCGAAGGTCGTAAGGCGCGAAATACCGAGGAATTTACACACCGTAATTTAATAGAAACAGATCCGGAGAAATAACGCCCAACATGCAGCATTGCTATTAGATGCATGCATTGTACAGGATCCTAGGAACGCTGCTAGTCAAGAATACAAATGAAGAAGGCTTATAGAAAGAGTATCCTACCCACACTTATAGCCGAAATACGGAAGGTTGAAGGGGGCATAGTATAAACCATCATGCATCAACACCGGGTATCCGGAAACTGGTAGAAAAGGAAAAGCGAAGAACCATCGAAGAACAGTAAGTGCATATTTGTATCGATAGATTATTAAGAGTGTTGCACCCTTGGGATTATATTATAGATCGTTAAAAGGCTTCGAAAGATCTTGTCTACATAATAGAAGACTTGATGAATGGAACTCAATTGCCAATATCTCCAGAAGACGGCGACAATTCAGTCGGCTTTCGTGTACGTTATACACATTCGGAGGCACGTATACATACAATATCTTGATATCCAAAGGCGTTTTTGTGCC
The DNA here is from genome assembly GCA_036971725.1 of Arthrobotrys conoides. Lineage (NCBI taxonomy): Eukaryota > Fungi > Ascomycota > Orbiliomycetes > Orbiliales > Orbiliaceae > Arthrobotrys > Arthrobotrys conoides. The sequence continues at coordinate 1,838,696 of JAVHJM010000003.1, read as the reverse complement.
AGCAAGCCCACATATAATAATATTACAATATGATAATGACCTTCATCCGGACGAGAGGCTCCAGCCGTTTAGAAACCTTCTTTAGCGTCAATGCGTCCGAGGCAAGGAATGCCTAAAGAAGTCGATGTATACCAAGAGATGACAATATTGCATGAGCGCCAAGAACCAAAATGCTTCTTTTCGTATCGAATCATGGCCTGAACTGATATGGCTAGTCTATACTATGGTGGTATGGGTCAATAAAACCAAGTACCCCCGCCGGAGGAAGTTTCAGGCCTTCCCTTTTACGGTTTAGTAAAGCCAGACCTGGTTCTGAGATTATTTATTCGGTGTTAAACTGTGGATTGTGTGGTGGAGAGGTACCTGACAGGGGTCTGATTATAATTATACGTATACCACAATGCAATAGTCGCTCAGAGAAATGGCATAGGATTCCTGATTCCTCAATCCTCCCTCCCATCGCAAGGACAGAAACTGAAGCATTTCGCTTAGGATAACCCAAGGCGGAGTTCTGAGCTAGTGCCGTTAGTGAGGAGGTTCAGCCGAGTTGTCCTAACACAGCTAATCTGCAACGTTGCGAGGTGGCCTGAGTCGAGTTGAGAGCCAAGCCGCGTCGATTCGAAGAACCCAATTAGGCCTGGCAGAGTGGTCGGGAACAAAACGGTAACAGGCGCAGAGCTTACATGTATATTTGCTTGCTCGGCTATCATGGGTCGATATTTTGTTTTTCGTAGGATGCAAATTCTAGCTTTGGCCTGCGGGATATATGTAGATATATTATACATTAAGTAAATATCGATATACTCGCATGCAAGAGCCCGAGTATAGGTTCATGGCTCATTAATCCGAGGCTAAGTCACCACAACGTTTGCATGCTACTGCAAGAGTCGACAAACAAGAATCAAGCCATTGACAGATTTAAGAGGATTCGCTTTGAACAGGTTGAATCCGAACGTCACGATGGCAGATTGCTCGGCTGAAGCCCCATAATATCGGTTCAGATTTCAATTCAAAGCCCAGCTTCGGAGTTTCTTGGAGATCTGTTCGATTGTTAGATCCTAAACTAGAAATTTCAGTGTTCATTTACCCAAATCACTAACAATTGAGGCTACAATCAGCGTCATGTAGCTATAGCCTCAATCAACAGGCATCTTAACTCGCTATCGATCTTGATACCTATACTTTGATTTCGAGAACTATATAACCGGACATGTTTTCGAAACAATTCAACCTCTTTTTTTCAGTATCCGCCATCGAGCTTCATTCCTTTAGCTCTATAGCTCTCTTTGGATCTGTCTGGGTCCGTAACTCTCTTTTTCAGGATTGTCCCTTCGATCGATCCGTATCACTCTTTTAAGGATTGTTTATAGAACAGCTACACTCTTTTGGAACACACTCGATATCACTCCCATCTTTTGGAATGATGTTTTGGAAGGCGTTTCTTGCCCCTGCGGCGCTTGTAGGCCTCGCCTCAGCCATCGCGCTTCCACCCACCAATGGCTTGGACCCAAACACCCACTCTCTCAACAAAAGAACTGCAACAATGTGGACATGGTTCCCGCCTCTTGTACCTGAGACTCCCTGGAAACACGTTGGGTGGGTCAATTTTCCCCAGGAGCGATCATGCAGGTCGTTGTTAATATCCCAAGCTCTAACCTCTGACATAAATTCATTAGATGCTTCTCCGGCGAAGTCCCCTTGACTTACCATGTTGCAGATTTCTGCACATGCCACAATAAGGCAACTGATGCAGTAAAGGTCATGACCATGGAGAAATGTTTCGCTTCCTGCAAAGGTGCCGGATTTCGCTATGCTGGTCTCAAGGGTGCCAATGGTGCGAAGCAGTGCTGGTGCGGTTCTGCAGACCCAACCGAGTATAAACTTGGGGGACTTGCCACCTGCAATGTCCCATGCGGTGACGGTGAGGGTAATCTAGCCAAAAAGTACAACGAAAACCAATGCGGTGGTATCTCGACATACAGTATCTGGAAGGACACCTGCTACAAAAAGTTCGATATTGAGAAAGCTCCACTTGGTTATGAGTCTGCTGGATGCTGGTCTGGTAACGGAGGTAAGAATATCAAATCATCATAACCTAACATGGCTAGCACTTCAAAATTCAAAACAGGAGTAATATGCTGACTTAACGGCAGGATGGCTTCTCGCCCACTTTGAGAAATCTGTTTCGGGTGATAATCTGTCTATCGACTCATGTGTCGAGGCTTGTTCTGCTAACGGCTACCCCTACGCGGGCATGAGAGGTGGATGGGAATGCTTCTGCGGAGGCAGGCTCTCACCCTACTTCGTCGATATCCACCAAAAGAACCCACAACATAGCACCATGTGTACCAAAGTATGCACGGCGACCTGGAAAGTCTATGCGACGTTGCCGAAAGAAGAATGGCAATACTGTGGTGGTGATGTCTACTACAGCTTGTACTATAATCGGAATCTCGCTGCTTCTACGACTTGTAGTGATGATGACGACGACAAGCCTGTCGTGAAGGTTACCCAGACTATCACTATCAAGGGTACTGTAACACCACCAGTGGCCACCCAAACATATGACAAGGATAAAACCACCCGAGTCACAACCACCGTTCCTGCCGATGCAACTCCCAAGCCAACCGACGAAACCGAAGAACCCGATAACAATAATAATAATGATGATGATGATGATGGCGATGACGAGAAGGTCACTAAGACTGTTACCCGAACAGCGGGCGGCCCAGAACCAACCGAAACAGCTGGCGAGGGTACCGTCTTAGTTACAACTACTGTTCCTGCCCCGAAGGGTGCTAAGACCATAACTGTTACCCAAACAGGCACCCAAACATTAACCTACAAATCCAACAAAAAGACGGTTTACGTCACAGTTACCGTCCCCGCCGTTCAGACCGTAACCATTACCCAAACATCTGGCTCGCCAGCACCGAAGACACCAAAATCCAACAAGAAGACGGTCTACATTGTGATTACCGTTCCCGCGCGCCAGACCGTTACCATTACCCAAACAGTCGGTGACGCAGCACAGACGACCCCTAAGGCCAACAAGAAGACAATTTACGTTATTGTTACTGTTCCGAGGCGTGGTCCAAACCGCGGTGTTAAGACCGTAACTGTTACCTACACAAAAGGCGGCAGGTCACTGACCTACAAACCCAACAAGAGCACAGTATACGTTACCACTACTGTTCCCGCCACTAAGCCTAGCGATGACCCTGAGGATGACCCCGAGGATGGTGAAAACAACCCAGGTGGCAAGGGTACCGATGAAGAAAATCCTGATGACAAGAAGGATGATGGAGAAAAGCCTGATGACAAGAAGGATGATGGAGAAAATCCCGATGACAAGAAGGACGATGGAGAAAATCCTGATGACAAGAAGGACGATGGAGAGAATCCTGATGACAAGAAGGACGATGGAGAGAATCCTGATGATGAAGGCAAGCCCGGTGGCAAAGGCGGCGATGAAGAAAATCCCGATGACAAGAAGGACGATGGAGAGAAGCCTGATGATGAAGGCAAGCCAGGTGGCAAGGGCGGCGAGCCAGGTGACGAGGGCCCGGATCTCATTGATTCTCTTTGCTTTAGGCCTATGATCCCCTCGATTGTCCTTAAGAACACAAAGTGGAAGAGCATTAAATTCCCTCTCGGAGACGTTTACGCACCAGCCGTATCTTGCCACAACAGAAAGGACAAGTTCGATGCCAATTATCACTTTAAGCTCTACGTTGGGCGTGGCACCAAATGGCCCGATGCAGTTTGCCGTACCGACTACTCCCACAAGCCAACTGAGATTCAGGCTGCCTGTCACAATGCCTGTACCGAGCAGAAAAAGAGCTGCGAAGCTTCTCCCAAAGTCCAGAAATTGGCTAATTACATAGAACTTTGTAAGCATCAACTCGATGCTTGCAAGGCTATCAACACCTTGAAGCTTTTCCCCAAACAGATCCAAGGGATCAACGATGACTACTGCAAGAAGCGTTCGCCACCATTCCCCAAGCCTCCAAAGACTGGTGGTAAGCCACAGAAAGGAGAAGATCTTAGCTACTACTAAATCTTCAATAAGATTCTGGAGCTAGTAGTTGGAGAACCAGCTGTAGGATGGTGTTCGGAGACCCGGAGAACATTTAGGTGAACGATCTGTAGATTAGAATGTGTTTTTTGTATTTGGTTTTATTCCTTTCCAATTAAATCTATATATAAATATGATGGTAGAAATAAAATCGCCATTGCATTCTTGTATTTAGACAGATAGATGAACTAGAGGTTGAATATGAAAACAAGGTGTGCTTTCGCGGTAAATTAGTGCCAACATAAAAATCTTTCTTTCAGACATCGAAGACAGTGTATTGAGACAAAACTATTTAGATGTAGGTTCTTGTGAACGCGCACTTGATCTTCTCAATAGAATTCGGCATCATCGATACTATAATCATATCAACAATAACTAGGAGGATAGGCAGCTGACCGGTCTTTCTTCTAAGCCTCTTCAATGGATGGACTAAAAAGTATTGAATTTCCCCCAAGACAGTCGAAGCGGATATCGATGGATCCATATGTATATATGGATATGGATAAGCTATCAGTTAACAGTTTCTAACATGATTTCGCCAAGCGGATCGGAAGCAGTCGATATGAGGACGCTCAAGAATTGACATACTAGGTAGTTACATACGTTATGCGCCAGAAAATGCAAGCGTCGAACCACTCCGCCTCAAATGGGCTTTTTAGGGTCGAGAAATGTTGACGGGCTTCATACGTTCGAATGAAGCTTGAAGACATGCCAAAGATCGCCAAGTCCAGTAATGTCACACGAAGTATATCCGTTGCCCAGGCCAAAAACTCTTGCCAAGACTAATTTATAAGCTTTGCATGGCGTGACACAAACCAGAACGGATGACAACACAAAACGAGAGTGTTGTAGACGACGACAGGGAACCGTTGCCGACGCGAAGCTTAATACATGCAGTCGAGCCGAAGGGCCTTGTTGGCTCTATAGTAGGTCGGTACGGCACGCCTAACCCTAAACTTAACTCATGCTACGGAGTGCACGAGTGGGACGATTCATGGAAGCTCGGATGGAAAGTAACAGATATATACTCGCATTTTCCAACATCAAGGTTAACGATATAGCGCTGTAGAGTCGCCTACTTATCCACCACATGGTCTTGTTCTCGAATAGGCCAAGTTGTGCGACACTGCTAAAGGACTTCCTGGCAGGGGGCACAAAGCGAAATTATACATGCACATGTGGGGGCCACCAGGCCTACCATCCAATCCAGGATGCAAAATACGAGCGCCAACTAACGACTAGTACGGTAGTTTTACCTTTACAACTGAATTTAATATCTTCGATTGTCCTAGGGTCCTTGGGCATTCAACAATCGAAAGAAGGCATTAAGCCATCGCATATTCAAATAGAATCCCAAAAAACGCCCCCAGAAGTCAGAAAATTAGCGCCTAAAATTAAGTGTCTGCATCCAAACAATTACGAAATCCCGAGTGGACACGCCGCTAACACCTTCACCAGAGCTTCTCATATGATCACGACCACCTATATTGCGATATTGAATCCTAAATTTGTACTAAGCTTAGTCGACCCATAGAATACCCGAAGAGAACTAGGCCTTTCTCTGCATAGGATTTTAGTGTCTGTAGATCTCTGTCGACTCTCAATACAGATGATATAACCGATCAAAAATCATCGTTGAACTCATCCGGTTGTTGAAATTCGAGGACAGAGTCGAATCTCAAAACATCTTCTGGGCTCATCATATCATCGTTACTGAGTTTCAGGCCGGGGGGGATATCATTAACTCCCATATTTTCATCCAATTGCCACTTTGGATCATTTGCCTTTGTAAAGACATAAGGATCCCCCCCAAAGTTGACTCTCGCCCTTTGCGGGGCATAATAAAAACCCCATGAGGGGAAGTATCGTCGACGTGGGACTTTGAAAGTCGCCGGCAGCATAATACCATTGACTGTGAAAAAAACAGTACCCGTGACCGGATTGATACCACTCCCTACAACCTTCGGCGGATCTAACGGGAGGCAATATCTCGATTCCGTCTCAGCTGGCGAATCTAAATCCGTTGAATTTGGCTCTTGACTATCGGGTTCGTGTGGCCACTTTGCAATTTCCGAGTCAATCAAGACTACGCCATCCGTCCCGTAAGAGATAAACTGTTTTTCTGGGAATATATTTTCGAAACCGACTGTCCATTGGACGGCAACTCTATCCCAGGGTTTCCACCTATAAAATGTGGTGATATGATCAGCATTCCATTGCATTTGCATTTGATAGAAGGGGGGGGGGGGGAGTCTTACCACCCTGGTACAACCTTCGGGATATGAACTTCAAAGTAGAATATTTCGTCAATCGGAGGTACAGGGTTGTTGGATAGGATGGTTGCGCGTAAGCGCTCGTAATTCCACCACCCCATACCTAAATTTCCAAATCCAGTGAGGCATTTTATTAGCATAATGACAACCAGACCTCAATTCGTTCTTTATCGGACTCAAAGGTTCAGTGCGACTTACTCAGCGATGTAAAGAATTCAAAACCATCTTCTGATATGGTGACCGATTGATTGCGGTTATGGCCTAGTCTAGAGGGCTTCAAAAATTCACCAGGTTCTGATGGGCGGGATTCGGGTGACAAGTATCGAAGAAGATCCCTTCTACCACTGCACAAGAGCATGTCGTATAGTGTCCAACCGTGTTCATCTCTGTAAGGATGACTAAATCTATCAAAGATTCTTTGTAGATCGAACATAGTCTCCACTTTCATAGGTGGGTCTGATTTAAACATAGCTGTCTCAAGAAACGAGAATGGAGGAGGCTCTTGCACGTTCGATTCAATGAGATGATACAATATCTCTTTGCCTTTTGCTAGCGTTTGTAATCCCTCTTCGTCGATTTCATCTTCACCAAAATCCTTGTGAAGCGTCTGGCACCAGTAGTCCAGAACATTAAACCCGTATGGATCCCGAGGTTTAATATCCGGATTAGTTGCTGTGATGAACTTTGTAAATTCGGTGTCATAGAAGCGAATTACTCGACGAAGGGCATTCCAGTTTTGAGAATCTGTTCTTGCGAAGTACTCAGTAACATCTGTGTGCTCCGAGACGAGCGCCATCAGTTGTTTGAGCAACCGCATCGAGGTCTCAGGGTCAGGGTGGCCACTTTGTATAGTTCCGGCACGATTCCAATCAGGATCTGCCTCTATCAGCAAGTGAGCCCACGTTTCCCAAGAATAACCATCGCGCCCCAAAAGAGGATTGTTGTCAGGAAATTCCTTTCCTTTCTCGCTATACTTGGGTAAGAATACTTCGACAAGATGAGTTTTTTGTCTCATAATTGCATATGTTAGAGGATATCGGCCCTTTCTATGCTTTGTGGAGTCCACGCCGGCGCTAAATAATGTCTGGGCAATAGCGACTTCAGTTTCTGGATCCGCCACCCCTCTTTCAAAAGCTAGATGGTCGAAGCAGTTCCCGCCACCACTGTCTTCATCATGAACATTCGCTCCTAGCTTGATCAGTGCATCAACAGCTTCCTTGAATCGCGCTCTTACTGCAAATGCTAAGGGTGTTTCGCTATTGATGTCTTCGGCATCCACAAGATCAGCTACACTCCTCCCTGGACCTTTCATTTTCAATATGACCTCGCATATACCCAGCGTTTCTTTAATTCGGCTTGCATCTTTCGGTGCTGGATCTTTGAAGAGAAAGTGTAAAGGAGTCCACTTAAAATTGTCACCTTTGTGGACATCCCACTCCCACGAAACGCAGAGCAGCTTGAAAAATTTGAGCTTTCGGATTTGTGCGGCAAGGTGAATGAGACTCGACCCTCTGTCACCTTCGACGTCGAGACAAGCCCCTTCCGCAATAAGTATTTTGGCGGATTCCAAATACCGTTTTAGGATTTCATCAGAAGGATCACTTTCCTCGCTCAAGTTGTGCAATATTGCAAGCAGAGGTGGCATGATCGGCCTGAACAGCCAAGATGAATCTGGGATGGTGAGTTCGTTCGTGTAAGGTATTTGCAGTTCGACATCAAAAAGGTAGCGATACGTATTAAATGCGTTGGACTCCAGAACCGGGGGGTTGACATTCGCTCCGTGTTTGATAAGGCATCTAGTTGTCTCCGGATAAAAAGCTGATATGAGTAAAGGTGCCTCAAAATCAGGGCTGCCCCTATCACAAAGTCGGTCTTCATTGGGATTTAATCGTGGTGTTTCTGCGATCAAGAGTCGGAGCTCATTTGCTGCCTGTATTTTGTCACGGCCAGCTTCCTCCATAAATTGTTTAACGGCTTCTGCCAATCCAGCATGCCAGGGCTCTGAGATTCCAGCCTCAGCTCTAGAAGCAAGTTTGTGTAGAAATTCGAATTTATCGGCTGTTATGAACGGCATATTCCATCTTAGATAGGCCAGCCAAGTTACTCGTAGCTCTGGGCTCATGGCGGCAATCACGTTTTCGAGAGCGGCAATTCCCTGCTCCCAGCTTATGCGATCTATAGCAAGTTCCACGCTGAGAAAGTCAATCAGCTGCTCGTTATCCATCATACCTATAAATGCTAGACTCGACGCCGATAGAGAGGAATTTTGAAGGCTAAACGACAAGACCTGCAGTGCCTTCAAAGCCTCAACCGTTGATGCCTGTCGGGGATGGTTTTCTTCGGTCTTGATCTTTACACTGGAGTCCTTCAGCAAGAGGTCTACCAGAAGGTGTAGCCCTAATTTGCAAGCAGTATGAATAGGATGTTCAAAAAGCAGATTTACTAGAGATTCCTCGGACTCAGCTGCCCTCCAGCGGTACCAATTTTCTGGGCGAGTAAATATCAGTAGTTCAGTTAGCAGGTCAGACCACCAGCTATCCTCGATACTTTCATCACTCCACCATGTTTGTAAAATTCGAATATGGTCATGCCAGTGGTCGAGTTCGTATCTTCGAGGGTTGGATTTATCACGCTTTGATCCGTCACGGCCTTCCGACCTCGTTTCTGACATTTCATTAGCTGTTCCTTCAGCTGTCTCTGGTGTCTCGTCGTCGGCTCCATATGATGCCCCTCCAACCCAAAGCATTATGCTGTCAAAGTCGTCGTGGTGTCGCCACTTTCGTAATTGCTTAAAATATTCGAGTTGGGTGCCAAACTGTGTATCGTCTTCCCCAATATAACGTGCATCTTTGAGAAAATATGGCCGACGCATATGTTTGTTTTGGAAAGATTTGTTATTCAAAGCACGCACTAGTCCACCACAGTCCTTTGTTAGTCGAATTTGAATTGGGAATAAAGAAAATGAACGAGTGATCTAAGAACTGGACAAGTTCTAGGCTTGAATAAAGCATTTTGTGTCTGTTGGGGCGATACAGTAGGAGACCAAGATCTGGATCTCTCGATCGAAGGGGTTGCATGGTAGGGGCACGGACATATACTTAGCGCAATCGACATATGGGCTTCTTTTTTATTAAAAAGCTCGGATAGGCTATCTCCATATTGAACGAAAGAAGCTGAAGCCATAATCGTTACCGTGGTATTAGCAAATAAACCATATGTTACACCATATTTCAGGCTACATCAACAGCTGATTATCATTTCGATGGGACATACGAGTAAGTGTGAACTTGAATACTGTGTTTCCTCCTTCTCGATACCGGTTAAATCCACGAGCTTCCTGGGTTGCTGAAGCTGCTCTCGATAGTTTCGTATCCTCCTGTATCCACTCACGGATCGAAATGTCGACTCCGACTATGCCTGTGTTCCGATCGAATTTGAAAAAGTCACGGCCAGCGTTCTCTAGATGATAGATAATGTCTTTTATTTCGGGATCCTGGTAAGGGTTGTCTTTGATGAATTGTCTGATTTTGGAGAATATCGGATTGCGGTCGACTTTTTCGGCTTCCCTGTGGTCATTTGAATCTGTATTTGCGTCTGACTGGTAGAGTTCCCTATAATGATCAGATATCTCAATTACAGTTATTCCCGAGACACTCCACACAACCCATTTAAGGGCTGAAACAATAAGCTCTTGTTCGTCGGGACTAAGAGCCTCTATACTCGACATATATATTGCCCCAATAGCTGCTGGCAGCCGTTGAACTTTCTGTTCGAGGGGTTCTTTTGACGGCTGTTGTAGATTAGCAATGATCATTCTAGCTAGTGTAAAATCACCCTTTGCTTTTTCTTTGATGATTTTCACGATTCTGGATAACTCCATCTCGAAGTAGTCTTTCAACTGCGGATCAATTCTTCGTCTTAAGAGAGAGCTAACGTCCTGTTTGAGATAGTCTTCTAGGTCGCGAGAGTTCTTTTCCGAAGTGATTTCTATCACCTTTATGTATTCTGGGAGGATATCTATTGCTTCCATAGAGCTGTTTCGTCGTTCTTCTGGCCCCAGAAGTTCGTTAACGATGTCAATGCTATCCCTAGCCGAGATAATAACCCTTATTCCACCCGTTTTATTTTTGACGAGTTCTTTCAGATCTTGAAGAAGATCATACTCTTGTCTATCCTGACATTCATCCAGCGCATCAATCATGATGTAAAGCTTGTTGGGGATGGCCTCCCCGATTTTTCTAATGGCTGTGCAAATCGAAGTGGTGTTAGTCATAAAGTTGACTGTAGCTCCTCCGCCAAGGCCCGAAGTCCCAAAACTAGGATTAAGCGCTTCGACCGCAGAAACGAGGGCTGGGATGCTGCTGTGTAGCTCGTCGCTGCTGAGAAGTTGGTAAAGAATCGATTCCACGCAGGTCCTGGCATTTTGTATGTCCTGATCCCCTTTCTTAAAAAAGAAATGACAGAGAACTGGTGGCAGGGTACTATCGTTTGTGCTAATAATCTCCTTATGAGTACTCATCATAGCAGCGGACTTCCCATGCCCTCGAGGTCCTTTGAGACACAGGAAGTGTGTACTGGCGTTAGATTTCCAGTCAATATAACCTTTCTCCTTAAATAACCAACCCGCAATAAGGCGGCCGCCGCGGTCCCTAATTATTCTATCTACCCTGTCATTGAGGGCATTAAAATGATCTTTGTATGACACCGGATGAGATAGTTTGAATTGTTGACGATTAAGTTCGGCTTCAAGAGTGTCTCGCTGAACAGCGTCCATAATATCCGAACCGATAGATACATATCTTCGCATGTCGTTTAAGATTTGGTCAAGTTTCAAGCCAGTTTCTAACCGGAAGCTTACGATTAACTCTAATGCTTTCTTCTTTAGAATTTAGGATAACAAGGGTTTGTAGATTCTTACTAAGACTTTCTTGGAACACTGACTCCTCAAAGTGAGCCTGCGCCAGCTTGACAATATCTGCATATTGGTCTAAGAGAGCATCGACCTTTTGCTGTAATTCCTTCGTAAAAAGATCCTTTAAAGAGCTTCCGATCCCTAGATATCAGAATGACGGTGTTAATAATAAGAGTAATCAATTGACCATAAGAAATTCAGGCTAGAGGACTGTATTTACTCTTAATTCTACTGTCGTCAAGATGAGGTCGGGCACCCCAAAGAAAGTCCAGGATGCTGAATATGAGATTCGGTAGCTCTGATTCCCATACATCAAATTGTGGCAAGGTTCCGCTGTTTTGAGACAAATGCATACGAGCCTCCCAACGAACACAATCTCCAATAATATTGGCGATGCTATCGCAAGTGCCACAAATCAGAAGCTTTGTTTGAACCCTTGCACTGCCAATCTAGATTTGAAGTTATCTCGATCAGCTCCGTGATATACGTATATCCTCAGTTATACCAGGATCCACTTTAACACACATATATATCCGCATTTATATGTAGTCACAGGCTCAAGGGACTGTATAGCCTACCGTTATCAGAGAGCTTATCCCAAACCACACTATCGAAACACTTTCCGGAGCGAACTCCATGAAAACATCAGCTGCTCCTTTCAACTGGTCTAGTGTCGTCCAAAGCTTAGCAGCATTGTTATTGGCTTTATCCTCTGCTTTGTTGCTCAGATCCTTGCACGTTTTCTCTAGAGCAGCGATTTCTATGCCAAACATAAATTGTTGAAGTGCATCGCTGTGCTTCTGGTCTTTCGCGAGCAAAGGGATTGCTATCTCATCATTGAATCTCTTGTGAGCAATCTCGAAACATTGGGATAGAGTCTTGCGGGTAGACATGTTGTATTTTGAATTTTAAGAGTCGGGTCTACAAGGCTAAAGGTTCGAATCCATCCAAGACAATTTCAGCTCAAGCTTGAGGAGGCATTTTTGGGGTGACGTAACGTTAGTACTAGTATAGGGATGGAACCATCGAATATACCTAACGTCAATTTCGAGACTGAGAAGATTTCGGTTTTTTGATAGATAGATAGGTAAGTAGTTAATTGGTTGCTAGATTATGGCGATCGAAAGATAAGAATCGATCCTGATCAATTCAATTGTGGGGCTGCGCAGCTGCAAATGTTTGACGGCATTTCAGCCCAGACAAACTACGGGCCAATTAATTGTCAATGGAGAACATGCAGGGATGGCGTGTTATTATCCGCATCCTAGTTAGCTAATACCCGCTAAAGGTAGTTATATCCTTTAGTGCCATGGAGTCTGGGCCTCAACTAAGCCTGGGAGCTTTGATGGCAGTATATCCATTGCATTGTTGTAGCCTGGTGGAGCTCGTGCAAGACTTAATTTCTCGATCTTTTGGTAGAATTCCCCGCCAACATGTTTCATATGCCTATAAACACATATCTACAGCTATAATCATATATCAAGTATGATTAATAAAAACCTCCTTCGTAGAGGGCCATCAAGCTGATAGAAGTATGGGGTTTTGGCTTCTAACCGCCGCTGCATCGAGGCACGTACCAATTGACAAAAACACGGGATCAGGATAAACCTTCACTTCCACGCGTAAAAGCATGCCACTTCATATAAAAGCCAAACTAGAATAAAGAAGGGATCTTTTCGACTTTTAAAGAGGGGGGTAGAATTGAGAGAATATGGTAAGGCGTTCGCGGGTACAGATAAAGGCCTCTGGGAGGCTTCCTAAGGAGCCCGTGCATAAATGATATCTATTGTTTTGGTATGATACAATCGGGTTTGAATATTTTTTAGGTGTAAGGTCGAGAGATTTATTAGTCAGTTTTTGTATGATTAGTGCAAGAAAAGCCAATGTATCGATATACAAAATCAATAAACTTAATCTTTGCCAAAATCTCTAATTTCAGATATGGTAGTATAGTTTGTGTTTTTCGAAAGTAATAGTGGAAGTTCAGCCTCCCGAGTCAGCTTGACGAAGTCGATGTTGTCCAGGTCCTCTACATCTGCATCTCAAATCTTCCTCATCAAGAATATCTGAGCAGACTTTCCGGAAAACTGAATAAGAATCCCTTCAGAACTTTTTTGAATATACTAATAATGGGGCCTTTTTGGGCAATCTTAGGGTAAGGTAAATCTGCTTCTGAAGGAACCCCAGAGTCTGAACCCGGCTGATCTTGGAGCAGGCGGTGGGACACATCCACCGAGATGATTAAGGGAGAGTACTTTTATTCTGTAAAAGCACGGCACCACGTACTGCTAGATAGATCTTTACTAATGAGCCTTATCCTAACCCATATCTTCAACCCGTAGGGCATAGCCTAGAAGTTGATGAAAAGGAATGGAAGGATAGACCTTCTATCAAACATCGAAAAATTGCGTATTGAATAGAATTCAAGACGACTGGTCTTTGTATAGTTTTCTAGAAAATCAGAGTTAGCTTGAATGTCAAAGGGATCCTTTGAAAGATGAGGAGGCACGTACCAATTGGCAAAAACACGGGATCAGGATAAACCTTCACTTCCACGCGTAACACCCATGCACTAGGACAGTTGGTTAAAGAGGGTGAAGGGGAAGTCGTGCTTTTATAGATTTACTGTCTTGGCGGTCTTGGCACGAGGGAAACTTTCATGACAAACTTCTTCCGGAAGTCCAACATACCACAACACATAAACATTCACCAGCACAACGCAAAAGTCGAGTTAGCTAAGCTATGCCCACATGTACGCTAAGAGGTATATACCTAGATATCCCCATAGGATCAGCCTAGATAACTCACACCGAGGTCTTTTTATTTGTTAAACCCTCCATTTTCATCTCCTCCTCCGCAACATATTGCAGCTGCACTGCCCTTCCATCTAGCAGCTTTTCAGTTATATACTCGCCAATAATCATTTACTCTAAAAATGCATCCACCGTTCATTGGACGCGATCCACAGCCGTGTGTATGCCGGCAAGTGGATCTTAACGCAGCAGTCACCTAATAGATGGCATAAGAGAACGCGGGACAGAGGACATGCTGGTAGTATGTCGATACCTCCCATGGATCCGATCGAGGACCGGTATACCTTAGCTCTAGTCGTCTATGAATTGTATACTGGGTTCGAGTCACCTTTGATCGACGTGGACAATATATATGAGACCCTAGATGAAAGGAAGGCACGATCTGACCTTAGTTGAAGACGAGGTGACCAGAGATTGGATGGCAGATATTTTCCAAAAAGGTGGAGCCCGGGTTTGAGGAGAATGTTCGTTTCAAGATACTATACTTAAAAAAACTGATAATATTGCCTGAAGCAAAATAATAATATCTACGTTCGCCGTCGTTTCAGGTTCCATCTGCGGTAGTGAGTTTATGAGCAATTTATCGCCTCTTACTCCATCGACATCGTCATAAAGTGGACTATCAGTACTCGACGCAACGGCAGTGGGGGTTTGTATTGACGGCAGCTTTATCATTTCTGTTTTATTGTCACTCTTGTCTTTTATTTCTCCGTTATAGAATTATTGGTTGGCCAAACGGGCGAGACATAGAAGCTTTCCCACATGGACCTGCAAGTCTGAGTCTTCCGCAACCGTCGGATCTATTTGTCTGAAGAGCATCTCGATCGCGTGCGCCCTAGCTACGAAACACCAATACCAAGCTAGCTGTCAAACATCACAAGTTTGCGTTAGCTATGAACTGGATAGATTTGTACCATTGCAAAATACCGAGCATGCTCGTGAGCGATGTCTTATGACTCTCCAACCTTGTTCTCAGCGCTTCAGCCCGTCTCTCGCGGTACCTCGATCAAACGCTTTCACCTTGTCGGACGTATTATAATATTACCAGCGAAGCCAATTTGCTTTTCTAGCTCTTATAGAGTTAACAAGACTCTCGTCATTGAATTACATATCCCCTCCATCGGTAGAGGTGATGGAGTTAACTTGCGGCGGAATCTGCATCCTAAGTTTCCAAGATTTTGTTGGGTTCACAGATATCACGATAATTATCGCCGTCTCTTCAATTGTTCAATTGTTTTAACCGCGTTGACCGGTCCTAGAACATCAGCAATAGACCCCATAACTTCGGAGCTAACCTAAGGTATCCAATAACCTCGAGCGGCCGGATGTTCTCTAACACACCCCTATTTTGGCAACATCTATATATACACCTTGGTATCTACCTAGATAGCTAGGTATATATATACACTCTTCGGAAATACCTTTCTATCGATGATTGAGCGGTTTTCCGCGCACCTTGCTGGAGATCTCCATGGCATCAGTCTAAATTAACTCAGCCTTGGAACCTCTTAAATGGGCATCGCCGACCCTCCCGCCCATTTTCTCGCAATCATGATTCTATCACACTATACTCTCTAACCAACACCATCACGTCAAAGCTCCGCTCGCAAATCCCTCTCTCGCTCACCTATTCTCAATCATTTATTCGTCAATTATCCTTCTCCGTCCCGGAAATGCATCCACCATATCCTGGATCCTGGTCAAAACCACAGCCATGCGTATGCCGTCAAGTGGATCTAAACAAAGCGGTCCTAACGAGGACTATCCCGCCGCGTGGAAGCCAATATCAACCTCAATCCTCGGACATTGTTTACGACCTACTGAAGAATAGGGAGAATTATGTCTGTATCAGCCATGAAAAAGATGAAGGTGTTCTCATGGCCAGCGTCACAGGCTTTATTATAAAGCTTTATACCAGAATCCGTGAAGCAACTTTAACCAGAATAGCGGGTAAATGTGCCGTCCCAGTTGTCGGAAATTTATTCAGGCCCCAGTGCCATATCGTAGGAGGACCTCGACTGGAAGGTATAATAATGGAACCCGTAAAATATATCAATTATGAGGATTATGTCACCCTTGAGCAAAAGGAAGAATTGAAGAATGAAATGATAAATCTTGTCAAAAAGTTACACAAAGAATACGAAATGATCCATGGAGATATCACGCCATATAGCTTTATGAGATGGAATGGGGAACTGAGGCTCATACACTTCCGGGGGGGCAGACTTTTCAGCGAGGACTATAGAAATACCGATGAAGACTTCGAAAGAACGACGGCATATCTTTCCCCAGATAAATGGAACGCATTCGACGAGTCGGACTGCCCGAGAGACCCAATAGAGGACTGGTATGCTCTAGCTTTGGTCGTATATGAACTGTATACTGGAGTTAAGCCTTTCATAATGACGGAGGATTTTAAACATATATTCAAAAGCCTATACCAAAGAAAGATGCCCGATCTAACGCTAGTCGAAGATGAAGCCACCAGGATTTGGATCCAAGAGATCCTCCGAAAAGGTGGTGCCTTTTGATCCTCCACGGCAAACTGATCCGTGTCTTTTGCATTTGACAATACCGAGCGAGATCGGCGTCAAAATTGTATTTTTATAACATCAGATGCCCGGAACGATATTTACAATAGGACATAGGTATGCTGTGCCAATTCCAACAGCAGTCTCGAGACTAGAATAAAACAAGCACATCCTCTAAAGCCAAATATGTTAATAGCAGTATAAACAAAACATATTCTTCGATAACCCATTTCATTTCCAGTGCTATCCTTGCTACTCCTGGGTGATTAGAACTTATATATACACCAGCAGGTACCAGTCGATCTGATAGAGCTTACAACCATCTTCCTGCAGAGCTGGCCAACACCCACGTATCATGAAACCCACTTGGTACAAACCGGGCATGGCTGGCGAAAGAGTGACTTGGCTTTATCGGTTAATATTCTGCTTCCTGACAACAGTGGGTTGCATAATTGATTTGCATTGTTCCCGGCTCTCATGCATCGGACCGCTACATTATAGGAGCGCTTCGGGTCCTCGTTGCACGACGTATAAGCTAATCTAACCTGTCCGCACATGCTCAACTCTTATTGTTTGATGATAGAATGATTGGTGTTTTAGATCTAGATTCAAAAAATTTAGTTCATTTTTATCCCCAAAAGTCTTATACTACTATCGAACATTCTACCTGGGTGACTTAAAGAGGACTTACGGATCTTCGTTGATTTAAATCGTTCGAATTTGTTGAGGAGAATTATGTATAGAGGTATAGATGTCTGTGATGGAACGGATGATGGTTGAGGAAGGAAGAGAGGCCGGAGGAATGCTACGATATATAGATAGAGATCAACAGAGAGATCAACAGAGAGATCAACAGAGAGATCAACAGGAGATCTCTATCAGTCAGGGCTAGGAGGAGAATTTATATATACTCAAAACAGTATAGTTACGATCGTACGAGACTGATAGCTGGCATAGCTCATAAAGATTAATACCCAGGTCGTGGACCAACGAACTGCAAACTGGCACAATAGATTAGATCACGATTTAAGGCGTATCCGCGTTCACAGGGGCATATCAATCTATAACTTAAATTCGCGAAGATTCATAGAGTATGAGGCGATCCGATTTCGTACTCATGCTAACTTGAAAAGCGACAATCTAGGTTAACGCTTTATAATTTAACGGTTATCCATATGACTGAAAAGGGGAATTCATGGAATAATTATAGACCAGCTCAGAGGGAAATTAATGTCGAGACCAGTTTAGTTCTAGCTTTAGGAGAAGTATGGTACACTCAGTTTTCGAGTTCGTTTTTAGCTTCGAGCGAGACTCCATCATGCATAATGGAATCAATAATATATTAATATGGCTTAATAAATTAATTATCATGCATAATATATAAGAGTTATAAAATCAGAATTCAAGTACCCGTACGACATTTAAGAGCCACTCTTAAGACCCTATTGTCTGAAGGAAACCTTAGCTTATCATATGATCATATTATATACCGATATCAATCACATATTATAGTATATATTTCTACACAATTGTACAAGCTTTTAAATCGCCAGTTCTGAGCCTACCAATGCAATGTTGATCCTAATTCTTTAGACTCACACTTCGAACGTTCAAACTTCAAATTTCGAAAATTCGCAGCTGTGTAAGATTGGTACGCAAAATAGATACCAAGAATATACCAAGACAGCTGGATCCGAGAAGGCTACCCTGTGTGCAAGATTGCTGACTCATTGAAATCCTCGGGGCGGGCGAATTAATGTTCAAATGGATATGCATACTTGAGCACTTCCTTAGTTATGAGAAATTTAAATGGAGCGTGCACGTGGTCTCCAGTTGAGTTCTTGTGTGGAACTTGCTTGATGAAATTGTATAGCTATGTGAAATATTCGAAATGATATATAGATTTTAAGGCATTTAATGATGCATATGAGATATGGGTGTCATCAACCTGTTTGTCTATACAAACTACAAGAGCAGCATTCGAATTCAATCTGCCTGACCCTTCGGCGAGGCCGCGAGGGTGGTTGGGTATATCTTCTCGTGACAACTGTCGACAATCGGAACACGTATATAGGTATATACATGTATACACGCCGCAAGACCCTCCATCTTGCAAGCTTGGTTCGCAAACGTTCAATGTCATCTCTACATGTTGGACCTTTTGTGCATAATCCATACAGCATGCAAAAAGAGGCCATCTTGACTGAGAGTCGACGAATGTCGTAATTAATACTCGCGGCGACGCCTATTGCTTTATCCATTATACAATTATGTTGAGGCTGTCATGTTAACGTTCGTTATTTGTTACAAAAGCGCTGATGATAAAGTCAGCGTAACGAAGATCCAGGTAGGATTAAGAATCCCGGACGGCTTACACAACTGTAGACGAAGTGTCTCGGTTGCAAAGCGCCGTCCAGGCCACAAATCGTGGCCTTAGCAGCACAAGGCCAACTGGCTTCTGGGTACGAGACTATAGACGAAGTGCTTAAGTTCTCAGCTACCACAGTTATTTTATTGCCGCAAGAGGGAATATTGAGATTTCGATAGGTCCTGCATGTACTATAAGTAAGTATGCAAGGTTTGATGCCGAATTGAAGAATCTATTAATATATGGAGTATGTCGCGAGGACCGTAATTTTTCAATTACAAGTATTTAATACTGATACTGTTAGGTAAACTAGTTTATGGGTTACAAATTTGTGCAACTGTAAACCCTTGAACAATCTATACATCGAGGGGAATTCTAAGCTAAGGAAGCCTCTATAATTTGTTTCGTCTCTTGTATCTGAGTCCCTACAATGAGCGAGATGTCGTGACAGCAGGAGGAAGGTGTGTAGATAGATGGAGGGGAGAGCTCGAGAGGACGGGATGATGCACAAAGATATTCGGTGACATCGTAGACTTCGACCAACTTTACTACATCCTTTCTTTTCTTCAACCCATAGGACATCGCCTAGAAGCTAATGAAAAAAAATAAAAATATCAACAGTGAAGAAATAACTTCTATTGATTATTTAAATTCGAAAAATTCCTCTCAAGGAAAACCAAGAGAGAGGGTCAAAAGGTAGTTTTCAATTGGCAAAAACACGAGATCAGGATAAACCTTCACTTCTACGCGTACCACCCCTGCATTAAGATGGTGAAAGAAAGAGGGTTGAAGGGGAAGCCGTCCTTTTATAGTCGCAAGGCTCGGCCAGTGAGGGAAACTTTTTGGCTGCGGTTTACTAGCAAGTTTGTCAACACATTCCGCTTTGGGGAGCTACCCTCTGACTCACCATAGTAACGGACTCATAGGCCTCTTGTTGTGAGCAATGGGGAGCGGGTCCTGGATACCTGGTTACAACCCCATCTCTTCTGACTCTCATTATACTAAGAGTCACCTGTTAGGTAAGTACCTAGGTACTAGCTCTACTTTACAACGGAGCACACAAGTCCTAGCCATAGCTACGTAGCTATCAAGGAGATCCATCATTTATTCTTATCTTGAAATTCGGCCTAGAGCTTCACGTATAGTATTGATCTCTTGAATAGCCTCATCTTTGTCGTTTATCTATCTGTCAGCAGAAGATGCATGGAACAGATTGATAGCTATAGCTTCACCGAGTGTGTGGTGAGGCAAGAGTGGTTTGCGTTGCACCCAAAATACCACATTCTGCCTCACACAACGTGACCGCCGCACAAACGAGGGGCGCAAATTCCCTTGCGAACGCCGCACCAAAATTTCGAACTTTCCTCTTCCTCGTTCTCTCGATATATCTCCACTTCCTCCACCATCATCATCACCACTACCCACCACTTCCTACCAATTGAACTATACCAAATACCCAATCGCGCTCCACCATGGCCGACTACGACAGCGACGAAGACGTCGCCGACCTCGAATATACCACCACCACAACCCTTCTGGGATACGCCGAACCCACCCCTTCAGACGACGCCACCAGTCACCTCGGAGGTATTCCTGTTTGTACCCTCTTTTACTCTCCATAGGAATTAATAATATCCTGATCATCAAGGGGATTTAGACATGGTTCGATGATGAAATGGACTCGCGACTGGCGAAATGCCTAAGTTGCAATAACCTCATGCCCCTCCTCCTCCAACTCGACGGCAACCTACCGGATTCTCCACATCATACCAGAATGCTATATCTCTTCGGATGTCGATCGAAACCGTGTCGCAAGAAGAAAGGTAGCATACGAGCGATTCGTGGGGTTAAATCTACAGGTATCACACCACCGAATGCCCAGAAGCCAGCAGCACCAGCACCAGTACCAGTCGCAGAGACTAAAACCGAGGAACAAAAGCCAAAATCCAATATGGGGGATATGATCTTCGGCGGCTCTTCATCCGATGCACCTACAAATCCATTTGCAAGCTCACAATCCAATCCGTTCGCAAAACCGAATCCGTTCGCCAAGGATGATGTAACAACCCTTACAAAATCATTTGCACAAGCTGCATCGATATCGACTCCAGAGTCGAAACCTGATCCTAAACCGGAACCTGTAGAACCAGCATTAATAGGTCCACCATCTCCTTGGCCTTCTACTTCATCGATACCACAATACACAAGCTTCTACTTGGATGCTAGTTATGAGGAACTTGAACCAGACGCATTAACACTACAGGCCCAAAAACTCGCTAAGACGATCAAGATGGATACATCAGACGATATGGATGAGGATATCACACCTTCAAGCTCTAAAAAAGGAGCAGCAGCATCTTCTTCTTCGAAAGTTTCAAAAGAGAAGGAGTTTGAATCGGCAATGAATGCAGCCTTCCTAAACTTCCAAAGCATTACATCGCAAAACCCAGAACAAGTTTTACGGTACGAACGAAAGGGAGTGCCTCTGCTATACTCAAGAGATGACAGCATAGGTAAACTCTTGGTGAATCCAAAATTGGGTGCGGGTGATATCTCACTGTCGAAGGTTCCACGATGTAGTAATTGTGGAAGAGGACGATGTTTTGAAATACAATTGATGCCGCATGCGATCTCGGTGTTGGAGGAGGGCACTGAAGGAGCACTAGATGAAGGAATGGTCTGGGGCACCATAATTGTCGGCACCTGTGAGGCCGATTGCCCATTGGCAGGCAGTGACAAAGGGGCATACATTGAGGAATGGGTGGGAGTACAGTGGGAGACAGATTAAATGTGTATCAGAGTATTATTATGTGAAAATGACCATATATCTCCTGCTAACCCCCAATCGGCAATAGTATTCATTACTCATACCGTGATCCACTTACAATTCATCGTGGGACTTCACAGTCTCTTTAAAATCATTCAAATCCACATCCTCAAACCCCGGAAGATCAATATCTACCCTTTTCCTCCCCACAATCCAGATCTGATCCCTCATCTTAACCACCGGCCAGACCTTCGTGACCCCTACTAAGTTCTCAGCCACTTGCTTCCCTCCCAAAAATATATCCGCCTCCTCAAGTTTGCTGCCTTCTTTCCAAATCGATATCCCGTCATACCCCTTAACAACCTTCTTAACCTCCCAATCAGGGAACAACTCCAGCAGATACTCCGGGTTAGAAGTCAAAACATAGTCCATCTCCCTCCAAAACCCGGGATTAGCCAATATCTCCTTCCTCTCTTCCTTCGAAAACTTCCATCCGGGATGCGCCACAGTATTCTGCGTAAACCGCGTGGCACCAGTCATACAAGTGAGCACATCCATATGAATCCTCAAATTCTCCCTCCCCGCCGCAACATCTTCAAAAACCCTCAGCGCCTGTCCACCAGGATAATTCAACGAAGAAACATAAGACATCCCGAACGACGCCACGAATGTCAAAGCCACTGTCGTAAACAATGCTAGGTTCAATCCGAGATATAGAATTCCCTTCTTTCTTTGTGAAAACACCCAATCCGCTCCGACGCCCGCGACTAAGGTTAGAGCTGGTATAATATAAACGATAAACCTCCACTCCTTATGTGGTAACAGCGAATATACCGCCACGAAGGCAATGGAGGGACCAACAACCCTCTCGCTTGTACGTTTCCAGCCTCCGGCGTAGATGCCGATGGGGAGTAAAACGAGTAATGCCAGAGGGTTAAGTATCATCTTTGGTATCGCATTTGCAAAGTAATAGTACACAGGACTGGTACCCCATTCAGCACTTCGTCCTTGTACCGTATTGAACAGAAACCCTTCTAGTTCGGCCCACATGGGTTTTGGAAAGGTTTGCCAGAAATACGTGTCAACGCTGACTGCTGTGAGAACACCCAGGAGGCCAGTTGCTCCGCCGAGGATAATCAGCTCGACGACATTAACCCAGCCTGTTGCGAGGAGGGGAACTACACTAGTGAAGAACAAGATTGCAAGTTCGCAGCGGAAGATTACGGCTGCTAGGACTAAGACCTGAAGACCGATTGGTGAGGTGTCGAACCAGTCTTTTCGGGCGGTTAGAGAGCGAGGTGGAGGGAGAAGTTCCGCGAGGGCATAGGTTACTATCTTACACGTTAGCACTTCCCATTAAAGTGAAGACAACGTAGACAAGAACTTACCCAGTCCAAAGGCGAGCATGTTTGGTAAAGTCCTGGAGACGTAATACATGACATGGAACTGACTAGCTTGCAGTAACAAATACCACTTTGACGCACCAGGACTGTACGCACTTGCCGCCCTCCTGGAAAGCAATATCATAGTTGAGCAATTAAGTAGACCCAGAAATGCTCGTACTAAGCTTCATCATTGTATTAGCACATCGAATTCCTATAAACCTCATCCCCAATCAATAGATCTAAAAGAAGGATAGTACGAACCTATAATCTGCTGTAGCAATCCATCTTGAACAAAACCCAATACCATGGAAGTAATCCCACCGATTAACCCAGCACCAGCGAATGAACGCGGAACCACACCGGGAAACTCGACGTGGTCGTATTGCGCGAGTACTTCCTCGACATTGGTAAACGGAACCGGCATGCCGATGTTGGCAACATCGTGAACGGCTTGGATATTAAATGACTCCTCGACTTTTGTATAAGGAGCCATCAAAAGATGTACAAGCATTGTCGCCGGGAGAAGGATTTCGAGGAATGTTCCCACTATCGCGCATGCCATCAGTATTTTAAATATATTATGAGGTAGTTCGGTCACCGTACTTACAGATATCGGTATCACCAGCTGGGCCATTATCGGCCTCAACAGCTTTCTTTGTCTCCTTTGTCTGCGACATTTTGTTCTCCAATTGTCGCGATGAATTGCAATTGTCTGTCCCTGAAGAAGATCCTCAAAGGAAGCAGCCGGTAGTTGATCAGGGTCGGTGCAGTGGGGAGAATCAATCGAAGGCGTGCTCACTCCCAAGCTTACCCAGAATCTCACCCGACGCAAGCCAAGCCTCGACCCACCGCCATCCCTGTCAAACGCCGCAGCTGGCTCGGTCGCTCGCTTTCGGTCTGGACACGACGACACCTTCAATCCACACGAATCGAATCACATCCCTTCCCTTTCACGGTACATCTCCACAGCTTCATCAAATTCAAACTCTGCCAGAAAACAAAGCCATCACGACTTTTACCTATCTTCACGGAGTCAACACCTCAGAGCCGCCATCATGGCTATGCTCTTTTGGTTCGGAAATCTATTCTACGGTGGGTCTCTCTTCCCATTCCATTCTCACAGGGTACCCAAATTGCACGTTTACAACAGCGGTAGAGGGGAGAACGTAGCTTGAAGCAGCTAACTAACATCTCACCACGTGAATAGTCGCCGTCCTTCTCGTCAACGGCGTCGCAGTTCTATCAGAAGATAGGTTTTTAGCACGAAGTCAGTACCCAACATTCCAGTACACCCTGTCTCTCAAACAGGCGAGATCAATCGAACAGGAACACAAGGGAAGATGAGTCGATGAATGGACAAAAGCTAACCAATAGCTTTTTACGGCAAAAACAGTCGGATGGGCAGGGCAGCAAGACCAAGGTTTTGGAGGAGGAGATGTTAGCATCAAGGCGAAGCTCATAAACCTCATCTCCGCCATACGGACATTAATGAGAAGTACGTAAAGGGGTCTTCCCTGTCTCTGTCATAGAAGTTATACGGCGTTAGATTACTAATACCCAAGGCGAATAGTACCTCTCATCATTGTAAATGTTGTTATAATCGTATATGAGCTATTATTAGGTTAATGCCCGATCGCGACGATGTCATGTCGATACTACTCACGCACTGCCATTCGGGAACATTCTAGCCTCGAGAGCTACGCCGCGGGGTTCCGCTTCCTTTTTTTTTTTTTTTTACACAGCAGACGCCATGTGTGCATGTGTAGGTGAAGGAAAACAGGAATAGAAGGGCTTTTTTTCGCTACAAGAACTCTGAAACGAAAAGGCTATAAGGCATCACAACTGGAGGAACCCGTGGCTTTGCAAAATATCTTGACACATTGAAGTTGTAGTTGGATATCCTGTTGAGCCCGATCGATCGATGTCTAGAATCGTCTCTCCGCCCGCCGTCGCACCAAAAGTAATGATTCGAATGGACCTACCTTCCTCCTAAACTGGATATTAATGATCTGTACATACATACAATTTTGGGTTTTATGTAAAGCGAATCTATTCTGTAATGATCCTCATTCTGATTGGCTTTTGTGGGTGCCGCCAACAGCAGCGTTTCGCATAGCCAGGCTATTCCATCTCGGCCAACCTACAATGTAATGCAAGAACGCAATGCAAAGGCGATGTGACAGTCAAAATAACATAGCAGTGTTAGGATATCAGGCTGGCTACGCCGTATATACAACAGATGAAATAAACCCTGCGGAAGCATTGAGCGTATCCGTAACGCTCTCATTAATATAGATGAAACGTCTTCGCCATGCCATATTCAGTTGGTTTTTAACCCAAGTTATTATTGCCAGCTTGTTAGTGCGTATACGCATTTTGGCGGCTGTTGGTATCCTCCTCTTCCAACTGATAGCTCCTTCCACCCAACTAAACCCACCAAAGCCACCCAAGAAGGAGCCATCGTCACCGTTATTCACCCTCAGACACATCCCTCCCAACCAACTATCCAAAAAAAAAAATCCTTCCATAGAGAAAATCACAGACTAACAACATCAACCTCTCCGTTTCGCGAAGTTTTCCAAATCGTCTCTGGTCGCGACAGCCAACACGAACTTCCTTCCAGCGTCTGTAACAACCGCAAACCCACTTTCCTTGCCCCCACCACTAGTTAGGAACTCCTCTAGCTCAGCCAGCTCCGTCTCCGGCGTTATCACCGTATACTTTACTCCTTTGCTCTTTCGGAATCTCGTCATAGCCTCTTCGACGGTATCCTCTTCCGTTAGAGTTCTTGATTGTAATAACTGTTTTAACCGAGGAATAGATAGATATCCCAGTAAAGAACGGTTTTGAGGGTTAATGACAGTGAGTTGGTCATACGACCGATCGTAGGACATTGCAAGCGCCTCGGAGATGGATTGTTGGGGTGGAACGGAAAGGGCAGGTGCCAGATCTAAGTCCGCAATGACAGCCTATTGACAATTCCAGTTGGTGGTAAGGTCAGTAAGCAAAGTTGGGTAACAGGTAGGCAAGTAAGTAGTTGGATCGAGTCTAAGCGCGAACATAACAGTTGTTTAAGCCATCACGCAAATATGTGAAAGGACATACTCCACGGTATTTTGCGGCGAGGGATTGGGCCGGAGCGGTCGTGGCTACGTCCGACGACAGCGGGTTTCGAAGGTATGATGGAATAGCGTCTTCGGAGGGTAACGACATGTTGGAAGAATGATCGTATATCACAGCAGATGACGTCTCTATTTCATACAGCTTTTAAGTTGAAGGAATAATAGTTTAATGCTGGTGTATGGTGATGATGGCGGGGTGCCGAAGGGGGAGAGAAAGGTTGATGTTAGTCAAGTTGGTGGGATGGCGGCGGCCACGGCGTTTCAACGTCGAAATGTTGCCATTTCAGTGCGGCACAACCAAGTTCCAACACCGAACCGGCACACTTGTGCGGCACAGCTGCAATGTTAAGGCGACATCCCAACTTTTTCTAGTTACGAAACTGCAAACTTCAAACGTGAAATTGTAGGTTATCTTGGAAGGTTGTAACTAGGGCGCATATCTATTTACTGTATACTGAGGTGGGGCTTCAATCTAGACCCGATCAAATCTGGTCGCTATAGTTATATATATCCAGACTTCCTGGCATTCGTCGTCGAGTCCCTTTCTCTCACCAAAATAATATTTGGACCCTCAGACTTCAAAATTAATTACTCACCAGTATTGGGTCTGATACTATTCGTATAATTACTATCCGTATCAGTATCTCTTCTGCAGACACTAGTCCAGATCCTCGGTCTCAGTACCGTATTCATATATTAATATCTTTCTATAGACCTGTGTATGTATTCCCTTCGACCATATGACAATTATATACCCGGAAGAAAGAGTAAAGTGGCTAATTTGATACGCAAATACAGTGACAGGATAGAGAACACCATGCACCATCTTCTATCATTCGCTTTTCTATCGGTCTTAGCCTCGCAGGCTCTCGCAGGACCCATAGACACCAAGACCAACGGTATCTTGCTATCTCGGGAGGCTCTGGCAGAAATTCCAGAGTACAACCCTGCCAAAAGACATGATCTAAGCCACCACGAGGAAATCGGCATCGTCGGCCGTGACCTCATCGATCATCTTCATGCAAACTACGGCCACCGCAATTTCATCAGAGATGTTCGTACTACTGCCCACAACAAGACCCTCAGAAGCTATGAAATCCCAGATGACTTGATGGATCTTGCCATCAGGTCTTTCCCACTTCATAAACGTCACTCAAATATCCTTAAAAAGCGAGCTCTCAAGAAAAGAGGAGAGATCGTAACATTCGGGCCACATGAGCGCCGCGACCTTGAAAAACGCGAGGGCTCCGACGGGTTAAACAGCTTTGTGATTGAAAAGAAGTGTGGAGGAGGCTTGAGGATTACTAATGAATTGTGGAATGGAGCCACCGTCATCTTCTGTCAAGAACATAATGACTACCTTCGAAACTTCGCCTCCATGGGCGGTAGTCCACCACCATCCTATATGAGTTATGGACCCTTCCCGTTAGCTGATGGAGGGGAAGGTGATATGATTTTCAGCTTTGGTAGAGATGATGGTTTCCCTTGGGCTAACGTAATCTTGACCTGTTCAACTCTTGTGAGGCTGGATAATTGCGGTGGACAAGGACTTGCCAACGGTGGAAGTATAACAACTCGATCGAAAGTAGGGTTTGGCTCTTTCCATTATGCCATGATACCTGGTGATATTACGAGAGGTCAACCCTTCAACAGTGGCTAATATGGGACTTCGAGTATGCACATCTACGGACCTGGGGTTTAGTTCAAGATATTGTTATATTTGCCTCAAGAGTTGCATTGTAGCTTAATTAATCTTCCTTTTTCTCTTTTCTTTCCTCTCTCTTAGAAATATCCTCTCTGCTCTTCTCATCCTTTTATTTATTTCTCTTGTTTTGTTGGTTTTTTTTGGGGGTTTTTTTTTTTATCTCCAGTATCTAGTTTGTTAATTCAAAGAACACTGATCCTGGGACTGGATAAATCATGTATTTCGAGACTGTCAAGCTTCGATATAATTTATTTCATGTAGTAAATGATGTAGTGTGAATTCTCCAAACTGTCTCTCCTTTGTCAGATAATTTAGAAATCCTGAGAATTCAGAGTCTAATCTATTCGAATCCGTTTAGCCTGATAAAACTAGTAACTCCCACATAGACTGTTGATATATAGCCTTTATCTATATATCCTACACGGGACAATAACACGTCGCAGCACAAGACTAACGGGACAAGTGCATACCACTGTGGTCGGATCAAATGTTGGATATTTTGCGTTGCAATCTGGACCACAACGTAAACCCGACTTGCTCTGCTAATGCCGAGGCTGCTTGCTCTGCTCACCTTGACTTCAACATCTCGACATCTCAACATTACCCTTGAACATCATCATCACCATGAAATCCGCAAACTTCGCCAGCCGAAAACCCAAGGCGCGCATAATCGCCTCCTTCGACGAGGACGAACTAGATAAGCCTAATAACCCATACCCAACAACCGCGATAACATCAGAAGAACCCACCGACTCATCATCACCACCACTCTTCAAACGCAAATCCGCATCAACAAAGACCCGCAAAACCATAAACCGTTCCTTAATCTCCCTCGAAGACCCCCACGCCGACGATGACAACCATAAGAGTTCCAGCGCCGAAAACACCCCCAAATCTAAAGATGATTCTCCAGAACTCACCCGTCCAATCGTCATCAAAAAATCCATCCTCTCACGTCAAACCGTCGTTGAACGAAGCGCGTCTTCATCTTCTTCAATAACTCAACCAACTACATCATCATCAAAAGAAAAACCCCGCGCAGTCTTAAAGAAATCTACGATCTTACCTTCACAACCATTCTCCCAACTATCTTTAACGTCTCGTCCAAGTTATTCGAAGGAGGCACTCGCAGAACTCAAGGGATCGACGCCTACGACACCCCTCCACCGTAGTAATGACGATGACACAGATATATCCATGTCCGACGCCCCCCCTCCGCCTTCTTCCAAAGATCCCCTCGACGTAGCAGGTAAATTTGCAGTCGAACGAGCATCTGCCGCAGCCGCCGCAAATGAACTTTCAATCCCAGATTCAGGCACCATTAAAGCTCTAAAAGCCCGTCGAGCACTACTAGCCCAAAACCCAGACTATATATCTCTCTCAGATGACGTAAAGAAAGGAAGTCGCCTCCAAAAGACACAAGATGACGAAGAAGAAATTCTCGAAACATTCGTGGAAGATGGAGGACTCGCGTTGGGTAAAAAGGCAGAGAAGGAAAAGGAACGTAGACGGCGGGAGGATATTAGGGAAGCGATAGACATGGTGGAAAGACCCTCTGATGAGGATGAAGATGATAGTAATGACGACGGGAATGGAGAGTGGGAGGCAGATAGGTTACGGACGGGAGGTTATGGCTCTAATAAACGTGAGACGTTGGAAGAAAAACTACGAAAACCGCCTGCTGTGATTACACCGCTTCCCAACTTCCAGGAGGCTCTGGCTAATCTAAAGGGTATCCTGGCGGGTATGAATGATACCATGGAACAAAAGTCGAAAAGGGTTGAAGAACTACTTTCCGAGAAGGAAATGATCGAACAACGGGAGAAAGAGCTCCAGAAATTGCTCAAAGAAACTTCTGAGAAGTATGAACAGCTGCGAGCTGAAGCCGGAACTGCTTTACATGTTGGCAGAGGCCTCGAGAGTTTTGGAGACGACGCAGCCGGAAACGGAATCCCCGCTGGTGTTTAAGCCATCAAAATCTCATTTGATACCCATAGCGTTAGACTGACACGATATCCATGATTGTACGATATTTATTAAAGAACTTGTATTTTTATAGAGAAGAATCTCGAATACCACTTTGAACCAAATCTACGGGTTCAGGAATGCAGGCTCGAGATAAAAGGGAACTATTGATACAATTTGCATGTGCTGTAGCCATGCTCTAAAGTTTCTACATACTAAGTACCTCTTAAGTAGTAAGTATTCAGCAGGTTATCAAGCTGATTCCTGTAATGCTGGAAGACCAAAGGTTACTCTTAAAGCACTAGCAAACCGTCTAATACCCTCAACCATGGCACGCTCCTATAGACGTTGTTAGCCATTAGGACTCATCATCTGGTACGATAAGAATATACCGATAAACTTACCTCAGCAGCAGCAAATGTTGCTCTCAAGTAAACACTAGGATCCGTACCCTCCGGCCCTGCGAAAAACCAACTACCCTTCGCCAACAAGGTTTTCTGGTCAACCACAGCCTCAAAGATCTCATGCTCAATCGCCGTCGGAGCCTTCTTTCCATGTGCCGGGTGCTTCTCGCTATTGATCTTAAACCACAAGAACATGCCTGCAGCAGGGGGTGTCCAACTCGCCACCTCCTTCGGAATATACTTTTCGCAAGCCTCTAACATAATATTCCGTCTCGTAGAATATTCCTTCCTAATATGAACTAGCCAGTCAAGGTACTTCCCATGGCCCCAATGTTCGTCAAGTAACTTAAACAATATCGCCTGCGAAAACCCGCTAGGTGCTTGAACTGTAACCTCATTATGTCTCATCAACCTCTCACAAATCTTTGACGAGGTGGTTAACCAGCCGCACCTCGAGCCAGGAGCGATAACCTTGGAGAAAGAATCCAGTCGGATAACGCGGCCTTCAAAATCCATGGAAAGGTAGGACGGTGTCAGGCTCTTAAGAAACTCCTCGTGGCTCTTGGGCGTTACCGAGCTTCCGTTATTCTGATTGCCCCCCTGAACGTATTTGTCCATTTGTAAAAAGTAGTACGGCTCATCTTCGATAATGATCAAGTCGTGCTTCTGCGCTAGTGCATATATTTCTTTCCTTCGCTGAGTACCTTGTGTCGAACCGGTTGGGTTTTGTCCCGTTCTGTTACACGAAGGAAAATTCATCCCATCAGCCATTCGTTCCTATGTCATGATTTCGGGATATTGCGCAAACCGGAACGTTTTTTGAACGGTTATGGCTCGGAAAAATGAAACTTACGGAACAAGGTAGATTAAAAACGGCTTTGGCGCCTTCCTTGCTTTTTCGTCCCACTTGCTCAAAACCTCATCCAAGTGGCTCGGAATCATACCTTCGGAATCCATGTGAATTCCTACAGCCTCGATACCCAGTCCTCTTCCTGCTTCGATTGCACTGCAGAAAGCATATTCGTCGGCAATAAAGTAGTCTCCTCGGTTGCAGAATGATCGAAGACACATTTCGAACGCCGATGTGCTTCCGACTGTCATCACAGAAGCCCAGTCCTGGTATGGAGGATTGTGTACAATCTACCCATACGGAATCAATCGGGATCACAAAAAACCGTTAGCCCAGAAACCTTCTTATTTCGGATCATTTTCGCCATTTCGAAAGGGAGAACAAAAATGTGATATGGAATTCCTGTACTACTGTAGTAGATGGCGCAAAAAATACACACCTCAGTATGTTCGGTCACCCATCTGACCATCTGCGGGGATCCAGAGCCTTGGCCATAGTTCAGTGCTACAGAGAGGTCTAAGATGAGACGGTAACTGTCAGTATCGGTTTTCGTCCCATGTCCAAACTATTGCCGTACCATATGCCGATTTCCCCTCCCTCATATCGTGCATTCCGATAGTAACTTTTTCCGCATATTCGTGAATATCCGTTTCCGAAAAGAGATTGTCGCCGGGAACTCCAACGCTAACATGGTCGAATGGGAAATAGGCGCTTGACGGGAGACCACCTCCTAGAGATATCATTCCTATCGCACAGCACACAAAGTCAGGTTTCTTCTTCCATGATAACGAAAGCGATACTGGACCGGATCCCGGATTTTTACCTTCTCTCGAAAGATACCGAGCTGCTTGTTTCAACGGCGATGGCTGTAGTACAACATCAGTTAAAGTTCCACCGTTACGTATACGCAAGTAGCACCAACCTGCCGGGACTTGCTTTCCAACGTCAACCGATCTATATAGGTGAAAATGATTCCGTTAGGCAATGTTTCGAGTGCCGTGCCCGGGCATTTGCAGAGTCTTACAAGTAAAGTCCTTAGACACCGGCTTCTTGGTATTCTAAATAAAATGGCATTAGAACAATCCTTGCAGCAGTGAGGCAATCGTACACAACATACGCTCTTGCTCTTGAAGGCATCGCTCAATCCTAGTGCTGCAATCCCACCAGAAAACACAGAGTTTGCCCTCAGCTCGTCCACTCCGAGGACGGTAAGGTAGGCCGGAGTCGTAGTAGCCGAGTTATCGTCCACGGCCTCAGCAGCGATATCGATATTCACAGCAGCTGGTGGAGGCATTTTTGTAAGAAACGGATATAGTGATATTAATTAAGCTGTAGGAAGGCTTCAGCCCGACGTTGTGTGTGGGGTATGTTGGGATGTGCTTCTTATGGTATATGAAGCGAGCTGTGTTGGGTGAGGTTGAGGTTGGTTTCTGGGCTGTTGGATGTCTCTGGCGATGTCTGTTTTCACACCCCAAAAACTCAATTGACTGGCGGAGACGGTATAATTTATAGAACCGCAAAACTCCGAATTTGTAATCCGTCTACTAACCCGCTTCCACGTTGCGGACTGACTCAGGCGTGTGTGTCGGATACCTTGCCCAATTAGTGATGGTGATAGCGAGAAGCTCCTGCAGCGGCGTGGAGTCGAGGAATGGTGTGTGTGGGAGACTGTCGCAGGCTGTGGATTTCCGAGGGGCTTGTCTCTTTTTTAGAGCTCCCGATTGGATACCGGGCACTTTAGAGTCGCTACAGCTACAGCTACCTAAGCTAATGAAGCAGCCTCTGCAGCGAGAATTTTTCTTTTCCAGGTTTTTAGTAATGTCTGTGTGAGCATAGAAGAAGGTGAGTATAGTATCGATAAGGTTTCCCTGGCCAATCCTTGCATGGTGGGTGCTGCAGCAGGAACGTGGCTTTTATACATATCAAGAGACCCCATAGCGTCGCTCCATGCAATTGGCCGCATTACAGTTCAACGTGACAGCCTGGGTTTAGCTGAACCGCCAGGAGATTTGCCTCTCGTCTAAACTTCCGATATTCGGGTCAGATCAAGTCGAGGGCGTTGCATCTTCTTCGGGCGTGACACAGGATGCAGCTAGTAATAGCTCGCAGCTCTGGCTTTTTCGTTCAGCTCATGCATCTAAGCATTCCTAGCTTGCTCTCCACTGCACAAGTGAGAGAGAGGGCGACAGAATTCGGAAATCGAAGGGTCGAAGCATGGCCGGTACATGTAAATGTACATGGCTATAGTACACATGTCGCCACGCTATACAATTGAGTTTAGTTCCTTCAGCTGCCACAGACTCGAATTCGTTCGTTCGTTCGTTCGAGCGAGCGAGCTAGCTAAAGTCTCTCTTTCTTTTTATATCGTAGATATGCAGACCGCAGTGGGGACGTCTTCCCTCTCTCAGGTGTTTGCATACAGCCGGACCCACATCGGAGATAAGCCGGGTGCAGCTTCTCGATTTTGGCGATGCCTGTATACATGTAATCTATACTATAGCCTGGTACTTGTGTACTGTACATGGTTTCGGGTCAGGTGTCTGTGGATCTTTGACTACGAGCTCCCCGCGGCCGCCAGCCTAGCGAATCCGTTTGCTAAGAGATTGGATAATTTGCCAAGTTAGCCTTCCTCTGGATTGAGCTTTCGATGTCTAGGAAGAGGTTAGAACGGCTTACATTCGGCAAACTCCATGAGACTGAAACTGCCCCGCCAGAGATCGCTTTCTCTTCCGGATGGACATACGGGTTGATGAGCTGCGGATGCAAGAAAGTGGCAGGTTAGCACTAGTCTCGATCTATGAAGGTGGTTGATATAAACCCTTCCCGAGTTCCGTTCGATTCGAATGCAAAATTAATGCGAGAAGAAGGAAAAGAGAACCAACCAACCTGCAACCCACCTTTTCTCGAAGTTCTAAAATCGAGGCTACATAAGTACATACATACAGACACACTTACATACCCGTCTGTCTCTCGTGCCTGATTCAGCTGCAGGCAGCACATCATATCAACGAAATCTGGGGTAAAAGAAAAACAAGGTAAAGCGAGGATTTCTGCCGAGGGCCGCATTTCTTCGATCACTCAGCCTCCTCCAAAGAGGAATTTCGCCCGTCCGTCGACCTTCCCGTCCCAGTTTAAACAACTAACAAAAACACCCCCTTCTCCACCAAGTTCCCCACGATCAATTTGACGTTTATCCTTCCACCCTACCCCCCCAGGCGGACATGCCTTCACATGAAATGCTTGGAATTGGCTTAGCTCTTTCCAATGATTTATATCTCGGTAACTTTACAGAGAGGATCTAAACGAATTGCGTTGTCTTAGACTTGCATTTGCGTCGAAGTCTTACATGGCCTTGTCTTTCTTGAGAAGAAGCGACACGGAATTTTAACTAGCCGATGTCCTGGAAATGGCATGTGCTTCGAATTCGAATCCATGGCCTTCTAACTTCCCGTGTTCATGGGGGAAGCTGGAAAGAGATCTGTGTGTATATATATCCTAGGGGGTCTTCATGCTCATCCTCCTCGTTCTGTTTAAGTAATTCGTGGACATATAAATAAAATAACATCTATATCGATATATACTTCTTAATCTATCTTCAAAACTTCAAATTCTCAAGTTTTACCTCTATTCTTACATATATCAATCACCAAAATCTTTCAATATGGCTGCTCCAGTTGATAAGACCGCTACTGATATGTCTGGCTGCTATGTCATGGTCAGTCCCTTCACACTCTACTATGTTCAATAACTATATCCAGATCAATTGCAGAGTCTGCATACTGTTATAGGTTATATAAGCTTCTTAATACTAACCTAGAGTGTCCATTTATAGAACCGTGAACTTTCCGGTGATACTGACGCAATCCTTTCATACGTAAGTATTTTCTACAATCACACTTCTTCCAAGTTGAAGATGCAATACGAAGTGATATCTCATATCTAACTTCAATCATGAATATAGCAAAACATTGGCTGGCTCACCCGCAAGACCCTTGGCCGTGTCCCCGTCACCATCACTCTCACTCAGACTAAGGAAGCCATTCAGGTCGACAGTGTCGCCGCTGGCTTCATCACTACCAATGAGGTCGTCCACCTCGACGACAAGTCCTATCCTCTTACCCACAAGGTTTGGGGAGAAATCACTTCCAAGGCGAAGTTGATCAAAGTCAGCGATATTGATGATGAGGTTTTAAAGGAAGGATGGGTTGGAGAAGATGTTATTGAAGTCACCAGCCAGAGTGAGGTTAACAAGTGGAAGGCTACTCAGGTTAGTTCACGATTAGAAATTCCCTTTTTATGTTAGGAATGTAGCAAAGCAGCTAACTAAAACTCTTTTTAAATTATAGATCTGGGGCTTCCAGGATGTTGAAGTTAAGGGAGAGAAGCAGAGGAGGTACTTCCGACGAATCAGACTCGAACACAAGAAGGGTATTGAATACTGCCATACCTGCTACGATTACTCTCCAGCAGCTTAGAGGAGAATTCTGAAGGAGGCGGTGGAGTTTGAGGCATTCGGTTGTTTGTATAGTATTAGTTTCATGAAGGATACCTACTTTGAGTTTCATATTATATATATAGTAAATGAGGTCTCGAGACATGCGAGCGTAATCGAGATATCTCTACCAAATCTTCTCTTGACTTAAACCTTTTCGTAGAGGTTCGTACATCCGCAGCTTTATTCCCAAATTTAAAATCTCAGATATGGAAATAGATATTGTATCTGTATACCCCCTAGACACGACCGCTGAATATGTCATCCTTAAATATGAGGCTAGGATATGTCATCCTTGAAGTCGAGAATTTTGCACCATGGTACAAGCTAGTTCTATTCTCATTAGAATCGATCTAGGATTGTTCTAGCAGCCATTTCCAAGATTCAATTCAGGCAGCTACAGTTGGAATTGAGTAAAAAAAAAACTATATATCCGCTAATATAACGCCAAAAGGGAGGACAGATAAAATGGAAGTCCAGTATAGATAAAACATGAGAAGTGGGGTAAAATCACATGTGTCTATAACCTCATAACAGAAGCCGAAATTATATTTGAATGCATGGCCAAAAAGATCCCCAAGCCCCACAATCCCGGGAGAAAACGAACCCAAGAGTTTCAAACTCGAACCCGGATGATATAACGCAATCAGTGATATTGCGTCAAAACCCATGCTACATGTATTGCTTTAGCTTTGTCAGATGGGAGAACACCCTCGTTATATCAGGGCCACCAATTCATCCTTTTATAGCTCGCCAGCATTTCCTCCACTTTCTCGGTTGTAATCTTAGGAACCTCGTATTCAAACCCTGTTACGGTCTTGAACCTAGTCCCATCTAATGACAAGTCCGAATCTTGGAGCTGTTCCCGTTCGATAAAAGGCGATATCTGACTGTTCTTAATCCCTGCATCTTCAAGAAGATCGCTCCAGGGTTGTAAAACAGTTTCATTCGCTTCGTCGACAGCTTCGTCGAGGTTCAACTTTGCCAGCTGTGAAACAAGTGTCCCCATAAAACTTGTTTTGATGTTGAAGACCTGCTCGACAATCTCTGCGACAGTACCTTGACCTATAAACCCATTCGTCAGCCTAGATGGAATGTGAGATTGGTGATAAGAGGGTCTTACTGGTGTCCCCGTCATCTACAATATTGAAAATGGGTGCCGCTCCCTCAACTTCAGCTTGCCAGCCTTCTTTACCCTTGACATACCAATCCGCGGCATGCCATATCGCCCTGCTCACATCTGAGACGTGGACTGTATTAACCCTCAAGTCTTTCGTCCAAAGCAGATCCAATTTCTCCTTCAAAAATTGATGAACTCGGGCATTACACATAGCAGTCGCAATGATCTTCGTCGAGTAAGGCCCATAAGCGTTCGCCAGTCTCAAAATAACAAGGTTTAGCCTACCACGGTTCACAAGTAAATTAGCACAAGTGTATTCCAAACGCTGAATTCGCTCCCCTTTAGGTCGTTCTTATACACACCCTTCAACCTTCTGTAATTCTCTCTCTGCATCAGATTTGTACTTTGCCAGCAGTAGCCATGGTTTGAGTTCATCTGATTCTTTCTTCCCCTTCGGTCCATTACCATACACCCGACCTTCACTCAGTTCCACAAACAGCTTTACCCCCCTCTTCGCAGCCTCCTTCCCACATGCCACCGGTAAGTCAAAGTTTCGCTGTTTATAAGTCTCGTCCGTTTGGCCGTACTTCGTTTCTCCTGCGCAATTGAAAACATAATCGTAACTCGATCCGTCGGGTCTATCGAATACTCTCTTCATGGAATCTAAACACAGCACGCCAATTATTAGCCATAAAAGCTGCTAACAATATTCGAAAGAAATTTTAGTCTTATATACCAGGGTGCGACATATCCGCCTGCACAAAATTCTTGCATGGTTCCTCGAATTCCGGTGCCAGACCCGCTAGCGGTGGTATTCCCTTATCGACAATTCGGATATCAGAAGCGAGGTTATTGGTATAAATATGGTGAGCGAGCCATCTTCCAATATAACCTATTCAGAAAAGAATATTAAGATAAGCTATTGGTTAATCTATCTGCATTTAAAACGTAAATTGGATATTATTTTTTCTTGATTTGACCCCATCATATATGTTTTGCTAAAACTGTTGAGCCTTGATCAAGCGGGGTCATGGTTTCAAGCTCCAAAGCTAGCTACAAACCAGATGCTCCAGCTAGGCTGCGAAAACAAACTTCCCCGCGCGCTTGAGCTTAAGTACTAGGAATTGAAAACGTACCAAGACCTCCAATGATAAGGACCGAGGGCTTATCGTTCGTCATTTTCGAAATCGTTAATAGCTATTTAGCTATTTCCTTTAGATCCAAACCCCGGTATTGTTGTGTTCTTCTGTTCTTCCTTTCGCGGTGTATCTTTGGTTCAAAAAAACGATTTAGGTGGCACTATGTGTGGTAGCGAATAGCTTTCCACTTTTATGATGCGTCCGGGGCCTAGGATTGTAGAAAACCTCGCTTCCAAAAAACCGAAAGTCCGGAGAAAACAATAGGTAAGATAGTAAAGAGTATCTTGAAAGATTGGACGAATGTTTCGGAATAAATCTTGGGAAAAGTAGGTACGGTTCCTAGCTCTGGGTTTTCCAAAGAGTCTTCAAGAACTAGCGGTGCCGTCAGTCTAATCTTTTAAACTCGAGTTAGCTCTATATATACTAGCTTCGGCGCTCTTCCTCCTCACAAAGCATTTTAAATCAATCGAACGTAAAATTCGTAATGGTCAGCCCAGGCGGGGTGTGACATCGAAGGCATGGATGATATCAATCAAGTCAAGGCGGTCACTAAAAGGTTTCTTGTGCCTTGCACCCAATCTTTTCTCCCCCCCTTCGCTTGGGGATCCACCTTTTCGAAAGGAAACATCCAAAACTGCAGAGTCTAGAGTGTGTATGGTGATCCAGTCGATACGAACAAATAAAAAAAAGTACCTCCAATTGGCGGCCTGTCTGCAAGACGACTTCTGAAACTTCAGGAACATGGACGAACATTGCATTGCATGCATGGAAAATGTGGAGGCTAGCTAAGTAGTTAAGCTAACGGCCCCACCGAACCAGATCGAATGATCAGTTGATCAATTGACAGGCGCGCTTGTATTGTTTTCCTTTTATCGCACTGCTATTCGGCTTGAGGTTTTGGGGTTTTTTGAAGCTTACGAAACGGATGGAGTAGCTATTGGGGAATGAGTTTACTTACTTTATCCTCGAGAATGCGTGATGTTATAGCCACTATTAAAAATGATTGGGAAATAACGGCTCCAGCTTGAACCTTTCGAGGGGCCAACAGCTCCAAGATATATAAAAATGGCAACCGCAAGCCAGTCCGGGCGGCGCCATCTTCGTGAAACCCTCAACCATTACATACCACCATGCGCATGCACAAGCCACTGAAACCGACGAAGGAGCCTAGTACCTAAGTATATACCAGGTTGTGTACCCTTCATTCGCATAAACCCTCAGCTAAACCCAGTACTTTACATAAATAAAGAGAGCTCCCATGGATCTCAATACCGCCACATCCTTAACATAAGTAATTAGTAAACTAATAACTTACCCAAAAGAATAATGTCCCGCACCCGCGGGAAAATACCTACTTTTACTTTATATATACTTATACATTGCATACATATGTAGGACATGACAGGTCTCCACAAAGCTACAGTTTCTTCAGTTAAAGGCTTATCTCTTTCGAGTGACAGAAGTGAGATTTTTTGGACGAGGTGATGCGGAGATGCAAGTCCTATCACACTTGATCCACCAGGTACCTCTAGATACATTGACATATCTTCCTTGTTTCTACGCGAGAACAGGGACTTCGCAAAAGCAAGCTCAAGAATCTTAAGACTTGGTTATAATATAAGATACTCGTTTTAAGAGGCATAATTGCTTGATTCTCAGGCTATGTATGACCACCTTATTGCACCAATGTATTCAATATATCCCGTTCTTCGGAAGTAGCCGTTGTGTGTACCCGGGGAATTCAAAGACATGAGTCGTTTTCAAACACCATAGCTTGTAGCTATTGTTCACAATGTCGACTCCGAAGTATAACGGGGTAGAACAGGAGACATTATCATGATATCAAGGTTACCCCGAGTTGAATGAAAATGAAAAAAGGTAATGGAAACCTACGGAAAGGAGCATCCTTCCCCCACAGATCCACCCCATAATAGTATCATATCATGTATCTTCCCTTCGCCCTTGCCCTCAGCCAACTTCGAAGGGTTCTCGAAGGCGCTCAGAAGCCTGTGGACGGGGACGGATTCGGCATTCCGAGCCTTGTGCTACCATCGATCCCACACAACGCATTAAACTCGAACTCTCGGAATATTAATCGAAATATCTCAAGCTCTCAATAGGATCCCTTCAAATAAAACAAATTGCACAGCCACAAAAGATATTCCGTACTATAGGTTACTCCGTACCTTTATCACAATAAACAATAATACCTCAACCACAGATTCCCTCTCTCTTCTAATATTAATATACCACCCAGGGCTAAAAAGGCTATTCCGGTTTCCGATCGATAGGCGCATGCATACGTACCATGACCATGGAAGGAAAGAAAAAAACCAGGAACCGAGATGGAGGGGAGATATCGAAAATACTGGGGTCGGAAAAACCTCATAGAGATCACAACTGTCTTATGAAGTGCACATGCCACATACACCAGTTTTCTCTCTCCTGCTCTTATCTTTCTTTCCTTCTGATTTCCGAGAAGCCTTTTACCCCGCGAGATATATAGTATGTATAAGATTTGCAATTTCGTCTTCTACAAGCAAACTTCAAACATGATACCTACTAGGTCCTTCTCGAAGAAATGGAAGGGAGGGTTTCGGCTGTCTTCAATTGTGGCTAAATTCGTACGGACATTAATTACAATTAAGACCCCAAACGTGCGGAGATCTTTCTGCAGGATATCTTGAAGCACGGACCACATCCTGACATCCGCTTTGCCGTGAGTTATTTCAATATATACGTATGCCTTAAGGATATAACGAAATGGCACGGATGTTATAGAACTCTTGTCTCATAAGTAACTAATCATCCCGACACTGGGCTATCAAATTTGTCTCATAAAGCGGGCTTTCATTCTCCCATCCTATCATACCAAACGATGTAGCGAAGAAAAAAACCAACATCACAAGCCGTGAGCGCATATGCATCCGAAGACATTCTGAACGACCGTTCCGAGCAGGATATGTACAATTTCCCCCCCGGTGACCAGGATAAACGGCAAAATAAACTGAAAAAAAAATTCACCCAAAGTTTGTGAAACATCAAAAAGCACACCATGACGCCCAAGGATACAGAGTTAAGTAACGAAAAACCACAAGTATGCGAGCAGGATCCCCCTTGATTAATTCGGGAAGTCGTTTCCCTTGATCACGACATCAACCAGTTTTCCAATCCTCTTGCTCATCACATTCCAACCATCCGCCGTCTCCCAAATTTTATGTCCTGCTTTGTTCACAATATCCCAATGTAACAAATTATCCGTCAACTCCGTAGACTCCTTTTGCGCTTGATCCCACCGACTATCTCTTTTCACTCCTTCTCCGCTGCTGATAACTATCAAAGGAATTTTTCTATTCAAGATGACCTTGCTTGTCGAAATCTCTGGTTTCGTGAATGTTTTGGCCGCAAGACTCTCCTGTAGTTTCGCTTTGATCGTTTTTGCATTCAGGTAAGAGGATTTTCCGAATATGCGATCCTCTCTAGAACGAGCTTTGAAGATTGCATCGAAGAGAATTTCCAATCCGAGTGGGGAGACGACACCGCGGAACCACATGAAGAACCCACGACCTGTAGAGCCGACGTCTAGGAGATATGATTCGTTGAGAGGGTCGATTAGCATAAGGCCTTTGATCGCTTTACCTTGTCGTGAAGCGAAGATTCGAGTATAGATTCTGTCATATTTTCAATATTAGTATTGAGCCCTTGCAAGTTCCAGTATCTTCGTGATATCGAGGGAAAAGACTTACGATCCAATTCCGTGTGCAACCAATATAAACGGTCCCTTCTCATCAACTTTTGACAAAGCCTCACTCAGTGCATCCGCAGCCATTCCAGCACTTAACGGACTCGGAGCTACATCACTGAAAGCAAACCCAGGCCTATCCCAATAACAAAACCTTCCAATAGTCCCGTTCACATAGTTTTCCTGTGCCCAATCCAACAACCCATTCGCAACAGCTCTTTCTCCGCCCTCTAAAAATACCGTGACCTTTTCCCTTCCCTTATCATCATGTTCTGGAGTGCAATAGATGTGAACCCGATAGTAACGATCTTCAACCCAAACCTTCTTTCCAGGGACTTCGAGAGATTGGTCGTATGCTCTAAGAGAAAGAGTGCCGGTGAAGAGAACTGCTATAACAAGGAATATGACCATGATTGTGAGGGCGGAGAAGATAGAGAGCCACTCTTT
The DNA here is from genome assembly GCA_036971725.1 of Arthrobotrys conoides. Taxonomy (NCBI): domain Eukaryota; kingdom Fungi; phylum Ascomycota; class Orbiliomycetes; order Orbiliales; family Orbiliaceae; genus Arthrobotrys; species Arthrobotrys conoides. Next base: position 1,796,583 of record JAVHJM010000003.1, on the reverse strand, counting down.
GAGGGAGCGGCGGGTTTCAGCTCGTCCAGTCAGACGTTCCTCTTCTTCTTTCTTGCCCCATTCGACGCTACGGTCCACACAAACCTGATAGGCAAGAATTTGAAGTTAGTACCTATCAATTAATAGAATTCGGAATTATACGTACCGCCCATAGGGTAGCACATAAAACGAAAATAGCGGATGCGATCCCAATCCATCCTTCTTCCTAGTATTGAAGTGTGAATTTAGCATGTATAATTCCTTTGAATCCAATTAGATAGAAATAATTCTATACCTCTCGAAGCCCGGGAACTGATAAAGTAATGATCAAATTCACCAGCAGCAAAACCGCAATGATTGATTGCACAACTTCTTCAGCTCTCGATGGAACGGTGAATGAGAATAGTAGTAGCAGGAGAATCCCAATGGCCAAAGAAGTGTATCCGAAGGCAAACCAACCGCCGCCACGGGAGTGGAATCCTGTAAGAAAGTTAGATGTATCAGATAGTAGATTTGAAAAAGAGATAATACCTTGCGGACTAACAAAAGTCGTAACAAGCAGCACCAACCACCAGCCACAAGCAATAAGCAAGAAAGTAATAGTAATATATCTCAAGAATCGAATAGTCCATAGATTCAACGGAGTAACGGCCGGGTCGTCAATATCTAACTAACTTTAGTAACATACTCAGATTCAATCTAATCAATAAAATCTTCCAAAACATACCAAGTGGTGGCTGTCCAGAAACACCATGATGAGTACTAGTAGGCAACAATCTAGTCCGCTCATCAGGTTCGTAGTACGTCACCGGCTGTGGGAGAGGATGTTGACGTGAATCTGTTGTTTCGCTCGTTCGATTGTCGGCCCCGTTAGTACTTATTACCCCTTCTCTTGATTCTGGATCGTCCGCTTTGGAGGTGCCTTGGTTAGTATTACCCATTGTTTTTTTTATTTTTTATTCCCCGTTATTAATTGTGAAGTTTATTAAAGGTGCCGCTGATAGGTGATGGTGATGATGGGATGATGATGTTTGCGAATAATCGAAAGCAGGGGAGCTATTATAGATTTGAATTGCTCAGGTGTGGATATACCGATACAGCTGGTGGAACAATACGCGATTGCAAGAATGTCACACCGACGACAATAAAATTGAAAACCAAAAGATAAAAAATACAAAACAACGATAAGAAAATGAAATACTAGAATACAGCCTGTAATAGAATATTGTACCGACTCCGTAAGATATAAGATTCTTCTCTAAACAAATTTAAAGTGAAGAAAGGAGAAAGGCAAGAAAGAATTTAAAAGAAAAAAAGGGCGAAAGCAGACTCGGAGTCTGTCAATGACGTAAATTGGTCGACGCTGCCCAGAAACAGAGCTAAAGCCATATGCATCGCTAAGCGGCACACAATGTGCAACAACAACACATCCCAGACAACCTCTCGATCTATTGATATCTTCTACTCGAATCTCTTGTGCTCTTCCAGATCGAAAAAGAAAAAGAAAATCTTCTAGTACAACCGGGCAACGATAACAGGGAAGGAAGAAGTATATTAGGCTTTTTGTGCTTTATGATTGCGTCTGTTCAGCCTCCGAACTTTGAAGCAGTTGTTGTTCCTTCCCTGCACGTAACTTTCGTCTCCTCTCCTTGGCACCGTAACTAACCACTGGCGGGATGAAAATGTAGAACGAAAAGAGAGCAACAATAACTATGGAAGCCGATGTGATCACCATGCTCTCTTTATTCCAAACCCAATTCTCTGGGACCCGGCTAGTGTAAAGTTTGTTGTTTTTTTTTTATTTTTTTTTTATAGTTTTTTCTTTTGAGGGAGGGATAGTCTGAGGACTCGGAGAATATTAAAAACAAACGAGCGAGATTAAATGTTCGTTTGCTGGATGAAAATGATTAAAATGTCGACGGCGTGGCCAAAACTAGGCGAAGATGCGAGATCTCTTGTTTATCTTGTTTGTTTTTTTAGGCCAGGGGTGCTTTACTTCTTTCCAACGTTTGATTCGATTCGAGTTCGAGGAGGTAAAAAGATCGAGGCTTCGCGAATTCGCGTAGATGTTCAACCAGCGAGCGAGCGGGGGTGTTTAAATGGTATGTAAGACCGTAACAGCGTGAGATTGGTAATCGGAATTGGAGCCGACTTGAACAAACTGATGAATGTGACTAGTACTCTAACTTATCGATATCGATATTGATGATGAATAAAATAATAGTAAGGCAATAATGAGGCTCTGCAGTAACCAACCAACGTATTCTTGACGAAGCACGCTGCTTATATATATACCATACCAGCAGATGTATGTACTCGGTGATACAGCGCCCGGCGGAACAATATGCGGAGAAGTTCGATGTGAGATGAAAAGGAGGAAAACCTGCACTTTGGTTCGGCTCTGATTCCGAGATGGTCTCCTCCACCCATAAGCCCCGTCCCGAAATAGAGTTCCAAGGGGGTGTCCCAAAAAAACCGAACGTGATCTGCTGGACAGGGTTTAGTCAGAACAAACTACTCCTCAACTGTCGACAGCGAGATCATGCAGCGCATCATGCACCCTCACAACCGCTGCGGCCGAGGAATTCAAGTGAAGAGGACGGTTTGAGAACCGGTGAAGTCTTCATTAAACGCCCGATATCTGCAGCTACAGCGTTCGTAGCTTCCGTTTTGATTTAGGCTGGTTAAAAACCACACCTGTATGTCGTGCGTGTCGGTTTTGAAGATGTTTCTCGAGGTTTCCGTACAACGACTACATGCATACGTACTACATATGCATGAATCCAACTAATCGCGAGTTTAGTGCGTATCATGTAAGACCGGTACTAGACGTTACCAAATTTCAGGTAACAAGATCAATCGACAGGGCTTTGTGGGAGTCTGAGTGTTCTAGAGTCACCGTCATTTGACTCTTAAGATCTTAAACTACAGCACTAACATAAGGTCACGCTCCAGAGAAAGTCAATTCAGAACTTTAGATCTGTGTCTAGGTTAATTTAAGTATATATCAAAAACTGTATATTTCGCTTTCAAGTGATAACATAAAACGACCAATCGTACCGCAATTACGAATGCGTCCATGGATCCAAAAGGATCGAGCGGAATTGAAACCATGGTATCAAGCGCATCTGAAATACGAAAGCATCGCAAAGCGGCTGCTATGCATGGACGTCGTACAGTCTTACGCAGCTAGCTACCAAAGACCGACGCCGACTATACTCCAGGCGCCTACGACCGCTGCCTAACCGGCGCCAGAATGGAGGATCGCGATATCGGAGTAGCACTTTATTCAGTAACCAATACATGCCGACGCCCGATAAGGCTGTGTAGTCCGATATTCTAACCTGACTCACAGGTACCGGCTTGCCTCAATAAACTCGCGGAATGATATCATAACAGAATGGCCATGTAATTTACACCTACGCATTGGTATTATAAAGACCAAAAGCTTAGTCAAGCCCGAAGGAAGAATAGTAAAATATTATCTAAAGTTGTTTAATTAGAACTACGTCAGAACGTGAGTGACGAGCCGAAAGGCCTAGCACCCCATAAGGCTCAAGGGTATCCTTATCGGGTCATGCGGGTATTAGAAAAAAAGAGATATACAGGAAACCTGTGTTGATGTTGTTGTAGATGTCTCTCCTTGCAAGCTTGGTGTCTTAAGCTTAGATGAAATAGATCTCTAGATACCGATGCTGCGACTACCCAGGCTGGACTTGCTTGGTCACTAAATTTATAAAACATAGAAATAACAGAAAAAATTGTTAGGAATCGCCACACGTGGCTAGATGGTGGACTATCCTGCCTGATTTAAAGCAGCTGCGTCCAATATGCGCACAGTCTGCGTAATCAGCATAGCCCGCTACCTTTGGTCCAAAGATGACGAGTTTCCTTAGGATGGACAGACTCTAGAAATAGAGGCCTTCCGTCCACTTTCAGGAATCCGAAAGGTTTTAGTAGTCATATTCTTCCTTTTTGAATATCCTTCGAAACAGTCCCAGATATTAATATCTATGATGACTGGTTTATCATTATTCTAGGCTGCGCGGCATTATTATCAGACAATCTCCAGGCCGCTGAATAGGTGGAGAATGAGAGAAAAATTACAAATGCAAAAAGTGTACAGACGCTAAATCCACAAACTCGAAAACGACCCCAAAGTCGGCGGGGTTGCAGTACAAAAAAGGATTAAAAAGGGATTAAAAAGAAAAGTAGAGAGATAACGATCAATATTATCCCTTGATTTGGTGTCCTATTATGACGGACCCTTTTTACAATATCCGAACATTTCCAAAAACTCCATAGTGGTCCGAAATATAGACCTTTGGCTTCTCCGGTGTTTTCTCTCCGATCCCGATCGGTTCTACCTGCTCCACCTTGATCTTATCGCCAGGAGGATGGAAGATTTTGTCGAATCTCCTTTTGGGGAACTGGTTGTCCTCGGTCTGGTAGCCCCAGGTATGGCCTCTGACATTATCTTCAGACCCACCGCCTACCAGATAAGCATCCTTCAACCCCGCCTCATCTGCAATTTTTAAATCATATGGGTCGATAGGGTTCATATCACCAGCTATTAACCCAGTATAGATGTTTGTATCGTAAAGAACGAATCTCGCCGCCAGTTTGAGTTGATCCAACCTCCAGGGCCTCGCGCCTACAAGGGATTCGAGATGTGTATTTCCGACTCTGACGGTGACAACTTCCGATGTACGCGAAGAGACGGCCTCGATATCGACGAATAAGCAGTCGCGATCCATATTAGAATCGTAGTGTAGTCGAATCACGTTCTTGACCTTAATCCGCTTATCCACCAACGTAACGGTACCATAGTGACTTTTCTGCCAAATGCCCTTATCGCTAGCTACATCCGTGACATAGAAGTTCTTTTGTACCCATTCGTTCTCTGATAGCGATTTAATCATTTCGTGGTTAACTTCTTGTAACACTATAACGGCCGGGGATATCGTGTCGGGGTCTTCGGTTCCACTGATCAGCATGGAGCGGAGATATGACATGGCAGCACTGATCCGGTCTTGAGGCTCAGAGGAGACAAAGTCGACATTCCACGTTATTAGGGCAAAATTGGAGCGCGGCTGAGTGTTGGCATTTGCTTCTTCGGTGTTTTGGACCTGTTTCCATTGCTTCTCTTCACTGTTATAGTGGTTGATTCCGAGGACGTGGGCGACTCCAGCATCGGGGCTCGGTGTTCGAGGAACAGCGGGCTGCATTTTAGCGATATATTGTTAGTTTGAATTTTATGTCTAAGAGAATGAAGGAAGAGAGAAGAAATGGTATGTTGAAAGAAGAGTGATGTAAGATGAAGGTTTGAAGGATTGATGGGACAAAATTGCGGCGAAGAGCAGAGCAGTGGCACGTTCCGCGCTGCGAGAGCGAAGCGACCAAAACCGCACGCACAAACGAACGCACAAACCACCCGGCAGCATTAAACTCACGGTCTGGTGTAGATGAACAATATCAAGACTTGATATTGTCCGGGTAATGAGAACTAAGGCTAACAGAACGACGAATATTCGGAATTGCCTGGTCGCAACGGTATGTGAAACGTAATGACGAGCAACGTCTAGCGGTCGCGTAGTCTGATAGGATTGAGGCATCATGAGATTCCTCCACTTGGGATCCATGAGGTAATGGGAAGCTCGAGCTTGTCAAAAGCCGCTTTGTAGCTGGTTCGTGGTTGGTGGTTTCTAACAGAAACGATCAGAGCAATACCACTTATGTCGTCGTTGTAGTCGTTGTCGTCGTCGTAAACGTAATCGTGATTTGAAGTCGAGACAAGCGAAATTCCAAGACAGAGATCGATAATCCAGGGTATTGTATAGTATACTTCGTATCGTATGTACTTGAGGCCAATGATATATGTAACGGGTTTTTGGATGTATGTACAGCGCAATGCAATGCAATGCTAATGGCGATGGTTATAATTATAAGGATAACAGGTATAAGGAGGCCGAGGGGCGGCGAGGTTGGAATGGAAGAATGAACAAATGAAAGAAAAGAAACAACAGAAACAGAAGAGAGAAAGAATGCGGGAGACAATCCACTGACCCAGGCAGACGCATGATGGTAATAAGAATAATGTCGACATGCCCGATTAATATTAATCTCGAATGGCCCGAAATCCAACGGTCTTCTGTTAATCCAGACATTGCCAGTGCTAGCCAGACCCAGCCAGGGGCCAACTGCAAACCGCCAGAAACAGCTCCGCCGCAAAGATTTGCATGGCGCCGCGCAAATAAAACTCCAACTGCAACTCCCCAAATCAGTTTTGTTTCCAGTCAGGAGAGCTTTGGTTATAAAATTTTCATATGCTTGCAGGCGGGATGGTTGCGAAATCCGGCTGGGCGCCGACCCGGGAACGACGGCTTTTGTGGGCGCCGCCAGATATAATAGGCTAACCCGTCGGATATAATTATAGCTGTTCGTGTTCATCTTGGTTATAATCGGGTCTTCGATCTTCTTGGTCGTTATTATTGTTGCGAACGGCTTCAGGAAATTAAAGCCAAAGGCCATGTCAGTGAGGAGGTTTATTAGGTAAGTCTCATAGCCAGTCGAATAGGTCGGTATGCATATGATATTGACTGTCTTCTGATCGATACTTACTTCGTTAATTAGCTACTTAGCTAGCTCCAGGCCGCCAGTACTTACTTACATACGTCTTCCGCCTATGTGATTCCCCTGCCTTACTTCACTCTGCAATAAACTTCATACGGTCTAGCCTCTACTAACCCGAGATGCACTGGCTCCACTGCGAGAAACGCTATGAAACGGGTCCCTGATTCGTTGACTTTGACAGGAAGGGAGGGTGCTTCGATTGCGACTCGAGCTGGATGCTTCGGACCCAATCAGTCCTCGAGGCCTCTGACGAAATGGAAACACCGCATTCAGGTACAAGTACAAGTACATGCACATACATACATGCCTGCGATAGTATAATCAACAGATAACCTAGCTGCACGGTCTTGTCATTCGTCATCATCAGCATCAGCATCATTATCTTTCTGATCCGAAGGACGATGTAATATCACGCCCTAGGAGTACTTTGAGTGGATTCTGTTCCCACCCTCAAGACCTCTCCCTCGCAAGACTTACGAAATTAAAGCCTCTTTCGTGCGAGACCTGGCCTTGAAATGCAAAATGCGGGGAAGCTGTCGAACTATCACATCAAACATGGGTGATATCCGACCTACATACCTCTTCATACCCACATACTCGACAGTTTTAACGTATCGGTGAATCAAACAACTATCGAAGAATTGAACCTTCGCCTAGATCAGCTGTCAAAGTTGACCGAATACGGGGTAAAGGAATGCTTAGGGTCTCCCATTGGTGGCCCAATTTTCGTCCCAATCAGCATGACCACTTCCTCAATTCAGCTGGATGCATGACATTTGATAGTATTGTCCATGGCATGCAAAGCTTAACAAATGCGAAGCTTTACGATATAGCCTGAATTCGATCTTTTTAAAAATCAATACACCGGGTACCAGTAATAGTTATTGCATATTGACGGACCATGTTTTTTATGCGCCGGTGGCTTTTTTGGGGCAAACGTCAGCAATGTTGTTCTACTTGAAGAGTTCGACGGAAACTAATCGCGAGATATCACATCTTTTTTCTTCTTGTCGACACTGGTACCGCATACATATATGGCAAAAAAGTTAGAGCTAGAGGATCAGCTTCTTCGGTTAAGTTATCGATACGACTGACCATGTCTAGACAGGCGGTCGAATGTCATGGGCTGGCTGGGTGAATTGAATTGAATTGAATTGGGTGTCTTTCAAATTTTCGCACCCCTTGCTAACAAGGTCACCAGCGCCATGGGAGGGATGCAGGCGCAGGATAGTTAAATGGTCTGCCTGATATTTTCAACTTAGTTGCCGCGATTGACAGCAACATTTTGGGGGGGTTGCAAGCTGTAATGGTGACGCTGGAAACTGTCGATATGGGGTTGCATCGGTTACCAAGTTCCAGTTTTCGACGCCATGTGGTTTATGGAGACCTTCGATCGAGCAAGCAAGCTCCACATCTTCGGGACTGACACCATTGGGAGTAATATCTCCAAGGCCTATGTGGTTCTCCACACCGTTGGGACTTCAGGTAGATATACATGTATACGAAAGTGATCATGAGTCTCTTACATACCTTCTTCTCCTTCCTCGCTTGCCCCCCCGGCCTGTCCAAACTATTATTCCGCCTACATTGTAGACTTTTAGGTTCAATCGAATGCATGCAACCGAAAAGATGGGGAAAAGAAAACCGGACATCGTGAACAAAAGGATTAAATGGCGGCTCGTTTTATCCTGCTCAACCGGTAAAGTTAGCCGGTTATACCTCAGTTCACTCACATAGTACCTCACCTCGCAGTTTTGCCCCTCTATCATCCATGTCGCCAGAGGCTTTCCCTAACAGCCTGCAGCAAACTACCGGAGAGGTTGTTACTGTTGGGCAGTTTTGACTTTCTTCATCCCACCTGCCAACGCCGACCATGATGCTTGCTCCTGCTGCACAATTGTGGATCTCAAAAAGGTCGAATGGGAATAGCGTCATGCTGCCTGTCTTCATTGTGCGGTTTCGAACATTCCTTCATTCTGTTCCACCGAAGGGGGTATTGGTACCTTTGTACGTCTGTATGTCTGCAGGAAGTATGTAGGGAAGCATGTAGACGCAAGATAATTTGATATTGCAGACACCACCATGTTGGACCTCGTAAAGATTCTCCCACACCCGGTCAACATGACTAATAATTGCGTTCAAGATCGATATATTTCGTTTTCTTTTCTCAAGTCGGATTGTTTTTGGACGGTACCTGGCGTGGGTGAACCCGTCTCGTCTCTGCTAGCCATTGGAGCTTGGGCTGTGGCCCAGCATTGGCGCCGTTCTCGAGTCGAAAAGGATCAGTTTATGTAGCAGAGGTAGTCCCTGACCAGGCGGCCTGCCTGCTTGCGAGGTTTTATTCGAGGTGCTTCTGTTCTGTTTCTTTCGACCTTCTCAAAGCGTGAACGTTCGAGCATAGCCTTCGATCTGATGTTTCCTATTTTTATATCTCCTGCACTTCATAGTATATTAGCTATCGACTCAACCCGACTCTGTTAACCATTAGCCATCAACTAATAACTGTTAACTGCTAATCAAACTGAGTTAAATTGCAGAAAGACAGAAGGGGTTTCACCTGGCCTGCCAGTCGTCCTCGCTGATTTGTAACCTGCCGGGCTGCGTCACAGCCTGTTGGTCAGCCTCATCGACGGCTCTCCGTTGTGTTCTGTTCCGTTCAATTCTGTGGTGTTTCCCTTCCCCTTCCAAATCAGGCCCGCTCTCAACGTTGACCTCACTTCCAATTCACTACACACCTCTTCTTCTTCCCAATCTCATCACCATCACTTCTCTCCTTCTCTCCTCCTCCCTTCTCGACTTCAGTAATTACCTACCCGTTGGTATATCCGGTCCCTTTCCAGTCACCTGCATCGAGATCTATAGATACGTCCTCTCGGCTTCCTCTCCGATCGGTGTTGGCCGCCTGCACAGTCGCAACCAATCCAAACACAGAACGTTAGCGGCGTCGACTGTCTCCCCACGCTCTGTTCGGCATTGAGGGTTCTCAGGGTTCAGATCATATATACTCCTCGACTCGACCGTCTATAACCTGCCGTATCTTCGAATAACTGCTAGCACTTTCATATCATCCTTCGACTGCTCTCTAGGCATACTATCCCGTCGAAAATTACCTTTCACCCGCCAATTTCTGCGATTTTGTCACCGGTTTTTTGCCTCCAGCCGTTAAGAAACCCACCAATCATCCTAGCGAACTCGCCGCTACACAGAATCCTACGGTCTGCCTCCTTTACCTACGGCCACTACCAACCGTTTCAAATTCCTCGATCAAATCCAACGAATTTAGGGACGTTTTTAAAACGGAACAACAGGATCTCACAACCACTTGTTGGAAGTTTTTTTCCCCGAAATTCTGGCTCGAAAAACATAGATATTCTGAAACTGAATTGTTCTGGTGTATTCTCTGCCGGCAGCCGACCCGGCAAAATCGCATACCAAATCGCCTGCTACATTCCGTTCAAGCACCTCCAAAATGTCATTCTTTAGGAGGAGTAAATCCTCTGTAAGATTATATTTTTGCCGAAGTCCTCTACTTTCTAGCCGGCGATTTTCCGCACTTTTTGTTGTGGCTTTCGAGTTTACCCCTTGCTAACGTCATAACCTTTGATGTTTAGGCCTCTGGAGCGCCACCGGTGGCCGCAAAAAAGAAGGAGGAGGCGGTGGTCCCTTTCACACCAATACAGGAACTTGTTCGAGATGCGCCTCAGAGGATAGATGGAAGCGATAAGTTCTGGGGTTACGAAAATGTAAGAAATCTATTGAATAGTTATCATTGCGGCAACGACGGCTAACTTTAAGTTAATGTAGTTTGGTAATACATGGTATGGCTCAATCTTCTAGACGTCCTTCGTTATTTTCGTACTTCCCTGGATGCCAATGACTGAGATATCATGGACGTTTTTTTATGCTAGTTATTGCAATTCTATGCTACAATGTCTCTATTACTCGAAGCAATTCCGCGAAGCAGTCATCAACTACCCTCGAAAATCGTTACTACCCGGTGCACCAAATGGAGCTGTAGTATCCAGCTCGAAACTCTCTAGGACGTCGACGGAACCCGCTTCTGCAAATGGAAAAGCGAAAGGAGGTGTTGGGTCGCCAGCCCCACTAGCAAGGCGGGGTTCAACTCCAGCGAGTGCTGCGGTCCCACCTGCGGGCCCTGCGAAGCCAGAGGATAAGGATTCACCTGAGGCGAAGAAGAAGGCTGCTTTGGCTGCCGGTCCGATATTGAATGTCGAAGTTGCGAATTCAAAGAACTATCATATGGAGGAGTCGCTGTTCACAGCTATGAAGGATCTTTTCGAGAGCGTGGTAGCAAATGAGTCAAGAACTGGAGTTGTGAGCCCTTTACGTTTCGTTGAGGTTCTCAAGATGAAGAATGAACTCTTCCGAAGCCAGATGCATCAGGATGCCCACGAGTTCTTCAACTATGTTTTAAACGAGGTTATTGAAAACGTGGAGGACCATGCGAAAGCTGCAAACCAAAACAAGAGCGAAACATCATCTCGTCTAATACCAGAAACGGCAGACTCGGCAGACTCTGCGAAAGCAGTCTCGACAACATCTGAATCTGTGGTACAGAATACAAGCTGGGTCCATGATTTATTCGAGGGTGCATTGACGTCCGAAACTAAATGCCTAACATGTGAAAACGTTTCTAGAAGAGATGAACCTTTCCTCGACCTTTCTATCGATTTAGAAAAACATTCATCTGTCACATCCTGCCTCCGGAATTTCTCAGCAAGCGAGATGCTTTGCGAACGGAACAAGTTCCACTGCGACGTATGCGGTGGACTCCAGGAAGCGGAGAAGAGGATGAAGATCAAACGTCTTCCCAAAGTGCTAGCATTACATCTAAAGCGATTTAAGTATATGGAAGATTTAGAGCGGCACCAAAAGCTCTTCCACAGGGTAGTTTACCCCTACCATCTCAGATTATTCAATACCACCGACGATGCCGAAGACCCGGACCGGCTCTACGAGCTGTATGCCGTTATTATTCATATCGGAGGTGGGCCATTTCATGGACACTACGTAGCTATCATAAAATCGGAGGAGCATGGGTGGCTACTTTACGACGATGAGATGGTCGAACCCGTCGATAAATCCTTTGTGCGAAACTTCTTTGGCGATAGACCCGGATTGGCGTGTGCATACGTTTTATTCTACCAAGAAACAACATTAGAGGCAATAGAGCGTGAGAATAAAATGGAGCAAGAAAGAGCAGAAGCAAAGAAAGCGAAGCTCAACAAGACTGAAGGCAAAGAGAAGGACCTTAAGAAGAAACCATCGAAGGAGAAAGTTAACGGATACACAAACGGGCATATCATCTCTCCTATCGATGATGTTCCTGATGTCGCAATTCTCGACGGACCTAAGACACCGATCCTGGAGGCACAGCCTAAGACGCCGACTGGGCTCCCACCTGTACCGTCAATACCTACATCTTACCTAAATGTGAACACTAGGCCGACAGCACCAGAGGCCACGTCTCCCATTTCGCCAATCAAATCCAAGAAGGAACGTGAGAAGGAGCTTAAAGAGGAGAAGGCGCGAGAGAAGGAGAGAGAGAAGCAAGCGAAGAAAGAGGAGAAGGAACGGGAGAGGGAAGCAAAGAATAAGGGTAAAGAGGAGAAAGAAAACGGCAGTAGTAACCACGGATTGAGCCGATTCAGACCGCCGTCTATTGGCAAGAAACCCTTCGGCTTCAACAAGATCATGGAGAAGGAAAGAGAGAAGGAACCTGTGCCGCCGATACCATCAAACGTATTACATTATGGCGACTCGTCTGCAACGACGACGCAAAGTTCAATAGCTAGCCCTAACCTTCAACCGGTAACAGTATCGGCGAATGGAAGGCAAGAGAGTTTCGACGAGAGGCATTTGAACGGTAGCCACACACCAAAGGAGGAAAAGAAGCACAAGGAGGAAAAGCACCACCGAGCTAGTAAGATACTACGGAAGAAGCTGTCGATCCTGGGATAGTTTCCCTGGTGGTGAGCTGGAAGGGTATAAAAAAAGGGAGGCATACTCCCCATTCCTACTCTTTTTTTTTAATTCTTAAATTCTAATGTAGTCATCATTTTCTTTTTTCTTTCTGTTACATTCAGTGGTATCATGGGGCATGGCTTGCGCTTTCTTGCTTTCTTCCTTTCATTCTTTCACTGGTTTCAGCGGCTTCAGTTCCTGCGGATTCCCTTTTATACTGTAGTTTTTACTACGACTTCATGTTCATGTTGTCGGATGCAGCGAGAGAAATCATCCCCTGGCATATATACCAAATGACGATAATGCATAATCGACATTGATTCGTGTCGCCTTCTTCAATTACTCTCTTGATTTCCCCTTTTCACTTCGGTTTATATATTTCTTCCTCCTCCTCTTCTCTTAACTTTATCTTCCCCGTTTCAGTTTCTATATTTCAAATTTGAGGAAGAGTGTGTGTATATGCTGGATAAATTCTCCTTACACTTTTATTTCAAAAAGCGGTCCATATAGTGTCATTTCATTCCTCTCTTTCCTTTCTGTAGCGGTTTGCTTTTAATATATATACCTACATCTCCTCGCATCTATCGCGATATATACCTATTTATCGAAATCTCCATGACTGTTGTAGCGAAGTATTTCATAACATAATGAGGTCAGGATGAGTAAACGCCACAGTGGCTCCCATGCGACCTTCAAACCACCTCTACTTTACCACATCCCCAGATCCATCCGTCTTCAACCTCAGCAACCTTCACATCTCCTCCACATTACAACCGTCACCACCATGTCCGCTGCCTCATCTGAAATATCAGAACGAATCGCCGTTCTCACTAATGCCTACCAAGAAGTATTATACTACCCTAATCCTCATAATTCCAATATGTTATGGTGCATCAACATAGCTAACCTATCTGCGCAACTCCAAGGTGACGACATATATCGACCGTCTAGCAAACCTCACGGCACCAGGCACCGAAGAGGCTAGAAATGAGTTAGCGGGATTAATACACCAAAGTCTAAAAGAAGGCGATGCAGAACTTGAAGTATTCTTCTTACTCCTTTTTATATTTCTTTTTTAAAAAAGCGCCTATCTAATAGTAATCAAAAATGAAAACCAGACATTAACCCTCCAAACCGCCACTTTAAACCCATCTACAGAACCCCAAGCAGCATTACACTCCCGCCTCCACAAGCTCTCCGAAGAATTCAAACATGCGCGAACAATATACCGAAAATCCCTGCTTCACTCCAAAAAGTCTTCAACCCTTAACGCCCGTCGCGAACGTGAGGCAATCCTTCTTCACCAACAACAGTCCTCACTCCCAACTTCCCCAACATCATCATCAACCAATGCCTCCCCATCAACATCCACAACATCCCTCCCCCTCGCAGTTCCAGGCTCCGTCCTCTACCGTCGTCCATACCACCAAAGCACCAGCTCCAAATCAAAAAAGGACCCACAATCAGACCTCCTCACTTCCGCCTCTTCAGACGTAACCACAGCGCTCCGTCGGACCCACGCATTAATGACAGCAGAACTAACACGCTCCCATTTCGCTTCCGAAACTCTTGCACAATCGACAGAAACTCTAAAACAACTGGGATCAAATTACTCTTCCTTCGATAATGTGATATCGAAGAGTAAAGGGCTGATAACGGATCTGGTTAAGAAGAATAAGAGCGATATGTGGTATTATCAGATGAGTCTTTATATGCTGATTGGCACGATTGGATGGTTGATTTTTAGGAGGTTACTTTGGGGACCGGTATTTTTGCTGGTTTGGTTGCCGTTGAGGATGTTGGTTTGGATGGTTTTGATGCCATTTAGGGGTGGGGAGGTGGCGGTTGGTAGTGGTAGTGGTAGTGGTAGTGGTAGTGGTGATGGTAATGTGATAGGGAAGGTGGAGAGTGTAGTTGGTGGTGGCGATGTGCGGAGTGAAGCGAGAAAGGTGGTGGAGAGTATCATGCCTGAAGAAGGTGGCATTAATAATGCAATTGAGGAACCGAGTATTAAAACGGTGGTCTTGAGTAATGGGGAGGAGGTTGAAATACCATTAGAGACACCGTTAAATCCCGTGGTATCGGAGGGGGAGTGGGTGGACGAAGACACTGATGGAGGGGACGAAGGTGGTAAGGATAATGAAAGTAGTGAAGCCGGTGAAACCGGTGAATTTAATGAAGTTAACGAAGTTAACGAAGGTAACCATGACGAACTATAAAATCTATGTATCCAATTGCATAGCGTCATCAATCTGTATAGATAGCTTTTCTTTTCCTTTTCCATTCTCGTTTTTATCCATACCCCTTATTTAGCCGGCGTCACGATCGATCTTTGCGTTATCTTAATTCATATTTGCGGATCTATAGAGTTTACGCTTGGATATTAGGTAGTCAAGAGATAATTATGGTATGAGAGTCATGAACTTTTGTCATTTGGTAGTGAGCACCTAGGCTTTTCCCCGAGATTTAACGAACTCGTTGGGGTAGAGGATGATATCGTAAAACATTCTTTGCCAATCAAAGTCAAAGGTCATCTGCAATCCTCCATCCCATCCCACCCCACCTTTTGATAAACACGGTGGGTCTGAGTTATATATTGACATCACAATGACCCCTTCATCTTTCCTGTCAGATTTTGAAAGCGCTTAGGCAGCGGAACCGCTGATGAAGAACCACTTGTCAATGCTTGGGTCAATTGGAGCAGGGGCAAGGTTCTGGTTTGGAGGAATTGGTGGGATATTATCGAGGGTGGTGCGGAAGGGCGATTGGCTGACAGTGGTGTTGGCACTACATAGCGAGAAACATTAGTATCTGTCCAACCGTGCGTATGCGTGATATAGAACTTACGTTGTGATACCACCGGCATCGGTATGTCCAGTGATCAACTTCTCCCAAGCCTCGTGGGTCTCACGGATGATGTCGTCGGCGTACTTCTTGTTCTTGCATTCTCCGGAAAATGCGAACTGGTTCTCGGGCTTGCCATCTGGGATTTTGTAGATACGGAACCACTCATTGGTGGCCCTTAGAAGACCTGGCAAATGACGTTCGACATCCTCAACGTCGTTGAGCTTAGGGGCAAGTGGGTCGTTAACGTCGATGACAATGACCTTCCAGTCGGTTTCACCTTCGTCGAGAAGGGCCATGATACCGAGGACCTTGACCTGCTTTACCTGACCGGTAAATCCGACATTCTCACCGATTTCGCAGACGTCGAGCGGGTCATTGTCGCCCTTAGCCTTAGTCTCGGGATGGATGTTGTTGGGGTCTTCCCAAGTCTAGAACACTATTAGTCTCTCTCTCGGTTTACTTCGATCTTTCTGTAGAGTAAGGTACATACTTGAGGGAAGGCGCCATAGTTCCAGAGGTATCCCTTGTGGGGGAAGCAGTTTCGGACGAATCGGAGCTTGCCTAGACACAAATCGTTAAAATCCACAGAACCCAAACGAATGCAAAAAAAGGAACGAAAAGGAACGAAAAGAAAACTGGAGAAACCAGATAAAAAGCTAAAGGCTATACATACCCTTCTTGATGTCTTGCTTGATGGGGTTCAAGAGCTCGTCTTTGCTGATTTCCTGCTTCGCATTGGTCCACCTGTGGTTCAATTAGGTATTTGTTAGAAAAACACAAAACACGGCAACGAAATGTGGGGCAACATAGAACATACCTGGGAATCTCAACGATCATGTTCAAGATAGTTTTCTGCTCATTGGCATAGAGCGGGATATCATGGAAAGGAGAGATTGGCTGGCCATCGGCCTCGATGAAGACACGATGGTCGAGGGTGAAAGGAGCCCCAACCTTTCGGGTGGAATAGTATGGAGGCATCTTTGAACCAGACGATGTTGAAGTGGAAAGATGCTGCGCGATGAGGGATGAACGGGCGTGGACAGAAGAAGGGAAGGAAGACTGAGAAGGAGTAGCCAGTCTGACGGATTGATGGAAGAAGGAGGTTCTATTCACAACTGTCCGAAGCAGATGTGGGCAGAATCTCATTTATATGAGGTGGGGGAGGATGAGGGGTTATGTTATGCTAATGGGCAAGGAGGTACGTTATGTAACTGCAATAGCACAAAGCGTATAAATAGTTAGTTAGCGGGACCATTCTCCACTCGATATTATATCGCTCGACAAGAAGGAAAAAATGAGAGCAATTCCCTGCAAGCCCCGTCTGGGCAATAGTGGGAGGGGAGGATATGTCAAATGGGGACGAGGGGCAGGCACACCATCGGCAGCCAATCTAATTGGACAGCCGAATTAATTGCCCTAGTGTCAATGCTATGTAAATAGGGTAAAGCAATTGCAATTGTAATTGCAATAGCAATTAGCTAAGCTAATTACTTAGGTACTTGTACTGAAGCACTGAAGCAGGTACTTGTTGTTGTATATTGAGGATGAAGGTGGAGTGGCTGATGGAGATGTGTTGGAGATGTAGTTGAAGTTGAGTTCAATTGATGTTGAAGTGGTCGACTCACCTGGAAAGACGCTTCTTCAATTGGTTACTGAGGCAGGAAGAGGGTAGGACAAGAAGGGGACGATGTGAAGGGAGATGGAGGGGATGCCGCAATGCTCTGCATCCAGTAACGTTGCTGACTGGATCTCTCGGCCTCGGCAATCTGAAAAACTTTTTGTCTTTTGTCGCAGTCATTCCGATTCCTTCAGCTTCACCTCACTCCACTCACTTAGTCATCTCGACGACTACTATCTCCAACTTCAACTCCAACTTCACTGAGGAATCACATTTTCACAGCTCGGCCCTTACCCAAGTACTCGGCTTCAGCTACCGACCGACCGGACGACCGTGCATGAATCGTCTCCTTCCTTCTGTCCGGCAAGCTCTCCGACTGCACCGTTTTCGATACTATGCCACTGTGACCATGACCGACCACGCCATGGCTCCACCCGCCGTTCCACCCAACGTGCCCCAGCCCGAAAATATCCCGGCTGAAAACATCTCGGCAGATGTTCCTGCTGCCCCCGCTACAAAATATGGAAAAGTAGTTCTGGCCCCCATGGTCCGTTCGGGTCAGCTTGCCACCAGACTACTATCCCTCAAATATGGTGCCGACATTGTCTGGGGTACGAGTGTCCTCTTTCTTCTACAACTTTGATACTAGAACCAGGCTCTGAAACCTATTTGCGTATTACAGGTCCAGAGACAATCGATAAGTCTCTTATTGGTTGCGAAAGGGTCGAAAACCCAAAGACCGGTTGTGTAGACTTTGTCAGGACGGGCCTCATCTTTCGTGCTTGCCCTTCTCGCGAGAAATCAAAATTCATCTTCCAGATGGGCACAGCTGCACCTGATACCGCCGTAGCTGCTGCAAAAATCATAGCTCAAGATGTCTCGGGTATCGACGTAAACTCCGGATGTCCCAAGGTACCAACCAAACTACCAATCACTTCTCAGTCCCGATAGCTAATGAAAATCTCGGTTTTGTACAGCCCTTCTCCACCCATGCCGGTATGGGAGCGGCTCTCCTCAAAGATATCCCTCGTTTAATCTCAATCCTCACCGCACTCGTCGAAAACGTCGGTCTCTCAACCCCATACGCCCTTCCAATCTCCGTCAAAATCCGTCTTTTACCAACTGTAGAAGAAACCCACGCCCTCGTAACCTCTCTCTGCAAAACAGGGATCTCAAAACTAACCCTCCATTGCCGAACTCCACCTATGCGACCTCGAGAACGTGCCATCCGCGATGCCCTGTCCGGAACTGCCAAAATCTGTAAAGAAGCTGGTGTCGAATTCTTCGTAAACGGCGATATAAAGGGCTGGGACGATGCTCAAGAGGTTATCAAGGAATACGATATCCAAGGAGGTGCCATGATTGCTGTTGCCGCTGAATCGAACCCAAGTTGCTTCATCCCAAACCATCTAGGTGGCCCGAGACCCTGGAGAGAAGTCATTACGGAATATATGTTGATCGCGATGAGTGTTGAGAATCCGATTTCGAATACAAAGTTTTGTATTTTGAACATGGTCCCTGGGAAGAACGAGATACATAAAGTCCTGTCGAGAGCGAAGACATACCGAGATCTTTGCGAAGCCTTGGATTTGGAGTGTACATTCCCTGAAGAATTAGACCTAGGAACGTTGAAGACACAAAGGGTGAAAGCTCAAGAGGAAAAACAGGCACAATTGCAGGCAGAAAGAGTGGAAAGACAGAAGAAATTAGCAGATTTTAAGAGAAAGAAGGCAGAAGCAGCAGAAGGAGAGAAGAAAGAGGAAGAGGGTAGCAATAAAAGAATCAAAGTGGACGTTGGAGAAAGGAGTAATACAACCATAGGAGGCGCCGTGGCGGAATTGGCGGCTGCGGATATGCTACTACCCGGTGGTGCCGCAGAGCCCGTTCGTGCGGTAGTGTAATGCATCATTTTTCTTATCTTCATTTTTGATCTTGCTTTTTGGCGTTTCTCCCAGGTTTTATTTATACTGTACGATATGCAAGATGACGGCTGCATGATAGGATGGCGTTTTCCCCCGTATCTTGGGAAGGAGGAAGCGAGATCTCGACATAGATGTTAGTACATTAGAGCTGAGATTCTTTACCGCTTTGAAGATATTATAAAAAGTTTGTTTGGAATATTCGGTATCTTAGGTAGTTTGTTCTGAACGCTTTTTATGCAATTGTTCGTTCTTTATAGATTCTTTGGCTATTGAACATGCTTTAGATGATATACAATGATATCGTCTTGAAAATTGCTGGAGACATGAAAAAAATATATATATTCGCTCCATAAAATTGTTGAAAGGTTAGCCAAATAGTATAGTAGGAAAAATACTTGGTATCTTATTCCCCTAGCAGAAAGAGAAAAAGGGGTGCAGAAACCGAAACAAGCCAGGCAAATTTGCATCGAAATGACCAGGAAAGGTCAACAGCGTACTCGGTTGGATACTATCAGGTCGATATGGCGCTTTGGTACCAATGAGGGCGGCTAGTTGACAGGTAGGGAAATATATACAGTCGAGAACTGAATACGAAAAGTAAAAACCAATTCCAACACCGATGGGGTAATAACAAAAGGAAAGAAAAGATGTGATAGAAAGGAAAAGAAGAACAACGTTGCACGCTGCATCGTTATATAAAAAAGAGTGTGAAATTGTGATATAAGGTATGGATATAAAAAAAAGTGAGCGTGTGTGGTTGATTCCAGGCAGACATTTTGGACTCCACTCGAAGGATTTCGTATTAAAAAGTTTTTGGCCGATTTGGTTGGAAATTCGAATGGCGCAGTCCATGTTGGAAACATCCTAGGGAAAAAACCAGTGAAGAAAAATGAGTCGATTCTTTCGAGTCGGACTGGATTAGATATTCTGTATAGATAGATGATATTCTATGTGTCTGTGTGCAATCGTGACGTTTTAGGGCGTTAATATTCTGTGGCTTCTGGTGTAATCGTCCTCGTCCGTATTTTCTTTAGTCGTCGTCTTTGCTTTCCTCTTCTCAAGATGAAAAGAATTGTAAAAAATGAAGATAAAAAAGATGGTGCTTCCGCATTCATATGTCGTGGTATGTGTCTGTTACCAGACTAGGCTTGTCGAAATGCATATTGTACTGCTCTGCTTTCAAATAAGGAAGCGGGCAGAGCACACAACATTCATCCGAAATGTGGGAAAGCCGAGGTTTAATAGGCTCCAAAAACACTCTTTCTCCTATCCTTCTTCGTACTTGCACTGCTGACGCTTCCGTGCATTTGTTGGACACTGACGTTCGGGCCCTTTTGGGTCATTGATGGGCCGTAGATGTATTCCCCGTCGATGTAGTATGCGTCGCAGATGAATGTTGTGCGGCGGGAACGCTTGGTATAGCGTTGTTCGAGCTTGAAGAGCTGTATTTAATAATCCGAATGTTAGTAAGAAGATTCTGGGCGGAAAGTTGGTGTATGTTTATGCTCTTGCATGAGACTGACCTCGATCTCTGTAAGTAAGAAGTGATGTTAGTAACTTAGTTCACTTAAAAGGAGAATAAGCGGAGAGGAACATACTCTGGGAAAGCTTCTCGAAGATACCCATTTTGGCAAAATAAATTACTTAAACTTAGGAATGTAAAATGTGACGAAGGGTAGATATCGATATCGCGTATTGTGCGTGCCTGCAGTTCATAGAATTAATTAGTCTTCCAGGTGTGCGCAATAACCTTGAGGGGGAAGGAATATTCCGTATTGGACAGCACTTCGGAACCTGCATACATACAAATTCAGATAAAAAGTTCCAAGGGATTCAATGGAAACAAATTGTGATAAACGGCTTCCTTGTGATGCAAAAAATATATAGAATCGTAAATTAAAAAAAAGTATTATCACAGAATGAGCGTGGGTGGTTTTCTTTTAATGAGAGGAATGCTGCCTGATTCGATTCGAGGTTTCCTTCACTATCTTTCTTTTCCTCGCTTGCTGACAAGGGAAAATGCAATTATCCGCCTGTCACAAAGAATGGACCTTGGGACGAAAAGGGCCGAAATAGCGAAGCGGAGGAAGTAAGATGTGGATTTTTTTTGTTTTTAGTTTTCGTCTTAAACCAAGAAATCAGCCTGAACTTCAAATCGAACTGTGAAAGCAGAAATCCAAAAAAGACCAGGTGAGGGGAAGGAAAAGAGAGAGAAAAGAGAGGGAATAAAATGGCTGGAAGGGGTCTGTTGGAGTTATATGGGCCATGGGGGAAAACGGCCGAATCTTGGGCTACGGCCGGCCGTAAGAAGAACTGGAAGTGCGGGTCTCTCTTAATTTCGCTATTTTTCCCACCACGAACAAAGGAAGTGTCAAGCGGCCTTGCCTTGTCTGCTTGTGGGTGGATGATGGTGGCCAGCTGCAAATGCAGGGCCTGGAAGGCGTTCGTGATGGGGGGTTTGGAGACTTGGATTCAGCGCATTTGGGAAAGGGGCCGGCAAGGGCTCCATCAAGGTCAGGGATGCCATCCTTCGAGACATGCCCACCAACGATACTCTGCGGTGGGGCATGTCCGACCTGGAGTTTAGCTTCACTGCTGACCCCCGGGTTTATTTTCCTCAAGTCGACGGCGAACATGAAGGTGCCCAGATTATGACAGCTGGAGGTGTCTTGAAGAAAATGCTTCGACAAGACAGTCTAGCTCTGTGAGGTAAAGCCTGAGCAGAGAGTTTTATTATAGTACCACAATATCGAATCGAACAAACGGAAAACGACCTCAGGAGGAGATGAGTCCTGTAGTTCCCGAGTTACACAAAAAGTTAGTTAGTATACACCGAATTGTAAATATCAAAGAGCCTTGACTTAGCTTTCGGTTCTCGTCGATGGCAAAATGTTGGCTTCTCGGAATGAAGGGCCAGTTCTAGAAAGTACCCGCGGATATGCATGTCTTCCCTTCCCAAAGGCCCACACGAGGTCGCATGCAGCAAGGCAGATGCCTTGTCACCTTTCCATCACTCCTGCATGCATGCGCGAGCTGCAAGCTTGATAGTTTGCTCGTGGGAACTGTAAAAAGTGGATTCCAGTCTGTTCAATGTCATGGTTATTGTTATATGTATGTATGTACAGTTGGGTACCATTTCTGCTACTCCTCACGTCGACATCTACAAAGTAACAGTAATATAGCTCGGTCTTATTCATAAAGATTTGAAACTTATACATGCGGTGGCGTATTTAGACAGGCCCCCGCCAAGATATTCCGAAATCATCAGCAACATGTTGGAAGTAGTGCAAGTTTTCATCACGAATTCAAAGTCGTCGACGTCTTATCCGTATCCGCTCCTATCGACAAAACTTCTTGGGCTAGAAAGTCGTTTCATGCGGGAGTCAGCCTATCGATACATTTCCGGGCGATAAAACAAAAGAACCCGCAATCGAAATCTCCAGTGATGACTTACCTGCCCACATGGATGCATAAACCGTTCCACCATCAACAAGTTCCTGATGGGTTCCCTGTTCAGCGACCACACCGTCTTTCAACACAATTATCTGATCTAGAAACCAAAAGAAGCAGCCATTAGAATCGTTCAATCAAAATCTCGCAATTGAGCGGGTCTAGTCTCGAAGAGGCATAACCTCAGGGGCTCAGACATCAGACAAGTGAAGAGTGGGGCAAGAGAGACGACCAAAGCTCCCCAACGAGCTGCCTGGGTTGCATTTCCAAACATGGCAAGCAGGGAAGGCCCCGGCCAGAGAAAACGTGGGTTTTTTTTGCACCATGTATCAAGACCTGCACGTTCAAGAGGGGCAGGTGCATAAACTTCGGAAAGACATACCACTATCAAAAATCGTGCGCAATCTATGAGCGACAAATACGCTCGTCCGTTTCTTTTCCTTGAGGATTCCATTTATATTCTGCAATAATGAGGTTTCGGTTTCGGTATCCAGGGCTGAAGTCTATAAATTGTTAATTATATTTCTTGCATATTAGCAAACCGTGAACTGGGGTAATGTAGCGCAATCAATTCTCTGTTATGCCGCAGTGAAACTTACAGCTTCGTCAAAGAATAGCATCGGTGGGTCTTTGAGGAGTAATCTCGAAACTGCTAGCCTTTGCTTTTCTCCACCTATTTATCGATAATTCAGACACGCGACCATAGCGTTAGTTAAGATTGGCCAACCCTAGGTCGATACGAATGCTAAAATTGGGAGCACAATTATGCCACAACCAAAATGTCATAGCGAAAGTCAGAGAAATTATACCTGATATCATAAGGCCTCTTTCGCCTACTTTCGTTTGATACCCATCAGGAAACTTCGCGATAGCCTCGTCGATACGGGCGCGCTTGGCAACCGCTCTGACCTCTTCATCTGTTGCGTCCGTCCGTCCGTATCTGATATTGTGTTCTATCGTGTTGTTGAAAAGTGGAGTATCCTGCGGAACGACACCAATGGCTTTGCGGAGAGACTCCACAGTCACCTCCCGGATATCTTGCCCGTCGATTAAGATGCGGCCAGAGTCGACATCATAGTATCGGAATAAGAGGCGCAGGATTGTGGATTTTCTACCAGGTTTTTAGCTAATTTCCGTTAAAACTGTCGGTGTCTCGACGGCTACTCACCCGCACCCACTAGGTCCGACAAAGGCGATTTTGTGGCCCGCTGGAATAGTAAAATATACATTCTTAAGAATGGGTCGTTCAGGGTGATATCCAAACGAAACGTTTTCGAATTTTATCTCGCCGCCTTGTAGCACAAGCGGTTTGGCATTTGGAGAGTCCTATATCAACAATTAGGTCGGGCTGAGAATGGAAATCAACAGTTTGAAACCCTTACCCTGACGGTCACATTGACCTTCTGCAGATTGAATAACGTCTCCATGTCTAATAAAGATTGTCGTAGCTCTCTATAGACGCTCCCCAAGAAGTTCAAAGGCACTGAAAGTTGGAACACCAACTGATTGATCATGACGAGGTCACCAACAGTCATAGTACCGTCCACCACGCCTTGCGCAGCAAGATACATCATCGCTGTCAATGCAGACGAAAAGATGATGTTTTGGCCACTGTTCAAAAATGCTAACGAAGTCGCAACTTTTATCGACGCAGACTCGTATCCATGCAAAGCTTTATCATATCTTTTCACTTCGAAGTTTTCGTTGTTAAAGTACTTGACGGCTTCGAAGTTAATTAGAGAATCAACGGCAACGGTGGCAGCGGCATTATCAGCAGCATTGGCTTGCTTTCGGAATTTGGTTCGCCAGGATGTTGTAACAATTGTAAATGCCGTATACGCAGACATAGTCACCGCGGTAACAACAGCGAATTGAGCACCATAGTTGTATGTCTATTCTATTAGCCACAGCGATATTTTAGTGAAATAAAAGATCGGATATCCTTACTAATATACCGCAGACCATAGATATTTCCAGTAGAATTGGCAGAATATGGAAGACCATGCTTGTCAATACAAAACTGATACCTTTTGTTCCGCGGTCAATGGCTCTTGTAAGTCCGCCAGTTTGCCTAGTGAGGTGAAAGTTGAGATCTAGCCGTAACAGATGGTCGAAGACATCACGAGCGACCCGACGAATAGCGGTTTGAGCAACCGTTGCGAAGACAGCATTTCGGATTTCCTGGAACGCGGTGGCTCCAACCCTTGCCAAGCCATCTATCAATTTGTTAATAGAGCATTCTGATAGAATTGTTTAATGAATTGAGTAGACGGACATGCTAAAATTAGAGATCCTACTACTGCTGCAGCAGTTCCTCCAACATGAGTGAAATCGATATTGAGTGAGTCGACAATTGATTTGAAGTAGAATGGAACTTGCACATTAAGCAGCTAGTTCGAAGTTAGCTTCCGAGTATCACCTATAAGAGAGATGTAGTGGAATACCTTCGCTCCTATGAGCAGGCCTAATGCAAGGCCTACCCTTACCCGAGTCCCTAGATTATCCTTTGAGAATCAATATTCAGTAAATGCGCAGGTTCTATGCATCTAATAGTGAACCGAGTATACCTTTGGCCATATATAATGAACCATGTCCTTCAAAATCGCCCAATCAGCTTTCCTTTGGGCGGATTTCGAGGCATCCATTGAAGCCAACAGTGGATCGGCTACCTTCGTCGCCTGTTTCTTCGTTTGTGTCCTTTTGTCAACCTCAGCCTGCAGGACTTGAGGAGTCTTTGTTGCACTCTTGACATCCTTCGCTATTGGAGGAGGATTGTTTGAAGAATTTGTGGTAACGTAACGACGGAATACTGTCGTTACATGCTGTTGAGAGCGACAGAAACCACTGTCGGGTTTGAGTCTCATTAATGGCCGCGCAGCAACCTTCGGCACGAATACGGATGCATGCTGATGATGCCGTGCGCAGACCTGTCCCAGTCGCGCGAAGGGCTTCATCTTGAAGTGCCGGCGAGTCGCGGCCCCCCAGGCGATATCAGAATCAGTATGCAAATGCGTGACTAGATCACCACATCTTCAGCACGGGAGCTGGTCGGATTCACGGGTACTATATATATTCTTGGTCGAGCGAGGTCGGTGTTGTTGGTCAGCAAACGGATGCATTCACCAATTCTAGATTTAAATTAAACTAGATATATAATCTAGAATCTTGAGGTTTTTGGGACTTTGATAACTCACGTTGGATATTTTAACCCGGTCCCAGCCGACTTTGGGGGGGAGTGAATAGTGCCTTAATGCTGGCCGATTGCGCGAATAGCCCGTTAAATTGGTAGCTTGATATCAATACCGGCGCCGGCTTATTGGGATGCGCTGCGGGATTCTGTCTTAGTTCGATTTCATCATCGAGCTCCGGCGATGCGGCAGCAAAAGTACAACAGGTAACAACACAGGATATACTCTACAGAACAAGCCTTTGACGTTATTAAAGTCATCTAGAAAGGAAAGCCTGATTACGGCTTTCTTAATTTACGAACTTGCCTATGCTCTATAAGTTAAGCTTTTGTAGAAAACCAATTTGTTTTCCATATTTATACTTATTTATCTGTAAATCAATTGATCGAACTAGTTGGATAGCGAAGGCCAGTAATCGATAATTGATATATCGATATCTCGTGAACCGAATTGGGGTTATAGAGGAGATTCGTACCTGGATACATTATTTTTATATGCGGCAAAATCCTGTAACAAATGCAAGTTCCTGTGCAAATTAAATTAAAACGCATTCGCAAAGTATATATCAAATCTGTATATTAAAGTATCTACCTAAATATCTTCGTCTCCCTCGGTAGTATTGTGGGACATTTGAGTGCGGCAGTCAGACCAACATCATGCATCGAATCAGCATACCAGGCGCAACACGAACCGCACAGGCTTTTTACCTTGTGTTAATACTACAATCAGCTGGATGATATCATCGGGCGATTTAGGCCCAGTTTTGGGGGTCCTGCCGGGTTACACAGGCCTTTCCTGTATTATATTATATCCCTACCTCCGAGGTAATCTGATAACTCCGATTTTAAGACCCTGCATTAATACCATCAAGATGGCTTCCGAAATACCCACAATCAACTTTTCTCGATTCCTCAACGGCGACCCCGAGACTCGTCTCACAGTTTCTAAGTCTATCGTTGAAGCCTTTCGTGCATATGGCTTCGTCTCCCTCACCGACCATCCCGTCCCTCAATCGGAAGTATCCGAAGCCTTCAAATGGACAAAATTATTCTTTGATCTTCCTTCCGAAGTAAAATCTCTCGCTCCACATCCTCCAGGTTTTCTTCATCATCGAGGGTACTCCCGTCCAGGATTGGAAAAGGTCTCAAACCTTACCCAAGGAACGGATACCAATTCCACACTGTCACAAACTAGAGAGGTTCCTGATATTAAAGAATCATATGAAATTGGTTCAGAGCATTATCCTGAACAACCGAATATATGGATCCCCGAAGATATTCTACCAGGGTTTCAGGAATTTATGACAAAGTTCTACTGGAACTTGGCGGAGTTTTCAGTAGAAATAGCAAAGGCTTTGGCGTTGGGCATTGGACTTGATGATGAAAATTACTTTGAGAAGTTTTTTACGGGACATCATAATCAGTTGAGATTACTACATTATCCTGAGGTTGATGCTAGTATTCTGGAGGAAGGAAGAGGCGTTAGGGTTTCAGCTCACCGTGATTGGGGGTGTGTAATCTCCTTTTGGTAGTTATTTCTACTTGAATACTCGGTTTCAGTCGCTGATATATGTTTCTTGCGAATATAGCGCCTTTACATTGCTCTTCCAAGATGACTGTGGAGGACTGGAGGTAGAGAGCCCCACGAAACCCGGCGAGTTTTTTAAAGTTGAGCCGAACGAAAACGCCTGTCTTGTAAACATTGCAGATTTGATGGCACGGTGGAGCAATGGTGAGTACTGAATTATATTACCACATGAGGGGTATTATCAATAATCGGCTTAAATAGTACATTGACATATCATCAAATAGATTACTTGCGGTCAACATCGCACAGGGTCGGTCTTCCGCCACTTCAAGATCGATATACTTCTGATGGTGAAAAACGGACTACAAGGGCTAGGTATTCGATTCCTTACTTCGTGACCACGACTCCGGAATCGGTCATCGAGTGCCTTCATCCTTTCACCGATGAGTCTCATCCAGCGAAATATCCGCCAATCACCCAATGGGACTACAGCAAATCGAAGTCGAGTATGCAATATAGCTAAGCACGATAGTCTCGTGGCCGATTGGCACGTGGAAACGAGGCCGGAGTAGGAAATCGCTCGTGCATTCGCTACCATGGAAGCTGAATAGAATGGAAAATGGTATTCCTATATTTACATCCTGCAAGCTCAGGTGTCTTTACAAGATTCTTTTCTTTATAAACAAAGAAGCGGTAACCAAAAAACTGTAGTACTTACAATAAATAATACTTCCTTCCCACAACGGCTATGAACAAAAAGGTGCTTGATATTTGTATTTAGTGATAAATATCATCCTGCACGTGCCAGTATTTCCTCTCTTCTTCCCTCTCCTTCTCTGTCATTGGCGGCAGGTCGTAATACTTATTCGATCTAAAGTGTCGGATGTAACGCAGCATACCATCACCAATGTCATCAACCTTGTCCATCCCTAAATCGGCAAATGTCTTCGCCGTGGGATCGATCTTGTGGTCGATAAACTCCCTCTCAACTTCATCCACGCTGGTCAATGGCCACCAGACGTACTCCCATGCCGCACGGTAAAACTGTTGGACTTTCTTTGGAATATTGATGTGTGTCAGGTTGCGCTTCGTTTCGTTCTTGACCATGTCGCGGATTTCACCCATGCTGTATTCCTTGGGACCAAAGAGTTCGAAGGTTTGACCGGCAGTTGAGTCGTCGTAGGCGATTCTCTCAAGAGCTCTTCCGACATCGATGGACTATCGAGTGCTATGTTAGAATTTCGGGCAATTCTTTCTAATGTACGGCCGTATTGGGTTTAAACGTACATGAACTGGACGGAATCTCTCCTGAAGATTGTTCGAGGTGATGAGATATCTCTTCTGGGCGTGGAACAAAAGCAGGCGGTCTTCCTCTCCCCAAACCCTTGCCGGACGAACAATGGTAGTCTCGGGGAAGATAGCCCTGGCCTCAAGTTCACCCTCGGCCTTGGTTCGGAAGAAAGCAGATGGCGAGTCGAGGTCGGCATTGTGGGAGGATACGTGAATATACCTGTCGACGTCGTATTTGGCTACGGCTTCGGCAATACGCTGGGTTCCTTCCACATGAACATCCCAGAAGTTGAAATTCCTAGTACGAATATCTGATAAGTACTTTATCGATTGTTGATCCCGGGTGAGTACAAAGATACGCACTTGGTCTCGTAGTCGCGGCCGATAAGATTAATAACAATGTCCGAATGTCGTACACTCTCCTCGATGGACTCTGTGTTTCGTAGGTCGAATTCCTAATATACCATATAAGCCAGGCCCCAAAATTGCAAGAAGAATATGAACCAATCGTACTAGGAATGTGATACGTCCCAAATCACCGGTGACCTTGAGATGTCTCTTCCACATCTCCTCTCTGTATGGAATAACAACATTACATCCGGTTCGGGCTACCCGTAATATCAGCGTCCATTCCCAAGCATATCCCCAAGGTATCGGTCGCACCTAATCGATTGACAATATAACGACCCAAGAAACCGGCGGCGCCGAAGACTGTAGCGGTATGACCTATTCCGAGTCGTTAACTTGCGCTTTTACATTTTCCTCTGACCGGTTCAAAGTTACCTCCGAGAGACGACCTAAATACCCATTATATCAGCAATTGCCCATACTCTAGACCATCTGAATGGATATAGCCACCGTACCTTCCACCACCTTGTCTGTAAATCGGCTTCCCCGTCCTTGTGATAGCGATATCGTGAATTTGTCGGGCGTTTCGACCCGCAGTGGAAATGGGGTTCAAGACCACCGGACGGGCATGAGAGGCAATAACCCTCGCAGCCGACATGATGGAAGGATGGCGATGTTGTCCTCTCGTCCAGCTGCTAGGGAAGCGAATGGGATGTCGGGGATGGTGGGGTGATTGAAGCCGTCGAAAAGCGTCTTTGCATGCGTCGTTTGGGAGAGGACCGGCTTAGTATCACGAAAAGCGAATGATGTCGTTGGCTGGAGCCCATTTGTGTTGTTTCGGACCAACCTCAACCTCTCAAGCTTCACTTCAACCTTGCTTCAAACATCCAAACCCCAGTTTCGGCCTTCAGCTCCACCGACACTTCACGACCTCACACGAAACATTTACCACCTGACGTCCGTATACACCCTCGCATCCCCTACGACTATTTAAGAGAAGACATAGCAAATATGACAGTCGATATCGAGGCGTTCCTGGCTGAGGAACGCGACAAGGCCGATGAGGAGCTTACCGTCATGTTCCTCCAGTTCGAAGAACTATGGTCACGAAAGCTATGGCATCAACTGACTGAGTCCCTACTGGAATTCTTCAACAAGCCCCAGAGTGGGAAGCAAAGACTGTCGATATACCAGACTTTTGTTCTGTCATTCGCCGATAAGATAAACCAGTTGAATCTGGTGTCGTTAGGGCTGTTGGCCGCGTCACATATCCAAGGTACGCGGATGGCATCTGGAATATACATCACAGGCTATTATATAGCTTTAGGGGATCACGGTATACTGAAAAACGTCTGTTTTAGATAAGAACGATGCCCTGAACTTCTTAAATGAACTTAAGGGCAAGGTCAAGGGGACATCGCAGGAGGCATACGTATACGCCACAGTCGAAGCAGCAAAGATCAAGCTCCAACTAGATGATTTTGAGGGTGGAAGAACAGACTTGGATGAATCTGAGAAGATCTTGGAAAAGTTTGATTCCGTAGAATCGATGGTTCATGCTTCTTTCTATAGTGCTAACGCGGATTACTATCACGTACGTTATCTTATCGCCTCACCTACAATTAGTCAACCCCACTAACCCACACTTCTCTTAGGCACGACAAGAATTCGCTTCATACTACAAGAACTCCCTCCTTTACCTCGCATGCATCAACATCGATGACCTCCCCGTCGCGGACCGTCAGGCTCGCGCATACCTCCTTGCGGTCTCCGCTCTCGCTGCTGACACAATCTACAACTTTGGAGAACTTCTACTCCACCCCATCCTCGACTCTCTAAAAGGCACACCGCACGAGTGGATACACGCCCTTCTTTATGCATTCAACGAAGGAAATATTGGCAAATACGAGGGGCTTACTGTGCACCTTGCTAAGGAGTCCACACTCGCCAATCGTGGCGATTTCTTGCGTAGAAAGATCCGGCTGAGTGCCCTCACCGAGGCTGTATTTGTCCGACCACCGAACGAGAGAGCTTTGTCATTTGCTACAATTATGAAGGAGACACAGGTGGCACCGGATGAGGTCGAGCATCTGTTGATGAAAGCTCTAAGCTTGGGATTGATTCGGGGGTCGATAGATCAGGTTTCGGGGATTGCAAGGATATCGTGGGTGCAGCCCAAGGTTTTGACTATGCAGCAAATCAAGGGTATGAGGGATCGGTTGATCGAGTGGGATTCGGGTGTTAGCCAGTTGAGCGTTTGGATGGAGAACAAGATGTAAAGAGGCGTTCGCATAGACGCAGAATAATCGCCATCAAAAGTAGGTCCTTAAAGCCCCATCCAGAGGAAGTTTCGGCTGTATTTTAGCTATAGCGGAGATAGAGGCAAGCAGAAAGTCATAATATACTACATTCAATATGACAATTACTGTAGCAGCAAAGAACGGGCGAAGATCATGAACAAGTGGACACCTAATATCTTATACAAACCGAACGCCAATCATGATACAATCCTAATCCCAAGCCAAGTGCCAATCCTACTCCTATGATCTCATTCCTATCACACTTCGTTCTGAATTTATTCCCATCGTGATGCCTATTTAACATCCCTCCCGACACCATCGCTCAGACAAACCTCTCCTTCAGGGAGTAACTTCCTCAGCCTTTCTTCCCTCACCTCTTCTACCCCGCCATACCCCTCCGGATCCCTCATCTTCAAAAACGCCTGCACCCTCCCGTCTTTCCCCATAGCATCCTTCCTTATCCTCCATAAATCCCTTTGAATATCCCTATTCTTCTTATCCCTTTTCTCCTCATACGACGTATTAAACTGATCCACCCTTGCCAACTGTATCAATATTCCGGTGAAGGACAGTAACATAATAATCGTCACAAAATTCTTATGCGCAGTTATAGGTTCCGCAGCACTAGCACCTTCACCAGCAGCGGAAGTACCTCCACCGGAAGAAGAGTAGTAATTCCCCCCACCACCACTACCACTACCACTCATACCCTCAGACTTATACCACCTCTCCCAATCCTCCCATGTTGCATTCCCAGCTGGAGAACTCTTCCAAGGTCCGGAAGCATATGTAGCAGCCGTCCGTCGTCTAAAATCCGTATGTCGCGGAATAGTATTCCACCCTACTCCAAATTCATCATATGCTTTTTTCTTCGCTGGGTCGGATAGAATAGTATTCGCAGCGACGATAAGACGGAACCTTTCTGTTCTTGTAGTCTTTGAGAGTAGTGAACATGGATGGTCTGATGGTGGTATACAATCCGGATGATAGAGTTTGACTAGTTGGTAGAAATGTGTTTTCTGGTATATCGATAAATGAGGTTGATTGAAGATTTCGTAGGGGGTTAATTGGGAGATCGGTTTGGTTGGCCAGCTGTGGTGGGAATTGGTGGCATAAGGGCGGCTTTGGGGTTTGTGACGGGGTTCGAGACGGGCAATGTGGGACTGGGACCTATCGGTGATAGGAAGGAGGAAGAGGGAATGGCGGCTGCCGAGGATGCTGCATTTTGGAAGGATTGACGAGGCTGACGGCCGGATTGCATA
Source organism: Arthrobotrys conoides (assembly GCA_036971725.1). Lineage (NCBI taxonomy): Eukaryota > Fungi > Ascomycota > Orbiliomycetes > Orbiliales > Orbiliaceae > Arthrobotrys > Arthrobotrys conoides. The sequence continues at coordinate 1,764,234 of JAVHJM010000003.1, read as the reverse complement.
CATGGCCGAGTATGGGTAGGTTAAGTGATCATGGCAGGCCTGCTGGATGGTGATGATAATAAGAATCAACCCGGGATTTGATGCTCCCCCGCTCCGGGTATTAATATCTTCGGAAGGTTATGTTCAATTTGAGGTCGCATGCATGTCGGGTGTGCGAGATTCAAGGTGGGTCTGTGCCAAGCATCTGTATTCACTCGATCGATCCAGCTTGTCATGGACGTCATTGCATTGCATTAGCTTAGCTTTTGATCACAATTCACAGTTAACGTACATACTTAGATATAGTAGAAGCACAAAGACAAAGTAGCCACCCTTATCGATATCGAACCCGATTACTGAAGGGAACATTTGCGATCCAGACAGCCAAAATAAATAGCAATAACAAGCAAAACACCGGAAGACTCCCCGTCCAAAGCCTAACCGCCCATATTAAATTATCATGTACCAGCCCGCCGTCGATAAACCGTCCCAGAAATTCAAACGCTACGCCCAGGAAAAAGAGAAAAGAAGGGAATTTTTATCATCCAGACCCAGAAGCCTAACGTGCCATTTGACTCCGACTCGCCAACTCGATCTTCATTTGCAACCAGTTGAAAAATGATGGTGATTTGCAGAATTTCTTGTAAAACGTCTCTTCCATTTTGTTTCGTTGAAAATGCGTCTTCCCTTTGAACTCGACTCCGCTCCCATGCTTCGACAGCATCTGGAGGAAATCTACTTCTGAGAATCCCTTGTATTCAAAGGGATCAACGGCGGATCTAGCCGTTATTAATTGTGCGAAATATCGATCTAGAGGTGCAAGAAATCGGGCGGTGAGGTAGGCGAAATGTCGGCGGACAAGACGACTAACGTCGGCTGGTGAGCTGTCGCCTTTGCAAGCTTCATCGAGCTCTTTAAGGAACCCCCAGTCTCTAGAGACGTATCCTTTCGGCTCCTGGCTGACTATGTCGAAACCGGCTTCTTCTTTATGGGGCGATCTTGATTTTCTATGTCTGTGTCCATTTCTGTTCGCAGAATTAGAGATACGCTTCTTTAATATTCCATGTTATGACTTTAAATTGGCTGAGCGCTTACTTTTGGATTGACTCTGTGAGATTAACAATGTAAGGCATGTCTTTTGGCGCATGGATTAAAGGCTTCTTCGTTGGCTGAGATTGAAGTCTTTTCAATATGAAGGGATTTGTTACTCCGATCAAATAATGGTTCGTGTTTGGCTATAGTAACGTTAACTTTGAACCAGCAGATGAAGAAACTGATGCATAGAATAAGTTTTCCTTACCCCGCCATGAGATTGGGAGAATATGTCTATGTTATTCTGTTAGTGCTGAAATGGGCTTCATATAGCTATGGACGGGAAATTACCCTTACCAGAATGCATTGTGATGTAAGGACGATAGTCTCCAGCAAAGGGTACCTATTGCGTATATTATTAGAAAACGGGAATGAAAATTTACAAGACTGTCACATACGGGTCTAATAAGATCGAATGCTAGTGATACGAATTCGCTGCAAAACCGAGGATCTAGTGCGAGAGCAACTATTGGCTCACACAGAAGTATCTGGGAAGTATTAGTACGATAATAACGCCTGGCACTCGTTTCATATATATTTGGAAACCTTACCCGTTCGTAGATTATGTATAAATCAACAGCATTCGGCAGGCATTCGACTACTTGCTTCCAAGAACCAACCGGGTCTAATGCGAAGATATCAATCGGGTGGTTCTGCTTCACCGATTCTTTGCGTACAAGTCCCTGTAGCGGGTAGGAAGAATGTAAAGGGCTTCGAAATATGTTAGTAACCGTACTCTCGACTCTACAGTCCACAAAACCTCTGTTACCCACATGTGAAGGTTGAAAATGGATCCAAAGAAAGGGAGTTCCATCTGTCCAGGTCGTGGAGTAGGCCAGTTGACAATTTGTGCGCAAGCAGACTCCATCAAGGCTGAACTTGCACTAAAATCCAGCAGAGGTAGAGTTTTTGCCAGCATTTGATCTCGAAATAAAGAAGTGAAGTCATGTTGCGAAATGACTACGAATGACTTCTGACCATATTTTCTCTTTACGGTCTCGTCCCGCTGCTGGCGAAACAAGCAGTAACCGAACCAGAACTCGGGATGAGATACCAACTCAGACGACGGGACCTTGATATCTTTTGATGTATGTCGAAAGCGGAAGTGAAAGGAAGTGTCTGTTGTGAGATCATCGGGGTTATTTCTATCTGGGAAACTATTGAAACAGATAGTCGTCAAGTCTGCTGGGGAGAACGGCGAATATGGATATATCCATTCGATCTCGGGGCCTATATGAATACCCGACGGAATGAACAATTAGTCGACGATTCTTATATATGTATACATCTTATAAGTATATAAGTATGTAAAAGGATCCATATGACGAACCCAAGTCAACGTTAAAGTCGCATACGATGCTATATTAATAAAGAGTCCGATTATTAGCCATTGGCGCCTAATATCGTTGCACACGCATGTAACGAGACTTCTCATGGATAGATCTTCTCGTTATACGTATACACACCGAACTAGAACCAGAGGATTGGGTGCATTACTAACAAGGCTATTAACCATTCCCGCAGCTTTTCAACTGAGAATGTGGATTCTGGGACGATTCCCTTTAATTCATCGAGTCTGCGAGCTTCCGTTTGGTCGTCGAAGGAATCGCCGTTGCTAATAGTCTCTTTTTCCGTCCGAGACATCTTGTCACCGCGGCACCGTCGACAGTGATGTTCACAGTTCGCCCGCCTACAACCTGCAACTGTTTGAGATATCCCCCGCCGCACTACTGTTGGTGTTGTTGTGAATTCAAAGGTGTCGAAGATGTCACCATTCCTTGGAGGCAATGCAATGGATGGCTTGTACCGAACATGTACCCAGGCGAAAGGTTGGAAAGGATGATCTTCAGGAATGAGGATAAAGAACAACAGGCGACTGATGGCTTCCTTTTAGCAGCAGGGGCACTCTGCTTGGATCAGTTAGAATAGATTAATAGCTACTAGCAAGCAATGTCGTACTCTACGCCATGCCAGCGCTGCCAGCTTCATGATCGGATTTGGTAGTCCGTTTCAAAATGCCCTGCCAGACCACGCCTGCATAAACGAGATTTGATGCTGACCGCCTGCAGCTGGGTCTTCTGGCAGGCTTCTAGGACGTTTTTTCTGTTTAAAACCCCCGTTTGGTATTTAGTATACCCCACCGGTCGTTTGTGGTAGTAATGATATTTTGTCATGCATGGGCTTGCGTATAATTAACAAATAACATATGCACATGCGACTTGGGCAGGAGGGAACGAACGATAAAACGATCGAAGTAAGAATGGAGCAAAGAAGGCCACCCTAACTTCGGGTCGCTTAAGGCTAAAGTCGTTCTAGATCCTGGGTCATGTTGGGTTTTAAATTTTGCGACTCGACGCCGGTCTTTGAACCTAGAATGCCAGCCGGGACCAGGCCAGGACCCTGGAAAAATTCGATATGGTACGCCGCTGGGACGAAGCCTAGTTCAGTTAGTGGTGCCGCAGAAGTGGGATTGCGATTGGCTGTTGTGAAGATGTGGTGAATCCGAAGCTTAGCTTGGCCGGGTCACCGATAATGCAGCATCCCCCGCAGGAACTGACTAAGGACCCAGGTAACCAACCGCCATTTACGTCTTCGCTGTTGATTGCTGTCTCGACGTCCTCCATCCACCTGCCCGACATCACCAACGTCATCATCACTCACCACTCATCACCCATCTCCATCCTTTCGCTAACTTCATCAAAACGCCCTTATCCCTCTCACCACCGACATTCAAAATCCTCCTTCACCGATCTCATAGGGACATTTCAGTAGACAGTCCAAGCTCGGGTAGCATCCCGGTCCTTGACGTAACCCACTCTCTAAAGCTATCCCTCGGTCTCTAGTCTAGTCCCAGCTACGCATACAAAGGTTCCAAGTCGCAGTAGCTACATCATCACCATCAACACTTGAGTAGCTTTGCTCGCAAGCAAACATAGTGGTGGCCTCTTCCGAAATCCAAGCAGTGGTCTTAAGCTCTCTCGAAACTTCAGAGGATCCTCGATCTTTCCCTCTCAAGTCGAGCATTAGCAACTGCTTGCAACTACAATCTTAAAAACCCATCCATCATCAACCACACAGTTGAGGAGTCTGGCGACGAGACAACATCAACCATATCAGACACAACCTTTTTAAGAGATTTCGGAATCCAAAGTAGAAGCAGCAGAGATGGATCCAGCGATTGGACGAAGTCTCAATGATAAGCTCTACGACAAGAGGAAGATGGGTGCTCTCGAGTTTGTCTCTCCTCATCACACGTCCTAGATCATTCTTCAGGCATTCGAAGCTAACAAATACGGCGATAATGATGGTAGATTAGAGAAGCTTATTCGAGAGCATCTTGCCAATAATGACACCGACAAGATCAAGGAAATCATTGATCAGCTAGTCCACGATTTCGCCTATGCCATTCACCAACCACATGCTAGGAATGGCGGCTTAATCGGTCTGGCTGCTGCATCAATTGCTCTCGGTCCGGTACGTTACACACAGCATCCACCGACAAGGAACTCGGGCTAAACAGTATTGGTGGCTCATAGGAGGTGGCCTATTACCTCGACTCCATCATTCCGCCGGTTCTCGCCTGTTTCGAAGACCAGGATGCTAGAGTCCGCTACTATGCCTGCGAAAGTATGTACAATATTGCCAAGGTTGCCAAGGGAGAAGTCCTCTTGAACTTCAATGAGATATTCGATGCCCTATGCAAGGTAGGACATGACGTCCATCCCTCTAGAGATAAGCATGCCAAGCTAATGATTATCTATCTAGCTTACTGCGGACACGGAATTGTCCGTTAAGAATGGTGCTGAGCTGTTAGACAGACTTATCAAAGACATTGTCGCCGAATCTGCTTCGACATACATCTCCATCCTTCATGCCCCTCAGGATGAAGCTGTCGGATCAGACGAGGAGGAGAATGATTCGGATTCCATCCTTCCGACTGCTTTTTCACTGAAGAAATTCATCCCATTGCTTCAAGAGAGGATCCATGTTATGAACCCTTTCACTCGCCAGTTCCTCGTTTCTTGGATCGTTCTTCTCGATGGGATCCCGGACCTCGAACTCGTTACATTCCTTCCTGAATTTCTCGGGGATCTTTTTGGATATCTAGCTGACCCTAATGCTGATGTTCACGACGCCACTGAAGTTTGTCTTGAGGGTTTCTTGCAAGAGATCAGAAAAATCGCCTTCGTCAAACGTGGAGTTCAATCACGCCGAGGAACAGTTTCTAAGCCGGTTAAGCATAAGAGTCCAAGTGTAAGCGAGGGAGCAGTTACGGACGATACTGACACTAAGAAAGAAGACTATGATCTACGTCCTGATGACCCAGAGAGTGGACTTGATGGTATGTGGATGCCCGGTCAGGACATCCCCGTTGACCACAAAAGGATCTTGGAAATCTTGATGACCTTCATCGACCCTTCTTCTCGTAAGTGTATTCTTGAGAAGTATGATTTATGGACCCATCCACTAACAAATAATAGAAGAAGAGGAGCTTCAACGTACGGGATTCCTTTGGGTTGCAAGCTTCCTTGAGATCTGCCCCGAGGAAGTCGTTCAATTTATTCCACGCCTTCTATCATATGTCCTTCCGGCCACCTCCAGCAATTTTGAATCCGTTAGGGAGGTTGCTCACAAAGTCGATAATCTTATGCTTAACCTCATTCTCAACTTGTTTGGAGATTCGAAGCTTTCAGCCATCACTTCCCACCATCGTCAATCTCCAATACCGCCAAATCCTCATTCCCACCAAGATCCTCGATCTTCCACCCCAATGCTTGCTGAACAAGCAGATGAAACTGCTGGCGAAGAAGCGACGCGTGCTTCTCTCTCCGGTACTACTGGGGAGTTGGATTATGGCGCCACTGTCCATGCTTTGACGATTCAATTTCTCAACGAAAACGAGGCAACTAGACTAGCTGCTTTGGACTGGCTCATTATGTTGCATAAGAAAGCCGGTGACAAAGTCATTGCCGTTAATGACGGCACTTTTCCAGCTCTTCTTAAGACACTATCTGACCCCAGCGAACTTGTCGTTACGAAAGATCTCGAACTTCTCTCACAAATTTCAAGGAACAGTGACGACGATGTTTTCGCTTCGTTCATGAATGATCTTTTGAACTTATTCAGTACCGACCGCCGTCTTCTGGAAACTCGCGGTTATCTCATCATCCGTCGTCTTTGTCTTAATCTCAACCCTGAGCGCATATATCGTACTCTTGCCGAGATTATCGAGAAAGAGGAGGATGTCGAATTTGCCAGCACTATGGTTCAGCTGCTGAATAACAATTTGATGACAGCCCCTGAGATTGGTGAGTTGAGGAAGCGATTGAGGAGCTTGGACACCAAGGTATCTTGCTAATTTATCCATACATCCTCTTCCCCGAACGTGACTAATGTCTTTCTAGGATGGCCAAACCCTCTTTATCGCCTTGTTTAGGTCGTGGTGCCACAATGCTGTTGCAGCCTTCTGCCTGTGCCTTCTTGCCCAGGCATATGAACAAGCATCCAACCTCCTCGCAATCTTGTAAGAATGGATCCCCATCACCAAGCTTTTGATAGCAGAATTCTGATGTCATATACAGCGGAGAACTAGAGCTTTCTGTCAGCCTTTTGATTCAGCTCGACAAGTTGGTTCAACTTCTCGAATCTCCAGTCTTTACTTGTAAGTTTTTATGGTTTGCTTTAAATTGAATAAAAGAAATCACCATGCTGACTATATTAAAGATCTTCGAATGCAACTTTTAGAGCCCGAGAAATACCCATTCCTTTACAAATGTCTCTATGGCCTTTTGATGCTTATGCCTCAATCAACCGCCTTCGCTGCCCTCAAGAACCGCCTGAATAGTGTCAGCGCAATTGGGTATCTACATCAATTGACTCCGCGAACGTAAGTCTTCTACACCCTCACCACATTAGCTAGATGTTCTAACAATCCCGCAGGGCCCCAACCTCAACTACATCTTCCTATGAACCACGCAACCGTCTTAAGGCCCGAAGTGAGAATGAGATCAAGTGGATAGATCTACTTGACAAGTTCAAAAACGTTCAAGAAAAAGCTAGGCGCTACAATGTTCAGTACATCACAAAGGCCACAACTCTCCCACCGCTCACGGATGTCCCACCTGCCAACGGTGTCTCTTCCTCGGGACCCCATCTTTCTGGTACCTCTGGTCATGGAACCTCGTCATCTGGTCCTCCCAACCGTATCCCAACCCCCAGTAGCGTCTCTGGTGCTCCCACCACTAAGTCAAAGGGAGGATTGGGGATCGCCAGGTTGGCCCGTGGGAGGATCAAGACCGCGAAATAAGTCTTTATAGTCTTGATTTCCGGTGATGCTGGTACACTCTCGCCCGACATTCTCGGAATCTTTTATCATCCATGATGTTTTGTTATTATGTTTCTTTCCTTTGCATCTGTTTGCTGTTATCTCTCTATCCTGACAGCGTCTGGGCCGCGTCATTGTTTTTGGGATTTTTCTTTATCTTGTTTTTGTTTTGTTGTGTTTTTTGACATCTTTCAAAGGATCAATCCGATATCCTCGATTACTCCCGGATATGATATACCCGGGGTTAAGGGCATCCGATCCTTTTTTGTTATTTCATCGCAAGCGTCAACGTTATTATGTTTTGGTTTGTTCACTGCTTCCCATCTTTCATTAGCACATTCATGCATAGCGGGGAGTTTCATTTGTCAATGTTAATACAATTTTTTTCTGTTTTATTACATTTTCAGAACGGCTTTGCCATTTTCTCATGTTTGTGGTATTGTCTCGGCATTACGTGCGCGCTGTGCTTTTTAAATATCTCTACTGATCGTGATCTATCCAGCGGCTGATTTTAAGTGGAGTATGTCATCTTTTTTCGCGTTTGCAAATTTGATCAAGACAAAAATATGCCTAATCTACCTTCCCATCTTGAGCAGCGCCGCTTCATATGCATTATCCAAGATTGCTTTTGGCTTTTTGTCCCTAATATACAAGATATATATTTACAAACCTAGTAGGTAATAACTAGGTTACTCGAGGTGAGCGGAAAAGGATTATACTTACTCGAGGATACTATTCCGCGTGCTCTAAAAATTGCACTCGATATATATATCCTTCAAATTGCAAAATATACAAATATTATACTTGATGCATACCTAATAGGTAATATGAAGATGAAATCTAATTGAAGATCCTCTTCTTCTTAACTTCGGTGTAGCAGTGAACTATGTCTCCTTCCTGGAAATCGTCGAAGTCCAAGAAACCCATACCGCACTCCGATCCCTGCGTCATCTCTTTGACTTCCTTCTTGACGTTCTTGAGAGTTTCGAGTGTGCCTATACCACACAATATCATTAGGATAAATTTTGATTTCAAAAAATAGAAGGTTATTCTTACCATCGTATACCGTCTCCCCACCCCTCATAATCTTCGCCTTATATCCCTTCGTGATCGTTCCTCTATAGATCCTGCACCCAGCAAATGGTCTCATAGTCTTCTTCTTGATATTATATTGGAAGATTTGCAGAATCTCAGCTTCACCAACCACAGTCTTGACAATAGTGGGTTTAAGCTTCTCGCTCATAAGCGACTTGATGTCGTCCAAGATCGCGTAAATGACTGTGTGATGAATAGTCTTGACATTAGAGAAACGTGCGAGTGCCATAATATCCGGATCGTTTGCAACGTTGAACGTGAGACAGTAAGCGCCTGTGCTCTCTGCCATGCTAATATCAGATTCCGTAAGCGGGCCGACACCAGTTCTGATAACCATCGTTCGTGCTTCTTCATTTGCAACGCTGAGAACTTGGGCTTCAACTGCTTCGACTGATCCGGCGACGTCTGCCTTGATGATGAATGGAACTTCGAGAACCTTAAATTTGTCGTCTTCTTTGATCTCAGGGACCAGGGCGGTAGCCTCTTCCGCGTCCATGCCTTGTTCTTGAAGTGCTTTGACACGTGCCTCTCGTTCCTTCTTTTCATGGTGCAATCTTCTCGTTTCGTTGATCGCCTCGATATCTTTCGCCAACTGCACTCTCTCCTCTTTGAATAATCGATAATCAACAACGGACTTAGCCTTCTCCTCTGTCACTGCTTGCAGAATCTCATCACCTGCATCCGGTTGGTCTCTCCACCCATCAACTTCAACAGGTGTACCCGGAGGCGCCTCTTCAAGTTCTGCGCCAGTATCTGTGATCATATTTCTCACTCTTGCCCAAGTTGTCCCCGCCACAATCACATCTCCCTTCTTCAACGTACCCCGTCTCACCAGCACGGTTGCCACACGCCCCTTAGCCTTAGTTGAAGTCTCCACCACCCATCCTTCCATACGGCCGGTTTTATCAGCCCGCATATCGATATCGTCGGCTTGTAGCAGCACAGATTCTTCAAGATCCTCCATTCCTAGTCCCGTCTTTCCAGATACACAGACAACTTGAGTATCTCCACCTACTTCTTCGATCTGGATGTCGTACTGGGCAAGGTCTCTCTTGACTCTCTCCGGGTCTGCATCTTCTTTATCACACTTGTTGATAGCGACTATAATGGGTACACCTGCTGATTTAGCGTGCTTGATGGCTTCAATAGTCTGCGGCATAATACTGTCATCGGCAGCAACAACCAAAATGACAATATCAGTCATATTTGCTCCACGTTCTCTCATCTTCAAGAAAGCTTCGTGACCGGGTGTATCCAGGAAGGTAATGACCCTTCCAGACGGCATGTTGACTGAGAAAGCACCGATATGCTGGGTGATACCACCGTGTTCCTGGTCGACAATGGATGACTTTCGTAACCAATCCAAGATCGTAGTTTTTCCGTGATCGACGTGACCCATGATTGTAACAACTGGTGGACGTGGTGGAAGCACAGATTTATCTGCTGGAACAGGTAAAGCGACCAGATCCCGTTCATGACTCTTGTCCACAATTGGTTCAAATCCGTATTCCATGGAAATGAGTCCGGCCATTTCAGCATTCAAGACGTGATCTGGGTTTGTTTCTGTGAATCCCAACTCCTCCATCTTACGTGTGAAAGGATCCAGTTTGACTTTGCAAAGACGAGCGAGTGTGTTGACGCTCACAAACTCTGGTATCAATATCGGTGGAAGCTGTTGCTCCATTTCTGCTCTCTCCTTAGCCTTTTGCTCCCTCTCTAGTCGTTTCCGTTCCTTCATTTGAGCTTTGGATTCAACTTCTTCAATTGGATCATCCTCGGTTGCCCATTGTCGACTGTGTTTTGCTTTATCTTTTTCTTTCGCTGATGATCTACGGCTCCAGTCCTGTGCTTCCTCTTGCGCTGCTCTAGCCTCGAGCTCCGCCCTCCGCCGTCTCTCCTTCTTAGACTTCTTCCCGCTTCCCACTACTTCGTCGGTTAGCCCAGCCTCTGCGAAAGCCTCGTCTACCAGGTTTGTATCTCCGAACTCGACACTTCCCAAACCATACTGATTCCTGCCTGTTTTGAATTCCCGGAAGCTTCGCTGGGACATATCTTCGCCGTAGTTATCCTTTTCCCCGAACGTCCGCCGTTCACCTGATCTTTGCCAACCATCACTAGACGCTGCCGGTGTATTTGCTTTGCCGCTAAGTTGATCAAGGATGTCGTTAGAGTCTGGGGTAGCAAAGACGCTCTTTTTTGTGCTGATACCCCATTTTCCTACACCGGACGCGGCTGTCCTCCATTTACTTTTGATTTCCGAATTGCGGGTTAGCGATTCCTGAGGGTTTGGGGGCCTTTCAAACGTTGGTAATGATTGTGCATGCTGCTTGCGAAGGAATTTCAAATCTTCGGCAGATGTATTCTGTCGAGCCTGGTTATCGGCTGTGGTTGCCCAGCTGCCAGCTTTCGGTGCGAGGGTAGAAGCCACTGGCGCAGGTGACTGGAAAGAGAGACCTTGTGGAGCTTTAACTTCGGCGGAAGTTCTAGCCCATTTGCCAATCCCGGAGGCTGTAGGCACTGGCATCGCAGCTAATTCCCTCTGCGCCCAGCTCATACCAGACGCCGGGGCATGAGCTGATTTTCGAACGACAGGAGCTGGTTCTGGTGGATTTATAGGTTTGTCAAGGAATGATAAAGGTTGTTGAATAGCAGGTTTCGAATTTGCTGTTGATGCAATAGATTGATCTTGAGCAACGGGTTCTAAACCAGAGATGGGGGTTGATTCGGCTGGTTCGAGAGACTCCTGGGGTGGTATAGAAATCGCTTCTGCCTTTAAAGTCGGCATATCTTCAGCTTGGGTGGAATGGGACAATAGCTCCTCGGTGGTCTGGGATTCCGAAATAGAAATTTTGGGAGCTTGGGTATCCAAAAGTGAGGTTTCTTGGATATCCTGTACATCAGCGGCTGCATTGATTGGGGCTGTTGCATTTAAGCTTGCCCCAGCATCGTTCGAGTCAACGGTAATGATCTCAGGTTCAACTACTGGGACAGATTGAGCTTCCTGCTCCACTACCGGGGTTTCAGCCAGACTAGCTCCGATTTTAGCTTCGACATCAGCATGTAAGCTCGTGGACGCTTCAGTTTCAGCAGCTGGGGGTTCTTGAGTACTCTGAGGCTCTTGTACGGGTGTAGCCAGAATCTCTTGAGTGACAGGAGCTGCATTTTCCGTGACTGGAGCTTCAGTATCCAGCATAGCGGGGGTATTCCGTACGTCTTGGCTTTCAATGGCAGAAGCTTCAGGGACCTGTGGCTCAATATCCGAAGCTGTTTCTAAAACCGGAGAGATCTCCTGGCTATGGTCCTCTCCCGCTGCAATTTGATCCACTGAAGTATGTATCGACTCCACATTTTGTGCTTCAACCTCTAGATCTACACCGGGTTCCAGGGTTTCTATGGGCTCGGTCTTGGAGGCTTGAGTATCCTGAGATCCCACATCCAGAGTTAATTCCGCTTGTGTATTGACAGGTTCTGTGACTATCGGTTGATGTATCGGTTCCTGGGGTGGAGGCCGGAAATGGTAAACGCTTTCGAACTGTTCTTGCTGTCTGAACTGAATTTGAGTCTCCAACGGTTCATGAGAAGGAGCTGGAGCCGGAGCCGGAGCCGGAGCCGGTACTGGTGCAGGTGCAGGTTCCGGTGCAGGTTCCTCTACTTTTGCCGGTTTTCTCCCCCATTTAGATGCAGCAATTGATGCCGTTCGAGTACTCCCAAAACCAGCAAACGAAGACGGTTTCTGGGATGTCGGAAGGCTATGTAGACCTCCATCTTCCGGCTCCGGTCTAGATGCTAGATTTTCACCAGCTAGGCGATTGGCACTGGAGTGAACCCGACGATTGAAGCGTCTCCGGGACGCTGTTCGAGGTATTGATCGTTCAGCCGTCGCTGTTGCCCGCAGCATGCAAAGGAGGCATGGCGAGGCCACCGGTCGCTATGAAGGACGTTAAAACCGAACCCGCTGGGAAAAGGGATTGAAGACATACTCTTGCAATTGACGAGCGCATTGTATTTTTTATTTTATTTTATTAGAAATTAGAACCTCCGGAAGGGTAATAATGTACTGGCCGCCATAGTGGAGGTTGAGTGAAGGTGATGTCAAGGACCGAGCCGGGCAAACGACACCGAGAAAAAAATATTTTGGCGGGACAGCGGGCATGCCGAGAACTCGTTACAGTTGCCCCCCAATAGCCCGACCGCGCTAAAAACTGCCCCGCAGAAAAGCCTCATATTGGCCATATCGATATCGATATCTACAAGTACACCTTTTTATACTTGAAAGTGGTCTGTTCCTAGTTTAATAGGCGTGCACAGCAATGCAATGTGTATTGATGCTACTGTACGCGAAGAATATTCTATATTACGACCGTTTCCTATCTGGCGCCGCCAACTCTGCCATTGAAAAACTGGCGGTGAAGCCCTTTTTGCCTTGTCTCTGTTTCCGTCGAGCAGGTCTAATATTCGAATCCTGTGGTTGGGCAATTGGTTCCGCATTGTAGACCCCCTCTTCGTCCGAGTCCTTCTCTGAATCCTCTTCCTGATCACTATCGTCCTGCAAGCTTTCCAGCGGTCTATCCTGGCCATTATTTGAAGGTTTCTGTTCAGAAGTCGGGTTGGCAAACGGCTTCGAGTTCAGTATTTTTTGTCTTATCTCTTCCATATCGTCTTCGTCGTCATCACTTGGCGGTAAATCGTAATTTCTCTGCTTGATGATGGGCGGGTTTATATTGCGATTGTCTTCCCCCTCTGCTTCTTCGTCTCCTTCGTCTTCTTCCTCGCTCTCCGAAGGTGGTAACGAATACTTTCGGTTCTGGTTCCCTGCAGCCCAAATATCCTCATCTCCCTCGGCATCTCCTCCCTTCCTGTTCTTATAACTTTCTTCTAGCTGACCTAGCCACTCAGTTTCGGCTGCTTTGACCGTCTCTGCATCCTCACAGGCTGCATACTTTTCCAGCAGGTCTTGATTTATCTCGATAAATGCATGACCCCATGAAAATGGCTGCATTATGTCTTCCGCCCAGTCGGGATGGCCTGTGATGTAAAAGCAGGCAGCCAGTGCCTCGGCGCAGTTGAGTTTCCAAGGTCGTCCATAGTTGACAGGGTTTGCAGCCACAAGATACGGTACTATATAAAGTTTCAATTGGTTAGATATTCCTGTTGTATATGGTAGAACGTGATTCAATCCCATCTTACATAGCCGTTCGTGCTTTCCGCCTATCCGCGAAAATGGTATCTGAAATCAGAATGTTAGCCACGGTATAATCATTTGGCCGCCTTGGGGATATAATGAAAGATATACTTCTGATATTCTTGCCCATGATGCTTCTACCACGGCTGCTCCAGATTCATTCACAATCTCTGCATCTGCGGGCGATACGACCGTCTTTCCGTTTGGCCTATCTTCGTCCTTCAGTCAAATATCCAACCGGCAGCATTTCGGTATAGGATCCGCGTACGTAACTACGATACCCGCAAACTTCTGCCCAATCCTAAGATTTCTTATAAGACCAGCTTTTTCAAGTTTCTTGCCGGAGCATCGCTTTGGGTCGCAGTGGCCAAAATCCCACATTGCGCATTTGTATGCTGGCTTTTTAGATGTGCCGTCCTCATCGTTGTCTCGCCTGCAGAGCAAAGGTTCCAAATAACCAACTGTTAGTAGGTAGTGCGACAATCATGCCAGATCTTCAAGTATTCGTACCTCTGTCTTGGGCGGTTATACTTGTCGCCCCCCTTCCCTTTATTCGAATGTCGGACCATATTGTGACTGTAATGAAGATTGCTCTTTTGTTGAGTATTGATTCGCTTTCGATGCTTTAGTTTGGTCGCAGAGAGCTGCGAAAGATTTAATCCCGGCAAACAGCAGCTCTTCGAAACTGCGGCTTGGAGGGTGACGTTGCCGCCCCGGTTCCAAGCCCGAAAACACCACGTCCCAACATCCAGGAACCACCTCGATTCTCCTCGATCCCCCCCCATCGCCATTGCATTCCCACAACTTATCATACAAGTCCGTACTCCGGAGTCGATTTCTCTCAAACTTACATTACAGGATTATCAGGCAAGGGCTTGTATGGAGGCAGCATCCGTCAGAATGGCAGCTAGAGACCGCTGGAACATGTATCCCGCGGAGCCCCACGGCTCATCACAACTTCAGCGCTTTATACATACAGCATGCGATCCGATGAACTTCGAACCTAATCTAGCGCTACAGCTTGAGATTGCGGATCTCATAAATTCGAAAAAGGGAAACACGTATGGCGTCCATGTTTTTAACTACCCCGCCCCCAATCTTACAGGCGACCCCGCTAATCCCGTTTTCCGGATGTAGACCGAGAGAAGCTGCTGTCGCGATTGTCGGCTACATCAATAGTCGGAACCCGAACGTCTCTCTCCTCGCTTTATCGGTATGTTTGGCGAACGAACTTTTGTGCTGTTTTATATACTAGCTAAGGGATGATATGGGACACTTCTTGCTGATTTCAGCACGGATGATAGTTACTGGATATCTGTGTTAAGAACTGCGGATACCCCTTCCACCTACAAATATCGACGAAAGACTTCCTTAATGAATTGGTGCGACGGTTCCCTGAGCGACCTCCGGTCCGCTACTCGAGGGTACAGATGAAGATTTTGGAGGCAGTTGAAGAATGGAAGACAACAATATGTCAAACGAGCAGATACAAAGAGGACCTGGGTTTCATCAGGGATATGCATCGACTGCTAAGTTATAAAGGATATGTCTTTCCGGAGATACGGAAGGAAGATATGGCTGTTTTGAACCCCTCGGAGGTATGATCATACTTTATCATCTAAGTGCGAATTAGCAGCCTAACGAATACATATAGAACCTCAAATCGGCTGAAGAGCTTGAGGAGGAGGAACGTGCTGCACAATCAGCGAAACTCCAGGAACTAATCCGACGGGGAACACCACAAGATCTACAAGAAGCCAATCAGCTTATGAAGGTGATGGCTGGGTATGATCAAACAAACAAAACAGACTATCGACAAAAGGCTGCCGAGGATATCGCCAAACTGCAGGAGAAACAGCGGTTACTGGATGAAATGCTCGCCAAAGTCAACCAAGGCGAGAGGATTGGAGAAGGAGACGCATTTGAGGTACACCTCCTAGCATATTTCGTGGTCAATACATTCTAACAATAATATCATTATAGGATTTAGCAAATACCCTACGGAATGCTCAACCCAAATTACACAAAATGGCAGAGGAGGAGAGTGATGACGCAGAGGCCGTTGCTAAGTTGTTCACCCTCAATGATACTATCAATGCGACAATTGAGAAATATAAACTTCTCAAGAAAGGCGACTATGCCGGCGCTGCTGCCGTCAAACCCGGTGCTCTTCCTCCTGGTGCAACATCCACAGATTTGATCGATTTAATGGGAGACGAAATTATCAGCAATGGTGGTTCGAACGGCGCCAACAATACAGGAAAGAAAGTATCCAGCCTAGAGGATGATCTGCTTGGGCTATCAATTGGCGGTGGTAGTGGTGGTGGCGGCATTGCCCTCGGTTTTGGCGCAAATTCGAGTAAGCTTTGTTCTTGTCTGATGCTTCAAATAGTGCCGCTAACGATACGTAGATATACCTGGACCTCCATTACTATCCTCGACTCTGAATTCAAGCACGGCTCGAGGAGCCACACCTGATTTCTCACTAAGCAACTTCCCTTCCAACCATAACAGGCAGACGTCCTCACCCCCGAACCCTATGTCTGCCTTCGCAGGTCTTTCTGGGTTATCCGGTTCATCACACCCTCCCCCTCCCCCTCCACAACAGCCTCAATTTGTACAGAATGACGACGACGACGACTTTGCCGCGTTTTCGTCTGCAGTACCGCCTAGTTCTCAACTCCCGCCACTCAAGAGTACAGAACGAGAATTGGCCTCATCGCCGTTGCGAATAGTGGTGGAAACATCTCCGAGATACCCAGCCGACAGTCCTCTCAATATTAAGGCCAAGTTCTCTAGTGCAACCAACGAAGGTTTAAAAGATGTGACATTCCAGCTCGCTGTAACAAGAGTAAGGCAACCTGGCTCGAATATGCGGTTTTCATTCGTATTAGCTAACCCGAACCGTTTTTATAGTCGCTACAACTTAAGATGGAGCATCAAAGTGGTACAACGCTTCAGCCGCATGAAGCGGATGGTATCAGCCAGATGATTCGGATCGCGGGGGTCGCACCGGGAGCAGGTGGTAATGTGAAAATGCGGTGGAAGGTTTCCTACCGGGTTGGCGACAATCCACAATTGAGAGAAGAGATGGGTGAGGTAACTGGGCTTCCAGTTTCGTGATAGGTTGTGTATTTTTTCCGATGCCCATCGTCGGGATCAATAGGTGATGCGAGCTTCGGAGCTCGGTACCGGGTACCACAGGAGGACCAGCTTACCGCCATAATCTATTTAAAGAATTTTAGGTTATATTCCTAAACTTAATAGCTTTGATATATTTGAATAACCCTCTACTTTCTTTGGCGGTGTCGGTATATTGTTCTAAATTTTGTCCAAATACTTGCCGCAAGCTTCTTTCCTTCGTTTTCTCATCTACCTAGCTAGCATTTTTGCGTCAGATTTTGGCGACCTTTTTTTTTTGTTTCCTTCTTGACTGAGCATGAAGTTCAAGCATGCACAAAAGAATCACTCTATCAGCTTACTGAACCAGGTTTTCATTTTTATACGACCCTCAACCCTGCACAATAATAATGCAATGCATGCAGGAGATTCGCATTTCGAAACTTCCTTCACTGATATCTGCGATCTGATCCCATCTAGGATCAAAAGTTGTCATGAAAATTAAATTTGCCGAAGATATCTAGATCTGGATCGATTTGAGTTTTTTAACCCAGCGAGTCTAGCTCAGTCAAGTTGCTGTTACCGATACTGCACTGCACACTTTAAACTTTGTCCCGGGATACAGGATCTGGGTACGGGATGTAAATTAAAGCTACACGATGCAGCACAGCCCGGGCCATGCAGTGGTATTTCCCGTTAGCTCAATAATCGACAATCCCAACGATAACGCTGCTCGTTCGCGGTGCACTAAATCTTTGTACGACACATTTTAACGACAATGCAACCAATCGACGACCGAAGGAGAATCTGATATCTCAAAAACGTGAACAGTACACTCCAGTAATTTTCGTCGGCAACTGCCCCCCCAGACCTCGAGCTCATGGATCACAGTTTTTTGTTTTTGAGAGTAACATTAAAAGATTACAGACCAAATGCAAGAAGCACTGGGGTCTCGTATTTCCCACCCAATCAGAAATGCATTTAACCACACCCAAAGATATGAAGCCTAGCTCTTTTAGAATCACGCAATATTTGGGTACGGGAATCTCCATATGGTGAAGTTTTTGAATGTCCCCAACTGCCGGGCGAGAAATGCAGACTAAGATATATTTTATACCGAATAGGTAGTTCCAACTCACGGGAGGACTGCAGATTGGGGGGTTCTATCAAGCTTTTGCGAAGAGTTTTCTTGGGAGACGGGGCCAACTGCATGTCAGCCCACAGGATAGCGACCCGTATTAATCTGTGCGTCCGCCAAATTCTAACGAGACGGATGCATCCCTCGATATGAAGTGACAGGGAATCCTGACCCGCCCCAATCGCTCTTCGCATTTTTCCTTAAGGTGCGGCGTAGAAAGCGAGGGAGCCTGATCCTGGCTACATACTAAGTATCCACCCCAATGACAATCCCATAATGTTGAATCAAGATTAAATCAATGTTCGGGTATATTAGCCCATTGGATGTATGTAAGTCCTCAAAGGGCGTCACGGGGTTTTTGTATTCATGATATCGACCGCTAGTGCCACTAGGAGCTCTTCGAGAAAAAAGTTCCTGTATTTTCGGTGTAAACGGACAAAATATAGAGCAAGTCCATATCGAAGGTACATTGAGTTTCAGTCGTTAGCGATGGGGCTTGATAGAAATAGGGCCGAAAATAAGCACTATTGTTGAATGGGATTTCCGGGTGGACAGGGATAATGGAAAGCGAAGGGCTGAGAATGTTGCTGCCGGAAACCTTGTTTTCAGCCTTTTGTTTTTCTGGCGAGGGTCCATTCAATCAGAATCCCGTTATCATGTCAAAAAAAAAGAATCTGAGATAGGCATTCGGGCAAAGGTCGTAGGTCATGGAGCTCGGGTCCAAAGCCTCAAGCCTTAGGAATAAACGCTGGACCCTATTCACACGAGACCAACCGATCGACTATCGTTGAAACGTCCGAAGACTCCAGTTGCCACCAGTAAAATATCTAAAGTCCTGCACTGGATCATCTGGACAGAAGCCCAAGAAGCACGTTGTTTGTTTAGCGTGTATCCGTGCAGCCAAATGTGGAGGTAGACCACATGAACCATTGTTCTTGGGTGCCCAGCCAACATTGGCCGACGTCTTCAGAACAGCCGCGACTCCACCCACTCGCCTTCATCAAACATGTTGGAGGAGGTTGGCTGTTCTATTATGGGGGGTAGAAGCCCAAGAACGAGATGCCTCAAGTTCTCTGTCGAAAATTCAAATTTGGTTGTGCCAAGATTCCCCATATTACTATTGATACTCCAGTGTCAGCATCGTTCAAAATGTGCATGTCAATACGGTACTTACATTGGTATTTGAAGATATGAATAGAATGCCTCGTTCTTGAAGAATCTCCGAGTCTTGTTCCCTATCAAGAATGGGACGAAAATAGAGGGAGTCGATCTGTTCGGCCAAGGAGCTAGGATGCCAATGATAAATCCATTCATGCCAGACATGGAGGAGTCGTCGTAAATAAGATCAAGACACCATGCTACATGAGGCAATGGAGCTCATGTATTTTGGATTCAAGGCTACATGGCTTGAAGTTCCCGAGTCTGTTCCCTGTTCCAATCGCGTCCGAGAGACTCGCAACTGATGATGAGCACATGCAACCGTTTTCCCCAGCTGCAAGATGGACGAATCAAAGGCAGGGCAGGGTCCCGTACCAATGCAAAGGACATTGGAAGAAGAAAATAATGGTTTTGAGACAACAGGCTGCGCGTGAAGGCAAGAAAAGCAGTAAGATGGATTGCGCTCGCCTGGCGGGAGTCTTGACCCACCTCCACCGTGCACCGGTTCCCAGCAGGCCGACTCAGCTTGTTAGCAACATTAGCTGGCAGGATTATATAAGGATGGTGTGAGTACCTGCGGTGGTACCAGAAGATATCCTCTTTTTTTTCTCCTTCCCCGCAGAAGAAGCTGAAGCTGAAGATCTGAAGCAGTTGGAGGGCTAGTTTTGGTGCTCAGTCGATACTTATCATTAGTTGATTGAGTTCATTTTGGGGGAGTTCTAACACAAGTTTATTGCACTTGTTTTCCAGGCTCGAATACCTCAAAGGTACTTTCGACCTCTGCACGCGCACACCAGGCTCCAGTCAGCGGATATCCTCTCCTTTCAGACGCAATGTCGTCGACCGTGAGCTCTGCGATCGCTGCGGCGACCGGAAACTCGACGAACAAGGTTGCCGACCAAACCGGTATCATTGGTGGTGCCAACCCAGCCCACTATAACAAGAACGACCCTATCGTTGTTTTTATCGTCCAGGTTCGTACTTACACGCATATACTGGAATTCCGGTGAGGATATTATGCTGGTAGATATATTAACAAATCGATTATAGGTCTTCCTGATTGTAGTATTATGTCGTCTGCTTCATTGGCCATTATCGAAGCTAAGGCAGCCTCGAGTCATTTCCGAAGTCATTGGTGGTATTATATTAGGTACGCTTATGCCAGCCGATGCATCATGATATGATCGATATATATCAATGGTTTCATGATACTAATTGCGGGTATTCACAGGTCCAACGGTCATGGGTAGAGTACCCGGTTTCACTACGAGTATTTTCCCGGCAGAGGCAATGCCAAATCTCAACCTTGTCGCCAATCTTGGTCTCGTTCTCTTCTTGTTCTTGATCGGTCTTGAAGTCGACTTCCGTGTGATGGTCGAAAATTGGCAAATCGCTCTCGGAGTTGGTACCCTCGGCATGGTAGTGCCATTCGGATTTGGTTCGTACCACAAGGAACGTGACAGAGGTGCACAGGGCTGACTCTATCTAGGTGCTGCAATTGCGTATGGTCTGTACAACGAGTTCGGCCAGGACCCAGGAGTTAATCAGGACGTCAATTTCGGCATCTTCCTTCTCTTCGTCGGTGTCGCTTTCAGTATCACCGTAAGTCCCCCCAACCTAATGCCCAAAGATTGAAAAGTTACGGATGTTAACTGTTTGCAGGCTTTCCCCGTTCTGTGTCGTATCCTTACGGAGCTCAAGCTATTGGGTACCAATGTTGGTATTATCGTTCTTGCGGCAGGTGTCGGTAACGACGTTGTTGGCTGGATTCTTCTTGCCTTGACCGTCGCCCTTATTAATGCCGGGACTGGTGTCTCCGCTGTCTACGTTCTTTTGGTCGCCGTTGGGTTTATCCTCTTCTTGTTCTTCGTCGTAAAGCCCATTTTCCATTGGTATTTGCGCAAGACCGGAAACATGGGAAATCCTAGCCAGAGTGCTCTGACTGTTACTCTCCTGATCTGCCTGTCCTCTGCTTGGTTCGCCAATGTTATTGGTATCCACGCCATCTTTGGCGGTTTCGTCGTTGGACTTGTATGTATCCCTCGCCATCTGCCAGAATTCCCGATGATACTAACGTCGGCTCCTAGATTTGCCCTCACGAAGGTGGTTTTGCTGTCGCTGTCGCCGAGAAGATCGAAGATTTGGTCACCGTTCTTTTCCTCCCGCTCTATTTCACCCTCTCAGGTCTTAGAACCAATATCGGTCTCCTCAACAGCGGTATTGTTTGGGCTTACGTTATTGGTGTCCTCGTCATCGCCTTTGTCACTAAGATTATCGGAGGTACCCTTGCTGCAAAGCTTTTCAAACTGCGCTGGAGAGAATCCCTCACCGTCGGAGTTCTGATGTCTTGCAAGGGTCTCGTTGAACTTATCGTGTTAAACATTGGTCTTACGGCTGGTGTTATTTCACAGCGGACCTTTACTATCTTCGTCGTCATGGCTTTGGTCACCACATTCGCCACCACTCCTTTGGTTACTTTCCTTTACCCGGAATGGTACCAGAAGAAGTGTATTGCCTGGAGGGCAGGCAAGATCAATTGGGATGGTACCCCAACTGCTCAGTCTGAAGAAGAACCAGAAAGCAAGACCAAGACCACGATTAACAGACTCACCGTCCTCCTTCGTTTGGATACACTACCTAGCTTAATGTCTTTCGTTTCTCTCCTCAAGGGAGAACAAGATCCTCTCCCACCACTCGTTCACAAATCGAAGAAGGGCGAAGAATCCAGCTCAAAGGCCGAAGAAGTTACAAAGGTTGAGGGACCAAGAGCTCCAAGATTGGAGGTTCATGGTCTCCGGCTACGTGAGCTTGGAGAACGAACATCAGCTGTCATGCGTGTCACCGAAGAACATGAATTCGCAGAGAGAGATCCAGTCGTCAATACCTTCAAGGCATTCGGTAGAATGAACAACATCGCCTGCGCCACTGGTCTATCTATCGTTCCTGAGGACTCCTTCTCTGGCGTTCTTATTGATCGTGCAAAGGATACATCTTCTGATCTGTTGGTTGTCCCATGGAGCGAAACCGGTCAAATCAGCGACAACTACGACCAAAACTTGGAAAGCAAAGAACAGCAATTCGGATCCGGCCCATATGTTCACTTCTTGACATCACTCGTTCAAGACAGTACCTCCAAGCTTGCTATCTTCATCAACCGTGGATTTGGTGGCGTCAGCCGTAGCGATCGAGCTCTCACCCGTCGCAACAGCACTGTCTCCGGTGCCGTGTCTCGTGTCAAGACTGGTATCCAAGCATCTGCCACTCTTCCAGTCCTAGACCCGTCTCACCATATCTTCTTCCCCTTCATCGGTGGTGCTGATGACCGCGCAGCCCTCCGATTCGTCCTTCAACTCGTCAAGAACACCAATGTTACTGCTACCATCGTCCAAATTGTTTCCAGCGCTAGCACCGAAGCCGCATCAAAAGAAGTGGGCGCAATCCAAGCCACTTCCTCTTCCGCCGGAAGCATCACAGAAGACGATGCTGCTTTCTACCTCCAAATCGCCGCTTCCATTCCTTCAGAGATCTCCCAACGTGTGGTCTTCGAAACCCTAGAAACCGATTCTCCAATCCAAACAATCATCACCCGCGCCAAGCAAGAAGTCGGAACAACTCTCAAGAACGCCGGTGACCTTGTCGTCGTTGGAAGGACACACACTGGAAGCTATGCTTCCCAAGTTACAGCGGTTACCTCCGAGCACGCTCCCCCAGTCTCCAGTGACGCAAGGAAGATCATTGGAGTTGTTGCTGAGTCAGTTCTTGCTGCCCAAGTCAGGGCATCTTTGTTGGTTTACAGGGCATAAATGCATTCGCTACCTATCTTTATATTTAATTAGAAAAAGTCTTTCGCTCTCACTCAGCTCTAACTGTTGTCCTTTATTTTTTCTTGCATCGCAAAAAACAAACAAAGATTGGGAATCTGATTTCCGAGCACTGTTATAAGAGTATCATGGAGAGAGAGCGAAAACAAGGGTTATTACCTACTATTCGAAACTTTTTTTGTTCTGAATACCAGGCGAGAGGATTTGATTATTTCATTGGCGAACGGGACGGACGTTTAACAACTTTTCATTGTTTTTTTTTCATTGGCCTTTCATTTTTGTCTCCGGTCTATTGGGAATATTATGAGCTTCTTTGTGTTTTGATGATATCACGTACGTTCGTTGGGGCTTGTATTATCTACGACGCATTTAATTTAGCTAGGAGCTATAACATGGTCATATACATTTCATCCTATACCATTATTTCCAACAAAAACAACATATCCCTAGTCGATTATTTAGCATACTGAGCTATCTGATTAGTAGCCGAAGCGTTTTAAGACGAGACTACTATCTGATAAATTTATAAAGTTTATAAGTTCGAACATAGTAGGTCGGGGGATAAAATTGTTATATTCTTGTTAATCTATCTAACATCGAGGTTACTATAATTAGTATCTGCCAAATCGTGTATGTAAGTATCCCTCGATGTTTCCGTCAATGTATCCCCCAATATATGCCCCCAAAACTATGCGAAACCAGTACAGTACATTTTTATGAACGTCATGAAAGCGGAGCGGGTATACTACTAGTACATAGGAGCAATTGAGTTTGCAAAAACTGGGTATCGAAATAAATAATAAACAATGCAGACAAGATATATGCCTCTGAACTTTTTTTTGAGAAGATTTTTCCTCGTTTTAACTTGTTTTTGGCACGGCTGTATGACATCCGTATTTTATTGTTTTCTTGATTCAAAAAAGAAGATTGATGGAATGAAGAAGGATTGGTTATCTTGTTGAAGAGTAAAGCAAAAGATGGGAGAAACAAGGTGAAAGTGGTAAAAGGAAAGAAATCAAATGGGAAGAGAAGGGGTTTTAAAAAAAAAAAATCACCTAGAAGGAGGTGAGCCTTAGATCGATACCAGATGATTAAGGAGTGGAGGCTCCAATGAGAACCTTTCCCGGAGTAATCTTAACACCATCGTAGACTCTGATGTTAGGATACTTCGATTCCTTATATGCGACGTGGTTGTCGACCTGTTCCAAAACAGAAATACCGCCCTACATCATTCGTGAAGTCTTAGTATAGGGTTGCAAAGTATAGAAAACACCTGGATGAAGGGGAGAAGGTACTTACCAAAGTCTCGAGAGCTGTGTTAACAAGATTATCCGCGGTAGTCCACTTATCAGCATTGGTTGCAAAGAATCCAATACCCCCAACGCCACGGCTCATGAGGTACTGAGTCTTCAGGCGAACGATCTTGGGAGTATCAAATGAAATCATCTGGCGAGTGAATTTGTTGTAGGTCCAAGCAGCCATGATCTTTTCATCCTCGAAAAGCATATTATCGTCGCCTAAAGGAATCAAGCTATAGTCTGCGACATCGGTTTCACCCCAGGTGCTAAACCCAGCTCCAGTAAATGGCGTTCCAGGGCCATCAGTCCCAGCGAAAGAATGGCCATATATTGGGCCTAGAACATTGAGCTTGCTTGCTGGAACTCCGGCTGCAAGGTACATCTCAAACCCGTTGACAAAGCAAAACTCCGTAGATCCATCAGTAGCCATGAAGAAGTTCGCAGCATGAGTAGAAACTTTCGAGAACCCGGCCCCTCCCATATCGTAGGCCATGAGGTTGAAGAAATCAACATACTTATTGATCTCGGGAATATTGATCGTCGTAATAAAATGAGGGCCAATAGGGGCGGCCATGGAGAGCAAGAGGGGTCTATCAACACCAAGAGTGTTTCCTGCGGCATCTAGCTCTTGTCTCAAGAGTCTTAGGGTATCAACATGCGCGGCAGTCTCAACATCATTTCGTGGATACTCCCAGTCCTGCGATTAAAAATGGTATTAGCTTCTGTCGGTTCTACTAATTGGTAGAATACCTTCCAAAGATTGCAGATTGCACTTACGAAATCGATACCATCTAATCCAAGATCTATGACGGTTCGGGCTGCAGACCTTGCAAAAGTATTTCGCTTTTCTGGTGTACCAAGCGCAATTCCCCATTGGCCCTCTGATGTGGCTAACCATCCACCAACAGAGAGCATAATCTTGAGGTTCCTATTTTCATTCTTCAATCGAAACATCTGCTCAAATATGCCGTTAACAGCGCCTTGCGCAGTGCTAGCGCTGCCGAGGGTTGTTATCTAGAAGTATTCAGTTAGCTCTTTACTAAGCACGAGTATAAATTGGCCGTTCGTCAACAAGTGGGTTTTGTCTCATACCTCAATGTCACTCCAAGAGTCTTTGGGCTTGATCTCTCCGCTAGCATTGATATCCCAAAATCCAGCTAGCATATGAGTCCACTGAGACGCGATAATGTCGGATGGTTTGAAGTTCCGTGCGTAGATATACTACACCAAACACTTAGCATCAAAAGCCCTTCATCTCATATTCTCTGAGTATTGAAGTTTAACACATACCCAGGTACCATAATAACCGACGTTGCGATAACCACCAGTATAGGGTCTTGGAGCAGGATCAGAAGCCACAGGGACTTCTTCTACAACAGGAGTGCTAGTTTGAACACCTCCATCTGGCAAGACACCGATGGTCGAGGTTGGGACTGCTGAGACAGCAGCGGCTAGCTGAGAGGCAATATTAGCTGGAATGGGAGAAGCCAGAGCGTAGATGTAAGAAGTCCCAGCCGAACCAGTAACGGTACTGATGGGCTGGATTTGACGCTCTTCAACATTCATCGGGATGGCAGCACCGTAGACGGTGTGAGCTAAAAGGCCGAGAACGGACGCGATATTGATGTACTTCATAGCTGAAAAACTTCGTGGGAGCGTTAGCATACTATATATTTTATGAGAAGTTGAACAGTGTCAAAATGGATTGTGAAACCATTATGTAGGGAAGTTGGTGATATGTATATACATGCTGTACAATACTTACTTGGTCTCAAGCACAAATAACCGAAACAAGTTTGAGCTGTCTATGGATGATGTTAGATCAGTCTACGGAACAATAAAAATATGTAATGATGGGGAAGAAAGCAAAATATAGAAGTTCCATAGTGCTACCATGCTAGTGGGTGGGCATACCTAGTTCTTTGTTGACGTTGAGAGTCGACGTGATGTATTAAGATTAGTATTAGTAGTTAAGTGGTTACAGTTGAGAGGAAGAAGGAAGGAAGAAGGAAGGAAGGAAGAGAGAGAGAGAGAGAATGGTTGAGAGGGTGGGTGGAGGCAGGTAGTCTTTATAGAGGCCGAGAGACCTAGAAGGTTGAGGTATGTCCAATTCTGGTGATCAACGATTCAGCATTGTCTATTTAAAGCAGTACACAAAATTTAAAATATTAATATATTTTAACAGATCGGTCTATGCCTCTGCTTTAAATAAGCCCATAAGTTCATGAATTCAAGCAGTAAGTCGCTATTTCAGGATCCGACTCTGCTGCAGAGTCAATAGCTTTCCCGGATTTACAAAAGTTTTCCTGGACCCACAAAAGTTTTCCCGAGATAGAATGATGCATACTGGCTTGGAGATCAAGCTATAGTCATATAGTCTTTTTTCAGTCATGTTATTATAATAGTATTAAATTGGGCTGATTGAAGTCTATCTTCTCTATAGATCTAATCAGGAAATAGGAAGCCGGAATTATTACACGAGCTCGACAATTAATTGATTTGAATCGATATCATAGTATACTGATGTGCGGGGTGAGACTGTTAATTCAGTATATTATATGATATGAATTCGAACACTTTAAATTTAGCAGTTTAAATTTATAATCATGGCGTTCGAACGTTTTTCATCTCCATCTTATCACCAGATATTGTACACGGAGTTCTAACTTGCCCGGCGTAGGTACTTGTAAAAGTGTGCTAGATTAGGTACTTAGTGATTATCACATAGTTTTGTATTCGGGTTGAAATTGATGGCACTTTCGCGATGTCATTCTTGAAGTTACTCCCGGCCGTGGGCCATGGGTTTACTTATCAATAGGGTTATAGTTGGAGAAAATATGTTGGTATCGTTTTCAGAAGTCACAAAGGGTATCCGGAGGTGTGAGAATATACTTTGAGGTTACATACAAGTCGCGGAGGATATATATTTATACGTTAGACTTCTAGGTTGATTTGATTACTTTAGATTGCTGTGCATTAGATCAATTATGGGCTTCGACTTTGTAGTTTTCTATGTACATTAATAAGTATAGCATAATTTAAGGCTATCTATTTTGAAGTTTACTTTTGTATGTTCTATCACCAAATCAATCTGCATTCCATTGACAGATCAATTTGCATGGGGCCATCTGCCGCTATAAATATCTCTTATACACAACGACGGCCACGCGCGCCGATCATAACCTCTCTGCGAACTCCGCGCTCACAAAAGCTATCTGATAAATACTTCCGGCGAGGAATCTTCGAATGTCACCTTTCCGGTTTTGGCCACAGTGGCCATTTTCACTGTGAGATTTTCTCCTCGCCCCGATGATGAAAGCAGATCAGACGAATACGTCTCTTGGTCTGGTGGATGAAATCTATCTAGGGCTCCAGGTTCTACTGATGCCGTGTCATTAATTTCATCCTTGGTGAACACATCTGTCAATCGGGATGTTCGCGATTGGACGAGAATCGTGCTGGGGCCTTTGAATTGTAAGAATAACTAGCGTAATGCAACATTAGCACGTCTCAAAAAAAAAAAGGGGGGGGAGGAAGAAAATCCGAAGGGGGTTAAGTCCCATATCTCTCAGCATATTCGAACGTAGTTTTGTATGGTTGGAAACCTTTGGACGAGAGATCAACTTACCCTATCACCCCATAAAACACGGCGTATCCATGTTTTAGCGTTATAAAGGATTTTAGATACGGTCTGGTACGTATCGGTCTTCGTCATCGTAGAAATAAATTCTGATTTGGGAAAGAGTCCTCGTAGGATACTCAATTTGGGTAGCTGAAACCGCAGTGTCGTCTGCGCGAGTCGATAGGGGCGAGGTCGGTCAGCGCCAATCGAATAGGCCAACAGGTGGCTTCAAGAGGGGCGTACTATTAGTGTACATCTCCAGCATCTTGAATCAAGAAATTACGTACGTTGGGTGTATAATCATCTCTTCACCGTCTCCGAGAACGATTTGGTAGACTTGTCCTTTACCGACCAGCGCAGCCAAACCTCGACCGGATATCCGTGAGTTACTCCATTGTGCAGGACTCTTGGACGGTTAGCGCGTCATATATCATTCAACGAGTTATCATTATGGAAAGGCAGAATCACCATTGCCCGGTTGATAATAGGTGTAGTTTGGATAGAGTGACCGGTCCATGCAAGCAAAGCATTTCTCTGAGTAACCATCCAATCGATTGCTCCGTCGAGTTCGATGACGGCGAATGTCGTATTTGGAGAATTTGTGCCAACGAGACATGTCAAAGGTGTCGTAGAAGATATCTGGAGAATGTCAGTCTTTTTATCAACGTTGGGCTGAGGATTTTATTTTTCTGGTGTACATTTTGGTAAAGGAAGGGTATTCCTAGCATCGCCCTTCGAACCGGCTTGAGCATGGCAAGAGTTGACACCGCCTAGTTTACCAAGTTAGTCAAACGACAAGACTCAAATACAGAGTTATGCAGACTCACATTATTGATATCGCCTTTTGCAGTAGCACCTAACAACGTTCCTCGTCTGGTGTAAAGAATCGCATCTGATGGTAGCGAAACAGATAGCAAAGAATGAGGTGCTCCAAGAACTTCGAACTCGACGGCTATCCGAACGTCAGCACTCGCAGGCGAATTCATATCGGAGATGGTAGAGTAAAGACACACTCTGAGGGAAAGGCCCTTTGCCACTGAGTTTCGGGATGGTCCGAGTTTCTTGGGTGAGATCAATTGGCGGTGTAAGAGAAGTTATGGACGGTGTCGCCTTAACATGGACAGAGCGGGTCTGTATCACAAGACGGGAGCGAGGGAGACGAGAGGGCGTATAGGACTCCTGGAGAACACTAAAAATGCAGGATCGCGTCCTTCGCGCTGGACAGGAGGCGAAAGCCATGCCGCCACTGGTATCCGGGTGCGGGTGAGAGTGCGGGAGGAAGATGTCGACGTCAGGACCGAAGAGCCGAAGTCGTCGGGAAGTGTTGAAGACTTCAAAATCAGATGCAGCGGGAATTAGAAATGGGGAATATATTTGCTATTTTGTCGAAGGTTCAATTGGGAGTTTCTTTGCCTAAAAACATGACATTATTGCCTTTTACCATAACGTCCCATGGGCAAGAAAAGATCTCCACTAGCTTCAATCTTTGGTAAACCCTGCGCGATTGTCACCGGTTCAATCCTGGACGCCGCCGTTTTATTTTGCACTTTTTGCAATTTTGTTTTTAGTCCTCGCCTGATTCGGACAGGCCCCAACACGACCGCTCCTGCATACGCCTTGGAGCGCCAACACAAAAAGGGTGACCGAGACTACAGCCTAGCCTGGTCTCGAAAACCAGACAACAGGAAGCAGTCTCGTAACCAAACTGTGTCGGAGACTGCTGGGGCACAGTGCCACCAACACGAAGCTCACGAAGTCTCACCAACCTTATCTCGTAAACACCAACCGATCAGTCTCGTAATCAGATTTTTTTGTGCCAACCGATCAACACACAGTTGCAACACAGCCCTCTGTTGCATTTTCTGACGTAACGATTGTTTAGCCACACAACAACACGTCTTTACAAATATACTGCGCCAGAAGGGGTTTTACGATATTACAGTATACAGAACTATATACAGTATTAACACTGTTTTTTCATCATAATGCGGTATTCCGACATTGGATACGGCTTCGAAGAGTATTAGAATCGAAAATTACTAACAATCCGGATTGAAACGGTGTTAAAAACATTACTTTCCTGGCACAGTATGCATCAGTCTCTTCTTCTCGTAACCAAACTGTGCATACTAATAAGCACGGTTGAGCATGAAGAGGTCTGGCGATGAGACAATACATGACCATCTGTGCTTTCCTACATACCAACACCAACTTTTCCGGCTGTGACACCTAAATGCGACACCAATATCGCAGTGAGCTCATGCCTGCTGTCCCGTATATTTCGTTCAACATGGCTGCTAAGCTATGGAAGCTACGCATAATAAAGTTCTGCGATGGCATATAAATAGCTACGGCCGAATAAATTCATATCAATGGTCACTAAATTAAAAGTTAACGCTAAGTAACAAGTTCAATTGGGGAATAAACGATTCTATCCTATAGATAGCTATAGCTATCATCTCCTAAACCTATACGATGAAAATACTGCTAGGTACTACTATTTTTCCTCTCTTAACCCTCTTATACCTCCTCACATCCTTCCCCCGCCCAGTTCTTTCGGATTTGAATGGGGAAATCCCACGGCATCAATTCAAAATCGGTACAGATGAACAAGAGCGCATGCACTGGGCCTTTCTTGTTGCAAAGGACCATAGAAAAAACGAGGAGGAGCTCGAAAGATTCCGCAAAGAAGCTTTCGAGATAGCTATCCCTCCCAAAAAATATGGGATCTACGAGTATAAAAGCGAACACTTAGGGACATGGGCTTTCCTTGTGGATGGACTTGAGTTTAACGATTTCAGATACGATGATCTGCTAGCCGAAGTCGAACACAAGGAGGAGGGCTACAAAGATCATGTTAGCCAGTATGATCTTGACTTGAAAATCAAACTTATGAACTCTTTTTCTAAATTGGTATATCCAAATCCGATGATTCACGGCTGTATAGCTGTAGACCTCGCTGAGCGAGGTAGTTGAGGTGGAGGCTAACAAAATTTTATTAGATATCGGAATTTTACTATGTATACCCTGATTTTCATTGGGCTGGCGCTAGCACGCCAGGTGAAAGTCGCAATGGGCCGCCGCGAGAAATACCGTTACCTCAATCCAAACGACAAGGTGGAGAAGAGATGAAACGGCGGTGGGCCAGCGCACCTAGCATGGGGGCTTCTTTAGAGGGCAGATCGCCGGCTGACGAGCCTGAACCAATAGATCTTACTGGCAGTGATGATGAAATGATAGACCCAGAGCCGGAGTCTGAGTCGGAGTCGGAGCCGTACTTGAGTGGCTACAAAACGGAGCTCTACGAAATGCTGGTAGCTTCTCAGCCACCAGGGGTAAGCTTAAAAGATATGCGAGATTTCTACTTCGAAACAAAATACCCAGGAGCAGGTGTGAGAGTATATTCAATTGACACCGGCTGCGATCCTTCCCATGAGGTATGTAAGGTAGCCTAAGTACTTTTTCGAGGTACCAACGATGATTAATCTAATGTGGAGGCTGTCAACACGGCGGAATGTATGCATTTGGAGTGACACATAAGCTAATACTCGGATCTTCGGCTCTTACACGGAGTGGCTTTGGAAATTAGGCATTTTATTTACATAAAGACGAATTGCTCAATAGGGACTCGGATTCTTGGATCTACGTGGGCCCCCTCCCCGATGACGAGAAGGGCGATAAGGATCTCCCCAATTTCATAGGAAACATACCCGAGGAGCTCGCTGATCATCTCCTTTGGGGATACCATGGAACTGCGGCAGCAAGCAAAATCGTTGGGCGGGGTTATGGGCTCGCGCCTTTTGCGGACTTAGTTATTGTGAAAGTTCAAACTGGTCGAAATACTCAAGTCCCAATGATGAATTATCTGGACGCTTTCCTTAAAGTTTATGACGATATAAAGAAGTCCGTTGCTAAAGACACCGAAGGTAAAATCTTGGGGGCTGTCATTAGTTTGACATCTTCAATGGAAATGACAGGCTCTGAGTCATGGATAAACAAAGTTACTGAGCTCTATCAAGACCTTTTAAAGCATTTCGAGGATATCAAGCCCAAAGTGTATATAACCGTCACAGCGGGGAATAAAGGTGTGGTGAGTTCAAATTTTTTATAACCTATTCTAATTCAACAATAACTTGAGGCTTAAGCTATCACTATTTATAGTAGGTGGAGATGTGTCGATGTTCAAGCTAATGTGGTCCGAATCTCATATGGAACTCGGTTAGGGTCAACCAATTGAACGTCATCCTGCAGCCCTAATACTCAGCAAACGCGCTGAGAACCCTAATAAGAAGGCACTCAAGCAATGTCTCATCGTGGGCGGTGTTGACGAGAAAGGGGCCAAGAAATACCAGGGCGACAGGAAGGTCGATTTTTGGGCTCCGTCTAAGGATATATCCCTTGCTCTTCCTGCTATCGATCCAAAGCGGCCATATCTTTATGATGGACATCATACTAAGGCCTCAGGAACATCGTTTTGTAAGCCTAGAACCCTCCACAATCAGCTACACAGTCTAGAGATGAGATGTTAATTTTATGTTGCGACGCTCCTCACAGCGGCTCCATTCGTTGCTGGCCTTCTTGCAGATCTGATCGGGCGCCTGCCGCCAGACATTGATCCTGTGACTCAGATGAGGAAATGGGCATACCCTCGAAATAAAAGGGGCCCCAAGGTAATTTGGAACGGCATCCCACAAGCAGCTTGGGCAGAGGCAGGAGGCGACTACGAGCCTGAGAATAGAAAAAGACGTAGGCCGTCAACTGATGAAGAACCTGAGTAACCGCTCCTTGGAGGTCGATCTAGAACTCAAAGATAGAAAATCGTGCTGTTATACGTTATAATGCGAGTCAAGTTTAATATCATATATATGCATTATAATGTTATACCAACCTAGATATCTGCGTATCTAAATTAAACTTGAATACTTCAAACCTGCACATTAATTGAATCAAAGATTTGAGATACTTACAGGAGTGCTCAAACGCTTAATGAGGTAGGTATCTGCCTTCCTAGGTGCCTAAGTAGGTAGGCACCTAGAGACGGATATAATATAATACTACATATATTCAGCGCGGTTGTATATGTACTTGTGTTGGTTCCGTTGGATTCTGCAGTTCTGGCGCTAGAGCTAGCCGCCCCGGTGGTACTTGCCGTAGTAAGTGCCCAGATCGTATCGACAGGCTGCCAAGGCCATCCCACACTCACCGATATATTCTTCTGTCGGCATCTCAGAATCCTATTCTCGTTCTCAAACTGTCGGGATTAACTGTAGCTGTGGCCGCATGATCATGGTCAACATAATCAGCCACAGTATACAGTCAAATCTTGATATGTCGATACCAACCAGCTGGAGCATAGTCACCTGACCCACGCGTTCAACTCCCAACACATCAGCGGCCGCGACGAGCACTTATTCGCCTTCAACGGACACCAGCAAACCATCAACATTGCATCGCATCACATTGGTAGATTACAAACCGTTGACTTCACGGCTAAGCAGTCTCATTCCAGTCTATTTAATTAATAATCCTATGGTATAATACCGACTCGAGTTCCCACGATAGCAGAACAGTCGCTAGCCAAACGACCTTGAACCTTTTGCTGCGCTGGTCGCCACTTAACTTTGTTCTATCTTCTCTCAACAGCAACGGCCGCCATCTCTGTCGCCTTTGAACGCCCTCTCGCATAACTCATCTACTTAATGTAGATATCGCAATCATAGTCAATACTTAATCTAATATCCCGTCGTTCTTTTGTCTATCACCTCCTCGGATTATCTCCTAACGGTCCCACCATCAACCACCCTTCGCAATGAGTGGAGACAAGAAACCGGTTTCTAGCAAGCCTGCATCATCATCAGAACCTCCGCAAAATCCACCGAAATCCTCCTCCGTCAAACCTGAGAAGCCGAAAACCCAGACCTTTGGACCGCCTCTAAATCTCACAGTACCAAAAAATAAGGCTGTTGGTTGTGGTACGTATTCCACCGAGACCTTCCACTGATAAATCTCACATCGCTAACCTTTGAGATGTCAAGAGCATTTATTTGCATTCTATAAGAAGCCTGGATGGGGAGTCGAGGATACGAAGGACCGTTATAACAAAAAACTCGATCTGTTGATTGATTACAGAAAGGAGTGCAAATCATGCAGCACATGTCATGATGTTCCCGCTTCTCTATACCTCTGCCTAGAATGCTCGGAGCTCAACTGCTGGGATTGTGCAGACCAGCATGCTAAAGGCGAGGAACATGAGTTCAGTATGTTGAACATCACAACTAATAATAACTACATTCCATTTACCTAACGGTTGTTTCTTAGGCTTAAACTACCGCAACGGATATATATGGTGCCATAGCTGTCGTGATTTTATTTATGATTCGGATCTCGAGCGTGTCAGATGTGCACACGAGAAGGTCATCGCAGCAACAAGTAAGCCACATATTAATATCTCCTAACGGACTCCGCACTAACATATCATTAATATGTAGATTTCCGAAAGCGCAAGCGCCCCACTGCAGACGAGGCTAGATATATCGAAAATAATTCGAACCCACAACCATGCAAATCTACTGGCCTCAGGGGCATGGTCAACTTCGGAAACACCTGTTGGATAAGTGTTTCTTTGCTCAGTCTTCTCGAAAACCCACTTTTACGGAACTTCTTCATGACGCGTCCGCACGAATACCAAACATGTCAAATTGAATACTGCCTAGTATGTGAGCTAGGCAGGATCTTTGACGCTTTCTACAGTGAGGACAATCTGTCGCCGTTCGCCGCCATGGAGTTCATCATTGCCACTTCAAAACGACTACCAGTGAGCCCCCCGTAAAGAATACTAAGTTTCTAGAATAACGTGATCTAATGGTTGCCATTAGAGCTTTAGGGCAAACGAGCAGCAAGATCCAAGCGATTTCCTAGGCTCACTAGTTAATAAACTATGTGAGGATTTCAACCAGAAAGACTCTTCAACGGGGGAATGCAAATGCATATTGCACCAAGTCTTTCATTGGAAAATAAGTGATCATCGTTATTGTAAAAGCTGCAAGTCGAAGAACACCCTAGACGGCCCCTTGAGTGGTCCACTACTCCTCTTCAACAAGCTGGGAGAAAATTGGCGTGATACACCTGCTGGAAAACGTAGGAAGCTTGAAGCTAAGACTGATAATCCGTCCCCAAGCCTCAAGGTATTCCTTGATGAATATTACAAAAAACAGGCAAATGTTCCCTATACTTGCAAAAATTGTAAGACCGCTACAGAAGGGAACACCACTCATTTCCACTCATTTAAGGGCTACCCTATGGTGGTGACTTGTTATTTTCCGGTAAGCTTCCGTTTTCTTTTCTGTATGACTTATATCTTAAATGCAAGCTAACCCATCCGATCTCCAAACAAATAGTGGATGAAAATTGGCGAAAATTCTAGTCCCGAACATGTTGAATTCCCACTGGCCCTTGATTTGAAGGAATTTGCAACACCAGTAAGATCTGGAAAAGTGAAGCTCGAAGACGCTCCAAGCATTTGGTACGACCTGTTCTTTACCACCGTCCACCATGGAAGTGACAAAGGAGGACACTATGTTTGCTACGCCCGGGACCGTGAAGGATCCGTAAGTGCCCGTCCCCCCATTGGAGGCGTTATATGTATGAGAAAACCCCTTCTGACAAAATTACGGCAATAGTGGTTCCATTTCAATGACACGAATGTAACTGTCGCCAAGCCGGAGCATGTTCTAGGATCAACGTCTATAATGTTATCGTACATACTAAGGAAGCTCCCGGAGGTAGAAGTTTGAGATAAACACAACTTTCTCAGAAAGATAGCGCGACTAATCCTTCGGCTTCGTTCGTTTACTGTTAAATAGCGCTTCCGACTCTTTCTTTTCTCTTGCCTTTTTTAGATATTGGAGTTAGGGAGCTGCCTGGTCTGTTTATATAAAGATTCGTGTGTTTACTGCGTTTAGCCTACAATACGTTTATCCTGACGCTACATGCTCATGCCCACACTACTTGCCGGGGTGCTTTATACCTCCAAGCAGTATTTCTTTCTTTCTTTTTTTTTCTTTTTTTTTTCCAGCTATAGAGAGGTAGCAATGGTATTGAAATCATTTGGAACGATCATCAAGTAAAACAAACAAATAAAGCATAATCCGAATAAACAGAATAATTTATGATAGAAGTATAAAACTAACGAAGCATTTCAGGCGCCGCCCCAAGCAAGTATATATATGGTATAGTCGTAAAAAACGCGAAGAAAAGACAGTGCTTAACTAGTACGAAGGAAAACGTTATGCTTAAAATGTTGAGATACGTAATCAAAAAGAAAATAAGACTCCAGCCCGATGAATTGATAAAAAACAACTGAATCATAAAAAGGTTGAAGAGGGGAGGGAGACAAGGAGAGGAGACCGAAATGAACTGAAGGAAAAAGCGGATGACGAATATAGGCTTCACACAACTGTGCGAGATATTATTTTGAACGTGCACAGAGTCAGTGTCAAGGGAAACAGGTAAGAAGCCAGCGCCGGCGGTAATCGCTTTGAAGTCTAAAAGTAAAAAGGAAAGATAGGAAAAGGATGAAAGGCGCTCACAATACTCCCCCCTTTTAATTGCCGGTATTAGTTGAAACTCTCGAATTCTTCTTCCTGAGATCCATAATCCACATCCTCATAGCCAATTCGTCTTCCTCTCGAGCAGTAAGACCCGTTTTCCCCTTTGGGGAGGGTTGCGGTACCATGCCCGTAAGATGTAGCCCAGGGCTACGACTAGCAAACAACGTCCTGTTCTCTTCGTTCTTCTTCCTCTTCTTAGCCTTATCCTCATTTTCCTTGTGAGAGGCATCCTTGTCTCTATTCCTTCTGAGAGATTTACCCGAACCCGTCGGCTCGTTCCCACTTCTGCTTTCTTCAATCACAGCCAACTCCATTTCCTTGACCTTCTTGTAAGCTTTGCTTGCCCTTCGCTTAGCAATACTCTATTTCGCTAACGTTGGTTCCAGCGACGGCTTCCTAGAGAGGGTTCGCAAACTTGGAGTCCTAACTCGGCTGCTCGAAGATGGTGCTGTCGGAAGAGACAGAAATCTGTTTTCCGGGGGGATACCGTGCCTTTCCTCCATTTTCTCTCTCACAATTCTGTATAGATACTCAAATTGCGATTCCGATTGTACCATATACATCCTCTGCACTCGTAGTTTATCGACTAGGTCGAAGATGGGGTCTGATTCCCCTTCTACTGAATCGTAGGCCCCATGGTTGATTTCAGGAAGCATATGGTCCAGTGCGATAAAGGTACCTGAGCGTCCCACACCGGCTGAGCAGTGGACGATTAGTGGTGACTCTGGGACTTCGTTCTTCTCGTTCGCCAATTCAATGAGCTTGAGCAAAGCATCGGAATCATCTCCCTCCGGAACATTCCAATCGGGCCATCCCTTAAATAGTAGATGCCAAACAATCTTTGTGTCTCCCGGCCCGAGTTCCTTTACATAGCCTGTCGCATCCGGGGCAGCCGTATGTGTTCCCTGCAAGACCTTGATTTCAATTTTTCTGATCTCTGTTCTAGCTTCCTCGTCATATTTATACTCCAACAGGTTCAATTCGAAATTGAATGGGTCAACGGTGCCAGGTTCTGGGCGGTCGAAACGGCGCCAACTATCTTGCATGTCCTGTGGGAAGTAGGGGTAACATTTTTCTCGACCCATTTCAAAGGTTCTGGTAAGCATTACAATTACCCCGGGTCCAGCGGTTTGTTCAAGGGCCATCAGCCAGAGGTGCCGAGCTTGGTCTTGTTTTGGTCCCTAGATATCGATATATCTCATGTTAGAC
The DNA here is from genome assembly GCA_036971725.1 of Arthrobotrys conoides. Taxonomy (NCBI): domain Eukaryota; kingdom Fungi; phylum Ascomycota; class Orbiliomycetes; order Orbiliales; family Orbiliaceae; genus Arthrobotrys; species Arthrobotrys conoides. The sequence goes on along the minus strand of JAVHJM010000003.1, from coordinate 1,726,586 downwards.
ATTTGATAACGAATTGGTAGGTGAGAGGTTGGAGTTATTGGGGTCATACCTGCGTTGCGATATACTGTTTGGGACCAGACTGCCCACTTTCAACTGCAATGTGGGAGGCATTGATATAATCGTGATCAACGGCGTCAATGCCTAGCTTGACCCTTGTGGAATTCCAAACGTGGATGTTTGCATATCGATTTCTGGAGATAACCTCTGCATCTTCGCTGATATAGAAATCGGAATCCTCGTTTTGGCTATCATCGAATCGTTCTCGCTGTTTTACGTTCAGAGCTTTGAATTTCTGGGTCAGGCCTAGAATGCATATCGATTAGTTATCCAGAAACCATGAAATGTTTTATGAATGAGGTTTATAGGTGGTAGTTCGGTGGTACGTACTGATTGGATCTTGCAGCAAGAAATCTGGCAGTCCCGAAGCTGCTATTGCTGCTGCCCCACTAGTACTACCGCCACCATCCTCATTGGACACCAGCGACGACGATCCAGCTGGCGAACCAGGTATCTGAACAGTCGGCGGCGACGAAGCTCGCAGCTTCTTGGGATCCGAGTCCTCGGGGAGAAGAGTGGGCGAATCGCCGTTGGCGGCGACTGTGCTGTGGTCTCGTTTGAACACCATATGGGCGACTCGTTTGACGGATGAGGTCAGGCCGAGGACCTTGACCCTTGTTCGTGGAGGAGGCAGTTTGGGAGAAATTTGGAGGGCGAACAGGGTCTGAGGTTGGTTGTGGGATGGGACGTGTTGCTGCGGCAGCGGAGCGGAGGGTTTTATGGGGATCCAAGTCCACGCAGTTTTGAGCTTCGGAGTCGACGGCGAATGTTTCTTCATGCAGAAGACTTTAGGGGAAAAAAGATTTAAAAAAAAAAAGGTAAAATTGAGTAGTCGAGGGGGAAGGATCAATTGACCTGTCGTTTTTCTTCGGGGACAAAATTCGCAGTTTTCAAAGACTTGAGCTTGAGGATTTGGGGATTCTGAAACGGCCCAAAGGCGGTGTTGCGTGAACAGTATACAGCAGGATCAGGTAGGATAGCAGGGTATGTCTGTGTACTTCGGTGCAGGACTAAACAAATTCCAACAAAGAAATTCTCAAGAAACCGATAACTGGTGGTAACAGGGTCGACGATGTATGGTAATAGTATAAATGTAAGGCAGTCTGAGGATCTAAACAGTCGATCCACAGTTAATACTTTAATGGCGCAACTTTCTGTGACCGATGCAATGTTGAAGTTGGCGCACGAGTAATGTAATTATCAGTTTATAAATTGTATGTTAGAGAGCCGTAGTAAATGTGCAAGAACAAGAGAAGAATATAAAGCAATGTATATGAGAGAAAAATTTTTGAATAGCTATATCAAATTCGTATTTTATCTTGAGCACATGGTCAAGCACAGCTGCGGAAATGAGGAATGAGCAATTGATATAGAAATAGAAACCCACGTGGAAGCACAATCCGGATCTTGCATTCGGCCGTTGCAGTGGCGATCGATATAAAACAGGAGCGCACTCTATAGGTAATACGCACAGGGAATTGAGCGCAATATAGGCCACCCATGGACTCCACTTCATCTAACGGAATTTTCATTACTCGAGTGATTTCAACAGCGCAGGTATCTTCCCTGGAATGTAGCTTGCCATGTGGTCTCAGGGTGCCCTTGGACCCAGCGAATCCCGGTGCCTTGGATTGGATTTGAATGGATCAGGTTAAAGCCGTCCCTTGAAACTAGCCCAGCTTTTTTTTTTGTTTCCGTCTTTCGTTCGACACTCGGGTGGCGGCGAGCTATCGAGTCCATTAAGCAGCCCTTTTTTCGATTCGAGGAACCCAAAAATTAGGGTTCGGAGGCAACAATTAGGAGAAACAATCTTAAGTCTCTTCCCTCTAGCTTCCTCGCCAAGAGAAAGAATGCATAAACATGGCAGACTCCACTTTGGGGTGGCCTGTGTTCATTTTAATGATCACGAACGAATGGGTTGATGTGAATTAAGATATATCAGCAAGCCGACTTACCCGGTGCTTCGGTCCGGGTTTGCTTGGCTCTCGATTGTGCAGGTACAGACATGTCTTGGAACAGCCAAGTTTCTGCAAGATGAATTCTTCGAACGGGTAAAGATTCTAATCTGGCAGAAAAATGTCAATCAAAGTGTCAGTGTGCACGTGCAGAAAGTTAGATTAACTCTGTAGACGTCGATGTATGCTGGGGTCGAATTGAATGTGCCGAGTGGGTCCAGGAACGCCAGGAACGCCCTCGACAGTGCCCTGATTCAGACCAATCTCTGACAATGAAGTGGTATTATTAGAACAAAGCAAATTGCTCGCTTAATGCACTGGTAATCTCGTCTGTGTCCGAGCTGTTGACGTATGTCCATGGTACCTAAATGCTAGTTGTTGTTAATAGGGTATGTTAACGAGGTTGTTTAGTGAAGCTATGGTGAGATATAATGAGAGTGGTATTTGATGTTAACTTGATGTTGATGATGCATGTCGAGACCATAGGACTGAATGAATCGGGTCGGCAGACTGTGTTGGGCCAACGTTGGGGCAATGCTTCCAGCCAAGCAGCAGCGGTTCCCCAAGCAGACTTAAGCAGGGGCTGTTTTGCATCACTGAACCTGCTGCCTCGCCACAGTATCACCACTAGCACTACTGCGCTAAGCAAGCAAACAAGAAAGAAATACCTCCCGACGACATCATATAATAGGCCCGGAATCTCCCATCGACGTCTACAACCTTTCTAGAAGTCTTCTATCACCAATCTATACCTTCAAGGATATCTAAAATATTAATCCGGACCGGTCACAAGCCTTATTCTGCCCAGCCTTTCTGAAACAACGTCATCAACCACCCATCACAACGGTCAGGATTAACTGCCAACCACTCTCGAGATCTCACGACACGACAAGTCTGCTCACGAAACTACCTCAAAACATCATCCCGACATCCAACTCTCACGCCATAATATCATGGCTTCGTCATTCCTCTCCCTAGGAGGGCGTACCTCTCCCATTTTACCCACCAACAGGCCGGCTTCTAGCTTGTCGAACCTACCATCTCAATCTCCTCTACCCTCGCCAGCATTCGTATCTACCGGTCATTTACATACTATGCCCGGTGTAGGAGGCGCCTCGCGAACTTTTGGTCCCATTGGTGGAAGGTCCGATGGCTTCAGAATTCCTGTATTCATCAAACGGTAAGTTTTTCTCTTCCAGGTTTTCTTCTTCTTTTTTTTCGGAGGATGAGATCAGACGAATGCAATTGTTCATTGGCTAATTACAGCTCTACCTTTTCCAGGTTATGGAAAATTCCTCAGATGGACTTTGAAATGGCGATATGGGAGATGACCTGCCTTCTGATATCCCCCAAAAAGGTATTCAGGTCAATGTACCATAATAAGCGTACGTCTCACTGGCATTCCCAACAAATTGGCGATAGATAGTTCTTGAAAAACTAACGAACTTCCAAATACAGAAACAAAGGGTCACTGGGGCCGAGACGACCCTTCCTTTGTCGCCTTACTTTCCTTCTTTCTTCTGCTCACATCAATAGCTTGGGGACTAGCTTACACTCCCTCCTTCCTTTCGATAGCGAGGCTGGCCCTCGTCCTAACGTTCGTGCATTTCCTCAGCGGAGCTCTTCTCGTCGCGACAGCCGGGTGGTATCTCGCCGGAAGATTCTTACGAAAGGGAAGGACCGGAAGGTTTGGTGCGACGCCATCAGCAGATGGCGAGTTAGAGTGGGCATATTGCTTTGATGTTGCAGTGCGAGCGTTTTTCGTGGCTTTCTTCTTCCTGTATATTGTACAGTTCTTTTTAATGCCATTGCTGTCGAAGAATTGGTGGTAAGTACTTAGCTAAAGTTGAAGATTTCTGGAATACCGCTAACTCGAATCTCTAGGATATCACTGTTCATTGGGAATACTCTGTATCTTGTAGCCTTCTCGTTCTACTGCGTGGTCACTTTTCTTGGATACAATGGTATGTCCAGTCGTCCTTGGTCACAAAATCATCTTCTAATCCGAGGTTTAGCCCTCCCATTTCTTAGCCATACCGAAGTTATCCTCTTCCCGATCGTCGCATTCGTGATTATCTGGGTCGTCAGCCTGTTCGGTATCAATATCGCGAGGAACATCGCTCCTCTCCTCATCAAGGGTGCTTGATTGTCCCGGAGTTTTTACAGCTTTCTCAAGCGGGGGTTTTCTCGCCTACTTTATTTATTTCGACGTCTGACGTTTTATGAAAGTTTTTCTAGCGGAATGACAGATGTAATTTATGCGACCTTGGACTTTACTTGGGGTTTATTCGGCACTGTACTAATGAGTCTTTGATTTTTTTTCGTCTTTTTCATTTAATTTTACGACCTTTTAATCAGATATAGGGCATTCCAATAGATTTGGGGAGTGTTTAACGAAAATACAAATGCAGAACGGAGTTTCTATTTGTCTTGGACCATGGGGAATAGGCACAGAATCTACAACGCTCTTGAAATCATTGCGCATGCGTGCATCCGGACATTAAATTGGGCTTCTTTTGGCAATTCTTTCTACGTCATTTGGCTCTCATTCCGTCCGAATATGAAAAATCACGGGTTTCTTCTTATGATGGATTTTTTAATCGTCGTGAAGCGTCCTGTGAGTCTCAATATTATACACTTTGACCTGGTGTTCGTTTGCTTTTGGTGGGGGCACAGAGGGCTGGGTGGTTTGAGAGACATGCTGTTCATATGCATATTATCATTTTATACATTCCTGTTTCTGATGAATTAATCAAGTACCTAACATCAACTTAAGACTGTAGAAATCTCCACTTTCTTGGGGAGTCGGGTTTATAATAGATTTTCGATGGTATCGATATGTCTGTTGTGCATTGTTGTATACTTTTAATATGGGATCATGATCATACGGCCCGAAAATCGATACATGCTAGGTTGGTGTAATAGCAATTCCACTCTGTGCTTTAACTCCAAACCTACTCCTAAGCAGCTCAATATGCATAGTGATGAAAAAGGGCTTCATCTTCTTCTAAACAATCTCCCCCACTCTGAGTTCCGGAATTCTTCACGGAAAAGCTGCATATACAATTTCACCCCTGTGGCGTCCTTTTGTCCTTGTTCTCTAGCTGCTCTTGCAGCAGCCCGATATGCTGGGTCACGTAGTTCCTGCACTCTGCCGTGGACCCTGCGGACGAAGCGATGGAAGTAAGGAGATTGGAGGAGCTAGAGATATCGATGAAGCCTTAGTGCTTTATTCCACTATGAAGGCATATTCTACCTGGGTAATACGTACACGGGCTACGAGGTATGCCTGTAAGTCAGAATGATTAGCGGAAGAACCGGAGAACGTAATATATGGAAGAGAGAACATGCCTCGAGCATACGAAATGGTATCCGTGACCAGGCCATCTCGAATGGAACTATCTCTGGTCTTCTTCTTCTTGTGATCGTTACATTTGTGTGGCCAAAACTAAGTGTGAAGTTTTACTGAGTCTGGAATTAATAAGGTCGTCGCAAGTCGCAGCCCGCGAAACTATCTTGGGTGACTAAGCGAGTCTTGGCATGTTCTCGGACCTTAAACAGCCTGCATTGTCCAAAACCTCTTTTACACCGACCCAAGTCACCTAAACCCCATCTCCCTCCACCCGTCCATGGCAGCAACTGCCTCCTCCTCCGCACATGAAATACCACCGGAAAGGCGACTGAAGCCTACAGAAAATGTAGAACCAAATGTCCCATCTATATCGTCGGATGTTAAACGAAATCTGGAAAGTTGCTGCATATGCCTAGCGGCTGTTACATCTACAACTCGTGCAGTTGCCACACCCTGTCTGCACGCCTGCTTCGACTTTTCGTGCCTTGTAACATGGCTGGAAGGCGCGCAAAGTACTTGCCCGGTTTGTAAGCAGGCGGTCGAGAGTGTCAAATACAATTTTGATGCAAAGGGGACTGGATTTCAGAAGGTGTGTAGATTTTGTCTGATCTTTTCTGCGCCCGAGATAGAAGTATGCACTAACGTTCTTTGATAGTATAGGATAAAGTCCTCGGAAGCGTCAACCTCCTCGAAGTCTTCGATATCTCGAAACTCACATCGCCGTGCTGAAATCCGGCGACTTAACCATGCTTCCTCCAGCTCTTCTTCGCTTGGAGGCTTAGCGGACGACATCCCTCGCCGTCGCTTTGTCTATAAACATCGTCTTAGAAGCTTACATATCGGTTCTAATCCTTCATCTCGCTTCAAAACATGTACACCCGCAATGGTCCGTTCATCACCGACATTAATTTCGAAAGCCAAATCCTTCATCCGTCGCGAATTAGAGGTATTTGATTGGACGGAAGGGAATAGAGAGTGGCTGGTGGAATATATCGTGGGGATATTAAAGACGGTGCGGCTTAAGGATGCGAGTGGGAAGGCGGAGGATCTGATAGAGGAGTTTCTGGGGAGGGAGTTTGCTGGAGTGTTTTTGCATGAGTTGGATGCGTTCTTGAGAAGTCCATTTGGTAGGGTTAGGGAGTGGGATCGTTGGGCGAAGTATGAAATGGAGATTCCGAAGGATCTAGGAGAGGTCCAGCTTGATGAAGGGTGAAGGCGGCGATATTCATAAACATCGAAATGGACTTATGGGACCTTACAGGCGTTACATTGGATCGAAGGGGGCCTTATCTGAAAAAGGAGATGTGCCTGTTACAGAGTCCGAATACGACACCGAATTGAATTAAGGATTGGTTTATATCGAAATGACACCCTTGAGTAGCTCGGAACTACGTACGAAGTCGTTAATGGAGGTGGAGGCCAAGAAGGATGGGTTTTCATAAAAGAATGCAGGTCGAGTATAATATCTCTCGTAATTAGATAATATATTATCTACTTTACCTAAGTACCTAGGTACTTACCCAAAAACATCACAGTACGAATGTTAATTACAGTTTGGGAACTCTCTTTCGAAGATAAATAGAAAGATGTAAAGTACAAATCGTAATATACAAACGATCTGATATGTGCACCTTCGGCCGTAATACTAGAATTTCGAAGATTCCGTGGCCGCGTGGTCCGATCCATGTATCATAATTATAATCTCCATGTGGTTGGCGGCCAGGACCCATATATTATGGCCACACCGGATCTCCACGAGTCATGCCTGTGTTACCATCCGCGCCACAGCACATCCTCAAAGTGGCTGTGCCAAACCGTTTGTTTGTTTACGACACGCAACACATTCGGTCGCTGCCGCACGCTCCAAGCAAGCTGTGGTATCAGATTTGCTAGCTTAGCTCCGAGAGAGAGCCCCACGCCCCAATCCAACATCTTATCGCGAATCACCAAAACCGCGTCTATCCCGCGATATCAGGTGCTCACTGCAGCTCTGACTATTTCGTCCCCCTTTTTACCTCCCCTAAAATCGGAAAAAACTATACAAAAATCTAGCTCGTAACGCGATGTCTGGCCGAAGCAGAAGAGCAGCTTCACGACGAGTCGTCGTTGAGGAAAGCGACACTGAAGAAGAAGAACAAGTCCAGCAGGAAGAAGAGGATGAAGAAAATGAAGAAGAAGAGGAAGAAGAGACTCCTCCGCCTCCACCTCCTAAGAAACGTGGTAGACCATCAAGGACGTCAACTGCAGCGCCGTCACCAGCTAAACCGCCCCCAAAACCGCGTGGTAGACGGAAAGCCGCTCCAGATCCAGAACCAAAAGTTGAAGAAGTGGAGGAGCAAATAGTTCTAGCGACTACAGAAGATGCTATGGAATACGAATCTACGCCTGCACCGGAGACCATTCCGACCCCTGTCCAAGTTTCTACACCAAGGCAGTCAGTACCTCGAAGCAGTGTACCTCCAGCAGATGCGATAATACTTGCTTCTCCAGCTAGAACGCAGCAGATATTGCGAACGCCGATGAAACAAGCCCCGACTCAAGATATACGAGCTGGGTCTCAAGCTCCACCAAGCCCGAGCGTTGTAAAGTCGCCTTCTGTAAATGGGAATACCAATACGAATGTCGATGGCGATGCCAATGGCGCCACTCCAACGAAAGAAGAACCTCAATCTCAAGTTCCCCTACAGGCTACTCCAAAACCGCGTATTCCAACCCCTCCTCCACCCGAACCCGTAGGCCCTAAGGCCCGTATAGTTATCACCCACCTTGTCATGATGAACTTCAAATCATATGCTGGCAGACAAGAAGTCGGACCTTTTCACTCATCGTTCACTTCAGTAGTCGGCCCCAACGGTTCCGGGAAATCCAACGTCATTGACTCCCTTCTCTTCGTATTCGGCTTCCGAGCTAGCAAAATGCGTCAAGGCAAACTTTCAGCATTGATCCACAACTCAGCCGGTCATCCAAATCTAGAATTTTGCGAGGTCGAAGTACATTTCCAAGAAGTTATCGACTTACCAACAGGGACGGAGGTTATTCCGGACTCCACTTTGATTATCTCACGGAAGGCTTTTAGGAACAACTCGAGCAATTACTATATCAACGGCAAAACCAGTAATTACAAAATAGTAACTAGCCTTCTCAAGGAACGTGGTGTTGACCTCGATCACAAACGTTTCTTGATCTTACAGGGTGAAGTCGAAAGTATCGCTCAGATGAAACCGAAGGCCCAGGGTGAGCATGACGACGGTTTACTCGAATACCTCGAAGATATTATTGGCACCTCCAATTACAAGCAACCTATCGAAGAATCCGCCGCTGAGGTTGAAAAGCTCAACGAAGTGTGCCAGGAGAAACAATCGAGAGTGCAACTTGTACAGAAGGAAAAAGACAACCTGGAAGCTCCGAAGAACGCCGCTATGGCATATATCAACAACGAGAACGAGCTGGCAATGAAACAAGGTGCATTGTACCAGGTTTACATGTCCGATTGTGAGAATGTCATTGCGGTTACAGAGGATTCGATGAATCAGATGCAAATCAGTTTGCAGGAGGAGCAGGACAAACATCAGGGGAAGGAAGAGGAGGTCAAAAAGTTAGAGAAAGAGTACAAGAGGGGTGTTAAAGAATTCGAGGAAGTTGAGAAAAAGACAACAGCAATGATTAAGGAAGCCGCCAAGTTTGAGAAAGACAATGTCAAGTTCGAAGAACAAAAGAAGTTTCTGGTTAATAAACAGAAAAAAACCGAGAAGACTTTGAACTCGAGTCGATTGGCAGGTTCCGAGCAGGTGGGGCTTGTGCAGCGATATACCGACGATGTCAACAGGAATACGGCGGAGATTGCAGAGTTGGAGAATAGGATGAAGCAGGAGGAGTTGGCTCTTCAACAAATTCGTGATGAACTAGCGCACAAAACCCAAGGGCTTTCGGAGCAAATTTCGGTCAAGGAAGCCGCCATTCAGCCCTGGAAGGAAAAGGTTGTGAGCAAAGAGAATGAGATCGCAGTGATCCAGAGCAAGCTGGATATCTTGCACGAGCGGGCCAATGCTGGTCAGAAAGCCGTCGAAGAAGCCGAAGCAAAGATTATTTCTATCCAACAAGCCTATGAAACCCTCGATGCCGATTTTAAGTCCGGTCAGAAACAGGGAAGAGCCATCATGAGGGAGATCAAGAGGCTGGAGGAGGAATACGCTGAGTTTCAGAAACAGGAACCTGATATCAAGACTGCGTTATCGAATTCTCGCCAGAAGGCAGATGAGGCAAAGGCATCCTTGTCAGCTACTCAAAACCAAGGAAACGTCCTGGGCGGTTTGATGAGATTAAAGGAAACAGGCAGAATAGAAGGGTTTCACGGCCGATTGGGAAACCTTGGGGCAATAGATACTAAATACGATGTCGCTATTACTACGGCATGCCCAGCCCTGGAGAACATGGTTGTGGATACTGTCGATGTTGGTGAACAATGTATCGCCCATCTAAGGAAAAACAATCTCGGTCGAGCCAAGTTCATTCTTCTAGATCGTTTGGCCAAGCGGGATCTCGGCCCAATCCAGACACCAGAGAATGTCCCTCGCTTATTCGATCTTGTCACGCCAAAGCTCGACGCCTACAGACCTGCTTTTTACAGTGTGCTTCAGGACACATTGGTCGCTACTGATTTGTCGCAAGCGAACCGTATTGCGTATGGGGCGAGGAGATGGCGAGTTGTCACATTAGATGGTCAGCTAATTGACAAATCTGGTACGATGTCCGGTGGTGGAAACAGAGTTTCGAAGGGTGGTATGTCAAGCAAACTTGTAGCCTCTACCACACAAGCGGCTGTTGCAAAACTCGAAGCCGAACGGGAGACTCAAGAGCAGACATGGTCTGAATTCCAAAAGCAACTACGGGCCATCGAGGATGCCTTGCGCGAGAATAGAGACCGGGTGCCCAAGATGGAAACTCAACTCAAGAAGCAGCAGATGGAGCTTGAGGCGAAAAAGCAACTTGGGATGGATGCACAGCGACGATTGGAAGAACTCAAGTTGGAGAATAAGTCATCATCATCGCATCAAGGGGAAATCAGAGCCTTTGAGAAGGAGATCGCCGTCTTGCAAAACCATATCGCTAAACTTAACAGTGAAACTGCAGGTGCCGAGGCAGAGATCAAGGCTTTGCAGGACAAGATCATGGAAATTGGAGGTATCAGGCTCAGGAGTCAAAAGACTTTGGTGGATGGTATCAAGGAGAAGATTGATACATTGAACGAGGAAATGACGGTTGCAGAGGCCTCGAGAGTTAAGGCTGAGAAGGCGCGGCAGAAGAATGAGAAGGCGGAGCAGAATGCGATGAAAGAGTTGGAGACTGTGGAGAGAGATTTAAGCAAGCTGACGGAGGAGATGAATAGTCATGCTTGGAAATCGCAGGAGGCGACGAAGGCCGCAGAAGCCCAGAAAGATGTAAGTGCGAGAAATCTACGCAAAATTCGATATGGGCCACACTAATAAAAAACATAATAGTTCACCGATGAGTGCAAGGAGAAGTTAGCAGAGCTCAAGTCACAACTTGATGAGAAGGCTGCAAGTATCAGCGAAGCCCGAAGTAAGGAGATTAGCATGCAAAATACCCTTGAACAGCACGAAAAAGCCCTAGCCGACAACCGAAAACGATATGCCCATTGGAGGGAGAAGTTTTCTAAACTTTCGCTCCAAAGCCTTTCTGAGATCGAAGGCGAAGATATGCCGGACGCTCCGAACCAGATACCGCTTTATTCTACTGACGAGCTCGCGGACATGGACAAGGAAAAACTGAAGGCGGAAATCGTTATTCTGGAAGAGAAGCTTCAGAATGTAAATGTTGAACTTGGAGTGCTTCAAGAGTATAAGAGACGTGTGGCAGAGTATAACGAACGAAGCGGGGATCTGAATTCTGCGGTTGCCGAACGTGATGCTGTGAAGAAGCGATGCGACGATCTACGGAAACGAAGGTTGGATGAGTTCATGGAGGGATTCAGTACGATATCCTTAAGGCTGAAGGAAATGTATCAGATGATCACCATGGGAGGTAATGCAGAGCTGGAGCTGGTAGATAGTTTGGATCCTTTCTCGGAAGGTATCCTCTTTAGTGTTATGCCGCCGAAGAAGAGTTGGAAGAATATTTCCAATTTGTCGGGTGGTGAGAAGGTAAGCAATACTTCCATAATCCCTTATTACAAAAATGGGCCTAGCTGACAACTTGTAGACACTGAGCTCGCTTGCATTGGTCTTTGCTCTACATCATTACAAACCTACACCCCTCTACGTCATGGACGAAATCGATGCCGCCTTAGACTTCAGGAACGTTTCTATCGTTGCTTCTTATATCAAGGAGAGAACCAAAAACGCTCAGTTTATTGTTATTTCCCTTCGTAATAACATGGTAAGTCTTTGTCTCGTCGATACACACCCTTTTCGACATAAATACTAATTCTGTGTCTAGTTTGAACTTGCCGCACGGTTGGTGGGTGTCTACAAGGTGAACCAGATGACAAAGAGTGTCACAATCGAGAACCAGGACTTCATGGTCCGTAACTAGGCCGATGTGCTCCGTGGCTCTCCATTTGCTTCTACCTTTGGCCTCCTCAATCTGGAAGTGCTTAGCTATAATGCCCCCTTATTGCTGCTACGATTATGATATTTCCTTTTGGCGTTTCTGCTTTGGGTTGCGGCGGTGTCGTTGAGCATGGCCTGGCGTCATATGCATTTTGGAGGTCTCGAAGAAAAAGATAATTGCATGTAGCATAGAATCTAAGTAGTTATACGAGAGATGCATGCATCTATTCCGTTGTGCCGTTTGGGCTCCTTCTCTTCCCGCAGCTTTTACCCGGGTTAATATATGCCCGTATATCGTATAAGAAGTAAAGGTACCTGTGGTCGTTCACTCCGAAAGGCATATTTGGGTTTAATTGTAAAACCCACTCGCTCCCGTTTAACCGATACGCCCGCAAAAAAAACCTAGCTTCCAACTGCAACCCCAAACTAAATCCATTGATCCATCACTTTTTTTCCCCTCTTTTCATCCGACCATTCTACGTTCAGCCGCAATATATTCTCCGGAAGGGAGACGAGGAATTACTTATCTGCGGGAAAACCCTATTTCCACGACCGTTTGCCACTTTTTGAAGGTGCAAGGGTAGCTAAAGCGTGGAGATATAAAAAGGTCTTAAAGGATGGAAGACGACGATTTGCAGTGAGTGCTAAAAAAACTAAATGCAAAAATTTTTTTAATAAGTTACAACAAGATAATGCGACAACTTATAATTTTGTTTCATTCGACAATGTTATCTTTTATTATCAGTTATGAATGGGAAAGATAAAATAATAATAGCATCTACTTGGGAAGGGTAAAGGCTATCGGCATCGACACTCTCCGCTCTCCAGGAGTTTATGCATGAAAAAGATGCACGACAAAAGCGATTCGAAGAATTAAAAGCACAAGCCGAAGCCGACGATGAAGAACGAAAGTCCGCGGCTACAAATAGTGCCGCAGCAGTGACGATGGAGGATTTTGAGGCGGATTGGAATGCGAGTCAGTTTTGGTATGATGAGGAAACAAGTAGGGCTTTAGCTGAGGAGCTGGTGGAGGGAGTTGGAGAAGAGGATCATGTCGCACTTGTTAGTGCGCCGAGGTAAGTTAAAAGGCTACCTGGGACGAAGGGGGGAAATTGATGGGAATAATCAGGCTTTTCGAGAGATATTTTGCTTTGATAAAATACTAACGGGCTAAAATAGTGTTTTTGTGAAGCTGAAGAATTTGATGGTGAGCCCCTCCAGTGTACCAGATGATTTTTTCTTGATCTACGACGAGCAGGTTGCGCTGCATGCATGAAGGCGGCTGCCAGTGCCCAATGGTGGGGTTGACAGGGTCCAGGGCCTGGTTTTTTTACTGCACGCTCATACGTGTGCAGAGAGCTATAGCTATGGCTCTCGGGTTCGGATCGTTGAAGGTTCCGACTCCACAATAGCCATGAAGCAAAGTCGTCGGACAATGGCGATAGACTCCATGGATATCCATGGGCAGCTAGACAATATCCATGCATGCAGACTTTCTGTTCTTTCGCCAAGATGGATCACAAGGAGGTCATTCACTAACCAGATTTCTCAACCATTATGATTCATTGAAATCTAGAAAGACGGATTAGTGCCGAAATGCAATATCCACCTCTTTGAGTATGATAATAGGTTTGCGCTATTCGGGCCCGAATTTACGTTTTATGATTTCAATGAACCCTTGAAGTTACCCTTGAAGTTTAAAGGGTTCTTTGATAGGGTGCTGGTGGATCCACCGTTTTTGTCTGAGGAATGTAAGTGCATGATATTGAATGCGTTCGTCTCTGCCTTTTTTTATCTTATCATCCGTTCGGTTTGAGATGACGTATTTTATACCAATCCCTCAAGGATTATGTTTAAGAGGCTTGGGATGTTTCGTATTAATATTGCGGAGTCAAGATAAAAGGATTTGCTAACAATAGCTGTTGACTACCGTCTAGGCCAAACCAAAGGTGAGCCCAAAATGCAACGAACAAGGCCCGTCACCCTTCATCGGGCCCAAAAGTGGAGAGGAAGAGTTTTTGAACCTTCCCTGCATATATCCCGGAAAGAACATTATTCAGCAACTGACCCCTCCCGATCATAAATTTCTACGATTGATCTTGAATTTTGTTTTATCTGAACTTTTTGTCTTGTCAAAGGTTACGCGGGCTAACGTATTACCGGGGTCTGTTTTTGTGACCTTTTTTTTATATATCTTGCAGCTGCTATCACAGTTCGATGGTTAGCGAAATCCTGGGCGGGAATAGTCGGTGATAATACGGGCCGACCGGATGCTGTCGGATCACGACAACAGCAACAGCAGCGAATTATCGTCTGTACTGGGGAAAGGATGAAGGAAGTGGTCAGTAAGATGTACAGCAGGGCCGGGGTCAGGTGTACCGAGTTTGAGATCCGACATGCGCAGGGTTTGAGTAATGAGTTTAGGTGTTATGCGAACTTTGAGAGCGAGCGGTTTAAATGGGAGAAGGAGAATTAGCTAGCGGCAATGCTAACTACATAGCAGATATAAAATATGGGTTTTATGGAGCACTACTTTGGGGTGTTAGATAGAGAATGTGAATATCAATTAATAGCTATATCGTTCATTATGTTTAAATGTTTGGGCCATCTTGGTTATGTAAAGCTCTAAATTTGCGGGATATCCTTTTTATATCAGATCTAGATATCTTAAATTTCTTTAGCAAGTCTAAGAGAAGGTACACCTATACCCGTACGGTATACAAATACCTACACATGAAAAGTTTTTATTCGTGATACCTGTGCCACTTTTTTCTTTCATTCTTTCAAAATTATAAACCTTGCTTTTTGAAGTTTCCATAGCTCTAAAGTCTGCTAACGGAAAGCCAGGAATCGATATAAATCTTAGTGCCAAGTTCCCCATGTGGGACGAAAGATAACCTAAAGGGATCCGAATCTGCAGGTCTACCTTAGTCAACTGTGACAATCGAGGCTAAATCTACGGAAACGACTATAACATCCGCGCATTCCGAATATGACGAGATAATGCGAGATATCGCATTGCAAGTCTAACAGCTGCATCGTATGACCCCGAAATGTTCGAATGTCCCACTAACCCCCCCATTACCAAGCTCCGACAAGACCGAAATATGCCGGATCGACGAGTTTTCGACACAACGAGCCGATGTGAAAGAGGAGAAATGGAAAAATGAAATAAAAACATCAGATGACAGTCAGCTCATGAGGGGCATGAAGTTTCCCTTTTTTTTTCTTTTTTCTGATGGCTTTTATTTGCTAACATGTTTGAAGAGGATGGTAAGTCAAAACGAAGGACACGGTAGCTGTAGCTATAGACCATACACAGCTTTGAAAAATTGGAAAAAATGAAACTGGCGAATCACGATGCAGATGTTCGACCTGTGGTTTATTCATATGCAAAATATTGTCTTCGAGTTATTCTGACCAATGCTTTCACAAGCTCGGTATTCCTCGCAAGAATAGTCATAGCTTGTCTAGCTGGAATGCCCCCGCCTTTGCTTTCGCGCTGCTATCCCAACTGGTGGCAGAGTAAGAAACAGATCAAAGAGAGGGAAAAGTTGGTAAGCAGTCCGCCATAGCATCATTCGATGCATGGAACAAGGATGAAGCTTAGGCGGACCCACCAGTTTGCATGGCTCGTCAACCGAGAAAAAGGTTCGTTTTCGAAAAGCAAAAAAGGCATCATAGGCCTTTTTTTTTGGATATTGAGCTCCCGCGAGATAAAAAAAAAAAGACAGAAAGCCGTGGCCAACGGTGGTGCTGCGTGAGTCCATTGGCATCTGCGTACGTGCCACTTGTGGTTCACAGTTGCTGGCGCAGTTGTGTATTAATGCGTATATGCGAGGCACTCCTGTCACGCGCAATTGCAACTTTTCGTGTGAAGTTAGATGTTCACAAGGCAGTGTCGAATAACTCCAACAGTGGGATCGAATCTTCGAAATGCGATCGATTGAATTCATGAACCGAAAACGAAGGCCACTAAGAAACCTAAGGGAAGCTAGACGAATACTTGACGTCTTCGATGGAACACCCGTTATTTCCGAAACCCGAGAGCGAGTATAGTAAAAGACAGGGAGGAAAAGAAAAAACTGCTGATTACAATATCAATCAGTCAATTGTCCCCGCCGGTCCCGCTGCCGAGCTCTAAATGTTCAAGGGAGGTAAACGATTCATGAATCATCCATCCATTGGATCCGCTGGCTAGGTTCAATGCATGAAGTCGACCGAATTCGAGGTAGAAGAGCGCCCTTGGATTTTTAAGATTCCCGGCGAGTACCGGGGCTCGTTAGGGCTTCTGATCACGTCTCCCATCTTGGGAATTATCGTCGATAACCCTGCATGTGCGCATTGGGGAAACATAACTCCGCATCGGATATGCTGCCGCTGACAGGTCTTGGGACTTCACCCTTTGAGAGATGGCGATCCAAGGAATGCTGGGTGGTTTAGGTAAGTAGTAGGTAGTTTGATTGCGAAAAGCCATAGCTGGGTAGCTAAGAGGCTTCGGCTGGTTTCGCCCAGACGGTTGTTGTAATATTAAGAAGGCCATGACCATGACATGATGTCGCCTTGTCCTGCCCTATTTTCCACGAACGCTATAAAACCCGAGGAGGTCCGCCGAAATGGTGAACTACATAAACTCGAGGTAGTTAGTCTGTATCTTCTATCTTTTATTTTTATTCGCTTCGAGTCTTTTCTCTATCAAAAGTTGGTACAGTTGTTTTAGCGTCAGGAAACAGTTTTGAGGTTGTCTGAAGTTATTCTTGAAGGCTTGACTCTCCCTTGAAACCGGCCTATACGCTTCTGCCACCCCCTCCAACTGCAACTGCTTTGCAACTGCTTTGCTTTGCTCCCACCAAACACGGGCCTCTTCAAAAGATTCCTTTTCAGCTAGCGGCTTGGGAAGCTACTTATACCGTCGTCATTGAGACATTTCGATCAAACCGACCAACCGACGACCGACTAGATCCTATAATGGTGGGATGTTTAAGCGCCTGTGGAATATAAAGACTGTTGCAACTTCTTGGAATTCGCCCGGACGGTACAGTTGATTAACAACAGCGGCGAACAAGTCTCTTTTATTTCTTATTTTTATTTCTTATTTTCTATTTTATTTTCTATTTTATTTTCTATTTTATTCTATTCTATTGTATTATTCTCATCTTCCTCGAAAGTTTTACTAAATCACGGGACAGTTTAAATTGCTTGGAAACGGAAAGGAAATTTAAAGAGGGCCGGGCCAGGGTCATTGATTAATTAATCTCGCTGTCTCTCACAAAACAGAAAAGTCATTCACTTCTATATTCGACATCTCTTTGATTCCAATATTCACTTGGAATCATAAGAACAATGCAGACACTCTCGAGGCGGTGGCTGTTAGCATGGGCGCTATTTGCTGTATGTGATGCCTCGGTCGCTGGACATACCCACGAACCAGACAAAGGCGACATGCATGGCCACGATCACAATGCTTCCCTCAATGTCCCGGCGCATTCGGACGATGCCGACACTTATTGGAGGTTAACGACAGCAAGATGGTTGATATACGGTCATATCATTCTTATGGTTATCGACTGGGTTCTTGTTCTGCCAGTTTGTAAGTATAACCGACGGAATCCTCTCAATTCCATGCATACAATACATGCACTGCAATGCGGCCGGCATGGTGCAGTGATTAATATTGATTACCAGGTGGCTAACATGTGGCTGTCCGGATTAGCAATAATGTTCGCGGTTGCCAAATCAAACCTTCACATCCCAGCCCAGTTTATCTTCCTTGCAATCAACGGCCTCGCGATCTTTCTCTCCATTTTGTACAATGCTCAAACTCCAGACCTTTATCCAGCGAATGCTCACCATCGGATGGGATGGGTCGCCGTTGCGATTCTTACTGTCCAGACCGTCGTCGGTGTGATTTTCTCTGTCGCGAAGAGTAGTGACGCTCCGAAGAATGAGGAGGCATCGTCGTTAATGGCTGCTGCGACAGCACGGTATCAACGCATGGAAAATCGCCAAGGGTCGTGTAATAGCGATAGTGCGCATGGTGGATCGGATCACAGTCCTTCGTCACGTTCTCCGTCTTTGGAACAGGAGTCTCTGTACAACGTCCATGAAGAGCAAGAACTCAAAGTTGTTGACGAGGAGACCAGATTTGAGAAGCTGGCGAAGAAGTATGTTCCTCGCTATACGGTCGCGCAAAGTTGGATCACCGTCGCCACTACTGGATATCAAATCTCGCAGCGTTTGTTGCTTATTTGGACGTTCATGCTGATTGCTACTGGTGCTTCTACCTATACTGGTGTTTTCGTAAGTTTACCTGTGCACAGACTGGTTTTTAATCATCCTTGGAGGTATCCTAGTTTCTAACTCGTGGTTCTATGATTTATAGAAAGGTGGTAACATCTTTACTGGCCTCGCTCACGTTATCAAAGGAGGTATTTTCTTCTACTATGGTATCTTCACCCTTGGGCGATACCTGGGCTGCTTTGCAGACCTTGGTTGGGCATGGAACGTCAAGCCGGACGCATCGATGGTCGGGAAGTTCCGTGCAAACATCAAATCCGCTGAAATGGTCGAGTCCGCCCTCATCTTTACTTACGGTTTCACAAATGTTTGGCTGGAGCATCTTGCTGGATGGGGTCAGGCCTGGCACATGGGTGACCTTGAGCATGTCTCGATTGCCTTTTGGTTCCTGGGAGGTGGTTTACTCGGTATCTTGACGGAATCTGAATGGATCCGAGGCCTTTTGAACAATGTCTACTCCGAGGATGCCCAAATTGCCATCAACCAGTACGAAATGACGGTTTCACAGACCGTATTCCCAGAGGAGAAACCGAAGTACCGACAAAGCATGAACGTGTTCCCCTCGCTCGTCATTTTCATGCTCGGGATCCTCATGGGTAGCCACCACCAGGAGAAGATGCTTGGCACAATGTTACACAAACAGGTAAGCGAGTTCTTGCATACGATGCCATTTCGGCTTACGACGGGACACAATTGACTGATCTACGGGTTTTAGTGGGGTTTGCTTTTGTCGGGTGCTGCAGTGTTCCGTTTGGGATCCTTCTTGCTTATCTTCCTGAAGCCACCGACGTCGTACCTCCCTTCTCGACCATTCACGGAGCCATTAGCTGCCTTTGCTTTGATGGCTGGGGGGTTAGTTTTCTGTCTAAGTGTAAGTGAACTAGTGTCTTATATATATGATGATCGAATCAAGACTAATTTTGCCATAGAACTCCGAAACGATTAATGCTTTCGATGCCATGAACGTTGATGGCATGTTTGCTTTCACCCTTTCCTTGGGCGTAACAGCCCTGTTAATGAGCTACCAGACAGTGGTGATTGCTCTGAAGGGTTGGGCGGTGAAGCGAGAAGCATCTCGCGCACACAAGAGCCTGTTTAGAATTGTTTGAAGGAAACATTCTGCTTTGTCCTGTTCAATGTTGCCTATAGCCTGTACTGGGCCGTTTTGATACCCTGCTTTCGTTTTTCGTTTTAGTTTTACGATCTTTCTAGCTGTGTAGGTATACTCCAGCAACTGATTCGTTCTTGTATTTTCTTCCCTCCCCTCGGCGTTTTTCATTTGGCAGAATTATTTTCGCTTTGCACACTTTTATTTTCGCCTCCTATCCTTATTATTCTCAGCCTCAACGGTGCCGGTGCATATGGCGTACATATTGGGCTTCCCGCCGACGCCGCGAACCATATATTTCCTGCTCGCGGGTTCTTTGACGCACGAGCCTTTCCCTGTAAATACTTCTATATCATATCATATTTTATTTTATTTTAGTTTCAGAGAATTAGGACAGCAAGCTAGCAGAATTGAAGGCGAATATACTTTGCCTTGCGGATTTGTAGCTCCTGCAGGTTCCGAGTGCGACTCAGCTTATCAAGGGTCTACAGAAATGCACGTTGGAAATCGTCCTTGATAAAACTGATTCGATATTGTTTGAGGTATCATGATTGTGAGCATATGTAGTAGAAGACGGGATTTTAAATTGCATGCAGGGTCTTATAGATAGTTAATAGCTATAGTTCATGAAGTAACTTGAAATCCCGTGAAATTAAACCATGATCACTGGCGGGGTACCAGGTCCGCATATGGTTACAGTCAGGATGATATCTCCATCCTACGGTAATATATGACAGGTGGAAATCTCTTTCAAACGTATTATCAAATCGTTGAATAACAGGGTTTTAAAAGAGAATACTATGCGGGTCGATACACATGCAATCCGGAACTACCCAGACGAACCAATTCACAACAGAAAGGCTAGAGCAAAGAAACCCACAGCAGAGTTACTAGCTCTTATGCACCGCCGGTTTGGAGGTGGGGATAAGTGGGTATCGACAGGCATCTTTTCCAATCAAACTCAGCTCCGTTGGCAGCTCACATGGCCGCCACACAGGGGGAGAAAGGATCATGTACCGGTACCACCTGCGGTGCTAACCATCAAGTATCCATGCAGCTAACAAGGACCCAGCGCAGCGAAGAGGGATTATCGACGCCGCTACTATTAACTAGCTTTTTTTTCTTGGGACCCAAACTACTGGAAATGAAGGTTCGGTAGGGGCTGGCGTTTTTTCTTTCTTTCTTTAAACGAGGTGGGTTTCTTTTTTCGTTCTTCTTTTCTTCTTGTGAAGTTACCGGAGAACGAGAACCCTGGAGAATTGAAGTTATTGATCTGGGATTTTCTTCTTGACTTTTTGCGGTTCTTTGGGACCAAGCTGGTTAATGCGGTTTTTTTTTCTTTACGACCATGCTTTAGGCTATGATTATGGATCCCCCGTTTACATACTACGTACCAGAAAGGTTTCCGCTCGGTTGGAATAGTTTACGAGATATCATATCATGTGCTCTTGCAGAAAGAAAGAAAGAAAAGAAAAGTTTAGAGCGGCAATGTTGCAATAATGGTTGGCATTGTTGAGCACGAGCAGTGGATACATATGCCCTCGCTCTTAATATTAATTGTGTGCACTGTCTTCTTCGGAAACAGCTCTAGAATCGGTCACTGCAAGTGCTCGTTAAACCCCCCCACGTTTTTCTTTCTTTCGCTACGGCAGCTGGCAGCTCGTGTCGAGAGCGATATTAAGGTCGGCCGGTCTCGATTGAAGGACTGGACGGGTCGACGGGTCCAAAACGGTTCAAAACGTTGAAGTTTCAGATAAGTATTATAGACGATGTTTTAACTTTTCTTTAACAAACTTGATAAATGATTATATTATAGAGGAAACAATTAAAGGTCATGTGCAAGTAATATAGCGTTCGACTACATTTGGGCTTCAAACGATTGCAAGTGCGAATATTTATCGGTATTTCTCTTTCACGAGAATCAACAATGTTTTTTTTGGGAAGGGTGTTCATTCTCGGAAGGGGGAAAGAAAATATCTGTTAGCCCACCTGAAATCCCATTTGTCCTCGTAATGTAATCCACATTCGGAGGGCGGTGTGACGAATCTGTCGATGGGATATCGACGCAGCCCCACCTTAAAGCCGGACAGATGCAGCAAGGGGGGAAGGATGGATTGAAAGCCAGGGCCTAGATTTTTCCCTCTCCTCCTCTCGCCGACTCGTTGGATTTTTACCAATTGAAATTAAATCGGGTCGAGGAAATCGGAGTAATATGTTGTGCTGCAGGTAGAGATACCAAATACCCATGCACATGTATTCGAAGGTTTTCCTCAGGGGATGTCCTTGAACAGAAGATGCTTAAGTTTTTTCATGGTTGTAACTCTTTTTTAAAAAAAGGAGTATAGACGTCGTATCATCATCAAACCAAAGTGGAATAAAAAAGTTAATGACGGATGGAGACAGCAGTAGCACTGCGCGCGCACTGAACTCTAGATGCTGTCATGTCAGCAATGGGAAAGAAACCCCCCGAAAGAGACCCGAGATTTGATAACCAAAAAAAAACGAGGCGCTAAGCTTCACCATTGGAAGGTCCTTATTTTCGGAGAGGGTTCTTGCTTTTTCAGTAGATTCATCGACGATGTCCGGGGCGAACGGGACGAATTTATCCAAATGCAAGGTCATTTCACATAGCCGACGTGAATAATGTACATATACATATATTACATACCGTCTACAATTGCAATCACTATATGCAGGCGGTTCGATTCAGCCGTTTGGGCCCGCAGTCTGTTTACTGGATAATGGTACCAACAAAAACCCACACATCTGTTGCAGAAATGGGAGTGGTCGCTGTGAAAATTGCTCGCCTTTGGGGTCTTCGGCTTCGATGGTCGTGGTTCCCAGCACCCTAAAATCTCATTTAAGGTAAGGCTTGCGGATAACCACGACCCTGGACCCTGCAAGGGAGACAGTTGGGATTTGGCTGGCATGCTGGCATGGTGTGTGTGCAGACAAAGTGGTGAGGCGTCTGCGAAATCGACTGGGTATTGGATGCTTCTTGCTTGCTCTGGGAGTCGAAGGAAGATCGAGTGTCCCATGCAGGACATGCGGGCGTTATATGGCAATCATCGGACGGCAGGGAAGAAAGAGATTTTGGAATTGACGGGATAGATGTCGGCTGATTCCAGCGATATATTGAGTGTGGAGACATGCGCAGAATATCGAGGTCAGTTAGCGAGAGCTGACGAGGGGAAACAAAGCCAAGTTTCTGGTGCCCCATTTTTCCGTTGAACAAATCATACGATAATCTCAAATCTCTCCAAGTGTCAATGCGGCGATTAGCATGCGCATGGGCAAGATCGAAAAAAAGTAAAAGGAAGGAAGGTGTGTCTTCTTGTTTGAATGTGTCGATATTTATTCGAAGCACAGTGCATTAGCACGAAGGCTGATATCTCCGGAATACGGAGAGCTGGAGGTACAGATACATACGACAGTGCCTGTACATGTATCCAAGGTATCTGTGCACCTGGTATGGGAGCAATCGCGGTCAGGTCTTCCCCACAGGCGTCTTAAAAGCAAAACGTCCTATACATGTATGTAAGTGCATAGATTGCGTGGAGGGGCTCGAGGGGGGCGACGGGTCCGATAATATCATTGTATGATATACATAAGCATGTGGGTTATATCATT
Organism: Arthrobotrys conoides; assembly: GCA_036971725.1. NCBI lineage: Eukaryota > Fungi > Ascomycota > Orbiliomycetes > Orbiliales > Orbiliaceae > Arthrobotrys > Arthrobotrys conoides. The sequence continues at coordinate 1,703,618 of JAVHJM010000003.1, read as the reverse complement.
GTCGTCTGGATCCAACCGCCAATAACCCCTCGGCTTCCCACCCCCAAGCGAAGGGAGCCAGACTTCAAAAGGCGAATTTTGAAATGAGCAGTGCGGAATACAGAACAGCGATCCTGGTATATTCGATGGTCTGTGGTTGAAGGCGGTCTGGCGTCCCGCTACACCACTCAACCTGCTGCTCCCGCTAAGCTCTGGGCCCGAACCATGCGCTCAAACCAAACCAGATGAATATGGTGCTATATCAGCGGAGATGCCGTGAAAAAGGATCCTAGGAATTGGACCCAATTCGATCTTGCTTTTGTCCTGGCCCTTGCTCATCGGATACCGAGCTTCTTACAGTTTAAAATTTCCTTCTCGTGGGCCATTGCAATTGCAATTGCTTCCATAAGAGCAGTAGACTTTCCCAAGTCCCGATGCATTTAAGCTTTGCTTCCCTCGACCGACTCGTCTCCTCGACTAACTTTCTTTTCTTCTCGTTCCTTTCCCCCACATGCACATGTAAAGCCGCACTCGAAAGCTAAAGTGCAGAACAGTTCATTCGATTGCGTGTCTGGTTTATAAGCAGCCGCTACCCGTCGTCGATTAATTAGCTAGTTGCGTTAATCGTCACCTTCGAATCATTTTGGCTGCGGCTGCCGCTACTACGTAAAATACCTTTCGGCTTCTCACGATATATAACTATACTTACCCTGGCGAGTCGCATCTGATCTGCTTGGTTTAGCTGCCTGTCGACCGTTGACAAGTTATATTCTGACCCTGCAGCGCATACTTACATCCCAACGCCGCTATTTTTCAGACGAATTAAAGCTCTGCCCGCTTTATGCGACAGAGAATCAGCAGATTTTTGGGAACCTTGATAGCAAGCCACTTAAAGCCCCCAATCTCGGAAGGTCAAATTATCCCGAGCACTTTCGCACCAAGCTTTTGTGCCGCAGAACGCATTAGCGACGACTGGTAGCTCAAGGCCCACATCGCGAAGTTGAGAAGAATAACAGGCATCCTCTTTCCCATCCAGAAATCGTGGGATTTCCCCCCAACATTTTTTTGCCCAATATACTCTTTCGAAAGTAATATTTTTAATCCGAAAAAACCCTATTTTCGTCCCCGACGTCGAAGTTTTCGTTCTCCTCTGCAATCTCGGTTCTCCCTCGATCGGTTTCCAAGCACAGACGCCAGCCTGGTTCCTGCATCTGCAACTGTCGATTTTGGCAACCCCTGTCTGCCTGGAGGCTATAGCGCAAAGTCCCACGTTCACCTGCTGGGCATCGCGACCTGCTATTAATGGAAAGCACTCATTAATTTTCAAACAAGTTCCGGAACGAAAGTTACGTAGCGTAAACGCATAATCGCCTCGACTTTCTCAGGAAATTCAATTCATTTTGACGATCTTTGCGACCTGGACACCTTTTAAATACTGTTAGCATTGGCTATATCGCATTGAGACTTGACCAAAGTCCAGTTCGAAAGCAGAAGGCAATTTGATATTGCATACCAAACAAAAAATGTCAACCACCGACCAGAGATACACGTTCGATGAGAACGAATATCACTATAACGTTTACAGCGGCAGCAGCGATGATGGAAGTGGCGGGCAACTATACTACTACCCCCATGATATGCCTCTAGATCATTCTGCAGGCAGTTCAACAACCGAATCGATTCCCTTTGGAGTAGTAGCTGCGTACCATCCTCCCCCTCCCGACTTTGGATTCCCGCCCACACCGTCAGCAACGACACTCTACACCGACAGTAATGTGGTTGCACGAGGGATGAGGTCTCCAAAACGTTCACCCGAGATCCCTAGGCGGGTTAGCCAAGTTGAAGACCAACTTTGTAAGTTCCCGATCCTTTTTAGTTGCGTTGGGAGTCGAATCGAAGGCCCTATATTTGTTTGTCGCTATTCACATTTGCCTGTTTTGTAATGTTTCTCATGTGGGGCCCCTCTGATTCGCCGGGTTTCGTATTATTCCCCTGATCCGTCACAGCCCTTCGGTTTTGGAAATGCCATCCGAAATTCAGCGGACACTTCGGTGCCGTCGTAGATGTGCATGTAGCAGATGTGCCGTTTTATGCCAGATTCTCTGCCATTCCTTCATGCCGCTGTGGAGTCGTCTTAGGCTTGGTTCCATCAATTGGAAGCCTGGTTATTCTTGTCGGGCTGGTGGCCTATCTCTTCCCCCAATTCTCAGGATTGGAATCACCTGAAGCTTCCCTTCCACACATCGCGCGTCATGTCAGCGTGGGATTAAGATAGAGGTCTCGCGATGCCTTTTTCTCAACCTAGAGTTAGCACCTGTTCACCTGCGTTTTCGATATCGTGGAGATGATACGAGGCTGTAAAGTCGAGGTTGAGGCATACCGCCCTTCTCCAATCCTCATGGCTAAGCCATGCATGTCCCGATACCAGGTGCACCTGTACCAGCTTCGATGTGGGTTCCTTTTTCTTTCTTATTCCGATACGGGACTTTTATGACCTTTATAAAAGTGGTATCTTTCGTACTAACGTCGTTTTCCCTGAACTGCCTGAGGGATCCTGTCGTCATTATTCGTTAATTGTTCTTTGATTTGCCTGGTTGTTCCCTGCTTTTTCATGGTTGGATTTAGATTTGAAAGATGGTTCTTGGAAGCATATCAGCTTTGGATGTTGCATCTTTGTATGGCTTCCCTGACGACAACGCGCTGACGTTCCCAAACAATGTAGTCAATGTGGAGCAGATATTACAGGAGCTCGTCAAGCGGAACGAAGCGATCAATGGGCCGCGCAAAAGTAGGAAGAGAAAGGCTTCGGTACGTTGTCCCGCAGGTCATGCTCATGTTCATAATAAATCCAATCCAATCTAACTTGTTATCATTATCGTTGTTTAGGGAGATGACGACTCTGAGGAGTTATTAAGCGATGAGCGAAAAGAGCAATTCAAGGCCTACCTGCTGTCGCAGATGCAGGATCAGGCCAACAGCTCCGAGTCCGGTTCTAGCGAAGATGCAGATTCCCCGGAGGCAGATATGGGCACTGCTGTTGTGTTAGCAGACAGTCATTTCCAAGTCGCAGACCCTCCAGTTCTAAAATCTCCAGTTGATTTCAAGGCCGGCCTGCCTTTCCAGACGTATGACGGTTCATCGGAATTCACAACATGTCTACCACATTTCCCTCCAGACATCTTGGAGGAGATCCAGATGCCTCTGAGGGGGTTCAGTCCGACTACCCGAACCATTGCCCCTGTGAGGCCGTCGAGCTTGAAGCAACCTGGCGACAATTATCTCCTTCAAGCCTACCTTGCCGTTACAGCTCCTCGATTACAATACACTTCGCCGTCATACATAAACTTATGGTCGAAATATATCCCTGCTATGGCGCAGGAATCTCCGGCGCTCATGGAGGCCATGCTTGCATTTGCAGCCTTACAGGTCGGATTACGGGATAACGACCAAAGATATCTTATGGTTGAAGCCCCGACACATTACCACCGAGCCCTTATGGCACATGGCAGGGCACTTGCGCAGCACGAATCCATGACTTCTTATGCACCTTTAGCAACAGCTATATTGATGGGAATGTTTGAGCTATGGTCTGGTGAAAATATGAAGATGGGTGTCCACATGTTGGGAGCTAGGGATATGATTGTTGCGCGAGGAAAGGAAGCTCATATGACGCCCGTAGGACGAGCTTTATACGCAGTCTTTAGACGTCTTGATATTGGTACTTCGTCTGTTACTGGAAACCCCTGCTTCTTGACGCCGGTATGCTATATATTTTCCCCTGTCGCTGCATCTACTTGAACTTTACTAATCCTAATGATAGGACTGGTGGATTATTGATCCTATGGCTAGACTGCCAATCGACCACGAAGCTCCGACACTTCTTATTGCAGACGCTGCCCTTTCCAAGAGTACAATAATCAACTCGAGATTAACATACGTTAAAAACTGGGCCATTCGAAAGCGGAGAGACTTATGGATTCAATCTAAGGGGAACGACACAGAAGCTTCTTTCCTTGAGAAGAAGATCAAACTACAAGAAAGTATTTGTCGAAAAATTGGTCGTTTGGAAAAGATGATGGATGATTGGGAAGCCGATCTCCCAGAGCGGTTTGGACCTTCGGAGGATAACGTGTGGACCGGCCCTGATGGTGAGGATGAGGACATCAACCGAACAGATATCCACGTTATCATCCCCAGAAAGTACCCTCACTTTTCGATCGCCTTGGCCGATGCCTGGCATTATTGCTTGCGATTACAGACGTATCGTGTCAAGTACCCAGACGTCCCTATCGCCGACCCGAAGATTGGAGGGTATGTCCATGGTGTACTTCGTATCTTTGCATCATTGGGGTTTGAATCGACGGCTTTCATGATGCCGATTTTGTTCTTTGCTGGTATGGAACTTCGTCAGAAGCCTCACCAGGACTGGCTGGCAGCGGAAATGCAGAAGCATATCGAGAATGTAAGACATATACGAGACTAGGAAATCCCCTAAAATTGTACTTTGCTAACTCGAGGGACGCCTATAGACCGGATTCCCTGGCTTCGTATTCGTTCTGGCAGGTTGCCGATTCGCTTGGATGAAGCTCCAAGGTCAGACAGCTGGCCGATTCACTAAAATCAAGGAAGGAGCTGCTGCAAGGTAAATCGGAACCCTCTCACTTATTACAGCCTATCGACATACACTAACATTCCCTACAGAATTGACGGTGTTTCCGAGAATCTATGGAATGCCGAAGGTGTTCTCGGCACGATGGAGGCCCTTTCCCTATACGATTCACCAGATATGGTTCGCCAGCGCAAGAATTTCCAAGGAGATCTTGAAACTTCGACTGTCATTGGAGATGATCTCGAAGAGGAGGAGCCGCATGGCAAGGAACCGTCGATGACGCCTCAACCGATGGCTGAAGGCGCCCATACCCCCTCGTCTAGGTATACTAGTGATGCCAGCGAGCACCCTAATAAACGGGTGAGATACGATAGCTTTGCCGCGGAAAGGAACCAGAGGTACTTAAGAGAGTCGCCTGGATTGGAGGAGACATTAACAGAGGAGCTTGATTAGAGTTACTCTGGCTGGAAATCACCGTTGGTATCATTGAGGATGTCTGAATTGGATTTCAAGTTCGATGTTTGTTTACTGGGACAAAAAAGGGAGGTCCGGCGGGTACAGCATTTGTCTTACGTTACTGTATTATTGTTTAGTTCAAAGGCCCGAAATGATCGTTGTTAAAATATTAAATTTAGCGGAGGGGTTGATGGAGTAATATGAAAGCGCCTGGAAGAGCTGGAATTATTGGAAATATGCTTTCTATATCCTGACCGCATGCACAGGGGGCTGAAAAATCCCGACTATCGGGTGGCGTTATGTTTGTGGGTATTCTATCTTCTATAGCTTGACATATTATTACTTATTATTATCATTACTTATCTGTCGCGGAACGACCTCAGCTCAATTAAAAGAACTAAGAAGTGATCCTATATCTCGTCTTTTACTAGCTTTGGCTTTGTAGGCCTTGTCCAAGCTTTGGCGTTTAGGAGGAGCGGTTATCTTATCTTCGCCTGGTGTATTAAGTTCCGATAAGGGTCGTTTCTTCTCCCCCTTAGGTTCAGAAGCATCCCCTATTCGACGAGGACAAGGCTCCTCCCGATAAAAGTATACCCACCCATTGACTTTTTCAGTGTCGAGGTTCGGTGACACATCCAGCATTATCCTTCTTCTACCCTCTGCCATCCTCTCTTTCAGGATAACCCAATCGGCGACTTTATGCATCCTCTTGAAAGCATCCGAGCCAGCCCAGGGCACTTTCGACAGAGCAACTTTTGCTAGATCGGCGTTTTGCCGTAGTACAGTCAAGCATTCTGGACATGCAGAGTCACCACAGAATGCCGTCCAACCAGACTTTTTCCCGATTCCAAAATCTTTCTTTTTAAGATATCCACATCGGTAGATCGGCACCCTTATGTATCGATCAACTATCCTCAGTTCAATTACCTTCAATCCTGACAAACCATCCAAATTAGCCAGTATTTTTGCGTCGCCAGAAACAGCCGTATCCAAGATATTCATTAGTCGTAGGACTCGTAGATTGCTAAAGTTAGCTTGATTCGTCACCCAATTCTTGAAGACCCTGCCGAGAGCATTGTAACTATTATTCACGGGCGGGAATTCTAAGGTAAGACAGACTAGATTTCGTAGGCCGTTAAGTTCTGCTAGCTCCCAGAAATCAAATCCGCCTTTTATCGTGAGGTTGACAAGCCAGGCTGCCGAAGGTGATGCCAAATTTGGGATGTAATGCGGTATCCAAGGTGTACTCTCTGACATCGGTATCCTCAAATGTCGTGATGTTGGAATTTTAGTGCTGGGATTACAAAGTTCTCGATTCCCTGGGTGAAAATCGGGTTCATGGCCATAGACTTCGCAGAAATTCCGGAATATTGTATATGAGTCTGCAGTAGCGTGAACTATGTCTTCCCATATAATCTTCCCGTAGTGCCACGGTAGGTCGATAAGGACGTCTGGCGTCAGAGATTCGACATGTTGCAGAAGGGACATCCGACAAAGGTTAAAGAGCGTATTTTCTTGTTTTTCGGGATTTGTACGACGGTACTTCAGGAACAAAGCCTTCCTCTCAGAGAAATTTGGTTTGTCGAATAAAGATAGGGCAGCAGAAGGGGTCGTGAAGGTTTCTTCTGTAAAGAGGTTGCCAGATTGGTCGTCATATTTCAGGACAGGACCGGATTTGTTGGTGGTAGCGGAGTACAAGGCAGTTCCGGGAAGAGGTTTTGGACGAAACCGGCCGCTAAAAATGTTCAGGCTCATCGTAAGAAGCAGGTTCTTTGATGGAATATGTTTCGGATTGTTGGGTAGAAGAGGTCTGAAGCTGGAAGAGTAGTGCCCAGTCAGGGTACGTCGTAAGTACGCGTCACGGGGATTGTAGTCGCTGGCATGGAGTATGGAATTGTAATTGATAGTACTGGCCACAGCTAGGTCAATTCCATAGCCGAGACGAGTTCAGGTCATCTAGAGAGGGCCCTAGTGGTAAGGATCCTGAAGTGCTTGGTTGGTGGCGGTGATGGTGGTGATGTTGGTGAAGGATGAAGATGATGAGGTGGGGAGCAGAGGCGATAGCGGTAACAGGTGACGCAGTCGGCTGTCTCGACGGAACGGAACTAACATGACGGAACCCTTGAGAACCATCCAAACCATTATAAATATAAACCCGTCCATTTAATCTCGAATCTATAACCAACATCTGGTCATCATCGACATATACATTCATCTATCTCGGATTCAGCAGCGTTCATATCAGAGTTTATCAGTTTCGGTCGCGGTTTCGTTGGTGGCCCCGGTCTTCGAATCGAATCGTTCAATCCAATTAGCAACTTCAGGTTAACTTTTGGTCGCGCCTGAAAGCAAGGGTCTGGATCATCCTGTCCAAAAGCGCACGATTAGCACCGTTTGAGCTGTCTGCCCCACGTTGCAGCAACTACAATCCCACCATGCGAGTCAGGATCAGAGCCCCGAATGGTGTCCATACCATTACTCTTGAAGATGTCGCCAACGTTGGTAATCTGATAGATGCGATTCGGGAGAAAACTTCGATAAAGGGTGGCATCGCGGGTACGTCCCTTGATGTATTCATTACTAGTAGACTTATATTACTTTTGTTAATTATAAGGACCATGTGGCCTCGACTAATATCTGTGTATATTTATAGTCAAGCATGGCTTCCCTCCAAAGCCTCTGGATCTCAATTCTTATAACAGGGGAATGCTTCTCATCGACCTCCCGGTTACCGTGAATGGTGAACAGTTGATAGTATCAGAAACAGAGTCACCTTTGAGCACGGAACCCAGTGTGGTTAAGACCTCAATTGGGCCAAGCAGTGGCCCTCTCAGCAACAGTCAAGGGACTTTGCTCAATCAACATGAACGAGATCTGTCCTTCCCGAGTGATCCTCCAAATCCATTCAAGGGCTGGTTCGGTCCTGGTGGCTCATCGTCCGATGCTAAGGCCTCCAAATCATTCAAAGGCCAGGAACCAATTGTGCAAGTGGAGGGCATGCCTGGTTGGAGCTGTACTCTGCGTGTGATGGAAGATGATAACTCCTGCATGTTCCGTGCTGTCAATTATGTTTGCGCTAGGGGGTTGGATATGATGTCGGAGCTCAGAGGGGTTGTGGCTTCGATAATTCAAGCAGATGCGGATTTGCCAGAGACCGAGCAAAGGTTTACTCATGTCGTACTCGGTAAGATTTGTTAGGAAAGACTTCCGCTTTGCTTCTCATATACTGATTAGCCTGTTATATATTCTAGGAACCTCAAGGGATAAGTACTGCGAGAAGATAGCTAGCCCTGATATCTGGGGAGGCTATATCGATCTTACAATCCTATCGGAATACTTTGCCACTACGGTAAGTCTAAGCTCATATTTTTAGCTGTATAGCGATAGGGAAGCTGATATTTTACATAGATATACTCGATATCGGTGGATGATGGTAGCGTCGTAACCTACAACGAAGGACAGCCAACATTCGCGATCGTGATCTACTCTGGGATTCACTACGACTGTGTCGCCCTTACTCAGGTCGCTAACAACCCTGATGAGGATAGTACGTATTCCCTCATTCATAATATATCAATTAAATTGGCCAATTACATGCATCGTGTATCTGACTAAATGGGAATATAGACACCGTTTTTGAGAAAGTCAACACAACCATGATTCTCGGGGCCGCAGAGAAGCTCTGTCGCATCTTGAAAAGCCGCAACTACGCCACAAATCTAAGCAAGTTTAGTATCAAGTGTGAGGATTGCGGAACGCTATTGACGGGGACAAGGCAGGCCCAGGACCATGGTGCTACGACTGGACACTATAACTTCACAGAGTATACTCCTACGTAGTCGAGGCCGTTGACCTCCTTGTCGCTATCTTCGTACGGTTTCTTGTTATTATCCTTATTTTTACTATTTTCTTCTTTGTTCTCTTTCCTTTTTTTTCCCTTTGCGACTTGTTCAGAGCATTTCGTCTTTTATCTTCGAGTGTCGTTCAGGTCTAGGCATATGCGCTTGTGTGTTGTTTTGTAGCGTCGGTCCAACTTCCAACAATCAACGATACAACTCTGATAACAAGCTCTTTCAATTCTCAATACTACATCCCTCACAAGTGTATCTTCTAAATGGAACTTCACTTTAATTCATACAAATACCTATTCAAGCCTCAAGTACCTAGTTACTTATCTACCTAAGTAGATACCTCCTAAACTCGGTCCTTATCAGCGGGTGCGAGATGTCAGCATCAGCTCCCCAGTCCAATTCTAGACCTTCATCCCGCGGTCGCGAAACCCACCGGCCAACGACACCTCTTCGCGAAACCTCACGTTCACGCGACTCTGTAAACCGCTTCCGCGACTCTCACACTACTTTCACACCAATTGAAAGCATAACACCCTTTTTCGCGGAGCTTGAAGATGGCCTTAATATCCTTCACGACAACTTGCTACAGCTGCAGCAGATCCATGAGAATATCAACAGGTTCAACGAGAGTTTTAGTGCTATGATATACGGGATGGAGATGAACGCTTTCTGTGTCGATTTTCCAGAGGCACCGATACCGCAGTCATTCAAAAGGGAGGAGGAAGCAGCAAGAGAAGCTGGTGGGTTCGGCGAATAGATCATTTATTAGACTTTTGGCGGTTGTTGACAAAAGCTACGGAAACAGAACGATTGGTTGCTTTGCAGCCAGCTCCTAGGGCGGACCATGATGCAGAGACGACGTTTATGTATGATCTGATTTTAAAGATTCATTGGATGCTATGTTTGGATATGGCTAATCGATGCTATAGGACCAACGATACTTTCGTGGATCAGCCCGTCACGCCCGCTGCATCGAGAGACCCGAAGACGCCTAATCGTAGAGGTAGAGGGAATATTCCGGGCACTACACGTGGTGGAGGGAGAGGTAGCACAGGAAGAGGAAGTAGAGGTAGTGGCATAGCTAGGGGTGGTTCACGAGGGTCACGATATGGCACGAAGTAAACATGGGGATAGGTATGGGACTGAACCTATAACCGCCTGGTGTGGGATATAGGTGTTAGTATATGCCTTTCCAGAGTCTTTGTGCAACGGCGACAAACGAACTTCTTTACACCAACATTCTGTCTCTTACTTTGACCTTTTGCTATTCAGCGTTTACATATTTGAATTGTCATATACCCCCAATGAAGTACTTTGAAGACCTATACAGCGTCCGGAATTGGCAGCCAGATAGCTCGAGGGAAGGAGAAGCGTCTGATATTGCAAATGTACCACTTCAAGAGCGTCAACTTTTAGAGGAGCGGGATCAGTTTAAGCTACTGGTGTGCCATGATTTTAAGGTATGTTAGTGGATATCCCATATAAGCTTGAGGGAAGGCACTAAAGTCGGCCTTAAGGGCGGATACCAACCCTACGAAGACAGCCAGGGCATTTTCTCCGAAGAACCTGTGTATACACTCGAGTACCTTCACCTTGTCTCCACTTTTGTCTACTTCTCCCACCACCGAGTAACCATGTAAGCTCCACTCGAAATATACAACAAGACAACACGGGTTTCTAATTGTAGTCAATTGCAGACCACCTGCATCATGGATAAACGTCATGCACAAGAATGGCGTTCGGATCTTAGGAACGTTTATTGTGGAGCCTGGGAATACAACTGGATTTAGTGATTTACTGGAGCGGGACGTCAATGGAACCTTTATATTTGTGGACAAACTGGCTGGTATAGCGGAATATTACGGTTTTGATGGGTGGCTTTTGAACTTTGAGGAGCATTTCCCGGATACGACATTTAACTTGGAGACTACACTCAAATTTGTCGAGGAATTGAGGAAAGAGTCCGATAGACGGGTAAAGGGGAGTGAGATCGTTTGGTTAGTTTTCGCCCCGGGGTTCTCTAATAAAGATTGTCACTAATCTAATTGTCTGGAAGGTACGATTCTCTGACAATCTACAATCGAGTTGTATACGTCAATGGGCTATCACCGTTGAATGCTCCTTTTTTTGACGTCTCTTCAGCTTTGTTCACCAACTACCGGTGGAATCCCCTGGCGCAACTCCTAACTACCGCGGCATTATCCAAAGTCATGCATAGAAACCACGATGTGTACATGGGCATCGACGTCTTTGGTCGAGGCACATTCGGTGGCGGAGGCTGGGGTACCGGCACTGCTCTTTCCGTAATCCGGCCAGCTGGACTTTCAGCAGCGATCTTTGCCCCCGGGTGGGTGTTCGAGAATTTCGATGGTCTGGATTTCGAGGAGAGAAATCGGAAGTTTTGGATTAACGGGGGGGCAACTGATACAGAGCTGATTTGCAGGCCGGTTGCTGAATTTGCGCCGGTCTGGGAAGCTGGGACCGAAGTATTCTTTTATACGGATTTCAATAGAGGATATGGTAAGAAGTGGTTTCAGAGCGGAAGGGGGGTATCGGTGAAACCGTGGGTACACGTCGGGGCTCAGGGTGTTTTACCATCATTCTATCCCGAGGATACGGATCGCTTGGTGTGGAAACTTGATAATGAGATCGCCTATAACGGGGGACATTCGCTTCAAATCGTTCATAAGGTGGCGGCTGGAGTTGATGCGAAGCTCTCTTCGTGTAGACTGTATCAGCTTAACATGGCGTATAAGCAGGATTTGCAGTTCTCGTTTTCATACACCCTAGAGGCATCACAGAAGGGCAGGGTGGCAGTCTATTTCATCTTAAGAAGATTCAATGGGGTTACTGAACGACACGAAGTTGGACTGCCAGTACAAGAAGGTTGGGGAATTAAAACAGTAACCATGGATGTCGGGAAAACCGATGAAGAGATATTTGGGACAAAAGTGGTAGAATTGGGAATTGCTTATATACACCCAGAAACGTCTGGAGAGGCAGAGACAACGATCCTTAGGTTGGGACATATATGCTTATCTGGGTATCCTGAACAAAAGCTTCCGGGAATAAGCAAGATCTCATCGGCTATTTTGGCGAGTGGAAAGCGGCAGCTGAATTGGGAATTGAACTATTCGGGATTCTCGCCTGAAGAGGCTTCGCTGCCCGGAATTAAAAGTAAAGTCACCGGGGAATTTGCATATTTCTTGGTATATAAGGGACTCGGGGAGCTTCTAGGGATTTCCCATTGTTTAGGGTTTATTACCAGTGCGGAGACTGGTAGTGATGGTGGTATTTATCGAGTCGATGGAATTGCTTTTGACGGACGAATAGTTAAAGGGGCGTGGTTTTAACTTATTTCTCAGCATAGGTCACTGTAGACATACAAGATACCTAGATAGACACTTGCTACAAGAATGGAACTACATTCTCTTGACTTCGAACTCTTCCCGACAACATAATACTACTCGGTTAAACCTCAGGGTTGACAGGATACCATTTATCCCACATCATACCCGGGTCATATTTTTTCTTCAATTCCTTCATCCTTTCAAGGTTTGGACCGAATACCGACACCAACTTCTCATCCCCGTCGCTCACAAGGGCATATAGAGTAGTTGCAGCAACGTGCGCTCCAACATCAGCGATTCCTTTCTGCTCATTGTCCTGTTTGATCCAATCGCGGACCTCTGCAATAAAATCTTTGGTTACCTGCATCATTTCCTTGTCTAATTCCTCCTTATCCCAGATAAAATCTACAGCGATCAAGCAACCCTCCCGTCTGTTTGCATATGCAGTAGCATCGAGAGGGACAGATGCGACCTTCGAGTAATCTCGAATATCAAAAAGTAGTTTCGAGACAGAAAGATTCTCTGGGCGTGTCGCGACCACCTCTTTAAATTTTTGGACAGTCCTTTTGAGAATATCAACGGAAAGTGGGTAGCTGACTTGAGCAGACGTCCCGACGAGTCTGTTAAACTGAGGTGGGAACATCTTTTCGAATTGCGCCCAATCCGTGGTTTCGGTATGAGGCTTCATTTCAGCACCGCTTCCCGGGTAGATAGGACCTAAGTCGAGAAGAGGCTGAATATATTTCTTGCCTTCTTCTTCGGGACCATCATACCAGACGAGGAAACCAGGGATAGGGTTGCCTCCCATTATTGCTGTGAATCCATTGCATGCAAACTTGCCATTGGATTTCATGACGTAGTCCTGATGCATTACATTCATGAGCTCTAAGTAAGCATCGACCTTGTCGGGAGGGAACATGAAGAATCCACTAAACAAGTAAAGGATTAGTTAAAAGTTACGAGAACCAGAGTAGATAGAGTTGTAGAAGAATATGACATACGAGTAAACTTGAGGGTCAGCTTTGTGTAGCTTATATGTAAACTCAGTGACCAAGCCGAAATTACTTCCTCCACCTCGGATACCCCAGAATAGATCCTGGTTCTCTTCGTCGGACGCAACCACAATACTTCCGTCCGCCAATGCGACACGCGCAGCAAGCAGATTATCCGCAACAAGTCCGTACTGAGCCGACAAATTTCCAATACCTCCTCCAGTAGTGATACCACCACAGCCAGTCGCATTAACTGCACCCATAACAGGACGAAGTCCTACAGCCTCAGCAGCGGCTTCAATATCACCAGCGAGCGAGCCTCCTTGTGCGATTGCGGTCAATTTTTCCTCGTCAATACTGACTTTGCGTAGGTTTCTCATATCAATGATCAATCCATAGCCGGAGCTCGGACCAGAGTAGGTATGTCTTCCAGAAGCAATTGCAACATCGAGGTTGTGCTCTGCGACGAATTTGATGGTGGAGGATACGTCTTCTTCGGATTCTGGGAGGACGATGATATTGGCTTCCTTGATATGCATTCGGTTCCATCGCTCGAGAAGGGGTCGGTATTCTTCATCGGGTGCTTGTCCTTTTACAACCACTTTGCCTTGAATGCTGCTGCGCAGACTGTCTAAGGCTTCTGAAGATAGGTTGGAACCATCGACTCTTTTTGAGCGACCCATTGTCAATCTTAATTCGTGTTGGAGGTCAAAAATACAACAAAGTATCACTTATTCGAATATATTCTGTCAGAATGCAGAAGTTCGTATTGAAAATAAAACTCCGTGAAGACGAGAATGATAGAACAAAGTCCTAGCTGATAGATAGGGAAAACTGGAATCAATCTCTGTGTAGAATTCGGGTCTTTTTTGGTGGCCTTTGCTAGGTCTTTATAGCTTTATCGATAAGTATACGTATCGCTGTCCGACTTGCTTGGCTGCGGGCTGAAAGTAACAACCAAATTTGCAAACTGTTAACTGCACCGTAATTGCAATTAAAAGACCCAATCTAGTATTCTTAACTAGATGCAGCCGTTCCCTTCAGCCCTGCCCCGCCAATGTCTTGCTTGCAAATCTTCCCCGCAGTAAGCATATCAAACCTTGAATCCTGATTTGACATGTTCGACGGCACATTCTGTTTGGAGAGACATGCAGCTAGGTAGGTCGCCGGTCTAGTAAGCAAACAAGGTCTCAACTCTCCGTAATAGCAAAGCATGCTAGCATTCGAGTTGGGATACGTGGAAGATCTTATTGCCATTCGTATATACACATTTTGGGGCGGACTAAAACAGGGATTCGAAATATTTAAACTGTTGATCCAGATTATGATCAACTGATTGAGGTCCGGCCAGGTCTAGGGTCAAGGTGTATTTTAAAGTTTTAGAAAACTTCGGTAGTTCGTTATCTTGATGTCACACAACATAAGCTATAGATTGGAAAAGCCCCGGCTTTTCCTGCGGGGCGGGTATATACTGGCTGAAGTAAGGGTCGCGGGTGAGCCGTGGTTCGAGCAGGGGAGCTTACGTAGCTAAATGCAGCAGATAGCTAGGCTAGCAAGTCAATAATATAAGACTTTGTAATCGACTTCTGCAAAGTGCTTACAATTAATTGAAATCTCGTACCGCAATATCTGACCTAACTCGGAGATTTATTCCTCAACATGCACCCCGAATGTTAGTAATCATGTCTATTCCACTTTGAAGTGTGCAATTGTTCAATCAACTCTCTATATTTGAACATGTGGCCTTGTTGCAATCGGGATGGGCAAGCTGGTTAGTGCCCCCACTGAGCGGCTGGCGTCTTTAAATTTTGACACCCGGTAGAAATATTATTTCTTCTAGCTGCACACCTAACAGCTATTTTTCTAGCCATATCTACATTATGTCGAGGAGCTAAGAGTAGGTGCGAGGGTACAATTGTATTCTACGAAAATGCAAAAGTCGGTATGACATCTAGGTCAAATGTCCAATGCGCACTGTCAGTAGCTCTTTTTTGGGGCAGCAGACTCTTTAATATTACTCATATTAACATGCTGGATGGGAGGCCCCAGAATTTCGGATCCATTAGCTATTTGCTAGTTTTATCAGAACTATTACACCTTCCCAGTTTTCTATCATCGTCTAGTACCGTAATATAAAACTGGCATTGCATCTACTCTGTCGGAGTATTTCCCTAGACGAATTTCTCCATCCACTTCCAACGATAGTCTGCGATATTCGTCTGCCAGTACCTCTCACTATAATCCGGAAACTTTTGCTTGAAATCCTCCCTTGATATTACTGCCACGCGTCCGTTTCCAATTACACCCTTAGGTGATTCCTCTTTCGGTCTGACGACGAATATCACGTTTGACTTCTTATGAACCACCATGGCTTCCAAGGAAGCCTTTGGTTCCCCAAGCAAGGAATTTTGTCTTCGGACATACCCCCTAAAACGTCGGCAATAGTATTCTTCTTGCCGTTTGATAGGCAAGGAGTCGTCGGATTCATGGTCTTCGATGTCGAGAAACTTGAGTGTAGGAGGGAGAGCAAGGTTTATCTAAACATAAAGGCAATTTAGATATGCATTTCCCGAGGAAGTATAATAGCGATCTCTCAAGCTTTCCACGCAAAATATTGTTCTAAAGGGGGGAGGGCTTACCCAACCGCCATTTATTTGACGAAATGACAACTCTAGAGTCTCCAATCTAGTAAATCCGGTAAAATCTGGTGTCCTGAGAACCAACGGGTTGTCTTCGCACACAAAATCCCAGTTATAGTCCCTAAAGGGCACCGCCGTGGCCATTTCAACATAGACCAAAGCTAAATGTTTAAGGCTTTGTCTATGGTGGTCGAGAGAAGTTAAGTCAAATTGACGTCCTAAATCTATATCCGCTTGAGGTCTCGGCAGTGTGAGATATAATGCTTCCAAAGGCCTCGGTAATCGTCGAAGCATCAACCCGAGCGATAATGTAAATGAGAAGGGATCATCGAGTTGTAGGTATCTCAGGTTTACAAGGCTAGGGGCGAGGTCGTTGACCATGGAGCAAGCCGAGCCGCATATCAATAAGCTTATGGCCTCCAGAGCTTCCAGGTTTAGAAACATGAGCTTACGCCCCAACTCTTGCTGAACATAAAACGAAAATTCTTGCAATTGCAAAAATGTGAGGTTGAGTTTATTTGGCCAATCTGCCTCGCGAGAGGGGAAAAATGACTGCGGTAAGCTGTTCGAAGGTCTTACAAGCATTAGACGTATTAAAAAAGCATCGCGCCTATTCCAGATCTTTGACGGGGCCGTTAGTTGACGTCTATCCATCATCGGGCTGCATTCGTAAAAATTGAGCCTTAAAGAGCGCAGCGATTCTGCATTGGAATTAATGGTATCCCACAATACCGAAAGATCGATTGTGTTAGTGTTCAAACACCAGGTAGGCCATCGAACTCTAATTGTAAATTCTTGAAGGCTATCGAGACTCATAGCTGCGAGTTTAAAATCTTCTTCTTGCATAATGTCCTTTGTAACGGGGATCGATAGGCTTCTAAGATGAGGGAACCTTCGAAGCAAGTCGACAATGGGCTCGGTGTGCGGATAAAAGACGAAAGGGGATGAGATACTATGATTTTAATCAATTTCGCGCAATTGCGGCCGAGAATGTTAGTTTTAATCAGGTATACGGTAAGGGAGTAGTCAAGGAAAAGGTTCAATTGGACCCTACTCTAACTTTGTGAGGTTTCCAAATTGAACTCCACGATCTTCAGACAGTAGTTTCAACAGATTTCTCGGCCCTTTGGCTGTGTTCAGGCATTTTTGGCAGTTTGGGCGGGAAGGCCTCGGATAAAAAAACTTGACACTCTGGATTCGATGGCTATGCCCGACGATATAGTCAAAGAAATTGCAACCCAGGAGTAGATCCCTATGGCCTCCCCAGCAAGTGGAATCCAAAACCAAGCTCTTGTGCAAATACTCTGTAGCAATTTTATACAGCTCTAAACAAGTCAAGCGGACCTTGAGAAGAGTACGTCTATGGAACTTGCGGGCGACAACAAGTCATATTAGTAAACTTCATGAGTAGGATCAACTTCTGCTCAGATATTGTAGGAGTTCTACTCACAAAACTGACGAGTAGGTGAACAATTTCAGCCGGAAGGCTGAATAAACACCTGCGGGGAGGCATTGCGTATTGGGCCGACGGGCCTGGTTATTTTGTTTGTGAAGTGTCGATACCAATGCACAGGTTACTGGATCTCAAGTACCGGGTACCGGTCGTATACTCTAGCGCTTATGATGTAATATCAAATGGGTGTAAGGTAGGTTAGTAGTCAATTATAGGGATATAAAATACTACTTTGGTCGATCTTCTGGCAAATCGATCATGCATCTCCTTGTAAATCTGTAGACATGGAATTAACTTAATTTCGATATATCTCTAGAAACAACGCATAATTTGTCCAAAATACCACAATGCCGACTTCTCGCCCGCCAGTCTGCCTTTGGATGACTGATTTACACTTCGTAACTAAGGACATCGTAGTTAAACTGGCAAAAAGAGAATTATTAAGCTTGTTAATTTCCTAATTCAATGCTTATAGAACATCCCAGATGTATCTATATATTCTAGGTGTTATTATGCTCTGAACCGTTTCGCTCTAGCAACCATGGCCAACGCTGCCGGACTATCCGTATCATCTCTCGGAACCCCTCGTTTCGCCGCTGTAGGGTAGATAAAGATGGTGTGACCACCAAACCCAGCCGTATTCGCGACGATATATATATCTGAAGGGAAGACCTTAGGGCCACTGTCGAGATCAGCAACCCAAGCCGCTCGAGCACTCCAACTAGAACCGTCGTTCACCGTCCAAACAAAAAGGTCCGTTGTAGCGTACGGAGCGCTGACTTTGAACCATATTGAATTGTCATTATTGATTGCGGTGAAAACCTGAGAGCTATATGGGCTGACTGAAGTTGGAGTCAAATTGAAATTCTTGGGTAGGAGGAAGACTGGTCTGATAATTGCCGTAAAGGTGTATGAGCTTCTGTTGTCGATAGTGATATTGACTGCGGTTTTTTAAATTTTGGGCATTAGAAAGCTTTGATCAAAATATTATCATAAGATATGGCAAAAAAAAAAAAAAAAATGGAAGAAGAAAACCGGATGTTTGGGCGACTTAGAAGGGGGGCCGACAGACATTTTGTCTATGGTGGAGCAGAAGATATCAATTAATTAATGAGATTGAGAATGGAACTTTAAGCTTTAAGAATGCTATAGTGCTTTTGCAAGAACCTACACTGTGTAGTATGCTTTTGGAAGCCAAGATGATATTCAACTTTTCTGCTGTTAGAGCGGCCAAAATGCGCCATTTTATAGAAAAATACACGGTTGAAAACGCACCCTTGTTCTCAGAACTGGCTGATCATGAATTTGATCATGAACATACAGAGTAGGGTGATATTGCTGAAAAATAACAGCCCAAAACATCGCACCCCAGCCGCTTTCTTAATTATTGGGAGCGCCTCAATACTGTAATGTACTACATATTATAGTGTAACTGGGTAGGGGTTCGGTAGTTGTTACATACTTAACATACATCCTTCACATTGCATTGGCCCAACAAAGTTCTTGGAAGACCTATAGCCCTGGTAGCTAGGCTGTCTATACTATCTTGAAACCCCTGGCCCGACTCTTTTTAGATCTATCATATCATGCCAACGTTATTATTATTCTACTCGGCCGATACGTAAACTTGTCGTGGGAATCATATTTTGCAGACATGAAGTATCAACAGAGGCTGGGGGAGCTTCGGAGCGATGCAAACCCAATCAGATTATACCTCTCCCTTTTGCCTGTAACTAAATACCTAGATATATATTCATCCACTCACTTCTTCAAAAAAAAAAGAAAATGGAATAGGTATCATATGCATCTTGCCCATTTGCTTATGCATATGGTAAGCACAAAGAAAGCGGTGGTTTCAAAGGCTCAGGCAATGACTTCTCTAAATTAAAGTTATGAATACCAATCCACGAAGAAGCAGAGCCCGTTCCTTTTTGAGGATAACCATGAAGAATAAAGTATGATAAAGTATGAATATATTATTACATGGAGTGCGGGTTGGTCCGGTAAAAATTTAAATACGCCGCAAATACTAGACAGATCGCCGTGCCGCGAGATAATAACAAGACGATTCGGACCGACAAGAGGATCCGCAGAAGTAAAATAAAAGCGACAAGTCAAAATAAACGGAGCTATAAGTATCCAAGGAGTTTCTAATCAATCGTCGAGCCAGAAAAATGCAACACTAGAGTGGGCGAGGCACTCTCTACTTGCTATTATCACCAGGCATTCGCCAACATTGGCTGGAGCGAACATAAAAGAGTCTTTCGGCCCACCAACGGTATCAGCGTTCGGAAGAGCTGATTTATGACATTTCCATTAGCCAACAGGACCGGTTTAAATCAAGGGACTGAGTCGTAACTTACCACAATTCCAAATCGGGTCCTTCGTATTCCCTTTAAAAAACCCTCTCTTCTCTAAAGTGCCCTGATCACGTTTGCTCTTGGTTCCAAGCTCTATAGGTTTACCATTTGTCGCACAGCCAACGAAATAGGCAATGCCTTTGTAATCGCTGTCGGATTCATAGAAGCGGCGAATAGTAAAATCACCCTTTTTATACAATGCCACATCTTTACCGAGTTCAGGATCTCGGTAGACTAAGGTCTCTTGTCCTACATTACAGTCGTAGACTCTTCGTACAGTCTGTTTGAGAACTTTGTCGTAGTAGAGGCCGATGGTAGGCGAAATACATTTCCTCGGTGTCAGAGCAGTTAATATGCTTTTGGTCGAACTCTTGACGGAGCAAGAAAGCTTAGAAGATACAGAATTCTCTGTTTCCGAAGTTTCTGCTTTAAAGCTCACGATCCCACCTTTTCCTTTACATGTTGACTTTTTAGTACTATCAACAAGCCCGGCTACCTGGCTAAGGGACACATGGCCAGCGGTATTCCCAAGGGTTGGGGATCCGGAATATTTGCTAGGCTCCTGAACGGTTGTCGTTGCTTTTTTGCTACCGATGCTGAGGCTTAATCTTGTTGATGTTGATATACTGGTTTTGCCGGAGTAGATCAATCTTGGGAAACGCTTGAGTATTGAGAGAGTACCTGTTTTTGCATTAGATATACTGAAGAATATACCAAAAGCAGGGCCGTTGTACTTACTATCTATTACACTCCTAGCGGCAACCGAGGAAGATGATGCGTGATGTTTCCTATCATGCCAGTTTATCGAGAGTGCATGAGATGGCGCAAGATTTAGAAAAAGGAACAGAACAGAAAGCACAATGATACTGTATATTCGAGCCATGGTACCAGAAGATATATATATATATATATCAATCAACTCCCAGACTTCTATACAGATGTACGATGTTAAGTTGGGTACGTTGACCTTTGAAGCCGTCAAGGCTTGAACAGGCTGTAGGTTATTAAGGTGAAGTGAAAAGTAGTAACGAGTGAATATTTCAGTTGGTATCTTTTGGTGGCAGAATTGACCATGGATTCTTATGCCTGATAAGTATATCCGGTTGTCGCAGATCTACTGCTGGACTTCCAATTCTTATAGGAAAGGAGTATAGATTCCTCGTATCTCCTCTAGAGCTTCTTGATACGGATTCGGCTCCGGAAATTTGGTCCACGACTAGTGCGCAGCTGTAGCCGTATATAGGAAAGGAATGGGGCTTGGATTTAAACTTCAACCGCCCTGGTCTGTGCAATCACCCCGCCATGTCAATATGACGAGTCCGTAGACCCATGCAGAGGGGTAGAACTTAGCAGGTAAGAGATGTCTGATCTTTTAGCATTCCTCTACTCCAACGGCTCACCTGGAAATATTACCCGGCTGGTTGTGTTCGAGAATCATGCATTCGATCTTAGCCAACATGTTTCATAACTTCCATTATCAGAAGTTCAAGGTCGTCAAGACTCCAACGGCAAATATATGACCCACCGATGGATCAAGAGGGGTTACCGTACCCGCTTCAGATCTTATACATGCATACCATAGCACTGACCGCGTTTCCGTTTTCGAGATATACAATCCCTATTCTAAGTTTCTGTGGGCCGATTTTCAGGACATGTATGCATATCATGTTAACGTTGTAATTAAATCGATTGCAGATTCGATTCGGGCTATAAGATGTGTGTTGTTTTGCAATTGACCCCACGGCCCCACTATCGCCGATTTCTCGTTCGGGTAGCTTGATTGAGCTTAGAAGGAGATCATTATCTCAAGGTTGATACCAAATTGACAAACTTCAAACCGGTTGCTGTTGTGGCGGGCGCTCTCCTCTTACGATAGCCATTAATTGAAGCCGTCCACGACGTTCCATGCAGTACGTATGCAGGAACTATTACGAAACTTCGATCGCAGATCTAGGCATACGTTATGATATGTCGACTCACCTTAGGAGGTTCTGCTCCTGCATGACGGCTACAAAGACATGGCTGTTTGCCCCAAGCTTTGATTCATTATCTTAAATTGCCTTGTGTCTCCAGCTGATACTCGAAGTCGAGAACATGCATGGCGGCCTCCAAGAAACCCTTACAAAAGCCGATACCCGGAGAAAACGATAACGACATATGCATACCAGTAAGCTACGTAAGAGGTAAGTATTTTATCCAAAACCTATACTACAGTTGTAGATTATTACATTCCGGCACCTACGAAATTCAATGCAGCAAGATAATGATATACACTATATCACATGCATTGAACTCGAAAGATATACTAACGTACACTCAACCGGTTAAAATCAATATTCGAAGTGCTACTGAAATTCTCAAAATTTTAAATATAGTTAAACGTTACACCTGCAAAGCTTCTAGAAGTTCGAGATAAGTTAATTAGTTTCAAATTCCACGCAGTCTCTGCGACTGAAATGATACAGTTCTGTGTTCGAATTCGCCAATGTTACGCCATTGCATTGTAATATAATACCGGCTGAAGATAGCCAGTGTTAGATTTATACTTTAAATCACCCTGCCTTGAACAAATTCTCCTTTGGTTGACCCACTTTGGACACCTGGAATATAGAATCGAATTGCGGCAGAAGCTATAACCAGGTGCCTTTGCCGCTGGTCGACTAACTGATTGACTAGTCAGAATCAAACCCTGGAATTCAAAATTGGGGGGGGGGGGGGGGGGGAAGGTCTACATTATAACCGAGGTGACCATGATATTGATACTAATACTTTTTCTGCAACCATGAAAGATCCTCAATATATGTTTGCTACTGTCCTCCGGCTTCCTATTCGAGAACGGAATGAGACCGCCTAAAAGAGACCTAGTTTCTCGTTTAAAATGTGACCTGGGTTTGGCTCAGGAACCAGCAAACAGGCCTTCGTTGATTGAATTCACCAGCTGGCACCAGGTCAGGCTAATCTTGCAGCATTTCCATAGTTCAAAAGTCTATTGCGACTATCCCGGGCTCCTAAAATTATACTATACTGAGGCTCCGAGACTACTATACTGAGATACATTTCTATGTATACAGGAACAAAATCTATTCAATCATGCGTCGCGTGGGCTGTTGGAATCTACGGAGTTAATGTTATAACTGATGACCGCTTCTGTGACCACAGTCGCTCGTCAAGTCCGTCAAATCGCGGCTTCGATCTATATCGCCAGACGGACGAATACAAATCGACAGTACTTTTTAACCGACACAAAATACAGAATCTTGTCGAGAAGACGACGTTTCAGTCAAAACAGCTCTCTTGCAGCAAACCGTATCGTCGTCCTTGTAGTTTCTGAAACATTTGAGGATTGATTGGCAGATCAGAGACGAGCCTCGCGTTGTCTCAAGATGCACACCGTCTCTCGCCAACTTCTGGAAAAGGCAAGATACCCAAAATCGTGCAGCAGTGGCTGGTTAAGTCGTCGTCCATATTTGATCATATGAACGAGATCGTGTAACGAAAAGCAAACCGGCGACCTATCAAATTTCAAGTTAACTCGTGCGGCACCCCGCCTTACTAACAATTCTTTTGACATAGTCTTTACCATGCATACAACATGCATAAGACTTACTATATAAAATACCATATGTATCCGCAAAGTATCGCAAGACGTATGTGGGGTGATATTGTCGACAGTCTAGCCGTTCCCAAACTCGTAGATCGAGTTTCTGCGCCGGAAGCCACCTATCCAAGCTCCCAAACTTTCTTTAAAAATCTAACAGCTTTGGTTAAACTTGTATTTCTGTTTTAGCTCTCCTTTGTTTCTCTACACCTCTTCTATCCTTACAGTCTCTTATATCATTTCCTGGCTTAAACATATCGAAAATGGCAGCGACAGAGATAAGTATTGATGACCGAAACTTGGTCATTGAGGTCGTACTTGATACCCAGTGGCTATTCGAGGGTTTTCAAAAGACGAAAGGTAGCGAATTGGTTGGACGGATCGCTCGCTTTTTCCAATCAAATCCGAATTGGAACGCTACTGGGTATAATCAAAAGATGGCCCAACTTGCGGGAACATCTGTCGACAATGTGAATCTTCTCGAGGTGTACTGGGGCAACTGGGGGCGATATTCGAAGTATTCCAAATTTGCAAATGAGACCATCCCGTATCTTGGAAATCCTACACAGAGCCAGGTTTTTGTACCATTATATATCGTCCTTTCGTTACTCACCTTTGCGGTAATTGCGACGAGAATGTACTCCCGTATGACGATTGCGGGATTTGTGAGATCATATGATTATGTTATCTTGGGTGGTTTCATCATGACATTGGCCTTGGGGATGCAAAATGCTATAAGTAAGTGGCCCCAAATTTATCGTAACGGTAGTGCAGATTGCTAACATCTTTATAGTCTTGTCTACAAGCAGTACGTTCATTTATTTTTAAAACTTCAGCCCCCGTCTGAACGCTACTAATACGACCTAAACCATTTTTTAGCATATTACAGGGGAGTCTGGGATAAAAACTGGCTCGACTTCCAGGTTGAACAAGACTCTAGTTTATCAGCCTCTATCCTATACCCTCTCACAGTAGTGTTCATCAAATTTTCCTTGTTACTTTTCTATTACAACCTCTCGGTATGGCATCCACTAAGATGGGCAACCATTGCAACTGGGTTCTGTGTCATTGCCAATGCACTTGCTACAATATTCGCATGGTCCTTCCAGTGCAGCCCTACCTTACCCTGGAAGCATCAAAACTACATGAACCCAGAGGGTGTCTGCTTAGTGGATACTTGGAAGCTGGAGGTTGCTACCGGATCGGTCAATATTATCACAGACGTTCTTATTTGGTGAGTAACCGTCTGACTGGTCCTAAAATAAGGTATCGATGGCTAACATGCGCGCTCTGAACCTAGGATTATCCCAATCCCAATGATCTGGAAAATGCAACTTAGTCTCAGGGAGCGAATCATTTCAATCATCACGCTCGGTGTCGGTGCCCTGGCTTGTATTGCTTGCGCTATCCGAGTTCGGCTCATCAATATGGCTTGGTATGGCTCTTCTGACGAGAGCAATGCCTCAATAATATGCATTTGGACAATGTTAGTAAATTAATATATGATCGTATAGGACCCTATGATATAACAACGGCTAACAAGGATACACAGTACCGAGCTCTATCTCGCCCAAATATGTGCTTCAATCCCTTCCATTCGTGCTTTGGTGCTTAGCAAGGCGCCTCAACTCTTAGGAAGCGAGTCTGCTGACCGGAAAGAAAATATCTATGATAAATACAACCATTACGATCAGTTCCCAGACTTTGCCAGCCAAACCAGCTTGAATAAGTCTTCTCCAGAAGTATCTGTCATATCTATAGCGCACGAACACTTTGAGAAGCGGGGGGATAATGTAGTTTAATTTTCTTCTTCTTTCTTTCGTTCTTTCTTTCTTTCTTTCCGTTTTTTCTTTTGTTTTTGCGAACTACAATGCTATTTTCGTGCGCATGCCCATCTGATCTTAGGGACACCAGTGTAGGATTCAGCTCCAGACTTCTCTTTTCAAAGGTTAATAGACCCTGTTAAATTTAATTTAAAAAAACCGACAGAATGATATTCTACACGGATATAATCTAGATCATGCCAACTAGAAAGGGACGCAGTGTAAGGAAGGGCAAATTGTGAAGGCAGCTTTGCCCTAGAGGCCATAACATAATATATAATTGGCCAAGCAATCGAGACTTTCGTGATTGGATTTGAGCTTGTCAGTATTGCAACCTACAGGCATTATCTGATGTAATTTCTGTCTTAGCTTGCTACGCTAACCACGGTACCGGTAATAAAGCCTACAAAACTAGTATTATAGCTGTATGCATATATGTCAGTATGGTCCTGGGTGGATAGAAGTACATGCACATATTCTGGTGTTAATCTTGACACTAGCATTTATGTTTCAGTGCTACTCAATCTCGATGAAGCAAATTTCCAACAAAATGTGATATTTACCGTGTTGAAATCCGATTCATGAATTCAATCAATCTAGCAATGGGAAGTCAGATTACACAGGCATTGTACATGTGCCCCTAGTCTCGTTTCAAAGTCCCTATTACTACCTAAGTACTTAAGTAGGTCTAACCCCACTATACACGGTGGAACCACTTAAGTTCGATTAGTCATTGTAACTTTGCTAGCATGCTTAAGTAACTAAATATTATTAGCTATAATCAGCGTCCCTTAGACTAGTTACAATCTGAATATAGTCCTTTACATAGTACTAAGCACTTGCAGATGCATACCTAAGTGGTTTTTGAATATTAGCTACCCAATTAGAAATAATCCTCGGTCGAGCGTTGGATCGATGAATAATTCTCGAGCTCTAGCTATAGTGTATAAAGTTTAGTTACAATGGATCTCAGAAAATATCATCCTAAATAATTCATATCAACCCAATATTCCCTTTGATAACCCTGCCCGAGAATATCCTTCGCTGCAATGGGATCTTGTAGCTCAAAACTAAAAATGGCTCGTGGTCCTACAGCTCCGGGACCGGTATTCTTGAACTCTCCATAAAATAGATTGTCAACCGGCTGCACAGCGTCCCATATCGACCATCCTGCCGGGTTAACGACATCACCCAAGTAGCTTCTCTGGAAAACAACTCTTGAGAACTGCCTCCATGGTCGTCCGAGATACGTCGAGCCTGGCGTAACCCCAGCGGCCCCATTGACCTTGCATTTGTTGAATATATAAAAAGAAGTATTATTTTCTGCCTCCCTTCCATTTGCGGTGATCCAGCCCTTTCCAAGCACTTCAATATCTACGTTCCAAAACCAAGCAGAGGCTCTAAGACCAAATATAAAGTCTACTGCCCCGCTCACATAAGAATTCGCATATATCTGACGACCTTCATTGGCGTAGATTGTATCCTGCCAGCCGACGAATTTGCACCCATAGAAGCCTTGGTCTGTATTCTGAGCACTCAATGCAAGTGCTTGAGAACCTTGACCAAAAGTATTGACGATATTTAGATTGTAGAATTTGACGTTTGAAGTCCAGAGGCGGACAGTGGATGTTTGATCGTTATTCGTAAGCCCGGAGGTTAATCGGGAAAGATTGTAGGAGATGGTGACTTGGTTTTTGGTATATGATCGAGAGTCGCAGGTATATCCTCGGATGGTGAGAGGGCCGAGAAGCTTGCCAATGTAAACCTGTTCTGTATAGTTTCCTGGAAAGATAAATATCGTTTGACCCAAGTTGTAGGGGAAGGACGTCGTGTTCTTTAGGGCAGCTACGGCCGAGCTAATGGTCTTGAAGCTACCATGGTACTTCCCAGTCCCGTCTACGACGAAGTCGCCCAAGTGAGGGTGTATTTGCGTGTGAAAGCCGATGCATTCGGGCCAAGGCCAGCCAACTGATCTCGCGGACGTACTGAAGACGAGGGCAATAAGCACGAAAAACAAGTGAAAGTAGATCATCCTAGGCTAGGCGACGTTAATCCGAATGTGATTTTGCAGTACCGATTGGAATCAGTTTGGCTGTAGACATGCACATGTGGCATATGGACCGGAACTGTGTAATAGCTATATACTAGTATATGTGTATACTGCTTGCTAACTGGGGTCATTGGTGGTTTTGCAATCAATTGGTTATATATTGGGTTGTATAATATAATACACGGAATAACGTGCTTATGTAGTTCTCTACTCTATATAATAAGCTTAAAGGCTTTCCCTATAGATACTGCGAAACGGACTTTGTATCTCCGTCAACGTTAATTAATACTACTCCAGGGTCGATCTTTGATATCGGACTGGGGTCGTGAAGCTTATGAGCCATTCGCAACGCAATTCTAGCTTGTTGTTCTCCATCGATTCGCCGCCTTGGCAGGAATCTCGAATCCGCCAATCAGATCATGGAGCTTTGCAGGGAAGCACCAAGGTTAATATAATTCTTGGCATTCATGACACCCGAAGACGAATGCCGGTGGGCCACTTGGGGGATGGTTCTATATGCCCAAGTAAGTCGCCTGCATGTTTGTATGTATTACAAAATACTGGTGCATCTCAACAGGCTCCGTTGAATTTGGAGATATCCACACATCTTACTTACTAGTAAGTATATATAGATTCATGCAGCCCCACGTTGCTAAATAAATCTCTTAGACTTCTATTTCCCTGTAAAAAAATCTTATAAAACATCAATATTTATGCGTCTGGGGCAGGACATATTAAATGTTTGACTGATTATAAATTATGGGCTTTGGTTGTTTACAAACCCTGAAAAAATTGAGACATCGAATTTCGAAGCTAGCCTTGTAGAGACAGCTTGACTCTGCAGAAGCTTAGTCTCTTCGAAGCACTAGACTAGCAGAAGCTAGCTCTGAGCTAGCCCCCTGGCCTGTGCGGGTAGATTTAGTTATAGATTAATCAGATACTGAAATCCGGGAGCAATCTGGCCAAGCGAGGACAGTCTGAACCAGATCTTGATGTAAACAATGCATAGGAAACATACTCTAAAACTTTCAAACGGGTAGTGAAACATCGAGTGGTTCTGGCTAGGAATTCAGGGCCTGGAATGTGCTGAAAGCCCAAGGGGCAACGGGTAGACGCCTGTTAGAGACCTAGGAAGCGTCGTACATACTGTCAGGAGACCTCCCGCAAGACTGGGCCGTAGATCATGGACCTAATATAGATATTTAATGCTACCCGGCATTGAAGTGCGTCGTCAAGCAGACGTTTCGGAGTTTTGTAAACGGCTGGGAGGTTCATGTACATAGGTACATACGTGTAGGTGGCATTCCGGTCCGTTTCGGAGACTATCTAGCCCTGGGGTCAACTTTCGGATGTTCTAAGCTTGACAATTCGGATGATCAATCAGTAAAGCGGAGCATAGTTTTCCGGATACCTTTTTTATGAAAGGGCCATGGAAACCCGGCAGCTGGGACGTGCACCGCAGCGCTGGTTCTGGGACAAGAACCCGGGGATTGGCTTTCATTTTGGTCTAATTGCCTTGTGCTTATATCTTCTGTACGGCAAATAGAGCTTTGGTGACTATGAGATATTAATAGGAAGTTGTATGTACTCAGGGTAAAATATTAATAGAGGATGAGGAGCATGTGCAGTAGTAAGTTGCTTTACCCGAGTTACAACGTTGTCTAGAACTGTAATAGTCCCTATACAGTGCACAATATGGCACAGCAAGCTTAGAAATATATATTGTGATGACCTGACGGTGTGGGCCCCGCAGATAGTCTCAGTCCCAGGACTTAGGCCGGGCCCTTGGGTGCTGGCCCAGGTTCCGATAACTCGAACTAGTACCGTAGTCCGTGTTTGGAACTGTGTTGCACAATTATGCAGGATTATCAGCGATATTGCAATATACCAACAGAGTTATGCGCATACAGATGCGCCAGTCCAGACTCGCTACGGAGCTATACATGGGAATACAGGGTAATGTCAAGCGAAACTGGGAGGCTTTTTCGTTCCTTGTTCATGGTTCTAGGCCCTGCCACTAGACGTCAAGTTCTTTAGATACTTGGGAATGTGTTGGGGTGTTGTATTTCGGGGAAAACCTTGTGCTACATAGTCGAGACGTCTTGAGGTTTAGTTAAAAGCCTCTTAGCTTTCTTTAGATAATGTGATTCGTATCTTTTTGTAAAGCTAGAATATAGCTAAATGGTCTACTAAAATATCATTCAGTTAATCGGTACTTCGGCGATATAGCAATCGATGAAGCGTCTCCAGCTTCGACAGCACCGATATCGTCAAAGCTTCGCTTAGGCTTGTCTGGTTCCACGCAGCAGCCTTGTCCATGGGAAAATCTGCCCCTTACATGATTTAAGGGACGGGCCTTGGGACTTGGCAGAGGTCGAGACAGCCAATAGGGTCACCTTGCGGGCCAAAACCTGTGTTTCCCCGTGTGGGATTAAGGGGTTGGCTGACAGGGGAGCGGCATTTTCTTTGACAAGGTCCTTTTTTTTTTTTGCGATTTCGAACGTCGTTCTGGCGCGATATACTGGATGTTCATGTCGACGAAATGTCGCCGCCCTAGTTTGAGAACGACCGCTGGTCCGAAAAGGGCAAATTGCAAGTTCGAGACAGAGGAGAAGAGAGAAGATAGGAGGACCCGATGGGGCCAACCAAGACATTCAAATGTAAAATGGATGCGCGTGCACATTCTTATATCGACACTATTAATGTCATGTCCTTGCTGGCTAAATTCCAGGACTCCCCACGTTAAATTCGCCCATGGTGGAGATGAAGACTTTTCGATAGAGTCCACAGGAAGGGGTCGAATGTAGGTCTGATGCACGAGTAGCCCCATAAGCCGTTATCTCTCAATAGTTCCTCGATCGAGCAGAAGCCGTAACTTCCTTTCTCTTCCTCCATCACTACATTCGATTTTCCGCAGCGCTATTCTTTTTTCTCTCAGGCCCAGCCGATTTTAGATCTCTTGCTCCCCGCGCTTCGCTTCAGCTGCTCACATTGCACTTTATTTGGTTGCCAACGACCCGGTTGTTTGCATAATTTAAGTCCCCATCTGTCTCTGCGCTTAAGACGCCTCTGGGGCTCGAAATAGTGCGCCGTCAGCGACGGTGATCGGAGCAGGATATTGATTCCCTGGATCTGACTGGCCACGACTCGCCCGCCTTCACAATCGGCTGGGCGGCTGGCTTGTCCCTTTTGTTCGAAGCCGCTTGCAATCTTGGTTGCATTTTGCCGGGTAAGCACAGCTGCACAGTCATTATTATTATTATTCCTCCTCGCAGCAAAGGGGGTGTGCACACACCAACCAGAGCGGGTGCAGCACAGCAATTGCTGGAGCAAGACGGGTCGGTTATTCGCAGCAGGAAAAGAAAGAAGAAGAGCTAAGTTAGTTAATCTTGGTGGTTGTGGCCGCCAATCTACGGTTCTTTTTCTTCTTTTTCTTCTTTTCAGCTGGGCTGGTTTTGGTTTTTCGGTTGCCAGTTGGTGGTGTTTTTTACCCACCACCACCGTCACTTCTAATCGATGGATTTCTCCACATCTTCATCAACATCATCCTCCCACCACCCTTACAACCACTTCTACTCGACATCACCAGCCTCTTCACGAACGGCGACGACAAGAACCCCGCCGTCTCACAAGTTGGCTGCTACTCCTTTACAGCAGATTCACCGTTCGGCTTCTGCATCGGCTCTTGTCGCCAGTGGCTCCTCGCGGGTTAGTAGCTTTGGCTCTTCGTCCGTCAAGAAGTCGACCACATCAACTAGTCCCAGTGCTCCACCCGTGCCAAACATCCCTTCCTTTCTCAAGAATAGTAACAACAGCGCCATCTTCTCGAACACGTCAGGCACTCCAATCAATTCGTTCTCGGCTTCTCGTCCTAGCAGTGCCAAGTTGACCATCGACACATCACTCTCTAACGGGTACCCAAATAAACAAACCCAACATCAGAATCAGAATCAAACTCAACATCAGAATCAATATCAATATCAAAACCAAAACCGAACTTTTTCCGACACTGGGTTCTTTGCCACGAATCCATTTGCTTCAGCATCGGCATCATCGTCCAATAGAAAGGTTTCTGCAAGCAGGGATGGAAACCTGAATCACATTGGAAGCGGTACCGGACATCGCAGAGATCAAGATCGACACGAATTACATACAGGGTTTCGGGACTCATTGGTTGATAATCTCCTTCTGGATTTCGACAAGCTTGGTCAGGACTTCTCATGCGACCCTGTTTTCGATAAATTCTTGGATCCCTATTACCACGATTCCGATCACGTTGTTGGACCTGGCCAGGGGGTCTCTTACTCTTACCGGGATTCGGATTACAGCCGAAGTCAACTTCAGAGTCGACATAGTCAAAGAAAGAGATCCGATAGCAACCCGGTTAGTTATCATCGCTTCTACGACGCACCTCAATCGCCTAAGCAAGGCTACTTACCGGAGGAAGACGAATTATTTGAACACAACAGCACATTAGTTTACACGTCTGACGGCCGATTTATAACGACACCCCCTCAATCGCGTCGTGGACCCCCTCCAAGCCGCCAACAAACCTACTCATTCGAACCCTTCAGTGACGCAGCCCCGACACCAAGAATATCAAATAGGTCTCGTGCAAGGGAGCCAGAGGTTCCTAGACAGCCCAATCATCTCCAAAGAAAAAGATCGACGAGATCGAATAAAAGCTTGAGACGTACAACAGACATCATGGCTGAACAATCTACACTTCCAACGATACCCTCTGAGGTGGTTCATACAGAGGCAGTTGCGACACCGCCTCCCAAACCGGCCTCTAAACCAGGCTTCTTCAGGAGAGTCTTTGGAGGAGGAGGAGGAGGAGGTGGTGGTGGTGGTGTTAGCGGTGGCGGTGGTGGGGGAGGAACTACTCTTGCGAAACCAATCCCGCCACCGGCTCCAGTGCAACCGACTATTTCAGATGCAGATCGGTCGGCAGATGGTGTTAAACGACAAGCATCAGTTATTGTCAACACTATATCTGATGTACCTGAGCAAGTGCCTCCACGAACGCCCCAATTGGTGACTAAGAAATCATCCGGATTTTTCAGGCGCCGGAAGAGGTCTGTCTCAGAACATGACCCAGTGCCTATGCTACCAAGCAATATAACACACCATCACAGAGGATCAGAACCTCACCTTTCTCATTCACAAATTCAATCAGGCAACACCCGACCGGATACCGCAATCAGTCGTTCACAAAGTAGGGCACAGGACTACCATCACGAACGAGAGGCTTCTGAGACGGGCGTCACCCCTAACGTTGTGACTTCCTCACCTAGCAATAGAAATACTTCTGGGAGTCGATCTCGACGACTCACGATCAGAAGCATCGAGTCTGAATTACCCAACCGAATTGTCGCAGACAAGGGGATTGATCCCACTCCAGAGAAGATTACTACTGCCGCTAACATCAATATTGACGATCTCGCCGCAGCTTCATCTACTACGAAGGACATGTACGCACCGCCAAAGGGTGAACCGACTCCTATTCAGAAACCAATTGTGGATTTATCTCAGCCGAAGCCACATCCGCAATTTGAAGGGACATTTCTACGGGACGACGACAGCGACTCCGGTACTGAAACTAATGGTCACTCTGCAAACACCACCACAGAAAAGCCAAGCAAGTCGCTCGAGACTGAAAGGACGACGTCAACGGGAGATGTCTTTTTTGACGCTCTCAGCAGCGCCGGAAGAAACAACTCTGTTGCTGAGTCGAAAGAATCAGCGGCTACAATGCCAGTTGTTGTGTTACCACAATCTGAAGATGAGGAGAAACGGGGAAAGACGGCCGCAAATTCTCAAAAGGCACCTCGTGCAACGGAAGAAGAATTCGAAGGCCAGCCATCACAAGAGGAGAAGGAAGCCGCTCGGAAAATCTTCGAGGGAGACGAAGAATTTTTGCCAAAAGCCAAAGCGGCAGCTTTTTTGGGAGAGGCGTAAGTAATAGCAATCCAAATCTGTTCATGATCGCCAAGCTTACATATTTTGTAATTAGTGGAACCCCAAGTGCCCGCATCCGTACGGCATATATGGCTTTGCATGACTGGACTGGCGTAAACATTCTCGTTGCATTTCGCGGACTGTGTGAAAAGCTCGTATTGAAGGGAGAAACGCAACAAGTTGACAGAATTGTTTCTGCGGTTGCTAAGCGGTGGTGCGACTGCAACCAAAACCACGGCTTCAAGAATGTCGATGTCGTGCATACCATTCTGTACTCGATTCTCCTGGTCAACACAGATCTTCATATCGCCGATCTCACGTCATCCCAAAGGATGACAAAGGCTCAGTTCGTGAAGAATACCCTCGCGACTATCAAGCGGGGTCTCTCTGTTGACGAAAACGACAATCCTCGGGATATCGCAAGGTGCCAGACTCCGTACGAGTTGGACGAGCCCGATGATACTCACCATATCAGCACGGGTGGTGGCTTAAGTAAAAGACTTTCTTTCATTCGCGGCCCTGCTGCTGTCCAGCGATTTTTCGATGACCAATCTACCGAAAATTTTGCCTCGGTCGATGGCAATGGTACAGGTGGGGAACATGGTGGTCCTTTGATTAATGCTCCGTTCCTCGGGACTGCTCGACAGTGGGAACATACAGTGGAGTTGATTCTAAAGGAATTTTACGTTTCAATCAGGGCAACTGCGCTCCCTCTTCACGGTGTGACCAGCAATGAAAGAACTCCTGATAGCGCAACAGTCCCGACTAGTCTAGGGAAAGAGCTTCGCAGGACCAATAGTACGGTTAGCAAAGCTCCGTCCGAAAGCTCTATGTCGATGCGTTATGGTGGAAGCTTTGGATCAAGTATTGGAAACAACAGCACGACGAGACTCGGTTCAAAATGGAAAAACAATCGGTCACGGCCTCGACTTTACCCAGGCTCTTTTGCTGGCTCCTCACGTACGAGCTTTGATGATAGACTCTGGAGTCCTTCGGCGTCTAGCACATGGAGCAAGTATTCTCTAGACAAGACAGCAACCACGATGATGTCTACTGACTCGCTTGGGTCAGGTTTTGGTCAAGGCGACTATATGCAAAGTATAGGATTTGCAAATGCCTTGTCAACTGCCATAATCCGCGAGGAAACGGGCTATAGTGGACTGCCATCCGATGATGGCGAACAGAGCATCCAGCAGACTGTTCTTGATGACGATGTTGACGAGCTGGCCTTGTATGGTGCCCCATGGGCCAAGGAAGGAATGATCAAGCATAAGCATCACCTCGAAGCCGCTGACAAGAGGGCTAAGAACCGCGGTTGGGTCGAATGCTTTGCCGTCGTCGAAAAAGGATGGATGAGGCTATTCCTTTTCTCAAGTGAGAAAAAGAAAGTCACACAGGGTATTGTCGGAGGAGGGAATTGGATGGAGAATGCAGAGCCAATCGGTTCCTTTATGCTGAGGCAGACTCTTGCATCAGCGCTCCCGCCACCAGGGTATTCCCGCTCAAGACCACATGTCTTTGCTCTATCACTCCCAAATGGTGCTGTCCACCTTTTCCAATGTGGAACTGCGGATATCGTGAAGGAGTGGGTTAGTACTGCCAATTATTGGTCTGCCCGTCTATCGAAAGAGCCCCTAGTCGGAGGTGTTAGTAATATCGAATACGGATGGAACAACTGCATCGACATGGAAGCTTTGGTATCGCAGCCACCCCCAACCAGCGGTCATCAACCGCGCCCAAGCTTCCAGGGTAGTATGAGGAGCTCGATGGATCATCATGGTGGATTCAGGGCAAGGCTTCCGGGCGACAAGGCTAATATCGCCGACTGGAGCCCTCCTGCCCAGAGTATGTTTGCTAGCCCGTTGTCAGAGGCGGAGCAATTCCGAGCTTTAGAGGCATATGTTTCCAGCATTGAAGGGGATCTCCAGAGACATAACGAACTTCGAGGAGCAATGTTATTAGCTGTAAGTTCCTGAGTAGCATACCCCTCCTTCGTCCACCCAGATATACTAATAAATGCAATTATAGTTCACTCCGAGGCACCCGAATTACAATAAGGCGATGAACAACTGGGAACGCAAGTCTAGCTACCTGCTCAAGGAAATAGTCAAATTTAGAACGTACATAGACGTTTTATCATTCGCTGCTATCTCAAAAGAGAGGATATTCAAGGAGAAGGAGCAGAGGGCGCTCGAATTGGCAGCTGGAAAAGCCCAAGCTGCGCACGCGGAAAGGTCGATCGGAGCCTCTGCACTACCCGACACAACCGCGGGAATCCAAGCATAGGTTTTCAGGAGCATCATTCCTCTTTAGATGGCATTGCGGCGTCTTTTTTTTTACAACCGTTTCATCACAGTTTTTACACGGCTTTTTTCTCTACTTTGTTCCTCTTATCGGCGTTCTTACGAATGGCGGTTTCTTCCCCGCTTTATTTACTCATTTTGCTATTCGTTTCTAAATAGATGCCCCAGGTTTGTATCGATCTGGTGGCATCTTTGGCACGGCTTTTTGTTGTTTCCTTCAGCGCTGAACGGTCATCTTTGGCTTAAAAAAGCAATACCCATGTCTACACGTTGTAATACGAGCTTTCATTGCTCCATTCTTCTTTCACTCCCCTCTTTCCTTCGTGTTTTTGACATCGCGGGTCCCTCTTGTTCTTCTTTTGTTTGTTTGTTTGTTCCATCATAGTTGGGATCCTTGATGGTGATTCTTGTTGCATCAGGCATATATCATCATATCCAACCTTACACCTTATGAGCGTTTTGACATTTCACATGCCGAGCAGCCGTTGATACGTCTTTTGTCTTTTTCCTTTTTCTATCATTCTCTCTTGATTGTTGTTTTTCAGCTGACACTAGGATATCCTTGCTGCGTTCCTTTCCAGCGTGTCCATTGCTCCTCAGTTCGAAGATTTTATGAGACAGCTTGATGGTGTACCAGTGACGGTCTGAAATGAAGAATTCAATGAACCTTTCTGCAATCATAACATGTATACTAGAGCTCGCCTATAGCTACCCAGATCGAGGCTAAGCAAGATTCAGATGACAGGCATTCAAATAGTATAGTATAATATCTCGGCCCAAATCCAACTTCAAGTGCATATCGTATATCTTCGATTCTAAGACAAGCTGTAGTCCCTGTGATGTTCCTAGAATATAATAGTATCCTCAAGTCCTACTGCTTGGTACGACCTGGTGACCAGATCAGGACGTCCCAGCCATTGCGAGGAAGTGTTTGACCAGCCTGCAGTCCCCAGAATAGAAGCTTGCATGGGTCCACTATCAATTGCAACTAGCATGGAGCTGACCACCAGCTACTTAGCTGGCACTCGTAGCTTCACCGACTCCATCGAAAAAGTCATACCCCGGATACAGCTCTCTGACAGACATCTGCGAGTCCAAGACATCTCCCAATCCTCCAGACTCTAGCCAAGTGATCCAGACCGCATTTGAGATTCGACCCAGGCTGCAGGGTCCCACGGCCGAGGTAAGACCCCCGGCTTGCCCACCCTGCAGGCAGCCTCCCAGGTCATGAGAATGTGACTAACCGTGACCACAGTTCCACATATCCCATCCTTTGCCTGACTGCAGGTAGCCCTCCGGCACATAAAAGGTCTCCTTGATTGGTGAATTATCGGCTGTGTTCAAAAGTACAACATCGAAAACACAACTTGCAACTTTGGGTGCTTAATCTTTTTCCTATCCTTTCAACATAATCGCACTTCTCTTGATATCTCCCGGAAGAAGCTTCCTTACGACCGAACCTTCTACCAAACTCTGGACAGGACCGCCTATAGCCATTTTATAAATTAATTTTTTCGAGACCCATCGGCCAGGAATAAAGTTATTCTAAACTCACACTTTGGTCGTTTGCTATACATGGCATTCAAAGTCGACATTGATACACAAGCATCTCGTATAAGAGCTCTGAGCGACACATCATCCGTCCCACCATACATCCCCGTCGCATCTCCGTCTGCTAAACGGAAACGAGACGTTCTACTCTACATTACTCCAGTATCTACGAATTCTTCGTTCAACAGCTCTTTGGCTACTTCCTTTGGGAGCGACGGATCGTGTGACGGGGGTGGGAACGGGAAGGTGGTGGCTAGATCTAGGGTGGATTCCGAGGATATGAAACATGGAGCCGCCAGTACAGGAATAATGTCCAGCCCACCGCAGTCGGAGGCTCCATCGCCTCGGACTCGGGTCGCCAATAAACTCGAGGGTTTAAATCTTAGTGGTCATGATGATGGAAAGGAGCCGTCAAAATCTGCGAAAACAATAAAGGCCTGGAGAAGACCCGGAGGGGCTAGTAAACTAGCAGGTCTGCCAGAATCAAAGAAAAATGGGCACGTCACTAATAAGACCGATATATCTATGGCGGTGGAAGAAGATGAAGATTCAGATCTCACCAGGACGCCTAGAAAGAAGAGAGTGGTAATATCTGACGTTGAGACTGATAAGAGTCTAGAAGATATTACTAGCACACCGAAGAAACGGAAGGGCAAAGGAACGGCTATCTTCAAGGAACCTGGCGAAGT
Organism: Arthrobotrys conoides; assembly: GCA_036971725.1. Lineage (NCBI taxonomy): Eukaryota > Fungi > Ascomycota > Orbiliomycetes > Orbiliales > Orbiliaceae > Arthrobotrys > Arthrobotrys conoides. The sequence continues at coordinate 1,665,954 of JAVHJM010000003.1, read as the reverse complement.
AGAAATGACGGCTTCTGACGAAACTTCGCCGAAACTTACGCTACATGAAGACGAGTCGGAAACTCCAATCGTTAGTGCTGGCTTGGATGAACCTGTCACCTTCGTTGGGAGCTCCAAACAAGCACAGCCCTCAAGAAGGAGGTTGAAGAGCCCACCGCCTATGATAGACCAAAACGACGAGGCTCAGCGGCCTACTGGGGAGCTGGACACAGATTCAGACCCGGACGAGACAGGAATTGGATATCGGCCAACAGCTCAGCAGCGGGAGTTACGAAACCAGAAGCGAATGCAGCAGGTATGTAAAGAACACTCTGACGGTAAACACGCGTGAGTACTAACGAATTCTCTAGATTAAAGAATACAAAGCAAGAGAGTCGAGGGAGGCTCGTGCGAAACGGACAGCTGAAAGACGTCGAAGAAATGTAACCGATAGAGGAGCATCTGCCACTTCTTCCACATCAAGCCTTCTCCCTACGGCTCCTCCCGAAGCCGACGAAATGGTTGACGTTCAAAACTCCGGTCCTGGAAAACGGGTTCACTTCGCAGACTGATTACTTTGTGTCTGTCTGTCTCCTACGAGCCTTCTATAGCGCTCTCGCCCACGGATAAACTTACCAGCCACGATACCATCCCGAAAAAGCCAACATCCATCCACTAATGACATACATTCTAGTCTCAAGTCACCTCTTTTCGGGGCTTTTCTGCATACAGTTTTGTTTCAGTCTCTATTCAACATTGAACGTCTGTTTTTTTTTTTGTTTTTTTTTGACGAATTTCTTATATCGTGAGGGGAGTTCTCCGGTGCAAAAGGATTTATCATGTATCTGTTCATGCTCTTCTATCCACATCTTAGTTTTAGTATTATGTTCCAAAAATCCATACGCAAGATTCAAAGGATTGGGAATAACCTCAATCGATCAATCTCCATCACTCAAAAATCCGCAAAACATTGCTTCTTATGTACATAGAATTTAAGCCCGACCTACAAGGGACGGTTTTGAATGCCGTCAGGGCGTTTATATCACCAAGACCAATCTTTAATCCAATATATATCGGTGAAGCATCACCATGGCTTCCACCATCTCTTCTCCGCCTCCCGTTTTAGCCGGTCGTCTTCTTCTTTCCGTATTCTCAACTGCTCCTTCCTTTCCTCTAGCTTCTTCTCCCTCTCCAGTTTTTTATATTCAATTATTTGCATCGCCCGGATCATACCATCCTGTTCCCTTCCCCTGCGCCACTCACAAGTCTCCCATACTACCCAAGATGTAGCAGTAAACACGCCAACCGCCCAGTTACAAGCACTATACAACGGCGCTGTAAAAAATTAAATACGTCTCGTCAGCTTAAAAGTGGTTTCTTATACTCAAATCGTCCTATTAGATATCGATCGTTAGGAATTGTACTAACCCCGTAATACAAGCTTCACCCCACCAAACGCGAATCCAGTCGCAATACCCGTCAGGAATGTTTGCCGTGCACATGGCGACTTATGTATGTTGGACAAGCTATCCCAGTTAATGCTCTTGATAGCATCGGAGAAGGTGGCCTTCTGTCGTGGAGGAATTTGTCCAACGGTTGACGGGTCGGGCAAGGGGGGCAAGGAGGAAGACGGAGTACCTTCCGAACCTGGCGGGGAGGTTGGAGATGTGTCGTTGGCCATGTTTGTTATTTTTTTCTCAATTGGAAGCAAGTCGGTATCGTTTACATCTTGGGATGGCTAGTTTTTACCATGCACAGCCGGCCAGTTGTAGTTGAAGTCGAGGCGAGGTTGGATGTTTAATCTTGTAACCTTGGTTTACAACGCAAAATATACAACATGCTGTGGTTTACGGTTTCAGATTTCATCTTTTCAGGAAGAGACCATGCGAAGTTATAAGAAAAGGAGATGCAAGTACAAATGCCACGGATATGCAATTCTAAGCCGCAAAGTTTCTATACATGCATGCCACTAAAAGGCCAACGCTATGCAATAATTAATCTAATCTCAAAAGCCTTGCACTCGAGTAAGAGTTGATCAAAACGTATGTGACGGAATTCGCACAAACAGATGCAACGTCGTTCTCAAACCCATCCATCTAACCCGCCTGCCAATAAAATAAAACGAAGATACCACCTATATGCCCTCCAAGATAACCTTCACATTCTCCTCTAACATCTGGAGCGAATAATATTCCGCTACACTCTTATAAACCTTCAGCTGAGCCACTATACCCTCCTTCGGAACCGTGAGTTTCCAAACACCACTGCAAGCACAGTGTTCCTGGAAATCACTAGTCTTAATCTTCTTGCACTTGAAACAGACCAAATCCTGCGTGCTGTAACGTATTAACATCTCCTCTACTTCGCCCACCATGCGTTCCTGCAACGCCAATCGATCGTATTCATGTCCACAGTTGAAACACCTCCAAGCTCTCTCTTTGCTAGGCTTCCCATCAATGTCTAATTCTGGCATCAAATCTTCATCCCTGCAGAAGTCTAGATCTCGAGACATGGTACAGTTCTGGCAGATTACCTGCTCAAATCTTAGACTCTCCGTAGTATTCTCAAACTGGCCCTCCTTGCTAAACTCTTTAATATCAAACATATGTAGCAGGTCCTTCCGGAGCTGTCGAGTCGATAGCATAAGCTCTTTTGGTAGAGCAAATACTGCAGACATAGCTTTGACGAGCTCTAGAACGGCATTAGAGCTTCCAAGTCTCGTACCAGGTAAACTCGGGAATTCAAATTCTGATTGTCGGTCAGGATGAAGTATTATATCATGCTGTAACCGTAGCAACTGCGAGATATTCTTCTTCAACGGCTTCAAAAACTCTTTAGGTAATGTAACAACATCACCAATATCGTCTTTGCCCCCATCAGTGACCCTAGGAGGTAGTTGAGTCATTCTAGGAGTCGATTCTATCATCCCGGCCGAATTCTCTGGGTGCTTGAAGCCATGGAGAATATGCACGAATTCCACGACCCATGTGCTGAATGCCTCTTGCATAGTTTGCGGCAACGCCTTGCTAAACTGCCAGTGCATGATCAAGTTCAGTTTCTGCTTGTCTGCCTCAACTACTTCGGAACAAGCTAGTCCACCATAGTTGTATGGGTCGTACCAAAGAAGATAGTCCCAATACTCTTTGATATCAAGATCCAAGAAATTGAAGAGTGGCTTGGCCTTGATCGCTTTTAGAATATATTGACTATAGGCATAAGCTGTGCCCACCTCGGCCTTTGTCGTTTGCAAAATCAACCGATTCGCATTAGCGTATATGACACTAGAACCAACACGCTTGAAATCGGCGAGGAGTTGCAAGAAAGCCTTTTTTGACATAGTTTGGACGTAAAAGTGTAGGGCATGGTCGTAAAGAAACGATTCTGGGCTTTCAACCCAACGGACGAGATGCTGGACCATGAGATCAGCCATACTATTTCCCCTAGTTGCATCTCCCCACCATGACTTCACTAAATCTCTTAAGACAGTGATACTGGCTGAGGCAAAGGTATTCTCAGTATATAGGGATTGCTGTTCGTCGCCGCCGGATTTACCAGCCGGATTGAATCCCATAGAATCTGCACCTTCGAGTTCGTTGATCAAAGAAGAGGTTAGGAGGGTGTTGATAGCTAGATTCCGTACATCAAGTTCGATGCAAACCGAGGAATATGACCCTCTGTTATTGATATCAGGCATACTAACATGCTCAAGAGATCGAACAATGCCGTCCTTCTGGTGGCCAGCGTGATCCGGAATGGGTGTCGGCGACCACCAAAGGACTACGTTGCTCGCCTGAAGCCTCCTTGCATAGGCAATGTCGACCAAAAACCTTGGATCATGATTTACCAAGTTGCAAAGCGGAACTTTGCCATACCTTGCTAGCTCAATCAAATGAGATAGCCACGAACCGAGAGACAGGTACCGGATGACGATGCGCTTTGCCACAAAGTTTTGCCAGCCTAGTGGTGGAAGGTTACCATCTGTTTGGTCGATCTGGAGCGACAGCATTGGGAATTCATTCAAAGACCGTATCTCTTTGCAGAGCGTGGCCTTGTGGGGTGATTGAATAACTAGAACAAATGCCTTTTGTTCTTCGGATTTAAGTTTTTTGATCGCATCATCGACATTTCTGTATAAGAGGCGTGGCTTGTTGATGTAAGTTGTTTTGAAGTGTACTGCATCCAGATATTCAAACGGGCTCTGTCCGTGGGACTCCTGGTTCCGTCGAAGAATTTGTTCCGCATACATTTTGTCGATATTCGGTAATCCTTGCGTATCCTTCTGTGCATTCAGCACGAATACCTGGGCCTCAGCACCGCTCGAAGATACTAGTGAGATAAATTGCCTATCCCCTGCCACTAGGTGGAATAGGTATAAATAGGAGATTTGTGCTTCTCCCAGATAAGGCTGCTGTGCGTCTTGTTGGAGAATATCTTTCAAGTCAAACCCCTCCTTAATGCCCTTTCCAAGTATACCCCTGGTGCTCCCGTCCAATGTACAGGTATTGCCTAGCTGTAGCAGAGCTCTGATATTCAGCGGAACGTCAGTCTCATAGATACCTTCTACTGTCGGGTGGGATGTCAGAGCCACCATATTTTGGAACTTTTCGACGTATACTTGTTCCGGCATCGTCAGCCTGAATAGATTTGCCGACGAGTGTCCGTTGGGTAATGTAAAGTTGACAGGCTCAGAGCTACAGTCGTCTAGTTCGAAGTTCGGGACATCTTTACTTCTGAAATTTATGAAAATTGTTCGTGGAACGACGACCTTCACAATGTGTATCTTCCTGTCGATTAGGACGTGTGCATTGACCTCGCCAGGGACATCCGTCTCTGCGAAGTGTAGGACCTGCCATGTTTTCATGTAGACAAGCTGGGCTTGCTGCCGGAACATAGAGTCTAGACCTTCGCCTGTGATTGCTTGTCTGTCTCCAAACAGTTGTCTTCTTCTTTCTCGGGCATGCCGTTGGATCTTCCACTTCTTCTTCTGGTATTGTAAGAATCCCTTGTAGTCTTTGTCGATGGCTGGCATTTTCGCCGGGAGACTTGCATACGGGTCGACAGGGACAACGGGTTCCGGTGCCTTTCGTTTCAAGCTCTGAGATGCCACAACCTTGTTCAAGACACTGTCGAGGTCTTTTCCAACTGGCGCTGTTGAACCAAAGTCTTCCATATCCTGCAAATTGATAGCATTGCTCGTCACATCCGCCATAGGCTCTTTCTTGAACATATCCGTCATCTTCTTTTGCTTCATTTTGTCATCCTTCGCATTGATCCGACGTTGAAGCCACTCAGGGTGAGCGATCCGCGGCACTGGGTTTCTAACCTTTTGCAGCGCAGCAGGAATAGTAATAAGTTTTTGGATGACGGAGCCCAAACGCTCGAGGTAGTAGCTCCAATCGACCACATTTCTGGGATCCATATCAGTGATATCCTCGCGAAGCCATTTTCGTAAAAAATGTTTCTTGATAGACTCCTCCGCAGAGAATATGGCGACTGGGACAGCTCTTTCTGTGACCGGCGCACCCCTTGGTTTCGCAGAAATGATGTATTTGCAGTTAAGACCTTTATCCTTGACCATCTGGTCTCCCAAAAACTCTGCCAACCGCCTCGCAGTCTTGATAGATGTTGACTTTTGACCCCCATATTCCTCCAGGGTTTTTGCCATATTCCTATTTTCGCAAATGAGTTCGATGAGTTCCTCATCAGCGAGGGTAGACCCTTGCTGGTAAAGAACATCTAACCAACGATTCGCTACTTTAGCAACCGCTCCATATGTCTCTGCCAGTGTCGTGCCTTCTAAAAACACCTTGAAGATCTGAGTTTGAAATATCTTGATCAACTTCAACTCGCCACGACGCTTGACTTCGAACCCCTTCAACTCAGCGAGACTACCATCATGGTTGAACACAGCATATCGTTTCTTCAACCCTTTATCCTCCTCTTTGGATGTTGGTAAGATCATAGCCTTGTACGGACCATCGACTTCGAAAAAGATTGAGTTCTCAGCGTGTGTCTCGTATTTAAACTTGTCTTTGTCTACCAAATCCTGATATTGGTGATTTGTGAACTTATCGTGCACTAGATGGTTCAACATGACACAAGGATATGATATTGGTAGCTTCTTCCCACCCGATAAGTTGAAGACAAAGTTTTCGGGGAAAGTAGCAGGCAGAATACACCAAATACCATCGGTGTCCAGCTCCAACGGCCTCCCTATCCGCTCCACAAGCTGGCGAGCTAACTGAATGATCCGTGACCCAGTCAAGCAAGTGACACCAGCCATCTCTAAAGAATACCACCGAGAACCCTTTCGCATGACGTACCCATAGAAGGAATTGAGAATAACTTTGTGGGCCAGTTGCAGCGAATCAAACAGAACCACCATTTTCCCGCCCTCATCTATTTCGGCTTGAGCTGCACCCGCCTTTTTCAGTGAATCGGTCTTATTTTTCCATACTTTCTGCTCGCCTTTGAAATAATACCGACGATCTCTGAACATTCGCACAGTGTCAACGTAGAATGGATTCTCACGCTGACAGATGATCGCCTCACGTTCGATTGTCCTTGTCTCCTTGATCTTGTGGTAGATTTTTTTGCTGTACTCTGTAAGCCGTTTTTTGATTAAACCCGCCTGTTCAGAAGGGGGCAATCCATCCCAGCTCCTGTGAGGCCCATTTGGGTATTTCGGTGGAAACCTTTCGTTTTCTAGAGCTCTTCTGATCATAAGATATTCATCCCGCTTCGGCGGCAAGAACTCACCTCTCCAAGCCCACGGTAAGCGTCGATCGCATGTCTTTCCAGGGCGGTTAAAATCGCAAGCCGCACAGTCTGATTCTTTAATCATAGAATCTGGCTGGAGACGGTTGGTCGTCATAATGTTAGGGTACATAGATGCGACATCCAAATGGTAAATGAGAGGCCTTTCACTTCGATTGGGTGTCGCCTTTAGGTCCATCAGATTCGCCACAATTTTTTCCTTGACTTCGTCATAATTTGTGACATCTTCAAACTTCTTGTTGCTTTCTACCACAATAGCGAATTTCAAAGCGGCATCTAAGTCTCGTAATAGTTCATCAATAGCACCAGGGTCGACCGAAAAGTTGGCCGGGATGTCGCTTCGGAATACACCTGCTTCCAAGGCCTCGACGTGACCACCAACGTAGGTCTCTGACTCAACTAGATGTCCCTCCCAAAAGACTTCATCAGGATTCTTGTGCTTGTTGGGAATGATAATATCTTTTTGAAATGCTTGAACCTAGACACACTTGTCAGTTTCATGACCTAAATAGTGTAGTCTGTGTTTATTCACCATTAACAACATCTCACACAGAGTACCGGTACCCTTCCGTAAGACATCATCCGGCCCTAGAGGAATGATTGTACACAGGGAAAAGATGAAAGGATGGACGTATTTCATATACAGATAATATGTTGCAACAGCATCGGAAACCGAGTATTCTGCTAGTGTCTGTGGGCGTTCGCTCGCATATCTTCCCAAATATAAGCATATGCAACTTAGGAGGACTTTTGAAGAGCTAAAATACCTTGTCATCAATTCCGGATCTAGTTCGTCCGGGTCATACCCCAGCTTCGCAGTCGTAACGGCTTTCAAACCACGACTACCTTGTGGAAGGTAACTGTCTCGATTCACCCAGGCAAAAGCATCCATATGGGCGCAATAATTACTCTTATAGATACCTTCACTGTCCTTCCGAAATCCAACTTCGTGGTACATATCAATACCCAGAGCTGAAGCTCTCGCTTCTACGAAGGGCCAATCGAAGAAGTCTCCGTTGTATGTCACAATGACTGTCGGTCTCGCCTCCTTGATATGGTCAAAGAATCTCTCTAAGACGGCACGCTCATTTGGTTCGTTGAATATCATGAATTCACCCTCATATTCAGGCTTTGGAGTGTACTCAAAATCCTCAATATCCTCAGATACTATCTCTCTATTTGTGATTAGAAAGCCCTGTGTTTTATTAGCATCTTTCCTATCCAACTCAATTAAGATGAAAAAGTACCTGTCCGTCAATCATATACGAAATCATCATAATTTGATCAATCAAGGCATCTGGAAACTTGAGAGGAAGCTTTGTGGTCTCGATATCAAAAGCTAGCACCACAGGGTCCGCACGAGCAAGACGATCCTCTATTAGGGACAACCCAATTACACCGTGCTTCGCTTCAACAGTATACCACTTCCCAATCCGGATATCTACCATTTGTATTAATGACGGTTTCCTTGAGGGAGATCATGACTTCAGTACCTAGGTCTATCGAAACTCGAACGTGGTACGGAACATCATATTCTCTGATATCGACTATATAGTCACTTGCGTCGACACCAGTATTGTTTGTTCTCCCCATGTCTAATGGGTCGTCGAAAAGGTCAAATCCGGCTCGAGAACTATACGGTCCTCGTTTTAGTAAACCTGATAGTTAGAGGTATCAACACTACCATGCTTACTTTGTAACTTCGGCATATGTGTCTATGGCATCAACCTGTTTCTTATTGTCCTCGGCAATTGGCATCAGAACCTTTCGGACTGATAATAGATCAGGGACGTTGTGGAAGTCGATTTTGATGAATGTCCGCCTATACCCCATTAAATGATTAGGCTGTATTGTGGGTTAGCTAGGAAGTTCCATAGTTTCAACTACCCCAGGTTGGCTGTACCATCTGTAAGTCTTCTCTCGTAAGTCTCGAGAGTGACTTTACTAGTCCCTCGAATTTTCGACGTATCCATTCTTCAACTTCCATTTCAAAGCCAGCCTATCAAGATTCTGTTAGCTTCCAAATTCTCTCCACATACTCTATGCAGTCGCCCTGACCTTGCAGGCTATCAGGATATACGGATCGTATAGAACCGTAGCCTTGAAGGACCCGCCCTCGTCGTCAATGAAGTAAAAGTCGACTCCAGCTTTCCCTCCAATGTTGTTCTCGTCCTCAATTGCCGTCTAAGAAGAACCACCAGCCGCATTAGCAACATTTCTGCCTTTACTGCTCTGCTTGAAGCTCTCCATAACATCATCCGTACCGAATGCATATTTATCAACCATCCGATTTTCTTCGGTCCAGCCTCGTATCTCGGAAACCCCATCTTCTCATCTATCGAATTCGCAAGCTTTGTAGCTTCCCATTTTTCTTCCGAGCTCGTTCGGTCCGTCGCTAGTAAAGAATCTTTGTCTATAGCTTTTTTGTTATTCTTGAGATATCGGCCACCACTTCGAGGACCCCCTCGATAGGGGACTTTGTAGCCCTTTTGACCTTTCGACATTGTCGAGCGATTGGTCTAGTAGACCTCGTCCGTATTAAGTTATTCAGGAAGTACGATATTAGAGATAAAAGGATCGGATTGTGTCGAACGTGTGTCGCATCGTAAGGATGAAGCTAGGGGGTATATCGATGCTCGAGTTCGAAGCTGTAGTTTGTATTATGGCGGTCTTATGGTTGCTGGTTCGTAGCAACACAGCTTGTCGCGTAAAGTGGAAAACAATAGGCCAAAGGTTTTTGAATTCGCGTTCGGCGGCGTTTAATTGGTCAGATACCAAATCGATATCAGAGCTTTGAAGTTAAGAAATCAAAGGATTACAAAAGCAGCAACCTTGGTATTTTGGATGCAAGTATTCTGGACCACCCAAAAAGGATGATATTCAAGATCTCGAAAGTCACGTTTAAGCACCGCCACAATACCACTTGCCACATTTGATGGGGCGGTGAAGTGGGATGTGGCTCCAAAATGCGTTGTTGCCAAGACTGTCCCACGTCTATCGATAACATTTTTCTGAAGGCCGCACGCACCCCAAGCTCACAGCTGCTTCAAAGTGCAAAAAGCTTCAAACTTTCAATATCTTGTAATCTACTCGCGACTCCATCGATAAAATACTTCGCACCGATACCTTCACCCACACCCTCTCGATTATTTTCTACATAACCAATAATCAACATGTCCTTTGGTGGACAGACACCGACCATTTTGGTCTTGAAGGAGGGCACGTACACAGAGCTCTAGACTATATGCTATAGACCTTACGTATACCATACTAACAAAACAACTTGTAGGAACTGACCAGTCCCAGGGACGCGGACAGATAATCACAAATATCAACGCCTGCCTTGCCATACAAGCTACAATAAAGTCTACTCTCGGACCTTACGGTGGTGACCTACTGCTCGTAGACGCCAACGGGAGACAGACAATCACCAATGATGGGGCTACAGTTATGAAGGTAGCTATACACTTTGCAAATAACCTCTGATATTTGCCCTGAAGTATCTAGGAAGCTTACACCTCTGCTATTAATAGCTTCTGGATATTGTTCACCCTGCCGCTCGTATCCTTACCGACATTGCCCGTTCGCAAGATGCAGAAGTTGGAGATGGTACAACATCTGTGGTGGTTCTTGCCGGTGAAATCCTTAAAGAATCAAAAACTTTCGTGGAGGAAGGTGTCAGCTCGCAGGTCATCATCAAAGGTCTTCGGAAGGCATGTTTGTTGGCTGTCAACAAAATCAAAGAAATTGCCGTGCGGATAGATAAGGGCGAGAAGAGGGACATCTTAATCAAGTTGGCTGGAACAGCAATGTCGTCGAAATTGATCAAGAGAAATTCTGCCTTTTTCACGAAGAGTATGCGTTGCCCCAACATTTTACCAGTGGATAATCAGGATGCTGACAAATATAAATTTCAGTGGTCGTGGATGCTGTACTGTCGTTAGATCAGGACGACTTGAACGAGAAGCTGATTGGAATGAAGAAGGTCCCTGGTGGTGCACTCCAGGACTCTATATTTGTCAACGGTGTTGCTTTCAAGAAGACCTTCTCATATGCTGGCTTTGAACAACAGCCTAAATCGTTCAAGAACCCCAAGATTGTCTCTTTAAATGTCGAGCTCGAACTTAGTATGTGGACTTGATGCACTTTTATCAAAAATCCGGAAGCTGACACGTACACTATAGAGAGCGAGAAGGATAACGCCGAAGTCCGTGTCGAGCAGGTTTCGGTATGTCATAGCTCTCCTTCAAAAACGAAATAGGATTTCAACTTACCAATTTACAGGAATACCAAGCAATAGTCGACGCCGAATGGCAAATCATCATTCAGAAGCTCGAGGCACTTGTTGCCACCGGTGCTAAAGTCGTTCTTTCTAAGCTCCCAATCGGTGATCTGGCAACTCAATACTTCGCAGACCGTGATATCTTCTGTGCCGGCCGTGTAACAAGCGAGGATATGGAACGAGTCGTCCAAGCCGTTGGCGGTAGTATACAATCGACCTGCTCCGACATCAAGGAAGAACATTTGGGTACTTGCGAATCTTTCGAGGAACGACAAATTGGTGGCGAGCGATTCAACTTCTTCCAGGGATGCCCCAAGGCAAAGACATGCACATTGGTGCTCCGTGGTGGTGCAGAGCAATTTATTGCAGAGGTGGAACGGTCCCTTCATGACGCCATAATGATTGTTAAGAAGGCCATTAAGAACGACCAAATTGTTGCCGGTGGCGGTGCCCTCGAGATGGAAATTTCGAAGTACCTCCGTGACGAATCCAAATTGATCGCAGGAAAGCAACAAATGGTCGTTGCGGCTTTCGCAAAGGCTCTGGAAATTATCCCAAGGCAACTCTGCGACAATGCAGGGTTCGATGCAACTGATATTTTGAATAAACTGCGACAAAGGCACGCTAAGGGCGAGACGTGGGCTGGTGTTGATATCGATAACGAAGGAATTGCCGACAACCTAGAGAAGTTCGTGTGGGAGCCAACAGTAGTGAAGTTGAATGCGATCCAGGCTGCAACCGAAGCCGCTTGCCTGATCTTGTCTGTGGATGAAACAATCAGTACGTTTTTAGAATGGACGCTTAATCTCGTCTACGTCAGTGCTAATGCAAATTCGAACAGAGAACGAAGAGTCGGCGCAACCACAAGGAGGGCCACCTATGCCAAGAGGTGCAGCGTACGTTAATCCACGCCTATATTTGCCTTATAAAATACAAAATTCTGACGTGAAAACCGATATAGGGGCCGTGCATTACGAGGCCGTGGCAGAGGAATGCCGAGAAGGTGATTGTAATGAACAAGGAGAGAAGAGCCGGTGCTATATATGATACCGAGCAGCATTTTGAATCTTATGTATATTTAGAATTGAATATACAGATTCATGTCGATGGACGCTAAAGCTTTCAGAGTCGCATTACCGTAAAAGACACAAAGAAAGAAAACTCCATGATATCCCCCATAGACAAAAGCAAAAGCGAAAAATGCATTTATTTTCTTTCAAGCGGAAATGTTTGGGTGAGAGTGAGATGGAAACATGTCCTGAGTGTGTCCCAACCTTCCAATCTTGAAAAGAACCAGATCAAGAATGCCCATCCCCCCTATACAGTGACCACATAAAGTATTTCTGCCCAGTACCTCTTTCATATAGTATGGGGTACGTAGTTCCGGTTACTTCGAATTGTTTGGCATGGTTTGCTTTACGGCAATCCTCCCATTCGAATGCACCCCTCACTTCAATGTTCCATTCTACTTTGAAGTTGTCTCCCCATTGATTTGCGGCCCTGTACTGCTCGAGACGTGTCCAGGCAGATTATCCTCGCTTTCATCCTCCTCTTCAATGATACCCAGTTCAGCCTCTTCGTTTCCAACGGCATGGTAGCTAGCCTGCTTCGCCTGTCGTTTCCTCTCCAGCATACGCTTGTGATACCACATACAGAGTCCTAGAGCGGTGCCCGCACCGAGAAGGTTTGCGAAGATGTCATAGGCGTCGAATGTACGCCACTGCCACCACCACCACCATAAATCGTTAGCCAATAGACATTCCTCATAAATCATATCGATCGAAACGTAGGATGCTGTACCGGCAAGACTCCCTGAACGAACTCCGATCCTACACCAAGAATGCCAAACATAACTATTAAGGTGAAGTTAACCACCCGACGACGGGATGTATCGAGGACCCAGTAGAAACATAGCTATGAATTTGAATTTAAATTTGTTAGACAATTGGTTTCCTATTCGCATGTCGGGGACAAGATAGTATAGGTTTTTACTTACTGTCATAAAAAAGAAGCATATAAAGTGTACAATCTTATCATTGACCGGAATAACCAATTTCTTTGAGAAGCCAAGATATGCCGATAACAGCAGCAGGAAGGCGAATGCACCTACAAATTTCGAAATAAGGCTGTGATTAGTACCATACACATCCTGCAAATAAAGACAGCCCTGCTCAAGCTTTCAGGCTTCAGCTATGGCTCGAATATCTTCACTTACCTGCAATCTGAGGTCTTATCCGCATCATGGCAGCTTTTGAAGTTCGAAAACAATAGTTATAATGCTATGCGACAACGGCAATGTGCTTTTTTCAAGAGGTTGAAGGACGTTCGGAATGACGTTAAAGAACCGGCATCGCGGGTGAGCAGGTTGAAGGTCGATGTTTAGTGGGGGGACAGATATGTTGGATGCAGAGAGATACCGCTGTTGCGCTGCAGCTGACAATGGCGACGGAATGGTCCAGTCCAACGGCGCGGCGCGGTCTTGGCGCAGGTGGCCAGGATGGCTGCGTATGCCATTACGACTACATTCGCTTTTCACCGCTCGAATGTCTCCTCTTGCTTTAGTACCGGCTAGGCATTTTGTTCGGTTTCATGGACAGGTGGTGGTTTCATTGGGTGGTATTGATTCCCTCAAAATATACTATCTTGAGTTTTCTACAAAGTTCGTCGACACTAAACTCTATCTCACCATGCACCAGTATATTCTTCAAAGCTTTTAAACTGTATCTAACATTGCCAATGAAGTCAATGACAGCGCAAAATAGCGTTGGAAATTGATAAAATCTAAGTCTGGACATTCGAATATTAATTCGCATTGATGCATTCCCTCTGTCAGCTCAGCGGCAGCGACTCATTTTGAAATTACTACGCCACGGAAGTAGTATACTACTACCCAATACAACTTGGTCTCTAGGCTTTGCGTATTGAAAAACCAAATATACTTCGATCACGAACATATCACCATATTTGATCTAAGGACAGTAACAATAATATAATCAACTTCCTATTTCCTATATATAGCTAATTCAAGCTGCAAATTTATCAATTTAGCATACATCATGTACAAAGCGATCGATCATGCAGCTGCAGGATATAATTAAATGTAAGCTAGCTATTACAAAATACCCGAGCCCGGTTCAAATCGACACGGCCAAAAGCTCCCGCATCTGCAATAAACCCCATTATGTGGAAACAAGTTGACGTATCTAGCTACGAGATACCTGCGTAGTTACATACCTAGATACTTACCTAAGCATTACCTAAGCGTTACAGTATATACAAATTATATAATATTAAGGTAGCCCCCCTTTATAATCTTTCCCACCATCTTCCTCAGTACTTTCCTCGGCTTCCGGTAGCGGACAAAGCCTTTCGATCCCGTCTGTATTTGAAAGCGCTAGATACCGAGGTATACATGTCAAGCCAGGCTCCTTGGCGGTGGTAGGCTCTGGAGGCGGCTCCTCTGCCCTACGAACTTTAGCCGCCGGTGCATCAGCTCCTCCTTCAGCTAGGAGGAGATTTATATTCACCCCTGCATCTTCACCACCGCCACCTAGTGCGTCTAGTGCATCTCGAGCAGGGCGCCAGAGTTCTTCTAATGGCGGGAATGGATCGGCAGGTGCCCAAAATTTCCCAGGCCTATAAGTCCGGTCCGGGTTCACCGCGTAAAGATACCGCATGAATAATTCCCATTCTCCTCTCAAGCTTGGTTTCCATGTTCGTAATTCCTTCATAGGATTGCCATGTATCCATGGAACATCAGGTCCATATAAGTAGTAGCCCGGTTGTACTTCCGCTAATATCCTTTCACGGTATACGTCCCACGGCCTGGGGTAGTACCAGAAGTTCCTGGTTTCCCAGTATTCTGTTCTTGGGCCGAAACCAGTACCTAAAGATTCATTGTTCCATCCTTTTGGACCATTGTTCCATCTCCAATCGGGATGTGCTTTTCTAATATGCATTGGGAGAGATGATAGTTCACTAGCCCAGCTCTGAACTGACATATTTTCAAACCGTTGTGGGATCTCTGGATCGCCGAGTTCAGCCCAACATTGGCAGCCTGTTTTTATATGTTTAGCAAGAAGACTCTAACATCAAGTCATATATACTAGTATTTCAAGAGTGAACAAAATAGGTGGTAGGGATATAAGTATACGTGTACAGATAAATGTTGACGAGATGCATAACTAGGCTAGATCGAGGGGTGGATCAAATTAACTTACCAAAAACCCATTCGCATTTCCTAGCATCTTCCCAAGTTTTGCAATATGATAAACTATCATTTTTCCTAGCCTCGGGAGCATGCAGGCTTGCCCAATCATCGCAGCTGCAATCCTCCATACAAGACTCTTGCATCTCTCTGATGAATTCTTCGGCCAGCCATGGTGTATCATCGAAATTCCGCCAGCTGAAATTTTTGGGTAGCAAGTCTCTCGTACGTTCTAGGGCAATTGGGCTGTTGAATATATGTTTGGGTTCGGCACATCGTATTTGGAAGCTGTCTTTTATCCAGAATGAAATTTTGACGAAGTCATCTTCGTCTATCGGGCCATCATCATGACCCCAGAAGTCGTCGTCGTCGTCGTCGTCGTCATCGAGTGGATCATCATCAGGACCCGGGTCCGGAGTCTGCCCATTTGGTTTAGGGCTGTGATGCTTCGACTTGCCTTTGCTTGATTTGTGTCCGGCATGCGCTCTCGTATGGGTAGGGACTGGATTGTTTTCTGTTGGTTTGGAAGAAGAGGATACTATTGATGTCGAAAAAGAAGATATTGTCGGTCTGGAGAGGGAAGATATCGATATTGTCGACTTCAAAAGAGTAGATGTCTTTGGTTTGGAGGGCGGGGGCCCTTTCGGCTTTGAAGGAGAAGATACTATTATAGGTCTGGATGGGGGGTTTTTCTCGACATGGTCTATGATAGGAGGAGCTGGTTTTCTACCCACATCAACCTCCAAAACTCGTGCTCGTATTCCATCATGTATGATATTGTCGGCCTTGTTAAGGGTATCTGAGGGATTCAAGGGTCCTGCCCGAGATTTTGGAACCAGCTTGGCTCCAGTACTGCCGTCGGCTGGACCTAGTACCGGTGCACCACAAGAAAATGTGAGGAACAAACCCGCGATAGTCCAGATGTAAGCCTTGACATATGTAACCGGTATCTTCATTTTTGAAACGGGGGGTGGCGAAGCTTCGAAGATACCGATATGCGTATTTGGTTTTTAGAATAATATATCCTCAAAACTCGCTGATAGCTCGCATAGCTTACTTAGGAAGGTACACGGATATTTATCTAACATGAAAAGTATATAAATCAAGTCCGTTTAACAGATGATATGAGTCTAACTATATGTGTTTTGTCCCGTGGCAGAGCGCTCTAGAATGTTTAGTCTATTGTGGGCTCTCATATCTGGTCTATCCGGCGCCAATATGACCATGATTGAAATTTAATTTAAATAAAATCGTAAAGAGGCTATAGCGCTAATAGTTGTATACAAGTGAATAGCCTCGAGGCTAGGGGAAAGACAGGACTAGAGCCTGTGCCTAGATTTCGAGACTAACATATCAAGATGTTGTATATATATGTAGTTGCATTTTAGCAATTAGTTGCTTGGCTTATAGGCCAAATCAGGATAGCAGGAGACAGTTCACAGCACAGATCGGATAGAATAGATGTGCGATGTCTCTATAAATTAAATTTGGGGTGTATACGTTTGAGAGTTGAGTTATAATGTTGTTATAACGTTAGTTGTAAGTATCAATAGTAACATCGCCTCCTGATAGTTGGCAAGTTGATATTCGATCTGTACTTTGTACAATTGTAATTAGTGGCAACGGCGATACTCTGCCGCTTTCCAACTTTCAAAACTAGAGGATCGCGGCAAAAAGACCAACAGGGCTTACGAAGCAGCGCCCTTTTGTTGGATTGATATTTCGTTCTTCTTTTACATCTTGGACATCATGAAACTTTTTGGTTTCAAGATAAGGTCTCGATGCTCATATATTTGGAATGGTGAGATGTGTTGTACTGTTGTAACCTGGACACCCCTCTGCCCGGCCCATGTATAGCTGTGCATGTGAACTCGATTGAACTGCACACATACAGCTCCTAACTAGGTCCCACAAATGCCTTTTGTCTCGAACACTCTAAACAGCCGAACCAAGATGGCGCTATTGAAGCCCGCGGACCCCTTATTGTTTTCTCCGAACGAGCTGTCGGTAGAAATACCTATTTTTGAAGCTATAGTATTCACGAGCTATGGCAATCCTTCCACCAATTGGCTGTAGGCCCCAGATTTCGAACCTCATTAAAATTCTTAAAATCAAAATCAAACCACTTAACATAGACGGTAAGAGGTCACGAGAATGCGGGGTTACAAGCTCACAGACATTGCAATTGTGTTCACCCAGGCCCCTGAGGCAGCGTCTTGGAATATTAATATTGGAAGCACTCAAACAGATGTTGTCGCCTAGGAACTGAACTAACTGTGGTGCGAAGTTGAACGTTGTGACCTCGCCGCAAACGAACAGGAAACAGGCCTCACCACAGCATTCTTGGGCTGATCGGCATGGCCTCATTTTATCTCCGAAAGGAAAGCGTTCAATTTGATTCAAACGAAAGCTGCTCTCGAGCTCTCTCACTCTGCCTCTTTCTCTCACAGCTAGAAGGAGAGAGCGTATGTTGGACCGGCGTGGGCAGGAACGTGTGTTCGAAGCGAGAGTTTACCGTTTGACCGTGGGAACGAGCCATTGCAATATTGTCGAAAACGGTCGCCGGGCCTTCCATGACCAGCACAGGCCAGGACGATACCGTCGAAGGGAAATGATCGCGCACATCCCTCCAAATACGGCCTTTGATCTGGTTCGCGCGGTTCAGTGAATGTACTTGCGCATGCTTTGATGCTTTTATCACCGGATATGATTGTATTGAGAAAATTTAAAAGATGGAGCCTTCAATAAGTTATAATGTTTCAAGCCTTGCAATGCAATGCCTTGCCTTGCCTTATACCTGATTATTACTGCCGCCTGCTGAGGTGTGGAGCGAGGAAAGGGCCATGGGAATGAGCAGGAGCAGGAGCATGAGGAGCTTATTATTCTGGCCTTTTCCTTTCCTCTTCGTTCAGCATTTCGGTTCTATAAGATGCTTCAGTTTGTACCAGAATTGGAGATCTTGTTAGCAGATATTCAGGTGGTCTGATAGTTCCGATAATCCTGCTGATATTAATCTTCATTCGATTCTCCTGGCATGGACCCGCATGCCCCATAGCTACTAGTATCTTCCGAGGGACTTGTACTATACTCCTGGCATATCCCGGGTTACTCTGAAACCCGCCTTCAAAAGCTATACGGTCTGTCGTATCCCATCGACTCTTCAGGTCCTCCGCTCGAAATCGGTTAGTCTGGTTCAACCTCCCCTTCTTCTCTCATTGTGTTCTGAGGAATTTCAGCCGCCTCTGAATTTCTTCGATTTCTTTTATTGTCTTGTTTATTTTATTTTATTTTTCGACATTCCTGAGCTTCGGAAGGTCACAATGTCAGCTTGATTGTGTATCATCCTGCATCCATGTCTTGTCGATAGGCTCGTGGTCTCCAGTGGAGCAAGGAACCAAGCACAGTAATACTGGGCGGGCAGGCAAGCATTTGCTCTTCACTGGCATGGCATGCCCTTACCATTACATCCTGCAAGCTGCAGCTCGAAAATGTCCCGCCCTACTGACTTACCCAGTACTTACCAGCATTCTGCGGAATGAATGCACTCGTTCATGTACCCCTGCGCCGCATTTCTCTTCTCCTCCCGATTTGAAGATGTGTTTGGCCTCGATCTTTCTTTCTGAAAGGAATCTCTTGAGGTCTTGCGGTGGCTAGAAGCCCGGCAGGAATGCATTCTTCCCATCTCCAACGTTAACAAACAAACTCTTTTAAGACGCCTAGAAGTTGGCAACTAATCCGTGCGCAGTCGTTTCTCATTAGATATATCCAAACTTGAATACGGAAAAGGCAAATTTACTAGCCCGGAAGCGTTCATTTGAGACCGTCCGATAGGTTGACAATTAAAATCCGATTCAAATCGTCGACATCGCTCGCTCTTGTTCGGCCAAAGGATTGATTAATCAAAGGTCTCCCAATTATACTAGTAAGTTCAACCAATTTCCAAGCCAAACGAGTAAAAAAAAGCAAGCCAATAGTTGGGTCGAGAGAGATAGTCGTCGGAACCCTGATCCCTTTTGTCCTTGGATTGGCGTGCATATTCAACGGTGTGCACTGTTCTTAATGCCGCCTAACCCTGGTCGTGTCCCGGTTAACATTTTGTTCTTTCCTTCTCTCGTAGGTATAGTCTGCTATATAGTGGAGCTTAGGTTTATGGCAACTAGCGATCGATAGAACAGGCCTTTTGATAATACGAAAGGACTAGAGCCTAAGCTAAGGGATTCTAATAATCAGCCAGCTTGCCTTCTCGTTAAGCATCTGCTTCCCGGATTCATCAGCCAATATATCGAGAGCCGACACACAGCTGCAGAGAGTACCATCTTTTTTGATATCTGCATCATCCGACACCAAGAAACAACACCGGGACGTCAAAACCTTCACTCCAACACTACAAAACCAATCATGTCTCAAGACAGTAAAAGGCCCTTAAGGGCCATATTATCCAAAGTGGCGACGAAGATCCGGGATTTGGGAAAGAAGGGCGAGAAATATGGTTCGAGCAAACATTCGGGGCCTAGCAGGTCCGTCGACTCATTGTTGGAAGAGGAAAAACGGAATGCCTTTGGAAGTGCGCGGCGGCTCCGTAGAGCGGCTATGGCTCGAGAGTTCTCCGGGGCATCTGGTTTACGGCGGTCCTGGCTATTTGATAGGCGAACAGTGGCGGACCTTGCAGATTGTGCTTGTACACAGAAAGAAAGGTAAGTTAGAGTCTGCATCTTGTTTTACTATAGTAGATATAGCTAACGTCCTGGTAGTTCCAAGCCTTCCATCGGCGCTCTGTTCTTCACACTACCCGTCGAACTTCAATTAGAAATCGTCACCAAGTTAATATATTCCGACATCATATCGCTACGTAAAACCACTCGCGCTTTCAATTCTCTTATCGTCACCCATGAGCACGAAATCGCCAGAAGGCAAATCCGGATCTTTGTTGAACCGAGATATGTTGCTCTCTATCCACCAACCCTCCCAAACAAGCCAACATTCGAATACCTTTCGAAGCTAGCTACCAAGAGCATAGCGGCGTCGGAGCTTGCGAAGGCCCTTGCGACACAGCTATATAATGACTTCCACGACAAATACTTTGACTTTCACCCGCAGAGCGACAAAGCTTTGGTTATAAGGTATATCACCGAGAGGCTGCGGTTTTCTCTCATGGTAATCCAGCACTTTCTTGAGCAGTTTGCTGAGCGCAAGCTATGGCGTGACCGGGTGAATGGATATGCCTCTCGGGCGGACGATATTCAATTGCAAGAGGCGATATTGGAAAAATACTATACTATCGATCAGCTTGTTGAAGCATCCGACTTCTATAGGCTCACACTATACTTACTATGGCAAAATGTTGCAATGCCGGGAGACCACGAGAAGATCAAACGCATCTGGGCGATAGTTACGGATACCTTACCGGCTGTTCAGGACCTCACTAAATTCATGATCGTTGGTGGAATCCCGGAACTGCGAAACGTATACCGCAAGCCAAAACCGTCCTTGAGGAGGAAGGCAATGTCAAGGTTTTCAGCGATGTATAAGCATGAACAGGCGAGATCCTCGAAAATGGGAACAACCCGACTGCCCAGAATATACCATCCGTCAGAGAATATTAAACGGTACTCTACGCTCGTGATTTCGCCTAATATATTTCACCTATGGATCCACCCCGCCCAAAATGTCATGTTCAGAAAGGAGGTCATATCTGGATTGAATCAATTCCGGTGTATCGATGAGATCGTCGAGCACTTGCTGGACGGCTGGGAAGACTGGGCGTATCCGACGGACCTTGTGGCACCATATGACAGCGATGATGAAGAAGAGGACGGTAATACCCAAGCAAGGCACAGTTGTGGGGTATCGACAGCGGTCGCGGCATCCTAATTTTTTTACTCCTTTTTCCATGAGAGCTCTTTGAGCAACCGGGGACCAACTTGGTTCGTTTCTAATTTTCTCGTTTTGTTTGTGGAATATGGCGTACAAAGGCCGGAGAAATAACGGAGTGGCGTTTTCGTTCTTTTTGTTGCATTTGCATCGGTGGTTCTCACGAGCAATGGCCTTTAATGGAACTGGGAATGGTTTCTAGCATTGGGATTGTATGGCATCGACTTTTTTTCTCTTTCTTTTCTCCCCAGCTCATGACCTATTATGAACATTGGTCGTTAATTGCATGGTACATTCGGCTCAATCGGTTTCCGGAGCCTTTTTTTATTCCTTTCTTTATTAGTTAGCTACGTAAGCTAGACACATCTGGGGGGATGCTAGATATCATCACTGGGGTATGCATACGTGTGCGGGGCACGTTAGCCCCAGATTATTGAATTAAGATCAAAATACAAGGAATTAATACATAACAGTATCAGTTTACAGTTGTTTTAACCTGTTTGTTTGGGGGTCGCCCTCCAGGATTCGATATGCTTATTCATGGTTTTCTGCCACTAGTAGCTAGTCTGTCATCGATGCAATGAATGAGCGAGATATCGTTCCACGTAGTACAGGTCTGCATAATTTTGGTTTATATGCATGTCACAAAGGTCACAAAGCACACTAATTGATGCAAAGAGCAGTGTACAATTGTATAAATTGACTTTCTATTCCCCATCCGATAAAAGGTTATGAAATATATACCAATTGCATGGTCTGTTCGTCTGGGGTTTCCGTTTTGGATGGGTGTTAGAGTAACGTGGAAAAGTTTTAGAATGGATTTAAGAACGACGCGATGGAGGGAAGATAACCCAAGAGAAAGAAGAAGAAAAAGGAAATAAAGCTAAGGAATACAAATGCAAATGTACTTAGTTTTGTAAAACTCTGTAATACAGATTGGGGGGGTTATGGGATTACAATTGTTGCTACCTAATTGATATTATTCACTGGTCAGACGCTGTGCATGTGTACATACATATGCGGGCATCTGCAAGAGATGATCGTATGATGTATGAGAACTTGAAGTTTCGATGCAATGCCTTCAGCTCTGTAGACGGTTGTAATAAATATAACGAAGGGCTGAAAAAAGGGTGGGTACATACCTAGGTACATAGTACTTGGTTACATTTTTGAAGCGACCTCGGGGCACAAGAGTAATCCTGAGATTCGCAGGTCGCTTCGATTATCGAGCATGCATGGATGTTGCCGTTCTCGTCTCACAGAAGCCCCCTACTATGCTGATGAATCCTCACTGCACTGTCGTATCCCCATATGTCTGAGACCTCCAAGCGACTGCTATCTTTAGCGGATAAGAGAATAGAAAAAAGTAATGCGCATATCAGATTTTTCTTTCTGATTCTTCCTTGCATTGATATCAATTAATCCGGTGTCCGAAGAGTTGCCCCCAAACTAGAACTCGCCAGATGTTACGTACGCTGGCAAAGTTAACCATGGTAAGTGATACTGTAGCTAGTATACATGAAGACTGTGACGAGGGATACTTACAATGCAAAGTATTGTGTGGGGTGACTGTTCGTTTGCATTGGAACGCTTCCAAACGGTGCAGCTAGCTACAGTCGGACCATTCCATCGCCAGTGCTAGTGCTAGAGTCTCATTGGACATCTCGGGCTTCTGGGCTTGAGCTTCACTGCGAGGTTTGTTGTTTTCTGGAGCGAGCAGCGTGGTGTAACACGCGAGAGGAATGTGAACCCATGTTAAAGCTATCAAAGCTAATTGTCCTGATCTGGACCTCACCTGCAACACATTCGCTTTTGGAAGGCAAACTTCGACTCCAGCTGTATCCAGGCCTCGAATTCTCGCGATCACAACTGATCTAGCCCTGTTCTCTGTGTCCCGACAGCCTGAATTCGATCCCTGGGCTTATAGGATGCATTGTGATAATGGGAGTGGCGATGTCGTCTATTCCTTTATCCCTCTCGCGTGCTGCTTTGGTCCTTCCGACGGCACACGGCGACTTTCCCAGAATATGAAACTGGTGGATTTGAAGGCTTCCCAAGAGTAAGTGCCCCGCAATACGGCCATGCAAAATCGACAAGGCTAACAATGTCACGCTACGGGACTGTAAAGACCGGTAGATTCTGTGCGTCCTCATTTCCTTTGACATTTACAAGTCAGGGAAACCATGGCCTGGCTTTCAGACCAGAGAGAAAAGCATCATGTTGCATGTTGGACTTTTTTCTCTTGCTCTCGCGAGTTTTATGGCCGCACTTTTCAGGAGACAATCGATCCGCAAGGCAAGTGCTTGTTTGGACCAGCGACTCCACCTAACAAAGTAAGCACCATCTGCAGGCAAAGGCCGCAGAGAATTGCAGCAGGTCGAATGGATGGGGGTGGGATCCAGGAGTATGGGTGACCGGCATAGGTCTGACCACTCCTATTCGACAGGTTAGCCGGCCCAAAGGCTAGTTTAACCTGGCCGGCAGCTCCGGATTGGCTGCTGTTCGTTCATTTGCACATGCCGACGAGCAAAACGGGCAATCAACTCATCTCGATTTAGCATCCAGCTGCTCAACTGAACTTAGTCGGTCGACTGTTCAACATATAGCATTGGCGGGATATAGGGATCCTCTAACAGACTTTGACACCCTTATTCGGTGCATGTTATATAACGCCCGAAACCCCGTGTAATGACTAAATCTGATGGAGGTTCCGGTCTTTTAGCCATTGAGGGACATGGTCGATCAAGCACGCAGAAGTTTTTTTTCACCTGCGTCGACGCATGTTTTAAGTGACCACCGTGGATTATATACGGAATATCCACACGACAAATACGCCTAGTCTCCCCCCAACTCCTTTTTTACAACGCTACGACGGCGCATCTATCGTTTGCAATTGGAACTTCGTCGAACGTTAACGTCGGCAGGCAGGCCTGGATCATTGACAGTGTTAAGAAAAGGCACAATCACTCGAGAATAGAGAAAGAAAAGAAGAAAAAGTAAAATACAGAAGGCTCGAGCTCTTGTGTAGGCGGTTAAAGCGGCCCTCTGCGCCACTAGTCTTTCTCTCTGAATATGATCTGGATCTGACCTCATCTCCGACACTGTCCCGTCTTTTGACTCCTGAATTTTTTTCCTCCTTCTTCCTCTTTTCTCATCTTTTTCTTTCCCTTCCATAAAAATTTCATTTATCTTATCTTTCTTTCCTAAGGTTTTGATACTTAATTATATTCTGACTTTTAATTATCCCAGAACCCTCCTTGCATCTTCAATTTTACATTTGTTTTCGGGACTCAGATTTCACACGGAACTAATACCAGGGTAATTTTATTATCATAAGCCTCAAAGAAAAAAAAGAGAGATAAAGACAGGCACACACCCACCGCCCCTCTGATAAACTTTTTATCCCACTTTCACCCCTCAATTACAATTCTCGTCTCGCCAAAATATTTCAAGCGGAACGCGGGGGGTCAAACATCATGGCCCTTCCACTCCAATCCTCAAGCTCACTCAGCTTGCCTAGACGCGACAGCAGCCGAAGAGAAAGCGTCTCCCCATTCGCTGGTAGACGAGAAAGCATCAATCCATTTGCTAATAAACGAGAAAGCGCCTCGCCATTCGCTACCAGACGAGAGAGCGTAGCCCCTTTTCAAGGTTTAACCCGACGGGATAGCACGGCGGTTGGATTATCGAGACGCGAGAGTACCTCGCCATTTCCTTCCTTACGACGATCATCGACTGTACCCTCAGGAGCATATTCGAACATTCCTGTCGGACGAAAATTCAGTGTTAGTGCCATATACACTGGTGGCGATGTTTCGCCAATAGAGCCTCCCGGGGCCAACAATGATGATGTTGAAGTTTTATTCCATCATCCAACACGCATTGTCTCCTTTACGATTTCGGAAGAAAAGCTGAAGGGGAAAGATGCCGTGGCGAACTATGTTCAGCCAACGGAGAGGACCTTAAGTTCTGGTTAGTATTTGCGAGACATTTCCTTATCTTTTTTTTTTTTTTCGAATGCATTTTTTAGAAAAAAATGAAAAAAAAAAAAAAAAAATGAAAAAATTGGTTGGCCTGAGTCATCTACCCCTTCTAAATTGACACTTATCGCTACGGATTGGGGAGGGGAAGAGGGTTCCAGACGATATCTCGGAGGATATTGATGCAACCAAGTGCAGCCTTCCCTATGCATGCGCGCGCCCAAGGCAATTCCGGGGATCAAGACCGTATACTAACGGATCAATTCCTAAAATTGGATAGGCCCTATGAAAATTTATCGAGTTAAGTTTTCAACGGCATTTTTACAGGGTGGGCAATTGTTACAGCCATTGCTACCACGCAGCGCTTGCTGGTGTATGGACGAACGTCGTGGTATATTCGTTTTGAGGATACGGAAGGATAACTATTATCGGTTAGAATTGCAAGAGTGAGTACTAAGCGCCCTATGGTATACTAGTAACACTTTTTGAAATTAACATGTTTGTGATTGGTAATTAATGCTAACGTTTGTACTTGTTATAATCAATTAAGGGTTGAAGATGATTTATCGAAAGTTCGCAGCCTCAAGTCTGTGCTCGATAAGCTTATCGTTTTTGAAAAAACCAACTGTCCGTTCAGGACAGAGAAACAAGATGTCGAAGAGCCAGCCCCTCTAGCCGTCTTTAGGAGATCAAGTAGTGTCGCCAGCAGACCCAGCCGGCCTTCCAGCGCCCAGTCCGACTATGGCGCTCCAGATAATTATAACGACAGCAGCAGTGACATCGTATTCCAGAATCCAGGATTCAATGCACCCTCAAAGGTCGAAATCCCGGCTTCTTTGCCAGTTATGTTTAAAAAGAATATCTTTGAAGACAAGCCCATGCTCCGAGTGCCTCGTCTCCAAGTCCCACAGCAACATAATCTATCAGCAAGCCCACGGGCTCTTAGTCCACTTTCCGGCAGGAGTCCATTATCTCGGACCTACGAGACCTCTCGAAGCCGTTCGATAAGCCCACTTGCCCGAGAAGCTCCAAATGATATGTTTATGATTCCTGAACATGGCCCAGCATTACCCCACACAGACGACGAAGGCGCTTCTTCTGCTCAATCCGTAGGATCTGGTCCACCATCTCCTAGATATATTCCAAGATCAGTACCCTCCGAGTATGCAAACTCTGCGGCTCCTTCAGCTTCGGATTATGCGATGTCTAGAGGTCCTTCCGACTATGGAGACTCAGCCACTAGCAGCCCAATCGACCCATTTTGCCTTTCGTATCCCGTCCCAGAACCCCGAGGACGTTCACCGGAACGGAAGCCAATGCAACTGCCAGCTGCCCCACTCTCAGCTCTTTCTCCACCACCGACGGCCATTTCCCCACCACCTTCTGCCCCAATGCACTTCCTTCGCCCTCCATCTGTAGTTATTCAAAATGCAGATTCCACTGACGACTTCGAAATCGATTTCCTCGATCTCGGGATCCGTCATGGCCCGCAAGTGCACGAAGAAGTTGAGGAAAAGCCAAAGCCAAAACCACAACCACTAGAACAACTTCATGAGGAACCTCGAAGTGAACCCATCGTTCAAATACGCAACGATGTTCACGAGAATACAAATGAAGTACCTTCGATCTTCGAACCCCTCCAGACCATCCAAGAAATCACAATTCCTCAAATCCGCCCACAAACCCCTCTTCCATCTCCTCCTGCTACCCCACCACTTTCCCACTCCGCATCAGATTCTGAAGCTGAAGAAATCATGGAAGCCGTAACTCCAGAATCCAGCTTCCGCCGCAAACCCAGCGGCGATATCTCAAACGTGTCGCTACGACGGGCATCAGAACCTATGGCAGACACAAGTTCCGTTATCATCCAAGATAACGACCCAGACGCCATGACCATGATGACTATGGATGACGTAGAATCTGTTGACCCGCTTGCGGGATTCAACATGAGTCTCATCCACCGTGTCAACGAAATGCCAGTTACCAAAGGACCCGGCCCAGACGACTACGAACCCCTTTCCCGCTCTGGCCGCCGTTTCATCCGCTCGATGGACCACGAAGCCGCTCGTGGCATCTTTGGCAAAACCATCAATTTGAAGATCCACCAGCCGTCTGGGTTCCTATTGAAATTTATGCTCCGCGTGGCAGATAAACTTATGAAGGGAGCTAAGATTTATGTCTATTACTGGGGAGACTGGAAGAAGGGCAAGGTTAGAGGTAAAGGCGGAAAGGTTAAGGAGAGCGGTAGCGTTGATCTAACCGACTCAACCTCACCGATTTCACCGCAAGATTACGAAAAAGTTGGTTTGTTGAGTGATGAAGATGATTACGGAGTCAAGATTTCGAATGAAAACACCACGACGACGACGGGGAGGAAGAGGAGACCCTTTTCTTTTGCCAGGAGGGATAGTGTTTGAGTAAAAAGCGATTTTTCAAGATTGTTGAAATGAGTAGGTTCGGAAATGAGTTAATGTGGATGATTGCAGGACGGCCGAAGAAAAAGACGATGAGCTCTCCCTTCTCTTTTATAATAACATTTGATTGCTGATGTTTAATTACGTTTTTGCATTCTTGATGTTTCTGATGTTGAACGTTTTCTTCCCTTCCTTCTCGATCTCCCCTTTAATGATTACGTGCAGCCGGGTGATTTCGATTCTACTGCTACTGCGTGCTGCTGCTAGCTACCTGTCTTCTTTCTCGTTTCCATGCTTTTTTTTAACTTTTCGCCGTTTAATTAATATACGATTGAACGGCCGGGCTTTGGACTACCGGTGTTCTGTCTCTTTGGGTTTATTCTTTTCTTCTTCTCTACTTATCTTTTTTCCTTAGACGGACCCGGCGACATGTCTGTATGTTAGTTATACCCGCTTGCTGCTTATGAACCCTGATTTGCTATGCATGCCACAACTGTACATTTATCAATTACAAATACGTCCTTAACCAATTTTCTGCGCGTGCTGTTTTAAATTTTACTGAGCTCGAGTATTTTATCTTATCCTTCAGCTTATAGAATAGCATTCACTACGATGCTTTTTTGAAATTTCATCCCTCTTCTTTGTTAAAAAAAGTATTTAAAGAATTCGAACTCAATCATCAACAAATATATACGTTTATTCATTAACCTTTATTTCCCACCCCTAATCCTGTTTCTGTTTTGTTTGCGTAGACATCGACTCCCACTTCTCTCGGTTGTCGATTATATAATCCAACCGAATTGCCATTTCACAAGATGCTATAATTACAAAGATATGAAGAGAAATTCACCCGCCAATAGAAGCCTGATCAGCCTTTTATGCGTGGATGGCCTTGTCGTAGGTAGCCATGGCAGCTTCCTTGAAGGCTTCCGACAAAGTTGGATGAGCTGTAAAACGTCTCATGTTAGCATTCTACCTTCACGAACAGAGGGGGTTCTAAATAATCTCAAAACTCACCATGACTTGTTCGTGCGATATCCTCGGAGCTAGCACCGTACTCAATAGCCAAAACACCTTCCGCGATCATCTCGCCGGCATTAGGTCCAACGATGTGGATACCCAAAACCCTATCCGTCTCCTTATCGGCAATAAACTTAACCATACCATCGGTCTCCAAGTTTGTCTTAGCACGCGAGTTCGCCAGGAACGGGAATGTGCCGACGACGTATTCCTTTCCGCTAGCCTTAACTTCCTGTTCTGTTTGTCCGACCCAGGCGGCTTCGGGATGGGTGTACATGACCGACGGGATGGCGCCGTAGTTGACGTGGCCGTAACCCTTCTTGATGAATTCGGCGGCAGCGATACCTTCTTCTTCGGCCTTGTGGGCCAACATGGCACCGAAAGTTACGTCGCCGATGACGCGGATGTTCTCATGCTTGGTGCGGTATTCTTGATCGATGATGATGCGACCACGTTCGTCGGTTTCGATGCCGACGTTCTCGAGGCCGAGACCTTCGGTGTAAGGGCGACGACCGATGGCGACAAGAACGACATCAGCCTCGAGCTGTTTTGACATGATTTGTTAGATATACATACGAAGCTCTGGTGGGGGATTCGGAGGGCGGGTGGAGGGCTTACAGTATCCTTCTTCTGGTTCTTCACGCTCTCGATTTCCAGCTTGACACCTTCGCCGGAGGCATCACCGGAAAGAACCTTGTGGGAGGTCTTGAACTTGATACCTTGTCTACCGAGGATTCGCTGTGTCGTTTTGGCGATGTCGGAGTCCATACCTGGGCCACCGATGGCATCCAAAAACTCAACGACGGTAACTTCGGTTCCTAATCGCGACCAGACGGAGCCCTATAGTGTCGTGATTGTTAGTTGAAAAGCTACTTAGATGTATATATCATGAGATATGAGGGTAATACCATTTCGAGACCAATGATACCACCACCGATGACAATCATCTTCTTTGGAACTTCCTTAAGAGCGATAGCTCCAGTGCTGGTAATAACCTTCTTCTCATCGATCTCAAGACCTGGGAAAGGAGTAGCTTCAGATCCAGTGGCAATGATAATGTTCTTGGTCTTGAGCGAAATCTCTTCGCCACCATCGATTGGCTTGACCTTGACTTCATTTTCACCGGCGATGGTACCAGTTCCCTTAACGTAGTCGACACCGTTCTGCTTGAATAGGATTTCGATACCGCCGGTGAGAGACTTGACGGATTTGTCCTTTGCAGCCATCATCTGGTCGAGGTTGAGGCGAACATTGTCGACTATCAATACATTAGCGATCCAGCCGCCTATTTGTAGTATTGTTTATGCTGATAGAAGCTAACCTTCAATGCCTCGCTGCTTGATATCATGTTTTATCTGATGGTAGATATGGGAGTTGTTAAGCAGAGATTTCGAGGGAATACAGCCGACGTTGAGACAAGTTCCACCGAGAGCTCCACGTTTTTCGACACAGGCTGTCTATTATCATATATCAAAATAGTTTAGTAAAATCGTCCCCAGGCATATTCCAGTTCATATCGAAGCTTGGTCTTGAGCTAGTACCTTCAATCCCAACTGCGCAGCTTTGATAGCAGCGACGTAACCGCCCGGCCCACCGCCAATAACGACGACATCGTGTTCTCCAGCTATATATCACCGACATCACGTCAGCTACCCGTCCGTTTCGATGATACCTCCCTTTATCCTCTCGATAGATGGGAAGGAAGAGCTATTGAAAGTTTCGACCACGTACATTCGCTAGAATAACCTCTTCGGCTCTGTCGATCGGCGATGCAAAATGTCGAGGGCGACGTGAAGCGCGATCGTAACGGCCGTAATACCGACGAGGCGGTCTGTTTTTGAATGGTTTTTAACATTGTGAATGGGATGATATGGATGGTTGAGGGTTTTGTGTATGACGTCGAGATGGGTTTTTCGGGGTTTCGGATAAATGTGTTCAACAGTCCGTGGGGGGTTTCAGTACTACAGTAGGTGTACTGAAGGAAGATAGGCCGTCGAAAGGGTGAAGTTTCAATGGATGGCCTGTTTTGATGGGAAAGAATGAGAAGGAAGAGGGGAGGTCAGAGGTATAGAGAAGGGGTGGAATGTGGTATTCTGGAAATATAATTGGGTTGGGGACGGTCCGAACAGGGGAAATTAAACGTTGAAGATTCGCTTTTTTTTCGCTCTTGAGCTCTGCTAGTTAGGCTGGATACAATCGGCAATCTTGACCGATGCAGATAGGAAATTGATAAGCTACAAGTAGTACCTCTTATTGGGTAGTCTTTCTATTGGTTTACAATTATAGCTTCATGGAAGTACCGCGATACGGCTACAGGGGCCAGGCTTTTATATCACTCACTGTTCTATAGCTTCAACATATCTACTGGCAGCTACGTGTAGGACTTGCAAAAAATTCCTCATCCTCAAGATATTTTTGGGGGTAAAACAGATAGATATTTACTATTGGTATCGGCCCAGCCGGCGGGCCGTGGCAGGTGACTCGGAAGGAATACCGCCCCGGGCAAGCGAAATGAACGGGAAGAGCACCTTCGGACCAGTCGGGATGTCCCCGGGCTGGCTTGCGAGACCGATCCGATCCCGATTATCCGGCTTCAAAGTTTTTTTCTCATTATAACATGCAGGTGTGCACTTTCGTGGATGGCAGATATGACTGTATACGACCGCAAAAGGCTGTTATTCCGTGCAATACTAATAAAGTCTGGTCTAGCATGTGGCAATGTCTTCGTTGAGGGCCCCCAAACTCTATATCCAAGTAGCTATCATACATTGCCTCAGCACAAGCTTAGCCTGGACCCAAATGATGATATATAGTACAGCTGTATATTACAATATCAGGTTTATAACAAGTAGAAACTTTTGGATGATGCTCGTAGACGACGAGGATTGCAGGTTATGACTCTTCCGCTCCATCTAGTATCGCCCGTCTAAGTACCTCCGCAGCAACCTCGCATCCCTGCTTCACTGCTTT
Source organism: Arthrobotrys conoides (assembly GCA_036971725.1). Lineage (NCBI taxonomy): Eukaryota > Fungi > Ascomycota > Orbiliomycetes > Orbiliales > Orbiliaceae > Arthrobotrys > Arthrobotrys conoides. Next base: position 1,634,454 of record JAVHJM010000003.1, on the reverse strand, counting down.
CTTTTCCTTCTTCCCATTAGTAATATCACTCCCCGCCACATGCTTCTTTAGAAAGTACTCCAGCCCTCTCGAAAGCGATGGATTCTCCGCTGTCTCTCGAAACAGCTCTCGGATCCTTGACTCCCGCTTGTTCGATGACTCGGGGTATCTCTCCCTGATCTGCGAAAACAATGTAATAAAGAATACTTCCAAGAAGTTCTTCGTACTAGGCTGCACAGAGACTAGCTGTAGCGTTTTTAGTATCTTCAAAGATAGTGATTTATGCGCTACTAAGTATCCATAAAGTTTGGCCAAATTAACGATCTTCCTAAGTGGCATGACTTCGTCATCGTCATCCATAATATGGGATTGGCCGCGGTTCATGTCGTCTTCTTCACCCATCTTTCGGAAGGCCTCCCAAAGACTAAATTGGAATGCCATACGGAGAGGATGCTGTGTACACAGCTGCTGTGCAATAAGTGCGTAGTATGGGTTATACTGTGCTTCGTTGCCACAGCAGTGTAGGAGGACGTGGGGTATTTCCCGTTCTTGGTTCTTCTTGAGACGAAGTTTGAAGAGTTTCTCTCGTGCATCGGTATAGTCCTGTTGAGCTTATTAGTAATTACTTAAACAAATTTTCGAGATACAATCATACCCCCGCATCCATGATAGCAGTAAATATCGCTCGACGAATATCTGTGTTCATCCGCTGTTCTCTGGCCAGCTGCTGGTAGTTTATAATGTCATCCTCAGAGTCTGATACTGCGGATGCAACATCTTCTTTATCGAACTCGTTCGCCTTCGGTTCGTCTTCAAGCATATTATTTCTCCAGCTAGCCCCAACAAGCCACCATTTGCCTTTCGTTTCTACTTCTCGAATATCCTTGAGCGAAGGACGGAGAGGCTCAGTAGCTCGTAAGGATCTGCTGTTTAGGGTACCCAGCGTCTTTTTCATACGGACAATGGCTTCCGATGCTACAACAGAGGCATCGTTCGCTTTTCTTGCTTTGTTATTCTTCAAATTTGACAAAGTCTCAATCATGAACTTGAATCTTGTGCTTAATTTATCGGTGCCGACCTTAGCAACTGATGCATTAAGCATAGATACAATGTCCTTTAGAGCCGTGGGATCGTCCTGCCGTAGCTGAGGTCCACTGCTCCTTACGATCTTTAGTAATAGTTCCGCGTTTAACTCAGCGACTTCGGCTATGAATATCCTAATAACGTCAAATACCAAGCTTGACCCAATAACCCCGAAGTTATAGAGTTCGGCAAGTAGCGAAACAATATCATTGACTTGTTTCTTGCTAGAGTTAATAGATGCAACCGCTGGGTCACCCCCCAACTTTATGGCCTCCCCATAAGATTTGTCAAAATCTTCAACTAGATTTTGAACAAAATGCGCTCCAAAGTCTGTGCCTAGTATCCTATACAATGCAGCTATGAAACCACCGTACAATGTGAAGAATGTCTCCCTTGTGTTGACTTCGTTGGAAACTGATGCTAGGACTAAGGTTGTAAGTGTCGACGTGACACTTTGCCTTGGATATTCACGGTAGAGCTCTTCGATGGATTTGACGATCTGTAGCATGCTTTGCTCGGTGAGACGGTTGACTTGGCCTTGCATTTTCTTGCGTAACATATCGTCTGTAGGTAGCTCTGCGAGTTTTCGTCTTTGGGCTGGGGGTATATATTTTGCTGGCTGGTCTGCTGTTATAGCGGGTTTTGTAGGGTCTGGTTTTGACCGTTTGGGCACCGGTAGATGTGGACCTTCTGCATCGTCATCGCCGCCGCCTTCTTCGGATGAGAAACCAGACCAATCACCTTCCGCATCCTCCATGTCGACATCTTCACTTCCGTCATCCTCGGAACCGGATATATCACTGTCTCCAAGCATATCCCCGTCGGAATCCGAGAAATCATCGCTCCCTGACTCACTCATGCTTCCACCATGTTCCTCTTTTTCGAACCTCTTCCGTTTTGTACCTCGCTTTCCAGCAAGGTACTGTCGATCCTTCTCGAGTTCGTCATCTTCAGAGTCAAACCCATCTAACAGCCAATCTAGGTTATCTTCCTTGAAGGCACTGGGCAGTTTCTTGCCCTTGATGTTTAATCTCTTCTCGAGGGCGGCGATTTCAGCATCATCTTCATCAAGTTTCTCGGCCACCGCTTTCCGGATAGTTGGTTTCGTAGTCTCAGCTTTCTTCGTAACCTCCACCTTCTTCGTCGGGGCTATATCGTCTGCATGAGGTTTCTGCGCAATATTGTCTTTTTTCGGTTCGGAGGGTTGAATCGTCGGTTTATTTCTATTATATGAAGGTGCTGGCTCGTCGCCTGACGATTCCGAGTCGCTATAATCGTCTGTTTGGCGGGAGAATCGAGTATTATTGTTTCTGGCTTGTTTTTTATCCAGGCGCTCTTGCTTGCGGCGTTCTTTTCGGCCTTGCTTCCTGGTATTCTTGAGGGACTGCTTGCTACCGCTGTTTTTGCTTCCTGCTTTCTGTTAGTAAAATCCTTTATGGGTACATGGAATGAATTAGTATACCTGAGTCCTGGATCTGGTCCAGAATGGACTTTGGCAGCCTAGGCTGGACTCCCCTCATTGCATTAGATTGAACTCAGAGGGAGAATAAGAAGAGAAAGTTGGATGTTGGAAAAGTTGTGCGACTTGACTTTTGACTTGGCTAGCAACGCAGGTAGAGCCGCATTATCGCTTAGCTTAGCTCGCAACACGGTCTTGGCATCGAATCTCAAAAATTACTGAGACGCGACCTTCGACCGCTACAGCCGTCAACAGCAAACACCCACCACACCTCTTCCCGCAACAACCATCGCCACGACTCCCCGTCCCCCGCCATCGCCAACATCTCGGGATCCCGTCAACCTTCATTGGACCCGCTAATTGTCCCTATTCAAAGCGTATCGCAGCGCTCTGGGAGCTTACTATCCTTTTACCCGCTATCTCTGGCTGGGATTGTGCTAGTCCATCATACTGCTGTGTTGCTGTCGACACATTCAACCTCACACAATGCCAGCCACTACTACAACACCGCGCACATCGGAGCGAGCTCCCGACGCTGAATTGGCGCTCATGAAGTCTGTTCTGGATACAGTCATCTCTTATAAGGATGAGAAGTAGGTATTCGGTGCTGCTGGGTGGTGGTGGATGACATTGCTAATTCAGCTGGTCTTCTCTGTCGCAGTGACAATCCTATCGCTGAAGTCTTCATGGATGTCGTCAGCCGCCGAGCTTTCCCAGATTACTTCCAGATCATAAAAAATCCCATTGCTCTACGAAACGTCTTGGTAAGCTAGTTACCTGTGATTGTATCCTGAGATTGCTCAATGTGCTGGTGCTGTTGATGGCTAACTGTGTTGGTGATGGTCTTTATAGAACAAGCTCAAGCAGAAACGATACCCCAACTTCAAGACTTTTATCAGCGATTGCGCTAGGGTAATTCATGCACTTGTCGGTAGGATCTGTCTGTGGTATGATGCTAATTGACCGTCGAACAGGTCTTCCACAACGCCAAGACGTACAATCGCCCAAGCTCGCAAATCTACAAGGACGCTGTTACTCTCGAGGTCAGTCGCCCTGACTTAATCCTTATTTGCATTTTTGCTATAAGTCTAAAATGGAATATGCTGACACGGTGTAATTATAGGGTGTCCTACTTGAAGAGCTCAAGAAGCTCACGAAACTAGAGAACCCGGTTATTACCGAGGAAGAGGCCGTCCTCCCAGATCTGGGCCCTTTACCAACTACTGACTCCGAGGGTGAAGACGAGGAGGAGGGAGCTGCTGAAGCTGAAGAGGAGGATGGGTCTAACGACGGCTCCGGCGACGAGGAAGAAGAGGATGAGGACGAGGAAGATGAGGATGATGAAGAAGCCGAGGATGAAGACGAAGAGATGGAGGATGCCGATGCTGTTAAAGACGACCCCGATAATGAAAGCGAGGACGGTGCTAGCCGCACCCGTAGGTCTAGCCGACGCTCAGCCAAGAAGGTTACTGATACTGGTGATGACGATGACGATGAGGAAAAGAAGCCTCGGGGTAGAAAGGAACCCAAGCGTCGCGGTCGACCTCCCCGCGTCGATGCTCCATTTGAGTGTAGGATAAAATCCATCCTCAAGGGCATCCGCAAGTATAAAACCGATGACGACGGTCCACGCCATGCCGCCTTTGAGAAAATCCCAGACCCGAAGATCTCACCGGAGTACCATCGCGCTGTAGAGAACCCCATTGCCATTGACACTTTGAAAGTAGGAGTTTTCGCACACACATGATTTCTTCTGGCGGGGTTTTGCTAACTCATCACTTAAACAGAAAAAAGTGAAGAGGCGTATCTATCGAACTGTCGAGGAGTTCATGGATGATGTTTACCTCATGTTCGACAACGCCATTCGTTACAATGAAGATAGCTCACAAATACACAAAGATGCTACTTTTCTCAAGGTGGGACCAAATAAGTTCGGTTTGCACCGGTAAATAGTCAAAATTTGCTAACCGACATGATTATAGGCCGAAGCCAAGAAGATATTCGATCTTGAGATGGAAAAAGATGACTCTAGCTACATCGATCCGAGCAGCAAGAGCAGTTCTGACAGGGACCCGGTTGCATCCATTGAGCACAACGGCGACACTTTCAGCATCGGTGATTGGATCGAACTCGTCAACCCACTCGACGACAAAAAGCCTATTGTCGCTCAAATCTTCCGTACCTTCAAGAAAAGATCCGATGGAAAACTTGGGATCAATGTCTGTTGGTATTACCGCCCTGAGAATACCGTCCACCGTGTCAATAAGCGATTTTATGAGAACGAGGTCGCAAAAACAGGACAGTACCGCGATCACGATGTTCAAGATATTGTCGGTCGATGCTTCGTCATGTTCTACACGAAGGCCTCCCGTGGACGACCTATCGGATCTCAAGGAAAGAATATCTACATCTGTGAAGCTAGATATAACGAAGAGAAGCGATTGTTTAACCGCATCAAGACTTGGAAATCTTGCATTCCAGATGAGATCAGATCGCGTAAGGACGATACAGAGTTGTGGCAGAAGCAAGTCCCACTCAAAAAGTTCCCATCTCCTATCAAGCACCTTCTCCCTCCAGATGCCAAAATGGGTGATAAGCTGCCCACTGCGACCTGGGTTCGAGATGATGCGCCTCCTCAAGGAGCCGTCTTTTTGGGTGAACGCCGTTCTGTTGTAAGTTTGCCTCGTGCATACTGTGCCTGCTGTGCCTGCTGTGCCATATTAGGGAGTATTTATGCTCATTTAACTAACACATCTTCCACAAGGACTCTCCCTCGCCCGAGCCAACACCACCTCCCAAACCAAAATCTCCCACCCCACCGCCTCCACCTCCACCTCAAGCGGTTCCTGCCTCACAGCCCCGCCCGCAGAGTACTCGACGCGCGACAGTTGCACAGCCAATAATGACGCCAGCTCCGGTCACCGCCCCGCGCCAAATTTATCAAAGTCCGGCGCAACTGGCCCCAATGCCTAGCCCGTATGGCCAGTTCACTCCGCAGCAGGCGCCTACCCAGTTCTACGCGGCTGCCCCACAACAGTATCCTCAGGCACCCTCTTATTCACAAATGCAGATTATGGGTGTCCCTGGACCTAGCCAAGGGCACGGACACATTCGTCCACAGGCAGACGTTGGTAGTGATATGCCCGGTGACAATAATGCCTTCACCATTGATACCGCTTGGACATCGAAAGCCCTCGCCCACCTTGAAACTCGAAACGGTGTTCCAGTCTTCTTTTCGGGAACACCACAGAATGTCTCAAACACGAAAATAACTTTCGAAGACTGGGGATCTCCTTTTAAACAAGCTTCCGGTATCCCACTGCCAACTCAAATTGAGGCCCGTTGCCAGGCCGCGACCAGGCGTATTCTCCAAGCGGATGCAAACGGCATTCCATTTGATGACGACCAGAGGTGGGCTTGGGAAGATGCAGTCAAAACGCTGAAAGGATTCACAGAGAGAGAGCATTCAGCTGGAGCAAAGGCTCTAGATGACCGCCCTCTCCATGTTGCGATGAAGTTTCCTTTGGAAACAGCTTTCGCAAAGCTTTTGACTACGAAAGATATTGAAACCGATTATTACTCCAACCAAGAAATCCGCCATTACAGAAGCCTCAAACGCAAAAGGGATCAGGAACTTAGCCCTAGCGATCAATAGTTCCTTTCCCAACCGAACGCCCTCCAAAATGTCGACAATTTCGATATTTTCACGAGGAAGATTCATTCAGGTGTTAATACGTTTTCTTGGATACATGCGCTTTATTCTCTTGTTTGAGCCCCTTTCAACATTTTGACGAGCCGCCACCTATTTTTCTTCAAACGCCTTATCGTTCCTCCTTTCTTCAGTGATGAACCCTCAACTACCCCTCGACTCACTCCGGCGAAACCCACACATGGCTAGCTTAATAACCTCACCTCCACTATAGCATCAGCGATAGGCGCATCTCTGCATATTAATGTTTTTCTTTCTGTTTCATAAAAGAGAACGCGGGCTTTGGGTGCTTTTTTTTTTTTTTTTTTTTTTTTTTTTTTTTCCTGGATCTCCTCCTCCTCTTCCATTCTAATTTCTATTTCTTTTAATTTCAACGGTGGACTCAAGCAGGGCTGAGGGTGCTGGGCATCTGTATCATTATCATTGCTAGACTTGTTCCCGCATCACCACCACCACCACCACTTCCCGGGCTCAACGTTCTCACTTTCTATTGCCCATGCTTACCTTTATTCTCCTTAGCCTTACACGAGGCCACCTTGACTCTCATGTCTCATAATACGTTTGGCTATTGGCAAAAGAAGTCTTCTACTTTCAATCGCAAGCCTTCTCACTAGGTTTGGCATACCCTCTAATGCACACGTTGGAAACTACCTTGTATTTGTATGAGCAGAGGACAATGCTTTGGAAGCGACAGGCTACGGTGCCAAGTACTAGAGGGGTATCTGATCTAGATTATTCTTTGTTGTCGATGCATGTATGATAACAAGGAAAAGCTATTAAAGTAACCGAACAATGACATGATATATCGAGAAAAACCAATTAAAAAAAGAAAAAAAAAGAAAAGAAACAGGAAAGGCGGTAACTTTGTTTTGACTACCGTTCCTCTTCTCCTTCTTTGCTTCTGTTATCCTGATCGTGACAAAGAGACCTCGAGTGTGCACTTTTGAACGCCTATTATCGTAACTATATACCCGAAAAAGAAAGAGAAAAAAACCATTCCACGTGATAAGACAAGTGCCCGAGGAAGTAAAAGAAGGTTCATGATATGGGAATATTCTATATTCCTGTTGGTATTATTTAGATGGGTAGGTTTTAACTAAAACCAAGGTAAAGAGCTAGTAAAGCCTGATATGCTTAAGCAGGCTGTTCGTATGCTCTTCGGATGACCCTCAAGAATTCTAAAATGGGTGGATTAGTATTTATAGTAAGGCAATTTGGTAGGGTAGTTACTAAGGAGGGGTACTTACGATCAATCTTGACGCTCTCCCTTGTAATTGTGGGTTTGGCCTCATTATCCTTATTCAAGGAAACGGTAACGGTGTTTCCGTCAATACTGTATCCGGCAACAGAAGTAACGAATTCATCGAACTTCTCATCTCGAAGGTTCAACCAGTCCTCAAGCATTGTTCGTTCGATCTCACGCATTGAGGAGTCGATGACACCTGGGATTCTGGTCTCAACATTGGATGTATCAACACCGGTGATTCGTCGTCTGATGGTATCTTCGAAACCCTGGACGTCGGCTATTAAATCGGCGTAGAGGTCATCTGAGTCGAGGGTGTTCCAGAACTCCTTGAAGTTGCAGGATTCGAGGAGGGAGTTTAGGGTTGTGAGTTTTTGAACGGCTTCGGTGAGTTCAACGGCGTTTGGGATTGGTGGGAGGAAGTTTGGAGGAAGGAGGTGGCGGCAAAGAGAGAAGTCAGAGGAAGGGAAGGCTGTGAGAGCTTTGACGAGGATGTTGGTGATGGTTTCGGAGTTGGTGAGGTGGGGGTTGAATTGGTATCTGGATTGAGGGGGTAATGAGATTAGTATATCACCGGTATCCTTGAACTCAACGGAGAATATTGGGGGGAAATGAGACAGTAAGATGCAAATGTATGGTATCAGATAGAGCTAATATGATTCGCTTCAAAGACCGGTGGAATCGATTCATGAGGTTCCGGTGGTCTCAGGTAATAGGAAACGTGAATGTTATTGTTCATCATGAAAATTTGCAATCTTTCGACAACGGGTTCCATTTGATTGCAGTGAGAGGAATGAGGAGACAGAGGAAGGCTCTTACAGTTTCAATAGTGCTAAGTTAGCATAGCAATCGTATGTGCTATCTTCACACTGCTGTGCCACGTATTCTTGGAATATTGTGGTTGTCTCTGGGTTATATCTGTCGAGGCCATTGAGGATGGCTGTGATGTGTTCCGGCCGCTCTTCGGCGTGATCGAAGGAGCCCATCTTGTAAAATGTTTTTGGAAGAGCGAATCTACGCTCTTTCTCTTCTCTCGAAGCAACTAGGCTTGTTTGGGGGGAGGTTGTGAGAGATGAATGACCGGATGGGGTGGATTGGATTTTATGATGAGGTTGGATTGTGGGGGAGGGTTTTGACGTTGGTGAAAAAATTGATTTGTGTGGTTTTGCTGGGTTATTTTTGGTCAAGCTCCCAGCTACCTACTTAAATTACAAGCGAATCATATGGCGCAGTGCTTTAAGACAGCCGACCATAGTACGAAGCTAATCTTACGAACAAGTACAAGCTACAAGGTATATTGTGCACCATAGTATTCACAAGAAGAAGAAGTAGAACTTGACATGAGATTTCTTCGAAACTTATCGCTGTGAGGTATTTAGTATTGAGGAACACAACTGCTTGAGTACTTAGATAGGAGACTGGTGGGTATCATACAATATAACAGCACTCGTCTCCTGCACATCTCTCCTTTTCCTAACACTATCAATCGCTCAGTGGATTCGACCCAATAGACCCTCTTCTGCTGCTCACATTGCTCCCCCCAGGAGACCCAAGAGAATCTTCCGTTCCAAAAGCCTTGTTCGTGAAGACTACAAACGTATCGACATCCCAGAGATCCTCTAGCTCGGGTGCTAGCTTATCTGCCCTTTCATAGAAGCTTTCATAACTCTGAATGACCATCTCCTGAACAGCTCCGATAAGCGTTTCTCGAGTCCGGATATCATTGATATATTCGTTTAATTTCTGTCGCAATATTGGAACATCTGACTCCGCGAGCTTGCGGAGCGATATAGTTGCTTCTAGAGCTTCTGCTCCTTTCCCCGCAGATTCGACAACTGGGCCACTGATCTTAGATGCCCAAGCCTCGGTGAACTGATTTATTACATTCCGGAGTTTCACATCTAGCTCCTACAGGTCCTTATTTAGTCAAGGCCGTTAAGTTGATAAGGTAGTTATCATGACATACCACTTTAGCATCTAGCATGTTTTCCACAACTTTTGGCAGACCCTTCTGCATTAATTTCATAAGGCCATTTGGGCTGAACAAGCTTTCTGTTTGACGGATTTCCCAGAAGGTACTGAAATCGAACTCGACCTCTGGTCTAACATATTCTATGTCGAAGGCCACAATTTGTTCCTTCAGAATCAACAAATGCTTCAACAGGAATAGTTGCGAGTCTGTATCGTTTTTCATCCTTCGAATTTGGTCTGCTGCTCTTGACAATGACCCTATACAGACATGGACCACTTGGTGAGCCAGGTCATCGAATACCGAAGACTAGGTAACCTATTAGCGTTGAAGTATATATCAAAGTTCGATTAATCCTTACATTGACGAGTCGGTATATCCGTGACAGCAGCCAGATGGATTTCCGCAGGGACGGGTACCACCCTTGGAACACTGCATCTGTGTCGAACTGTGACGGGTTCTCGCCTTCCATGGGGCTAACAGGGTCGAGAATTTTGCCCACTCGGGGGCTCTTAAGTGGAGTTTGTATAATTTTGTTCCGTTCTGGGTAGTCAAGGTCCTCTGGTTTTGGTACAAAATTTTCTATATCATTTCGGATGACATTCTGGGCTCGGAAAATAATCCTGGCTTGTGCATCATGTAAAGGGGATTGAACCAGGCGGCCAAAATCGAGTTGTGAGCGGTCATAGGATTCCAATTCAGCTAAGAAAGTTAGCGATAGTTATAAATGTCGCTTTTCTAGGTGGTCATACCCTCATCACTGTCTCTCATGTATCGAGATTGAAGCAAAGAACACAGCTCGCAGAGTTTAACAAGCTGAGTCTCGTGCATAATTCTCGGTCGAAGGTAGTCATATAAGGGCTCACTGATTGACTCAAGATAGTCGCTACATGAATTGGCGAGCAAGTTAGAACGTAGCTAGCACCGGGAGTTTAAGAGGTCTTACTATAGCTGCTGCTCTCCTGACGAGAAGTGGTTGAAGAATAACTCATACTCATCAAGGCAAATACTCCTGATATACGATATGCTAACTCTCGCGAAACCAACCAAGTCTTTATTTGACGACATATCCCGCATGCTCTTCGTAACTATTGGAAACAAAAGCCGCTGCCGTGCACTGAAGTAAAAATTATAGCATTCGCTGAGTAACGAGAAGTACTCCTCGTGCCCACATCGTTTTTCGATTTCGTCAGCTAGTTCCCGAAGCTGATTTCCACCAACTCGGAATTTAGCGTAGAGTAAGGCAGTTTGGGTGGTGTCGTTAACACCCTTTGCGGCAATTCTCCTGCCCACATCCGCTGCCACATCTCTAAGCTGCGCTGTGAAATGGACTTTGATAAGTGTCAGAGCTCGAGTCATAAGTTGACGATATCTTGACTGGTAAAATTCGGCATCTCTGAAATTTGGCTATAGATCACCTCTGTCAGCAAATTACTTGGTTGGTGTACTTAGAATATATAAGGAACGCATACGTGAGCTGCCACATAAGCTAGACAGCTATCCAGTTTAGAAAGCATGTCCTTAAAGTCTGGCCTTGTAACGATCGTTGACCCTGGAGCGTTTAGGCGTCTTGTTATGCTTTCCAACACGCTAAACGGCTCTAGATTTGTAGTAATATCGTCTGCAAGTGTCGATAATCTAGTTTGCTCCGATAAGAGCTCTTCGCAAGCAGCTTGGAATGTCGAAGTCTGCTCCCTAACAGCCTCGAATCCTTTCGCTAAGTCGTCGAGGAGCGCTACCGTCTCTTTAGCTTCGGATAATAAAGAATCGCATGTATATAAGTGTGATTGAAGGCGAGTTTGAAATACTCTAAGGTAAAAAATAGGTTAATATCATCCATTTGCCAAGTGGGCATGCTAAAACAAACCGGAACTGCTCATCTGCAGCCTCCTCCAGCTCCTCCTCGTATTTCTCATACCACACTGCAAAGTCGAGCTCATTATCTAACTTTAGCCCATCAATCGTACTGGATTCCTGGGAAAGATCGATGCTAGTTGCCTTCAATCCACCAGCAGAGCTTGGGCGTGGTGGTACTTCGGCCTTCGGGGGTTCATCATGTTTTCGAACAGGCTTCGCAGCTATTCTAGGCTTCCCTAATTTCTTACTCACCAGGTATTAGCCAAGTAGCACTAGAATGTATAATTGAAGTCAAAGCAAGAAGAATACTTTCGTACAGTACCTCACCTTCGGGCCGGGATGTTAATGGATTAGGTTTGAGGGGCTTTGAGGTCTTCTGTTGCACTTCTTCGGCAGCTGTCGCATTATACCAGTGGTCTTCGTACATTGTGCTGTCGTATCGTTTCGTAATTTACTATATCGTCAGAATCAATTCTTAGAAGCGCAGTTTATCAGCGAGAGCTAGATCGAATAGTGTTTTAGTGAAGTCGCGCGAGAGAACAGGTCGCTTAAGCAGGTTACTCACGTGACCCGCAACACACCCAACGACGTCAAAAATTGGTCGATGCAACAGAGCCTAGCCAATTGCAAGGCCTGGATTCAAAACCTCAATCACATCTTTGTACTTCCTAGCCCAGGTAGATATGCGATTGTGAGAGCAACTCACGCTCTAATCGCCATGCTTTCGACCGGGTTTCGTGCGTCCTTACGCACGTTATCACATATCCGACCTCAAATACGGCGTGCGCATGGGGGAGCTTCAGCCATTCGACCAATCCATTCACAATCCCATGTATCATCGACAGGAAGATTAAAGATTACAGGAAGTGCATTAGTGTTATTTGGTGGAATCGTTGCTTATCAATCTCTTACTCATTCAATATTGAAGCTGGATGCTCCGACGTCGATACCCGAAAAGAAATCGAGAATTATCCAAAATGAACCGGTATGAGGTCAATTTCATCTGTAAGATACCAGAATGCAAAGAATGCTAATATACAGCATGATGGTATTGTAGGTAACTCGATTTTGGGAACGACCCGGAGTATTCCTGTGGGGCTCGAACAGGTATTAAACTTATACCTAGCTACTTTGATCAACTACCCAGTCACTAAGCCAGATAAGTGGCCGTGTAGCAGCACCGGACTCCGATGAGACCTTTGTTAAAGCTCCAAGGAGGGTTCCTTTTTTTGATGGCTATGTTCTACGGGATTTGCAAATTTCACATGATATGGGAGGTATGGTGCACTTAGAACGCAATATCATAATTGCCAACAAGAACTAACTTTTGAAGTTGCCATACTGGAAAATGGGGATTTGATGCAATGGGGTAAAGGGTACGCCCCTGACTGCAGGGCACCGATTGTCACATTTAAGGACAAAGATATTATCAAAGCCGGCCTTTCAGAAGATCGCATTGTCGCATTGTCGTCTTCAGGGAAAGTATATTCCATTCCATTCTCGAAGGAAGAACAAGAGCTCTTTGCAAAGCCTACTGAGTCGAGTGGACTGCCTTTTTGGAAGTCTACTTCAGAGTCCAAGACATCATATCGGGATTTAACACCTGCAAGGGAAAAGTAAGATTGACACCAGGCTCATATAACTCTGTCGGTTATTTAAGAATAGTAGTGAACTAGCTAATTCTTATAGAATTGTGGATATCGCCGTCGGTCTCGAACACACTGTGATGTTAACATCTCGTGGGAAAGTGTTCACTTCTGCTTGTGCGAGCTACAATTTTCCTCTAAAAGGTCAATTGGGAATACCTGGGATGTCCTGGGAATCGAAACCAAAGCCATATGATACACCACAAGAAGTGAAAGACTTGGAGAACTTTAACATTACCCAGATTGCAGCGGGGAGCTATCATAGTGTAGCTGCAGATAAGGATGGGAAGATTTTTGTCTGGGGCGATAACACCAAAGGACAACTTGGCCTCGATTTTACTGAGGATTCTATCTCAAAACCCAGGCTAATCCCGCAAAGAGCATTCTATAAAGGCGATGGAATCAAGACAAAGCTCCAACGGGTATTCGCCGGTGGGTATAACACGTACTTCGCCATGGAGACGCATACCCCGAATGAAGATTTCAACAAACCAACGATCCAGACTTTTGATGTATTTGCATGTGGACATGGCTTACATGGTTCTTTGGGTACTGGGTTTTACGCTCATGCTCAGGCAGCGCCTCAAAAGATCAAATCGATTAGCGGTCTTACTGAATGTAAGTCATGATCAAATAACAACTTTCAGTTTCACGGCTAACATTCCCCAAGACAGCGAGAAGAAGGCAGGGCTTGTACCGATTAATACTTCTTACCTAACAGTGGGAGGGTCGCATGCCGCTGTAGTTATGTCGAACCAGCAGAACGCGGGAGCTAGCGATATCGACTTTGGAAATGACATCTTGTTCTTTGGTGGAAATGAGTTTTACCAGCTTGGCAACGGAAAGAGGGCAAATCAGAACGTCCCGGCGTATATCTCGCCAATTGATACTGGGAGCGGGAAAAAGTCGGACGATAGGTTTCAGGTAATACCCGGGAAGAAAGTCAAATTCCTCGACCAGAATTCGAAGAGCCGGTCGGTAAAGATCGAGCAAAGAGTGGTGGCTGGACGGGGCTTGACGGGCTGCTATGCGAAGACGGCTTAGTTGGCTTATAATTAAGCTGAGGTCGCGGTCGTGAGACCTGTATATAGTCTGTATATTAATGTATTCGAGGCCACTTGTAAATAAGAATATCGAAAATACGATAATTCAATTGAATGGCCATAAGAATAGGATAGAAACCTTACCTAAATTGCTGCATAGTAGGCTAGGTACTTTTAATTATAGTCGGAGTTTAGACCTTATGGTCCCAGATGCCCTTCAATGGCTGGATGGGTGGTCGTGTGAGGCCATCTGACATCTGCGTTGTGTGTCGTTGGCTGAACAAACCAAATCAGGCGGGTCGGGTTTCTCGCGTCGTCGCAGCACAGCACTCCAACTAATTCTTTCTTCCTTCCCGTATCCTCCCACCAGCAACCTCTTCTTCATCAACATTCATCACCATCGCCACTTCCTCAGAGATCTTACAAGTGATAAAACCATCTTCGAAATCACATTCGTCACCATTGACATTCTTGCTATATCAATTCGCCAGTTTTGTGTGGCTTCCACCGTGGAGGACATTAGTTATATAAAGGCCTTGGCTTTGGAGCTATTGCACTCACCCGCATCCGCGTTTACTACATAGAACATTGTGACACAACTCCGACGCCGTACGTTCCAGGCCTGCGAAAACCCGCTAAATTCCATCACTACTCTACCGGGACCTGTTACTAACATAATATCTTCTCCTTCTTCTTTAGTACCATCAGGATTTCAATACAGGACACTGTCGCTTGCGATTTGTGTCATTGCTATCCTTTCTATACTCGGCTTAGCCGAACAGCTCATCTGTAGTCATCGGTATGGCTGGAGGCGACGACGCCGAGGCTGCCTTCCTGAATGCCATGAGGAACGAGCAAATGGAAACCACATCATCAATCCCCCCCAACGACAGCGGAAGTCCCTCCCAATCACACGATACACCTGACACGCACCCCGACGACGTGCTGAAAGTCGATTTTGACGACGAAGATGATGATGCGCCACTAAACGAGTCGCCTTCAATCTCGCAAGATGATACTCCAACCGGAAAAAGCAAGGCTAATGAATCTGCTCAAGACGAGGGCGCAGTTACTGCCACTCTCGCTATCCCGGCGTCGTCGACCTCGGCGTCTAATTTTGCTAGTGGCGAGACTACGCCTGAGACCCGAGCGGAGCTCAAAAGCGTCGAACTTGCTGGACCTTTTGTAATAGAGACAGAGGAAGAACAGCCTATGGTTATTCCAGGATCTAATGCACAAAATACTACATTGACTTTACAGAGCAATAATAATAACATCGAAAATGATGAAAAGCCGACCTTCTCCGGCTTACAGCCGGCAGCGAACTTTCCTAATGTACCCGTGCTAAATGTACCTGATGATGCCTCTCGTGTTACGAATGAGCCCATAACTGCCCAATCATCCCAACAAGGAAAGAAAAAACGTCTAGCCCACGATGTTGTCGGAAAACTCGAGGACAGAATTTCGCAGGACTCTCGCGGTGACATTGAAGCCTGGACCACGCTTATCAACGAACACCAGAAAAAAGGAAAATTTGAAGACGCTCGCGCAGTTTATGAAAGATTTCTTGTTCTTTTCCCAACAGCGGTAAGTCGATATTTGAACCTATAGTGGGACTCGACCTTCTAATTTTAATTACCTTAGGCCGAGCAATGGATCGCCTACATCCAAATGGAACTAGATGCGAACAACCTGTCGCATGCCGAACGCCTATTCCAAAGGTGTCTCCCAGGTGTCTTGAACGTAGATTTGTGGTCCCTTTACCTCGACTACATCCGTAGAAGGAATAACCTGGCTACCGATACAACAGGAAAGGCGCGAGGCGTCATTACCCAAGTTTATGAGTTTGTTCTTAATAGTATTGGGATCGATAGGGAATCTGGTAAGATATGGCAGGAATATATCGCGTTCATCAAAAGCGGTCCTGGAACAATTGGCGGTAGTGCATGGCAAGATCAACAGAAAATGGACCATCTGCGAAAAATCTTCCAGAGAGTAATTTGCATTCCGGTCAATGGCCTTGAGGCGATGTGGAAAGAGTATGACCAGTTTGAGATGGGTTTAAACAAGACGACTGTGGGTTATAACAGTACTTCCCATTGGGTTTATTAGTACTAATTTTAGGCTAGGGACGTAAATTCATTTCAGAAAAGTCGCCAGCTTACATGACTGCGAGGTCATCGGGATTGGCGCTACGCAATACCATTAACGGCATAGTCCGAACGACCTTGCCGCGGCTTCCACCAGTTCCTGGCTTCGACGGGTATGAAGAATACACACTGCAGGTAGAGCTTTGGAAAAAATGGATACAATGGGAAAAAAGCGACCCTCTCGTTCTTGCCCAAGAACCTAACCCTGAAGATCTCACCGGCTTCCAAAACAGGATTCTCTACGTTTACAAGCAGGCGTTGATGGCCCTCCGGTTTCTACCCGAGATGTGGTTTGAGGCAGCCGAATTCTGTTTTTCGATCGGGCGCGAGAAAGAGGGTGTAGATATCCTCATGCAAGGGATGAAGGCGAACCCGGAGAGTTGCTTGCTTCACTTTAGGTACGCCGAGTATCTTGAGTCGAGTGTCCCTGCGCCTCCAGCGGAAGACCGAGATGCCGTCAAAAAGCGAAGTGCACCTGTCCGAGAGATTTATGATAAAATCTTGGATGTCTATTACAATCTGTTAGGAAAAGCGCATGAGCGTGAAAAAGAAAATGTGGCTCTACTCGAAGAAAGTGTAAAGAAGACGAAAAACAATGCCGACGATGACGACGATGATGACTACGAGCCACCATCTGACACTAACATCTCGAATCAGATAGCCATGGTCAAAGAGGCCGCGAAGCAGGAGACAAACAGTATATCTAAGATAATTTCAGCAATATGGATTAACTTGATGAGAACAATGCGCCGCATCGAGGGTCACGGTAAAATTGGAGATATTATTGGAGGGTCGCGACAAATATTCACCGATGCTCGCAAACGTGGTAAAATCACATCGGACGTTTACGTCGCCAGCGCATTAATGGAGTTTCATTGCTATAAAGATCCGTCTGCCAATAGGATCTTTGATCGTGGTCTGAAGATGTTTCCGGAAGACGAGGAATTCGTGCTTGAGTATCTCAAGCATCTGATCGCAACTAACGACCTGACGAGTAAGTCTTCATCACCGCGATTTAATTTATAAGATACTAACCGCCATTTCGCAGACGCAAGAGCCGTATTTGAAACGTTTGTTGGGAAAATAACAGCGGAGAAGGCTGGTAACGCAAAACGGGTTTTCCAGTTTTTCTATGACTATGAGTCTCAATACGGAGAACTTAGTCAAATTCAAAAACTCGAGAAGAGAATGAGGGAATTCTATCCACAAGGTATGGGAAAACTTACTGGCTTAGGACGAACTCAACTAACATATGTATGACATCTCATCAGATCCTCAATTGAAGATTTTTTCAGGAAGACATTCCTATAAGCTCCTCAACCCATCTTCGTTCTCCCCTATTGTTTCTCCGACTCAAGTTCGTCCGAAGGGGTCTGGTGCACGACAGCCTACGGCTCTTCCCGAAAGGTCACCCAAGCGTCAAGCCGAAGATTCGGACGGTGACGTATCAAAAAACGAACGCCCTAGGAAGATTGCTCGTGGAGAGTCTCCCATCAAAGGAGCCGCTGGTCGCCGTTTAATGGATCAGCAAAAACGTGCTGCTGCGGCCGCTGCGAATCGAGAACAGGAGGGACGTCACAATCAACCGCACCATGGAAAGCATACGTCCATTTCAGGCACACTTCCTCCTCCTCCTCCGCCACCCTCGCTTCCTGACTCTATCATGTACCTCCTCAGCATCTTGCCGCCAAGTCACACCTACCGGTCTGTTAGATTCAATCCGGAAGAGATCTACAAGCTGCTCGCCAACATGAACGTGCCTGCTCCGCCGTCAAGTCAACCAAATGGTGTGTCTTTTTTTTCGTCGCCACCCTTTCACACATGGCTTCAGGCAATATCTACGAACCAGCATCATTTCAATGCCTACGATAATCGCTTAGGTGGCCTTCATACTTCTAGCAACATGCCGCAAAGGGGATCCTTTCAACCACAAGGTCCTCTAAGTGGGCATGGGCTGGCTAGTCAACCTTTTCATCTGCCTCACACGCCCCCAAATCATATGCTGCCACCAGCTCTGTCCGCCGCTAGTGGGCAATTCCCTCCTCCTCCCTCTCCTCCCTCCGATAATAGCACCCAAGATGCTCTGAGAACTCTCTTTGAACTCCTTCAACCGGGGCCAAAGTAGAGTCCCGCTCAAGCCATTGATATTCTCACAGTATATCGATAATATGGAGAGACCTTTTTGCCTAACTGTTGATCATAATCCCTGAAGGGCTATCTAGATGATGCTAATACTTCACATTCAATAGTTCCGTTGCCATACTCTCGGTGACGATTTTATCTACCTTCCTCTCACAATTCCATGAACTATCCGATACCCACGGTACCCACCACCCCTCTATTCTCGACTTTCGAATTCACTTTTTAGACTAGCATCTCACGATTACGACTTGCATCACCGGCGTTTTATCTAATATTAGTCCGAATTATCCCACATCGTTGATTTTTAGGATTTGCTTGGATTGGAGGGGAAACACAAGGGGCTTGATTTGTTCCTTTTTACTTTCCAGTCATCTTATATTATACGGCCAGCATCCTCGGTGGATTGAAAAAAAGCATCTCACGAGCGTCATGTATGCTATCAAGCGTGTAAATTAATGTTATCGACTCAAAAGTTAATTGAAACGCTTCTCACCGCGTTCCGTGATCATGACTCCTAGCTCCTGTATCCACACATATACGTATACACTCTATACACGTCACTAGTATGTTGAGAGCGAGGCTACGTAGAATCACGATTTGTCATCATCCGATGCCTACTCGTTCGTGCGATCTTGTAATTATAGCTGCTAGCTCCCACTTCCAATAACCAAGCCTCTCCGCCATGCACGAAAGTCTCCAGATCAGATATAGATACCTATACAAATGCCCCATAAGTCTGGAGACGAAGTTTTAAACATTAAGATTTTTGTGCAACCACACACACACCCTGCAGCCATTGCATTGGCTCCCTGAAATCGAAAGGCAATTCAGTTGGTGCTGGTCAAATCAGCAGGTTTCCTGCTCGCTTTTGATAGGTCAAATTTGCACACCCGGCCGGGGTTCCCGTCCGTTTTCGAATCCACCGACGTTCCCATAGCGGCGCTATTGTCCAACCTTGACGATGTCAGCAAGTTGGACCTCAAACCCTCCAATGCACCGCACTTGCCACTACCCCCCTGCTAGTACAACCTATGACCCCACAAGATCACCAGAAACTCAGTGCTATCTTGCCTGATCCCGAGCCAAGAGACAAAGCTTGCCTGAAGTACTTTCCAGCACGATCCCAGCACTCTAGCTCCAGGCCTCATTAAAATTTCGTCTCTCCCGTCCACGAGTCGAAGATTAACGAGTCCAACAGGAGAGTTAGGCCTCATGATCCCAAGTTGGAGCTCCCAACTGAGAGCCAACGTTTAACGTTTGGCCAACTTATCAGGCGTCATTATGCATGCATGAACAAGTCCTGACCCTAATCTTCGATTAACTGTGGATTAATTTGCCCGGTTCAGGGATTCTTTACTTTGACATGATCTGATAGGTTTTTTATTTTTCCAAACGCACAAAACAAACGATTTCAGTCTAGCTCCAAGTTTTTCAGGCAGTTTAAGTTGGTCGTGCTTAACGGGATTCGAGATCATACGCAGATTCCATATGCACGAGAGACGAACATAAATACTTAGTATCCAAACCCCACATGGGGATGATGGCGGTACCAGGGAGTCTCTCTGCTAGCATAATCATCCGCTTCTACTAAATTACCTTCTACGCATATACAAAGTACTTTAGTGCGCTTGTCAAGTGAAGGATCCTCTCTCTCTCCGCTCTATCGATAATCTCCTCCGTTTGCACGTTTGAATTTGTGGCGAGGCTGCTGAAGCTCGAGGTCAGACATCAAATTTCCCGCTGGTAAGTAAACGATCCCCGATAAACGACGCTTAGCGACCCAGTAATCGCACACTCACGCCAAACAATCAAGCATGGAAGCCAATTGTTCCAATTGGTCGCGATTTGCATTGGGCTCAGCTTCAAAAGCGGTTGGTGTGGAATTCGGGCAGCTTGCAATTGCAATTGCTAACCAACTGGGCTAGAAAAAGGATATTCCAATTTAAAGGGTCCTCCTTTAGATTCAATTGATCACTTCGACAGACAATCCTCTCATTTTGCAAGACTCTTTATTGTTCTTCTGGTAGTCGGTAAGTCTAATTGTCGGATTCGGACCGTTTTCCAGCCTCATGAAAGCTCTCCCTTGCGTGTACTTTTGTTTTCACCTGTGAGTTTTTCTCCCCAGACCCATGTCTCCCGCCGAGTTGCTTTTTCCCTTCCTTTTAGTAAGTCCTGTTACGTTTTTTTATTTTATTTTATCGAGTTCTTTGCTTGTTACAGAACTTCGAAGAATCGGCGTCATTGGAGTAACGTTCTCCCGACGGGTGGCTGCTTCTGAATCGTTGGCACATAGGTTGAACTCCAAGCTCGCGAACTATCCACGAGTTTGCTCTTGCTTGTGGGTTGAAATTTAAGGGTCGGATTGAAGTCCACCAACTCCTTCATAACATCAGGAGTGGTCATGAAGCGGGGTCTTCGAGATCTTGCAGACTGAATCGACGCTATTCAGCATTCGAGTGCTCCCCAACATGGAATTCCGCGAACGGATGGTTGGAACGATCGAGAGCCGTTCTTAAGCTTGCCTTATTGTTCGGCAGGACCTGACACGCGCTAGTCAGCCAGCCGAAGAACTTATAAAAATGAACACCCCTGTTAGTTGCAACAGTGCCAACACATCTGTGCCATCAAAACGGTTTCATGGAATTCTTTTTTTTTTTTTTTACTTCCTTTTTTCTCTTCTAGTCCACGGCCACGAATGTCCATTGCTTCTTGGATTCGGGAAGGTTGTTTTGTCTCTTCGGGTCCTTTTCCAACGTTGAATTACGCAAGCTTTGCAGAGTTGGTAAGATGTAACTGAAGCTAGCAACATTTTCAGCTTGTCGAGAAGCTTGTAACACAAAGAAGGCCAGCTTCAGAGGTTTAGTTCCCGATGGTTGGATTGATTTGCGGCTAGCAAGCCAGACAGCTTTACCACCAACCTGCTAAGCTGAAGGGCTGTTATACGTTATATCTTCGCTGGATATTGCAAAGTTCATTGACTCAGGTGTCCCTGCACATTGCAGTATATATCGTTACACGCGAGACGAGGGTTTGCAAGCATGCAACTGTGGTAGCTACCTACTTACATAGTGTTGGCTTGCTCATTTCTAGGTAAAGCTAGCTATTTAATCTCATGTCTAATGCTGATTCTTGATAGCTATAACTGGCATGTTTCCTCCCCTTTGACTGACAATCTATCCATAGTCATTTTTCTTATATTTCTCTACGATTGATAGGTTTCTATACTATCCCTGCTATTTCTCCTATATAGTATCTTCATGTTGTTCTTTTCTCTACATTCGCCTGTGTAATTGTAGTCTTATAGTGCCTGTTTAAAGTCTTTTCCTGATTTGTGCATCTGGAAAGCTCTAGATCTAGAGTCACTGAAAGGAGCCGTGCAGTTTAGACCTTTGCTGACATATACTTGCCTCCAGTTTGCTCGAGAGAGAGAGCGTCATTCAATCCAAAAGCTTCTAGACTAATACAGACTAGTACTTGGGCATCTTCAAGAAGGCTTTGCCTAAGAGTCTATAGAACGACAGAGAACATTGCCAGAAGTCCCTGGATCCCCACAGTGTTTTGTGGTGATATCCCAACAGTGCTGTGTTGACCTTCCTCAGCTTCCTGCCTTTCCCTCATACCTCCCAGTACCTCTACTATTTAAGGACCTCCCACCTCCCAGAACCTCTTCTCCTTTCCTTTCTCTTCTCACCTCCCTTCTTCTCACCTCCCTTCTTCTCACCTCAAACACTTATCTCTCTGCAAAGCAATTTGCATCTCACGTCACCTCAGAACTCCAATTCATAGCAAGCTCGCTGCTAGTTAAGGGTAAGGGGTCTCGTCAGGAACGCCACCCTCTATCTTCCTTTTCTCCTTAACTTCATCTTCTCTACTTTCCTCTCTCAACTGGTCCTCACGTACAAACCGACGTGACTTTCTTCTCTCCACCTTCTCCACCTTCTCCAACAACCAATAAGCTGAAGGTAAGCTACCGGTACCCCATGCCATTTTGCCATTCTCTTTCTATTGCATCATTTGCCTTGTAGGTTCCTACTTGTATCGAGGCTCTGAAAAACCCTGGACTTGTCACGTGAGCTAGATGCTCTGGCTTCATAAGCTGGGACGTGACAGTCGTATTTTGCAACGGCTTTTCAAGTCATCAACAGCTGGTTGTCTGGAGGCTGTTTGTTTGGCTACAGGCTCGGCTCGAAACCCGTTGCAAAAAGCACTTTTGGGTAGCTCCAAGCTGAGATCGCAGCCTCGATACTTAGTCGAGCTCCCGGCTCGATACCAGCAATTCGTCTATTTTTCTGCCTGATAATTGTCCCAATATTTCTTTCATATTTACCTTGATAAGGCTCTTCTTCCTCCCGGGATTTCTCTTTCTTCCTTCTTCCTTCATCCTTCATCCATCTCCCATCTCCCATCTTCCTTCTTCCAAACTTATCTCCTCTCATCTAACTCACCTTACCTTCTGCTCAGCTCTAAATCAAACTTCAACCAAGATGCCAGCAACTTCTCATACTCCTACCGGCGCTCCTAAGGCCGTCCTTCCTGAAAAATTCTCAATGGGATTTGAAGGAACTGTAAGTAAATCATTCCATCACCCTGGATTTTACCTACCGGATGATGATAAAGCTAATGAATTATTCCCAATAGTCTTTGGTAAGTTGAGCTCTAGATGCTCACGTTTAGCCTCCACGCCATAGCCATCTGATACTGACACTCAATAGTACCCTCGTGTTGGCTATGGCAAACGTGGCAAAGTTGCCAAAGTCTTCTGCAATTCCTATCGTGTTTCTAGTTTCCCTACAGCTACCATTTACCAGTACGATGTAAGTATTTCTCATCGAAAATGCATCACTTTGAACCTACTGCTAACGTTTGCTGGCCTAAGGTCCAAATCACTGGTAAAGGTGATGAGAAGCGTGCTACTTTACGCAAGGTCTGGTATTCACGTTGCATGCAAACCCACTTCGGAGCTGCAACAGATGCCTTGTTGTACGACGGTATGTTACAACTAACTATATATTAAGGAACCTTTTAAGGACTATGTCTAACATTGAACACAATACTAGGTAACCGTTTGGCCTGGTCGATAATTCCGCTGCCATTCGGTGAAGAGCTCAACATCATCATTGATCTTGATGACGGTAAGTTTTACATATTAGCTCCAGCTTCTTTTAGCTTTGAGTGTTAACTAACTCCCTTTGAAGAAAATCCTGGTGACCAACGTCCCCGACGCGGTGCTGAAAACAAGTTTCGTGTCCGTATTCGCAAGACGTCTCGTGTCCCACTCCAGTGCACGGAAGCCTACGTCAACGGCAAATACAAGATGGATAATGATGTCCTCGTTGGATTTAACTTTCTTGATCACTTGCTTCGCGAGACTCCAGCCAAACACTTCATCACTATCAAGAGGTCTTTCTTCAAAAAGGCCGGCGCTCAGCGTCTTGATGGAGGTGTTGAAGCCTGGAAGGGCATCTTTCAGTCTATTCGTCCAGCAGAGGGAAATCTTCTCACTGTCAACGTCGATGTCGCAGCTGCTGTTTTCTGGAGTGAGGGAACCGTCCTTCAATGTGTCCAGAATCTCCTAAAGCTCGGCACTCCAGAGGATCTCATCACCAAGTTGAGGACCGACCATGGAAAACGTGAACTCAAGCGTGTCAAGAAGGTTCAGTTTTACACCAAACATCGTGGCACTGACAAGGAGCGCCAGAAGAAGTTCACTATTGAGGGCTTCACCAAGAATAGCGCCCGCGAAGAAATGTTCGATGTTCGTGACCGCGAATCTGGCATGGTCAGCCGTCTCTCCATTGAGACATACTACTACAAGCATTACAACATTCGATTGCGCTATCCACAGCTTCCTCTCATTCAGACGAGGAAGAAGAACATCTTGTTCCCCATGGAGCTCAGTTTCGTTGCTGAGGGACAACGTTACCCTTACAAGTTGGACGACAAGCAAACTGCTGACATGATCCGTTTCACCGTCCAAGTAAGTGCTGCATCCTCCATATGCCTTAAGGATCACTAAGCTAATTTTCTTTTCCTTTTAGCGTCCCAATGTCCGTCTTGAAACTATCCGATCAAATGTCAACGAGCTTAACTGGAGGGATGATCCTATCTTGCGCCACTACGGCATGAAAATCAGCCCAAACATGATCACTGTAAGTCTTAATACTTAGTTAGTTTTTGTCACCTTCGAACTTAACTAACAGTATTTATTGATAGACGCAAGCTCGAATCCTTGACGCCCCGAAGATCGCTTACGGTACTGGGTCCAAAGATGGAAACTTCAATCCTCGTGATGGCCGTTGGGATCTTCGCGGGAAGAAGTTCGCCCGAACCACTACTTTGAAGTCATGGGCTATTGGTATTGCTGCTCAACCCCGTCGTGTCCCCTTAGAGGTTGTCAAAAACTTTGTCCGCCAGTTCATCCTCGCATTTGTTCAACATGGTGGCACTGTCGAGACAAAGGAACCCCCAATTTTGTACCTCGACCCCAACAAGGACATGGCTACCTCCTGCCAGGAACTTTTCGTCACCGCAGGAAATGTTACGAGGGCCAAGCCTCAAATCGTGTTCTTCATCCTCACCGCTAAGTCAGCTCATCCATACAACGATATCAAGGCTGCATGCGAGACTCACGTTGGCATTGTTTCTCAATGTGAGTATCAAATATTCAATATTCGGGTTTAATCTCCACATAGCAGCTAACTCGTGCTTATAGGTCTCCAATCAAAGCACGTTGAGCAGGCCAAGGCCCAATATTGCTCCAACGTCTGCATGAAGGTCAATGCCAAGTTGGGTGGAACCACTGTCTACTTGGACAAAACTTCACACCCCTTCTTTGGACAAGAGCCTACAATGTATATTGGCGCCGATGTCTCTCACGGTGGTGCTTTCGGTTCTGGTGGCATGAAGTCTGCTTCGTTTGCCAGCATGGTTGGTTCCATTGATGGTAAGTCCTACTTTGTATTTATTTCTTACTTACAAATTGTGCTGACTTTTCCGAAAACAGTCCAAGGAGCCCGTTACTCAGCCATTTGCAACACCAACGGTCATCGCGTTGAGTGTATTACGACACCAAACATCATGAGATTCTTGCCAACCTTACTCAAGAACTACCGCCGCTCGACTAACCAGATTCCTAGACGTATAATATACTTTAGGGACGGTGTTTCCGAGGGCGAGTACAGCAAGATCATCGAGTATGAGGTTGCTGATATCAAGCGAGCTGCAAAATCTCTTGATCCAAATTTCGAAGTGAGTCCGAGTTTCTCTCTCAAGTGACAATTGCAATGTCAATTTAATTACTAACAATCTATTAGCCCAGGATGACTGTTATCATCTGCACGAAGCGCCACCACAGCCGCTTCTTCCCTGTTGACAAATCAGCTTCGGACCGTAATGGCAACATCGTTCCCGGTACCATCGTCGACAGAGATGTGACACACGTTACCGACTTCGATTTCTTCTTGTGCTCGCACTCCGCAATCCAGGGTACAGCTCGTGCTACACGTTACACAGTAATGTAGGTTTTGACTTAGCCGCATCATGCTTAGCGAAGAGTTAGCTGACCATTCAATAGCATGGACGAGAATAAGCTGGAAGTCGACCGCATTCAAGGGTTGATTTACAATTTCTGTTATACCTACATGCGTGCCACTAACTCAGTCTCCCTTGGTATGTTCCTCTTTACCAAGGCACCTTCGAGTTATATCATATCTAACCAGTCCTTAGTCCCACCTGTCTACTACGCCCATTTAGCTTCTCAACGCGCTCGCGCTCACGAGATTGGTGCCAATGATAAGGAGAAACAACAGGCAATGGAGACGACTCCCTCTGGAACTCAGAAGGAAGGATCTCGTCTTCCTCTTACCAACTTGCCTTCCGAAGACATTCGTCCTTTGGTTGGGGATGTTGTTACGCAGATGTGGTACATCTAACTGACATGTGATATCTTGCTTTTGTCGTGTTTTTCTGGCGGGATACGAAGATTTGTTGATCCGTTCTTACTAGCCTTCTTTGCTGGACTGCCATTAGTGCACACTTCGGCTGCGATGCTACGTGGGAATCTCTTATTATTTTTCTTTTGGGCTGTTTCTTTCCGGGTCTGCTTCTTTGGGTTTTTTTCTATTTTGACACACACTGGGATTATTCTTTTTTCCGTTTCTATCGGAAGACGCTCTGTCTCCCCTCCTCTATACCTGTATCACCGTTTACACTTGCCTTTCACACATGTTAAACAAGAAAGCAATGTCAGACGAGACACAATATTAGAGGGGCTCTATTCTTTTCTTGGTGACGGGCTTAATTATTTAATATACTTCAAATACGTGGTTCGATAGAAGATATTGTAAAGTCAGTCGTAACTGAGGTAAGTCGGAGTTTAAATTCCGATGCCAATGCACAAATACTTCGAATATCATTCTCGTCTGATCAATCACAACATGGAGATATATTTAAGTGTCATGGCAGGGATCAAGTTACTTTAGACGCAACTCGCAGATGATGTTGGATTTTTCAGTTGTCGCTCGACGAACAAGGACGCCACCCGGCTAACGGCATCTGTTTGAAGAAGTGACGGCGGCTTGATCGGGCAGTTCGGAACATCGGGTGCCTCGAACTCCTGCAGCACGAGACAGCGGGGAGGGTCACAAGGTTATGCCCATCGATTGCTAGGGAAAATCTGGGGAAAGGAAGTATTGGGACGGACTGTGACTTGAAAATGTCGCAGCGGGTTTCCGCTTCGAAGGAATAGGCTTCCGTAGCCAAGATGTTGGTATGCCAGGTATCCTGGAGAGAAGCCCCGACGACAAGTGTACATATGTGCACCTGCAGATAAAGATACAGATACAGCTATACAGATGCAGATAGAGATACTTTTGAGTATAAGAGATCAAGAGAAATAGAATTGCTGTTAATCGTAGGGCTTATTAGTGCTTGCTGGTACTTGTTCCGTACTTGGCGGGGGGGTTAGTTATGCCGCCGCAGAAGTGATCTCTCCTGAAATAGCCTCTTTTGCCCTCTCTCTTTCTCATCTTCTCTCTCATTTCAAAGTCCATCCATTCCATCACCACATTCTGTCCATGCTGACCTGTCCGAGGCCGAGGCCGAGTTTGTCTGTTCGTGTCCGTGGCGCTGGAGCAGCTCGCTTGGATCTGTTATAACTAACCTAGTTCCAAGCTGGGTATACTGCCGAATACGAAGGAGCTGTTTGTTGACCGCTTCTGGACAACCAAATACCTACCACCTAACTTACTTCTGGGGACGGCTATCTCGGGCCCTCCCCTAGCTTAAACTCTTCGCTCTTTCCTGCATCGCCGGTCCGACGTCTTTGCAACCTCCGACAATGTCGGTCCTAATGTTTAGAGTCCGACGTTATCGGGTCCTGTTGCTATTCTCAGCTTTCGCCATCGCACTCTGGTATCACTTCTCGCCTACCGATGGTTCGTACTCTGCGAGTGATGAATGGCTGCAGCCGACACACGACCGAGGGACAACCAAGGAACAGATTAAATCAGAATGGTCGGCTCCCGAGCCGGACGATGCTATGCCTCCGGCAAAAGGGAACCCTCATGGTCTGAAACCAGAGGATACCTTGGAAGTTACACCGACACCTTTATCGCTGCTTCGACCTGGACAATTTGTTCCCCCAAGTCTTTCTGCTGAACTCGCTGCTTTGGAAACAGTAAGCCAATTATGAAGTTAGGGCTGTTATTAGCCAGGCCTGTTAATTCTTATGCTTATGGAAATAGGATACCGAAGCTGAGCAGGACACGGAGACAGACTCAGAAACGGAAACAGAACCGTTCATACCCGTTAGGCAACCCTCGAATCACGATCATGTATCACGACCTCCACATTTCGATGATGTTCTTAGCGGTAAATTCGACAGCGAGGACGAACTGAAGAAAGAAGGCGCTGCACACTGGACCAAACTCCCGGAGCACTTTCCGATCCCACCAGAATCCATCATTCCATTGCCTACAGGCAACCCTGTGAACTTACCCAAAATCCAATTCAACTTTCAACACGGCTCCGAGAGCAATCAGCAGCGAAATGAGCGATTAATGCGACAGGGAGCCGTTAAAGATGCATTCAAACATGCCTGGGAGGGGTATAGGAAGTTTGCATGGGGCCACGATGAAGTTACACCGGTCTCCGGGGGATCCAAGGACCCATTTGCTGGCTGGGCCGCTACTCTAGTTGATGCTCTTGATACGATGGCGATTATGGGATTACATGCGGAATTCGAGCACGCTCTTACCGGGGTCGCTAAAATCGACTTTACGACAACACCCAGAAACGATATTCCAATGTTTGAAACTACGATTCGATACCTTGGGGGGCTTATCGGAGCTTACGATGTCACTGGACACAAGCATAAAATCTTGCTCGACAAGGCGGTTGAATTAGCTGAAATCCTCTACAATGCATTT
Organism: Arthrobotrys conoides; assembly: GCA_036971725.1. NCBI lineage: Eukaryota > Fungi > Ascomycota > Orbiliomycetes > Orbiliales > Orbiliaceae > Arthrobotrys > Arthrobotrys conoides. The sequence continues at coordinate 1,605,747 of JAVHJM010000003.1, read as the reverse complement.
GATACACCTAATCGAATGCCCGTCCTCTACTTCGAATGGCACCCGGAATCGGTCAAGAAGAAGCACCGTGCAGGAAGAGCTTCTTGTATGGCAGAAATCGGCTCCATGTCCGTGGAATTCACGCGATTAGCCCAGATCACCGGGGACAACAAGTATTATGATGCTATTCAGAGAATCACAGATGAATTTGAGAAGTTTCTGCCGAATACCACGTTACCTGGGTTCTGGCCCACTGTATTGGATGCGAGTGGTTGTGAGTGGGTTGAAGAGGTTTATACCGTTACCACGACGATTTATCCCTCTCCGACACTTAAGCCGGATTTGAACGGAGATTCTCCACCGGCTTTACCGACCAAAAAACCGCTTGCTCCTCCCCAGGAGAAACTTGAAAAGACAGAAGTGAAGACTGTACGCAAACCGACTCCTCCAAAAGTTAGTGAGGAGGATGGCGAGCTTGATGAGGAGAAGACACCAACCTTGACACAACCTAGGGAAGAGGCGAAGAGGAGCCCAGATAATTCTGATTTCGGAATAAGAAAGAGGGCTATCGATGATGACGACGAAATCGAGGGCCCGGGTTCGGCAGGAGAACCCAGCCGTGCTCCTAATGCCTCTAATAAAGAAAATAAGATGTCAGAACTCCAGAGCGGACTAGCAGAAATGGAGGAGAAGGCTAGCGAATCGGACAAAAAACAGGACGTCATCGCTGTTTCTCACAGTAATCCAAATGCGCCAACTCCAGGATACGAAGACGATCCGATATTTCTCCTAGAACCTAGTCACAAGCCCAAACCTTCTCCACCAAAACCAGTCATTAAGAAGCAGGTTTTAACTAGGGCAAAATGTGTGCCATCTGGGTTCAGAATGAACGAGGGAGAAAATCATTATTCATATGGTGGAATGGCGGATTCTACTTACGAGTATCTTTTGAAGGAACATATTCTACTTGGGGGGCTGAAAGAGCAGTACGGGAACCTTTATCTTTCGACATACGAAACGGGTCGCGATAATCTATTCTTCAGGCCAATGACACCGAAAAATAGTGATATCCTAGTCTCTGGGCAAATGAAAGTTACCTACGATTGGGATAGGCACAGAACTATTTCTCAATTGGAGGCTTCTGGAAGCCATTTGGTAAAGCCCCACTCAGATTTTATACAAAAATTGCGTCCACCTAGCTAATTTTGATTCTTTAGACATGCTTCGTTGGCGGTATGGTTGGTATGGGATCGAAAATCTTCAACCGGCCAGAGGATCTTCAGGCCGCCATTAAACTTACTGATGGATGCGTCTGGAATTATTTCTCTACCGCTACCGGAATCATGCCAGAAGGTTTCATTCTGACTAAGTGCCCAAAGGAAGGCGATTGCAAGTGGGATGAAGACTATTGGCGCGCTTCAGTTATTGCACCAAACGGCGAGGTTATAGATTCTGCTGAACAGCAGCATAACATTACCCTCGTTAATCCGTTCGCCCGGAAGGATAGCAGTTCGTCATACAAACGCCAAGTAGGCTATGATGGCACTAAGGATCTTCCGCCACCCCCGCTTCCAATTTCAAACCCACCAGCTGAGATAGAGAAGTATTTACGGAACCGCGATAAACCTACTCCTACGCGGGAAAATGACGACCAGGAAGCTCCACAGCGCCCAGCTCCACGAAAAAAGGATCCTTACGAAAAATGGGTTGACAACGTCAATGAGCACATCAAATGGACGAAATTGCCGCAGGGCTACGTTCAAGTTAACGATCCTAAATATATCCTACGTCCGGAGGCCATCGAGTCTGTCTTCTACATGTACCGTATCACGGGCGATAAGAGCTGGCAGGATAAGGGATGGAAGATGTTCCAAGCGATTGAGAAGTACACGAAGACGACCATCGCCCACTCCGCCATCAATTGTAAGCTTTTAACATCTCTATAACCTATATTTTTTTTTTTGGCATAGGGATACTGATTCGGCACCATTTAGCTGTTCTTGACACCCATACTTTCCAAATCGATTCTATGGAATCATTTTGGCTGGCAGAGACTCTAAAATACTTCTATCTGTTATTCAGTGAGCCCGACGTTATTTCCTTGGATGATTATGTCCTGTAAGTCTCCATTTTTCAGCTACTAACTGAACAAGACAATTGATACTAATAAAATTGCAAATAGTAACACCGAGGCCCACCCACTGAAACGGCCAAAGCGTAAAGCAACATAAATCACCTCGTTCCCTTTTTGTTTATGCCTTGCTTTCTGTTTGTGCTCTGACCAGGGGTTTCTTCTTTTTTCATCGTCTGCTCCCCTTGCCATCCATTAGCATGAGTGAGAGTAGGTTACCAAAATACCTCTTATGTATAATTTCGTTTGTGATGTTCTCTTTTAATGATACCAGGCCACGCATTCCATCGTCCTCATTTTCTTTTTCTCCATGATGATCGATCATGATTCTTTATGGTTTGTTCGTATAAACTCCATTAACTACGCATTTTGTATATCGCTACATAGATATCCAGTAAATCGAGGACCTTTTTTGAAAACTTTGTGCTATATATCATGCAATCTCTTGAAAGTAGGTACTTATATAAGAAGGTACGATTGAAGAAGGACCAAACTGCATTTCTCCTATGATAGTATTACTTGCTAAACAAGACTTAGGTAAACCCAGCTACTCGAGAATTTGTACTGATTTATCCAGAACGGAATAAAAATAAAAAAGAATATAAGAAACGATTGCCTCTACCAAGCTAATCACCATAACCTCTCCCAGGTAACTGCAGAAAGGTCGATATGCTCAGGAAACGCCCATTCCTCCTAATCGAATGGCGGCAACATATCGCTTTCCTCCACCGGCCCTCCAGCCGTCGCATTCACAGTTCTCGCGGCAGCAACTGCTTCAGCAATCAGTGCCATATCCCTAACATGACGTCTCCTATCCGCTTCTTCCATATTCAGAACATCACCATCACTCCTCGAAGGACTTCCGATTAACTGTAAATCATTTTCGTCAAATTGTTGTAATTCTTCAAAGTTGTCCATGATGTTCATGTCATCCATTGTATCCTCCGTATGATGTGGATGATGCTGTGGATGATGGTGATGGTGGTGATGGTGGTGGTGATGATGTTGCGAATGTTGTTGCGGATGCTGCTGTTGTTGTTGTTGCTGTGAATGTTGGGAATTATGTTGTTGCTGGATCGCTATCTGCCGTACAACTTCGTCTACTATCGCTTGGTTCATGGGAACTCCCGCAGCTGTCAGGAGGCTTACGCCGGCGCGGGTGACAACGCTACCAAGCGTTGGGTCTATGACTGATTGTTGTTGAGATAGTGACATGGCATCGTGTTGGGAACGGATAGATTGTGCGAGCTGGTGATGATGATGACCTGGTGGTGATTTGATGGCTCGATGCGGGTGGTCGATTAATACTGATGGATGCTGGAGGTGGTGTGTGGGTATTGGAGACGGGAGATCAAGGATTGAGTCTGGGTCTGGAAGATGTGGGATACCCATCACCCCTTCGTCTGTCTCCGTATCACCATCTGCATCATTTCCACGGTTGGGGAGTTCACCCATCACACTAGCAGTGGTAGCGGCAGATGTAGAACCCGTCGATTCGTTTCTATCCATTTCCTTCGATTTCTCTGTCGGCGTGATGGCTTTAACGACCGGCGGCCGTGCATTCTGTGTGCATTCCGCGCAGTTTTTAAGAACCTGGCTAACCGTTCTTTTGATCTGTATCCAATGGTATCTATCCGCTATCTGAGCTGTAGTCTTATTGATCCCTCCATGGGCGACCTTATGCACATCCCTAGCAATCTCATATTGTTTTTGAGGGTCGGATATGACTTCTTTATCCTTAAGCATGAGCTTTTCACCAACGAGTTTATAATGCGTAGCCGCAGATCGCAGACGGGATTTCTCGGAACGGGTGGCAGATGGTGGATATTTGCCCTTTTCGAGGTAGTACCGGATCTTTTCAAACCTTTCGTTAGATTGGAAGTCTTCCTCTTCTATTAGATCGCGAGAGAGGATTATGGAATCGACCAGGTCTGTGGATCCGGAGGGGAGGAGGAGGTGACCGGCAGCTTTGATAGTGCCGATACGTTTAAAGCCTTGGGTTTCTAGGATGTGGAGGATCGGTTCATTTGTTTCGTAGATTAAATCGAACATGGCAGATGAATAAGCCTGTTATTTTATATTAAATAAAAAGAATAAGTTAGATATCCGGTTCTAAAAATTTCTACTACAAAGTCGTAAAAAGGATGGGGTATAAAAGCCATACCAGTCTGGTAGCATAATCCAAAAACGTGCTCACAAGCACCTTCCCAGCACCTTTCCCACGGGACCCCTCACATATCAAGAACTGACCTGTGCATATATGCGAACTACGGCCAGGATATCGAGGGAACACGAGAAAGGTACCTAAACAGTCAGTTTCCCAGTTCCTTCCTTCGCAAAATAGGGTTTCCTCCCGTCCTCTCATCATTATGGCTGCATAATTTGAGAACCAGTATGACTGGAACTGGGGAAGCGACATGGGCTCCGTGAACGGGAAGGTATTCCCTCGTTCGATTTCATGGTTGAATTCGGCGCAGAGTTTCAAGAGGAGGGGTTCTGGAAGTCGTTGGCCTGGTGGGATTGGGAATATTGTAATCGGAGTTACGCCTATTTAAAGTATTTTTATTCATGTCAGTAAATATGATAACAATACTATAGCTATCTTTGACATCTAGAATTGAAGGGTCCAGTGATGTTTAGTGTGCAAGGTACTTACGATCTTTAAAGAAAGCATGTTTGATAACCGGCGAGGTCGCATTCGTCAACCCCGGCGTCCATTTTCGTTTTCGAGCGAGGGGTTCGGACTCGGGAGAGGCAGATACGAGAGCACCTGCAATGGCGCCTGCGATGGCATCCTCGGACGCACCTTGAAATCAGGCGATATCATTGGTTAGTTAATTTTTATAGGCGGAAAGAAGTCGCGGCTGGTGTTTTGGAGGTTGGTTTTCTGTTCTGGGACAAAGAACGGGACACTGGGTTTAGCGCACTCACTGGAGCTGTTCATTTGGGCTGGACTGGACTGTGGTGATGGAATTTATGGCGGTGAAGCGTCTTTGCGGCGTATTTTTGAGGACGACCAAAAATACCACGCAACGCAGCTTTCCCTCTTTCTGCCGTCCGCCGTCTGTCTGAGCCCGATCATGCATGGTTTAAGCTGATTGACACGTATCGTTACTAGATATTTGCTATGATATCCGGGTGAATGAACTGATGATTCAAAATTAATTCCATTCAATGCTTATGTTCTTGTAAAACAAGAATATCCCATCCCTAATAATGCTATCTTTCAATCTGTTGTTCTGCCGCTGTAAACCAAAAAGACCCCGGTAACAAAAAAAAAAAAAGTGAATCCTCACGTATCCCCCACTTGTTAAAACTACTTCATATCAGTTCTCCTTCTTTCCATTAACACAGTTTCCACAATTATCTCCTAATAGTTGCTGGTTAATTATTACACCTAGCCCTTTAAGCATCTCCATCTCGATCGCCAACTCTCAACAATCCCTCACGATGTCCAAACCCTTCTGTCCAAACACCATCCACGCTAACCTGAGTACTGCTTGACTTGTCATGCCCAAGAACCAGCCAGAATCCCAAAGCGGGCTTGGCAAGGATATCTAGAACTGCGTAGGCAACAACTGTCTCATTTGGACTGATTCCTCTTGAGATGTCCGAAACACCCCAGATACTATTTTTTTTTTTTAAAGAAATGATTAGTACATGTCTCTTATTAGAAAAGAAGAAAACCGAGCCAGAGAACTTACACAAGATATCCGATCCAGACGACGACGGTGTAGAGAGCAATAGGGTTGTAGAGGAGTTGGCCACCGCGGCGTTGAGCTGTGGCCCTAGCATTGACAACAAGATGCCAACCGACGGTGAGGAATGCAATCCAGGCCATTGCGTACCAGCCCCATGTAGTCTTTCTGCCGTGAGAGTAAACAGCAAAGAGGCCAGTGAAATTCATAGCAGCTAGTTAAATAATACCATTAGTTTATATATTCTTGAATCATATATTATCTTGCATCGATCTAGGAAAAGTATACTTACTAGCAGCAACAATGGTGTTCAAGATATTACTTCCACTCAACCCAGCCAAAGCACCAAGGTTGAAAAGAATCAAGGGAGTAGTCAACAACCAGTCAATGAACTTAGCCCAGAAGATTTGTCTCAAGACCACTTTATGAGTATCTGGGATATCATGCTTATGCTCGTTGGTAACCCAGACATGGTGATAACTCCAACCACCACCAGTAGCCAAAGCGTAGTAAGTGAATGTTGAGATGAGAGTGACGTAAGTGGTAGTTTGGAAGAAGAGACGTTTAGGAATAGCAACTCTCCATGATAGCCCGATAAATGTGATCGTGGAAATCAACATAAGGACAAAAAGAACCCATAGTGTTCTGTGACCAAAGTCAGTGATATGTTCGAACTCTGGAGGAGTATGGGTAACCGTTGGAAGAGGGATGGTCGGTGCAGTTGGTGTAAGGTCCGGAATAGGCCCACCAGGAGAGAGCTTGCCTCCGGCGTGGTAGTAATAATCTCCCATTTTTGAGGTTGGTGATACTGATGTTCTTCAGTAACTGATACCTTCGTAGACTATCTGATACAATTAGTTGAGAGGGTTTGAGAAGGGTATCTACGAAGTAAGTGTTCACTCCTAGGTTGTAGATATTGGGATAGAAGAAGTGGGAAGTAAAGATTGGAGAGAAAGAATGATGACGAGTGCCAGCTTAAATTTAAGTGAAATATAAAGACTCTCTTAATACGTAATGACGACGGGCCTTATAAGCTCCGAAACGAGCAGCTTCTACCAACAATCCTGCCATTTATTACACTATCCTTACAGCATATGGTAGCATTTCCCACTGTGCCACCCCGGGAGGAATACACAGCCAATCGCGAACAAGATCGAACCCGTCCATGGGGCGGGAGGAGTTATTGGCGTAACACCGAGCAGATTATGAATCTTCTTGGTTCTCCCATACCTGCTTTTGCTCGCTTTTTTTTTTTTTTTTGGTTCGTTCATTATCAATGGAAAGGCTGTCGATTCCGATCTGATCAGAGTTTCTGATTCATTCGTTCGAGGCCTTTTTTTCCCACTTCGTTCTGGCGTCGGACATCCGCCGTGTTACCCCAGCCTGGATTAATAATTACCAATGAGCGAAAGAATGTGGCGGGGACGTATAGACGGGGACATAAAAAAATAAAAGAAGAGAATAACCGGGGAATGTGGTAATCGAGAAGAAAGGAATTTTATAAGTGTCGTCATAATTACGATTTGGTTTTGTATGGGAGATGTTGCAACATCGCTTGCGAATTGGGGCAGCTCAGGCCAGTCGCCTTGTCTAACCGGCCGGGAAACCCCATAGCTTTGCAATTGACAGACTTGCGATGGCCATGACATGCCATGGATCCATTTGGATGAGCAATACATCCGCTAGCCATGCCTGCATGCAAGGTCCGGCAAAAGGATCCATCGATCGTGAGGTTCGTTTGCATTGAGCGAGGTATGGGACCCCTCCCCTGCCTTAAACCTTGTCCCACCCCGCAAAGTTGGGGGTTTTGGTTGGGATTTTGTCTTTGGCCATGCAGCTGCACACCTTTCTCCATAGATCCATAAGGATCCATTCATACATCTGGACGTATACGCTAATATATGCTAAGGATTGCATGGTGTACCGGTGTTAGGAGGATATTGATAGTAGATTTAGCCCATGGCGCCCATACAATCCATTAGTTTATCTAATATTATTAAAAGAAATAGATGGTATACATATAGACGGTGTGTCTTCTCATTAATAGCTTCTCGAAGGACCTCCAGTTCACCTCAATCAACATTACCTGGCCCGCCATACGGTACCCTGCATTGCATCATAAACTACCACTCTCGTGACCAAATGAGCTACCGTGCTTTGTTGTATTTTTTCTCTCTCAACGCATCTCGAACTGTTAATTTCTGGCGATACCCAAACGCCTCACCGACACGATCCTTCAAGTTCTGCATGTCATGCGGGAATATTGGAACTTCCAAGCAAATCGCATCTAAGTGGACCTGTAGTGATTCGAGTGGAAGTTCTGGTCGTGTCGCCAATATCAGTGCAGCACGTTTCGCCTTTTTCATCGTTTCCCTCCTAAGGCCGGTCCCTCGATATTTTTCAAGCAATTCTAGGAAGCAGTATAATAACGCATGTCGATAAGACATCCATCCACCGGTTTTGTATTTCTCTGGATCCTGTGTACCTTCAGTTAATTGTGCGAATAGCTCGCGCGACTGTGAGCTTATCGCGAATACCCCTGCAAGATTATTGGAGGTGATTGACTGGGTGTTGAGTCCGGCAAGGTAGACGCTGGAATCAGGGAATTCTTCCATAATTGTGGTGGCGAGTATTTGTTCGAAGGGGCTTGGAATTCTGGAAAGTAACTCTCGGAAGGTTGGGACGGCCTTAATATCGATGTAAACTGAGTCTCTTTCCTTTTTGCAAACCAGAGAGAGGTTTTTACCGCGTTCTACATCTCCTTGATTTTCGACAATGGAGATGAGCTCGTCATTGGCAAGTGTGAGAACGAAGGACCCTATATAGCTGTCATCGAAGAAAGCTATAGGCCAAACAGTTGACCAGTTACTCACCGTCTCAAAGAGAGCCGATTCACCGAGAGCGCTCGCCAAGAAGGTCCTGGAGGATTTGTTGACTGTGCTGAGAAACTTGGCACACCTTTCTGCCATAGAGATATAGTCGAAATTGAAGTGAAAATCGTCAGCTTCGACGCTGTTGTAAAGAACCTCGAGCAATTGAAGCTGGTTAAGCTTCTTATACTTTTACCACTGTGCAATCGTGGTCTCATCCAGCATAGGGTTTTCGAACTCCGTTAGAAGCCCGTCTTTCTTAAGATCCAAATATCTCTTTATTTAGTTACCGACAACTTCAGTGAAGCGGGAAGTTAATTCATCTAGACACCATTTGAATCCTTTCTTCGCAATATTAGCAAAAACTGAAGTGAAGCTGATCTCTCGTCGGCGTTTGAGGATTCTATATGGTAATTTTTCGCCATTACCGTACCTCCTCAGGGCGTCCATGAAACTTCCTCCTTTTGCTCGGCTTTGGATGCTGAATCCCATTGAGGTGAAGAATCTCGAGGAGCAACCATCGAGTGTGGTAGGCCGACTTCCTACAAACAACGTTTTATCCAGAGCGTGGATGTTTATCAAGTCCTCCATATCTGGCCATTTCGTCTTTAGATGCCCGCCGACCAAAGCAGCGTTGTAAACTTGTGCGGTGATTGCTACCACAGAATCTTGAACCGACAAATGCAATCCTAGACTATGAAGAACGAGTCGGGTTTGAGAAAGGACCAATCCGCACAAGACGGGATCGTTCTGGAGAAGAAAGTGTCTCTCGGTTTGCAAGAGTTTGGCCCCTGGAAACGTCAGCCCCGATTTTAGATGTTGGACGAAGTCTTTGGCCGTCCATATAGTAATGAGGTCGAGAGGGTCGCGCAAGAGATCATTGATCCTGTCCGCATTGGCTGCGAGCTGAGGTAATCCCATTGATTCCCATGTTCTGGAGAATTTGATCAAACAGGACAACTGATTCCTGGCGGAGAGGATATGGGTCTGGAGCTCATCGTAGGGTTGCTTTGATCCATCTACCCACAGGGTTTGATGAAGTTTGCTAATGATATCGAACGATATCACGAGCCAGCTTGGTAAGATTCTACTCTTTTGAGCCTTCTGAAAACCTTGGAGGATAGGGTATCCCATGCCCTCAAGCGCGTCAGGCATCATGCCACCCAAAACCATATAATCCAGTGTGAGAGCATCCAAGTACTGAAACCCTTCCAGACCCGAACCTGAAAATTCTTTGCTTTGAGTTGCTGTTTTTGGTGGTGACGGCTTTTTTTCATAGAAACGGGGGATGAGAACATGATACCATATTTTGATGCAAAGTGTCAGGGAAAGGGAAATCGCCTCCACATTCTCGGGGCCGCGTTCTAATTCAGAAAACCCGTGACCGTCTGGCCCCATAACAGCATATCCATTGGTTTCGAAGAACTTGACTACCTGTGCATGCTGCTCCATATCTGGAAATTGGGCCGTTATTTCCTCATTTGCCTTTTTGATGAGGTCGAGAGCCGCGGCTGTAGTGATGGATACGCTCACAAGACCAGACTGGCCTTTCATGTACTCCGTCCATATCCTTCCAATGAATAATCGAATATTAGAAACATCCTCGAAGAAACAGAACAAAGCGAACAGCTGCTCTTCGAGTTTTGATTCTTCAGGAGTAAGACTCTGCTTAACTCCAGTTTGCTTCGAAGTTGAGTCATCTGCAGGGTAACTGCTGTCGATAGTGATGTTCTCAAATTCTTTGCAAAGAGGCTCCTCACTATCCAGGTACTCGAACAGATTATTAGCTTTTTGAGAAGCAGAGTTCGATTTCTGCTGCGTTTTCTGTGCTGATGTTGGCTGAGAATCCTCGGATGGTTTGAGAATTGCATAGATTTCCTCCAACACTCGAATGAAATGCTCATGTTTTTTATGTTCGGTCGTAGGCTTAAGAGAAAGTTGCCCGCGGTACCATCTGGCACATTTTGTACGAGCTTTGATGACGTCCTCGAGAATTGACAAAAGATGAGGTGGAACTTTTCGTCCTTTGCTAACAACACTCTTGGCGAACGGGACAAGATCTCGAAGATTGACGCTATTGTTTTCGACTTTCGAGGCGGGTTTCCCTCTCTTCTTGGGAGCTTTTGGTTTGGGTTTTGAAGTTGGGCCGTTGATAGGTGTCTGGCCGAATCGGATGAGAAACGAAATGACACGGTTCGTCCCAGCTTTGTACCTCTTGTAAGTGTCAATTATGGCTTCTGGAAGGGTAGACATGGTGACTTTCTTTGCGATTTTCAGGACAATCGCGTGGAGGTCAGGAGGATGGTTGAGATTGGATTAGAAAGGGGGTTGTTGAGGACTGAAAAATATTAATACAATCTCTAACTCTCAAGTTCAGCTAGCGCTAGCCAGTAAGATTGCAGAAGAAATGGATATCCGGATGTGTTGTATTAAAAGGATCTCCAGAGGTATACCTGTGTATGGCTTGTACTATAGGCCTTGAGGCTTGATTTATATACTATGTCATAGGAGATATCTATTGGGAGATATCCGAATCTAAAGCCTTCAGTGTGGTAGGCTCATCACGGAGTACCTATATTCATACTTTGGAAGGGTCATAAATCGATATCGATATGTCGGGTCTATAGACTAGTAATTCTCGCCGTAGTAGCTTCAACCAGAATCATATTAAATACACTCTATATAGCTTATACTTATTTGGATACACATAAGCATCACCTAGTTATTTGAACTGGTGGTTCCTCGACTAGATAATGTATCTTCTGTCTAAGCTAAGCATAGACTTTCAATCTATTAGATTGCATTACTAGGGTCTTGTGTTGAATTTGTTGCATTTTCAGCTCCACCAACAAAAGAAAGCTGACCCCACATTCACCTCTACTGAACGGATATCGATATCATGGAACTTATTGAATCAAGAAGATGTTGAATCATGCCCGTGTAGAGCTTTTGGTCTGATAACTTGTGGAGAAAGGAAAGGGAAGAGATTTCAGATCAAAAGGTAAATATACTTGGCATATCAGATCCTTGTGCACGGACAGTATCTTGACATAAATTTAAATTGGCCGCCATGGGCTCTGGCTGAGCTCTGCCCCGCACTTGATTGGGGCATATAAAACAGAAGAGATAGTGGGACCGCTCCAAGAGCATCATTGATCGAGAGCGCATATACATACATGATCGATTTTCATCTCACATCTATGCATGCTAGTATCTACCTTAGGTGCTTTGGAGGGTACATAGATATCTCGTAACTCGTCGCTTGCCGACTCTGTATACAAGCTCGAGTCGAGTCGCGAACTGCAAGGTTGTCTGGATTCAAAACGCGTCGAACAGAACACCAGCACTAGACAGGCCTCTATTGGTTCGACATTCCAGGCAGGACCCTTGCAGACTAGTGGAGCCACCACTGGCTGGTGCAAAGAGAATAATAGGCATTTGCTGCACTGTTCTGTTCATTCAGAACTGGCTTTTAAGTGCCTGAAGTCTGCTGTAAACCAACTGCACTCGCTGCACAGCACGACGAAACTTAGCTTCTACGCTGTTGCTAGGCCACTTTGGACCTCACCTAAAAAAAAACTCTCTGCAGCCGTTTTGTTCTTCTTTCTTTTCTCTCTCCTTCTCCTTACCTGCTTCACCTCCTTCATCACTAATTCCATCAGTGACCTCAATTGCTTCCACCCTTCCATCAATCAGAAAAGGTATGTTTAACTTCCAGTACTTCAGTAACTTCCTTTCCATTGGGGCAAAATTTTCTCCAGCTGTTATAGCTAACTTGTTGGAGCTGTGACATTCTAGCCTGCTAGCTACCTCTCTCCAACACCACAAACACCACTCTTTCCCTCTGTCTAGATCGAACGTTCGAAACTTGCAACCTCCACAATGGTAAGTTTTTTTTCCTCTCTTTTAAGTTGTTGAACATCAAAATGCCGAGCGTGGATGTATGGGAGCTAACATGAGCTGGCTGGTCTCTGTAGTCTGTTGTTTCCCTTCTCAAAGTCAACATCCTCGACAACCCCGCACCCTTCAGTAGACCCTTCAAATTCGAGATCACCTTCGAATGTGTCGAGCAACTCACGAAAGGTTAGACCAAAATGTGTCTTGTTTATCATCTGGACTGCTCTAACCTAAGGTTTTTGGTGTTAGACTTGGAGTGGAAGCTCATCTACGTCGGCTCTGCCACGAGGTAGGATCCCCCCACCCGACTCCACGTCGCGTGCCTACTCAGATCAGAAGAACGCATGCTGATTACCTTGTCTCTAGCTCCGACTACGATCAAGAGCTTGATTCCTTGCTCGTTGGACCAATCCCCGTTGGTGTCAATAAGTTCGAGTTCACAGCCGAACCGCCAGCTTTGAACAAGATCCCAACCTCCGAGCTTCTCGGTGTCACTGTCATCCTCCTGACCGGTGCATACGATGGCAGGGAGTTCATTCGTGTCGGTTACTACGTAAACAACGAGTACGACAATCCAGAACTCAATGCCGAACCTCCAAAGCAACCACAGATCGAGAGACTCATCAAGAACATTTTAGCTGAGAAGCCTCGTGTCACTCGTTTCTCCATCAAATGGTACGTCAAATTGGCTATATTCACGTTGGTTGCTACTGTACTAACAATCTATGCCCTAGGGACTCTGAGGAATCCGCCCCTGCTGAATTCCCACCTGAACAACCCGAGGCTGACCTTGCGCCTGATGATGCCGACCAATATGGTGCCGAAGAACTCGAAGATGACGAAGCCGAAGTCGAGGTTGAAGCCGAAGCTGAAACTGCCACCCGCGATCCCGATGCCATGGAAGAGGATACTGATATGGGAGGTGTTCCAGCCCCCGCTGGAAACGAAGAAGAATCCGCTGCCGAGGGCTCCGAGGACATCGAAGATAGCACCGACGAGGAAGTCGAGGAAGAAGATGAAGAAGGCGGCGAAGAGGACGAAGAAATGGCTATGGATCACGATGGGCCGAGTGTCGCTCCTGGTGGGGCTGGTCAACCTCCTGTCCAGCAACCCATTGCCCAGCACTAACGACCCACTTCTACGCTATTCACGTTTTCTATTCTTGCCTTGACGACCTAGTATCACAAACTGGTGGATGTGTGAGCTTCATTTCATTTTTCCATATTAATGTTTCCTCGACTCTGAGCTCCAAGCGAGTATTCCTTCTACATACTCTCTTATGGCTTTGTGAGTCTCGATGTCGCAGCATCCATCGCCAGCAATTTTTCTTATCTCTTTTCTTTTCTCTTCCTCTTTTTCCTAATGCCTTCACGCGAAATAAACCTTTCCTATTCATCTTCTAATTTTTTTTTTTTTGTAAGGATAAACTGGGTTCTTTTGATCTAAGGACCGCTTTCTTATGGCCAGAAATCCTGTCCCTCCTCTTCTCACTACCTTCAATCACCTACCCTCTACTTGTCTCGTCGCCAGACTCCTCAACTGTGCCCTCTACATACCTCCATTACCCTCTATTCATGATCATGTTCCGGTCCGAGATCAAGTGTGCTTCCTTGTCTGGCTTTTTCTTATGTAAAGACTAGTACTAGAACCTTTTCCTTATCTCCTACACCGCCGACTTATATATAACTACTTATGCAAGGCAGTGATGCTAGACTGCACTCCTTAGAGGTGCAATGATGAATAAAAAGAACACTTTCATCCTTTCATACCTTTTATAGCTTCTTAATCATCACCACGTAGCTATCTCACCCGTTTCTGAATTCATGGAACTTTAGTCCATGTGCATACGCCGCCAGACGAGGTTGTGTTGCTGGTAGTTAACGTCATTACCAAGCAGCTACCGAAGACATCCCACAGTTAGGGCGTGCGTACTTACGTCCCTACGGCCATGGGCCGTCGGCGCGATAGAGCTAGCAAGGTATAGTTCTTGGAGGCATTGAGGCAGTTCGGTAAGTAACCCCCAAGGAAAGAGGTTACTAGAAGCTACCGATACATAACGGGTTTTATCCTACAAATCTAACCCTCCTCCTCGCGCAGGCAACTAACCCCCTCATCTATTACCGACCAACCCCGCGAACTCGACATCCAACTTCAAATCCAATCACAAACTCAATACCGACGCCTCCAAGGTTCATATCACAATGGACCCCGAAACATCCAGATTCATCGATAATATCGTAGACCGACGTATAATCGTCGCCTTCGATTTATTCGGCACCCTGTTGAGTACCGACTCGATCTCTAAGAAGCTGGCGGAGTATTATCCCGAGAAGGCCGAGGTGATATCTACTACTTGGAGGAAGTATCAGTTGGAGTATACTTGGAGATTGAATTCTATGGGTAAAAAAGCTTTCATGTTCCATTATACCTCTGTGTCTGATAAAATACTTACTTATACCTGATGTTAATAGGAACATTCGAACCCTTCGACACCATAACCCGCAAATCCCTCGTCCACGCCCTCTCCGAATCCTCAATCCCACACAATGAATCCCAAATAACTAACCTCCTAACCTCCTACGCCTCCCTAACCCCCTTCCCAGACGTCCGTGCCTGCCTAGAAACCATAATCTCCACAAAACACCTCCAACCAATAATCTTCACAAACGGTACAAAGGCAATGGCGAAGGAAGCAGTAATAAACACACCGGAATTACAATCATTCGGAAAAGTTAGGGAGAAGGATGCTTTTTTATCTGCTGATGAGATCGAGAAATATAAACCTCATCCGATGATTTATCAGTATTTGGCTGCAAAGGTGGGGAAGAGTATTACGGTTGGGGATAGGCATGGCGGGATTGATGAGGTTGTTTTGGTTTCTGCGAATCCGTTTGATATTGTTGGTGGACAGGCGGTGGGGATGACGGGGGTTTGGGTTGATAGAGCTGGGAATGGATGGCACGATGCCCTTGTTAAGGATGGACCGAAGGTTGTCATTAAGAGTCTGGAGGAATTGAAGGGGGTGCTCGAGAGTATTTTAGAATCTAAGGGGATTGTTTGGGAGGAGGTTAATAAGAAAAATAAGGAGGAAGAGGAGTCGTAAAAGTATTATTTGGTTTGAAGATTCACTTAAGATGCTCTACACGTCGAGTCAACTTCCTGCATGATTCAAGGAATAAGACTAGTATTGGGGTCGTTAGCCATGGAGGAAAGACTCCCAACGAGAACTAAAAGGAAATGTAGTATACTATAATGAAATAACAGGAATACAAGACTTCGACGGTTTTGTACAAATGATTAACGGGATGTCAAGATGGAAGAAACGCCGTCCCCACGCATATAATACAAACTCTGGTAGACGTAACCCAGCCAAAACATAAACATGGCATCTACTCGTCCACTCGGACCAATACACCCTCCTACTCCTACTCCTATTCTTCCCTCCTCCCCCTTCCACCTCACCCAACATTAACGATGCATCTATTTCTTGTCCTTCTTCTTCTTCTTTGGCGCTTCTTCCTCTTCATCCGGTTCTCTTGATCGTTTCTTTTCCTTCTTTTCAGATCTGTCTTTCTTGTCCTTCTTTTCTTCCTTCTTTTCCTTCTTGTCTTTCTTCTTGTCCTTCTTTTCCTTCTTTTCCTTCTTTTCCTCTTTCTCTTCCTTTTCTTCCTTCTTTTCCTTCTTCTTCTCTTTCTTGTCCTTCTTGTCCTTCTTATCCTTCTTCTTCTCAGCCTTTTCTTCGTCCTTGCCATGGATTTCGCGCTTCTCGAGTTTGGAGGTATCGATCTCGTCATCGTCCATATCATCATCAGAGTCAGCATCGACATCAACATCAATATCAGCGAGAGCGAGGTCCATTGCGTTTTTCTGTAGTGCCAATTAGCTTATCATCTCCAACACAAAGATTCCAAGCCTCGAGTTTAAACTTACCATCGCAACCTCATTCTTCGTAGGAGCAGCGCCGGTGGCGTAGAAATTTAATCGCTCCTCAACCTGAGCCTTCAATGCTTCACCAAACTTGGTGGTGGGAACATCCGAGAAACTGTCTATTCTCGAAGCGATGGAGCACTTGTTGGCAAGGAATCTGGATATCCGTCCCTTGTTCTTTGCCCCAGCACGTCCGATGAACGACGAATGATAGATCAATCCGTACTTTGGTGTATTTCCCTTAGTCTTCAATGCTCTGAACAACGCTTTTTCGGCTCCCAGGATCTGGACTGTCGAAGCTGGGTACTTGCTCAAGTTGGTCAAGCTACCAGCGTGCGAGATCAATCTAGCACCGACGACCTCACCGATCAAAGCTGCCAAATTGGGGGCGACAATAGCCATCTTGTTGACCAAGTAGTCGTATAATTTTCTTCGGTACTCAGTCAAGCTAACCACTCTCTGGGCGAAATTTGTCACGTTCTCCATATCTGCCTCGGATATGTCCTGTCCCATGGAGACCTTAGCGGCATCAATGATCGCCTGGGCGATATCAGCATCATCGTTGACAATAACAGCGAGGTCGTGGAGCTTGTCGCTGTTTAGCTTGGACTTGTCCTGGATGAAGAGGGCGAGTTTGGCGTATTGGTAGTTGTCGCTGACGATCTTGACGAGTTCGGGGAAATGCCAGGAGTACCATTCACGAACGCGCATGGCGAAGGTGTTTACATCTTTGTCGAGGAGATCGAGGAGGGCAATGGATTGGATGATGTGGTTGCTGGGTTAACAGCGTGTTAGAATCGGGTTGCCTAGTAATACCACCACTACTGCCACTACCACGAGGCTACGGGAACTTACTCGTTCTTCTGGACAGAGAACTTGACCTTAGCTCTGGAAAAGGCGTGACCAAGACCAAGACTTGCACGTTCGACATCGCCAGACTGCAGTTGCTTGAGGAGTTTGGTGGAGTGTAGCCTCAGGCCACGGATAAGGTCCTGGACGACTTCATTGGTCTCGCATTGAACATTGGGGAAATCGGCCTTGATGGAAGTGGCGAGATTCTTGTCTGCGATTCCGAGGACGACCTTCTTCTTCTTTGCAGAGGGGAGGTTGGCCTGTAGGAGGGTCTTGAGGTATTCAGACATGATACCTATTTCAAGGATTACTTGTTTAGCAATTGCCCACCACGCCAGAGTAAGTGAGAAATTACATACCCTCAGAGATATCATTGGCATTCTCTAGAGCATGTGCAGCGCCCCTAGATTATGCGATATTGACGTTAGCCACCTGATTCGTCCAAAAAAATACTTCGCGACTTCTACCACTATGTGAAAAAGAGGTCTTCTAAAAACATACTGGAATGGCGCGAAAGACACCAATTTCACCATCTTTCCGAACTTTGCCAGGTCCTGAATGGACTCCTGAACTTCCTTGAGACGATTTCCAATGGTCTCGGGCTGCATAACGACCTCAAAGATCGAATAGCCGACGGCATTTTCGAGGAGGACGTAGTCGACGGCCGCCATTGTGTCGGTTTGGACTCTTGATTCAATATAATCCCAATTGTATAAGTAGACGTGCGTGTACTGGTAGCCCGCGATATCCTATCCGCCTGACCAGACCCGGTATCAAAAATAGGTAGTGTCGAGGAGGGTCACGATGGTTGGCGATGGCTGGGGTTTTGGGTGTGGTGGTTTTTAGTTCGATGGCTTCTGAAGAAAAACTGAATTTTTGAAAATTTCAGCGTGGAAGGTCACAAATGCGGCTTAGTGTGACTTCCGCCCAAATGCGGCTTAAAAAAGGCACATCCTGTGGCTAGCGAGGGTCGCAAATTGTGGCTGGTGCTGGGATGTGGGTTGGACAAACAGGAAAAACTTCGAACAACAAATTCGAGCTGGTTCTATCGATAACACACACGCACCCCACTATAACACGCTTTTTTCTGCCTTTTTACCATCATCGACGACGAGGTTTTATTCCATCACGGTTTGGAAGGATTCGGATTTCGAGATACGAAGCTATAGATATCAAATTTGAAGCTTGGGAAGGATGTCGGCAGCTCAGTTGTTAAATCCAAAGGCCGAGAGCAGGGTATGTGGGAGACAATCAAAGTGGTTTTCAGACAGGATGCTGATATTTGTGCGTTTAGAGGAGAGGTGAAGCTCTCAGAGTCAATATCAATGCCGGTATTGGTCTGCAGGAAGTTCTAAGGTCGAATTTGGGACCTATGGGGTATGTCTAGTCGACGGACGGAGCTTGGCTTTTGATGTGAAATGCTGACGAATACATGAATAGGACGATAAAAATGTTGGTATCATCGCGATTATCACGAATCTAAAGTTCTGGAAGCTAAATTTTGATATTCAGGCTGGTAGATGGAGCTGGAGGCGTAAGTTTATAGGCATGTAGTGTAGTATATGTGCGTCGATGCTAACCCGTTCGCTGGCAGATTAAACTCACGAAGGATGGCAAGGTTCGATTTGATACTGGTATTTTGCATTTTAGGAGAAGGATACTGATGCGATGATAGGTTCTATTGAGCGAGATGCAAATTCAGAGCCCGACGGCGGTTCTTATCGCCCGTAAGTGGACCATCTACCTGATTTGGCCCATGGCATAACACTAATTTTGATGCTAGGTGCTGTATGTATTCCGGCGGTCGAAGATATTCGTATACGAAACTTACACCATCAATTTACATATAGGCTACAGCTCAGGACGAAATCACAGGAGACGGCACCACTTCGGTAGTCCTATTAGTCGGCGAACTATTACGCCAGGCTGATCGATATATCTCCGAAGGCGTTCACCCACGTGTTATCGTCGACGGCTTTGAAATTGCTAAAAGTGCTGCTCTAACGGTACATACCTTGACATTTTCAATCTGCAGAACAGCAGTCGAACGAATTATGAATACTAGCTGAACTCTTTATAGTTCCTTGATGGCTTCAAGCAAGATACCACCGTTGACCGCGAACTCCTCCTTTCTGTCGCCCGCACCACCCTCTCGACTAAGTTGTCCCAAGCTGTGGCCGAGACTCTTACCCCGAGTGTCGTCGATGCCGTTCTAGCGATTTACAGCCCACCAGAAAAGATCGATCTACACATGGTTGAAATCATGACCATGCAACACCGGACAGCTTCTGAGACCCAACTGATACGGGGTCTTGCTCTCGACCACGGTGCTCGTCACCCCGATATGCCCAAACAGGTCAAGGACGCCTATATCCTTGCCCTTAACGTTTCTCTCGAGTACGAGAAGAGCGAAGTCAACTCCTCATTCTTCTATAGCAGTGCAGACCAACGTGAGAAACTCGTTGAGAGCGAACGTAAATTCGTCGACGAAAAGCTTCGAAAGATTGTTGAGTTGAAGAAGGAAGTTTGCGGAGCCGACCCGTCGAAGGGATTTGTTATCGTCAACCAGAAGGGTATCGATCCCTTGTCCCTGGATGTCCTTTGCAAGAATGGTATTTTCGCACTGAGGCGAGCAAAGAGGAGAAACATGGAGCGTCTGCAACTTGTCACTGGCTGTGTATCGCAGAACAGTGTGGACGATCTATCTGCAGATATCCTCGGGTGGGCCGGAAATGTCCACGAACACACCCTTGGCGAGGAGAAGTACACGTTCATTGAGGAGGTCAAGGATCCCAAATCTGTTACAATTCTCATCAAGGGACCCAACGCGCATACAATAGCCCAAGTCAAGGATGCAGTACGAGATGGTTTGAGGAGTGTCTACAATATGATTACAGATGAGTGTGTTGTTCCAGGTGCTGGTGCTTTCCAGATTGCCTGTGCTGCGCATCTGTCGAGCGATGATTTCAGGAAAGAGATCAAGGGCAAGGCCAAGACCGGTGTTCAAGCTTTCGCCGATGCTTTGTTGATTATCCCCAAGACCTTGGCCCAGAATGCAGGATTTGATATCCAGGACAGCTGTGAGTAATAACACAAATCCCCTTTATATAAATACATGACATAACTAACGAGTTTAATAATAGTATCGGCATTACAAGATGAGCACGCGGAGGGCCATACTGTTGGATTGGATCTTACAACCGGAGAGCCGATGGATCCCGTCAGCGCAGGTGTCTACGATTCTTACAGAGTTTTGAGGAATGCAATTGCGTCTAGTTCTAGCATTGCATCCAACTTGCTACTGTGTGACGAGATGTTGAAGGCTAGACACATGGTAAGTTTCTTTCTTCCTTTTCTCGTGTTTCAATGCAGTTTATAGGATTTTATGACTAATGAATTTAATAGGGCGCAAAGACCGGACCTGGAGGAGAGCCAGAAGAATAAGCGGTCATAACAAAAAATCAAAAAAAGTCATACATATTTTGTGTATAAGCATTATAGACCAAGCTGGGCTCCAACGGTTAGGAATCAAAAAAGCCAATGCGATTTAATAATGCAGTATAAGCATACCATGACGGCATTTTTTGTAACATATTTTCACTACGCCGGACGGCATGAGACTGGTAACCAAAAAAAGTCTTCACGCGATGACCTACTTACCTATTTTCGAGGTAATTGATAATATTGTATGGAAATATGAGATCGATGTAGGATTCCACGTAAGACATAAAATTCCATAAAGGATTCTTAAAATCTAAGCCTTTAAGATTTTCACTTTTGAAATTTGATAGGCAGGCCTTGCATGGCTGCCGGGATCGAAAAGTCTCAAATCTTCCGATCAAAAAACTAAGGTCGGAACAATAATTTTCGATTGAACACCCACGCCACAGATGCCTATTAGATTATTGTGCCACACCTACTCGCCACTTAATCTTCTATCAAGACCTTCCTGCACTGATCAGCACGGCCATAAGCCTAAAACATCAATGCATTGACAATTTAAAAAAAAAAAAAGTTATAGATCGAAAGGAGTCGAGACTGACGTATGATGCAGCAAAGATCCCTGTCAAAGTCTCCACCGACGGCAGATCACCACAACTTCAATCGACCGATCTGTTGGAACCCATCAAAAAAAACAAAAAAACAAAAAACAAAAAAAAAACAAGATTTTAGTGAAGCAGGCCCTGAAAATCATGAGATTCCTGCTTTCTGGTTTTGACAAGCAAGCGGGTCCCTGCTTTTTGAGTAGTTCAATAATCGAGATCTTGGATGGGAATTTTCAGAATTCGATTCTGTATTTTATTATTTTATTTTATTTTTGGCAGGGGACAGTTTTGGTGGTGTACAAAATGCAACAGGGTGGGTGTGTTGGTATCGATCGGAGATCGAACTTTCACAATCACACCATGGCCATGCCCGCACGGCTTTGAGCGGTCTCGTGCCCCCCTTCTTGTGTTGAAACTCCACATTATAGAACCTACTTTGCCTCATACTCTAGATTATCTTAGTATATAATAACATCTATTAATGTCCATAACTGGCCACTGTATATGCGGCCATGAGTCAAATTCTGCGAGTAAAACGGCGAACAATGAGGGGGAGTAACGTGTCAATGGACAAACTCTTGACTTTTGCCACTGCAGCGATGGTGGGCAAAAACAAAAAAAACAGGGTCCTCACCCTAGGCCTTGTGCATTTTGATGCGGCATCGCCGAGAAGAAAAGAAAGCCGAAACTGATCAACATTGTGTATGTGTGGACCATCCAATGGGCGGGGTTTTCCCGGGAAGGTCTGGTCTTGATCTTCCCGACAATGCAATGTGAGACTGAAAAAAACGGTCGAAATGAAGCTTCCCTTGGAACTGAACTAACCAGGGGGGGATTCTAGACTTCTTGATAATAATTACTACTTAAGAATGTAAGGAAGTACTTGCATATTGGGGTACAATGTCTGTAGGGCTGAATTAAGGTTGAAGACATGTATATGTGTGTACTGTGCTTCTATAGAACGGTCATGCATGGCTTAGACACTTGGATAGATGGAGGTTAGGCAATTTAGTCTATTGTAATACAGCATATGAAAATGCAAATTTCTCAATGGACAATTAGATCTAGAATTATCTCATGTCTGTATAATATCTGTAGTTACTGTTAGTTAGGATAGTTAGCAGTTAACGGGTGTTGGACCATGGAAGCAGCCGAAAGTAACAGCCAAAAGGTCAATGGATCGACCGATCATGGCCTTACCAGCCCAGCCAGTTACCCAGTGGATGTGCACGCAAGGGCAACAAACACCCACAATCAGGCCTGGCACGCCCCATCGCCCGTTCAGTCGCAGAACCACAGCCAGCCAATCCAAACAGGCAGAGATTTGCACTGCAAGTCTCCCAAAAGAACCCAAAAAGAAACCAAAAAAACCAAAGCGGATTTTTAAGATTTTAAAAGTTCCTTTTCGCGAAACTAAACGACATGCGCAACACATTGCCGGCCCCTCCACCCCGAAACGCTCTGGCTGGCGATGGGCAGCCAAATCCTCGATCCCCAAAGCCGTCTGGGCTCGGCGGGTGGTATTCTCCAAGGTTTGCAGGTGCTGGAAGTAACGGAGTTGCCGTCCGACCAATGGCAGGCCGGCAAAGGGCAGGAAGGGGCAGGAAGAGGCAGAAGGAACGGGACTCTACTTTACGTGGGGGATTTGGTCATGTTGTCCAAGTAAAGTACTTACTTATGCAGGGAAGGGGGAATCGAATCATACGGCCGACGACCGATTTGACGGAAATACTACAAGTACTGCAAGGACAATATGTCTGTATGCATGGAAGTCTGAAGTATCCAAAGGTACTCAATGAAGTATCTTGGGTGATAGTTGCATCAGCCGTCCCGTCTGCCGGTGCTTTTTCCTATTTTTCCTATTTATTCTGAACCCCTCGCCAGGGTTAACGGGCTGCGACATGGCCCAAAAACCTCGATAGGCAGTCAAATTGGCGATGGCCGCGCTCACCAGACATGTCAGGAGCCCGGCCATTTCGTCCATTTCGTCCATTTCGTCAACGGTGGGGAATCGACGGTTTTAAGGGCTCTTCGGTCAGAAAGGCCCGGAGAATCGAGAATCATCAAGGCGATCGGGACCCTGGGCAATCCAGCTGGCCAGCCCCAGAAGCCAGAAGTCAAGCAGAGCTGCAAAGGGAATCAGGGTTTAAACAGCAGCTTGCAACTTGCCACCGACCAGAATGCTCAATGACGCTGGCCTCTAACCGCTGCTTTTCATTGGTCCGATCGCTCCAGGATGTTTTCCAGGTGCCTGAGGATCGAGAAACACCAGGAATTCCTGTTGGAGATGCCATATTTGCTGTCTGGCCAGCTGCTGCCCTCTGCCTCAGCGAACCCGCCCAGAGAGCTGTGCCCTGTTAATCACTCCACCTCCACTCCCAAAATACCGGTTCCGTAGGGCAAAAACAGGGCAGAGTCCCTTGTTCATGGATCCGTCAAAGACTTCATTGTCATTTGCATTCGTTCCCCTATAACAGGGAAATTTATTAAATTGTTCCCTCAGTGATTGTATGTGTGTGACCCAAATTTAATCACGGAAGATCCAAAATTAAGGTAATCGTCACGATACCTCCTGACGGCATCAGCTATATTCTCTTCTTCCTCTTCTTCCTCTTCTTATCTCTGTCTTTTTTTATTTTTTATTTTTTATTTTTTCTTATTACTTCGAATTCATCCCAAGATTCTAATTCTAAACTTCTTTCACGACCTCTGCACGACATCTTCACGACAAAGGAAAAAATAAATTAAAATTAAAAATAAAAAAATAATAAAAAAAACAACCAATTTAAAAAGAAGGGTCTATATTGCCACTCCGGGGTAATAAATTTATCATCAAGGGTTCAAATTTATCGACCAGGCTATAGCGATGAGTGAGGACTAGCTATGATATAGACCTAGATAGTGGACGACGACTCTGGCCGTTGATAGCTTGGAATACCCCATCACACCTCTATACACTTCATGTCGACGATTAATTATAACATCCAAGGCAATCATATGTCGGTCGGTAGCAAGAGCCCCAAATCATCTCCCTCGAAATCCCAGAAAGGACGGAATCCCAGGAGGACTTCTCCAGAAGCATCGGTATCTCTTCGCCATGGAATCACATCTGCAAGTGCATCGGAACCAAACAGGGCCTTTGCCATCCCGCCAACCGTACCGCACAAAAGTCCCTTACGATCGTCGTCGCCATCTTCACAGAAAAAGTATAAGCACAAGCACAAGCACAAGCAAAATCATGCAGCTAGACAACTTCAGCAATCACACGACCAAAGGCTGGTGGTGGAGCAGGAGCCGCACCAACGGTTGACAAACGAAGCTGATCGAGAATCCGTGGTCAATTCGAGCGCCAGTGGCAGCAATGATCGAAGTGTCCCCGAAGACTGGTTCAAGAATCTAAATACCAATGTGGGCGACTTCAACAAGCCAACCATAGCTGATGGTAAGTACTAAAACCGAAACCGAAACCGAAACAAAAAGAAAGAAGAAGTGTGCCTGTATATATAAAATGGAGGCCCTCTCTTGCATCCTTCGAGTCTGTGCTAACTTCTATTATTAACCTAGGCGATTCACCTTACTATTTGCCCTCGGAAAAGAAGAGAAAGCAGAGGCACCAACCCAACCCAAACGTGAGAACTCCAGCGGCAGCAGCTGGCGGTGGAGGTTTCCCCGTTTTTCCCGGAAACCATTCGACAAATCTCGGTCGGCTGGCCCCATTCCTGAATCCAAGTTACCCGTCTATGGCCCAGACTCAGGACTCCGAAGATGAGAGCGATGTGTACCGAAGCGTCATTGACGACCTCACGATCAAGAGTAAGTGGGATCTCTGTCTCTTTTTTTTCTGGTGTGTGCAAAGCCATTCGAGTGATGCTTGGCGGGTTTTGGCTCTCGATCTGGGAATTGGGAAGGGGAATGCGGGGGCAAACGCTGATATACGCCATGTGATGAGGATCTGGTTTTTTCGCTCTTCTCTTCTCCTCCGTTCCATTCTGCTAACTCATGTTGCCTAACTCTTTTCACAGATAAGAAGCTGAAAAAGAAGTTACGTAAAATGGAGAGACTGCATTGTAATGAACTTGATGAAGAAAAGCTGTTTGAGGTTCGGTGTTATGGGCTTCCTCCGTAAGTCGTGCTGTTGTGTTGTTGTGTGCCGGCCAAGATGCCTCGACATGACATCGATCGTGTCGGTTTTTATTTTGAGGATGAAGTCCAGGCTGATGATGCCTTTTCTTTGTTTATCATGATATTCTAGATCTCGTAAACAGGAGTTGCAGGAACTTCTGCAGAATTTCGCTGCTGGGATGCATGGTGCTGGCAGAGTCTATGAAACCAAACGGTCCGATTCGATATCAAATGCCAATGCGACAACATCGACGAATCCGTCTTCCTCATCGCTCCTGCAGAACGCTGATTCGGCCTATGCCACTGAGACTCGCATGACAAGCTTGGATGGAGGCTCGGGTGATGCAACTAAATCCAATGCTCCGATCGTTGAACAAGCAAAGCCTAAGTCCAAGAGGACGCCAAGTGTATCGTTGCATCCGGACACCCGCCCGATACAATTTGCAAATGAAAGAACCAGGATGAAGATGGTTGTCAGACGGCTTGAACAATTGTTCACGGGAAGTGATGCTCTTCAATCTGACATGGAAAAGTCGCAGGTTCAACAGAAAGTTGCGGTCGCGGCATCTACAGAGAAGCACGACACCGCAGTAGACGAAGTGCTTGCTGAATCCGGCGACGAGGATGATCGAAGAGAAGCTGCCATGATGTCTCACCAACAAGACGACGATCTGACGAAGGAAAAGTATCAAGATCAAAAATCGCTTTTCGATCCGACCCATCAGAGGCCTACCCGACCTATGGATATAGACCCAAACCGAGCTCAAGTTGCGGCCGACAACCTCGAGTACCTCGAACACCTCTCTTTCTCTTCAGCTTACAAGCCTTACAGGCCGGCACCGTCTGCTGGAGATACTACCGGATGGGTTTACCTCAACTTGATCAACAACATGGCACAAATACATACCCTCCATGTTTCACTAGCGTTCATTAAGAAATCGATTCGGGCGATGAGCGACAAGCTTGAATTGAGTCCTGATGGCAATAAAATCAGATGGAGAGGTGGCCTTACCGGTACCAAAATGAGCAGCGAGAATGATTCGAGTAGCGGGATGGGGGATTCAAGCACTGGGGAATCATCACCGGGTGAGGACTCTTCTGGTTTGAAATCAAAGGCAAAGCTGCCGTCCGAGGGAAACCCTGGCACCAAAGCTATTTCGGTCAAGGGTATGAAGTCTCGACTATCTCAAATTTCCTCGCCTGTCCCGACACAAAGCGCCTATACTACTGATGCCTTCCGTTACCGACCACTGATGTTCCATAGCCTAAGCGCACAAAAGAGTACTTCGACGGACCAGTCGGAACAGGATGCATCCGAAAGTAGCTCTGAGTCAGACACCAATAATTCTGGCGGTCCGGCCCCGATCCTCGAGTCAGATTCCAACGTTGAGCTAAGTGATATGGTCAAGTTGGCGCCGATCGATGGAGCTGTTATATACTTTGGAGGCGCAGCTTTCTGCACCGATCTAAGTGCTCAAGTTGTTTTTCGGGAGGGAGGGCATGCTTTCGCGAGGAGCGGGGATGCCAAAAACTATGAAAGATTTGTCGAGGAGCCGGTTGGGCCTCCAGGGCCTGCGAGTAATAAGGACAGTAATGATACAGAATCACTGGATCGTCAACCTCTGTCGAAATTTGACTGGTCTTCACATGATGTCGAAATGAGTTTGACAGATGATTCTGAAGATATTCTATCTGAGCTTACGTCCATTATTTCACCAACTGCTGACGAACTTCCAACTTCGATGCCGTCCCCACGGCCATTCGAAATTTCCGGGATTGGTGGTGTAAGGTCCGAGGATAACTTCGTCGTGTATGTCAAGACAGTACAAAAGCCCGTCCCTCTTCGAAAATCCCGATCCCGAAAAAATGGAATAATCCGCCACCTCATACCCGAGGAAACCCTCAGCCAATTCTATAGCGACGATAGTTCGACTTCCGCGATTGGATTCGAGAGTGAGATTATCAAGACGGCTCATATCAAACTACAACCTTCTAAACTTCCCGACCCCGTTTTCGCAGTTTATCTGAGTGAAGATTCCTCTGATCCCTTTGCTTCCAACTCAGATGATCCCCAATCACATCTATCTTTTGCCTATAATATTGAATCCGACTCTCGTTCTTCCGGCGAGGGGATTCCCTCTTTCTACAGTCCTGATATTGGCGACCTTTCCCCAATGGACCTCGATGCAGAGGAAGAAGTTGTCATAGATGGCAACCCTCTTGCACCTCTAAGCGTTGTGGCTACCGCAGGAAGCGAAGATGGAAGCATCGCTGGGTCAATGAAGGATACCCAAATTCTCAAATCTTTGGACGATATGGATATCGGACCCCTTTGATGCTATATTTATAAAAAAGCTTCACCCTTCCGAAAACACAAAAGCAAAAACAAATATCTGTTGTATTTTCGTACATACTCTTTGGTTTTATTAGCCTGACATTTTTCTTCTTCTCCTTCCTCTTCCTCTCCTCGTTTAAGCATTCATATCTACTGACATTTCCCTGGCGTTTTGTTGGGTATCATCTTCGACATTTTATAGATACCACTTCCTCGTTTCAAAAAACTCTTTCTTTTTTCGGATTTTCTTTTCTTTTTTTTTTTCTCCCATCAATTATTCCTCGGATATTTTCATGTTGATGATGTATGAATCGAGATCTTGTCAGGGATTTCTATCATTATTTTTTCCAGTGATGTCTTGACATCAATTCTCTTTAAGTATTTTTCTTCTTTTTTCTTAATTCCATATCCTTCAGCTATATAATTTGAACCAACCTAATCTTCTACTACCCTTTTAAATTCTGCGGCTGGATACTTTTGTTTTTACCCAAGCTTCCGCTGTTTATTATTTCCCTCCCACCAGTCAAAATGTGGCAAGATGTTATGTCTAGTTACTATATGTCGGCATCATAACGATCACTTATTAATATTACCGCTTATGTGGAATTTATCTTCACGATTATTATGAAAACAAATACTTTTGCTTCCCAGTTCTTTGAGTGCTAGAAAGATCTTGATACAGTAATTTAATCGCTTAGTTGACACAAATAAAACCCCATTCACTCGTAGGCAAGGCTTAACCGACCATATCTATGCTCCAGAGGTACAAGAACTCCATCTACTCCGATTCAACAAGTTTTAGTTCATCAGACCCCCAAACACACATCACCAAGTCTGCGATAGCATTCTCCGGCCTCGGTTCCGTATAAATCGACATCCTTTCATCCCCATGAACATCAAACGGCACCATCGTCCCACGGTGAGACATCGCCGTAGCCAATACGTTTCTCTGAACCGACGGTATCTCTCTCAGCTCCGTGGGTTGTCCCGGTACCTTCAAATAAGACGAATAATCCAAATGATATCTTAATGGTTCACCTCTACCTCTTTTCAGCATTGCGCTTGAAGTTTCCGTTAATTGAAAACTTCTGATACCGAAGTAAAAAGTCATAAGTCTTGTGCCTAAACACTCTGTGCTCCCGCCGGACCAGACCATATCGAAACTCAATGCGTCTGTTCCGTTTGAGTTTAGAAAGAAAGCGGAGTCGGAGTCGATGGGGATGTCTGACATTGAGGGTTTTGGAATGTTGGGGTCTGGGTCTGGGAATCCCTGTGATGGGAGTTTATCGTTTATAGCGGTGTATATCGCACGAATCTGGAGTTCTCCCGGCGATGGGAGCGATAAACCTGTTTGTCCGGGTGAAGGTGGAGAAGTGATGAGTTCGTATTGATGGATTTCGTTACGTTCCACGGGACGACGAGACCATTCTTCTTCATCCCTCGATAGACTCATTTTTCCAAGTTTTGTGATTCGAGTTCGGCCCCAGAGGTTTAAGTAAATACTAACCTTTGGATTATCGTGATGATGAAGTTTTGGAGCCCGTTGTCGAACGACCCGGAATTGAATGTAATCGTGATAACTCTGTAGCATTTCATCGTCTTTATCACGGGTAATAGTCGAATGGATTATATCTTCTTCGGAGGCGGATATGATACCATCTCCTTCTCCTTCTCCTTCTTCGGATATGGTGCCTATAGTGATCGGAAGGGTTTTGATATAGACTTTGAATCCTGCTGTTTCCTCCGGGTGTTTTCGGAATTTGACGCCGTTTCTTAAGTCTGGTTTTATGAGGAGGACGTGGGAGTCGTCGACCATTATTACTTTGTCTGCGGGGACTAGAGGGGAGGCGGAGAAGCCGCGGGTGCCGAGGGCTTCTTGTTCGTAACGGAATACCATTTTCCCCGTGAAGATGTCCCAGACGAAGAGGCCGACTCGGAGGGAATTGCTCCGGTTGCTGAGGGCTGCGTAGTGGGTTCTTGAATGGTCGCTGACGATGCCCTCCTATTAAAAATATTAGCCAGAAGTCATGATTGTTAAAAGAAATAATAGAGAATCTTCAAAAACATACCGTATAATTAACATGTCTATACTTAAAAGTCTCAAACAACGATAACTGTTCATACGAAGCCTTCCTCCTCCCCCTCCCCCCTCCCCCTTCAACCTCCACCTCCACCTTCTCAAACGGAGAAACCAGCCTAAATATCTGTACCACACTAGTATAAAACGACCCCGTCACATTCTCCAACTTCCCTTCCTTAGTATGTTCAATCACCAGAACATCTTCAAAAACCCTTAGCCTCCTGACCGAATAAGCCGACGGCTGCGCTCCCATATTATTCGTCCCCAACTCCAACCTCATATTCGAATACTCTGCCAAATCATGATTCCAAAATATGACTTCCAGCCCTCCCGCCAGGGGGCTGACGTAGACTAACACGTCGTCTGAAATGGCGTATACGAAGTTATTTGATGCATTTTTGCGAAGCGGAAGGCGGATTTCTTGGATTGGGGTGCCTTTTCTGAGATGTTGCGTTCGGATGCTGAAGTTTCGAAAGAGGGATTGGTAGTATTCTGGGGTTAGTTTTGGGGTTATGTTTTGTGATTGGTCTGTGGATGTGGATGTAGTTCCTGATTCAAGCTCTTTTTCGAGACGGGTGATTATTTGATATTCTCGTGAGGCGGAACCGTAGATGCGGATTGCGGCCCGGAGGAGGTCGGGGGAGGAGAAGAGGGTGTTCCAGTGCTAAGTGGGTTTTTGGAGGTATTGTATTAGTTGGGATGGTTATGAAGGAGATTTATATAAAGACTCAATTGTTTGATTCAATTTACATACTTTATTTACTCCTCTCACTCTACAGACATCAGTAGCCTCGAGATATGGCAGCAAGGTCAGAGCGATATGTATCTCGAGTGCTGAGGGATCCATGTTTGTTGCAGTTTTGGGGGTGGAATTGTGTTGGAAATGAAGTTAAGTTAACTCGGGGTAGCTGTTGATGTTTCTCACGATGGATTCGATTATCAATCCTGAAAATTGAGGAGCTGAGGACCGGCTTACTTATACTATATCCTTCTCGTAAATGTTCTTAAAGAGGATATAATCCTAACAGGCGGCAAAAACTCCTATATTTTACTTTAGAAGTCTTTTTGATATTCAAAACTCTCATTGGTTTGTACTGACTACGAGTACACTTCGGATGCCTTGACAGGGATTGCGTAAGGGCGGCCTGGCGGTACAAAAATCGATCTGAGCTGACATCCAAATCAATATGACTGTGCCTTGAAGCCCTTTCTTTCCCCCCTCAATATTCTCAGCCAAAATGGCAAATCCTAACAGCCGGGTTTGTAAACGCGCACTTCGAGTGGCTGCCTCTTTTTTGCAGAAAAAGAATCATTCCCTTCTATGCTATGCGCATGCCGGCTCTTGCTGGAGACCCGTCTTATGCACCATCCTATCGCGGGATCAAAAATGCAACAGGTATATCCGTGTTGTCAGAAAAGCAGAAGAAAAGACATGGATCTTTGACATTAGAAATTAAAAAGAAACCTATTATCGTGCAAAAATGGAAATATTTAATCAAAAAGAAACCGCAGTAGCGTATCCACTATGGTAGTAGTAGTCTCTACTTCGTCTCAAAGACAGCCGGATTAAACACCCCATCCTTGAGTAAATGCGGAAGCCCATTCCAAACATAAATATTCCCTTCCTTCGCAACCTTCTCTCCAGTCTCCGGCGAGATCTCGTGGAGAACAATCGTTTGTAGAGTGTAATTTGCACCTTCGTATGTATTCAACCGTTGAAGGTGTGCCTGAGTGGTGACATTATAGGCAGATCCTGCAATGCTGCATGAGTCCTCTGCAGCAGCCGAGTCTTCGCATTTGACGAGGGCGGGATATGGACCCCAGAGTTTGATTTTGTAGCCTGTGATTTCTGCAGGAGTTAGGATGGGGTCTTCGGGGAGGTTTAGGATACGTTTTAGGACGGAGGGGATCCTGAGGGTTCTGTAGAAGAATAGAAGGGTGGGTTGGAAGTCAGTGGAGCTGTCGGTTGCTTGGTCCATGATGAAGGATGATGAATGATTATGATGATTCTTTTTAAATTGAAATTCAATTTTATTGATTTTGATGGTTTGATGACTTTTGGTACTTTAGTCAGCAGGAGGGGGTTGCTCTGTGGGGTTGGTGGATTTGAAGTTGTAACGTAATGGAGTTCATCAAGAAGAGGAGTGAATTTAAACTTATAAGAATAGAAGTACTTAACTAAGTTTGGATGACTCTTAATTTACTACATGTCCGTTGTCAATGGAAGCTCAGTCTGTGCCCCAGATTAAGCAATTAAGCACCAGATCGCCCATTTATAGTAATCAAAAGTACAACAAGATCAACGCAGATGAATCAATATCAATCCTGCTGAACAAATCAGATACATAAACAATCTGAGATTGTAAAGTACTAGGTAAACAACCTCTATAAAAATATAGGTACCAAACTTATCGGTGCCTTAATTTAGCATGCATACTCCTCGCCGGTCTATACAACTCCATACTCTAAAGAGCCTTCTCATCTCTTTCCAGCCTTCACATTTCGACACGAAACTGTATACCCCCTCAGAACTACAATCAAAGACCCATAAATATCCCTCCTATCTCCACTTTGGAAGCTATAAAAATGGCAGGAACTGGGTTGATCCGTCACGGCCAGCGTAACCCTATGCAGAAATCCCCGCATCAGGAAAGCCCATTTAAACCCTCCTACCAGAATCTTTTCTCACCTAGATCCTTTCTTTCTGAAGACATACCCGCATTTGCAATTGACAAACCTACTACATCGACTGAAAGCTTCTGCAAAATGGAATTCGAATATTCTGGTTTTAGATCTCCTTCGCTGCCAGACTTTGAGCTTATGGAGGAGGACCTTCAAAAGGAGCGGCTTTTAGAAAAGGAGCTGCTGGAGGAAGATTTTCTGGATGAAGATTTTCTGGATGAAGATTCTCCGGATGAAGACTGTCTGGATGAAGATTATTTGGATGGAGAACCTCTGGGGGAGGAGGAATTCCTGAGGGAAGAGCTTCTGGAGAAGGGGCTACTGGAGGAAGAATCTTCAGAGGAAGAATTTTCGGAGGAAGATTCTCTGGATGAAGAAATTATGGAGGAGGAGGAGGAACACCTGAAGGAAGATTTTGCGAAGGAGAAGCTGCCGGGGAAGGAGAAGCCTCTAAAGGGAAAGCTTCCGGAAGAGGAACTGCTGAGCGAGGAGCCTCCACCCCTTGAAAATACCTCTCGCGGGCCAGCAATTGCAAGTCCAGTTCTTCAGGAGACCGAAGAAGTCTTAGCCTGGACGGCTTACGATCAACCGCCAGTAAGGCGAATGGCACAAATTTCGGACTACCAGAAGGTCCTTCTTTCCCTTCCCGAGTATCCTCCTATGAATGGACATGAGGGAACGCCCAACGAAGCCCTGAAAGAAATGATCTGCGGACTTCAACTTCCCCGGGTCCGTGAGGCTTGTCTCCACATTCTAAACAACGATCTGGTTAGCGCCAAGCTAGTTGCATATTTCCCCAGAAGTAAATGCGAGGCAATCCGTCCTACGGAATCAAATTTCCTCCACGCTATCATCTGTCGTCTTGATGGTCAATTCAATCAGGCTCTATTTTGGTATGTATTTCACTTACTCTTCGATTTTTCTTCATATTTGCTAAATTAATTTACTCTGCGACAACCAGGTATAGACGATCTCATGATACAGATTTGATGGTGACTGCTTGGCCGTGGTGTGATGATATTAGAAGATCGGATCATACCTCTATCGCTCGCCTGATTAGACGCCTGCGAACAGAACTTTTGAAGCCAAGGAATGAGGACAGAGACTATGGATGGTTAATGTCCGCTAGGAAGGCATTGAATTATGAATGGCGAGTGTTTATGGAGTGGTGCATAACTAATTACCCGGAGCCCAATCCGGGCTTACCAAGGGAACCAACCCCGCCACCACCATCAACGCCGATGCCTAAAATCCCAAGGACTCAAGAAGAATACAAGCAGTATAGGAGACGGGTGGGAATTGACTAGTAACCGATTTACACATATAGTAGGTACCTAGGTATTTACTTACCTACTTAAGTAGGGATATATTTGTGTTCAATTGATGTGCTCGAACGGGTTTCTTGCTTCGTTTATTTGTTACCTCCGATTCATTGGTGTTATAATCAATTCTTTCCTTTCCTTTTTTCTTCGACGCTTTCGAATTTCCTTTTTACTTGTTTCATTCACTTTTTTCTTTGTCTGTTTTTTGGGGTTGGGCTTTTTTTATTGGATTCATGAAGGGTTCCGGGAACATCGGTAGCCTTTAAGCACATCGTCTATTAATTTGAATCCGAAAGCTCTGCAACTATGGGCTTCACGAGACCGGGTTTACCATACTGTAACTAATAACTGTCCGGATAGTATAATAATAATTAATGTTTAGTGTTAATAGGAACCAGGAAATGTTTCTGGGGAGAAGACTGATGCAAGGTTATATAAAGCTAATACACATATAAAAGAAAAAGAAAGGGAAACCCCAACTATCCTGTTAGAATCATATGGTTATTTCTCTCCAATTTGTATCCTCCGAAAACGCCAATGGTATGATAACTTCTCTACAACTTGGTCTTTTCAAATTCCTGCTCTCGATCACCCCTCTCCAACTAAAGTATCCTGTATGGTACCTGAAACCCAAAATCCTTTTTTCTTTCTTTATTTCTTTTTGTTCTTAGAACAAACTCTTCGCGCTTCCCAGAATAGCTTTACGCTTCTGGCCTTCAATAAATTTACTTGTAGCCTTTGCAAACTCCGCTGTGGTATTCTCTAGATTCTGCATATTATCCTGGAAATTTTGTAGGTTTTGGGTTCGGGCATTGAAGGCGTTCGCCATGTTTCCGAAGACGCTGTTGCCGTTGGCTATCGCGGGACTCTTATCGCCTCCGTTGGCCTTCTGCTGCGCCTTCATTTGTTTCTGAGAGGGTGGACGATCTGGGCCACCGATGAGGAGGTCGAAGTCGTCAGCAGAAATGTGCTGTGTTCCACTGATCCATTGAAGACCGCTAATAGTGGGACGAGGTGGGACTGCGATGTCAGGGTTATAAAGGATATCCTTTGGTTGGGCATTACTATCAAAAAAAAACAAAAAAAAAACGAGACTTAGTAAGACTTCGAACTTAGGTACGGATTAGTCAGTGAAGGGACTTACAGTTGTTTGCCTGTTCCCCATAGATAAAATAGTCCGATTTCGACATGACTAGTCCATGCGGAAATAAAGCCTTCTCGGGTAATTCGACAATTCGAAAGTTTGACACGATCAACGACGGCAGGTAGGTCGAATACTCCGATTTCCTTCAACGCTGGAATTGAGAATACTCGTACTCTGCCTGTGGTGTACACACAAACTAAGACGATACCTTTATCAGGAAGTTCAGCTACGCCTGCTTGCACACAGGTCATATCATCCCAGGACTTGTGGTTTTCCTTGTCTTCCGGAGGTACGATAATTCTGGCCTGGTTGGATGTGACGCAGATAATGAAACCGTTGACGAACTTTCCTTGCCGGAGGCCAGCAACAGCATCTGGTGTCGCACGTGCCGAAGCCCCAGTCTCAGAGTTAATTGGGATTAATGTGAGAGGTGGGTTGTCGATTGGGTGGCCTCCAGCACACGAAACGGTGAACCTAGAGCCTTCAGGTAGAATCTTAAACGTCATAACATTCTTGAGATTGGTTCCAACGTGAAGGCAAATGCTAGAAAATTCTGCGAGGGAGTTAGCTTATTCTTATAGAAGTAGAAGAACTCATAAGAAAGTTCATACCATCTTCTCCAACAGTTAACACGGAAAACGCCATAGTAGTGACATATTCAGTCTTATCTTCCTTTTCTTTCTCCTCTTTAATGCTGCTGCCACTGCTGCTAAGGGAACCAGATTTCCTAAATCCAGGGAAACTAGTACGTTTTGCTTGTCCAGGGAGTTCCTTCGAAAAACTGGCCACTGCTACACTACCTCGCTTGATATCTTTTGCGATCGAAGTTAAGCTACTTCGTTTTGCGGCCGCTTTGGCAACTTCCTTGATACGGTTGACATCCTTGGTGACAGTGCTAATGACAATCGAGTATATGACGGTTGGGCCCTAACGAAGAATTACTATTAGTCATCTAGCTTCTTAAAAGAGCGTAAATGGGGACATACTCGAAGGTCGACAACGGTTAGAGTACCGTTGTCATAACCAATGGCGACAAAACCAACATCACTAACGGCTGTAGTCTTAACGGCTCCAGAGCCAGCTTCCATGAGATACAGTGGCAGCAGACCTTCTTTCAGTGTTGGATCTGCCTGGCTTGCAATATCTCGTAGCTGACCGAAAGGCGAGGATGTCATTCCCACAGCCGGGCTTGTAGGGCTCTGGAGGTTGCCCTTGTAGCTCTTGTTGCGACCCCATCGATATATCACAACTTCGCCAGATTCCAAACCTACTGCCATCTCCCCAGTTGCCTGAGATGCAGATACTGCTGAGACTTTAACGGAGCCGGGCTTACCAACAACAACGCCAACATCAAGCTCCAGAGCCTCGGGATTTTCGATATCATCGTTGTGGCCGAGATCCCAAACCCTGACTGTTGCATCCTTGTGAATAGTACAAGCGATACTTCTGTCCTGGTGTCTTCTGGTCATCCTCTTAGCGTCAGCGCCTCCCTTAAAGTACGCTGCCGGCTTATCTCGGATGGCCACCATACCAAGCCATTTCTCGCGACTGATAGGAGCAACTTCGATAGAAAATGGCTTTGGATGAACCATAGCCATGCTAGGATGCATCATGCCGGCTGGCGACAAATATTCACCGTCTGGGTATCGAAGGGTCGCAATATCACCGTTAGTGAATAGCACCATGACAGCAGACGGGTCGTGCGAGCCGGCGTGATATGGGGAGGTCTTCGGCAACATGCAAAAGTCAACAACGTCGATATTATGCGGCACTGGTAGAAATCGCTGTCGCTTAGGGTTCCCCAGATGCTCAGTTATTTGCTTCCAAGAGGAAGTAATGTTGTTTGGTGCGACTCCGAATTCAATCAATGTTAGACCCTTCGCAGCCATCCCGACATTGTTACCGCCAGACACTAGCAGACATGTGTCGTCGATGTTGTTCGAGCAGCACCATGCGACCTTATGGAAGGGTTCTCGGAGAGTGAAAGCAGCGCCCAATGCAGGTCCACCACCAAAACCAGCCATTACGGGAGCTGGTAGGTGAACATCGAAGTCTTGCAGCGTCCTTGCAGTCAATAATCTTCCATCAGTTGTACTCCAGAAAGCTATGCATCCATCTTCGTACGTCGTCAGAACAGTTGTGCCGCTAGGGTTAAATATAGCATTCGAAAGC
Source organism: Arthrobotrys conoides (assembly GCA_036971725.1). Lineage (NCBI taxonomy): Eukaryota > Fungi > Ascomycota > Orbiliomycetes > Orbiliales > Orbiliaceae > Arthrobotrys > Arthrobotrys conoides. The sequence continues at coordinate 1,568,490 of JAVHJM010000003.1, read as the reverse complement.
TTTGGTTTTCGCAAGGTTTTGATGATTGCAGCATCAAGATCTGAGCCAGGTGCACCAGGTTTCAATTCGAACTTCATCGTGAAAGTGGCTTTATTTTGTTTCAAAGAAAATAACAAAGCACCCTCGAGGTACGAAATTAAAAGAGTACCCAGATCTCTAGGGTGCATGGCAATGGAAACAACCGGGAGAGCAACCGCCTTCGGGCTGTGTTCTCTCCATAGGTTTGGAATTTTAAAGGGAGCAGTAATATCCCCGTCGACGTCAAAGACTACGATCTCTCCATTTTGTAGTCCGAGAAAGATGAAATCTGATGCAGGATCGGTGCAGATTGCTGAGACAGCTCCCGGCGGCGACCACGAGCACACGAGTGCATGCGTAGAAATATTGAAATGGTGTAATTCATGCTTGCTATCAATAACGAACAGCCTGTCATCGTGTATCCGTAGATGTTTTACTGAAGTTTTCCTTGGTAGGTTATATCTGATAGATACTCTACCACATCCGAAGATGTAGATAGAACCAGGCGAGGAATCCGTCTCGTTTGTACCGACCGCAACAAGAGACTGCACGGGATCATAAGCCAAAGCCGATGGCTTGCCTTCAAAGCCGTATCTTTTGACCTAGAACCGTTTCCCAGAAGAAAAAAAAAAGTTGGAATCTCGTTAGCTTTGACGAATTTCGAGGGTTAGACATCCGAGAAAGACGGAGCACATGCACAGGCATCTGTTCGACTTCCCATCGGCTCAGACTGCCTAAATGCAACCAACAGAACTGGGTTATACCACTTACGTCATCCAGCGCTAAGTCATCATTCGAGATGTTTCCCGAGAGGTTGATTTCACCTTCGCTTTTGCGTCGTAGGAAAGGCATTTTTCTGTCCTTTAGATCCAGCTTGCCTAACTTGTCGGCGAGTTCTGAGTTTTTGGAAGACATCGTGGGGAAGGTGGGAGGGAAAGTTCCGAGAATGGAGTGTTTGTGTGTGGTACGCAATGGGTGGATTGGTCGGTGGTGGCACCAAAACCTAACAACTGCTGCACCGAGGGACTGGTTGGCCGAGCCGCAGGCCGAAACAGAAACCGAAACAAATTATATGGAAGGAAGGCAACGTTGTAAACGTAAGGCTATTAGAGTATTAAGAGGAGTCGAAGGTAGTAGGCAAGTCAGCAGATACCTCTGGAATTATAGTAAGCAGGAGACCGGGCTAAAATATAAAAGCCAAGTAGCAAGATCTCAAGGCTAGAAGGTTATAAATAAGTAAAGTTAGGTATCTACAGCTTCGTCGGACGTGGACCTCTGTGGTAATTAAATAGCTAGCCAAAGCCCTGGGACCCCAATGGAATCGTGCAAACGATGCTCGAGCATATGCCGTCCGGGCACTATTATAGCCTCCTTCCTTTCGGCACCTAATTAGACTCGGCCATGCTGTATTTTTCTGGCCTCCTCTGACTTCTTACTCCCAATGTGTCGAGCTGCCGTTATCTCTCGGACCCTTATAACAGTAGCCCATGTACCGTGTCCCAGCAGTATAAAAACAGCAAAGTAGCGAGAGAAAACTGGCTTTTTTCTGCATCCATTTGCATGCTGCTGCTAGCTCCACTATCATGCTGAAATGTTTAGTGTTCCCAATATTGGCAGAAGCAAAGACCAGACGTCGCTTATCCAAAATCGATCATGGTGCTTTGGTTATTTCTTATTCTTTCTGATTCTCTTCGCTAATAGTTTGCGGGTATTGGGTGTCTGTGGCCCCCCCGTTGATTCCCATTGTAGACATAGTGTTCGCCGTAATATCAAGGGCCTTCGTTGAGCCGTGTTTCGAACTCGTACGCGGAGTACAAATTGATGGTAATGAGATCGGGATGTTAACCTGTTACTTACTAAAGTATGTAAGTAATAAGTACTTAAGTCAGTGCCGGGAAGAATTACTTTGGTTTACATACCGGTACTAAAAGACCCTTCTAAGATCCTCTGACTGGCTGAATTCGTAAATCCAAGGTGAAAATTCGATCAGTCCGATCGCGAAGGAATTCTAGGAACGGCTTCAACTTTAGGAAACCAGTTCAAGATCCGTGGGGAATATGCTTATTCAGTGGAGAAGCCCCGAGACATCAGGCCATCAATCGCATGGACTCCAAACCAGGCTATAGTAGCACCTCACAAGTACTGTGTATATTTCAGCTCGAAACTATGTTCACCCCGGGTCATGTATAGACGTTTTGGAGTACATCAAGTCCACATTAGCGGGTTTGCTTGTAAGGTTTGCCTGGCGCAAGTGGGGTGCTTACTTACAATATGATGGGAGGGTTACAGGCTTGAACTACGGCAATGTCGCGGGAGGACGCCCCCAGTTTCAATGATTGGTAGCTTGTTGCAGCGTCTTCCACAACCGAGCGGGATGAGGTCCTTGTATCTCGATATCGATCTTGACATGATTCTATGCAGGGGAGTCGGATGCTTTATAATCTTGCTTTGGGAAGCGACGACATCAATAGCATTGAATGTCAGCGTGGCCGAGTGGTTAAGGCGTTTGACTCGAATTCTCTCTGAGTTGGACATCAAATGGGTTCGCCCGCACAGGTTCGAATCCTGTCGCTGACGACATCTTCTTCTTTTTGCCCTTTTTGGGTTCAATTTTTTTACGTTCCTGTATCCTCGACCTCTTCCTTTTCCCTCTTAATTATTTTTATTTTTTATTTTTTCGAGTTGGTGCTTCAACCTGAACCCCACCGCGAGTGACCAATCCAAACAGGAATAGTGGTTCCTTAACCTTGTTTTACGGTTTCAGGGTCATCTGTGGGTCGGCTCTCTACTCTTCAGACGACTTGACCAAACGGGCAGTTGCAGCCATTTTGCACTTTTGGTCCTGTTGGAATTTTGATACATGCGTTGACAGAGTTTCAAAAAGTGTTCATGACATGAAGGCTAACGATACTATCGCTGCCCACGAGATCGCAACCATGCAATGCATGTCTGTGCCTGTATCTGTTTATCGTCGCAATCGCTCCCCTGTGTTCACCTTGTTCCGTTTATCAAGGTCAGTTCTCTTTAAGACTTTCTCGGGTTTAACCTTTTTTTTTTTTTTTTTTTTGCTCTCTTCATGTCTCTCACTCGTGGGAATTAACCGTTTCTCATGGACAAGCTCCGAAACTAGAAGCAACATAATAAATTATCCATTTTAGAAGGGGGTTTAGAACAAGAGACCTGATATAGTTACCTCGTATTCTTCGCATAGCAAGCTTTCAGCGATATTAATATTAATTGCGGCATCGGATGCATGCTGATCTCTCATGTCGGGTTATCCCTTTGCGGGGCCTCAAAGCCTGAAATTGATGACTATGCCGTACATGTATACACTTAAGAGCTAAAGTCTTCTAAATTTGGTCAGTTTAATACCTAAGTATGCTAGCTATTTGGGTTATACTTATGGATCCCGACCCCCCTATTTCGAAAGCATTGCCTCAAACACTTTGATAGTATGTTATACATAGATACTTCTTACTTACATATAAATCACCTAATCTGAATACGACTTACTACACAAAGCCACCTGGCTGATCTGCCGGCAAAATTAATTCGTCGTCTATAAAGTCCAATAAATAGCCAAGGGAGTATGTATAATATTGCTTCTTCTGCTAGCCATGGCGCAAGTTTAAGAAAAAGAATAAGCATAAAAGAAAAGAAAACAATCTTCAGACTAAAAAACAAGCAACCTCCTAAATTAATAAAGGACCCACATACCTTTTCGGACAGCTTCATGCAAAGGGAGTGACGAATACCTTGATCTTAGAATTATTTTTTCACCCTTCCCCCCCCCTTAAGCTTTCTAATCCGTGGCCTTTAAGCTACTAGCCCAGAGAGCTTAACACCGGTTGCTTCTGCTTGTTAGGGTAGTCACCGGCCCCGGTACTCTTTATGGTCTGCTTTTCTGGATTAGTCGCGATTGCGGACCTGTCATGGTCTGTTTAGGGCAAGTTGCTTTGTTAACTGACGTGATACCTGCCGGAAGGCTGGGATTTGTGAAGTCTAGCTTAAGAATTCATCCCCGCTTTCTCCAATACGTTAAGGTTTTGATATATACCTCCTAGGTATATATATACATCTTTAGGCGCATATTGGGGGTATTGAATCTCGCAGATCGTTCGAGTAGAGTTCCCGGATACCTAGCTACATAACCTATGCTCTTTTAGCTTATACAAGATCTAAATTATAGCAGTCTACAGCCGGATTTCGGAGAACCTTCGAGGAAGCCCTACTCGGTGCAGACCGGATGGGACTTACGATCATGTGTACGGGTGGGTCGTGCGTGGTAGTAGTTACTAATTGTGGTTGATGTTCAGGTCCCACAACGTTACGGAACAGAGCTAGAGTCATGAGGTTTCCGGCCTTGGCTCGATAGCTTGCATTTACTCTGCTTTTGCCTTGGAAGAGCCAGTTTTGTGATTGCTATAATTCTAGAAGGGGGTGCACGGGTGAGGGGTAAATAACCAGTCTTTGGGCTCGTGGGATTTGTTCAAACAGGCATCCACCCGCGTGGGTATCTCGTGTCAGAGCAGCCACTTACGTACCTGTCGAGTATTATTTTAGTATACTTGAAGACATTATTAGAGCTATTTTAATATTAGTTTACCAAGTTTCTCAAGCGTTTAGTTGAAGAGGGGCTAAAAAAACAAAACGATGATATTTACCTCTACACTGTCTGATTTCCCTCGAGGATGTAGAGACATGAGTTAAAATAGGTATTTAGGTACTAACATGAGTACGTTCCGCATGCTTTAACATGTTCGGATCTCAGTCCTTACTCAGGGTATTTCGATCAAAATAGATATCCTAGCATGGTGTTTCCTGAGATATCAAGTCTTTCAACTTGTGCTTAACGTTAATTAACTAGCTCGCTAGCACCACCAGCCGCACACCCAATCGTGCATACAGGCAAGCTGGCTAGGTAGCTGGTGAAATATGAAGATTGCAAGGTGCTATTGTATGTTACACCAAAGGTACGGTTGTACACTCTGTGTGATAGTGTATCCTGTTTCAAAGCTGTGCTTCGCATGCACCGGCCACTTCGGATATGCATTTTGGAAATCGATAATCTTCCTAACTTTGATTTACGTGTAATCAAATATTAGTAGTTTCCGACTATTATCCGGATATCTGCTAGTATACTTCCCTCTTCTCTTCTCTTCTCATATTTGATTTTTAAGCTATATCGAATTCGATTCGATAATAATGATCTGGGAATGGAAGCCATACCGCAATAGTATCAAATTTGATCCGGCCCGGCTTTCTAAGAGCAGGCGACAACCTCCTCAGACACCGAAAAACCGAGTCCGTTAGCTTTTGGCTTCTAGCTTCTGATCCATGGCTTCGTTCGGTTGGTGGCAAGGATGCTGCCAGTTGTTATCGATAGTTGGGAGCTCGTTCTGGCTCGGTTCTGACTCGGTGGTTCTTAATAATCCTGCAGGGGCAAACAGCAACAGCAACAGCAACAGCTAACAAGCCAGCCAGCCAACCAGCCAGAGCACAGACGGCGAAAGGCTGCCGCTACATCGGCCCTCCGATTCAGAAAATTTTACTTTACCCGCCCCGCCAATTGAACCAACGTTAACCGGCCCAGAATTAATACTGTTGGAAAATTTTAAAGCTTCTTCATCTCGACATCCCTCTTTATTAATCTCTTCTCTCCTGCATTACATCCAATCCTTCACCAATTTAACCAAAGAGTCAATTTTAATCACCTGCAAAATGTCGACATACGCTTTATCTGAAGCCCACAAGGAGGTACTTGGGAATTACCCCGCCATATACTACGGATCATATTTGTAATGCTAACGAACCATATACAGTTGCTGGAGAAGCCTCTCAGGGAACTTGATCCCGAGGTGGCCCAGTTGATGGTAAGCCTCCGAACCACTTCAATTACTATAAAATACTACAGTATGATTTCAGATTCTGATTGTCGGTATAGGACCTTGAAATCAAGCGTCAGAAGGAATCCATCCTGCTCATTGCCTCCGAGAACATCACCTCCCGCTCGGTCTTCGATGCTCTTGGTTCGCCAATGTCCAACAAATACTCCGAGGGTTACCCAGGAGCCAGATACTACGGTGGAAACCAGCACATTGACAGCATCGAGCGATTGTGCCAGCAGCGTGCCCTCAAGGCCTTCAACTGCGACCCTGCAAAGTGGGGTGTCAATGTTCAGACTCTCTCTGGCAGCCCTGCCAACCTCCAGGTCTACCAGGCCCTCATGAAGCCACATGATCGATTGATGGGATTGGATCTACCTCACGGTGGTCATTTGAGTCATGGTTATCAGACTCCTTCTAGGAAGGTCTCTGCCGTCTCGACTTACTTCGAGACCATGCCATACAGAGTGGATACCAGCACTGGCATCATCGACTATGACATGTTGGAGAAGACTGCCATTCTTTACCGTCCAAAGATCCTAGTTGCCGGAACCAGTGCCTACTGCCGTCTCATTGACTACGCTAGAATGCGCAAGATCGCTGACTCCGTTGGAGCCTACCTTGTTGTTGACATGGCCCACATCTCCGGTTTGATTGCTGCTGGTGTGATCCCATCTCCATTCGAGCACGCTGATGTCGTCACTACTACCACCCACAAGAGCTTGCGAGGTCCTCGTGGTGCTATGATCTTCTACCGAAAGGGTGTCAGGTCTGTTGACGCTAAGGGTAAGGAGACCCTCTATGAGCTCGAGGATGCTATCAACTTCAGGTATGTAACTTAAAGACGCTCGCTATCACCTCAAGTTACACAGTCCATCGTCTAACACGCATATCCTCGTCTAGCGTCTTCCCTGGCCACCAGGGTGGTCCTCACAACCACACCATTACCGCTCTTTCTGTTGCCCTCGGTCAGACCTTCACCCCAGAGTTCAAGCAGTACCAGGAGCAGGTCATCAAGAATGCCAAGGCTTGCGAGTCTGAATTCAAGGCCCTCGGTTACACTCTCGTCTCTGGTGGAACCGACAGCCACATGGTTCTCCTCGACCTTCGTCCAAAGGGTCTTGATGGTGCCCGTGTCGAGGTCGTTCTCGAGTACGCCAACATTGCTTGCAACAAGAACTCTATCCCCGGTGACAAGTCTGCTTTGACACCCTGCGGTATCCGTGTCGGTACCCCAGCTATGACCAGCCGTGGATTCGGAGAGGAGGACTTCAAGAGGGTCGTTCGGTATATTGACCAATTGATCAACATCACAAAGGAAGTCCAATCCGAGCTACCAAAGGAGGCCAACAAGCTCAAGGACTTCAAGGCCAAGATTGCCCAGGGTGTCCCAGAGATCCAGGAGATCCAAAAGGAGATCATTGCATGGGCTTCTACTTTCCCACTCCCAGTTTAACTTTACCCACCATTGCACCACGGGTATAGAATGCAGCACTAGTTTAATGATTACATGGCTGTATAATTCCTCATCAGATTTTTCTTTTCCTCTATTTGCTTCAAGCTTTGTCTGGGTTTTTGCGGGGTTTCAACACACATTCGTACTTTATTTTATATCTCTTCTTGGGTATCTTGACTTGACGACAAAAAAAAAAGCTGGTGTTCTGGGGGATATTCCACGGAAGGAGAACTGAAAAAAGTGTATTCAACAACCATAATGTTAGATAAAGAAAATAACCACCATGATCAGATCGATATCAATTGAATATCATTCTTTCCGCATCTTCTCATCGAGATGGGAAATTATTCAAATTAGCGTCCTTGAAAATTTGAGCATGTTAGTAATTCCGCGTATCATCCTGGAATTGAAGATTTAGATCTATACCTCCATCGCATTCAGCCGGTCTTGCAATTCAATATTCAAAAGACTAGAGTGAATCCTAAAGAAAACAACCTCGCCGAACTACTGTCCCTTCGCGTCTTTAACCGCCTTTAACTCCCGAATCCTACCCAGAACCTCCCTTTGTTTCCTAATCTTCTCCTCCAGGGCTTTCATCTCTTCCTCCTGCTGTTGAATCGACCTCGTGATATCCGGTAAATCATTAAGTATCGTCTTGGCCTTTTGAATCTTGATTCTTATCCGCGAACCTTCTGCATCAACATCCTTCGGTTCAATCGGAGGAAGATTTGTCTGTGTATGCGGGGATGTCGATGAATTCTGAGGTAGGAGACGGACAAGGAGGTCGTAGGTTTGGGGGATGAAGTCGAAGGTTTCAGGAGGTGGGAAGGTAGGTGGGTGGGGGCCTGCAAGCGCAGACGTGTCGACCGGGACGAGTGCCATCTTGAAAGTAAGAACCCTTTTGTATATGGGTAGACGCGAATGATAAAGAGAGCTCTCTCTTAGGTTTCTATATTGCTATGGCCCGTGCTGAGGAAGTTAAGGTGAATGGAGCCCGATCCCGGCGATGAGGCAGGTTGTGGCCAATTAGTTTCTCTGAAGCAGGCGAGTGTGACGACATGGATCTGTTGAGAAGGGCCGCCTTTTTTGTGGTTGCTTTTTTGGGGGGGCAGTTTTCGCCGATGGGCTGGTGAGTGGTGGTGGGTTAAGGCCTGTCCCGCTGCTGCCCCTCCACGATAATAGGAATTATAAGAACAGACCACTTATTTCTCGGAACTTCGTAAACAACCTCATCTCAATCGTCAATTCCCTTTCTCAAGCACCATTCTTTGATTCGATTATAGACTTCAATACGTTTATAAGAGGAATAGACGGCTACCTATATTACCCATTCGCTTTCAATTCTCTTTTCCAAGCTGCGACCAACGCAAGTTCGGGACGTCGAGTTAACTATAATTTGCTGATATCGAATCGATCTATACCCTTTCACCACTAAAGATGGCAGATGTCAAGAACAAGGCCGTTCTCAGTATATTCACCCGGTAGAGCTTTATCCAACATGTAGTCTGGCGATACTAACTTGCAGATAGTCGTTATCGATGGATGGGGTATTCCCACCAGCGAGGGCCAACCAGGAGATGCCATCGGCCAGGCATATACCCCAAATATGGACCAGTACTACCAAGATAAGCCTGGCTTCACCGAATTGGATGCTAGCTCGACAGCTGTCGGTCTACCCGAGGGACTTATGGGAAACAGTGAAGTCGGACATTTGAACATTGGTGCCGGTAGAGTTGTCTGGCAGGTACGGACTTTGTCTTTTATGCCTACTCGATGCCCTCTACTAACATTATAAATGGAATATAGGACGTTGTCAAGATCGACCATAGCATCAAGCAAGGCGAATTCCCCAAGACCCAAGAAATTGTAAACGTCTTCGACAAGGCTATCAACGGAAATGGTCGTCTCCACTTCCTTGGTCTCGTCTCGGACGGTGGTGTCCATTCTAAACAAGAACATTTGTTTGAACTCATCAAAGCCGCAAAGGCTAAGGGTGTTCCTGAGGTGTACATTCACATGTTCGGAGACGGACGTGATACCGACCCCAAGAGTGGTGCTGGGTACCTAGAGACCTTGTTGGGGGTAATTAAGGATACTGGACTCGGCAAGCTTGGAACAATCGTTGGCAGATACTATGCTATGGATCGAGATAAGAGATGGGAGCGATTGAACGTCGCTCTTGATGGTTTGGTTAACGGCAAGGGAGAGGCTAGCGAGGATCCAGTTGCTACTATTAGGTCGAGATATGAGAAAAATGAGACCGATGAGTTCTTGAAGCCAATTATCGTCAACGGTGATGAGGCTCGCATCAAAGGTATTTCAAGTTCATACCGTATGAAGCATTATACCGAAAATACTAACAGCGAGATTATAGATAACGATACCCTCTTCTTCTTCAACTACCGATCTGATCGTGTCCGTGAAATCACCCAGCTCTTGGGTGTCGATAACTCCCCACTCCCAGACTTTAACTACCCTAAGGATATCTCTATTGCCACCATGACACGCTATAAGGGAGATTACCCCTTCCCAGTTGCTTTCCCACCCCAACGTATGGGTGACGTTCTCGCTGAATGGCTCAGCAAGAAGGGCGTTCCCCAGTGCCACGTCGCGGAGACTGAGAAATATGCCCACGTTACATTCTTCTTGTAAGCAATCCTCGGATATATGACATTATATCATTTTACTAATACATTCATAGCAACGGTGGCGTCGAAATCCAATTCGACGGCGAAGACCGCGAACTCGTCGCATCCCCCAAAGTCGCCACATACGATCTCAAACCCGAAATGTCCGCCCAAGAAGTCGCAGACCGACTTGCCGAAAAGATCGCGGAAGGGAAATACCCATTCCTTATGAACAACTTCGCCCCACCCGATATGGTTGGCCACACCGGTGTCCTTGATGCTGCGATCGAAGCCGTCACCCATACCGACCGCGCCATTGGAACCGTCTTCGAAGCTTGCAAGGCTCACGGATACACTCTGTTCATCACCGCTGACCACGGAAACGCTGAGGAGATGTTGAACGAGGAGGGTAAGCCGAAGACGTCGCATACCACCAACCGAGTACCATTCATTATGACAAATAGACCCGATGGGTATGGACTTAACGGCAGTATTGGTGTTTTGGGTGATGTCGCTCCCACGATTTTGGAGTTCATGGGATTGGATATTCCTGAGGATATGACAGGAAAGAGCTTGTTGAAGAAGGATTAAAGTGGTGTATTACAGATTCTTTTGAAATGACACGGCAACAAGGTCATGGGCGGTGTTTAATTGGGATTGTTGGCGGGGTTTAATGAAAAGTATGATGAATCGAAACGGTGTAGTATAGATGGAATAGATGGGCTTCCTAACGTATAACGCTCGTTATAATTGTCTGTGTGGTTCTTCGATACACGCAGGTATTCGCCTTTAGAAGGGACTGAAATAAGATTGGTACTTGTACCGTCGTTTCGTATTATGATTCTATACCTTATAGCTGGTGTAGCTCCCTTTATGAGTGGACGAGTCTAGATGGAAATGGATACAATATACTCCAATTCGAAGAACAGATAAGGAAATATAGAGATAGTAAACGCCATACACTTATATATATAAGTAAGTAATCAAGACCCAATGCTGGAAGTCTTTTTTAATCAAACCCCGCTCTGTGCTCGAATATCGAATTATTACAATCAGACTCATCAATCTTCAAGCCAGAATGCCAAAAACGTCTAATCCAAAACCTGCAAAGAAAAAAAAAGGAACCAAAGAAAAAACAAAAGTTACTAAGACCAGCCCTCGACGTTTACTCATCTTTCTGTCCATAAACTTTTGATAGATGAAAATCTTGCTGCTCGCTATACAATAATGCCCAAGACTCAGTAGAAACAGAATCGGAAACATTTACAAAGAAAAACCACCCCCATTCTCCTTTTCTCTTCAATACACAGCTGTTTCTTTCTTAATATGTTGTTAAACACCACCAATAGAATGGTAGTACAACAGCAGCGACATCCCTGCAATCCAAACAAACCGCCCATAGAACAGATCTAATATTTCTTGTCCTCCTCTCAATCCAAGATCCACAGACTCTTGCTTTTCCATTCCTCCATCCCTTAACCACTTGTCTTCCTACAAAATTAGATTGTAAAGCCTTTTGTAACGAAAAGCTCTTCTCGTCAATCCACTTCTTAGCTTCTTCACGTCCCTTGGCGGCAACATCTCCAGCTCCACTTTTCTCTATCCACTGGTTCATAGCTCCGGAGATTCCAGTAGGATCGATCATCACCGTCGCCTCCTTTCTGTACTTATACTTCTCATCATCTCGGTCCGAGGTCGGGGTAACTCGTCCTGAAGGTGAGTATCCATATCCTCCCATCCCGGGTCTGGGACTCGAGGCCCTGGACCCACCGGGCGATAAGCTTCCTGACGCGGTGGCACGGGGTTTCTGCGAGATTCCTCCGAGCGGCGGCGTGGCGAGCGTACTCGACGTGGTACCGTTAACCGCGGGGATCAATGTATGCTGATGATACGCGAAGGTGGCGGTCGTGGGCGTCGGGGTTGCTAAGGGTAGAATGGGATCTTGTTTCTTGGCGTTAAAATTCGCCTTTTCTGGGGAGATAAAGAGGGAAGGTGGGGAATTGCCGGTTTTACCTGATGATTTTGAAAATGAGGAAGATGAGCGGTGATAGTAAGGGGAGTGTTGAATTTTGATGGCGAGGATGATGAGGGTCCAGGCGAATAAACCTGCGTAGAGGATGAAGATGCCTAGTTGGTCGGGGAGGAGACAGAGGTGGGTTTGGGCGTTTATGCTGTATTCGGTGGCGTTATCGAGGTGACTCTTCTTGCGGGCTTGGTTTTTTTCGAAGTTCTTAATGAGGTTGCCATGGGGGTAGTCACGTTCGTCCGGGTTGTAGAGACTCAGGAGGAGGACTCCGGGTCTGCGGATTCCCATGCACCAGCTGATGGATTTGACGGTGATTTCTTTAACGACTCCCCAGCGTCCTGTGCGGATACCTTTGCCCGGGTCACCGACACCGGAGTGTTCATGGACGCAATAGTCGTGGTCATCGCCGGAGAAGACCCAAGTTGGGGAAACTTTCTGGAGGAGGTCACGGCTGAGGTCGTGGGAGAGGACGTTGGAATATTGATACCCAGCTCGGAACGGGATGCCACCGCCGTGCGATTTAGACTCGCGGAGGGGTCCACATGGGGTATTGGGGCCTCTGTACAGCGGAACATGGGTTAGCAGTATGGAGGGCAATCGCCTGTTAAACATATTCTGCTGTGGTGGTGGCTGTCCTTGGTCTCCAGTGTCCTTTTCATTTGCAAGTTGGATTTGCTGCGACATCAATTTCCTTGGGACCGGTGTTCTGGGTACCGGCTGATGCATCCCCTTGCCGTACTCGTCAAGCCATTGCTTTGCTTTTCCACCGACCCTCCACCCATCTGCGCTTTGTCTGTCATCGGACATTGAAACGGTGTCGACTAGCACGAAAGAGTGGTTCCCGATTTCCCATACTGAGTTCGTTTCTCCAAAGTACGTCCGGAATCTCTCGTAGACTGCTGGTTTAATACCCTTTCCAAATCCCAAGTCGTGATTGCCAGGTAGAGACTTGATTGTCAAGACGCCAGGTGCGTTCGGGAATAACCTCTGGAATCGTTCGTATTCTTGGTGCCAGTATGCGTCGTTCATGCGTGCCTTCTCGCCCAGACCGGTTCCACCTGGCGATGCTGCTGTATCCTGAGTATCCCATTCTCTACCACCATCGAACAGATCGCCGAGAAAGATCACAGATGACGGACTGAGGCCAGCAAGAATATCCTGATAGACTCGACCGAGGTACCGGTCGATGTAGTACATTGTTGCCGCCATTGCAGGTTTTGATCGAACGTATGTATGAGGGTCGACGAGCTGGGGGTCAGCAATGAGAATCGCATGCTCTGGAGTAGCACCTTCAGGCTAATGATGCCAATTGATATCAGTATACTTCTTTTCCATATTCGTCCAGAGGAACCTTTTCGAACATACCCATCTTTCCCAATTACTCCAATCGCACCTTGCCACTGCGTCTCTAAAACCTGCGAGTTCACTCCACCACACGACTCCAATCCACACCAGTCGTAACAGATTGTTGATGCTTATCTGCCCTCTCCATCCTGCCCGTTTAGTTTCCCACCACCATATCTTAGCCCATTCTGTGAAGTATCCGAGTATTGATGCTAATGTGTAAAATATGTAGAGTGATATTCGACGGAGAATGTGAATGACGTATAGGGGTAGCCTGGGTACCGACCGGACGAGGCCGGTGATTCTCGCGCTGAAAGGCGGCATTTGTTCTCCACCCGCCGAAGCGTGTCGAGGGTATTCCTTTAGGCGGCCAGGTTGGTGGTTGCTTGTAGCTTGCTGCTTGGTTGGTTGTTTCCCGCTGTGACCTTTTTTTTTTTTTTCAGGTGTCGGATTTCTGGGTTGGTTGGTTGGGTGCTGGCTAGTTCAGGAGGTTTTGGATGGTTAACGGTTTCTTGGGGCCGAACCGCGACACGCAAGCCAAGCCAAGTGTTCTATATGATTCAAACCAATGCAACGTCGTTTGGCAGCAAGATAACCGGTTCTAGATCGCGAGAAAGGGGTAATTAAAAGAGAAAATTGTCGGTTGAAGCTGAAGTTGGAGTTGGATTTCGGAATCGAGGTCGCTGAATATGTATGGACGAATTGGTGTAATTGCTTGCGAAGGAGGCCCGTTAAAGAACAGATCGTCTAGTTCCCGTCGTCAGGGTTTGTTCTGGAAGGAGACGTGCAGGCAGGAGCCGTTAATTGATCCTGAGAAGAGAAGGCCAAGATACGTATATGTCTTATATGCTGAAGTCCAAGTAATCATGCATGCGGGTATCTGAGTAAGTGCTTATATATATGGGACTGCAGGCTGTGGATATTGAGGGGATGTTGTTAAATTAGATATTAGATGGAGAGCTGCTGTAGGTACCGGTATTATATTAGATATTAGATGGTGATAATATAATATAAAGTCTACAGATTATGCAGAAGATGTCATGTACGAATATGTAACGAACGAAAGACAGAGAATGATGGTTAATCAGGAGATGGCAGATATATCGATATATGGCAGCTCGACTGATCAGAACAGAACAGAATCAGAACGAGGTCCGAGCAAGTGGTCGTCGTCAGGAGAATTGTCAAGAGGCGAATCGGAAATTGGGGCCGCCAAGGAAGCCTATCAAGGGGTTCGTCCAGGGTCTGCTGCTAAATCTGGTGGGATTCGATTGATTGCGGTATTCAATTAATTGACTTTTAAAATTTAAAGGACATGGCATTGCTATATTTGGATTCGAGGCTTGAAGCTGGAAACCTTTGACGTGACAGCCATTGAGGCTGATGAAATTATAAAGTTGTTCCAACATGATTTTGACAGTTGTTCGATTGTTAACAGCTTTTGTTGCACTTTTGCTATCCAACGCAGTTTTCACAGTTCTATTACCAAGTACATGTTACATTCCCTTATTTATATTTAACTCGTAAGTGAGGGCCGAATAATACAATGATGATCAACAGTCGGTATATATACCCGAAACATCCCTCGATTCACATCCTTAGATCTATAGATACTGCTTATGTCGTACGATTCGTAGGATGATACTCGTGGCAAAGTCAAATCTCCAAAACCAGGTTCTACATACCAAATTCCGAAACCTCGTGTGACAGGCACATGAATATAATATATACCATGCGATGGCCAAACAATTTTTGAATGTTTCTTCTGGTCAGGGGAAGGAATCATGAATGTTATCGGTGAGAATATTTATCTATATCTATCACACGTGCACACTGTAGTTTAGGTTGGTACAGAGTATCAATAGCAGCCGCATTATCTAAATCATATACGCGTGCGACCGGTTGATCCCGTAGTTGGTGTAACTGTCCGACGGACAGCGTAGATACTTAGGGTTCAGATATTCATTTCCACATGATATATAATCTCGTAGGAATTGTGCACTCTTTATAACATTCAAGATCCGCTTCTTTGCTAGTTGGTTAGATCCCTTATGGTCAATTTTCCTCTTTACAGTCCGTCGTCTCTAACCACTACAACTCGAGTCCAAGTCCCTAGACTTCTAAAAAAACGATGCTATACCATTTCTGTATAAAGACTCTCCTATACTTCACTCTCCTTTCCCCGGTAGTTTTCTCCAGGGTGTTCATTAGCAAAGATGGACCTGGTCGTCTACTAGGATTCGAAGGTCTAGCCTACCAAGCCATCCGATACGAACCTCTCTGCGGAAACCTAGGTAGAGCTTATCCAACTTCCATCGATACAGGATTCGACAGTAGTTGTCGACCAGCCATAGAATACTTCGTCAATACCACAGATAGCCTCGCATTCTACGATATCACAGGACAAGAACTCAAGGACGTCCGAGTCGGGGGTGGGCGAGATCTATGTATGTGTTTCGCCATGAAGGACTCGGCTGGTAGTACTTTTGCAGGTGCTTTGTGCATATGGGTCTATGGAAACGACGGTCAAAGCGAGGATGCGGGTGGGTCTGTAGTATGTAGTTATCGCCCTGCGGTGGCGCTGGGGAAAGCGTTACCGGTCTGTGGTGGTGATTTTGATCTGGAGGCTGCGAGGGAGACCTGGTCTCGGACTGCAGTGCAAGTATCGATATCTACCGGCGTGGGGTCGAATACGAGAGCGGCATCTACGGTCAATGTCCAGGAGACTACGAAAGAGGTTACGAAAACAGATATCAGAACCGTGGTTGTTACATCTTTCCCTTCAGGTAAATCACACTTTATACTATATACATGCGAGCAGCTTGAAAGCAAGTGAGGAACTAACATTATACTCTGATTAAATGCAGTAGTACAATCCATAAGAACGGTGATTTATACTACAACCGGCGCTAATGGAATACTGACAACTATAACGAGTGCTACAACTACGGAAAGGGCTGTCGTCACGGTATTTCCAGAACCTGAAGATCAAGAAAACCGAGGATTGAATTCAAGCGCAAAACTTTCGTTAGGGCTTGGCCTGGGAATCGGATTACCTGCGGTTGCTCTGGGTCTCGCGGTGGTATATATGCTGGTGACTACGACTCGTAGGAAAGAAAAGGGGTTACCCAAAGTTGAGCCGGGTAGTTTAGGGACTGGGATTGTTAATGGATCTACGACCGGTGGCACATCTTGCCTTTGAGTTATATGCGTACTATATACTAAGCTATCGATGAATTAGATAGTATAAGACTTGCATTAATATATTAGATATTAATATATTATAAGATATCTGGGGTAATATACGCCTCCCTTTGTAACGTCTGGGAACGAGACCAGGTAATATTGTTATTAAAACAAGGTTACTATAATATTGGAAATTGATATTTCTGTAATACTGATGCCAGTGATCCCAAGATGGCAAATTATAAATTTAGAGCACTAAATTGAAAGTGCTAAGCATGCTAGCTAATAGTAACAGTTCGATCATGAAAGAACAATGCTTTAGCCAAAAGATACCAAACCCGGCCCAAGATAAATAGAAATTGCAACCAAAATTATTTAAAATACGAGAAGGAACTTTACTAGTACTACCCACGGTTAAGCAATTTTAAAACCTCGAATGGTTTCCCCTTCTGTGCCTAATATAAATCTGCTGATCCCCTCTCTTATGCTTATTCGCAGGACCAACATCTGCCGCAGAAGCCTGAACATTCGCCGTGATAGCATCACCGCTATCGCTCACTAGCACTGCTGCATCTGTAACCAACGGGCTGAACTCTGTCCAGCGGAGTCAGCGCTCGATGGACCGCCAGCGGCACTACTTGAACTAGCACCAGCGTCTAAGGAGCCAACAGTAGTAGGCTCAAGTGGCGAACTTGTGGTGGCCGAAGAAGTGTTGGTTACAAGGGTATTAGTACGCATCGTCATGGATGTAGAAGATGCTGAAGCGGTGGTGGTAGTCATTATTGAGGTACCCGAGGCTCTTGATGTGCTAGATTTGCTAGATACGGAGGTGCTGGTAATTTTGGTCGTAGATGAAGCCTTACTCGAGCTGGATACCCTGAGTCCCGCACTACCACTAAATTGATATTAGCCAATATGTTAGAAGGATTTGAAAGATGTGAAAGTTCTCCGGAAATACTTACGCAACAGTTAATTTGATAGGCGTAGTTAATGTAAAAGTCTTAACGGCACCGGTGAGGGTAACCCAAAGCGTCAATGGGTCATTGCCAATTTGCTCAGTTTTGAAGGGCCCAAAATTCGTGATACTGTTTCCGATAGGAATAGTAACTGGAATTGGAACACTACACTTGTTCTCAGTCTGACAACCAACATTGAAACCAGTAATGCTCTTTTGGTCGGTTGCAGTATTCCAACTTATGTTATACTGGCACTGATCCCGAGCCATCCTATTAATGAAGGCAGTCGCCATATCGTCATGCTTTTTGGTGATAATTGGCCAGTTGACGTATTGAACGAACTCATTGAGAACACTTTCGACTCATATTTCCAATAAACTATATCGCTTGGTATTTCCATTGATTGTTAGCTGGTCTACATCGTACCAACGAAGATTCGCTTGATGGAACATGTATGGGTCCTGGCGCAGTGCTAGAAGATTCTTGGCCGTGGATTCGCGTTTCAAATTGAGGAGGTCGAAGATATCTCCTTTCCGAGCAGATGTATCAATCCATTCTCGTAATGTGCGATTGGCGGTATCGCAGTTAAAGTAAACTCTAGTAGCGAAGCGGGGTATCACATTGAATCCATCAAATTCATTACTCAAAATATTTGTGATGAAAGGCCAGTAGAGGTTGAAGGGGCTGATTAGTAGCGGACGAGTGTTATCGCCGACGCAGCTCGTAAGCCTTGTCGTTGACCAGGCTCTAAGGGCATCACCATTGTGGAGACCAGTTATTGCAGGAGGAACAAGACCCTTTCCTGACCATTTAGCAGCTGACGTAAAGGTGGCTAGTTTTGCGAAGCTTTGGTTGAAAGTAATTTCTCTGTAGGCATCTTCACAAGTAATCGGATTCTCACCCAGGTGGGTGAAACTGTGAGACATCAGCCCAAAGGCATCTCGATAAGTCTTATCCATGAATTGGAGAGCCAAAGGATCTTTCTGCATAAACTATTAGCATATTGCCGACTAAAAGACGTTACTAAGCAGGTTAAGATTTTACATTCATACAAGCCAATGTCCAAGTGAATGTAGAGTTTAGCGGCTACATATCTGTTCCAGTACCCAAGATTTTCTGATACTCGAGAGGCGTAACTTCCTCGTCACGGACAAAACCTATAGGATTCAAACAGGTTTTCCCAACACCGATCATTTGGGAGTAAATAAAATTGCCGTTCCCGTTGTAGGCAAATTCGATAAAATAGTTACTTCCAGCATTGCCCTCGGATACAAGATGAGTGTATCAAGTTCGGAATCCGGGTTCTGCCTTGATGTCATGTCATGATCATCGAAATCTCCACAACAGTTGGTCTCGAAGCCGCACTAGGGCTTCGATCTCGAGATATCGGCATACCGTGTAGGCATCAAGGCCTCAGGGTACTAATCAATTGTCTCTCACAGCTCAGATGAGTGGTGGGTCCAGTGATCGAATGCATCCTAAAACAATGCCCAGACCACATTCAAGTTCCTAGGCAACCTCGACTTTGGGTAAATAAAGGCGACAGTGTGGACCTGGATTAACCATTTTAGGGCGATATAGACCCTAACACAGGGACAACAAAGGATAAGCAATACACTAGCAATGAGGGGTTGTAGCGTAAAGAACAAGGATGGTTTGCTATTTGTTGGATTAGATGACGGATAAAGCGTCGAGTGTGTGTATTTATATTTACGGATGCGGAGATCGTATTATTATGGCTAGGGGAGGCAGATCGATACTAACCATCAACACATTCCTTCAGAGGGGTAGCCGTGAGGTTGATACCTTTTCTTAGTCGAAAAGATAAGGGTGACCGAGGCTGGTTTATCCGGGCCGATATACTATTAATGATCATTCAGTTATATGACCTCGTCCCGTCGAAATGGGCCTGCTGGCCAAGTTTCCTGATCGAATATCCTCTGCCCTGTGGCCCAAAACTTGGAGATCCGCCATTTGAAGAGTATATCGAAACCGATCGAGAGCCTAGAACATTTCTGAAAATGATGCACAGGTGCAGTTTCCCTCATAATTATATAAGCAGCCCATCAGTTTCACTAATTGATGTCTAAGTTCGGCCCCATCCCTCAGACGGAGGTTGAATATTGGGAAGTTACACAACCCCCGTCTTGATTTCGCTTCCCTATTGCATTTTGGTGACATCTTGCTTTCAAAGAGGGCACCAAACCGCAATCTGGGATAGCATCCATGAATGTTCACACACCTGGCACACCGCGGGACCATCACACACTCTCAAACTTATTATTTCAGGGTCCAGCTACTATGCCAGTCTCGTAAATGCAAGACCAAAAGTTTTTGAGTTGTTGCTGTTGCATCTCTGTTTTCGGGCGGAACAAGCGGTATGATATATGGGTCCGTCGTGTCACACAGCCTCTGGCCGTCTACGCGTAGACAACAGTTACAATTATCAACCGCGTCTTCGCAATTTTATTTATTTTGAACTTTAGATTTCTAAGAGAGAAGCACTAGCAACTAAGGAGCTTTCAGACGCTTGCACGAGTCTATTACTTTATTTCTACGATAACCTCCACAACATGGCTGATTCACAGGCATCCGAAAATGCAACAGGCTCCAACACGGTTTCGAGACAGGGCCCGCCGAAGAGACGAAGGGAGGATTCTGGGCTCGAAAATATGGGTCTACAAGATGATGAAACCCAAGCCGGCTCATCAAGACCTCCTCCAAAAAAATCCGCTGTGGATCTACCAGAAGAGCCTGAGGAACCTGAGGAGCCTGAGGAGCCTGCAGAACCACCCCGTTTGAAGGAATATCGTTCAACTTGCCCATACGCGGTTGAGCAACGGATTGACAGAGTTCGAAGGCAACGTATGTTCTGTCTTGGACGTGAGAGAGACGAGGAAAAGCTTAGGGAGGAATTCAAGATTGCTGGATCCACGGGGAATGTGTATACAGTAGTTCTCGAGAACATCCCCACATGTGATTGTCCCGACAACAAGCACAAGAACGAAATTTGCAAGCACATTCTGTTCGTCATGATCAAGGTACTCCGAGTCAGAGATGTACTAAGTTATCAAGCTGCTTTGCTCAATTCCGTAGGTTAAAACGTTCTGTCACAAGGCGGAACCGACCAGGAACTTACAAAATATATACGGTGCTATAGGAAATCCGTGAGATATTCGAAACGTCATCGGTTCCGGTTGAAGGAGACACCTCTGAGGACAAGCGTAAACGGAAACCCCTCGATGCTGACGAATGCCCGGTTTGCTACGAGCCGTTTGAAGAGGGCGAAAAAAGTGTTCTGTTCTGCGTTGCACAATGTGGTTCAAATATTCATAAGGTAGGCACAGGTCAACATGAGGTTAGATATAGAGCCAATTGGACTTATAATTGCCTAGGAATGTTTCCGCCAGTGGGTCGCTGCTAAAGCAGGAGATACAGTAACCTGTGTTATGTGGTATGTTTCCCCGAGGTTCCGAAAATAATAAGACATCCTTAGTGGGCTCTAAAAACTTGGCTTAGTCGCACTCCTTGGGAAGAAAGCTCTGCGGATAGGGGTGATTATGGTGATATCTTGCAAAATGCGACGAAAGGAAGAGAAGGATATCTCAATGTTGCGCAAGAACTTGGCATGGGTTCACGTCGAGGTAAATCAATAAAGTTCTACTACTATAATCAGCGACTTTAGTTTTACTAATACTTCTCACTCAGACCGCTACTAGTATGATTTCATGGCCGGGGCCGGTTCTACTATTAATCAATACAGGAACTGGAGATTTTAGTGGTTACCATGGCGGTTATGACGGAAGGGCTTCCCTCCTTCTCACGAGACCGTTCGACAGATATCTAAGATATGATCCCCCCTTATTCCATAGGTATCTAAATTCAAACGACATTGCCGCATATAGGAGCTTTCAGGCCCTCTTAATGTCTCTCTGTAATTCATATTGCTATCCGTATTAACATTATCTGGATTTGGTGAGAAATAAGTCATCTTAGCCTTACCTTGCCGGTTTTACGGCGCGTGATATACAACACCACTGTTATGAAATGGAATTTATCGGAATCGACTCAAATTTCATCAGCTTTTCTAAAACTCCGTTAATACAAAATATCTTGAGCTTTCGCGATATCTACCTACATGTTTTATCCCCCTTTACGACTTTGCCCGCTATCAATTTTTACTATGGCTCATGCAGGCCCACAACCCTGCAAGCCTGCTCGTACCACCTCGATCGATCCTTTTATTTTCCGATGTGGCGCCAGGGATCATTGAAACCAAGCTTCACTTCCCCTGTTGGGCAGGAAGATAAGACAAGGTACCAGTTGACAAACGCGGGTCAGGAACCATTGAAATTAACAAATATTGCTCCCCTCTGTAGCTATCTGATTCTCTAAACCGAGGTTGGGAGACTATTAATATACATTAATATATCATAAGTAAAAGATATTTCGCATTAACCTCCTATACATATGGCATCTGTATGGTCATAAAATTCTTCAAGCCAAATTCCCACCCTCCCATCTTTCCCAAGTTCTTCCTGCTCAAGGTGCTTCCGCACAACCCAGTAGGATAAATTCACAACTCTAGCATACTGATATTCTACGGTACCTTTGCGAAAGATTTGATCCTTATCATCCAATCCCCTCTTCTCCAGTTCCTTGTCTAGTAGGCCGAAAAGCACACCTTGTGTAACTTTTCCGTCTTTCCTCTTTTGTTGTTTAGTCGTCCATAACGTGTTCCCTGGGTTCCAGTCTGATAAAGGGTACATGCCCGCAAATTCCCAGTCCAAAATCCCGGTAATTTTCTGGGTTTTCCTATCCCATAATAAATTCCCTAACACTAAATCCCGATGCGCTAGAAAAGGCTTTGCATGATATACACGTTCAGGTACATCTGGCAAAGCTTTTAATTTTCCAAGATACTTTGACCGCAATGCTTCACAATGTTTGTGCTTTTCGATAATTCGTATATCCCGTGAGATTCTTGCTTTCCAATATTCCGCAAGGCTATTAAACGGTGTTGTAAAATTTAGCGTTTCGTAAGTTTCGTCCGGATAAGTAGACCAGTGCTGCTTGATGTGACCAAGAGAATATGTGGTGCATTCCACATAAGGCCCTGGCTTTAATTCTGGGGTGAAACCACCAAACCATCTATGCGGAAGTTTTGAAGTGAGGCTCCGGATTTCTTGTACGACGTCTACGACTGCTGTAACCAAAGTAGATGGTTCGATATCCTCCCATATATCACAAAGGGTCTCGCCAGGGAGTTTCTCGATAGCCGTGTATTCATGGCCTAGCTCATCTGTAGTATCACTGAAAAACAGAAGTTTGGGAATCCTATTGCTAAATGTTGATGGTGCGTGCTGGTGGAAGTACCGGAGCCAACCAACTTCGTTTCGAGTTTTGACAAATGGGTGGGAGGGATGTGACAATCTGACGAAAAACTCGTTGCATGTGAACCCAGCAGGTGTTGAAGGCAGGGTTACGAAGTATAGATGATTGAACAACCCTTCGCTTTCGGGCGCTGAGATATGGGATGGTTTTTGAAAAGCCCTTTGCTCGAAGAGCTTGGAAATTTGGGGGAATAGATCATTGTGTGCGGTTGGCATAATCAATAGCTTTATGAATTTAGATCTAGAGGGGAAACTAGGTATATCGTCTAAATCTGGAACTAGGTCGCATGCTCAGATCTAAGATCCTTCTCCACCATTTTATAGGAAGGAAGTTATATTATACGCCTTACAAGGGGAACTAAAAAGACTGTGGTACCATTTGAACCCGTCCAATAGGGGTCAGAGAAAATCGATCTTACGGGGGAAGAGAAGGAATTAAAATAAATATTACTGGCTGCTCGTCAAGCTTGATCACATTTGGTCCCGTGCTAGTTTGAGTCGATACCCGGCCATGACCTCAAGCTTTGCGTTGCAAATGTGACAGCGCTAACTAGCCCGGATATCGGACTGTGAGCTACTGCCCTAAGCTCTGATTTGTCGGGTAAAGCTGCTTGAGTATAGATGTGATGTTCAATCTAAATAATTGAGTGTAGAACATTTGATTGAGGCCGGTACCAATATGTAAGTAATGCACAACCCGGTAAAATCTCAAAATGTCCAGTTGAAAGATTCTTCAACCTTGAATGAAGCGAACCCTCTGTCATTGGTCTCATGATTAGTATCCCTAATTGAATCGGCCAATGAATTGGTCATAATAAGGAGCTGGAATTTGTAACATACCTAATATCTTCAGAAGATGATCCAATTACCGCTTCAAATTCGCCTGCTTCGGCTATCCAGCCAGGAACTGATATGTCGTAATATCCGACTGAATACCGGTCGATAACAATATCTGCGATCTTCGTTTCTCCAGGGTCCAAGGTAACTTTTGAGAAACCTTGAAGCTCCTTTTCTGGCCTCGGAAGCCTCGATTTAATGTCTCGAATGTATAATTGCACAATCTCCTGGCCACTAACTTGGCCTTTATTCGTCACCTGAACAGAGATTGTGAGAGTATTCGAATCACTGAGTACAGATCCACTGATTTTAACTTCCCCGTAATGAAACTGGGTGTAAGAGAGACCGTGTCCAAATGGAAACAATACGTCGAGGGCAAGACGCTCGTAATGTTTGTAACCAATGTATATGCCTTCCCCATATACGACCTTTTTATTTTCCCCGGGCCAGTTGTGGTACGCCGGATTGTCTTCTAAACGCTTCGGGAACGTAACAGGCAGTTTTCCACTCGGGTTTTCGTTTCCGAACAGTATATCTGCTAGAGCATTTCCTGCCTCTTGTCCCTGATACCATGCTTGAAGAATGGCGGGAACCTCACTAACCCATGGCATTGTAACCGGAGAGCCAGATTGGTTAACCACGATTGTTCTTTTGTTGGCTTTTGCGATAGCTGAAACCAATCTATCCTGGCTTCCGTCGTTTGGCAGATCCATGTTTTGGCGGTCATATCCTTCAGATTCCCATTCAGCGTCGAGTCCGACAATAACAATGGCGGCATCGGCCTGGCTTGCGACCCGAACCGCTTCCTGGATAAGATCAACTACTGGACTTTCTCGATATCCAATCCGGCAACCTCCGTATCCATGGGTTGAGGCGCCCGCTTTGCCTGCTGGACGGGTCTCGTTCGTGCTTTCGACGAGAATTTCAACGGGAACACCAGCATTTAAGTGAATCGATGCCACAACTTCGATGGATGCCTCAAACATTGCTTCGCCCGCTTCGGTCCAGTTCCAATTATCGATGAGAAGCTGCCCATTAACAAATAATCGACCTGGACCAACACTTTGAAAGCCGAATTGGTGCTCCCCTGTCGTTTCTGGTACTATTATGGTTTTGACTTTGAAGGAATACGCAGGTAATACCTCTACCGGAGCGGAATCCCAGAGGAATAGATCAGTTTTAGCGCGGGTCTGCACTATCAGCGGAGCGTCTCCGAATTTATCTCCTTTGAAAAATTCAAGAACGACACCAGGTTGACCAGTTGACGTTTTGCAGATATTTGAGGCCAGTGGGAGCCATTTGTCAATCTGTGCACCTTGCGCAAATAATATTTCTCGTCCGGAAACCGCAGTTATGCTGTCGTAGGGTGTAGTGTTATAATACGGCTTTAGACTTGCGCTTCCACCACCTCCCGCGATTGCTCGTTTGACGTTTGGTCCTATCAAGGCAACCTTTTTGATTTCGGGTCCAAGTGGTAAGGCTCCGTTGTCATTCTTTAGAAGCGTAATTCCTTCGACACCGGCTCTTCGAATAAGCTGTCTGGTTTCTGTTGTGTCAAGAGTCGTTTCCTCCGGTTCGCCGACTGGCGCATCAAACCTGCCTGTCCTCTGTAGAAGTCGGAGTATCCTTTCAACACTCTCATCGATATCGTGGATTGTGATATCTCCTTGATCTAGTGCCGCCTTAAGAGCTTTCCCTCGCATTTTCGCGGGGCCTGGCATTTCTAGGTCACATCCAGCTTTCACACTTTCCACAGTGGAGTTCGTACCACCCCAATCTGAGATAACCGCACTACAGAAATCAGTCAAACGAAATCTATGTAGGATAGTAGATGCATCTTGATACGCTAGTCCGGGTAACGGGCCTATCTTACCCTTTATATTTCCACTCTTCTCTGAGCACTTTCCTTAGGGTAAACGGATTCATATCGGCATGTAACCCATTTATCAAATTATAAGAAGACATAAGTGCCCATGGATCCGCATCTCTGATCGCAATCTCGAAGGGTTTTAGGTATAGCTCTCGCAATGCCCTTTCTTCTACGACAGAGTTTATTTGCATCCTGAACGTTTCTTGTTCATTCGCCACAAAATGTTTAATTGTGGCAGCAACTCCCTCTCCTTGTAGGCCATTTATATAAGCTGCTGCAAGTTTTCCGGTGAGGATGGGGTCTTCCGAAAATGATTCGAAATTCCGTCCGCCAAGTGGTGACCGATGGAGGCAGACTGTTGGAGCTAGAAGTACTTGTGCTTGCTTTGCTTTGGCTTCTTTTGCCAGTGTGGATCCAACTTGATGGAGAAGGTCAACATTCCATGTGGCAGCTAGGGATATTCCGCAAGGAAATAGGGCAGCCTACAATCTTGCTCTTAGCTTTAAAAAAATGTAACGACACTTCACCAACTACTTACAGGGGTTCCGTCCGTGAAGAACTCTCCGCGAGCACCATTTGGGCCATCTGTGGTTTTGAGGCTACCGACGTTTAGCTCTGGCAAAGGCTGAGTCCGCCAAAAGTCTTTCCCGGAAAGAAGAAGTATCTGTATCAAAATTAACGAACTATCTATTCGCAGATTTTATAGAAACAGCATACCTTCTTTTCTTCACTGAGCTTTGAAACAAGTGCTTTCAACTTTTCTCCCCGCTCCTCAGATTCATGTACTGATTTTATATATTTTTGACTAACCATTTTAGCTCTCTGTATTCAAAAGAGGGAATGCTGTGCTGTAGTAGACGGTAGCAAGATGCTTACTAGCTTATAGGGAAGGGGCTTCGCATTTATATATTTCAGATATATAGAGCCGTGTCGATCTCAAATTAATAGTCCTCAAGTCGACATTGTTCCCCATAGACCAGGTGCAAGGGCAACTATTCTTCCGGTCCACAGAACGGATAAAATAATCGCCATAGCTACTATCACCATGATGCATACCTGCCCTTCTCTAATCGCATTCGGGAGAAACCCGAAGAGCTCGCTCTTCAGTGTACCGTTTAATTTGTTGCATTTTGGAACCAGCTTGCAAGGAGACATGCGTGCATCTTGATTCGAATCGAGGCTATCAACCAAGGGTCGAGTAATTTAGCCTATTGATCTAATCCCATCGAAAAGCGAGTGCCACCACGCTATTTCGACATCAATAGCATGTGACATGGAATTAAATCCTTGATACGGAAAAAGGCTGCCAGGTACTGCTTAACGTTCCCGGTCCTTCACAGTTCGTGCATATATATGCTTGAAGCTGGGAATTCCATGCAGAAATGAACTGATATAACCCAGAGAAACCCTTAAAAAGCAGAATTTTACCTATATTAAAGCTCCGTCCGAGTATTGTTCCGAAGGCTAGCGATGCAACGAGTCAAGCAGATCTTCAAACTGCAGGATTCTGGAGGGCCACAGCAGCATATTGTATCTAGCTCGCGCGGAATGTCGGTCCTGTTTTCCGAAGACTATCCGCAGAGTCTTATTATCTTAGGGTATATTGGCGTGCTCAGGGACGCTAAAACGTTAAACTCTTGACTTGAACGAAGTGGTGCAATAGCTAGAACTGGTCTTGCGTCCAGAGCTCACGAAAGTGTTGAGCTAGAACCTGGTCTTCTTTGAATACTTTTGTGTTGATGCCGATATTTCGGCCCGTGCCGGCTTAGTTAAATTTAGGTCCCGGGCACGAAACTCACGAATACCACCGGGCCGATAGTATAGCTCTTCAGACAAAATTAGTGCACCAATGGACTGCTTTATTAACACGATGCAGTCTACATTTAAAGCGATACACGATTTAGTATTTAATACTTATGCATAATTATGTATATCGGCGCGCGAAAAAAGTACACAACAACTTACAAAGTTCAACATGCAACAATGAATCGACAAAATTAGTGCACCGCTCGAATGGCTAAGGGCTTAGAGTGTATGTCTTTCGGCCTGAGACACGTGTATACTGGTTCGACAGATAATTATGTTTGGGGTGGCGTTGAAGATAACTACTCGATGTAATGTTGCATGTTGTGTGAAGATTTGATCGATTCCAAGATCTGATATCGGGTCACGGGAGGTTATCGGAGCAATAGCTGTGGCCAATGGCATCGAGAACTCTTCACACAATGCACCAGTTCGGCACACAACTGCCAACGTCAATCGCATAGATAGCGGTTACACGGGTTCAAATCACTACCCAGCGGCCTCATAACCCCCAAATCTACACCGGTAAACTGCTCCCCGAGGCCATCTCACTAAATTCCCAAGTTTCCAAGTAAGTTCCGATGGCCAATTGGTCGGGCGACAAAACCCAGGCGCTGGGGGCAAGAACCATGCATGACGTGCAGCAAATGAGAAGCGACAGAGATGGCGACATTCTCGAACTACGCCAAATTCCCCCTTTCGACAAAACGACCGGGCCAGACTCAGGCCATGACAGGTCCGACCCTGGATCTAGCGGTTACACAAGCATTCAAGCTTCTCAGTTTAGCCTGGGAAATGCAAATGAATTGGAGGGAAGTAATGGGTCCAGTACTCCCCACGGGTACGCAAGCCCGAGTACAAGCTCTGGGATCGATAGAGTATATGGCAATTTGCCCGATACACAGGGGACAGAGAGGCCAAAATCTACCAGAAATCCCCACACGGAACAAAAGCCTTCAAAAGGTTGGTCCTTGGGCCTCGGGAAGAACCGTTTTAGTCGGGAGGTACCCTGGCAAGGGGTTAGAGATCACCTAGGTATGTAAACCTTTCTTCATTACTATACGGAATCTAGTATCGATATCGCAATACCCACCGGGCCGAGGCGGATGGCCAATGGTATCCTCAACTCCGAATGTGGTGCTGGAAGCCTTTTGGTGTTCATGCTTTAAACTTTCCCAAAAATTATAGCCTTTGAAAGGGTTCATACTAATACGGCATTTTCCATGGGTAGCACTTGAACGAACCTTTCTTGGATGGCTACGTACCAGCGGTGCTTTCGCCATGACGGGTGTCTTATTGGCGCAGATATCCGTTATCGTCTACAAGAATGAAGAAGAGGCCATGAGATCTGGGCTAGTTGTCCGAGAGTCATCCTCCTCAATGCCGTCGATCCATGATACTGCTCGGACATTGTCTGCTCTAACAATCGGTATTGCCCTTGTAACAATGTCAATTGGAGTTGTAAGATTTTATTTCGGGCAGAAGGCACTGATCGAAGGTTTTGCTGTTTCTGGTGGCTGGCCAATAATTGGACTGGCTATATTTGTGCTTGGGGTGAGTCCCTACCATAGGACATATTATCGTGTACTGGCCATGTCAAGCTGACTACAAATAATAGTATCTCTTGACGGTTTTTCTCCTAATGATCCTTTCGTCGGATTCGTAACTAGTTCATATTCCGACATACACGTCCCGGAAAGCGAGTGTATCACGAATACTCTTTTTAAACCCGACATATGATAATGGTTGAAGGAACACTGGATGCAACCAATTTCCTACAGTTTAATTCCCGACAAAAGAGGCTCACGATATCATGAAGTATAAAGATGATATAAGGATATAATACATATACCCAGCAGCCCAATCCTTTTTTCTCTCTTCGTTCGAATTAATTCTCAGAGACACCGTGCCTGATACTTGAGACTCAAAAGCTTATCTAGAGTCAAGGTGCTATTATTAATAACAAGTCTGAGACAGAAAACCTTCAAGCCCAACCAAGAGCAATGAATCAAGGCAGATGCTGCTCCAATTCCCCCTCATCCTCGCACCCATCAGCATGGTCGGGTGCCCTCCCTCGCTTCTTATATATCGTTCCGGTGGGCAACCTCTTAGACTCCTCACGTGGCACGAACCGTGTTGGAGTTCTGGCCAACAAACCAGCGCAACGCAAAAATCAGTGGAAAGCTTGTGAGCAGCATTTCGTCATAGCTCCAAAACTTTATCGCGAAAGCAAGGAACTATCATTTTGCCTTGGACTTATCCTGCTTTTAGCTAAGTTATTAGAGAGAAATGGAAGAGAGGGGGTACTTCATGTACACTACACGCACTGCTATTTTACCTGTACCTCGCCCATCCATGGTATTTGTGCATGGGAATCATTAGGCTTTGCCCTTGAAGTTTCGAAGTGCTTGTATTTTGCATGAATATCTAGCACATTCCTATCCTTAGCGCGATCCGATCATTGCAATTTGCATAGACAATCAGCTGCCTTTGAGATCTTAGGCCTGTCAGTCAGATTTCAGGGTCCTCATTGTCTTCTTTTTCATCTTTGCTACTACACTATTTACAACCCAACAGATACCAAATACGACAACCAACTTTCGTCTGCTCTTCTTGTTTGGCGGACTTTACATTTCGCTTTCTATCTTATGGATTGGCTGGACCGCCAAACTCCCGCAAGTCGCCTCTTATACACTCGGTCTTCAGGTTTGTTCGGGAACGCAGGGGTCCACACATATTTGGTGATGTACCTGGCCTAGACCGCATGGCACCGTCGTCAGATGCAAGCCATGCATCTGTGATGCCGGACTCTTTATACTACGCTGCTTTGCAACATAGTCCGAGTCCGGCACTCATTTTGTCCGGAAGCACCAAACAAATCGAGTTCTGTAATTATTCTATGGAAAGGCTTTTCCATGCCGTTCGTACAAACTCAGATAAGGAGTCGAACCCCTTCTCCCCAGTGCCTCTGGTCACTTCAGACATGGCAAAGGGATACAGCCTTTCGGAAATGGGTGTAGGCTTAATACACGAGGGCTCTGCTGTCTTTATCGAATTCAGCTGGACAAGGTAAGCCAAAAAGGATTCGACGAAAAATTCTCTACCTACTATATTTGCTTTACAAGTAACTAACTAACAGTCTGTAGATTACTAGATGCCCTTCGTCCTATGACCAGAAACAAATTATTTCCCCAGGAGAACCTGCCAGAGAAGGATCAGCCGACAATAAAGAACGACCACAGAATCATACTCGAGGACGCTAATAATAGCCAAGAGGTAGAACGGATTAAAGATGCTTCGGTGGAGGTTGTGTTTTCTCTTCCCCAAGTGAAGTTCGAGTTTGGATCAGAGAAAAACAATTCGCGCTTCCTCCACGGCATTCCTACTTATACAGCAGCAAACTCTCCTTCCGGGAATGCTCGTTTCGAAGGCAAATGCATCATTACTTCCTTTGACACCGGTAACCTATACTATTATCTCCTCACATTTGTTAATGTCGGACCTGTCGACTACACAACGTCTGCGTTAGTAGCCCATCGATCATCAAAACTGCCGGCATCATCTGGGGCATGGATTAAGCGAAACAACCCGGAGGGCGACTGTTCCGGACTTATCGACCTCAACATTGACCTTCTCTCGCTGCAAATCGGACCTTCTGGCGATAGTCAATTGACTGTCCTCCAAAAAATGGCAATAATGAAAAATGCGGTAGTATGTACAACACCGCAAAACTTCCAGAATTATTATATACTAATAACTCTTCAAACGTGAAGTTGGATACTATGGCAGTCCCAGTGTTTGCAACGTGGTTGGATGGTTCATGTACTTTTGCCAACAAAACCGGTCTATTTTGGGCGGCTGTTGATATACCGGCATCCGGAGACAGTAAGTGTGATTGTAGTTCCTCCTTCAAAGTAGTTGTCTAATTCTTTCATAGTGGGTTTTATGGACCATCACTGGACTTCGAAGTTTAAGGTATATGATGCAGAATTTAAGGCGGAGCTTGAACTAGAACAATATCCTCTTGTGGTATGTTGATGCCCTGAGATACATTATAAATTATGGTGTCGCGGTTTAACCAAATTATACAATATCTTCTAGAGACTATGTCGTTCACAAAAACCCCTTGTGTCCCAAAAGGTAACTTATCCTCCCAATGTTCTTACGAAGCGTTCTGAGATCATGGTCTGACGTTGCATCCCGAAAAACTTTAGATTGGCCTGATAAACAAACACGGAAACCGAAAAGTATTCGATGTCGCTGGCGAAGGTATCCTCAACGACAATGGAGAATGGGTCGCCGGTCTTATATGGCTAAGGGATGTTACACAAATGCAAGAGGAGTTCGAAGACAAGTTTGCAAAACAAGCAAAAGAGAATGCCAGGCGTATGAATCCCCAAAATCCCAAATCCCCCAAAGACTCTTCCCTAACTTCCAGACCAGTTGTTGCAAAGGAGGTATCCGCAAAAGAGGCGAGTCGTCTAAAATCACAGGTGAGCTTGTCCTAGCTTTGACTTCTCGTACCACGTCCTACAAAGATAGGCATATGTTAACGCTTTATGTGGCTTTACAGTTCTTGGCTAACATGAGCCATGAAATACGAACGTATATCCCCTGCTCTAAAAATATCTTTTATAATGCCTCAGGACATACTGGAACTGATACAATGTGGACAGTCCAATCGCTGGAGTCCTGGGCATGAGCGAGATCCTCCTCGATACCGAACTAACGGAGGAGCAGCAAGAGTATGCTGAAAATATACAGCGCTCCGCAAACGCCCTTCTGACCGTGATCAATGACATCCTTGACTTCTCAAAAGTCGAATCTGGTCGACTCGATATTGAAGAGGTCCAGTTTTCCCTGGCCCTTGTGTTGTCAGATGTCATCAGGATGATGGGAATCCATGCCGAGAAGAAGCGGCTTCACTTCATTACTGATATTGCAGATGATATCAAATATGATATCCAGGTTCTCGGAGACCCCGGAAGGATCCGACAAATACTCACCAATCTTCTCAGCAATAGCATCAAGTTTACACTTGACGGTCATGTCCGACTCAAGGTCGAGGTTGAGAAGGAATTAATCGTGGATACCATGACCAACGACCCAGTACCGAAGCTAGCAAAGGGCGCTGAGAAGTATGTTGTAGTGAAGTTCGAGGTCGCAGATACGGGTATCGGAATCAAGGACGATGTTATGAAGCTACTGTTCACCCCATTCGGCCAGGCGGACTCTTCGACGGCCCGAAAGTTTGGCGGCTCCGGACTAGGACTCGCAATATCGAAGAACGTAAGTCCGAAATCGTATGATCTCCAAGATTTCAGCGTCGAAGCTCACATTCGGTAGTTGGTTGATCTTATGGGTGGCATCATTGAACTCAAAAGCGGTATGGAAACTTAAAACATCCTTGCTACCTCGAATATTCTCTAACACTATTTGGCGAATAGTATATCAAAAGGGAACCACAGCTAC
Source organism: Arthrobotrys conoides (assembly GCA_036971725.1). Taxonomy (NCBI): domain Eukaryota; kingdom Fungi; phylum Ascomycota; class Orbiliomycetes; order Orbiliales; family Orbiliaceae; genus Arthrobotrys; species Arthrobotrys conoides. The sequence continues at coordinate 1,535,617 of JAVHJM010000003.1, read as the reverse complement.
AGTTGTAAGATCCCGGCAATCTATCGAATACTCAGGTCACGAGTTGTAAATTCTGACTCAATTCTAGAAAATACCTTTTCGGTACCCATTTGCAAGGTCCCCAAGGTCGTCAGCAGGCGAGGGTTTACAACTGCCGGACCTTGACAGCGTGCCTGAAAGGCTACAGAATGATACCAGTCTCTCTGTACGGAGTGCGAGTGAGGCGAGCGCAAGCCCTAGTCTTAATCCGTTAGGAAATGGCGATCTCGTCACTCCTCCAGTGTCACCACTACTTCGTGAGACTTCACGGCCGGAAACCCGCACCGACCCGGCAGTTCGAGGATCGTCTTTGAGCGAACCATACTTCCGGAGCCGATCCCGTTCCACTGCATCGTCCATTTCGATACCACCGTACCTCCATTCAACTCTAGACCCTAAACTTATCCTCCCAATGGAAAGACGAATAAAGTTGCACATACTAATTGTGGAGGATAACCTGATCAACCAACAAATCGCTACTAAACTCGTCAAAAAGGTACGATTATAAGGTCAATATTAACCATCGTATACCTTTGAGAATTCTACTTACCCCACCATCATCTAGCTTGGTTTTACTGCATCTGCGGTATCTAACGGCCAGGAAGCGTTAGATTACCTTATCGAGGCAAATCTCCAGTTCCCAAAAGATGCTGCCATTAACATCCCGGCACCAAAATTGCGGGCAAATTACGCTGCTTCCATCCAGCGCCAAGTCCAACAAAAACTAGAGCAAGAGGAAAACCCGACCTCGTCGTTGAGACTTGAAGAAGCACGAAACAATCGAACTGATCCTACAATGAACGGGAGAATGTTCCCCGATCTCGTTCTCATGGATTGTCATATGCCCGTGCTAGATGGGTACTCGGTAAGTCATCAGCTTAGTGGTGCTAAAATAAAGTCGAGACAGAAAAAATCTTATAGTTATTGTTAGGCCACCCGAGCCCTCCGACTACTCCCAGAGCCGCTAAGAAACGTACCTATAATTGCGATGACTGCTAGTGCGATCAAGGGAGACAGGGAGAAATGCAGAGATGCCGGGATGAGCGATTACCTGAGTAAACCGGTTGTCACGGCGAATCTTGAAAGAATGCTGGTAAAATGGTTAAGTTACAATGGGGATGATAATTACCTGAGTATTAGAATGACCGGGCAGACGCCGCCACGAGAAAATGCGAAACGGCCAACGAACATCAATTTGTCTGATATCGAGAGGTTCGATCCAGGTAAACATCGGGTACACTAGGATACATAGTTGGTTGTTTATAATGAGGGACCGGGCCGAGGCGAGACATCTGGGCTCGTGGGTCTGAATAGTGTCCGCGAGAAATACGATGTCTTGTCCCAAGAGCTTCCTACTGCTCTATGGGTTTGTCCCCGTTTGTGTTTCTTTTTCTTTCTTTCATTGAAATTGTTTTTCTTTTCTTTTTCTTTTCTTTTCCCCTCTTTTTCCCCTCGTGGTATGAATGCCTCTACTTCGTCGTTCGTTTTTAATTGTAAAATAGATAGACTTCCTTCCTTCCTTCCTTCCTTTCTTTCTTCCTTCTGGCTTGAGTACTGACGGTCCGAAATATCGGCCATGGCGTTTAACGGTGTGTTAGGCATCCAAAAGGATACCCGGAGGGCTTTAATTAACTTTATTCCTAAATGTTATACATACTGTGCCAGAAGAAGGGGTGGGATTAATCCGGTATCAATATGGTATTATGCTTTCAATGCGTATTAGAACGGTATTACGCTCGAATTTTTACTAACAATTTGGATTACAACGGTATTCAAAAACACCCTTTTTCTGGCACAGTATGTTTATGCTCTTATGGGTATTCGTTCTTTTGTTTTTGGATCTAGAAGGTTACCCAAGAGGTTTGGGTGGGTGTACTCTACTTTGTACTCTACTTTCCTTACCTGTAAGAATACACTGAGTAAATAGTATTTTACAATTGATCATAAAAAAAAATAAAAAGAAGAAGAAGAAAACTGATCTGTTCGATATTGCATTGCATTGTTGGGAATTTTAGTTAGGAATGTCTAGAGGAGATAAGTAGGAAGACGCATGAACCTGTAGATTACCTGATATGACAAGCATCATGAAATGGATGTTAAAGTTCGGTACTAATTTCTAGAGCTCTACATCGGCCCCGATTTTCGGCTTTTAACAAACTTTTCAGTCACCGCACAGATAACCCAGTCAAAACCATTTGACAATAATTAGATCCAAACTTAATGTTTTTTAATTATCTTTAAATAATATTAAATATTTTATAATTATTTAATAAATTCCAAATTTTATTTTATTTTTAATAAACATTAATAGAAATAATTTTTCAAGCTTTTTGGTTGTAGGTAAGTGAGCCCGGCGTAGAGGTCTAGGCCAGAAGCATGTTGGGTGTTGCTGTTAGCGGTCACAAGGAGATGCTGCCCACTTCGGTAATGGTTCCCGATTTCCCCTTTTCTTTTGTTTTGTGAAGGCTTTCCTTTTTGCCAATTCACACAGAAATATGTCAACCTCTGAAATTTATTGCAAGCATCGAGAAACTATAAGAAATAAACTTGAATAACATGGAATTTCTTCTGAAAGCCATCTCCACACAGTCGAGACACGGTTCGCTATCTTTGGTAGTAGTAGGCCGGGGTTGGCATGGGCCGAACCGAACCGGCTATTTTAGTGCTTCTACTTGCATGCACTGAAACCACTTGCAAAGTGAAATAGAGTGCAGCCGAAAGTTCCCACTTTGTTTATGCATTATGATATTATCTACGGTCTAAATAGATTAGTGAGGTTGCCCCGCGTGCAAGGCTCCCAAAACCAACTAATGTGTTACTAGTTCAAAAATACAACAAGTGTGTGACCAGTCCGCAAAGCCTCTTCACCCGCTTTTTACAGTATACAGATACTTACCCTTGTTTATATCAAGTTTTGGCCAGTAAATATAATGCAAAAAGTGGAGAATGCATTAACTTCAAGAAGATAATAGTAAAGATAGCTTCTGCATAGTATTTGAATAGGCTTGGTAAGTAGCTTGAAGATAGCAACTAAACTCAATTTCCTACTGTCCTCGTATGTTGCGAAGGAAAATCAACTGAGAGTACTGATCACTAGAACGTTAGCTGATATTTCGGAGTCGGAAAGAATAAAGGCAATACACGATAGTCATGTCAGTAAATAAAGTATAAAAAGGCTGCAATTTTCCATTCTAAATTTTGAACAGAACATAATTCAGTAGAAAAACCGAATTCCTTCCTCAAGTCAAAAAGCACAACCTGAATACATAGCAGACATTAAAAGAACTTCAAATTTAGATTGTATTCAAGACAAGGTACAACTTCAATTATCATCGTTTATTCAAAAAAAATAAAATATCAGAATAAAAACTAATTTTAGTTTTACAAACCAGCTACACAAAATAAAGCTTTCTATGATCATTCTTACTATCGTTCTCGGTAGCGTAGCTGGAGCTGCAGTCCTTCCACCTAATACAGAACCAGCATCAGTTCTTGTCAAACGTACTATGTGCTGTGAATGCCCTCAAGGAGCTTGTCATTGCTGTCCCATCTTCGGGGGGTTCTGCTGCGATGAATGATTTGAATTCTACGTACTCTATTAGGCTTTTATTTAGTAAGTAACAGTTTTCCCTCATATTCGGTCGTCGATGCGAGTTGGGGATTTCTTTCTAATATCTAAATATTAAATGGGTAAAAAGTTGAAGTGCTAACTAGATTTTATGTAGTTTATAAAAGCGAGGAAAGACAATCAACGGATCAAAATTCTATACAGAACCATTTCTTCAAACTTCATACTATTTCATACGTTGCGTCTTTACTCCCTTTAAGCACCAAGATTACATGCAACTCAGTATGCAAGTTAGCTTGCTTCAAGTTTATATTTTCTTCGGGTCAATCAAACAAAGGTTATTGCAGTTGCATGTTGTCATTCTTTCAAAGTGGACAAAGTCTTGATTGTATGAGTATTATTTCTCACGATCATAAACACTATATCTCATATTTTTCTTTGGCCATTAAGGTTCAAGTTCTTCTGTGGCTTCAAGTTATATCAAGTTCTATTCAAATGTTCAAGTTGATAAAGCTGCGGTCTAGAACAAATACAACTCTTTGAAAGTTCGGATTCATAATCACACAAGGTTGTCAGGCTAACAATCAGTGTGAAAATTGTTCAAGCTCTCGGTTTTCTATGTGATGGAACTCGGCACTGAATCCACTGGCAACTTCTACCACACAAACTGAATTTTGTCCTGACAATATAAAAAGTCAAAAAGAGCCTGAGGCTCGGCCTGGACCGAAATGAATTATAATGATTCAAATTCAGTACAGATCAAGCCCCCTCATCAAATAAAATAGATAGATTCCAGTCCAGTCTGTAAATCAGCTCATAAGTCAGTCTATGAACCAGCTTATAGGCTAATTTATGAACTTGTTAAAGGGGTGTAGCTCAAAAGAAATAGAGTATAGTCTAAAATAAGCAAAGTGTGGTTTAAAAGTAGTTAAAAGACCCACTTTTCTATTCAGCATCTATAAAAATATCTGACACGTTTTGGACGCCATAGAAACAGTCAATTTTGCAGTCAAACATTATATACAGGATTTCAAGCTGTGTTGGCAACGCATCTCATATAAGTACCTAAAAACCCTGCAGGGTCTTCAGCAGCCTGCGGTTCTGTTACATGCTATCAACTTCCCAGCGGGAAAATAGATACCAAATGCCCCCCCCATATTACTTCGCTGCTATATTTCAGTCAGTATTGAAGGGAAACTTTGGGGGTTTGCCGTTGGAAATTCGAAATTTCGGAACCAGCATATGGCATCTGTAGACATCCCAAACAGGCTACAGGATATCCATGTTCGAATACCAATTGCAACAGACAACACGAATTAGCTTAGGCTAAGCAATTGGCAGCCAGTGCATGGTGTTGATATTGTTTCCGGGCTATAGCGCTACGGGCACCGGGTATAGATCATGGTGTTCTGTAGGAAACTTATTGGCCTTTAATCATAGTACTACGAATAGTGACTATTAGTTGATATCTATGATCTATCGAGATCCATACCTATCACTAGGGGGTGTCCGTTTTACACCAAGTAATCGATAAATATAAATTGTATGCTCACAGTCTCGCAGTCTTAGAATTTCGTTATCCACAGTATTTGACATGACCTATGCTAGCTGCTAAAATGTAATGAAATAAACTTGGCCACTTGATCCAAACTTAACTCAGTTGTTCTCCTACTCACTAATTTGTTCTTTTGGCTCTTGATAGTGTAAGTGCCGCGACAATGACTGGAACTACACTCACAACCTCGCCCAACCCTGCATACGCTGGTGGAATCCGCGCTTTAACAAACGCCCCTCCCGCTAGCAAGATTGCGAACACATTGTAAATTGCAGACCAAACGAAATTGAAGCCGATTCGGCGAGATGATCGTTTTGAGATATCAAGCAATATCAATATACCATCCAAGCCGCCTAGCAAAACGACATCCGCAGTAGCTCTCGTGATGTCTGATGTAGTTCCAATCTGAACACCCACATTCGCCTGAGCCACTGCAACAGCATCGTTAGTGCCGTCCCCACAAAAGAGCACCGTACGACCTGATAGCATCAATTCTTTAACATAATGTTGCTTTTGGGCCGGTGAATGTCTTGATGCAGTATTTGAAAGGGGAATACCAATGGCGGCGGCAACATCTTCGACGACTCTAGGCCCATCACCGCTGACAATGTGGCACTTGATGCTACTTCGTTGAAGGTCTGCAATCACCTGTTTGGCTTCGTCTCGAATATTGGCTTTTAGTCCAAAGGCGGCCACAAGAGTAAAGTCAATCGTGATACAGAAGAGTGACATCCCTTGTTCGATGAGTGTAGCAACCTCTGGTTGATCTTCTATATTCAGCCAGTAAGGATTCCCGGCCTTAATAATTGAACCTTGCCATTCACATTGAATACCAGCTCCTGGAATCGATTCAACATTTTCCAATTTTGCGAACGAATTAGAATTCAACTGTAGGTGTTTCGCGACCGCCATGGACACAGGGTGTTGATTTTCCTTCGTCGCCGATTTGGCAATGGAAAGGACATCCGAAGAATGAAGATGTGGGAATAGCTGTTCGTGAACAACAGTAAGGTCCCCTTTGGTTATCGTGCCAGTCTTATCAAAAACGACATCAGTAACCTTATACCCTCTCTCAATGACGTCGGCCTGTTTGATGATAACTCCAGAGCGAGCAGCTACGCCACCTGCAATGACGAGAACCATTGGAACGGCAAGCCCCAAAGCGCAGGGACAAGATACTGCCAAAACAGCGATAGAGTAGGTAATTGCCACGCCAACGGCACCACCTCCGTTCTCTCCGCGAAGTTTAAGAGCCACCGCCATCCAAATACCGAAAACGATTAGTGCGATACCGATGACAACGGGTATAAAGTATCCGGCCACTGTATCAGCTAGATCTTGGATGCGAGGCTTTGCTGCCAAGGCATTTTCGACTAAATTCGCTATATCGGTGATACTATTTTTGCCGGGAAGACGAGTCATGCTGATGGTAAGAGGGCTCGAACAGTTGATTGTTCCGGCAATAACCTCATCTCCTATAGCCTTAGGCACAGGTACGTTTTCGCCCGTGATCATAGATTCATCGACAGAGCTTTTTCCATCGATGACCATGCCATCTGTCACGATGCGGCTGTGAGCAGGTACGACGAAAGAATCCCCAAGTTGCAACAACCGTGCGTCAATCTCAATAGTGCCTGAAGAAGGCACGACAAGTAATGCTTTCTCTGCCTGGAGTGAGCGCAACGAAACGGCTGAGATTGCCCTCACTTTAGCAACTGCGGCTATGAGTCTGCCGAGGAGAACAAGAGTGATGAGAAGAGAACTAGTTTCGAAAAACTCGCCTGTTTCTAGAACGTAGCCGGCGTGAGTCAGTGCGAAAGCCACCACTGAGTAGGCATATGCAGCGCTGATACTAATGACCACAAGCATATCCATTTCGATGACTCGGCTGTAGATAAGCGATGTGATAGCACCAACATAAAACTCGGGGATCGCGAGGGCTTGGACGAAGGTTGCAAGTACCAGAGACACAATCGATCGTTTAGAATATGGAACTGGATTACTCGACCAGTTCAAAACAAGAATTGGTATGGTCAGCACTGCAGCGATTCCAGTAATCCAGGCCATACGAATAAGTCTTCGCCTGCCATTGATCAATTTTGCATCGTTTCCGGGTGGAGCTAGACTCGCACCCCGAATTGAAGATAGTAGTGTTCTCGCACCAATGACTGCCGGATCATAGTTGACGCGATAAACCGATTTGCTGATCTGCTCGACGGACTCGACTGCAGCACTTCTCAATTGCTCGAGTACAGACTTTGCAACAGCCGGGTCGATTTGTAGGTCCAGAGTTTGATGATTACTCACTATTTGCGAGAATTTGAATCCAGTTTCCTTCTCAATACGTGGGATTACCTGCTGTAGGTTCGACACGGCCAAATCAAGATCGAACTCTGCTACACCGGTTACAAAAGTAACATTGACGGACGATACACCGTTGACGCCATTAAGGACGTTTATGACCTTTCGAGTGCAACCTGTGCATGTCATTCCCGCGACACCGAGAAAAATATGTTGACGGGCGGCAGCATTTTTAATATCGGCTTCTTTAGTTTGAATACCAGATTTGGAAGCCCTCCCCTCGTGGATCGGGGTAATTTCTAGGTCGCCCAAGGGGCAACTAGACAATGCTTCGGTGCTTTTAACATTATCAAGTATAGTTGATTGCCCACAACAGGGCTTCTTACACGCCGAGACTATACGACGATTAGAAGACTGTTGGGTAGTTTCGAGTGGACTAGACTCTGAAATAATAGTGGACTGGTTATCCAAGACCGGTTTTTTGTTCGGAATGGGCCGCCCGCAGCAAGTATCTAGGCGATCCAAGATACTGCAGCAAATGCATATCCCTTTTTGAATTAAATTGAGATACTCATTCATTGCCTGCTGGAGATGGTCTGTGCATGCTTCTTTCGTCGTGTTTTGGCTTTCCGCCTGGGGAATGGATCGCACAGTACTCTCTGGTTTATCGGTGGTACAACAGTCAAGCTTTTGCCTGGTACCACAACTATCTTGCTTCCTCGCTGAAGAATTCCCTTTTCGAGAAGAGCAGCCGCCTTGCTGGTAGGTGTAACTTTCATCCTGTTTTTCGACACAGCATGTTTCCGGTGCCCGGGTGGTGCTAAAATCCTCTTGGGCGTTTCCAGTGCCCTGCTTCTTGGGGCAGCAAGATTCCGAAGTTTCAGAACCGCAATCGTCCCCCAGGCCCTGCTTTGTGCAGCATCCACCCTGCCTATTTGCGCCAGTGCTTGTCGGTATTCCAGGCTGGTTAGTGCAGTCGTTCTTCTGAATATCGGCGCCGGCATCGATATCACCCGATTGAATATTGGTGCCGACAGGTTGCTTCTCCAGGCCAAGGCAGAGGTCAGCATCACCCAGACTATTCTCTAGGCGATCTGACCCAAGAATCATCTTTCCACAAGCGCCATTATTGGTTCGAGTTGCCGCACAGCAACTGTCTGCGGCATTGTCAGGTACTTTTCCAAGTATAGTTTCCTTCTGATTCAGCCCGTCACAAGAAGCGCGACATTTCAGTAGAGCGAGCGTGCGAACGCAACTCTCTAGTTCCGCGGTTAGCTATCGCCTTGCATTATGGCTAAGTACTTAGATACTGCTTAGTACTTTCTTGAGCAGATTGGTTTTTAGAATATTGCAAAAGAAATAAGAATCGAAACTTACCATCACAGGCGCTTCGACCACAGCCGCAATCGACACAACATCCGATTGGGAATGCATCGCAGTTTGAGCTTTCTTGTATTTGTTCACTCATATTCGAAAATTTTTACCCCAGAGATGCAAACGCGGATGGTTAGACACCGATGGCCGATGAGAAATACGTCGGAGGTGGTCGGTATTGTGTAACAAGTACCATACGGCCGCCAAGCCAGTCTCGCTTGCCTTATTCAACTACACCACCATTAATAGCCGTAGCTATTGATACTGCGATTGCATGCAATTGCATCTGCAGAACCAATGCATTCGTAACCCTCAACGGGCCTTAGAAGGCCTCATCATCCGACATTATGAAGCATCATGAATAAATCAATAGACTACACCTCACGTAGTACGAATCAAATGGATCGGAGCCGGAAGTCTGAATAAGTGTCGATTGCGTGCGCCAAGTATTGTCCCGACCGACGGGTAGTCTCCATCTCAGAACCGAATCTCGTAGTCGGCCCAACTCCAAATATGTTACAACTCTGTAAAGTACTTATATAACGCTCCGTCCACACATCAGAGACGGAGCATTGCTGACTTGTGTGCGAAAAGAGCACGAGTTATTCCAGCCTTATGAGTGGCTCTTGGCGCTTTAGGTCTTAAATCCTCAAGATTATGGTGCAGAACCCACATCATTGGTGCAGACCACTGTGTGGGAAACTATTGGCCCAAAGAACTTCGTTCGGATGAAATGTTGCCCCGCCGGAGAGGGTGGCAGGGGTCTCGACGCCACCCACGGAGCAACCCTTTGCACGATAGAGTTTAGCCTGGTTGTTGGTAATCTAGCGGGATTCTGGGTTAGATTTTCTTTCGCATCTCGGAAGGGGAAAAAAAAAAGATTGGGCTTGAAGGATAAGGTCATGCACTCCGAAACGGGCAATACGAAAATACGAGGGTTTGGACCAAGAAAGATAACGAGTAAGGCTCCCAAGGAAGCATAATGCTAAGAGCCGCCTTCAGTGCATGTCGGAATAACGTTACCTCATTTGAATAACGGAAATCATAACCCCCATGCCCGTTATTCTTGTTCATGTCGGCCTTAGTAATAACCTTATACCAACAATGGTACGCATCATACGGAGAGTTCGGGGTCACGGAGCTGACGACGAATCGGGCGGAAAACAACCACACTATGCCTGAACCTCGTGCTACAGCAAAGGGTCCAGCTTGGAACGATCAATATATTTTTTATATATATTCAGTCCATGCCCTCAATCGTTTGTAGGATCTAATCAGTACCAATCAGCCATATCAATATCTCATTGGATAATTCAAAGAAAACGGTCCTATATTTGCAATTGCATCCCCTAATATATAATAGACTTTCGGATTCCGATTACCCTTCGATCAAAGTTCTCTCCTTTTCAACTCGAAGTTCCGAACATACCTCGACACTTCTTAGATCCAAAAAACTGAAAAACAATCGTCCTCGAGTTAGAAATTTTGCTCCGACTTTGAAAGAACGCTAGAGTCTCAATAGGTGGCGTTCACCACAACATCGACTTCACGATGTCGTCGACAATCGATCGGGAGTTGGCTGTCTCTAGAGTATACTCTAAAACAGACCATAAACAAAGCGAACCAAATGAGCCATCCGGCGAATCGACACTTCAAACTGGCAGCGCAAGCACAAAGGCTCCAGAGTTCAAAATGGACTGGCGAATGTTCTTAGCATTTGCTTCGCTCATGATCATCACACTCGCGGCTGCACTGGACGCTACTATCATTTCTGTTGCATTGTAAGTACAGTTATAGCCAGTCATCTGAATTTTTTGGTTTAATCTGAGAATACAAACTGATGTTCTGAATATATAGACCGGTATATACATCTCCTTAAAATCGATCAACATTTCATGCCATCAGTGCTAATTATTACTTCCCATAGATTATGGCACACGAGCTAAAAGGCACAGCAACGGAGGCATTCTGGACCGGAACAAGTTTCTTGCTCGCTTCTACCGTTATTCAACCTGTCTTCGGATCCTTCTCGAACATTTTTGGCCGTAAACCGTTGATTCTCACGTCCCTCGTATTCTTCACCATTGGCGCTATTCTCTGTGCTGTTGCAAAGAGCTTTACCTTGATCCTTGTTGGCCGTACCATCCAAGGTATCGGAGGTGGTGGCATCATTGCCGTCTCCGAAATTATCATCACTGATTTGGTTCCTCTTCGGTATGTCCCAGCTATTTTACGAGTCCCAACCTACAGATAACTAACGTTTCGATCCTACAGGGAACGAGGAAAGTACTTCGGTTTCCTTTCGACAATGTGGGCCTTGGGTAGTGTTCTCGGACCAGTTCTTGGTGGTGCCTTCGCTGAGAAGTATGTAATCCTCATTATTCTGTCGTTCCGTTGAGTAGAATCTGGGTTTATCTGACTTCATATTAGGGTTTCGTGGACCTGGGTTTTCTGGATCAATCTTCCTTTCTGCGGTATCGGATTCGTCATGATTCCCGTCTTTCTTAAGTTGAACTTCATTCCAACCAGCATGGCCGCCAAGTTGAGACGTATTGATTGGGTCGGTGGCACCATTTTCATCGCCTCTTGCACCAGTTTCTTGATTCCAATCACCTGGGGTGGCACCATGTACCCATGGAACTCTTGGAGAACAATCGTCCCACTCGTCGTTGGTGCTGTTGGCCTTATCGGATTCATTTTCTATGAAAAGTTCGTCGCTGCCGACCCCTTGATCCGCATGAGCGTTTTCGAGCAAAGAACCGCAGCTGTCAGCTACATTGGTACCGTCATGCACGGTGTTATGTACGTGATAAATCCCCTTCCATAATTTGAGCTCTTTGAAAACTAACGTAACGATAGTCTTTGGGGTCTTCTTTACTACCTCCCTCTCTACTACTTGGCCGTCAAGAACCAAACCGCTATTTTGGCTGGTGTTTCCGTCTTCCCGCAAACTTTCACTGTTGCTCCAGCTTCAGTCATTGTCGGAATCATCTCTTCCGTCACTGGTAAATTTAGATGGGCTCTTTATACTGGTTGGGCCCTGACCATCCTCGGAATGGTAAGATTCCTCGGTTTCCAATAAAATTTGCAAATAAATTAACGTATATATCCTAGGGGCTTCTTTACTTGCTTGACGTCCACACATCGACTGTTGCATGGGTCTTCATCAACTTGGTTTCTGGATTGGGAACCGGTATGCTTTTCCCATCTATGGGTCTCGCCATTCAAGCTTCCGCCCCAGCCGCCGATATCAGCTACGCTGTCGCCATGTTCTCTTTTCTTCGCGCCTTCGGACAAACTTTCGGTGTCGCCATCGGTGGCATGGCTTTCCAGAACTTCCTCAAGTCCAAGTTGGAAAGCTTCCCGGAGCTCGAATCCGTTGCCGGCGAATATGCCAAGGATGCCGCTGCCCTCGTCGAAGTCATCAAACAGATGCCCTTCGGTGCCCCTGGCGAGCTCCGCGAGAAACTTGTTTGGTGTTACGCTGCCGCCTTGAAGAACGTTTGGCTTGTCTTCCTTGCCTTCGCAATTGTCGGTGGTATCTTATCCATCTTCACTGAGGATTTGAGTCTCGACCAAGAGCACAACACCGAACAAGGATTCAAGAGAAGGGAAAAGACGGAAGATGCTGAGAAGATCTAAGCCGGATCAATAATTTCGACGACTAATTCAACTCTCTACACTTCGACTAAAGAGAACGGCTATGGCGGAACCTTGTAGAAAAATACTGATGCATTTACGGGCGTTTTTGGGAAGCATATTCTTGATATCTTTAATTTTTTTCACATTTTCGACATATATATTTCTTTATCTTGGGATTAGATCACCACCCCGGAGTACAATTGCATGAATAATAGTTAATGGAGGTAATTGTTACATAGAACGACTAAATAATCACATTGTTACATAATCTTGATCAATTGCATAATAGCGATTACGCTACATGAATTACTTAGATACAAAGGCTATGAGTTCTCAGACTGTATGGTACTATTACAAGATCTAGCACATTTGGTTTTGCCTTTTTTTAATTTCACCCAGTTTCACAAGCCAGCCAGGGCTGCTTCGAATAGTTTGTGTTGCTGTGGTGGGATTTCCACATATGGAATCCCTGTTCTGCTCCATGGTCTGTATTATGTAATCAACAGAGGTTGAGGAACATGCTTGAACATGCATGGGATATACCTACCTATCATAACGTAACATCAGTCCAAGGGAAAAAAGATATCGCGTCGAATTATCTCGTCTATTTCATCAGAGGATAATATATCAATATTCAAAGCCCAGGATGCCCCGTAGCGACGAAGCTGAAGCTTTCTTGTACGTCCAAATGTCCCCTTCTGAACTCGTTGTGTAATGTTCCTTGGGTATATATATTCCAAACGAGAAGCATCTTGTCATACCGAGAGATGGCCGAGTTGGTGAACTTGATCTAAAACTTCAACATTAAATGGTTGATTTGGGAGCTCATACAGAGCTTTATTTCGAGTCCCAAACACATCATGCTCGGTCCTCCTTTTTTTTTTACATTTTTTAAATTTTTTTTTTTAAAATAAAAGTTCTATAATGTTGTTGTTGCGCTCGGCGAGGACCGCTAACCAGCACGCGGAGTTACACATGGCACAGTGTTGCCGTCTACGAAACGATCCAACAGATCCCATACGGCAAGGTGACATCCTACGGGCATATCGCTAAACTAGCTGGCTATCCGTAATTCACCCCAAAACCCTCAGACCCTCAAATTGGGACCCCTTGTGAACTCGGATCTTTGCTTACATTAATTACCATATTGTTTATATATATTAGGAGCCGTCCGCGTCAAGTTGGTGTAGCCTTGAAACACTTGTCTACAGACCCTCAAGCAGAGTTTAACGGTTCCAATGTTCCCTGGCAAAGGGTTATCAATTCACAAGGGGTCATATCTCAGAGAGAGGTTGTATCGGGTATGAGAAGACAGGCTGATGTTCTTAGAGGGGAGGGGGTAACGGTGGATGAAGATAGACAGGGTACTATGTCGGTAGATTTTCGAGAGTTTGGCTGGTTTCCTGCTGTTGAAGACAGTGATGAAGATGAATGAATCATATGCATCTTGAGGACGCTCTAGATTATGTCCTCCGACTAGATTATGTAATTTTGATTTCAGTTCTAAAAGGACATTCGGCGGATATCATAAATATGACAGTGACGATTAATAAGTTCATCCCAACCTTCAAGTTACGTTATACTTATACATGCATATTGCTGCCTGCAGAGATCAGGAAGAGAATGGTCCAAAAAGAGGCAAACCCTATTCTGTAATTTGCAATGTAGATGCCTGCAGCTGTAGGTGTGTCTAACGTTAAGCAAACTGAACCCTTGTTCATAATCCCTGCTCGGGCCCGAAAGACGGTTCGACATGTTCCATGCTTCCCGACACCCCAGGTCAAATGTTGGCGTTAACTTTGTACCTCGTACTGACTAATATGCAAAAACCCTGATCAATTCTCAAACCTCAAATAGCGGCTTTTAGGATCCTAGGGCGTTTTTCTTCTGTACCTTTCAAAAAAGACAGCAGGTTCAAAAACTCTTATGTGCAAGTCACTAGGTAGGCAGTACTATTTTGAGGGTGCGATACTTGCTGGTTACTTGGTCTTGTCGACCCACCTAGTCATGCGTCATGAGTCAGGCAGTGTACCTATCCATACTATTCTGCCTACAAACTGACATCATGAGGCTGCACTTAGACGCTCAAAAAAGACGAAGATGAACATTGGCAAGCTCGCAACAATGCTTGACACCTTGGCGCACGTGTAAAACTACCATTCTTTAGGTATCGCGCATATCGCACCTGCGCGCAAACACAAGTTTCAAATCTCAAGGGACCCCTTAGCCATTTCATTTGGGGCCAGAAAAAAGCTTGCTTTCAAGTTGAGCCGCGGGATACATAGAAGCAAGGAAAATCGACCCCCTGCCCTTTTAGATCGAAAATTCTCGGATCATGGATCATGGGTGCCAAGATTAACCTGCTTAATTTCCCACAACTGGTTCTTTGGTAGCCGATCTTTTTCCCATTGTCAGAAAACCAAGATGCCTATGACTGTGGATAGAGGCCCCGAGGGATAAACCCGGCCTAACGTTATGGGATGGCTTTAAAAGATCTCTCCCATCCCCTTTTTGCTATAATAGTAGTCGCAAATTAGCATTGTCAAGATTCTCGCCATTCGTCTATTTAAAATCTATATCGACTTTGTTAATATTACTCGTCTCCGAAACTAAGCCTTTGCCAAGAACAGCATCTTCAAAGGTAAAACCGATAAAACATGCGGAGTAGTTTGTTTTCAGTCGCTGTAGCGGCAGCGCTGCGATTTTCAGCGGCGCTCGCCAGTGAGAATGATCTACACTTCTATCCGCTCGAGGCACGAGAAGTCGGAGAGTTCGAAATGTTGGGCCGCGAGATGAAGAAGAACGGCGCACCGATGGCTGGGTTAGATATCACTAGTGATTTGGAAAGGAGGGGAATGTCATTGAACCCGAGACAAAGTTGTCCTTCGGGGTATGGCCTTTGCTCGTCAAGTGGGCGATGTTGTCCTTCGCCTGGAAGGTGCTGTGACGATGGCACGTGTATTGTTAGTGGGCAAACTTGCTGCTCAACTGGAGGTATGCTTCCCATGTCTTCCTTTTGGTTAAATCTTACTAGAAAGCTATTTGGTTTTGGCGCTATAAATTGATACTAACCAAGACTTTTCTTTCTCTCTAGGTGCCTGCAGAGCTGCACGGAAATGTTGTGGAACTGGTTGTATTCCAGATTCTTCTGTCTGCTGCTCGAGTGATGGTGACTATTGTGATGTCGGTATGTTATTTACCTTAATACGGATGTATGATGCTTTTGAGCTGATATGTTAATACCATCTAGGCTATCTCTGCTGCCGAACTGGTTATTGCGTTTTACCAGGCGGTGAATGCTGCCGAGATTGTAAGTACCAGTCTAGTTTGACACTAGTTAACCGAGCCCCTAAACTAATGTTGTCCCTTAGACGGAACCTGCCGCCCGGGATATCGATGTGTGATCAATAGTGCGGGTGTAAGAGGCTGTAGGGCAGGTAGTAGCGGAGGAGGAGGCAGTTCCATCGCTGCTGAACCTAGTTCAAGAGGAGATAGTGTTTCCAATTCACCATCGACACGAACTCCAATAACTACTCCAGCACCAGATCCAACGACGCCGCCTTCAGTAGAATACAGATGGTATACCACCACGATCTATTGGTATTACTACTGGTACTACTACGTCTGGATTTCGACTATCGATTACACTTCCACAAGAAGTTCGAGAACATCGACATCCACCACCGTTTCGGCTTATGTTAGCGCTTTCAACGTGGCCTCTAGATCATTCGAGTCTATGGCAAGTGAATTGACCACATCAACCCCAAGCCAAGACACAACAGAGTTTGAAGGACCCACTCCTACACCCGTTGACGCTTCCACGACATCCGAACGATCAACTACTGCCTCTGCCCCATCAAACACTGCGGGAAGTAACTCACCGGGCAATGATATCACAAATGTCGGTGGTGGCGGTGGGGGTGATGCCCCAAGTACTGCCTCGCAGTATAGAACAAGAGATGTATTGGTTTTTGCGCCGATTGTCTTCTTGTTGACGTTGATATATATGCTGTGATTGGATTACCATTGGGGGGCTTACATCGCGAGGAGGGTTTATGAGATTATTGCGTATATTTTAAAGAGATAATACGCCCTGTAATAGTAATGAACATATATGATTACCTGATTACCGTTGTTAATATCAATCATCCAGCCCATATACACTAAGTATTCTGCCAAGATGTTCTAAGTAAAACCACAAGTGAGTTGTTCATGTTGTAGTTTCATGCGTTGCGTTTGCTTTCATGAACAAACCTGCCTCTTCCAGATTCTGCCGCAACAGAAATGCTGCGCAACCAATCGGCCCCAACGAACTTCCAATCGCCGGGAGCGCCTTGAACTCAAGTCAAGCGACCGGATCATTGGACTTCTTACGGTACCTTTCTCCTGTGCGAATCTCAACAGCCAGATATGTCTCTTCTCTAAATCCCAACATCTACACCCTCTATCCTTAACTATTATTCGAGAACCGCCTCATGGATTCCCCGGATGGATTCCCAGCCAAATCCCCAGCAGTCCCTCCCTCCTATCGATACCTACGACCCTCTTCGCGATGACCTCCAGAACTTTCGCAACTCCACGGACGCCACGGGTGGTTCGCCCGTCGGCATGAATCGCAATGGTAGCAACTTCAATTCGCTACCCCTCAGTTCGCCTCCCACTCCGACAGGTGGCTCCCGACGAGGTTCTATCCCTTTTCTCCGGAACCGCAATCGTACGGCGTCAGGTGCCAGTTTAACGTTCATACAACCGGCTCCTATAGACCTAGTCGACCATACGATTGATCCCTCTGAACGTAGCTCGGCTGCTTTTGCCCGTAGTGTCGTAGTAGGCGATTATACGATCATTAGTGGGTCACCGTTGAGAGCTGGTGCATATGTTGTCTGGAATTGTACGGTAGAAACGCTAGAAGGCCAGAAGTTCACAGTAATCAAGCGTTACTCTGAGTTTGATGCGCTGAGAGAGAAGCTGCTCCTTGCCTTTCCAAATTCCAAGGCTGCATTGCCACAATTACCTAGAAAGAGCGTGGTTTCAAGGTTCAGGACGAAGTTCTTAGATTCAAGAAGACAGGGGTTAAACTATTTTTTGTCGTAAGTTCCAATATCCCCAACCTTGATGAATTAGATTATGCAATTACTGACATCTTGCTACTACAGGTGCATACTTATGAATCCGGAGTTTGCTGGTTCGCCTTTGGTAAAAGAGTTCTTGTTTAGTCGGGATTGATGGGCTATTTTCGTACCAATGACTTGTACATTGCTTATAAGCGTTCATTTTGACGGTTGCTTTATAATTCAGGTCCTTTTTGGTTCTAATATATTGCTTTGGGTAACGGATATATTGAAGGGGTGGCCTACGAACGATCTTACACATAATATCTAATAAACTGGTTGGCCATGAATGGCATTCATCAAATCTTCTGGTCTGGAGTCCTGTAGACAGTCTCAACGCAGCCGGCTCTCGAGACTGTGGTGTAGACATTGACCTGAGGAAACGTCGCTATTGTAACAACACACTCAGCACCTACCAACCTCAATCTACCATCGCATCTAGCTTGAGTTCTTCTTAACAAATACTCCAAGAAATCACTATCTTTGACCCCCTCATTTCGGCTACACAGAATACATCTCTCAATTTCTGCTCTAAGGGTATAGCTGAATACGCTGCATAGTAAGTGACGAAACCGTTTCCTAAAATGGATGATCTGAGGTTACTCCTGTGTCATGGTGATCCAACCTCTCAGATTTCTTCCTGTGTTCTTTGGTATACATACAAAATAGCTCTAGAATCAGGATTTGAATGGCTACTGTATCTCAGTTGTGTCTAATAGTGTACTAGCCTGTACGAATATTCAAGTAACTAATATGGGATTGGTACTGCTCCTAGATCTACACATAGCCTAAGCACTATCCGAAAAGAAACGCTTCTCACGTTCTCCCAGACCTAACGAGAAACATGGAGCCAACAAAGCCATGCAAGGGAAAGCTTGATCCCGAAAGCTCTGGAAAAGAAACGAACCCCAAGGCTGCTGCAGACCCGAAGGTTCCAACAGCTCACAAGAACAAGATCCCACAGGGATACAAAGTCCAAGTCACCAAAGACAGTGGTGGGCGCAAAAGAGCCTTTCTTGTCGATGCAGTCACCGGCCAGACGCTTAAGGCACGAAAATCAAATCAGTGATCGAGAAAGTCGAGGCTCGCAAGAAGACTTTCAACATGAAACAAATCTAGCAGAAGATTGACAACGACATCAAGGTTTAACGACAAAGCTGGAGTGTCAAACAGGATGGGGTGGAAGGAGGAAGTCGAAATGGAGGTGGTGCTTTAAACCCTTGGAAGGCGATTGACTTTCTACGGGATACTTTCAACATACTTGCGCGCTTTGGCCCTTTGAATTACTTTTGTTTAACTTACTTTTTCTATTTTCTGAGATCTCAAGCGGCCCTCAACCTGGATTCAAATCATCATTCGCCTTGCCCCCAATATTCAAGTCCCTCTAATTAAATATCTTAGAATCCCTCAATATCCTGGTCAACGATCTGTAACCCTTCATTTGTCTTTCCTCCTCCTCAGACTTCCCCATCGTGAATCATCTACTACAATGCTTTAGCGCAGTAATTAATAACATCTCTATCAGCAAATCTACGAGATGGATAGATACGCGTTCCATATCTTCGATTTATTTTATTTTTTCCGATAGCGTACTAAATTAGTAAAGTCTTCATCACGAAGATACAATCGACTTTTTTATAGGTACCTATACACCTCCCGGCCGATTTTCTTCCCACATAGATTGTGTTAGCCGGCCTCAGATTAACGTGCCCTTCCTCGATTAATTACAACGTCATTTGTGATGATATCTGTGTTGCAGGTGTTGTGGGATGTTGTACAAAAATTAATAGTGTACCTGCCACTTTAAGTAGTTTTTCTGGCAGATCTCAAAGACACTTACCCTATTTGGTAAGTTCAAGATATGGGGGTTATAGTGGAGGCTGGAAAAATATCACATTCCTAACATATCAACGGTAGGACACGTACATGTGCATACATGCACTACATTTACCAGCTCATCATAACTTAAGGACATCTTATTTGGTATTTCCCTTCTAAAAAATGGAACAAAATTGTCATGCGCATGGCATGTGCATGTACAACCAAGATTGTTCGGTATATTGCATGTAACCAGACGTTTAAGAAATGACAGGATGAGAACTCCAGAAACACAACCGGGCTCTTGTTTGTTAAGACTCCTACTACTATCCAAGTTATATATCAATTGACAGCATCTTGCTCTCTAAGTTTAGATCCCTCTTCAAATACCCTTGACACTACGCCAGACTTAGATCACCAATGGGGTTTAACCTCCACGCTAAAAACGATGACCCCCCGGAGGTACGTAATTGGAGAGTCCATCTCATAGCTATTGTTGTGAGCATGGGATCTCTAGCAAGTAAGTAATAACGTCAAGAAAGACGAATCTCAGTACATCTTCCGCTCGAGATCCTCACCACTAGTTCGCCTACATAGTGGGCTATGACACCGCCGTAATCGGCGGCACAATGGCCCTTGACTCCTTCAAACGGGATTTCGGCCTCAATAACGGCTCCCAACACTGGCGTGATACCCTCCAAGGAAATATAGTCTCAACCTTCCAAGCCGGTACATTTTTTGGCGCCTTGCTCACCTTCGCAATCGGTGAGAAAATCGGGAGGAGGAAAGCAATTATGTTGGCAGTAGCTATCTTTTTAGTCGGAGGGACACTTATGACTTGTTCGAATGGTCATTTACCATTAATATACGCTGGTCGCGCTGTCGCCGGGTTTGGGATTGGATCGGTATCGTTGCTTGTTCCGGTTTATATTGCTGAAACTTCGCCTCCTTCGATTAGAGGTCGTTTAGTTGGCACCTTTGAGATTTTGTCGCAAGGCGGTGGGATGTGTGGCTTTTGGATAAACTATGTGGTTCATCGTACGGTTTCTGTTGATACGAAGGTACAGTGGATTATACCACTGGCATTACAACTTCTACCAGGAGTTTTACTAGTTTGCGGAATATTCTGGTGCCCTGAGACTCCAAGATGGTATGCAAAGCAGGGAAAGTGGGAAGATGCTATCACCACCCTCTCTTGGATACGGAAACTCCCAGTCGATCATGAATATGTAAGAAGGGAAATAGAAGAAATTCGAACACAAGCATCATCGAGGCCGAACCTGCCCCCCGGGGCGAAAACTACCAAACGATACTACCTATCCCGACTTTTCCAAAAAGGCACACGCAATCGTATCGGAATAGGATTACTCCTCATGGCATTCCAGAACCTCACGGGTGTTAATATCATAACCTACTACTCACCTCGTATATTCGAAACTCTCGGGATCCAAGGAACTGACACTAAACTCTTCGCCACTGGCTTCTACGGCGTCGCTAAAACGCTTGGGATGATGATATTTTCCGTGTGGTTGGTTGAAAAAGTGGGAAGACGACGAGGTTTGATATGGGGTGCTTTCATCGGATCTATTCCGATGTGGTACCTTGGTGGTTATGTTTTAAAAAACGATCCAACAGGGGCAGCGGCAAGAGGCGATGTTGCACGAAGTGGATGGGGGTATCTAGTTATGGTTTGCGTCAGAGCTCCCACCCGTGTACCTCTCTAAACTCGAGATTTCATAACTGATTCAATAAGATACTTTGCAGGTGTATCTCTACGGCTTGATATATTGCGCCACCTGGCAAGGCATAACCTGGGTCTACTGTTCCGAGATATTCCCATTAGACATCCGAATGCTCTGCGTCGCGATAACGACAGCAGATCAATGGCTTTGGTCTTTTATCATATCGAGGACAACGCCGTATATGATTACATCTCTTGGATACGGGACTTACATGTTCTTCGCTTCGTTGATGGTCTGTATGGGTATATGGGCGTGGTGGTTTGTACCGGAAACCAAAGGGAAGAGTTTGGAGGAGATGGAGGGTATTTTTGGGGCTGCTAAATCCCAAGATTTGGGGCGGAGAGAAGAGATGTCGACTCGTATTGAAGAAGGGGTAGATGAAAATGATGTTAAAGGAAAGTCTGCGCCAGAGCATATTAAGAACCCCAATATTAATAGCTCGGAAATATATTGATGGGTTAACATGTTATATAACGTTATTAGCGTCGAAGACGGGAGGGCCTAGGGTTGGACCACCTGAGAATTAGATATTCGTATATTTGCTAAGCTATGAAAATTCAATGCTAAGCTTATAAGATAGGCTAGCACTTGTAATCGGCTGGCTAGAAGTTACTTGAGTAGATCCCCATTATTATATTATGGTGCATGTGCACGGGCGGCCCATGGTCCAATTTCATTTGGTATATTCGATCGGACTCTGGAACCAACACAAGCTGATGTGGTATTTTGAATCAATTAATGCTCTTGGGAATATTGTCGAATGCCGACTGACGGGCAGTCGCCGTTGCAAGGCATTCTAATATGCAGATATCAAGTCGATAATCTCCGGTGAGACTGTGAGAGGTGTCTGACTCTCTACATTCAATTCCGATATTCGGAGGAATTATCAAGTTTCAGCTCAAGGTCGATCGATCTTTGTTTGGATAATCCCATATGTGCAAATCAGAATATATCCTGGGTATATATACAAGTTTCAAAAAAAAACAAATCTGGCTCCCCTTTCGCAATCGATATATCCATCCAACATTATATCCCGTAACTCCCCCAAGCAATTGCAAGCTTCCAATAACGGCGTTTATATCATGGCATCAACGATATAATCACCTTTTTTTACTATCTCAGTCCTCTCGATCTTCTCGAAAACTCACCATGTCACACCTACCAGTCTATGACCCCATCCTGACCGGACCAATTCTCCAAATCCCCCCGCACAGCTTTGATAGCGGCAACCATACGGGCCTCGGCTATTGTTTATGCCCCAAATGCGGTCCGGGAGGTGCGATTATCCTCTATGAAGTTCGAATCAGCCATATTGAATCAAAACGACGAAAGCAACAAGAAAAGGGTGAAGTGCCTCCGTACATCGGCGTACCGGTAGCACCCTTCGAAATGCAGATAGAATTCGAGAGAATCCGAGCGTATCTTTTAAGGGAGCTTTCGGACCAGCTTTTTGAGAAGCTGCAGATAGAATATTATACAAAACTGGAAGACCTAACGAATGCTTTGTACGCCGCAAATCCCGATGATGGGAGCGCACAAATAGCCCAAAAAGCTGTTGATGACCATAGGGACTACGGAAATAGGGTAGGCGATACAGCGAATCAAAGAGCAGCTGAAGTCATCTTTGCTTACATGGATATTTATTATCCCGACTATCGTGAAAACTCACTATCAGATAAAGATATATATGGTGGCGGGCCCGAATTACTGAAAGCAGTCTTCAAACGTCGAATTTTTTACAAAAACCTGGAGATCACGGCATTATGGAGGCGTATTGAAAAACTCCAAGAGAGATCCGAAGCACTTATTGGGTTAGAAGCGAGAGAACGCAATAGGATCGCGGCCGAAGCCCAAGGAGCGGCATTGCCGGGAGCCGTATACAGGACTCCAAACTGGCAGGACCTCAATAACCTTACCCTTGCTGAAGAACCCAACTGCTTCCCAGGGGTCCTCAAGGGCATGGGGTATACGGTTTGGCTTACGAGACGGGCATTAGGGCTTGATGCGGGTTTTCTTAGTAATTATTCGAGGAGGAGACTTGATGCAACCGCGCTTGGGTTTTTCATGAAGTTTTATATCACAAATATAGGCCAAAGGATTGATTTTATGGATTCTCTGGGCGTTAGCGGGATTAGGATGCCAGAATCTAGGGTTTGGTATACCGTCTTCTTATTAACAGAGTGGGACAGCCAAGTACATCATGGTCTCAAATATATCGCAGCCACGAAGTTACAAGCATTAATCGCGAGCGGCGAGATAGGAACACCCCAGCAAGCCGTTGCCAGCGGTTTGGGAACATAGAACCCGCGGAATCAGGGAGCTCTGCAGCCCTTGCTATTATGCGGAATACGTTCGGGAAGTTAATCAATTAAGTCGACTTTATAAATTTAGGTAGAAAAGCACTCTCGGAGAATTGTTGCTGTTACGTTGGGAGTATGCAAGGGGGTCCACAAGGAATACAGATCAATTTTCTATACCTGGAGGGTACAAGCGATATAATCCATGGGTTCAGTTCAGGCTTTGCATTGTCTATTGTCATCCTGCAGTGTACTTAGATTAAATGTTGGAATGTTGGCTGTTCGATGTCTAGCGAGCCAGAAGGGCATGGCCTTGTCGACCTTGTCTGTGTAACGCCAACTACCAATAGCAACATTCCTCTTCACAAACAATGCAATGTCTCGGCTATTAGTCGTTCCGATGCCGAACTTCGTCTGATATACCAGCCTCCACGTCGAACAAATAAACAATTGCGATTGGGCTGAGCCTAATTCTCAGTCTTCTAATCTTAATCCCAAAGATAAGTTCGGTTTAGTAATAGAGAATCCCTAGTTGATTGTTGAGCTACGCTAGGGGCTATGCTAAAGGAGAGCAATGAAATGTATCATGCAATGTCGCTAATAAACACTAAGCATCACCTTTTCTGTCAACATTCGCCACACAAACTTCCCCTGTTCTTCCAAATAATTCCTATAAAGAAAAAAAAAGGTCTTCTTTGGGTCGAAATAAGAGGCAAAACCAAAACCCATCCTTCCATAACTTAACCGATGAGAGAGAAAAACGCGTAATTATAAACCGTACTGAGCAGAGGGAGAAGGAAAAAAAAAAGGTATATATATCCATCATGGAAAGGAAAAGGACGTTGCGGGTAACTTAACAAACTTCGTCATCTCTTTATATAGAGTCTTATAGCTGGGAGACGAAAGCACCGCAAAGGATGGATAGAAGCATGATGCTGAAGGTATAGCTGCTTCCAAGTTTGACAGCCGAACTGGGTTTGTCTTCCTTCTTGCTGCCACCGGTCTCGGCTGGTGCATCATCATCGGCAGGGCCAGTAGTCTTAGATGCACCGTTCTTGCCAGTTGTTGAGGCATCAAAAGCGACATCATCACCATCATCTTCACCGCCGCTGCTACGGGTCGGTTCCGGGGCGCTGGTAGTCTTGTCTGATCCACTGGCGGTAGAGGTAGCACGGGTAGGGTTGGAAGCACCGCAGAATCGTCCGGTTCGGCAATTTTCAGCACAAGTGGGGTCACTATGTTAAGTTTTCGTTAGCTAAATATTCACTAGTTGAGAAGTGAATGAATTAATGATGATTGTTTGACTTACAATTGTCCACAGTTCTGGATGCAGTTCTGGACTTGGTAGGTGCAAAGGAAGTATGGGACTAGGTGTAACGGTTAGACGCAATTCTATTCAACAGGGGGGTACATGTCTATAATATTGAACATACTGGTCTGAGAGTACTCTGTGGCGTTAGGGACAGTGTTATCGGCACAGATACACTGGTATTGGAGGGTATCGACATCGCAGTCATTGACGAAGCCACTGCCAGACTTTTGATCAAGGCAGAGAAGACCGCACGAAGAGATCTGGTTGAGACACCATGTCTGCTTGGTTCCGAGATCGATTTCCTCAGGGTCGACGGGGTAGTATGTCTGGGCAGAGACAGCGCTGAGGAGGGAGGCCAAGGCGACCACGACGGAGGTAGAGAAGTACATTGTGATGGTAGGTGTTTAATTAATACTATAGTTACGAGACTGATATATAAGTATGTTTCTGAAGAAGAAGAATTGTTTAGGAGTGTCGTGTGAGGTATGAGCAGAGACAATGGTGGTGATGATTGTAGTGATGATAAGTCTCCTTTGTCTCGGAAGGTTCTTGTTTACTCACGTTATTACCCAGAAACTGCAGTGGATAGTCGGTTGCGTGGGATGGCTCAACAGCAACAAAAAAGACAGCCGGAACCTCGTTGGATTTAATTTGGAGTCGAAGTGGACGATGATTAAGATATTAACTTATTACTTCGGATTAACGAATGTGGTGAATTTAAAATAAAACCTCAAAAAAAACGAAGGACTCGAAGTATGATTGACGACACCCGCAAAGACTGGAAAAATCTCGTGAAGTGAGGGAAGGGAAGTCAAAGGGAAGGGAAGGGAAGAGAACTTCAAAGAGGCAGAAAGGAGGGTGGTTTTAATTTGACCTTGCAAAGCCGAGATTGCCGTTCTCCTCGCTCTCTGCACGCCCCTTTCCAAGCCCGGCCAATGGCAATGTCACTAAACATTCTCTGCAATTTTAGTCGCAAGGGAAGGTTCTCTTCACCGAAATCTCAATCTCACTCACCCTGAGACCTTGCCAGAGCACTTGGCTTTTTCGGTGGATTCACTGCTAATCCCGAAAGGGCCGTCACTGGTGTTTAATTTGCGTTCAATGCGCACAGCCTGTATCAAAAATATGGATCCTCAAATGCACTGTGATTTCGACTGATCGAAAGGCATATCGAAATACCTATCTACAAAGAACACTCGATTCTCGAAGGTGCACGTTGTACAGGTACATCACATACCATTCGGTATCACATTACCTTTCAAATGATTAAAATGGCAAGCGTGGTGGGCACGACCTCTGTCTATTTTTATCGCCACGATGTTACTCTCTCGTCGACACGCTAAATTCTGATTCAAAGAATTTCAACCCGTCTACTACCACTCAACCACCTTATTCCGGTTCACGAGACTATTCTTCCTTGGATCATGATCACATTTTTTCCTTCCAGGTTTGATAGAGTCGACAGATGCAGGCAAAAATATGTCCTCGCCAAACGCAATGGAACCGTAACAAGGGTCCAGATCCTGGGCATTAATTCAGGCCATTATTTACCCATTCAAACACCACCACCATGCAATTACTACGCCTCTCCCAGAACCTTCTGCCCGACCCGTCTGGAAAGGCCATGGTTTGGCAACGGTTGTGTCCCATACAACCAGCCTGATATGGCAGCTGGTCTATCGTCGTCGGTTTGACTTCGCCCGGATAGGGTTTTTTAAGCTGTGGCAACGGACGATAATTCCATGCTAAGGGCATTTTGCAAACGCTCTTCAAAACATGGGCAGGAAAAGGGTAAATGCCATTCTCAGCCGGACCTAGCAACTGTAACTAGTATGTATGTACCCCATACCAAATCAAATCTTGGACAAAAGAGAAAACGGCTGAAATTTAGGAATATTCTTCATACACATGCATCAACATTTCATGACAATCTTTTTGAAAGAAAACACCATAAAACAGAGTCCGCTCGCGGACAAAAATACCCATCCAACATTGCAAAAATCAAAAACACCCAAACCCATACATAAAAAATAAAATAAAAGTAAAAATGAAATACAGGACATACGTATGCACAGCATAAAGGGCTTCATAAAATTTAAGCAAGACCAAAAAACCTCGGAGAAACGGCTCGACCCCGTTAGCCCCACACGATACTTGCAGGAGATATCCGCCCGGGACGCATTTCCAACCCGTGTGGCTGCAACTGGAAGTCTCCGCCAACACCAGGGCTTCGGCGCGTTTAAGCGTCTTCAATGATCTCGATTGTTGGGATTTCGGTGGCGAAATGACGGGCTTCTACGCCAGCAGTTTTCGTAACACATCGGGCTGTTGAGTAGAGATATAGGTTAGTAGTTTTCTTTATAGAAAAATAAAAGTTATAGTACATAAGGTAACTCACTGGATGTTCGCGAGGCCGTCGACGTCGACGTCGTTCCATTGGCTACAATACGAATCCTGGTTCTGATTACAACCCGAACACATGCTCGAGTTGTAACGGCCCTGGGCTCTAAATCGGCTACTGGGGCTGCAAACCCCATGTCAGGTGACAGAATCATCGAGATAAATAGGAATAGAGAACAGAAGTTATGGATGTTGAGTCTTCCAGTGAGCATTTTTAAATATTAGAGTAAGGAGACCGAAGGCAGACAATTGAGATATAGAGCGGGTTCGATGCTAGCTTCTCGAATCTATAAGCTTGGTTTATTGGATGATTGATAATGCAATGATCTTGTGATACCGACTGTAGAACTTTGATTCGAAGACTCGCCGTCCGTTTTATAATAAATCTCTGGAATCCCCATATCGTAACAATCATCCAATATCGAGACGTAAGTATAAATATCTATACCTAGGCCGACGTATTTAGATTATGAAACGGTCTCGCATATACCAAGCACCACATCCAAACCCATCTGGGTAATCGGACGAGTATCGGGATTTTGCGATATCGATATCGTCTACATGTCCATAATGGAACCTTCGAACATTCCATAATGGCGAAAAACATGTAAATTGGGGGATCGCTTCATCGAGGATGGTGTTTCGTCCCACGGCCTGCCTTTTTGGGGCACCATTTGTTACCGGTTCGCCATGTTGTCCATGCGCCGCCACAGACAAGAACGACTAATGATGTGCAGGGTCTCCACAGTTTTGACATATCGATAGAAACACCAAAACGTCTTTTCTGGATTTGATGCGCTTTCCGTCCTAGCAACGGTTTCTGAGCCGTAGCGAAATACTCAGGCCTCCAGTGGCTGTAGATCAATAAGTAGTGTAGGGCGGAAGCGCCCTAACTCGTATATTCAGAGGCATGATATCATGAACCCTCAAGTCAATTTACGACGGAAAACTAAGTAGTCATTTTCGCCAACATGAAAAATCCATATTCATTATCCCGATTAATCGGACCTGAAGAACGCCTCAAACACCAAAACAGTGCTAGCTAATAGTACAATCCAGTTCCGGCAATTTTTGAGCACCAGGACTTCGTCCGAAAATCTCAACCAAAAGCAGAACATTCATGAAAGAAACGCCATTTGAAATGCCCTCGGAAACAACCACACATATCAGTACACCAACATCCAAGAATAGAGATCGGGAAAACCGTTCGTCAATTATTTCCTGCCCGTTGGCCTAACCTTTTCCAAAGACTTAACCAACGACGCCTTAAGTTCCTTATTAGCTGCCCACTGCTTACTAAAGATTTTCATCCTTTGAACAGCAAGGACGGCGAGTGCAACAGTCTTCAACTTCGGCCTCTTCTGTCGAGATCTTCTATCAACGAAGATACCCATCTCTTCGACCATCTGTCGCTGCAGTTGATTGCTAAAGCGAGAGTAGTTGTTAGTATAATGTCACCATAACTGTGCTGGAAAAAAAAAAGGATCGAAAAAACATACCAAGCAGAGTACATCTCCATCTGTTTGAGGAAGTAGTGTTTCTGGTAAGCCAAATCCCTCTTGAACTTCTCTTCACGCTCAATCTTAATCCTCAGCCACTTGATCTGCGTGGCCAATCCTCTCATCTCAGCCTTATGGTTCTTCTGTTGTTCATAGGTAACAAGCTGCATTTCTTTCTGCGTAAGAACGTCATTTTGTACCACTTTCTGCTCAAACAAGTTTCTCTCGTCGTCCCAAACCTTTTGCATATGCGTAAGTTTCTCTTGGGCACGTTCGAGGCGAGACTGCGATTTCAACAGAGCTTCCTCGGCTTTAGTGGCTTTATCCTTCAGCTTCGATCGATCAGATTTCAACGCCTTAATTCTTGCCACGAGTTCACTCTCACGTGCAAGCATGAGATTCAGATCGCCATCCTTAGCTTCCACGTCACCTTGCAACTGTTCGATCTGCAGCTTCGCATTCACTAGGTGTTGATGAAGTTCCCGTCGTTCAATTAGTGCGTCGGTATCATCAGGAGCAGGGCGTGATCGGTTGGCTCTCGCTTCCTTGAGATCTGTTTCGAGCCTGGCGATGCGCTGACGTTGGTCTCGGATCTTCTCTTTGAAATCCGTTTCGCGTTTCTTTGTGTCGTCGAGATCTTTTTTGATCTCCGATAATTCCATGGGATCAATGAGGTCAACTTGTGCATCTTGAAGTTCACCGATACGGGCTTCGAGTCTGGCGGCCTCGCGCTTAGCGAGACTTAGTTCTCGGTCTCGTGCATCGCCAAGTGCTCTTACTTGGGCCTTCAACTCAGAAATCTCATCTTCTAACTTTTGTTCGTCCGCAACCGCTTGGGTCATCGCCTCCTCCAAATTTAATTCTAACTCTTCGGCCTTTGCATGGAGCTCATCGCGTTCATGAGTGACAGATTGAAGACCTCGTTCCAGCTTGTTCTTGGCCAAGCGTAGATCAACCTTTTCTTGATCCATTCTAGTGCGAGTACCGATTTGAGTTACCAGGTCCTTGATTTGTGCCCTCAACTCTTCCCGCTCGATCTCCAACTCCTGGCAATCGGCCTTCAACGAGGCAAGTTCCGTACCGCTATTTAGAAGCTGTTCATGGAGATTTTGTCGATCTTTCAGCGCAGATTCCAACCTCCTCTCCATATTTTTCAGATCCATCTTCAATTGTTCTTGGGATAGGGATCCGTTCTTTAGCGAATCGAGAGAGCTCTGGTAATTGAGCTGCTCGTTTCTGAGCTGCGACTGAGCGATTGCAAGTGTGTCCTTGTATGTCTTCACTTCTGATTTCAAGGTCGCGCATTGAGACTCGGCATCCGTAAGCTGTTCCCGGATATCCCTCATTTCGACAGAGTGGTTTTGTGTGGCAGATCTGACCTCCTCTTCAAGTGTGCGAATTCTGTCATCCAATGCTCTTTCATTCTTGCGAACCTGGCGAAGTTCATCTTTAGCTACCTGAAGCTCGCCGGCATTCTTCTCGAGCATTTGCTTTCGTCTATCGAGATCGAGATTAAGGTCTGTGATCTGGAGATTCAAGGATGCTATTTCCTCTCCATGGGCAGCTTTAACCGACTTGATCTCGTTCGCCAGTTTCACCTCGTGGCCGTGAAGAGTGCCTTCAGATTCCCGCAAGCTGGCGATGGTTTTTTCGTACCCCTTGACTTTTTGTTCAGAAGTTGTAAGCCGAAGTTCTAGCTGTCTCTTCTCAGCACTCCAGTCATCAGATTTCGAACGCAGGTCCTTGTTTCGAGTTTCTAGTGTAGACCTGAGTTTGTCGATCTCGCTTTCTAAAGCATTTCGATTACCGGAGAGCTGAGCCTTTAGGGACTGTTCAATGCCTTGGGATTTTTGTTTTTCGTTAGCCAGGCTAGATTTGAGATCTCCAAGTTCTTTCGTAAGTCTGTTAAGGTCTTTCTGCAGCTCTTGACTCTCCGTCGTCAACGCATTATGTCGAAGCTGGAGAAGATTCTTCTGACTTTCTGTATCTTCGAGTTGTCTCTTAGTTCGCTCCTTTTCTCCTTGGAGTCTAGTAATGTCAACTTGCAGTGCTTTAACATCACCGCCAAAGTCGTTGGACAACTCTGAAATACGCTTCTTAAGAACATCAACCTCAGAAGATTTCTCGCGATGCAGTGTCGTCATAGAAGCCAGATCCTCCTGGAGCTTCACAAGATCGCTCTGCAATCTCTGGCGACTATTCTCGCGGTCTTGAGCCGTACTCTTCATGTATATTGAGCGTTCTTGATGGTCATCCCTAATTCTCTGGATCTCTTCCTGGTGTTTTTCCACAAGAACCGCCATTTCTTCTTCTATGCGATTCCGCTGACCAATAGCCTCATCAATATTGTCCTTGATATCGGCGAGTTCGTTCTGAAGCCTTCGTTTGTCATGTTCTAGATCCATAACTTTATCGGCGAGTTCGTTATCACAACCCTCGCGGTCAGTTTCAATGGTTGCAAGCCTCAGTGCTAAAGAATCTTTCTCGTCTTGGAGTGTTTTCATCGCTTGCTTCTTCTGTTGGTATTGTTGCCTAGCGCTAGCGATTTGAGCTTCGTGTTCGTCTTGTAGGGTCTTGATCTCTTCGTCCTTTCCGGAAAGCTCTTCTTGAAGTTCTTGAATTCGAGCCTGGGCTTCTTCTTGTTCGTTGCCTTCTTCGTCATATTTAGCCTGTAGCTCTTCCTCCAGTTCCCGGATACGATCTCGGAGGTGGTCGTTTTCTTTGTCTTGGGAATCCTGGCGATTATCCAACTGTTCTTCTTTGGCCCGTATATCAGCCTCCAAATCCTCTTTCTCTCCTTCCAAGTCGGCCACTCTTCGGTTCAAGGACTCGATGGTCTCCGCGTCCTCTCGCTCGGTTCCATCTCTATCTTGAAGTTCGAGTCTAAGCCTATCGTTCTCATCCTTGAGCATTTCCATCTGGCTATTCTTGTCCTCTAGCTCTGCCAGCAAATCGCGGATCCTAGCTTGATCAATTTCCGCCTGTTTACTACTAGCAATCTTTTTTTGGGCGCTGGCTTGAGCGCTTTGTGCATCTCCTTGAAGTTCCATGACGAGTTTTTCAGAATCAAGAAGTGCCTTCTTTAATCGCTTCAATTCTGCACGGAGGGTAGTATGTTCGACCTTCATTTCGATATTCTATCTCAGAGTCAGACTTTTTTGCCATAATATTATTATTACAGAGCCAGGGCATGCAAGAAACGTACCTCTCGAATAGCGACATCGTTAAACTCGGGTCCGAGTTTGTTCAACTTTTCATCCAAAAAGAAGATTTTAAGCTTCAAACTAAAATTCTCCTTCTTGATATCATCGATGATCTAAAGCCGGCCGTTAGCAACCTATGCTCTGTCGGTATTTGTGAGTATCAATATTTTACCTTCTCCTGCTCCCTGAGTGTCAATTGTCCATCATCAAGCATTCCAGCTTTACCACCAATCCTCGGTATCGGAGTTGAGACATCCCCAGAGTCATCGTTATGAGGGGCAAGTGGTGTATTGTCATCATTATACGATGAAGCATCAATCCCCGAGCTATCACCTCTAGGCAGCGGTGTACCTCCCGCGTACAATTCCATATGCTTAAGACTCATTGGCGTCCTGGCAACCGCAGCATTGATCCTTGCATCGATCTGAGGACCCATATTGTTCTTGTGAACAGATTTGAGAAGTGGTGTGAATTCACCGGCGGATTTTCGATTCGTTTTATCACCCAGTGGGGGTCGTGAAGGGGTTGTAAGGTTCAATGTGGATTTAGGAGCACCAATGGATAGAACTCCACGTTTTTGCTGGTTCTTGTTGCCCACCAGGCCGGGACGGAGGAGGTTGTCATCTTTCGGTTGGACGAAGGTCTTTTCCGGTGAGAATTTGGGGCTACTGAACCCAACGGCGCCCGTTATGTCCATATGGGATGGAGAGTTGAAAAACGCAGCCATGGTGAAGATATCGAGCACAATACTCGCGTTTCAAGGAAGGGAGTGTCGAAGGACTAAATCAACATATAACTATTGAAGATTTGAAAATGACGTAAATAGCTTGATCTTGGATCCTGTAGAGGCTGGTAATAGCTGACGGCCGACGAGCCGCATTCAAACGATGCGGTCAGGGCAGTATATTTGTCGTGATGTCGAAGTTGGATATATTGCAAAGAATGCTAGGATCACAACCATAGGTTTCGAGGTTGTGTTGTGCCAGCCAAAACATAAACAAAAACAAGAAGCGTGGACGCTGTCACGTGAGATATCTTGGCTTCCAAGACTGGAAAGGCTAGCCCAAAACGTGGCCAACACATTCTGACTATCGGGCAATGGTCAAATATCCAACAAAAACAACAAGGCAGAACAGTTGGTCTCTATGAAAGTGTTGAGAACAAGTTAGGTTTCAGGAACCACTGGTTAGCACATTGCGAACCATACCATTTCCAGGCCAATTATCTTTCTGATTAGAACAAACATTTATGTATTTGACTCCAGGTAGATCTATAGACGCTGTTGCTGATTCATGCGTTTTAATGGACATGAACCTTACATCCGGCGTCTAAAAAAATATATACAAGGACGAAATGAAAACGAGCTCCATAAACGAATATCAGTCTATCCCTGAACGAACGAAACGCAAATATGTATGTCCGTGTTTGATACGGCAATGTCAAATGAAAATGGTGCTCTTCAGGGGCAAGCCCAGGTATGCTATGGCAGCTCCATGGAAGACGCGGGTTATGCGTTAATTGAAATGCAAGAGAAAAGCAGAATTCATTGATAAGCACTACAGTGCTCAGATGTTCCCAGAAAAGCGAATGTGAACCCCGATGAACCCCTTTTAAACATGATAGGGGTCGATGATAAAATGCAACAGGGTCATGAAGTCGTAAGTGCCATAAAGAGTGTCGAGAGAAACATCGAGTAATAAACCTGATCCCTCGATAGGGTTTGCAAGGAAAACAAGGGGAAAAGCAATGAACACCTATGTCTATCTACAAGACAACCGAAAACAAGACGATAAAAGAAAAAGATACGCTTTTGGGTATTTATATACGGGAGGCAAAGAAAAGGATGGATACAAACAATGCAAAATGCGGAGGGAGAGGCGTTGATACCTATATCCTCTCTTAGTTGCTTGGGGAAGTTCCGAGAATACCCCAGTGCTTCTCAACCTCGGCGGAGGAGTTTTCAGTCTTCCAACCCTCATCGTAGGCGGAGAGCAAGACATAGTCATCGAGGTTTTCTGCGGCAAGCTTGAGGAACTGAGCTTGCTCGGACTTTCCGGGAACAGCCTTGTTAAGTTTGTTGCCGGAGTTGGGCCAACCAGTCTCAGCAATGATGACTTTGTGGTCGGATCCGCAAGCCTCTTGGATTTCGGCAAGCTTGTCCTTCATGAAAGTTCCGGAGGTAGCAACATCGCAGTTTTGATCGAAGAATGGGTGAAGGTTAAGCATGACGAGCTTGTCCTCGCCGCAGAGGGCAGGGAACTTCTTGTACCAGAACCAGACATCAGTATTGCCAACATCACCGGTGTAACCGGCTGCCTTGAGAGCAGTTCGAGCGAGGGCAGCGTATTTGAGGGACTTGGAAACCCAAGCTTCGGCCTCTCCAGCGTTGTTATTGACGACTTCATTTCCAACTGAAACGAAAGCAACACCAGACCAATCATTCTCTTCTTTGTTGTATTCTTTGTTGGCGGCCTTGACACCGGCGATAAGAGCATCGAGTTCTTTCTGGAAACCGGCGTCGTCATTCAGGTTATAGATTCCGAGCATAACCTTAACACCACCATCATAAGCAGCGCCCATGACATTGGAAACTTGGTCGCAATCAGTTCCGTAGATACGGATCCAGTTGTACCCATTCCCGCTGTCGAGAACTTTCTTGATTTCGCTTCGAGTGGTTGCCTTATCCTTGCACTTTCCACTGTCGTGATAGACGGAGTAAACAATTCCTTTTCCGAGTTTGCCATCTTTAGCAGGCTTTGTCGGGGGCTTGCTATGCTTTCCGGTCCTGCCGGTACTAGGCTTAGACGACGGCGCCGACGGTGCCGGTGCTTCAACGGTCCCTTCGAGGGTCTTTGTGCTGTAGCCCTTCCTTCTTTCCCCCCTGACAGGAGATGGAGCCGGTGTAGCATTAGAGTCGAATGTAGAATAGCTCTTAGTGACAGTATTCCCGTTCTGATCGACGACTACAAAGACCTTGGCAACTGGCTTGTGGACTTTAACGACAGTTACAATGTCTCTCGCATCAAGTCTTTCGACATCTCGGCCTAGGTAACGTTATAAGGTTAATTCAAGATCATGCTGCATAATTAGGTGCACTGATACTTACGAACGGGGGTAGCAATAACACCGGAAAGGATACTCGCTGCGGCAACAGCCCAGATAGCGAGACGTGTAGCAACCATGCTGATTGACGAGAAGTTATATATAGAAGTGTGGTTTTTGAGTCTGAAGATCACAATGGAGGCCAATTGTTAGCAGCGAAAGACCATTGAGGCTGGAAACGAACTCAAAAGTACGAATGTTCGAACGAATGTAGCAAGATATCAAGAAAGCATGGCGAAGAGATATATCATAAGGGATGTAATGGCTAAGGATAATGGGTTGTTAAGGAGATGGACGAGATTAATGGTTGGAGCGCACGATGGACGTTATCGTCTAACAGATGGGCAGCGATGGATCGTAGATTAGACATCTATAAAAAGGACGTCCACACCAACCCACAGCAATGCAACACCACCCATCATTCACGACAACTACAATCAATGATGCACACGAACCTTCAAACGCAACCAATACATCTCAAAACAACCAGTTGAGAAATGCAAATACTAAATATGCAGTGACTGATGACTTACAGTTTCTATATGAGATCCGGTTTAGGTCGGTAAGTTGGATGCCTGGTGAGTAGCTTTTTTTGAGACAGGCGGACAGGCTTGCAATATAAGAGGTGGATATTTGCTCTGCAGTATCAACCTCAATCTAATGACAAAGCGGGGTAATCTCGAGATCTAGCTGATGAATCTTAAACTCGGGTAGTATATCTTATTGTTCTTGGTATATTCTTCCTCAAGAGTACTTGACCCGAGACTTGACGTTAAGGACTGTGTTTGTGTACGAAAAAATAAAAAAATGAATGCTAATTATCCACTAGGGACAATTGTCGATATCCAGCAACAGGTAAAAGGAATGTGGGCAGCTAAGTGCTCCAAAAAGGAAGGATGATGCCAAAGGAGAGGCTGTAGATGCGATAGTCGTGAGAAAGGAAAGTTATAGAGGGGGGCGTGGAAGGTATCTTATATACGTTTCAAAGGTAGGTGATTACCTCTGGCCTAGTCTAGTTCCACTTATTTCAAACTTGAGAATCGGAACAATCCTGCTAACCGACAGATTCCTTTTTCTCTCTGCATCCATATGCATACTATGTATACCTATGTACCTAGGTAGTAGCAAAGTATATGCAGCCTGGTTTCCCCACAGCTCCTTCACCTTCGTACCACCCAGCCTTGGGAAACTGCCCCTCATTCCGTGAAAACAACGAAAAAAGGAATGAAACGAATGCCGAGATCGAGCTTTCACGGGAGTAATTAACTTTACCCGCCAAAATCGTCGGTCTTGGCCGCATGGACGAGCTCAAGGGTGAAAATAGACTGTCGGTTTTGAAAGCGAACGCTCCGTAGCCAACAGGCACTTTCAAGCTATGTTAAGACCATCTATGCGCGCGGTCTGTTGTTGGAAACAAAGACAGATAGTAGCATTTGGTATGGTGGGCGCCCGATGCGAATGTCAGGGGTAGCTTAGCAGTTCTTAGCAGCGCTGCCCTTGCCTGTCATCCACACCTCATGGCCTCATGAAACCGCCGCTGCTCCTATTAACAGGGACCTGGATCACCCAACAAACCAAACGTTCCTTCGCCTGCAGCTTATGACAAAATGCCGAATATGTTAACTGGCCGAAATCAACTAACTCGTCGAGAAAGGGATAACTGCGAAACTCATAGCCTTCGCCGTCGTCATCAATCGTCAAAGCCATCTCTCCTTTACGCGTCGACATCATAGACTATTCAGATTTCTAGGGAATGTGACTAGAGCAACCTAGCGTGGTGGCACACAAAAAAGTCAACTCGATGGGTCAGACCAAGCGGGCTGGTGAGCTGGAGACATCTGCAACTCGAGATCTAAAATCCTTAGATCCCGGCCCACATGCAGGTACGAGGAAATCGCTCTGCCGCATTACCTAAGACCCGCATTGGAAGGAAGCTCTACACACAGCACCCGAACACCCAACCGAGCCTGACGGCTTTGAGCGATAAAAATGATTCAATTCGTATCGTATACCTCGAAGCATAGATATCCACCTACCCCACATACGAGCATTCAGGCAGCTCTTCCCTCAAAAGGTGCTATGTGGCGATATTCTTGACCTTGAGATTCACAAGCCGACGAGAAGGATGGCACTAGGATTGTGTTGTCCATTTTCGACCCGCCTGCGCCCGGATTCGCAAGTCCACCCCTGCCATGGCTGGACCTCCTTGTTTCCGTTTGTCTTCCTGGTTCCTGCATTGGTCAGCCCTGTTTTGCCTATCAAACCCGGCCAATGGTTATAGATGGCGCCGTCCCGGCTCTGCTTGCACCCGTCGTTAACGTTCTTTTTCTTCTTGGACAGTGATTTATACAACGTGTACGACCAGGCGCCCCAGTTATTTCAATACGATCGACACAGATAGCAGTTAACGACTCGACTCGAACAAACCCGAGCTTATCGATAACTTTCGTCTATCAGTAATGTTTCTGTGTATAAAGCTAATTTTTTGCCTGGTGAATATCACAAGCATGGTTATACCTGCCAATGACGACTTTCGTCGGCAAACCCAGCCAGACGTCGGTTCGAATAAAGCATACACAAGCAATACGGTATCAATTGCCGATATGTGTTACTTTTTTTTACAAGTCTTTTGGCTAAACGGCCGGACTAGTGTCGTCTTCCACGAGCTTATATATTCCGGACTACAGCCTCTTATATCTTTTTTAAGATATCCAATTGACCCAACAGGCTAGATTCTCTGCGCTTCTGTTCACAAAATGCATCGTTCTGAGTATGTTTACTCATACATTTCGACGGGTGGTATATCCCAGCCGCCGTCATCGTCTTGAAAAGCCCAGGCAATGCTTGTGCTTCCGGATTCCATACTAATGGGTGGCTAGGCCTGCCAAGCCGATGCTAGGTGAGCTTTTTTACCCAATTCGTCTGCAGGGATCACGATTTTAAGGTTTTCAGTTCCATTTTTCATGGTTACTCGCAAGGAAGATTTTCATTTATCACGCCAGCCGGGACGAAAGGTAATATCGCCGCGGGACGTCCCAGCTTGGTCCTGGCGAGGCAGACGTCTGTTCAGGTCAACTGCTCCATCAGGAAGCTCAACAAGAGCCGCAAAAACTAGGACTCGACTGATAAGTTTCAAAAGTTTTGAGTATTCTTTCGACTTCCGTCGTCGCCCGGCTTATTCTTGATGTATAGGCCTATTCCTGCACCTCATGCATATGCGTTGAATGGCACATGATAGAGAGCGAAAATGCATTCACTTTTCGTGCTGGATAAGCACTTCTTACCGACTGACATTTTCCAAAAACAAGAATATTACGCTTCAGTTGTGACAGCTATGCATCGTTTGACCTGTGTTGCCAATGACCCGCCACATCGATGCATCACGAGAAACGAAAAGTTAACTTTTTCGAGGCAGTCAGCATCGAGCTGCGGAATTGGAGCACATGTCGTACAAATATAGTACGAGCTTCCCCACTTTTAGCACAGTTTGTAAGATTATCATTGTTTTCGTATTTCTATCAGAAAGACATATTTTTACGTATCGACTCCTCAGCTATCCGAGGAACTTCGCCGCTCGCAACATCTATCCTACTTTCGGATGGACTCTACTTTGCCGCAAACTCGCGATAGTGAAATAGCGGGGCAGCAGGATAACCTTATTATTAGTAGATATGCGTATCGTCTGGATGGATTAACCTCATCAGCCAAGGAAAAACGGCTAAGCTACGCATATGCATATTCGAGATTCGAACGTTACCTCAGCTGTGCGAGCTCTAAACCCCGCAAGCTCGGGAAAAGGACATTCGAACGGCCCGTAAACGAGCCTTCCACAAAAAATGGCTAGGGTTATTTGCCCTCCCAAATGTGAGTGTGCAAACACTTGACTATAATCAACCAGGTGTAGCAGAAGCTTTTTTAGGCCAACTACGTTTCGCAATGAATTGGTGTCCTTTTCGAGAATAAATATCGATGTCCTTCAAGGTTGTAAGATGTTGTTGACACTTGCCCTGATGTTTTGCCTAGACGTAGCCTCGAATCTGTTGTCCCGTAGTTGCTAACATTGCAACGTGCAACTTAGCTGATACTGGCCGACCTTAGTGCCTTTTTACAAAATTGGCAGTCAGACAACCTAACAGGTGGGAGGATCGATAATATTATAATCCAAATAACTGGAAACATATGCATAACCAACATGATCCGGTAATCTGGCAGATATGATCTCGCTGAATCCGTAGATCTAGGTATTGTTGGCTAATTATCATGTTAGCAGCAACACAAACGTAGCAAATTACAACATCTTCTCGTTGCAATATACACGTATACATCATGATTATATGACATCTATGCGAAGATACCAATTGATCCGTAGAGCTTGAACAATCATATCCCAGTTAGGCTAGAGGTAGCTTAGTTGTAGAAATAAATATAGGTAAAATTGTTTACGTGGTCTTGACTTGGCAGCTCTATCACGGGAGTCTAGGTCTTGAAGAGTCTCACTCTTAAAGTTGTGCCCATGGCCATTCGCTTGGTAATTTTTATATCGGATCGCGGAATCGATGGAGGCAGAACAAGTCATATACTATCATGAGCGGTAGATCACACACACACCAACGTTGTGACTTTTAATTACGGCGGTCTACAAAGATATTATCGTACTGTTGCAGAAATGTCGTTTGTATAGTAGCTAGTAGTTAGCGGTGTGAGGCCTCAGGGTCAACGTTTGGTTGCGAGACTGAGGCCAATGTGATTCGTAGATCGGGTCCAGGCACCATACCGGTTAAAATCTCGGAGTTTCTAGACCAGTGTTGTCGCTGCAGCCTTCACAGTACGATATCAAAACAATTAAGGAATGAAAACGAAAAATCAAAAGACGATATTGTACCATCCCATAGATCTCGAAAGGCTCTTCAAGGCCCATGGTGGCCGGGAATGTGGACGATACAGGACATGAGGAGTGGTATGTTCATATATTATATAAAAAAGGCCTCTATCATCTAGTTTTGGGGGGGAATAAAATTTCCACCCCACCGACCCTCGCTTTAATCCTTCCCTAGTCGTCGAGAGCAATCAGTGACTGTGGCGGGGCAAAGGGTTTTATCTCCACGGGAGGATATATACCAGCGTCTCTTGTTTAGAGCAGGCTCAAAGTATGAGCCCCTCCAGTTCCAACAATGTACCAGCAGAGATATAATTACTCTGCTCTCCAAAACACGCCTTTTGCGGCAGTGTTTCCGCTGGAAGCATAGGCTTCCCTTGGCTCCACCTTATAGCCCCGATAAGGACTGACTCGTCGTCGTCGTCGGTGCGAATTTCAGTATCGCTACCGACTGATGGGGGGACGCTCGACCAGTCCCAATGGGAATTCTCCCTGGTCATCTCGAGGTATTTTTCCAATACCTCCCAGCCAGCGTGGCTTTCTTCGGGGCTTTCGACTGTATCCCCGCTTGGGGCGAGGAGATCCAGTAGATCTGGTTCCTCCTGTGGAACAATCATTGTATTTGGTGGGTTGGGCGTTGAGTATTGTTCCTCGGCAGGCTCCCCTTCATCGGATTTTAGATCAAAAAGCTTACTCCTGAGACCAGTAGGAGACGCTTGGAGGGGGTAACCAGCGGGACTTGTGTCGGTGCTTAACCCAAACTGTTCGGTGGAGTTTTGGAACGATGCCAGTTCAAACTGATCGGAGTTGTACTTCCGGACGAACTCAGGATGAGAACAGTAGAAACACGAGTCCGAGCAATGTTTCACATTCTTCAATTGAGGGACGCGGGTAGCCTGACGGGAGGCCAGGAACTCTAGCAGCCATGCTGCTTCTTTGGCGAGATGTGGGGGCAACATTGTGATATCGTGAGAGGAGCTATCAGCTTCCAGCATTAGCGGGGACTACGTATATGTTGTCTCGTCGCCAGACTCCTCAACTGTGCGTAGATGCGGAGAATACGATAGGAAGGTGGATGCCTAAGCTAGTCTGGTAGTTTAGAAGCTGTTGATTTGATCGCGTAGATCGTGTAGAACTAAAAATTGATCGTGGGTTTTGTGCTGGTGGAGGTGGTTGGTTGAAGAAGGGTTGTTGTATTTTGATGAAGCAGTGGGCTCAAGTCAGTCTCGTAACCAGATGAGCGCCGGTTGTCTAGTGGTGAGACTGGATCATATATTCGAGTCACCACTGGATTTAAGGTGGAATGTATCGTCGGCACGTATTACGTTTTGTCGACACCGACGTCATGGTTTGTGTTATGCTCGGCTGTTCTTCAACAGGTATGCTGTCCTAATGGCACTTATTCGTTCTTCGGTTTCGGTTTGCTCAGCACCTGGCTCCTGCGCTCTACTATATCAATATATTTTCTTGAGGTAGTCTCAACTTTTACTACGCGGCAGCATTTGGTTTACGAGATAGCTTAAGATGTTGGATGCAGGATATCGGATATTGAGTTTTGTATGGCCCTAGATTGTCAATACGAGCCTAGCCTTAGATACTATTGATGATCAGCTTCTTAAAAACAGGTTGGGCTTTATCTGATACCATATTAACGATTATTCTCTAGGTGGTTTATTATTGCTTGAATACGGTTTCCATATGAAGTTATTATTCAAGCTAGCGCCTAGCTGATCCTGAATCCCCGACCCTATCAAGAACGGCCATACCCTACAAAATGTAAGGCATTCCCATCAATGATATCTTATACCTTGGTACCGATATCGATCATGAATCTCAGTGATCCGGCCTCTATCTTTTTAGAAGCAACTTTTGAAAGGTGATCTATTTATACACTCTTCACAAAACTATTAGGTAAATATTAATGTTAGTTGTTCCAATATCCCAATATCGATATATCGATATACCTAGTCTTATAATAACAATATCGATGTTTATTAGTTGCAACGTCGAGGGAATTCCTATCTATAAGCCTTCCATAAACAAGCTTTCAAGAAATTATCACAAACTCAGTCCGATGTCTCCTCTTTGAGGGCTAAGGTGGAAATCCTAATTGGATCCTCAGCAACTGTCACGGCTGCCATCCATGTACACGATGCAGCAGGGTAGCTTCACTACCAACTGCAACGCTATAGGCCAGTAGTCCAAGGTATTCTCGAAATACGCATAGAAGTCTAACGCCGAAATAATCTACCCAGATCTACTATTCATTTGGTCTATTACCCCATAATCATCTACAGTACTGGAACCGCTTAATACCTTTCCGGCTACTCGATGGCGCAAATACGTATTTAATTAAACTAAGGTTATTTGGGGGGAGGATCCGATTCTCAGCCTTGACAGTTATTAGTACCTATTTAATGTACTATCACTGTCAAATTCAAGCATAGATATTTTAGAATCAATATAATTGAGGCACTAGTAGGATGGTGATAAGATAGAGAGGTCGTCGTGATGAGCTCGTGGGTGAGATCGAGGGCCAAGGATTGGGATGTCGACTAAGCTATGCTACCTGCGGCATACTTTACTACAGAAACATGGGGCACATACGCAAAAACGACGATATACGGCCTCTCAGTCATCACGAGAGAACGGATCATGAGTGGGTTGGGAAGAGGGGCTAGAGGAATCCGCGGTGTGCAGGTATAGATCTATCAACAGGGCCTCCCCAGATCTAATATGTTGCAAGACAAGTGACTATATATCCTGTCATAGCCCTTAACATCGATTAAATACAAGATATCTAGATATTAGGTAGTAATCTAGATAAAATGTCGAAGTATGCTCTTATGTTTGATTAAGTCAGCCCTCCGTCGGAAATAAGTAAGGCGCATAATTCATTGGCCATACTGACTTAGTACGACATAACTACTTTATAGAACTTTCAGAAAATCGCTGTATTATAGTAGTTCTTCCGGCATATATATTAGAACACTATTCAATGATGAAATCACGAAGTAGTCTAGACTATATCGGCACCTTAGCAAAGGTTAAAACATCAAAATCCTTCACTCTGGCAGGGCAAGTCGGTAAATTAATTCGACTTCTATTTCTTAACTCGTACCGTAGCCCCTATGTAGCCAGACCCGGTACCCGTACATAGATATTTAGGCTTCGTGGCTACTTAATTAACCCGCGTATATACCTAGATGTACCTATCAAGTTCGGGAATTAACTTTCAGTGTGTGGTTTTTCTAGTACCTACATGTTTAACTGCATGCATATTCACCGAGAACTGATATAGAAGAGGTTATATATACAAAGAATATACCTCGTACTCTAAAACCACCCGCCAGCGGCTGATGCGTGTATTTCTCGTACACATCCGCGCTAAAATACGATTAGCTCCTGTGCATGTGCCGCGGAAGCTCGAGCTCGTGCAGCCAACCGGCCGGCATGATGTCCAACATGCATACGGGTCAACGTTTGCGTCATATCACGACGACGAGACTCATTATGCTTGAAATATGCATTAGGCCGTCAGCCATATATAAAATTGCAACCAACGAAACACCTTAATGCATCAGATTTGATTTTTCTTTGTACCCTCAGCTTCGAAACGTTAACACGATATCGACAACTTTTTCTTCTATCCTTCGTATCTTTCTGTCTCGTACTAATATATTACACCCCCTGGCCGACTAACCCCGGCTGCCCAACTTATTCTCTAGGATCTTCTGCGTTGGTATTGATTAACCTATATATAGGCCAATTAATTAATTAATATCCAAATTGTTGGATTATGCAATGTACTCCGCCGCACTTTTTCTTTCAAGAAAAAATCCCGTCTGGGGTTCAAACGAGTTTTGCAAAACCCGAGACGTCGTCGACACCGGAAAACCCTTCCCTCCCCCCACCCAACCTCAAAATTAAAGGTTTGAAGCATCAATCAATGCAAAAGCCGATAAATGCCTCAAAGTTTCGAAACCAACATTTTTTTTTTTTTTTTTTGACAAAAATAAACCTAAGGATAACATGTTAGTTTAGCTGAAAATGCTAGCTAATCCTCTCGCCTACCCATGGCCCACAGGATCGTCGAATATTTTGGAATATACTCGTTTAAAAAATCTCGTTACGATGTTCGAGGGGGGTACCTAGGGACTGGGCCGCATTCAATAAGCACCCTGCCATGCCCCCAGGAGAACAAGTTGCGTTGTGCGGCACAAATCGTTGTAACGTTGGAAATTAGATTGCTCTCGCCATCAGCGTTACCCATGGCACGGGACCGGTGTACTCTAGCTCTGTATACGTGGTTTTCTCGACGAGACAAGGGACCCCCAACTAAGAGTACGTCTCCAACCAATTTCCCAGGCGTAATATGATAAACTGTATACGTATATAATAACATATTAGCCCTTGATGCATGAAAAAAACTTTGAAGCTGTTGAAAAAAAATGTAACCCTAATATAAGCTGAACACGGGAAGCAAAAAAAGAAGAGAGAGGCTTAGCCATCTGGCTCGAGCAAACCAAACAGCGAGTTTGTTTCTTGAGGGTTTCATGCCAAGTTGGAGAAAGCAATGAGAAACTCATAACGTTCTAATCGGTTGTAATCACGACATCGGGATTCGTTGGAAGCACGGTAAGGAAGCCCTGGTAAAATTAAAATCAACATATTAATAAATATAAAAATTATAATATGTTTGTAGTTGTTAAGATAATAAATTAGAATTTTTTTTTTTTTTTTTTTTTTTTTTTGATGGCCCGTTGAGAGTCTTATGAAAACACGGCTTGTTTTCCACGAATCAAAGGGGTGCTAGGGCGATGTCGGAACCGGAACTTATGCACGGGCTGGTCATGGCTGACACTTATGCCAAGACTGATATAAGCTTACTAGCGTTTACCGATACCTTTGATCCGTGAACCGAGTTCCGAATGTGTCGAAAGGGGAGAAAGAACTATCTGGAATTCGGAGCCGTTAAGCCCCGACACCTGTCAAATTTCAGAGGGTCAATTAGTGTTTCGTAGTCTCACAATAGAGACAAAGACATTGAATATCGGCATGTATGTAA
Organism: Arthrobotrys conoides; assembly: GCA_036971725.1. NCBI lineage: Eukaryota > Fungi > Ascomycota > Orbiliomycetes > Orbiliales > Orbiliaceae > Arthrobotrys > Arthrobotrys conoides. The sequence continues at coordinate 1,490,731 of JAVHJM010000003.1, read as the reverse complement.
ATCAATACCGTGTCAGTACTCACAATTGCAAGACCGTCGATCCAGATCCGAGGCAGCTGAAAAGGGTAATTACCCCTTTTTGGCGAAGAGTTGCGTCCGAAAGCGGAATTTCCAACGTATACAACACACTTGTTATTATAGCTCTACGATGTGATTTATATTTATGATTTAGTTGGAGAAAGTGTTTTGAATGTCAATAAAACTCCTATATTGGTGAAGCCAATTAAGGCAACCAACTGAGTATTCCCATTGTCTAATTTGTACTATCCCATCTGCTAACTACATAATTGGAAACAGACCGGATTGAAGGGGTGAGGTTAATATCATTACAGATTTGTGGGCAACGCAATGGGTTGTGTGTATAATGTGCGAAAAATAAGGCAATCAAATGTAAATGCTTAGACAGCTAGAGAAAAAAAAAAAAAACCAAACGCAGATGCTATGCCGAACTGAAAATGAGAAAAAAAAAAGGACTAAACCCGAACATGCGATGTGATCTTTATATGGTCATTCGCGTTCATGAAAACTTTGAGGTCGTTATGACTTCTTTTTTATTAGAGAACATTAAGTTCTTAGTAAGAACCGTAAGAACCATAAGAACCGCCTCCGTTGTTAGTTGGCTGAGCAGCCTTGGTGACGGTCTTTGTGACGGTAGCAACCTGGCAAGGCTTGGTGTAAGTCTTGGTGACAGTAACCTGGTATCCGCCACCGTTCTTGGTGATGGTGGTGGTAGTGGTCTTAGTGACGGTAGCACCGTGGACAGTCTTGGTGACGGTTTGGTATCCGGCATTCTTGGTGACGGTCTTGGTAACTGGGGCACCGTGGACAGTCTTGGTGACAGTCTGGTATCCAGCGTTCTTGGTGACGGTGGCAGTCTTAGTGACAGTGACTGGGTATCCGTTCTTGGTGACAGTAGCAGTCTTAGTGACAGTGACTGGGTATCCGTTCTTGGTGACAGTAGCAGTCTTGGTGATGGTAGCTCCCTGGACAGTCTTGGTGACAGTGGTCTGGTATCCAGCGTGCTTGGTGACAGTAGCAGTCTTGGTGGAGGTGACAGTGGCATATCCTTGGACGGTCTTAGTGACAGTGACGGCTTGCTTGGTGACAGTGGTTGGCTGTCCGGCAATGGTCTGGGTCTTGGTGACAGTGACAGTGGAGTATCCTTGAACAGTGGCAGTCTTGGTGACGGTAACTGGCTGTCCAGCAACAGTCTTGGTGACGGTAACAGCTTGCTTGGTGTATGTGACTGGTTGACCAGCAATGGTCTGAGTCTTGGTTACATAGTTGGTGACAGCTGGTTGAGTCTGAGTCTTAGTAACAGTGACGGCCTCCTTTGTGTAGGTGACTGGCTGACCAGCAATGGTCTGGGTCTTGGTGACATATTTGGTCTCGGCTGGCTGGGTCTGAGTTTGGGTCTTGGTTACATAGTTGGTGACGGCTTCCTTAGTATAGGTGACTGGCTGACCGGCAATGGTCTGAGTCTTAGTCTGGGTCTCGGTCTTGGTGACATATTTGGTGACGGCTTCCTTGGTGTATGTAACTGGCTGGCCAGCAATAGTCTGGGTCTTGGTCTCAGTCTTTGTGACATAGTTGGTGACAGCTGGAGCAGTCTTGGTGACAGTAACAGCTGGTGCGGTCTTGGTGACGGTGCAAGTGGTGGTGCTCTTGCTGGTGATAGTAACTGGAGCAGCAGTGACAGTCTTGATGCTGGTGACGGTCTTGGCTGGAGCCTCAACGGTCTTGGTGGAAACTGTATAGGGAATCCGTTAGAACATATTCCAATGGTATCTATATTGCGCAATTGAATCGAGTGACTTACCCTTGGTCACTGTGGATGGGTTGCAGTTTGGGTTTCCGCCATTGCCATTGTTATAATCATACCCGTAGGCTTCTGGTGCAGCCCAAGCAGCCTGGGCAGAGAGGACAGCGGCCAAACAGATAGCGGAGAACTTCATCTTGAATATTTGATTTGGATAACGAAAGAAGTTGAATTGAAAATTGAAGAAGAGTTGGTTGTCAGCGAAAGACGATTAAAAGATAAGGAAGTGTTTTAGTGAATGACTGTGAAAGAAAGCTTTGTCAACTGCTGTATGCAGAATGGTTGAAGAAGAAGCGAATGCTGGTGAGTGAAAGAGATTATTTCATGGAGCAAGAAACAATCCTTTATATATTTCGAATGGCCATTAATGGTGTTCACCTCCTGGCCGTAGATTTGGTGGACTGTGGGTTGAACTCGAGTAAGTTGCCAAAAAGCAATATACACAGGCAAACAAAGAACGACTGATATCGCGTCCCTGTAAAGTTGCCCCGAAAAATACGCCCTCAGTTACAAGGTTGCATTGCGTCCCAGAGCTAACAGCAAGAATAGCTCGAAGGCCGCCAGTACAGAGGTACAAAGTCCTGTCTGCGACATGTCTAAATCGTGCATAACGAATGAGCGTTTTGGATTTGTGAGTGGGCCTCACAAGAAAGAAAAAAGAAAAGAAAAGAAAATCTCTCTTCGATTCCAAAATGGGTTTCTTTGCTATTTCCATGCGCTCTGACATCCTGGGGGGTGGCTCCTCTCTATGAGCTGGGGTGGGTCCAAAAGGATCCCCCCCTTTGGCGGATTTGGGCTAGTCCAGACGCTTAAGCGATGAAACGAAACCGAGGCTAGATTATTTTCCTTCGCGCTGGACACTGGTACCCAAAATAATAGGCGCTGTGAGTGTCGAACTATGTATAGAGCGAGCGCTCTATTTACAGCACTGCGAATAGTCCAAAAAAAAAAAAAAAAAACTTCAACAAGTCCAGGAACCAAACTGTTGGCTTCTAGGTGATCGATCGTGAACTAAACAAGCTCAACCTACAGCGGTTGGCGTTTGAAGGCGCTATCGTATACCCAACTTCAATAACATCTAACTTGAAAAAAGGGCAGATTTTTCTCACGGAATGAGCCAGAGTGGAAGAGAGGGTCAAGAGAGCCACATCTGCTATAACCCGGGTTTTCGTCAAGCTGGCTTAATCTTACGTTATGAATGAAGCAAAATTAGGTCTCTCGTCAATCTGTGGTGTACCCGAAGTTATTTCATGAAAACACCGACAGCCAAGGTTGTGGGACAGCTGTTTAACGAAAGAGAGAGAAAAAAACCTGCCGTTGAAGCATCTACGGTCGTCGAGGCGAGTTTTTTTAGCAGCCAACCCTGTCGAGTGCCTCGGGTTTTGGCCCCAAATACGGGCTTCATGCGTCTAACAGCATATTTTCGATGTCCAGCAATACATGACGTGACAGCCCCTACCAGCAACTTCCCTGCGAGGTGGCATTGGCCATCCAGATGCGGCGTGCGGCCATCCTGCTAAATCACACGAAGAGCACTCGCCATCTTCACCGGGCTGCCACGGCGCTAACCATGAGCTTAACTGGCTCCTGTCCCCAGGTCAAAAGAAGTTAATCTTAATTTATAAAAAGCCCACTAATGAGAAGAGAAGACAGGGTCGCGTCGATGCACGATGAAGTCCCGACCTGTCAAAAGCCGCCGATTTATTGCATAGTAGAAAATAGCTGCCAGCTAATGCACGATGCGGGCCAAAAGTCTCGGTCACGTAAATAAGCCTTCACGAACTGACCACTGGCTGTCGTTCTTCCCACATTCCTGCAATACACGCTGCTTTGCAGCGTTGCAATCGATTTCAGCCCTCACAGCTTGACGAAACACCAAGGAGCCGCTTAGATTCCTATCGTGGACAGGGCCAGGCTAAAACTGATCCTAACGACGAAAATTAGTTCAAAGAACCCCAGACTATTCAAAGGAAAGGGAAAAAAATCTTTTACATAACTCCGCATGAATACAGCAAGGGTTCTATTCCTAGAGCTTCCGGCTCAGGGGTTAAAGAGACCACCAAAATTGGATCCATGGATTTCCATCTAGGCCCTCATCGAAAAATTAATTGGGCGATTGACTTTGCCCTCTGGCTGATGAATCCTCTCAAGGATTCTCCGCACCCATGATAATGAATTTCTCCGATCATTGATGATCACTCACATGGCCAAGAAAAGAGCGGGCGCCGGGCCGCAATCAAATTAAACACCTTGACACCTCTCGATCTTTTTTTAGTTGGCGCTCCTGGGGAAGAGCTCGTTCATGGTGATGATTTCACAAAACCGGTCTAAAATCACGAAATCCTCTTCCACTGGAGCCAGCAAACACTGAACGAAATACGATCGAATGAGCTTTGATGTTTTTTCTGGTTGTTCATAAAATTTTCACGGATCGTCAGCCGTCGGCAGCCTCCGGTTTCGATTTTCAAGACTATTGCCTAAGTTATCTGTTGTGCGACGTCGCCTTGCAGATAGTCGAAGCGGAATTCACTCGGACATCTCAGGCAAAGCCCAGCCCCTTAAGGGGATAGAGGGACGATAATTATGTTATCGATATGTGTAATTCAGGACTGATCGTATCCTGAATCTCACCCAGCTGCCCAGTACGGACGTGTTTGCAGATATACGGCTTGGGTCCGGTGTTTGAAATCCAGCAGGGCCAGGCATGAGTTAGCGTTCCACGGCATGCCCACGGTATCTTCTCGAAGTCATCCACGGTCAATTGACCAACCGGACTAGCTTAAATTATATAGAAAGGGGGCATGCGTATGCCGAGACGATCGTGATCACGATCACAATAGGTATTCTTCGGCATACAGCTTCGGGTTCCGAGATGTCTTTGCACCAGGGCTGAGGGCTTCGGTGACATAAGGGACATAGATATTGCATATGACACGGCTGGTGGAAATTGTGTATGTGCTCATGTTTTCCCGATATTGCATTTTGTAATTTTGCACGGACTCTCGAATTTCTAGGATTTTCTTCCTCGATCGAGACTTCCCTGACTGCTGTTGATCCCCCTTTGGCTTCTAGACCCGATTGTTCGGCCCAAAGGGGCCTTTCCCCTTCCAGGCGGCCAGCACAGACTCCGATGTTGCATCTTGCGTGTCGAGCTCCTTTCTATCGTAAATTAATTTCACGACTTGTAAGTACTTGCAAAGGCTAAAGGCCATAGCCTAGTTTGGAGATATAATACGTACTCACACAGAATATTTAAAATAAACGTCTCCACTCAAGCTCGATAATGATGAGAAAACAATCTCTCGGACAAGGCATCCAAGAGAGTCCAATTCCTCGGGGCAAACGAAATCACCAGGGGTTCAGGACGATAGATGAACCATGTTTCTTCGCTTCAGATGCCCAGATTTCGGTTCGGATTGTCAGGAACGAGGTCTAGAAACCTGTCCGGACATGTGTGTTTGTCTCAGCCCGCATGAAGAATGACACGCGCCACACTCTCGAACACGTTGAACGTTAGAGCGTCGTGCACAGCCACTCCGCGCTATTTTTTTTTTTCCTGCCCTTGCTTTAAACGAAATTTTCTCTCAACCGGTTCTCTTTCTCCTCTTCTCTCCTCTTCTTCTTCTCTCTTCAGAAAACGTATTATTAACAACCCTCTCTATTCACTCTGGCTTTTCTTATATCAATGGAATATCCTTGGAGGGGAAATGAGAGGGGAGAGAAAGATGGATTCACGGCGATTTAACCATACGGTTGTCTCTGTGGATTTGGCCTCCGTTCCCTTATGTCCAGGAATTTTAGATGCTCAACGATTTCAAAGGACAACATGTCGGTAGGAACATCCTTAAGCTAAGGACCTTTAGTGTATATGTACCTGTACATGTATCTCGTCGTAGGATTAGGATTAGAATTAGTATCGTAAGGGTATCCGTGCTGCAACGCCCATGACATCACTACAAGTAGATCTATATATATCGGTGACACGGTAGCAGGTGGACCGGTTTACGTCAACCCTATGCATATGCGGATGGCTTTTAGATCGATTCTAGCGTTGAGGTACTATACCATGTGCATCGATGTCTGCATAATCTCATTAAACTATTGACACTCGTCTCCATCGTCCGGATAATAAGTCGGACGCCATAACCGCAGCTTGCAGGAGACTGCGGCCGTGATTACACGGTGGAATTGGCATTAGGTCCAAGTTCGATATACGTTCCGGATATAAGAGGACATCATGTTCCATTAATATATTGCATGGTAGAGATATCTCGTGAACTGAATGCTATTATAAAGATTCGCGGGGAAGCTTCGAAGGCGTTTATAGATCCTTACCTTGTATCCCTGAGAGCGCTATCTATTATCCTTTCTAACAGTATATGAGCTATCAGCTCTCATAAAAGTTTATGTTAATTACCTATACCTTGGGTACTTGGTTCAAGTTTTAGTCTCGAGATTAGTCGGTGTGCCTGTTTAAATTTAATTTACTCGAGTTGTTAAGTATTTATATATCACAGTCTTCTTGGTCTCGTTCGAAGAGTCTTCTTGGTTACTCAAGTATTTATGTGCTGTCTCGTCGCTAGATAAATTCGTATACCCTAATAAACATGTTACCTCTACCAATACTCGTATTGAGATTCGATATCGATATTGCAATATTGGCAGACCGAGACTGAAACGGCCTTTCTACAATTACAATTCCGTAGACATATATGCTAACGTTACCAGACCAGTCGAACGTTTCAGATAATATCTGAAGCTTGCGCCTCTAGACCTTCATATATTTGTCTAAGTCTATGTCCTCATCGGAAAGAAAAAGTATATCATCATTAGAATCGCTAAAACCACAGCACCTCCTAACATGACAAGAAAAAAAAGATGGACTACAGATATTTCCGTAGAATATCAATCACTTCATCTTCTTCCCACTGGCTTTAGCCTTAATATCAGCCTGTCTCTTCTTCTCCTCCAATTCCGCAGCTCTCTGCTTCGCCTTCTCTTCTCTTTCTTTCCTAATCAAAGCCAATCTAGCCAAATCGTTCTTCGCCTCTTCAGTCTTTCCGGCCTCATGTAGCTTCCTATACCTCTCCTTCGCAGCAGCAGCTTCAGCAGCCTCACGTTCTCGTCGGGAGATCGTCGGCTCCACATTCCCCGCATTAGGGTTTCCAGAAGGTGGGCCTCGAGGTGTCTTTTGTTGTTGCTGTTGTGGCTGTGGAGCTTCCTCTTCCTCCTCTTCGTCGTCCGATAGCGAGAGACCGGCGACACCCTTCGATAGTTGTGCACGTTTGGCTTCTTTGAGGGCCTTTTGAGCTGCGCGACGTTCGTCACGGGACATTTCGCTGGTCACGACTGGGAGTTTCGGCTTCGATGATGATGACCCACCAGCGGTAGCGGCATTGCCGTCGTCGGATTCTTCTTCGGATTCTTCTTCTTCGTCTGAGTCTTCTTCGGATTCTTCCTCCTTCTCACGTGGACCCTGTTTGTGTGGGAAGCGGGGTTAGTGGCCGGGTGGTGATGGAGGGGATACCGATAAGGGTGGGGGAAAGGTGAAAAGCACTCACATCATCCCACATTCCAGGTGCATCTTCGGCAGGTCGGACATCTCTAGAGAACTTCTTGCCACCTGCAGGTGAACATGATGTCAGTTAGCAAGCTTTGGTAGAACTACGGTTGTAACTGGGAGGGTGGCCTTTGGGTTTGATTCTACTTACCTCCACGAATCGGCTTGGAGAATTTACCCCTCGGCATTGTTATCGTCTGAACTTAGATGAGCTACGAGAAGGTTAAGCAAAATAGTACGTCTACGTCGGTAGTAGTGATAAGACTTTTGTCGTCGACTGTCTGTATCGAATCCGTGAAGCTTGGCTTGGGGTTGTATGCGATCGAGAAGGACGGTGAGGTTGTCGTTGACGTGGAGGTGAAGGGGACACAGGTGAAGATGGATGAAAGGGAATCTGGTCAAAAAAATATTTTAGGTGAGTCGATCTTCACGAGGAACTTGACTTAGCAACGTTGGCAGCCTTTTTGCGGCACCAAACCAACAAAAACGGGCAGCCCTGGTCAAACGTATCGGCAACCAATCAGAACGGTCCGCTTTCGAAGCGTCGACGGAGCCGCATTCTCACGATTCACTACTTGGCGAGACATATGCATATATATATATCTATATATGGCTACTTCTATATCAATATGAAGATTAAGATAAAATGTGTGGGTAAGGAATCAACCATCGAATCCCGCTTTTATTTTTCCATTCTCAAGCTGGCAGCAGAGTGTGTGTGAGGGGAAGATTATTCTAAATACATCCTTTAAAAAAGAGATTTTTGTGATCAAAGAGTAATGCACTGATAGATGTCCTTTTCCTCCTAGAAGTTATACTAATATAATATATCCATATCCCAATGTCGATATATCCAAAGAAGAAGAAGAAACTCCATAAAATATCCGCTAAATTCGAACCCATCCAAAAGAAACACCCATGGTTGAAGAAGACTTGATTAATCAACGTCGGCCGTCGGGTCAAGAAAAGAATCGATCTGTTGCCCTTAAGCTAAGTGACGTCACGAGAGTCGACTTAGGCGTCGAATGGGACGATAGTTCCGTCTGGCAATGTCTTGACGGCATCTTCAACGTCGGTCTGAGGGGCTGCGATCGGTACAGGGGCAGCAATGACGGAAGAGAAGGAGGCGACGAGGAGGAGAGCGATGGCGAAGAACTTCTGCATCTTGACTGATTTATTTCGGTCGGTTTGACAATAAGTTATAGAATCGATTTATCGGAATGGAATATCGGTTTCTTAAAGAGAGCGGTGTGGATATATATGAATATGATTCCTTCGATGAAAAGATACGATTGGATTTATTCGTTCGTGATCGCGATCGATTTGCTTTTCAAACTTCTTTGAGAGGAATAGAATGTCGACCGGCGACTAAGAAGAAATAGAATAATCTTCTAAAGAATGGAAAAAATTGAAACGGTAGACTGGATGACTGGACGGCTGGCGTGAGGAGAGAAGGGGAAAGAAAAAGAGACGGCAAGAATTGGAGATTCCGTGTCTCTTTTATACTATCAATATACGGGGGCGAAAACTTATAACGTTACGGATTCTCCAAATGACTTTCAATTCCCTTGACACTTTCGACATCAGAGACGTTTCTACTTGACAGGGTCTCTCAGAGCGTAAGTGGTGAAGCCATGGGTACGTCCGTACCGTGAATGTTTCAACAACTGCTAAACGAGTCTGGCCAAGGATTCAGTGTGCGCTTAACTCCTAAAGGCTACCAAGAGTACTCTTGCAAAATAAGTTATCTTTCCCGTTTTGAGAATTATTTTAATTTATTCGAGGGAGAAATTATTCCTGTTCTTAGAATTTGGGCTATTATCTTGTCTCGTGATATGACAATTGGTGTCTGGGGCTTGGTGTGCTGAACATGTTTCGTGAAACAGCAGCGTTTCGACGCAGTTTGAAGGAGAAAACACCAAAACCAGATCCCACTACAATCCGTTTTCACCGTTCGGCTGCCGATGTCTAGAAACAATTATACAACGGCATTGATAATATTCTGTTTGCGGTTCCGAGCCCGATATCTAGACCGATGCGAGTTGACGTAGAAGTCTCAATTAAAATCTACCTATATCCAAGAATTGAGTATGAATGAATACCTATGGACTCGGAGCTGCAAATGGGGTCCCAGCCAAAATTAAATCACGTATTGCATCTATGTTTCTTATGAACATCATCAAATACGAACAAGAAGCTTGACACTTAATGTTGTTTCATTTGACTTTCATGGGTCCCCAATAGATCTATCGCTAGGTTATACAGAGCAGTGCCATATACGAGTACGTCACATTCAAGGACAAATCTTTCCTTGCGCTCCACCTTTGACCTGCGAATATAAACCACGCTGACGGGAATTGGAAATGGGAAACGGCACATTTAAAATGAAATAAGATCCATTGGATTTTATGGGAATGACAGTATTAAACGAATTAAAATAGATATGCATCACGATATGTTAGCAATACGCCTCTCCAAACACACCACGTATCATAAGTAAGAAGATGACCCAAGCTCGATTAAATCCAGAGCTTCACGTCCCAAAACGATCGAAGAATGGCCAATTTTCCTTCCTCTTCACGATTCGTTTATCGGTATCGATGAGTTCCTCGGAAGCTTCTGTTATACCCGGATCTTGGATAGCAGTTCGAAATAGATCAACTAGCTCTTCCATCTGTTTCCGATCAAGAGATGCCTTTCGCTTGATAGTAGGCGGAGGAGGAGGCTCCCTTAGTTTCTGTTCGATGCGTTTATCAAATTGGCTGATAGCTCGCTGATTTACCCTTCTTTGTCTTTCCCAATATGACTCCACGATATTCGAAACGTTGAATTCGAGAATCGTGAACCCATTTCCGATTTCAGTCATCACCAGTCGACAGTTCCCTTCTGTATCCATGTGGGGCGAAAGCGAAAATTGGTTCCGAGCATGACTTAGGATCCTTCCGAGCCCAAATTCAAGGTCACATTCTGAGCCGCTGGATTTCACAACATGGTCGTATCGAGTGATACAGATACCGCGAGGGTCTTCCATCCCGGCGTGACTGATAACCATGATTGATGCACTGTGATCGGTGTAAGTCCTCTCCATAGGCTTTGTGCCAAGCTTTTCGGGCTTTGAGCAGTCGCCATGGATTCGGAATGATGGGTGAGTCTCCCTCAAATTCCAATAACCGTACGTGCCACACCCTAGAACAGCCCAGAGTCGAGGATAGACCAACTCTACAGCTAGGATATTCTTCCTAGCAGCCATGTTAAGTGGCAGCGTTTCGTCAGCGCCAACTGTAGGAGCCCACAGTGGTGGTTTCTCTTTGAATGTTCCCTTGAAAGGGTTCACACGGAAGGGCCTGATGATGCCGTGCTGTTTGAGAGCGACATGAACAGTGATTGTATTAAGAGTATCCTCCGCTGGCGTCAGGTCATCGAAGGACCTCATAATCAAAGAGACATCGGTGGAGTGGAAATGAGTAACATTAGCTACGGTCTCCGACGGAATACCAGCGTTACCTTCTCCCCATACTTCGGCACTCCAAATACAGATTTGTCCAGGAGCCTGCAGTGCTGCAGCTATGATATGCCACCCACTTCCCTGTATCTCACCCTCCTAAGGCGAGGCTGGGGTTCGTAGTCGGCGCATGAAATCGAGGCATATTCCTTTTGGTCGGATTTGCCCTGGTTTTCGGGGGCTCAAGAGCATGGTATGGACTGGAAACTCATTCGATTCGAGCTTGTTTGAAAATACACCTGGAGGTGGAAGCCGCAGCGGGAGAATAATGAGATGCGCCTTCCCGTCAGCAGTGATAGCAGCGAGGTACATCTTTTCTAGCCACGGGCGAGGCGCTAGATAGGCGTACTCTGGCACAGAGTGAGATGGCCCGGGAACCGCGAACTCGATGACTGGGCTACCGAGATCAACCAAAAACTTCCATGGGAAACGAGCGTTCTTTTGGATCCTATATTCCTCGGGCTCGCTGTCTGATTCGTACTTGGGAGGTTTGGCGTAAGTCTTTTTTCGAAGGGGTTCTTCGGGAAGTTCGCCTTCAGAGTCACAAAAGATGACCCAGCTACCCCCATCGACGTCCATTTCGGAGTCGCCGTTGCGATCCATTCCACTGGTTTCCCTGCTATTAGATCGTGAAGTATTCCCTTCACGCAACCGGCATCGTCGAGGGTAGAGGATCGTGAGACCGCTCTTAGTACCGTATATGATGATGCTTCGGTCATTTCCTTCTTCAACATGCAGCGTGTATGTGGCTGTATCGTTGTCGTTAGTAGCCTTATCAGTCGATTCGGACTCGGGTTTCTTGTTTCGAGGAATGGAGTATGGGTAGTATTGGGCTGCGGCCGTGATGTCCTCTTTGACCGTATAACTGTTTCTATTAGCATTGACGCGTCAGGGTTGAGTGAGGAGAGGTCGTTTACCCGAGTAAGCGTGCCCTGGAGTTCAGCTTTACCAGGACTGGTACTTTTGTATCTGGAGCATCAGTCATAGCGAGGAGGAGGATTCGTTGTCGATGGGATTAAGGGCGGGAGAACTGTTGAGTCAAGAGAGATTTGAGTGGGTTTCGGGTAGCTATAGTTGGTTACAAGGTTATGGTCTGGGACCTCAAATAAACTTGAATCATGATATACCACAACGCACGAATTTGATTAGGTATCAAGAACGTTGAACGTTAATTGAGTTAAAGGAAAAAGTTGGAATATACTATTCCTGATCAACTATGCAATGGTACTCTATATTAACATATAGATTATAAATGTGAGTAAGTACATGGCCTCTATAGCGTTTGACAATTGCTCATAGGACTAGCTGGACTCTCTAGAAGTCTGGATCCGACTCCTGGCCCCAAACTCTGGCTCCATGTCTACAGTTCCAAATCCACAGCCAAAAGTCCATTCATCAGGGCATACGGCACGCTCCTCTTCTGTATACCGGTCCTTCTTGGACTTGCATGTATCCTTAGGCTGGTAGTTTGCGATAATAGACCAGTTTGGCAGGCCAAATTCATCGTCGCTTCTTTTCTTTGCTACCCCCAGGACCTTCGCATAGGCACCGTACTGACCGCAGATATCATTTACGTTCATGGTGATAATGTCTGTATTTTCTCCTATGCGTAATGTGGGTTGTCTTCCCTTAAGAAATATTCTATTCTCCAAAGGGTTTAAGATTTGGCATCTTAATTAGCATAAGCTCGGCCTATACATGGGGTCTTACGAACTCTCTGGTCGTTTGTAAAGCCAGGTAGTATATAAAGTATGGATCATGCACTGACCTGCGGGCTAGCCGTGAATCATCCGGATCACCTTCTTCTAGCTTTCTACCTTGATACTTGTAGATATGGCTTAACCTGATAACATTAATAAACTCATCATAATCTTCATCCTGCATCACTTCCATAGCATCTACATCAAGATCCTTCGCAATATCCTTCAAATCATCACAATTTTTGAGCATCAACCATCCTCGCTGGCTTTGGTCCATATTCCAGATATCGTACAAATTATAGGTGATACAGTATCCGAGAGACACGTGCTCGATATAACCCTTGAATGCTCGATCGGTCCCATTGGCGTTTTCTGTCATGAGGCCGGTGGCGCGCCAGGTAGTCCATTTCGGACCAACTTTATTGCAGATGCGAGGGACAAGCTTTTTGTCCCTGATAGTTACTTCAGTTAGGGATGGGTCCATAGATAGGCATATGTCCTCTCCAAGGGACTCGGGGCGCCTAGGAGCTTCTTTAGACTATCTGTTAGTTTGATATGATCGTGATTATAGTTGGTAGGTGGATATTTAATGAAGTTTGGCTTACTTATTTCCCCTACCCATGTGTAGGCCGAGACTTTCGGCCAGCTTGGTGCCTTATTGTACTTCTGGGAAGATAGTTTCCCCAAAGATATGATCAAACAAGTATGCACCAATAGAGATATTGAAATTCGCATTTTGATAATATATACTTATATAGGCCACAGATGGGGTCGATGTCATATGGCTGTACGACAAAACTATCCTATTTGTGACAGGGTTTTCCGAAATAGTTATCCAGTTGAAATTGCGAGATAGACACATTCCGGTGGGGTGTTCAATAAGAAGTGAATGATTTCCATCCTTCTTTGCAATAACAGGTTAACGCTGTGCCGTCTGGGGCTATGCATGAGAGAGGGTTATCTGTTAGATATTCTGTACCTCAGTTGGTAAATTTGTTAGGCTTCACTTCATGAAAAAACCCCTGCCGTAAAGAATCGAATCACGACTACAAGCGCTCCTCTCCTTCGCATCAACTTGAAGGTTAGTAGTGGGTATTCTTTCGAAACCCGGTAAACAAAAGTGCTGGATGGCACCGTCCTGGTCTTTCATCGGTGCGATCTGAAAACCATCATCAGACTAGTGTTGAGCCTGTGGTAAATTTTGTGTGTGTTGGGAGGCTCAGCTCGGCCAGCTGTGCCTTCAACCTCCAACGGTTGTGGCTCGTGCACGGTGTGGCCAGCTGAGCCCGACGGAAGTACCCTGTACACCATGTAGGAATTAAATTGACATGTGCAAGGACGTTGCTGGTGGGGTCATGTCAGGTCTAGAAGGGGCATGGCAGATTAATATTGCATACATCCGTGGGAACACAGCATGGCCGGGGCTCTATCGATTCGATTCGATGATGATGACATAGTCACAGGCCCGGTCCCATACGCAAGGCATTCCCGGGTGATATCGATGTCGATGTATACAATATCAAACGGGACATTCCTCCCTCAACGTCGATATTGACATTGACATTGACATCTCGACAGTGACTGTCGTGTGCCACCTTCCTTCCCTCTCCCTTCCATATATCCCTTCCCCCGGTCCGTATCTTGTAGACAAAATCAAAACACCGAGCTTTGATATCTCGTAATAGCGTTTCGTATCGTATTATCGAATTTTTGATTAAACCAAAATTTTCATTTCTGTTGGGTCCCAAAGCAGGCCACTTTTGTTTCTCGAGTGTTCCCCGCCTTCCCTTCTGAGATCGCAGAAGTCCGAAAGTCGAAAGTGAAAAGAATATCTCAACGGATCCCTCGGTGCTTTTGATCAAGTTGGATCAAGAATAGAACCATCCTAGTATGCCATAGCAGTCGAAGGCGAAACCTGATCCCTCCCTTGTCTTGGATAACTCGGTCGGATTTCGATATCCGGGAGCTAAGGAAGGAACAGTCCATTTTCACGTTCTTGCTCTCGTTCCTCGTTATCGAAGCAAACGTCTGCTTTCGAACCAGAAGAGCCTCGGAGATTAATATCAACGGTCGGTTTCGGTCTCTGGTGTGCTTTAAATTACTCGGGTCGCCGTTTGGAATGTCGGTTTCCTGCTGCTATATTTCATTACATTGATTAGAAAGAATTCAATGCTGGATCTTGGTCTTGGTGGTTAATTGTGGTTGTGATCAAGAGGTATATTATCTGAAGAGAGACTCGCCTGTTCTGTCCTGTCCCGTTCCATTATATCATATCACATCACACGCCCTCATCGATTAAATCGCCCTCAACTTAAACCTTCGGACCACTTAACTTTGACCCCACATAACCACCCCACAACTACACCCCGATCGATAGAATCAAATCTCCACCAGCCACGGAGGCTCTCGAGCCTACCTTATATCATCTACCGATACTGAATCGAGGCCTAGAATTTGGCAGAACTATCGCACAGTCGTCCAAAAATGGCGGCCCCACCAGAGAAACCGAAGACAAAGTTCCCGAAACTCAATCCATGGAGCTATGACATCTTGATCTGGTTCTTCACCGGTGAGAAAGACCTTTAGCCGGATCAGAAACCAGACTCCAGAGATATACTGACATCAAGGAACGAATAGTCCTGGTGGACCTCTTCTTCAGAGAAGTCCATCCTCGTGGTGCCTATCGTATACCCAAACGAGGTCCTATTATCTTCGTCGCCGCCCCTCATGCCAACCAGGTCCGTTACATGCCCCTAAAGCTAACTAATTCTCGGTGGAGCATACACTAATATTCACATAGTTCGTTGATCCACTCCTTCTCATGCGTTCCGTTAAGCTTGAGGCTGGTCGTCGAATCGCCTTCCTTGTCGCTGAAAAGTCCATGCGCCGTAAGTTTGTCGGATTCTTCGCTGGATCCGCTGGAGCTGTTCCAGTTTCACGTGCCTTGGATATGACGAAACCAGCATCTGGTAGAATCTACCTCCCGGATCCAGAAAACCCGACTCTTATCCGAGGCGAAGGAACGAAGTTTACTTCCCAAGCATCGCTTGGAGGGTTGCTTGTCCTACCTACACCACCGAGTGGAGGAAGTGCTGCTAGTGCGGAAATTGTCGAAATTATCAGTGACGAGGAAATTAGACTCAAGAAAGGGTTCCCGGGTGAAGAAGCAAAAGAACAAATCACAAGCAAATCTGAAGCTGGAAGGGGTACAAAGTACAAGGTTGCTCCCAAGGTCGATCAGAGTGAGGTTTACGATGCAGTGTTCCAGAGACTCAATGAGGGTGAATGTGTCGGTATATTTCCTGAAGGCGGATCCCATGACCGAACCGAGCTGCTACCACTCAAAGGTATGGTTTATAGCCCTTCTCCTTAACTTTACCGAAACGTCGCTGATAGCATGTGAAACTAGCTGGTGTTGCTATTATGGCGCTTGGTGCGCTGGCCGCAAACCCAGACTGTGATCTCAAGATCATTCCTTGTGGCATGAACTATTTCCACCCAAACAAGTTTAGATCTCGTGCAGTCATTGAATTCGGCAGCCCCATTGAGGTCCCTCCAGAACTTGTCAGACAGTACCGAAACGGTGAGAGACGCGAAGCGGTTAGGGTCCTCTTAGAAGTCATCTACAACGCTTTGGTTGCTGTAACTGTTACAAGTCCTGATTATGAGACTCTCATGGTGATTCAAGCTGCTCGCCGTTTGTACAGACCAACGAACAAGAAACTCCCACTGCCGTACGTCGTTGAGCTCAATCGCAGACTCGTCACAGGATATACACACTACAAGGACGACCCGAGAATTGTGAAACTCAAAGATCTCGTGCTGAGTTACAATAAGGATCTCCGCATTTTAGGTCTTCGAGATCACCAGGTTGAATACGCCAAGTTCTCAATCCCACAAGTCATTGGTACTTTACTCTACCGTACTGCAAAACTTTCAATCTTGGCCTTGGCTGCTCTTCCTGGTACAATTCTGTTCGCTCCGGTATTCGTTACCACTCGTTATATCTCGCATAAACGGGCAAAGGAGGCTCTAGAGGCATCGACTGTGAAAGTCAGAGCCAAGGACGTTATTGCTTCCTGGAAACTCCTTGTAGCTCTTGCCCTTGCGCCGTCTCTGTACTCCTTTTACACCTTCCTTCTCACCTACTGGGCATATAGGCATCATATCTGGGGCATTCTCCCGAACTGGGTTCCACTATGGCTCGTTGTCGTTTTCGGATACAGCTTCTTCCCTGCCATCACATTCGCCGCTCTCCGAATCGGTGAAATTGGAATGGATATCTTCAAGTCGCTTCGTCCATTAGTCCTTTCTCTCAACCCAGGAACCGCGAACACTATCGTAAAACTCCGTCAACGAAGAGAAGAGCTGGCTATCGAGGTTGCTAACACGATCAATATTCTTGGTCCTGAATTATTCTCCGATTTCGACAACAAACGTATTATCGCCGACCCATTCCTTCGAAATGCAGAGAACGAGGCGGCTGCTGCTGCTGCTGCTGCTAGTGATCCACATACCCCTGTGCTATCTCGACGTGGAAGCCAGATCTCTGATAATTATGGTAGCAATGTCATTCCTGACCTAAAGGCTCCTTCGCCAACAGTTGCTGTAGCTAGCGGTCTGCCGAGAAATGAGAGTTTTGGAAACCTGGGAAATATCGGACTGTTCGCATCGAGGCCGGTTAGCAGAGCAAGAAGTAGGAGTAACAGTTCCGGAGGATTTCAGTAAGTTTAAACCCTATACATTACCTGCCACTTCTGTTGTGATTTTCCGAGCCTAATGCCGATGTTCTCGAATCTGTAGTGTCAAAGCCTTTAGTACTATGGACTCTAAATCCAGCTTTGAGGAAGTCAACCGAAGACTTGTCGAGCGTCGTAAGGAGCGAACTAGACGCCAATCTGAAAGCGAAGAGCTGGACGAGGAAAGCGACGACTCAACTGTCCACCTCAACATTCGCCGTAAGAAGACAGTTTAGGAAATGCTTCGGGATTTGGTGAATGAGCGGGATGTGACGTTTTAATGGGCAGGCCTCCTCGTTTTTCAGTTTCTCTGCTTTCTTGGATAATATCTCTTCTTGAATCGGGTACGTTTGTGAGGGGTAGAGTGGCGATTTCCACCTTCTCTTTCGCTTTCAACTCTGGTTAATCCCAAGTTTTTCTTCTAATATTCCTTTCGTTGTTGATATTATGCTGCCCTTTGTGGGGATTATTTTTTTCTCTTTTGTTTCTCCTCCCCTCCTTTCCTAATCTCTTCTCGTTCATTATATTTTTCCTTTGAACGGCTGTATGGTCTCTTTTATTAGGTAGTTCGCGGATATGTCGGGTTCGGGTTTCCTTCTATTTCTTTTTGTCTTTTAGGGTGGAAAACAAAAAAAAAAGTGAGGCGTTCAAGTTGTTTTCGCCAGAGTGCCTCTTTTTACTGCTTGGAATATAAAGTATATATACGTTTCTTCTAGATATGTGATCGAGCTCGGCGGTGTCCCAACCGTTTTAGATAGCTGCTGCTTTAACCTCGGCCCCGTTGATCGAAGTATCAGGCCTAAATGGTATGAGCTCGAAGCTGACCCTAGCTAGGTATCGCTAATTAAGTTATAAAGAAAAAAGTGACTTGTAATTCAGCCTCCATTACCATTACTAGGATCTACTAATATACATAAAAGGGTGTACGTGTTTTGCGAGATAATCCATGCCGTCTCAACGTTATAAACGGCTGTAACAAAAAGACCAATGACGTGTGCGAGTAGAACAAACATAAAAAAGAAGCAAGGTAAAAAAACATTGTGATCATAACATAAAGACCTTCAAATCCCTGAGATGTTTTTTTTTTGTAAAGAAAGCATGTGAATGAAATTTATATCAGTCCTCCACCCCAACAGTTTTAAGAGGAGTGGGCCTATCATTCCGACCCACACCAAAAAGCCACTTGAAAGCCTCCTCGCCGCCCCCACGTTAAACCTGATACGATTCCAATCTTTTTTATCCCATAACCATCCCTTCTCTCGCCTTAATCGTTAATTCCTTATACAGCACCTGATCCTCCGTCAATGGTAAGCTCAACACTCTCCCACCTTCGATTCCCAAATCGTGGCTCTTGAGTACGTAATCCGCAAGTACACGGCTCATCTCCCTAACTGCCACACCTGGCAAGAATTCTCTGATGTCCACCCTTGGCAAACCCTCCATCAGTCGCTTGGCAACATCTCTCTTAGAGTTGTGCTTGGGGATCCCCTTAACCTTTGGAATGGCTGGAGAAAATCCCTTATGATGGTGCGTGATGCTCGAGAGAAATATGAAATCGAGATAAACTTGTGCACCTGTGGACCAGTTTTCGACGAGGTTGGAATCGGTGAATTTGGAGATCACGTTGAGGAGTTTTTCGAGATCTTCGTTGATGATACAAAGTGGTGCGGCGTGGTTGAGGAGTGTCTTGTGAGCTTCAGTCCATGCAGAGGCGCTGAGGAGGCATTCGACCTCTTCGAAATGGTCTTGTTGGAACCGTGCCTGTAGAGCTTTTGCTTCATAGACCCAGGCTGAGGGGATTAGTAACTTGTGAAGGATGAAATCCTGCTTCTCGTTGTTTGATGTGAGATCGCCAACATGTTTGGCGAGCATTTCTCTGATTGTAAAGGCACGGCTGGGTAAAGAAGGTTGATGTTAGAGCATCTTGTCAAAATGTAAAACTTAATTGGTGTTTCTGGCTTACCTTTCAGGAGTGGAGAGATGCATCAGCACAAAAACTGCCCAATGCCATTGTCCTTCAGCCTCTAGCTGACCCGCAAAGTCCAATGTGAGCTTCTCTGCGGCGACAGAGCTCGTTCTGGTCTCTTCATCATCAACAAGCATCATGGTGTCTTCTGTAAAATCCCTAACTTCCTTCTCGGCAAGCATCATTCTCAATTGCCAGGCGAGTCTGAAGTCGCATGGATTTGGGCTGTAGCTACGTGGAGAAAGAACCCTTTCCAGCGGGTAGTTTTCGTCGGCATACATGCTAAGAAGACCCCACAGTGTATCATAGACTGGTTCCTCCTCTTCGTCTTCTACGACGTATGTGTCCTTGTTGTCAGGGTAATACCACGGCTTGGGGTGTCGAACGTGCTGTGTATCGGTAGCTTTGAATGCCTTTTGATACTCAGAAACAGCCTGCTCTAGGGCCTGATCCTCAAAGATCTCGTACCAAAGTCTCATAGCAAAAGTTCGTCTCCAATCAAGACCGAACATCTCTCCGATCCAAAATGATGGTGTAGCATCTTCCATGGACGCATTAACACCCTCGGAAAATCCTACGTTCCCGGCAACAAGTTCGTAGAGTGCACGGATGGCAACTGGAATTTCTGCAAGGACACCAGATCCTCGCCAAGATTCAATTTGCTTCTTCACATCATCTCTTGCTTGCCTGTCGCCACCAATGAGTGGCAGCAAAGTTGCTAGACGGAAGTCATTCCCAAGGATGAGGTGATCCACCGCTTCATCAACTTTATGCCCGCTCAAGAGAGCGAAAGCACAGGCTTCGGGGCTCGAAGCGGCCTTTTCGTCATTTGTAACATCTGTAGCAACGAGTTCTTCGAAGAAACGTGACAACATCAGTTTTCTTTTCTTTGTTCTAAGGTGAATCCGGACATGGAACTCCGCTGCTTCTGGGGGATAGCCATCTTCCAAAGCATCGAAAAGGATGGATGCAAGTTGCCAAACGGCCTTTTCATGTTGTTGTTGTGCCGAGGTCCCGAATTTCGCCTTTGTGAATTGGTTGAATCCCGTTGTCACATCGAGCTTGGCGAAAGGAATATTCGACCGGTCTTGCAGAATCTCAGAGGCTCCGAGTTGGAATTCAAGCAAGTCGATGGCTGAGGTCTATAGTCTGATATTAGCTTCGAAGCACAAGGTTAGATTCGGAATAAACTATGTGCCGCTTACTGAGGCTCCCGTGGAGTATTGTAATTTGGCTTTGTGAGTCTTTGAAGATTTGATTTCGCCAAAGGCTCTGGAGTGCCCACCCTCAATGGAGCCAGCATATATAATCTCACTAGTTGGTCCCCAAGATGGGCGGATGCATTGTCGCCATTCACGATCATCCGGCTGTTGACTATTTTTGTCAAAAGCCTCAGGGCGTTTGTATTGGGATGAATTGCTGGCTTTCTTATTTCTGTTCACGACAGGGGATGAGAAGACTCGGACGGAGGGGCGATACGGTGACTACAAAGGAACCCATGTTTTAGCAAATTATTCTCCAGCCAGTTTTTCATTTCAGATGGATCTCGTTAGGGTGATATTTATCTAAATACATGAGTTGGGCCGCGGTTACAGATAATAAAGACCAAAGCAATCAAGGTTGTAACAAGTCGAATGACATCGCCGAGAGCAGGGAAGAAAACGTGCAGTATGCGAAATTCTGAGGATAATCGGAGGGGAGGGGAGGGTGGGAAGGGACAGTGGGTAGAAAAATGGAGGGAGGGAGGGGTGAGCTAGGGTATTCACACCTCAAAATCACGATTCCTAGAAGCAAATAAGCTTTCTGAGAAGTCAACATTGCTGACATCGCCAAATGGGTTTCTTGCTGAAGTGACCGGGCCTCTGAAGCCGAGGGGGGCTCTGGTCTTCACTGGACTGATAGTTCGACTGAGTTGGTCTGTCCAGTCACGGCCAACACCCAACTTGACTTCTGGAGTAGCTTCACGGTAGTCCTCAGCAACAGGAGCGAGCTGGGTGTCATCGTCTTCACCAACGATAGAGACGTCCTCGTGGGGGAGAATTTGAGTGGTTTCCCCTTCTTCCTCAGAAAGGTCAGAGCCCTCGACGGACTCCCCTGAAGCATCTGCCGGATCCACAATATCGGAGGTTAGGGTCTCGTCAATAAAACGCATAGAAGATGCTTTTTTGGAGCGTTTAAATTCAAAGGTATCGTCAGCGATACTATCATCCTCGAAGGTGATGTCGGATGGGGATGCGAAGCTAGATTCTTCAAGGACGCTTGAGTCAAAACGCTTTGTAGGTGTGGCATCGGCATAAACAGATTCATTCATAAAAACGTCCGTCTCATCGTCCTCTTCTTGCAGACCGTATGTTGTGAAGTGCTGGACTTTAAAGATCCAGATTCCATCTTGAACAAGATAGTCGACGAACTCAGTATCTCTTATATTCTTAAGTCGGCGAAGATGGAACTGGTAGCGTGGATGGTCCGGATCTCTGATGGGTTGTTTGTGCTCGCGGTCAGTAGGGAAACATTCTTCCAATGTAATCGTAGCTGGGACATTCAATCCGTTCCCAGGGAGAGGCTTGTCCCAACCAGGAGGATAGACAGTGCAGACGCGGTCTGCAAATGTGATCACTCCGCCAAGAATAGCTTCTAGAGCATCGGCGAATGCTGTAAGATCCACTGGCTGGTCGAATCTGATCTGGCCAAAATTGGTTCTTCCGACAAGAAGGTCTGGGACTGCGGACAGTTTTTCTCGGGGCATGGATTTGAGCTTATCAACCGAGGGGATAGACCAATAATCTCCGGTCTTATCGCCACTTCCCCTAACTGCCGAAGGCCCGGCCTCTTGCTCTACCTCAACTTCCGTGACTTCCGGTTCTGGTTCTGGGGAAGGCACACGGACCAACGCATTTTCAGGAGTGGGAGATGAAATTGGTGCGCTAGAGTGTCGGGTAGGAGTCCTCATATAACCTAAGTCCGCGCCGCTAGCTGGGCTTCCGGTCTGGGAGCGAGGGCTCGCATCGAAGCTGACGGTTTTCTTGATAGTATTATCCGGAGTTGCAGTGTTGTCTGGAGCAGCTTTGATAGCCTTGACTTCTCCTTCCTTGATAAACAGATCTGAATCTCTGAGATTTCTATCGATAACAAGTCGTTTAAGACTAGTGGAGCGATTCCCACCAGGCGTGAACGCAGAAGTGTTTAGGATCGAGTCATCGCTAGTACCTGCTGCGTCAAAGACAGACCCGCCGAGCCCGATTCTGCTAGAACTACCACTAAAAGTTCTACCAAGGCTCCCGCCTGTCATAGAAGAGGTACCAAGTGACGATCTAGAGAATGGGGATGCGACTCTAGGTGTTAAAGCGGGCTGCCGAGGGGCGATTTTGCTATGGGGTATCATAGCCGCCTTTTTCTTTGCCCCAGAAACAGGTGTCGCAAGGAGACCAGGGGCCGTGCTTGCGGCTAATGAGGCGTCGAGTAGAGAAACGTTTCCATAGGGCCTTTGGTCCATGATCGAGGCGGTAAGTGCTTGTGGCATTTGTTGTTGCTGCTGCTGTAATTGCTGGGATTGGAAGAGACTTGCGCCAAATCCTTGTTGGGTAGGTTGTGCAGTATTACCAAAGAGACCGCCAGCAGACGACTGACCGAATCCAGCCCCAGCACCTTGTGCAGGCTGTCCAAAGAGTGAGGCACCTTGAGGTTGAGCAGCTGCCCCAGCAGACCCGAAGAGCCCACCAGCTGCAGCAGACTGTCCTGGCTGTCCAAACAAGCCAGCAGGTTTCGGCTGGTTTCCAAACAGACCACCAGCCTGAGCTGCCTGTTGTTGTTGACCAAATAGACCCCCTGACGTTCCAGTCGCAGCTGGCTGCTGCCCGAATAATCCTCCGGCTTGTGCAGGTTGCTGTGCTTGCTGTTGACCAAAGAGCCCACCAGTTGCAGGTGTAGCAGCTGCGCCAAAGGGCTTATTATTGCCGAATAGCCCACCAGCAGCTGCGGGCTGTTGCGTCTGTTGAGCTTGCCCGAATAATCCCCCAGCAGCTGGCGCAGGTGTTGTCGAGGCGGTACCAAAGCCTCCGAACGCTGGTTTAGCAGGGGTTTGAGCAGCACTCTGGCCGAAGGCTCCAAACCCAGTAGCAGCAGGCTGCTGCTGCTGTTGCGTATTCTGTGCCCCAAATCCTCCACCACCACCAAACGCTCCTGTAGCCTGTTGCCCGAAATTGCCAGTAGTCTGTTGGGTAGCTCCGAATAGACCGCCGGTTCCCGTCGCTGTGGATGTAGCAGGCTGCTGTTGCTGTCCAAAAAGAGTATTTCCAGCAGCTGGTTGCCCAAAACCTCCCGTGCCTGTTGTGCCAAAACCTGTCCCAAACCCGGCCGGCTTCTGCTGATTTGGATTTGGGGTACCGAACAGCCCAGTCCCCGTATTAGGAGCTGCTTGCCCGAAACCGCCTGTAGTACCAGTGTTTCCAAACACAGTCCCCGCAGTATTATTTTGCGTACCGAACAATCCACCAGCTGCGGCACCTGTTCCGGTATTAGCAGTGCTGCCTCCAAAGATACCGGCGCCTGCAGGTTTAGGTTGTCCGAAGAGCCCGCCAGCGGCAGCTCCAGAGGAGCCGAAACCACCAGCTGCCCCGGCACCGAAGCCTGTATTTGTAGCATTTGAAGTAGTTCCAAAAAGCCCACCACCAGGGGCAGTTGTTGTTTGAGGCTGTCCGAATCCTCCAGTAGCGGCCTGCTGCTGCTGCTGCTGCTGCCCGAAAGCTCCAAAACCAGTTCCCCCAGACCCGAATCCAGATGGCCCTGCAGCCTTCGTTCGATTTTGCATGTAATCTTGGAGTCGAAGTTCCTAAGAAAGCAATGTTAGAATATTCAAGGTGGAGAGCTATATGGATGAAACACCTACCTCTAAACTCCAATTTTTGTATGGGTCTGTAAAAGAAATTGTCTGAAAATGATTGGTCATACTACTAGCAGCATCTTTTTCAGTGAAAGGAGAGAAGGGCGACGTTGCAGTACCTTGGGCGGGTGGTTGGAGGCTACTGCTTCCAGCTGTTGCCGTACCAAATCCGCCGCCCGTAGTTTGAGTAGCTCCGAATCCACCACCAGTATTCCCAGCAGTGCTACCGCCGAACATGCCTCCACCAGCAGCATTCCCGCCAAAACCTGTGGTTGCGGGTTTAGAGCCAAACAATCCAGTAGCAGTGCTTGACGAACCGAAACCCGTACCTCCTGTAGTTCCTGCTCCAAATCCACCCCCACTTCCAGTCCCAGTTCCAAAGCCTGATGTTGCTGTGTTTGATCCAAACAAGCCACCAGCGCCACCACTAGTCGTCGCAGGCGTTGCTCCGAATCCTTTGTTTTGGCCGAAGCCACCTGCTGCGGGGGTTCCAAATCCTGTAGTAGCAGAAGAAGAGTTAGATTTTTGTGATGCCCATTTTGATGATTGCAAATTGCCTCGGTTGGAAGAGTTGAGCCCCCCGGCTTTCCCGCCACGTCGAGTATTCAGGAATGACGCCATTTTGTCTTTGATGGATTTGTCGTTCAGACTCTCCAAAAGGTTACTTTTTCGTCGTTCTTATTGCTCCCAACTAAGCTTCCTAAACTCGAGAGCTTTGAGAAGAATCGATAGTGACAAAACCGACTAAGAAGCTGACAAGTCGAAATAAAGAATATTCAGAAAGTCTCGTCGCTTCCTGTACGTACCAGTTGAACCGAAACCCGTCGATTGGGTGTTCGTGCCGAAGCCTGTGGAACCGAAACCCGTCGATTGATTTTGTGTCGTTTGACCGAAGCCTGTAGGATTCCCACAGGGTGTCCGTTAGACACATTCGGAAACGTACTGGGTATCGCCCCAGAAAGCAGATCTTGTATGCAAAAAGGAGGGAATGTGTGCTCGTGATCGCAAGGGAAGGGGAAAGGAAAGGATCGTACTCACCTCCGAATCCAGTGCCAGTGGCATTTGAACCAAATCCACCACCTTGCTGCTGCTGCTGCTGTTGCTGTTGTTGCTGCTGCTGGTTCTGGCCGAAGCCGCCGCCACCAAAGCCGCCACCGCTAGAGAACATTATGACAGGCGATTGAATTAATCAATTGGTGGAAAATATTGACGGGAAGACGCGCAAGTCGTACGTCGTGGACGTTGGAGTAGACACGCGCTTGAAGAAAGCCTCTGCCCGGAGACGGTCGATGATAGAGGCTCCCAAATACCCTTTGAAGCGCGTTTCTTTCAGCGCCAGACCTTGATTGGGATTTGAGAAAATAGATGCTTGATGTGGTGGTTGTGTCAGGTGAGGGTGCGACGCCGTTATATGGAAAAAATTATTCGCGATCAACTCGACAAATGACCAGTAGGGAGAAAGAGCAAAACAAAATAGTGAAAAAAGGGCGATGCTGAGAAACGTGAAGAAGAAGCAGAGAAGCTCTGCTTAAAGGGAGCGTATAAGAAAGATATGAAGACAAGGCGGAGGATGTTACGCCGTCTGCTGTGGTGATAATCGCTGCCCAGCTGATGAGATGGGAGGATGAGATGTCGTTGAAGCGGAGAGGTTGGAGCGAGGTTGTTTGTGTGCAATGTTGCTGCTGGCCACACGCTAAGAAAAGCCCGCCAATATAAAGCGTTGCGGGAGGTGTTGATGACTAAGCACACAACACACCTGGATCCTGACTGTGCATTCACCATACAGTCACAAGCTAGTGGCTAGTAGATATCGACACGATAATAGAAGCGAAAGTACAAGAGGTGCTTTCATCTGTCAGACCACTATAGTAGCGGCCAATGTAATCGCTGGTTTATAGTGAATATCGCTGAGTCAACTACTATCAAGTGTCTATAGATGGGGCTGGACCGGTCGATTAACGATCACCTGACTGCAGACGTTACAGACTTGACACTGATTGAATCCTCTGTAGGATCCAGCATTGCTGCCTTGCTACAACGACCAGCGCAGCTGCAGAGCGTTAATCATCTGATAGCAGCTCGATAGGTACTGACTACCGCAGCCTTGACGCAGGCTTTATTTCCCTGATTTTATTTTTGTTTTTGTTTCTCAAAAATTTAATTTCCAGTTTTATATTCCTCAAGCACTGGACGAGTCGACGTCTCGAAGCAGTGAACATCCAAAACGAGTTGAACTTGCGTTGGGCGCTCGGACCATGTGGGATCGCCATGTTGCGTTGTGCTGTTGTACGCGCCAAAACGCGTCAACCACGAATGGCCAAGCGAGCGCGGAAACCTCAAACATCCACACCACCAAAGTCACCACCAACCAAAACTCCCCCAATCGTAGACTTCATCTGCCCGATAAAGAAGCTACTGCTAGCTACACCATTAGTTAGCCGACACTACCCGATAAAATTATATTAGCTCCACCCCATCTACATGTACGCCTAAATGTTCGCCACATCCGTTGCGACTTCTTCCAAACCGCAAGCGCCAAATCCTCGATCCCGACGACCTGTCCAGCAGCCTACTTCCTCGTCGCAAGCCCCACAGGTTGGGACTATAGCCTCTATTGCTTCGCAAAAGCAGCCTCAGCGATCGCATTCGCCGTCCGGAGGTCCAGGTCCATCGTCTAGACCGATGCCTGTTGGTGCTTCTGCCGGTGCTCTATTTGGCCGGTCCACGATTGGAGGTGGCTCTGTCGGTGTTGGAGCTGCAGGTGGTTCGCATCTCCAGTCACATCAACATCAATCAAATGGTGGGATATCATCTCGGGAATTGAGTGAAGAGCAAAGGGAAGAAATCAATGAAGCTGTATGTTTGTGCGACTTCTTAAAATTCCGATACTGAATATATTTATTATCTAGATGTGGATATATAGATATATAAAGAGACTGGGAATCACCTTCTAGGATCTCGGGTATGGATGAAATAACTAACACGGTATCTATTAGTTTGGACTATTTGACATGGACAAAGATCAGCGGATAGACTTTCATGAGCTCAAGGTGGCCCTGCGAGCCTTAGGTTTCGAAGACATCCCCAAATCCGAACTCCTCTCTATTCTGCATCGCTACCCTGCCCCTACATCAGGCAACTCCACGCGACTCCTAATCGGCCGGGAAGACTTCATTACTGTGGCTACACAAAAGATGCTAAGCCGGGACCCTCTAGAGGAAATTAGGAGGGCATATACGATGTTTGATGAAGATGGCAAAGGTGGCATTAGTATTGCTGACTTGAGGAGAATTGCTAAGGACATCGGAGAAAACTTGGAGGAAGAGGAAATCAGAGCAATGATTGAGGAATTTGATCTGGATGGCGATGGGTTGAGTAAGACCTAACATCCTACCCTTCTGCCTTCGGAATAGACTGGCTAATAATTTTGAAATCTAGTTAATGAGCAGGAATTCATTGCAATTTGTCGTGGAGAGTAAATGCGTCAATGCATGGCATACCCTTGTAACAAAGTCCGTTGTCAAAAACCTCATCACCATATAACTGCATTTACGTACTGTTTCAATTGCCCTCGACTCCGCATAATCTCCCCCTCATTGATCAGCAATCCCATATGATCACAAGCTCACACACACACACACACATACGTATACCCTTTTTGTTCATTGACCTCTTTCTCCGTTCCTTAATCTTGCCTCTTTGAAATATTGGTACATTTGATAGCGAAGGCGTTCCTTTTTTCCCCCCCTCTCCACTTGTCCGTTCTTTGTCACCGGGCTTCCGTTCAACCTACTGATTCAAATGTACAATCATCAACCTCATCCATATCCCCATTTTGTTAGTTTGGGCTGCATCTTTATTGTATAAGGGGGCCCTGCGAGAGTGCTATTCATATTAACAATAATATATGTCTCCAAACACAGATTTCCTCGGTTGTTTGGGCCTTCTTCGGTTCGCGGCTTAAAAGATCGGACTTTTGGATCCAGCCACCGAGGCCACTTTTGCGGGGTCTGGGGAACATATGCATCACGATCATTTGAAAATCGAGTGTAACCGCCTGGGTGCTCATGCTTAGCTACGAATCAAGCATACTCTGACCAACTACCGACATCTGGCCACGAGACTAATTTGGGCGGGCTGCTATGCAGGGTCAGTGAACGGGACGTCTCCGAGAACCCCATATTATGATGCTCATGTGGATCATCTAGCCGGGGTCCTCGAGCCTTGCACCTCGACCGGGGCACCGTGTCGAAAACTCCCTACCATCATCATTGCAGAATTCGTGAGAACGAGAATTGCCGACCCGTACCGAGTTAACCCGTGGTCAGGAATTCTGCAGGATCGATTGGCGCAGAGCTGCAGAACTGTGGCACAGGTTCAACGTTCCCCACCTGGATGACTTCAATGCGATGCATGAACCATCAACTCTCACGGGATATCCCCAGTATTCCCCAAGTAACAAGAGTAACAAGACCTCATATACGCATCTCCATATTTTCGTGGAGTAATACCATGTTGAAGAGGCTCGAGGGTTCCTTGTCCGCATGAAGCTATACTGCAACCAACCTGCAGCGCTGCAACTCCATCTATCCATGATATGGCCCGAATTTATCCCCATATTCCGCTTCCCTTTCCCCGCAGGGCATGCGCAGGCATACGGCTGGCTACGCGGCGAATCGGCGTTCCGCTACTATGTCGAATGCTAAGCAAATTCCTTGATGATTAATTAATTAATTCGCTACCACTGCAGCTAGGGTACTGCAATAGCCGCTACTATAGCACTGCAATAGCCAGCCACTTATATGTATGTTACAAGCAGTTCCTCGAACGACCTCGCTACGAGCCCCAAATACGGATATCACGAAAACGCTGGGATATGACGATACATGTGCATCAGTACATTCTCCTCATGCACTTCGCTATTTTGTATCAGAACAAGAAAACATGGGGCTCTCTTGTGCATGTGCATCCCGTCCAAGTCGGATTACGTCTCACCTACCACCCTTCTGCAGAAATAAAACCAAGTTGACTATTCCTTCGCCCCCGATACGCGGACAAATAATGTTGCGTTCATAGGCACAATTTGTCCAAACCAACAAGCCGATAGACGAGAAAACCAGTGGATCACCTTGGCAAAAAGCGGTCAGTGCGAAGAAGGAGACTAGCAAACTGGTTGTTGTTTTTTTGAGCAAAGGGTCTGTGCTTCGCATCTTGTCGAGCCGGGTTGCGAATCCCACTAGCAGCTCTAGTTACCCGAGAGCGGCATTTTCCATTACATTAAAGGAAGAAGTCAGTCATTGTCATTCTAGTCACAGACCGGAATCCTTGATCGTAACTTTTGAGAATCGAAGATTGGAGATAACCTGAAACCTCAAAGAAAGTTTCACGATCGATCAACTCATCTTCTTCCTCTCGATAAACTCCATGGATATCTCCACCAGACTAGGATCCGCCTTGTTTTCTAGTCCCCTCAATTATTTTGACACATCGGACACACCGTTAGCACTAGGGGAACCCGAAGTCACTGTTACACGGTCCCCAAGAAATTATTCTGCGAACTAGAACGGTGAGGCTGACAGGACGCAAGTAATGGGTACAGACGGCAAAACGCTGAGGCCTGGCGATAACAACAAATAGCAAAATGAGGGTCTTACAAATCTGCGAAACTTACATGCATTCACGCCCCCCCGCGTTTTGACCACGTTTTGTGCAACTTTGTCGAGATGAAGGGAGGACGAAAAAAGTGGCGTGATATCTAAATTCTCGGAGACATGCACATCGATGTTGCTCACGGGGTATGAAGCTGAAATGTTTTGTAAATGTACATACAACGTTTTGTACGCTTGTACAAAGTACTAGCGGTCTATCAAAACTTTGTACATCTAAGTACCTCCTCGATTTCCAGCATATCCGGCCGAACCACGGAACACTCCATAAAAGCTAAAGTTATGAGATTGCCAGCCACAATAAAAGCACGGACAATAATCCGAAATTTTATGAATCCACATCTCAAACGCCTAGTTGCGAATTCCCGACAGAGAGTGGGAAAAGGCCATCCCTTCGACATCAATATCTCGATCCGAATATCCATTCGGACATTTCCACCACGCACGATGCATCATGCACTACACTTTTAGCGTGTTGCCCAGTTCTTGTGTTGCAATTTGATCCAACGGTTATTTTCATTTAGTTTGAACTGGCCGATCTAGGCTTTTAGGCCTGGCCATAACCTTTACCCCAGCACCCAAGATCTATCGCTTGGATGAAATGGAAAAAGACAGGTAGCGAGAAGGGAAAATGCGGTTTTTAACAGGGTCATTTCCAACAGCTCCATCCCATACCAATCTCCCCCGCATTCCTCAGACGAATCAGAGCTGAGGACCGGAATTATCTTTATCCGGAAAGGGATTAAATAGGAACGTCTGTCCGTCAAACCTTGCATATGCAATCAACGACCTTTTGAAGCCGACGGCCGCGGATCGGTCGGAAATACACTGAAGTCCTGTTGGAAAGACAAAATTTGATCGAGAGCAAGGATCAGCCACCTGTCCTAGCATTCACTTTCTAGTACATCGAATACCAACTTTTTGGTCATGGCTCAAAAAAATTAGACTTTCCAGACGGTAGCCCAGATGGACCGGCCCTGTTTGAGTCGCCCTGCTTCCGCGAAAGTGTCAGTTTGCTGTGTGGGTGGGGAAACGCCGTAAATTCGTGCGACCTTTCCAAGAAACCGCTAGCCAACATTTCTCCTGAAGTTAAACCAATCGATACCCAGACAATTGATACACAAGCGGCGGCAGGCTAAACACACAAGACAACTGGCCCCAAGTTTGAAAATCGATACAGGAAATAACTTCCTCTCGGTCGAGAGGGCACTGGGGTGTGGTTCAGAACGAAGAGCTTTGACGATTTACTAACCATTCTTGTCTATTTCATCCCAAATGTTTCTCTTGTTAAAGGATGGGGCCGGAGATATTTTGAGGGAAGAATGGAGGATGTGGTCGATGTATACAAATAGTAGTGCATACTTGGACAATCCCAGTATCAAAGCAGATTTTAGGGAATTAAGCCATTAGAAGGCGCAATGTTAGACTGTGGTCTGTACTTAGGTATGAACAGAATTGAGGTATCGATCAGACTTTCTTGTCAGTCCGTGCCAAAAAATAGTAATCAAACCTAGTCAGCCAAACTATTGCCTGTCAAATCGAGGCAAGATACGCTACCATGATGTATACTACGCACAATTGTGGGACCTCTGGTGGAGTCAAATCAGAAAAAAGAGAGTTACCGCGCTTCCAAGCATGCAAGTAGCTACCTAGGCGTAAGGGAACCCCACCCGTATCAGCATCCTAGCATCTGCACCAATAAGTGAGTATGTACCTAGAATCCTAGGATCGATATCGATGATGTATCAGAAATTTGCTCAACGTAACTCTCTGGCCTTCAATCTGCGGAACTGTATTTACACGATGATAGGTATGCATTGGCCCTCAAAAGTTAACATTAACATAGCCAAGAGAAATACTTTGCCTCCTTTTCACCGCTTGGCGTTTATACAATGATGCATGCTGAAGTGAAATATCAAGATTCAAGATCCAAGTTTTTCGAAAAAGTATCCGAGTCTGTTCCTTGGCATAACTTTCGATTCCACTTTTCCGAGTCACTGGCCGACACAGGTGAGCCAAAAATAAGCCCGCATTCGGATATCAAACCGTGACCTAGGTCATAAAATAAACTTTGTGTACATGTACATACGTATGCATGTGCGAGCTGTGGTAGACGACCGCCCAACGTATTAGCACCAGCTAGCAAAACCAATTGGGGAATGGAGACATGGAAATGATATTCCGCCCGCACACCGCCAAGACAAGCTGTTCGTATCGAGGCTCCCATACGCCCATCCTTTCCAAATAAGGCCTAACTTCTTGATCTGGTTTGTGCTACGGGATCGATCACGTTCCTTCTTTTCGACTCCCTTTCGCAATGGAGAACCTGCACGCTCGAGCCCGTTGTTTCTCTCGAAAAAAATGGCGAGAGAAATGCAGGCCTCACTCGTTGGCACTAGCTTTGACGCTAAAACGGCCTGCGAAACAGGTGCCCACATTGAGCTGGTACTCGTGTTAGTGCCTTACCATGTCCTACGGGGATGTTGTGATGGATCCTCGTAATTCCATGGGTCCGTTGTCATCAAACCGCGTAGATTAATCGATAAAGCAGCCCCATGTCGAACGAAATGGGTATCAACTTTCGGGTCAGCGGGGCCTTACAAAGCCAATAGGAGTCGACCCATTAATTTCTCCACTGGATAAAAAAAACCCTTTGCTAAATATCGGGAGGCACTGTGAAATCGAAATTATTTGGGCGGAAACATCAGGGCTGGGAGCTGAAAACCTCATGGCTTTCTCGGCCTTCTCCAAATTCCTCCTGGAGTGCAGTTCTATGATCCGGGGGAACCGACGGGTCAAGGTTTCTCCCTTCTGCCAAGCCATCTAGGAAAAGGCGGGCAGGATCCTGAGTCAGTGTCCACTGACCTCCTCTCAAAGTACTCGCCTCGTTCAAGCAAGGCAGAAAGTTTGTTGACAAAGAAGTAGTCGGCACTTCAATGACGGTATTCCTCGGAACCATTTTGTTTCTCTCTCTCTCTCTCTCTCTCTCTCTTCCCGCTTCGATAGGAACAGGAAGCCAGATCGAAGCTTTTTGACCTTCGAGAAGCAAGAAATCGGTTGGGTTTGAAGCAAACACGTCAACTAGCTGTGAGACTTTAAAGCTTTTTAATGCAATAGGGTCCTGAAGTTGGCCGGAACGGGCAAGCAGGGACCGTTGCAATGAGCTTAGTTACGACTCGTACGACAGGCATTGTCGATCGAGGTCAACTGCAGGCTAGTCAACCAAAACAACACTAGCCAGATATCAAAGATACCCCGGGAAATTTAGAAAAATGATATCAAAAGAAATCGAACCAGAACTCATTAAATTCTCCAAGACCATCATAACTTTTTTGTTTTTTGAAATGTCGGTGCGCGCACTACCTCTACATGGTATGGTAAAACTCGTTAAACCGAACAAATAACCGAAGAAGAAGATTCGTAAGAAATCAATAATAGTGCAATGCGCCTGCCCCACTTCCATTGAATGCAGACAAGACTCCAAGTACGCCTTGAGTTTGAACGGAGCCAATGCGAAATGTAAATATAAATGAAACCAAGAAGACAAAAAGAGAATGAAACCCTCCCGTGCGAAGTAAAGAACCTCAGAGCGCAGATAGGTAATATACTAGTCCAGAAAACAAACTGAAGGGCCCCGGTGATTTTTTTTGTGCTAAAGATGCAGCCGATGATGATGTACAGATTTATTAAAAGATCGATATGAAGAAACAATGGAAAAGCACATTCAAATATGCCAAGAATGAAATTCGATGAAAACGATATGAAAGTTTACCGGTAGGCCGGCTGGGTTGATAAACTGATGGCAGTATGGATTGGTAGTAAAGCTATGATAAAATATTAGCTTAAATTCTGGTAGACATAAAGTGAAAAGTGTTAGGCTTACAAGCAGGAGAGCCATTATGTGCGTGGTGCTGCCAGACGTGATGCGAAATCCCTGAGCTTGGGCTGCGGTGGAGAGGACTAAGAGAACGGGGCTGAGAACCACTGCCCAGCGGCGGTAACCCTCTGAGATTCGACCTGGAATCGGATATTTGCAATGCGGCTGTGCCAGTTACAAGATTGGCAGGAATGGTTGGGGTGGAGGCCGGGGTGGGAAGAGAAGTGACTGCTTGATATGGTGGGCTCTCACGCCATGCTAGAATCACTTGCTTGTCGAGATCTGCTGCCGGGCTCGATCCTTGGGATAATCTTAACGATGAGTTCGAGCCGGTACGGGATTGGGAGACTGACTCCAAGTTTTCTTCACGGGGGCTGTTGCCAGTCAGTGATAGAGACTGAACGCTCGACTTGCTTGAAGATCTCCTGCTAGCTAGTGCAGCAGCCGTTGCAGCAGCGGCCTCGCTAATGGTCCCAGTATGATGGTTTTGATGGCGAGTTAAAGTAGTACGCCTATGGATATAATGTGAGCAGACTTTTCTAGAAAATTTTGTAGAATTTCTCGCTTACCTTGTAAATGTTTTCTGGCAATCTGCATATGGGCATTTGTAGGGCCTTTTACCAGAATGTATACGGCGATGGCGAGCAAGAGAGCTAGAGTCACTGAATGGCTATAAAGGCAAAAAGAAAGTATCAGTAACAGTGAGGATTCAAAGGGTGAAGCGTTGGGGAAATGTTTACCTTTCCACAAGCTTCGCACATATGAGGTTTCTCTCCAGTGTGTACTCTTGCGTGGACTGTCAAAGCGGATCTCTGTATAAACTGTTTTCCACAACCCTCGAAATCACAAACGTGGGGCCTAATGCCACTATGTATACGCTCTAGCCCAACCATTAGTGGTCCACTTCAGATATATGATCGGCGTTTAGAACTAACCATGACGTGACAGGTCACTCCTTCGAGCAAAGCCCTTCGAGCATGTTTTGCAATGATATGGTTTTGAAGGATCATCGTTTCCATTATTTGAATGAGGCCCTTCCGAACTAGGGCCGGGGCTAGTTGTAAAGGGATTAGAAGGGCTAGCTGCAGGAGGTGGAGAGTGCTGTGTCTCGTATGAATATCTTGGTGTGAAAGTGGCGTGGGGATATGTTGAAAAAGAGTTCGAAGCCATAGAAGGTAGGCGAACTGGTTCCTGTTTCTCAAACCGTGCTTGACTGTTTTCCGGTTGTCCAGAAGTTGGAGAAATAGCATTGTCGCTGCTAGCGCTAGCTTCTTTTTTGTTTAAGATATTGATGATATCCATGGTGTCGATAGTTTCGAAATTTCCTCTTGAGATAGGACGTAAGTATGTGATCTATTAATCTATTGTGGAGAAGTTTGTAAAGGCGAAATCCTCCCAGCTCCTCTTTGATCTCGGAAGCGAAAAGGCTTATAAATAGGAACCAAAGAAGTAATTCAACAGGAACTTTCGACGTCACAAAGTGGTGGTAGGAGGGCGAAGTTGTAGACTTTATAAGTTTTTAGTACATCCCCAGGGACGGGGAGGGAGAGGAAAGTTGTTTTGAAGAGGGCCTTAAATTGGAAAAGCTTTGAACCACGGCACTGGAACTTAGCTTAGGCCTCGATAGTGCGAATTCTCAAGGAAGTACCTTAGCTCGGCTCCAAACGAGGGCTGCGGGATTACAGAAATTAGATTTTGGAGTGGTGGACCACTGAGACCCGACCTTTCCGTATGCAGACGCCCAACAAAGCTCAGATTTAACGACTCGATATGGCGTTCGGGCGGCTGCAACTCACGGGAAACAATGTGATTGTTACCTCGAGTAGGCCCTTGCGATGGAATGACGGGTTCTGCCCTTAGTCAGTGGTACATATGGCCAGGAAAGAATTCGGACCCCGAAGTATTTCCTGAAAGTTTTCCAGTCTGGTTTTGCAGATTTTGTACTGGATTTTGAGGGTTTCCTCCGCCAAGATTGGGAGTGTTGCAGTTTTGAGTGTTGTCGTCTGAGAATTCGACTGATTCCGTATTGCCGTATTGAATGAACCTGGTGGCAAGCGCAGCGCGGCCGACGTCAAGGTTTGAAAAACTGTCTTCTATGGGAAAACCCAGTGCTGTTTGTGTCAGTTAGAAACACCCAGACAGGATGAGGCATTGTTCACGGTGAGATTTTCCCGATATTCCATTCAAACTGAACTGCGGAACAGAATTCAAGGCGACAACATAAAGCAAAGCACTTTCGGACGGGAGGAATAGTAATAATATGCCCGGCTAAGGGCAGAAGCGAAGCCAGCTGAGTCGGACGAGTTGCAACTTTCCGCTGTCAAAATAATTTGACGGCTCAGCCAGTTTAACAACTAGCTTGAAAGGTGACGGAAAACTTGATTGAGCCCCAGACGACGATAGTTAAGTGAGTACTTAGGCATTGTAGCTGTATCGTACTTATGAGGTAAAGTGTAATCCAACCCTCGCACAGCTCGTATCAAGAACTGCACTTTACAGAAGCTAAAACCTGCCACTGCCTCGGGCGGAATGCAAAATGTATGTCTGCTGACGTGCTCAAGTCTAAACAAAGGTGCAATATGTGCTTGGATACTAACCTTCTCGTTGGCTTGATAGATTAACCTTTGTTTTCCTGCTGCCGTAACAGCCTATGCACTGTCCCGGAGATCCACCAACAGTAGATATTTCATACCATCGGATTATGTCTTGGTGATATATTGCAAACCCCAATACTCTAGTCTAGTTGCTTTGTTTGTGTGATTGTGATCAATGTCTCGGACGGGACGCTCGAAAAACCCTTTTTGTCGAGCAGAGTGTAGGTTCAAAGTTCGATATCGGTTCAAGCAGAGAAGCCGGCGCAAGGTTTGATTTCTATGCTGAGATTAGGCCGAGGGGGAATGAGAGCTGGGTCGATCGATCGCAACAAGAATCGGCTGTCGGTTGATTTGGGAGTAAAAAGTCGCCGTGCCAGGCCTACTTTCCAAAGCTATGCTTTGTCCCAGAATGTTGGATATGTAGGCCGTAGACAGCCCTAATGGTATACTTGTGGCGTCTATGGATACAATGTCGCAGTCTTATGAAAAGGGGACAGAGAAAATGTGTAAAAGTCGCTTTCAAATCCTTCCCACCTTGTCGGTCATATCTTTCAAGGTTTTGCCAGGGAAGGATAACAAAAGAGTCGCAATGCAATGTGAAAAACTCGATCTCAGTTGGTGTAAATTAGACTTTCGTCTCTGCCCAAGCATCAGATTATGGGGAAAAAACTATTTCCGAGACAAATTTGGCCCTGGGAGAGTAAGTCGCTGCAGCGGAAGCACGTTTATATTTAGCTTCTCCCAATCAATCATTGCCAACTATCATGGAGACTGGAATATATCCGGCGGGGTGACAGCTATGGTCAAGCGACAGGTAGGTCACATTGGCAAATGCATCGAGACATTCATATAAATTTTATCCAATGAGGGTGGTGGATAAAACCCATCGATCTGATGACAAGGACATAATAAAATGTGAACTTAATGGTTGGCAAGGAAATTATCACTTACGGGTAAAGTTTGTGAATCGAAAGCCACAGAACCAAGCTTGCAAGCTCAATATTTGAATAACTGGAGTCGTAAAGGGCGTAATGTTAGGTCGATGTGATGAAGATCTTCTGTTGTCGAAGGCACTGTGGGAAAACCCTTCTATATAGAACTCGTGCTCGACGTCTCTTTTTTATATATAGATAAAACCTGGAACCCTTGGGAACTAGGTACCTCGAGGCTCTTTCTGAAATCCGGGGTGAGTACCTCCACTTCCCAATTCTCGCCCGGCATGTACCAGAGGTTAAGACGTATTCAGAATGATGTTATGTCTCCAATCATCAGACGGTCACTATTCGGAAAAGAAAGCTGGTAGGACTGTGCCGTGCCCGTTTCAACAGATGCAAATTGTAAGGGGAAAAGCAAGGTCTCGAGGACAAGATCCTGTATGGGGGGGATCAATGCGTAGGCGGTAATTGAGCTCCCAGACCTGTAAGTTGTGGTGGTGGTGCGGGACTAAGTTTTAGGGCACGACCGGCAGTCGACTAGTTGCCTTGGGCGATGGAAAGCCTTGCGGGTGGGGTGTACGTGTGAAAGTGTGTTCGAGGATACCGATATTGGGGATTTGAAACAATACATACAGAGGGAGACCGGTTTGATATCCCAGATATATTGAGACTACCCTGTCAGTAGGTACGTACTGTGTAGATGCACAACAGGCCCCAATCGAAACCGTGAAAAAATATGTAGGTTGAAAAGGAACTTGGTTCAAGATGAGGAATATGGAAAGGCGTGACGGGCAATTAACTGGCGAAATGTCGCAGCACTTGCAGCTACGCACGGACTGAAAGCGATAAATCAGAGCAGCTAGCGGTCACCACTTCGGACTATTTCTTTGCCTCGCCAGATGCAGATAAAATAATTGACGGACTAGAAAACTACCAATTCTTTCGATCGAGGAAATAACTCGCGGCCAGGCTCGTTTGTATCTTTCTTTTGGCGGCTAAGCTATTTCGTCCCATCTGTGGAACTAAATCGCTCAAATGAAATGGAGATACCGTACTCGACGTGGTATTGACTTAAGAACTGAACATTTTTTTGCTCAGGACTCGGGAAGGGAGAGAAATTGGTGTGATAAATCGGAGGAAAGAATAAGGGAAAATCTGACCAGTAACATTTATTCAATAGGAGGTTCGAAAGCTTTTTCACTTGATAGCCAGCCAGCCCCGACGGCGTGGACCGAGATTATTCACATCCACGGCACACAAATACAGCTCCCAGGAATTCTGCGCAGTGACCACCTCGATGCTGGCCCAATACGGAAGCCGCAAAGGAACAGGAACCTCTCGAACTGAAGCTCTGCCCAGGATGGACCCAGAGAGGCTGGATACAAGTGCCCATGTTCGGCCGATGGATTGGGGGCATGACCCGCTGCAGGTCTGAGTGGGACACTTGAAACCTATCACTCATTGGGGCAGAATGGAAAAGCTGACACATGAATTCAATAGCATAACGACTCGGCTTTGGATGTTGAAATATTCCGCTCCACAATTGCAAAGTGCGATGCCAATGCAGCTAGTTATTGAGCGGGGAAGTTACATACCAAGCTCACGTACTTGCTTGCTTCAAACCCGGCTTGCCAATGAAACCATAGTTTGGATGCTTCCATGGGTGGACTAACTTTGTAATCAACCCGCCGCACACATTTAATCGGGTTTTTTTGCTTCTATTTTACCCCAGAATGTCATCAGCAGGAAAACCCCAACGTCGCTCCCAATGATTTTATCGAATAATGAGAGCCATGGATGCCTTACAGAGGTACCGTATCATCATCTCATCGTCTAAAAAATTACTACTCTCCCTGTCAAAGCTGAATTTTCCCGATTTATCCGGGACGAATGGAAAAGCGGGTTTGCTTTTCGGCCAAGTTCAACCGGAGCGATACAGCGCTACCAACAGGGATTTTTAAACTAAAATTTATAATTCCCTGCCGAGGGAAGGCGAGGTCTCGCAGCTACATATGAGTCGGGATGCATAATTCATAATCAATACCCTCCCCAGATAAACCGGAGGTAATCCTTCCATCGGAGCGCCGGAGCGAGCAGGTTCGCCAGAGGGCAATCGTCCGGCATGTCGCATTGGCTAAATAGACCGTGGCAAATCAAAGAACACCCGTGTATGTAAGTTGACGCCAGATCGACTGAAATTTAAATGTGATTTCGAGACCAACGCTATGATATAGGATCGATCCCCCTTCAACTTCCAGTACCGTGGGGATTTCGCTCAACTGGCCAATAGGAGGCCCAGAGTATGTGACTGATGTACTCGGAGCTACAGATATATTTGTGAAATGAAACCGAAACAGCTTTTGCTCAAAATGACCATCCGGGGTTCGGACGAAATCGAAGGAGTTAGCGACCAAAGATGGTTCACGAACCGAGATTATCCAGGTCCCTATGTATTGCATGTAAGCTACGAGGAAGATCCTCGAACGTGGCATCATGCTTTGCCGAATATAATCCTCGCGCCGATCATGGGACTCCATTATCCCACAGCTTCGGACCACCTTATGATCAATAATCCGTTTGCCTTATGATGATGAGTCCCAAGGAATCACGGGAGGCCCATCCTTGAAGCGAGCGAGCTCGAGAACAAAGGGTGAATGAAGATACATAGGCACCGTTCAATGGATATATCCGCGTATAAACCCGGTTTTGTATTCCAGCGCATCCTTGGTTTATTTACCCGGTTCTCACCGTTGAAGTGTGTATTTCATATGCATACAGTAGATTACACGGAGAGAGTCCAGCCAGCTCGGAACAGGAGTCGCAATCATGCAAATCATACAGAGTAATTGAGCAGACTGTTGTTCCGGCTAATGTACGGAATAAACCAGAGTCGGGTGCACCAGGACGAGATCTCGGAGATGGAACATAACGACTGGGGCTTCCCGAGTCGACTTGTGACACCAGCTTTCCTGTCAACCGCCCCACATTTGGTTGGTGGGAAATACCTGCTGGTGAACTGGGCGGCGTAAGGCACGTGCATTAAATGTTGGCACCCGCATCGACCCTACTCCTGGTCCAGAAAATCCGAAGTTGGAGCGCAGGAATGCCTGGAGCAAGGCAACGGCAGCCAGGGACCCCACAAGCATGCAATGGCCCAGCACGGATCCATGCGCAGACGATAGCGTCGTGATATCTAGGCTAACAGTCGAGCCGAAATCCCTAGTTAACATAGTTGGGGTCGAATCGAGGGCCACGAAAATACGACGAATTCAACAACTGCACGTGGGGCCGAACACAATATATTTCCAGGAACGGTATTGGAGAACTATAACAAGCCCCGCTATTGCATGTCGGCTCCGACACAGCTTCTGGTGTGTCGTCTGTACCGGACGCACCAACGAGTGACAGGTCATGTTTCAACGGCTGGAGCTGAAGAACCGATAATATACCCCAACTGAATTGATTTTTAAAAGCAGGCTTGACTTTTAAAAATCCACCCACAGGACTTACGCAAGATCGATCAACAGCTCCTCAATCAGGCATTTTATCAAACCATTCGGGACGACAGACTTTTTCTCCGGAGCCTTAAGCCCCAAAAAATGATTTTACGGGTAATGACCACGGACATGATTTATAGCCTTCCGCATATTCCCACGGGACAGCACATATACGGCCTTCTCGCAGACTTCGAGCCAGCCTGCATATTTATTCTACAGGCATTAACGTCCAAGTTTTTCCTCTCCGTCTCAATTTTGGCATTTTATCTGTGTGTCAATTCCATCAGCTGATGCCCCAGCCGCGAGAATTTATGGCTTGCCAGGGACTTCCACGCTTCACCGAAAACCCTTCCCGTCATAATTACACTTTTCCATGCAGCAAACATTCTGCATCAATCATGAAAGCTTTTGTCGCAAAACTCGGGGGCTACTGATGGGCTTACTCCGGATTTCGTACGGGTCTTCCCGCTAACATAGCCATCCCCGGGCAAATGCAATTGTGGGGCCAGTCGTTTGCCGTTTCGACATAAGACTATTTATTCGGGATCCCCGTGCAAGGTCTGAGTGATTTTCTATCCATCCGCCCGTCAACGTCTCACAGAAGAGTCTTGATAGGTAATTTGAAGTCAAAGCTCATGGCCAAACTGACTGCTGAAACAAGGGCTCGTCCTCGTTATTGGGTGGTCGGAGTCGCGGCTACTATTAATTACAATCATAGCTAAATTAGGTGATATATCGGATACATATATTGATGCCTGTTGCTGATGCTGATGTCGCCAAGTATCTAAATTAGTTATTACCGCAAGCTCAAGCTACTGAGTTTTATGAATTCGTCGTTTATTTGAGCTTAGAATATCTCTTTTCTGTCGTTCTCGTGGCGGGGTATCTTGATGAGTGATATTAGCGGGTTGACTCGCAAGCATAGCCAATCATAAGAAACTCTTGACGGCATCTTTTTTTTTCTAAGCCTAGCAGGTGGAGTAGCTAGTATTTGGTGAAAAGCTTTGACCTTGCATCATGCAGGACTTAAATGCAGTGTGCGGTTTTTCGGTGGACGTCTGGAGTATAGTAACGTTGACAATGATCTGCACAGGGATTCTGTTCTCCGCCATGTCTTTGCAGCCGAACCAAAATTGGATTCACTTTGAACAATTGGGATTTAGGTCACAACTTTACCTGAAGATCAAGCGGAAATTTGCCAAAAATGATACGGGTCATGTGGAAGTATTCTGGATGCTGCAGAATCCAAAGGCGCCGAAGGGGGGTGACGCCTCGAGATTAGTTCTGAAAACGGTATTTGAAGGATTGTTAATTTTGATAACATCTTAAAACTTCAAACATACACACATTCACATCCCACGCTTTCGATGACGAGCTACGAAATTCGAATCCCATACTAATTGACTGCATTACATGAATTTCATTAATCCACC
Source organism: Arthrobotrys conoides (assembly GCA_036971725.1). Lineage (NCBI taxonomy): Eukaryota > Fungi > Ascomycota > Orbiliomycetes > Orbiliales > Orbiliaceae > Arthrobotrys > Arthrobotrys conoides. The sequence goes on along the minus strand of JAVHJM010000003.1, from coordinate 1,448,564 downwards.
AATTGGCCTTCAGTGATCAGTCAATACTGCAACGGGTGCGCGCATCGTCCCGAATATCCGGCCTCAAATTACAAACCCGAAGAAGCCAGAGCTAGAGAGCCGAACAAGCAAAGCTAAGAGGGTTCCGAATAATACCGATATTGTCTCCGCGCATGGACTGAGGAGCTCTACGAACCTCAAAATCCTGGGGAAATTGGCTCACTCGGTAACGAATACCGATTCTCGAGAATAACTGCAGCAAGGATACAAAGGTTGGATTCTTTTGGGACCTAACGATGTATAGAACTTGAGGCTAAGCTACTCGAAAGTCAAAAGCTTAATAGCATAAACATGCATTGATATCACTTTCGAATTTTATATTAAGAAATTCAATATTGATAATTGATATCGATAAGAGAACTTCAATCCTATACTATGGAGTCTGACGTTGTGGCACAGCAACGGATGCTGGGAATTGCAGGCCGTCCAGTGAATTAATTTCCGAAGGGTCCTGGCCAATTGTGCAATTCTCTTTGAAGTCTGATTTTTCTTCCTACCCCAACTTCAAATGGCACACGAATTCGAATCGTCCCGTGTGCCCAGCAATATGCAACTCCAAGCAGCGAGGTAAGTACGTGTTCATGTGGGGGTTCTCCGTCGGCCAGGAACGCTTGTCCGAGGAAAAAAGATGCTCTCACTTTGATATTTGAGTTTTCAGAGCTTAGACGAGTGCATGTAGTCTTTGTTTCTTCATCACCATGCACCGTGCATTGCATATATTCCTGTCCGGACGAAAGCAGTCGTCTGCAATCAGTTTCTGTAATCTATCGGAGCTTGGCCGACACAGGAGCTGTGCATTGGTTAATAATTACGACCTTTCGTTAAACGGGCCAGTAGTTGTTTGATGCATGGTACTAAAACTCATCGCAGTTTGTCCTACATGAGATTACAGCACTTTTAAGGTCGAAGCTAAGCTTTGCACGAGACAAAAATTACACCCAATTCCAAACGAATTCGCAAAGAATCTTCCTATGAATTCATGGATTCGGGTTTAGAAAAAGATATGGACCTCTACTCGGCCGCGAATAGGAAATCCCAAGCGCCGTTATCATCGGCTACAGCCTATGTACCCATCGGCAATAAGATTCCTTCGTTGGTGCATGCTGTGCACTGCGGGTGGGGGTGAAATCAAATATATCCAATTACATGTGAAAAGTATTCACATATGCAACACTGTATAAGGGACCAATCGCCTGATCTTTCTGAATGTACGTTTCAGAAATATCAAAATTTCAATATCTCGGAAGCCTGGTGATGCAAATCCGCAGAACCAATTGAAACCAGACAAGTTATTTGCAAGATTTTTTTTTTTTTGGGGGGGACGATATTCCGAGCTACCACACCATGTTCCATATTCGTACGTTCGAAATCAAATTCAAACTTTTTTAAGTCTGCATGATGCATCAATGTGGCGGGATAGGTCGGTTCAGGATGTCAATTTTAGCTCCGAGAGAGCTCCGAGCCATAAGGTTGACACCGCGATCAGACCTCGATAACATCTGACCGTTGTGGCTCGAGTGCAAAGGATGGCAATGCAATGCATCCCCAGTACATTTCGAATTCCCTCAACATGAATTGCACATGCCGTGGTATAAGTTTTTTGGGGAAATTTATTCCCACGGTAACCGCGCTGCACGGTCAATCATATGCATCAATTCTGGGGTAGACGTAAGTATGTATAGTATATAAGAGATCAAAGCAAATTTGACTATGAGGCTCGCAGTGTAGTCTGCGGTTCCTGCATACGAATCCTAGAGGATTCGATAGCCTATATTATGAAAGACCCGAATCTACGCGGCCGATGCAACCCAGTTTTAATCAAAATCCACTGTCTATATATTGATACATGTACGCCTGAGCCGCACCAGGTATGTACATTGCCTTATGTATACTCTTGTACTCATCGTGAGATCTTCGAGTAGGGCGAACCTTGCTATCCCGCAATTACCCCAGTATCGCACTGCCACATTTCTTTAGGCTTCAGTCTCTCCGTAAGCCCCCTTCGATGCATCGGTGCCTGAACTTTCGCACAAAATAACTCAGATCGATGGATCATGCTATGGACACATATTAACCCCGTCATCGTGTCCGTTTGCTTTTCACTAGTAATATCGTCCGTCAGGGTCTCGATACCCCATTACTCTTAGACATATTGACAGCGGGGTTAGATATCACTCATACGTATTCAGGGACATCTTACCGTGGTATATAGCGGGAGCGATACAGGGATATAAACGAGTCTTGTCAAGGCTTTGAGACTAGAATATGCAGTACGGCAGCTGAAACAAATTCAGGGTAAGGTAATATAATCGAATACTTCTTTGGAAAGTCTCCGGCCCCGCCTAGTTCACAGGCGTAACTAGGAAACTCCAGATTAAAAACTTTTAATTATGACACAGATATATTTCGAGCCTACGAGAATCCTTCCGAAGTCATTTGTAAAATTGTGACCAAACTGAAACATTCTTGATGTCGATAGCATCTTACAGCGATATGCCGACGGCATGCCGGTGAACCAGGCTAATAAGCTGTATATATGTAGTATAGTATTCTCGGCTAGGAATCTTCGAAACGAGTGTACAGCGAACCTTTGTTTCCATATTCCCGGACACCAGTCCCGTCTTTGTTTTTCTCTTGTATGAAGGATGATATATCGCTATGTCCTCCAAATACTAATTGTTGGAGTTTATACATGCCCGGTTAAATCCGCCTAGATTCGAGTCTCTGGTAGATCGGTTATCTAGGTTGCTATAGCTACATACGCACATCATGATATAGATATTTCGCATACGAAAATGTAGAACATAAATTTAAAGCACTTAAGCAGTTATTTGGACTCGTGATCAGATTAACTGACCAGTCCCGATTTAAAAGGGAAGTTGGCCCAAACCTTTCCGGATGTCGAATTGTTTCGCTTCTATTAATAATAATTGTTGGAATGATTGTAAATTTCAGTAGATAGCTAGCCCCAAGCTTCTATTAATGTTTCTAGCTAGAATATATGTATCAGTAGAAATGATTTAGCACTGAGCTATACTTGGTTAACATGCCAGTAGGAGGGTAAGAGCGAGACCTTGCAAGACCTTAGCGTCATGTACATGCTGTCCGTTGTTGCAATTGTGCAGCTGTTCCTCGCAAAGTTTCAAACAGTCAAATTTATACAGTGTCAAAAGCAAAGAAACTCGAATACACATCTAGATATCTCTAACAATTCATACCTGATCGATCACTGAAGGTTAGGCTATATTCCCCTCAAAGCTTACGCAAAACGAACAATCCGGAGTACTTCTAAACACAATTTTGAAAGTTATTCCGGAGCATAAAAGCTTGCTTACGGCCGTATTTTGCTTCATCTTTGGGATTCTTAACCCTCCAAACTGAGATGCACTAACTTGTTCGGAATTGTATAATCTACTGGCGTTTGTAACAAGGATGCACCAACGTTAGGAGCCGAAAGGCAGAACTAGCAGCAGCTGGAGATGCACAGCGAATGATCATTGGAGCTAGAAGTCTAGACCCCAGTCTCAGCACTCGGCAGCTTATAATAGCGGCAACAGACTATCTAGCTACGTTGGCTACACAGGAACAACTTTTGTCGAATCAATTCTGTCCAAATCAGAAGTCTATATCCGAATCTCCAGTTCACACCCTTATTTTTTATCTGGTTGGGCTCCTTATATTATAATATTAATCTTGTTTGTTTCGTGGGGTTATACACTACGGCACAAGATGCGGAATACTGTAACCCACGAAACAACTTTACCATAATTTACATTTAAAAAGAATCATTACTTATAAAAATTTCATGTATGATTAATAAGTCAAAATTATACTCTGGTATTTATAAATCTTTCATACACAAATAACGGCTGTTTACAATATACGTCAATTATGAGAATTACGCATTACAAGTTACAAAGTTTCGCTTTTCTTAATATAGTGTTATCTATTATCTAATCTCACTACTAAAATTTGGACACTCAGTTTAGAGGCTTATATCCTATCCACTTTACCATGTTATTCCATTGCTTCCTGTCGGAGCCTGGTCTCGAGGCCAACGTTATTCCCCCCTCATTTACTATTGAAGCACATGCGTTCGATAGTTTATATTTAGAGACCAAGTAATTACGTGGGTTAAATCTATATATACACTAGTAGTTATCCTAATTTATGACGTTTTTGTGTGCTACCTTGCCTCGTACCGGCCAGCCCTGGAAGTACTTAAGTGTGTTACCCTGAACTAGCCTATACAGGATTCCTTTCCACAAAGTTTGAAAATTTACTAGTAATGAGTACCCCAAAACCCTCGGCGAAACGAGAAGCCTATCTTGGAGGTAAGGCCGTCTTTGAATAATGACAATTGTTAGTTTACCTAGACCTTCATTGGTTAAGTTGATTTGTAATAAGTAGCTGGAATCAATTTATTGTATGCAAAGCCCATTGCTAGCCTTATAAGCTTATGGCATTGATTGGGTCTCATGCTTTGCAGATTTTTAAATCTAAATCAATGGTTGAACTAGCTAGATTTATATAATACTATTGTTGTGTAGCTGTGCCATCTACGTGACCGAATATTCTATGTGAATCATTGCCGCTACAGGTCCAAATGCTGCACAAAGGGTTTTAAAAGAACTAACAAAAACCCGAATCCAACCGAGAAGGGGTTTCGAGTCAACTCCAAAGGATAAAAGGATAGAAGTCGAAAGAGTGTGAGGCTACTACAACTCGTGAATATTGATATGATGTTTCGGGGTTGCTGGCAGTGGTACATCAGAGATCCCTCGAGCTATAGGATGGGGCTCGTGTACCATCTGGCTAGTACCAATCTCAACCGGTCCTATAAAGTTTCTTTCGTAAACTTGAGGTGCACGCTTTCTTATTGACCGCTTCGGCCGCCACCGGATGAGAAATACGACCAAGACGACGGCTATCTCAAGTAGAGGGATTCCGACGCCAATCGCGAGCTTAGTAGTATTTGGTATTCCAGTCGAACTTGAGGCCTGGCTTGTAGAAGTTGGAGGTGAAATGGAGATTCCAGATGATCCATTTTCTACAACAGAGCTATAGTCAGGGCCACTGGTTGAATTTGGGTTCGATGAAGAGGTTATGAGGGTTGTCACGGTTGCAGTAGATACAAATCCGCTTCCGTCGGAAGATGTCAGACGAGATGATGCGAGTGATAGTGTAGGCGGTATTTCGGTATTCTGTAGTAAGGTCGCGGCGATTTGTATTCCCTTCCCTTCCCTTCATTGCAGCAGCTGTGAGGAATTCCATTGAATGTCAGCATTCTGCAGCGGCAAATGCATACTTGTAGCTAAATTAGCCTCAAACTGGTCTCGTAAACCGGGCGGCACGAAGTTCACCTCAAACCATTGGATCCACTGAAATACTATTGACCCGTAAACCAAACCAAACCAAACAAACACAGACAAAACGAACGGATGAATAAATCTAGTCTCTCATATACCTGTTGGCTATACAGTACAAATCATAATTTTGGGAGAGGAAACCCGCGCCTGGTGCTTGTTAACCCTAAAGAGGTTACGAGGATGGGAACCATGAATTCGTGAAGGGACCCTTTGTATTTTATATCTGCTCGTGGCTGCCCTAACGCTAGCTAAGTAGCTAGGAGCCATGGTATCGATTCAAGTCAAATCATGTAGAGAGAAGGGTATCCCATCCCATCCCATCCTCATCCACTGTCTGTTCATCCAGAATGGCCTCGTCAGCCAGCTCGCCTAAGCTAAGCTAGCGTGTTCAAATTTCGAAAACCTTGGTAAGTTCAGGGACGTTGCACAAGTTTTAGACCCGGATCCCTGCATTCAACTGTTTAGCTGGAGCACTTTGATTGGCCGAAAATGACACCAACGCAACCAACAAAACGCGGCCGCACAACACCAGCCTGTAGGCGGTTACCTGGCCTGCTTCCTCTTCATTCCACCCAGCTCGTCTCAGCGGAAAGCCAGAGAGTAGTACTTAGTACCTCCTAGTAATTATAAGGTAGTACTAGTACATACTTACTTGTCTTCATGAGAAAAACTACAAACAATGTTAAGCTTATAAGATAAGCAGTGGCAGTCCTTCAAAGACCGCTCCCTCGCATCCTAATATCTTCATGAGTAGGACCCCATAGTTTTATATTATTCTCTCTCTCTCTCTCTCTCTTTCTCTTTTTTTTTTTTTTTTTTTTTTTTTTCCCCTATTCGAAAGGGAGAATCTTCAAGCGCTTGAACCGCCATCCAAAACAGATAAGTAGATATCTTCGACTGCCGCTTTCATCTCACATCGGCCCTCCATGCGACGGAACGTAGGCTTAATAGCACCGGCCGCAGGCTTTTTGACACTTGTATTTTATATCATCCATTTATACAAATCGCCGGTTCTTGACACAAGTCCAAATGTACAACTACCCGATATCGATAAACCCAGCGGTGAGGGTAAAGATTCGTTTCGTTTCAACCCCCCGGAAGTATCAATTCAGCATAGCGTTATCCGCGGCGACGGTTTAGCGTGGACTATGGAAAATGATACAACTTGGCACCTCCTAGGACGTCCTCCAAGCCGTTCTGAATGTTGGACCTATAAAGATCGTTTTGGGGCCTACGAAACGCCGTCCTCCGAGATGTCCTATTTGATATCAAACAATAATCAAAATAGGAACCAAAAAGCGATGATTCTAAGAATCGGTGAGAACCAGGTCTGGAAATCTCCATTCGTATCATATGTCAGATCCCTTGTCATGGAAGCCGGATATCTTGCTGGATATGACGTTATCATATACATCCACCTTGATCTCATCGACGAAAAGAAAGCAGTTTGGTTAGAAAAAATACCACAAGAATTCAGGCCTCTTGTTCAGACCTTCTCTACTCAGGACTTGCGAAAATGGATTCCCAAACAGGCTGTATTTAAGAACGTGTACGAACAAAATCATACACCTATACAGATGTTCATGGCAAAAAATACAAAATATCATTTTGTTTATTCGATTGAGAATGATGTTCGACTGATCGGAAGATGGGATACCTTTCTGACTGATGTCGACCTTGAATATTCTTTTCATCGCAAACACAAGAATGAAGATCAGGATATGCCTGTGATTCCCGATTTAGTTTCGTTTCAGACAATACACCGCCCTGGGGCCCAGTGGCCATGGTTCCAGACAGAGCATGCATGTCTGAAGCGTTTTGGCGGAAAGATTAATACTAGATCTTCCCTAGGTGTTGTTTGGGGCTGGTCTCGACGATTAACTGATTCGATGACCCAATATAATGCGGAAGGAATTAATTGTTATTTCGAGTACTTTGCACCTTCGGTGGCTTATCAACAAAATCTCACGACATTTTTCTACCAACACCCGCTATATTGCCCAAACGGAGCCGAGCCGGGTAGGCACTCTTTAAACCTTATTGATTTCGGCAAAAATGATCCGAAACTAGTGCAGCTTGAGAAAGTCGCTGTTGGATGCTCTGTAAGTTTATGACTCTTTCAAGATCGTTATTATATTTTCGACCGGCCATACCTAGCTAACTGATGATCTCGCAACATGACAGTATTTCTTTGTCAATTCCTATTCTAAACTATTCTGGGACGCTTGGTATCAAAATCCTGAGATATGTCGGCCACCAGCTTTGGTCCACCCGGTCAAAGGCGAAATATTCAACTAGCCCTGAAAATTCACCGTATACAACCGCTTACTATTATTTAATATTTTGATTTTAGTATATATCAACGAGGGCTATCTGCTAGGAGCTATGGTCGTATGGATTTTGGGGTGTACAGGGTGTTTTATGAATAGATTCTAGTATTTACTCAGACTGGGTGGGAAAGTAATTCTTGCATGTATTTAGGATTTCCAGGTAAACATTGAGCGTAATAGTATTTACTTCGGACACAGAAAAGTTGTTTTCGAGATCGCAAACTCGGCGCAGATATCTCCACACTTCGTGTAGACCGCGTCTGCAATACGAGTCTACGTGGATATATATCTTGTTCTATTGCCAAAAATTTCAGCTCTCTGATACACGATATATATATATATTTTTCATGTCTGGAAGGTAGTCCACATGTACGGCATTCGTTACCCAGCATCATCGGATCGGTCCAGGGATCGATTTCCTAACACGGCAAACCTTTTGGTATGACAGGCAGCAGCCCAGCTAATTTAGATCCCAGGGCTGGAAAAAAATCTAAGCAATACACAGATCTCGATATCTCTCAGTCACACACTAAATATTAATAGTAGTTATCAAAAATACTTAAGCAGTCCCACACGATAGTGAAGTTTTCCGAGTTCCGTAGGAAACCACTAGCGCAGTCAGCCGAATATCTTGAATACAAGGTTCAGGAACACAACAAAAAAGAGCAAGGAAGACCCACTTATCTTAGTCAGCTCGACGGAATTATTCGAAGCTGGTGACGTGCAGTAAGGTGTTTCTCAAGGCTTCAAGGCACGAAAGATAGAGCTAGCTAATTGTTTACAGACGCGTATAAAATTACTTATTTAAACAGCCATCAATATCTACAACTTGCAAGACTTTTTTCAATCAATCCTATAACTAGCACAATACAGCTTTGTGTGGACGTCGTCAGTCCCTCGTATTAAGTTTGTGTTACAATGCCGCCAAAACGCGCCGCATCTATAAGCTCGCGTGCCGCTTCCAAAAGGCCGCGTTCGGATGCAGGTCCAGAAGCAGAAGCAGGAGCAGAAGTAGAAGCTTAGCGGGAGCAGAAGGTAGCGATACTACTAGCAATGCCAGCGACAATCGCGATCAACAACTCCCCGTACTCTCACGAAGCAAGCGCTGGGCAAGATATCTGGCTCAGGAAACCTCGATGATGACTATAAACTCGCCATTCGGAACCCAGCTAAGGCACACAAATACGTTTGTTTCTGCCAAGCTCCCTTTAGCGAAGAAGAGGAAGAAGAAGAAGACGAAGATGAGGTAGAGGGTAATCCTCTAAGAAACGATGTGACGGAGGTGCAACATGTATCTGCAACAAGCCGGTGGAAGAGCATCCAAACCATCCCTGGAAGATCACAGTGGCTGCAAAACGCAAGTTTTTCAACCAGCGTTCCCATATCGGTCTACGTGATCCCGATTGCTTTGGAATGCACACGCACAATAACCACGCTGGGTTCGGCGTTGTGGAGACACTTGAAAACCTCATCCTTGACTTCGTTGAGGCGAAGGATAGTTTGGACGAAAAATGGGTTATTTGTGAGATATTGGGATATTTCTTTCGAACAAACCATGCGTCTTTGCTGTTTGGGTAAGTTATAGCTTTTATCTCAATGAGTTTTTCTTCGGAAATGTTTCTCAAGTACTATACTAACAATCAATCTAGGGTTGACGATGCCGAGAGGGTTAATGTATTGTGTGTCACACTTGTGCGCTTATTCATGTCGACACTCGCTGCATTAGAACACGAGAACCTCCTCGGTCCGAACAGCAGGGTAAAGAATCTTGGTACCATCATGGGACTATGGATGTTGGCCAAATCCCTCTTCAACGGCCAGGGTTGCGTGGAAGCCGACGAGGATGAAGTCATAGAATCATTAGGTCCAAAGAAGGACAAGAAGCAATGGGTGCCCTCCTCGTACGCTGGGGTAGTACTTGCCTATGCGAGGAATTATAATATTACGCTTTTAGCACGTAGCGGAATCGAGACCGTTATTGAACTATGCGAAGAAGAAATGGCAACTGAAGATGTCGATCTCCCCGTACCAGAGTCTAACAGCGGGCCCAAAGCCGATCCTTTTAGCTTTACGTCGGGCTTGAGAAAGTACAAATCCGATTAGGGTAAATCAAATATTGGTGGTGATAAATTATATATCACCACATTCAAGAAAACGGAACGAAGTCATGCTGCCTTCGATGGGAGTGACCCATTGGGAAAGAGAGCACTAGACAGTTTGAAGGAGGGTCTAGTGCTCATGGTGGGATAAAAAGGGTCGGGTTATGATGGCTCTAAATCAATTAATCGCCTCTACTATTAAACCATGTTTTCTTGTCTTTCTTCCCTCTTCGTTGCCTTAAAATTTCCAAAGGCGCTGGCGCGAGCTTCCCAGGTTTTAGTTACAGCACGGGTTATTATGTTTTTCCAATATAGTTCTAGATTAGATTCAGATCTAAGTTAGCAATAACCATATCCTTCTATACCTGGTAGTACTTGTACAATGCCCAACCCAAATATTTGAACGTCTCTCCAAGGGATATTAATTTATGATTTCACAAATGAATGACTTTGGTGATTAATTTTCCGGTATTTTCGCTACACGATATTTAATTAGCAATCAATTGGTCAGTGGAAAGCCGGTGGCGATATCTCCATATATCGATAGGGAATACTCACCCCTTGAATAACTTCAACATCCCCCTAGGAACATCTTCAATCCCCGCCTCCCAAATGTCTTTAACCAAGTGGATCTTCCCCTCCATAAGCCAAGGTACCAAATCCGCTAGTGCTTTCGGTAGCTGGTCTGCGAACTGTATCACGACAAACCCTTCGATCCTAACTTTATGGCAAATCTTTACCATGTGGCCGACATATCAGTAATCACCTTGTAATGCCAAACCCAAGGGATTTCCCCATAAGTTACGAATAACTCACCACCTGAATCCACGCCTCTCTCGATATCCCCGCCGAAGCCCCCCCACCCTTCATATCATCATACAAACTAATGGCACCACACGAAACCACCCGTCCATACTCCTTCATCCTCACAAGCGCCATATCCAAAATCTCACCTCCCACATTATCAAAGTATACATCGATATCATCTTTCGTAGCTTCCTCAAAATCCTGTTTGAAACTCGGCGAGCGATAGTTTAATGCGTAATCGCATCCGCAGGATTTCTTGAGGAAGTCGCATTTTGCCTCGGAACTGGTGATTCCTACTACGTTCTTGATACCAAGGACGTTCTTTGCGATTTGACAGGCTACTGAACCTGTGGCGCCGGCGGCTACGGAGACGACAACGGTGCTGTCTTTTGATGTGGCGGCGCCGACGGTGAGGAGGCCGAAGTAAGCGGTTATTCCCTATAATGTAAAAATAAATATTAGATTTTCTCCCACGACCCAAAATAATATATCAACCACGATTGAAAATGTAGCCGACTGGAAGGTCTTACCGTAATCCCCAAAGTTAGGAAATCAGTTGGATCGCCCATTACTTTCATAAGAGTAGCCCCAGCATCGACTTTTAGATCAATAGGCGTCAATATACAGTAATCTGCCCAAAATGCTCTGGCAAGTACAAAATCCCCCTTCTCGTAGTCTGCCTTTCTCGACTCGATGACCTCAAAAATGCCATATGACTCCATGAGTTCACCATTTTCAATTGGCTATGTTAATACATCATGATTATATCAGCTGCCTTGTTCAAGTCTGGAATTTTTTGCCAATTAGGAAACAAAATAATTGGTCATAAGGTTGCTCACCACTCTATAAAGTCTCTCTTTGACACTATCCTTGTTGATCCATATCCTTTGTGTAGGATCATTAGAGAAATAATGAGCTTTGAGAAAGAGATCTCCTTCTTTGAGGTCGTCTGTTGATAACTCTTTCGTAACCAATTCGAAGGTTTTCTCGATATTTAGATTGTCCCCTGACCGTTCCTTGACGAACCATTGCTTTGCCGTGTATTTAGTCATCTTGGTAGTATATCTTTATGTATAATTATAAAAAATATTCGAGTTAATCCCCTTCGACCACGACCGTTTAATCAGTATCAAGAAGCAAAAGAGAGAAAGAGGTGAACCAAATTGACGAAATTTATAGCACAATCTCAAGCGACTAGCTAGAAAACCACAGAACAAAAGTATACGTACTTATATAGCCTAAATATACACCTCCAGTAAGCTCCCAACAACTCGTACTCGTACTCGCAGCTCGGAATTTTTGATTCTGGGCAGGTGTGTACGTACGTGTTATTTTTTTGTCTGCAGAGGCGCAGTAAGTTACTTTTTCTCCCAACGCCTAATGCAAGTTATTCCGAAAATTCTCCGTTTCTTACATGTATTAATAAGATATACATTCCCCTTCAATAATGCAGCGCATGTAAGCTCCCAAACGGTCGTATGATGAACGGCTTTGATATGCATCTAGAAAAGAAACTAACGCCATTTTATTTAAATTTGTTGGGTGGTGGAGGAGGGGTCATCGATAATAGCACTTGGCGTTTGCGAAGTTTCGTTTTCATTGATCATGAATGCTACCCCTCTCCATAATTATAAATACAACTGCTCGTTGGCTTCGATAAGCTTATTTTTAATAAGATAGCTAGATCGATAAAAGTATATTGCGAAACTTGAGTTCTATAACGCATCTATAGGCGGTGTCCTGGCTTAATTAAATATATTCTGATATAGATGTATATATATATGGTCCTTGACACCTGTACAAACTATACCGATAAACTCCACAATTTTGTGGACTGTGGCCGGCCCGGGCCCACAAAGGTCCCATTATAGATTTAGGGTTTAATAACCGGCCGACCGGCAAGCCTAACCAAAATGCCCTAACCTGAGTTTTAGTTCAAGAATATAAGGCCAGGGCTTGGGCTAGGAAAATATCCATGATAGATTGGTAGAGCCTAGCTGTTGAGCCGTCGCTACATATCCCGTGCTAAAATTCGAGGAACTATTCAAAACGTATGCGGATATGGCTTTTCGGTGGTTTAGTGGCGTAGATAGCCGAATCGTAGAAATTAATTGATATAATACCTTCTTTTGTATAAATGTATTTTAGTCGATAGCTTCGAAGCTTCAAGGCTAGTCTAGTAAAAGTGATGACGACCGGCCGATGTTTTTGTGGGGACTTTGGATATAATGCAGATTCGATAGTTAGATGCTAGCCAAGTTCTGACCTAAGTACCCGATTCAAAGCGACCATATGCATATGCATAATGAACTGCAATCTCCACAAGCTTGCAAGTAGTCCCACGATATGGTAGGAGCTTTAACATGACATACGTACACTTTAAATAATGAAACATGTCACTTAACTAGTTAACTTCAAAGGACTATTTCCCATTACGAAACCGGTCCTCAATTGTAATAGATAAGCTACCCTAACCTCTCCCTATAAGCTACACAATGGTCAAATTACAAGATAGAGATCGTGGAAATGTATGCATACAAAGTAATCAAACGGCCGTGGATATAGTATTCGTCCTCGCGATATATATTTCAACGCCGCCATGCATGCTCCACCTCAAAATAAAAAATAAAAAATAATAAATAAATAAATAAAAAATAAGCTTTAGCAAATAAACTTGAATAGAGGGGAAATCAATACACCCTGATTCGGATTAAATTGTATTTCTAATATTCGGAAGACAATGCTATTCTAATACGTACGATATAACCTAAGAAACGATCCAGTTCCTGACCCAAGGTACAGGCCGGCCAATGCACGCTTCGATAATATAAGGTATATGAACATATTGATGATACTATGAGAACCACCAGTGCACCCATCAATTAATTTATATCATCCCAGGCCAGGGAACAAAGTATGTGCATATCCCAACCTCCGGTCCCCCAAAAATTCAAATCGAAAAAATAATAATAATTAGAAACCGTCCAGGCGAATCACTAAATTATACATCCTACGTAGCTAAGTACCCAGCTTAAATAAAAACATTTAACAACCCAAACCTCGGTACCTCGTATAACCCGTAGCCACCTTTTTACCCAAGCGAATATATATATTTTATATCATCAAAGCTAAGTTACACAGCTAGTAAGCTTAAGTGAGGAGAGAGAAATCAAAATCAAACAAGGATCTCAACACCGCTCGTTCGGAATCCTGCCTGGATCATCCCTGTTACCTCAAACCCGATCCAAAAACGGTAAAGATCCCCACGTTGTATTTCGCGTGCTTGCAACACATATATTCATTTCATACGTATCGAGATCGACGGGGTGAACGTCGAACTTCCATGTTCGATATACCTGGAATTCACGCGGAGAGTATCGAACAGTGAGATCTACATGTTCACGTTTATCACTGGGCCTCTGAAAAACCAAAAAACTTTTGTGGTGTTGACCCGCAAGGTCTTAGTAAAGAGTATAATGACAAGTTTTTTTTATTGAAGAACGAAGAGAGAAAAACAGTACCGGTGTAAAGCTAGTTTTTTGCGCCATTTTAATACCCATTAGGAAAGGATTTGTTCGAAGGGAGAGGTAGGGAAGGTGATTATCAGTATAATACACTAATTCCTTGATGCACATCATGGGACTGACTGCAGTAGATGGAGTATGATAAAAATAAGTGTTTAGGGCGGGTTTAAGAGGAGGCAGCATAGGTCGAGGGTCGCCACCTTGCAGCGGTGCATCTGCTCATAAGAAAAGCGAAAAAAAACTTCTTTTTTAAAAAAAGAGAAAAAAAAGAAAGAAAGAAAAGACATGCAAGAAACCGGAAGAGCTGAGGAATACGAGGTACCTGTACTTTATAAGCTGTACAAGAAATGGTACTTCAACGACAAGTAAGAACAACAAAATACGAAATCATAGGTAAAGGAGTCGCCTCTAACAGAGAACCCCTTTTCAAAACCGAGAAGAAAGAAAAATAGAAAAAAGAAATGAGGCAAAAAGATCAAGGAGGAAAATGCTATGCTTCTAGCTGTGAGAATAATTAGACGTTGCAAGGAGTAGTTGTCTGAGGACGCAGATCATGATATCACCAAGCCCCATGGCAGGTAAGGCCCAGTAAATCACCCGGGGGGAAGGGGGGAGTAGAAGACTAAGAGCGAGATAATTCAGGATCGATTTGGCTCCAGCTAGGTGACAATGGCGCTGTGGGCGTTATGATCTTAGTTGAAGGTTGCGGCGACTTGGGTCCGCAGACGTCACTCGTGTCGCTAATCGTGCTATCGGACCCTTTCCTCTTCTAGTGGGGAGGGTTAATAACAAGATTGAACCAAAATACAGCCTTTTCAATATATTCCTTCTGACCGTCGGTCACCACCATATCGGAAATGAAGTCAAGGTAATTCTCCTTTCCAGGAGTTGCTCGGAATTCGTATATGCAACGTTTACCAGATTCTGGAGGAGGGATTGCTAGCGGAGTTGGGTGGTGGCCCGGGTGTTGGACCCATAATCCATGTGGGCCTAAGAGAAAATCCTGGTGGAGAAATATCTCGAACCGGATGATCGTCTGTCCTGAATTTAAAGGGATAATTGAACCGCATCTCCACCTATCGACTTCGGGCCGAATGGCGATAGATCGTGAAAGCTTAGGCTCGCCGGGTTGAATGAGAACCTCTATGGCTCGAATCGGGGAATCATGTTTTGCTAAATATATTTATGAGCAGGAAGCTATATATAAAGACACATAGCATAGAAGTTTTACTCACTGGTTCCTGGGCGGCGTAAAATCGAGTGATTGGTCGCTTCTGCAGGCTGGAGTATCAATCCACTTTTAATTGAATGTGAGTTTAATCGAAACTCTGCATATTGTGGGATTTTTTGTTCGGGTTTCACGATTGGAACTTGAGGGGCAAAGGGTTGTGGTTGAGGTGTGACTATTGCTGGAGACAGTGACCTTTCGGATGCAATGTTCGCAGGACTAGCGGCGGCCGGATGGGGAGAGCGGGAAGCCTGAAATGGGTTTCGCGCGAGGGATTCTTGACCGGCGGTCGGCGACTGGGCAGTACTAAAAGCAGCAGGAGTGGAGGCTGCTGTCGTCTGTCGGGAGTTGGTAGCAGAGATAGAAGGGCTACCCGCCTTTTTAGGGCCATTCATTTTCAACGTTATACGAGGTTGCTTAGATTCGGCGTCCTCGGGCTTAACTTGGCTTTGGCTTTGGCTCTCTTCTGCTGGTAGAGTTCTCGGTGGCTGCTTGAGGTCTTTTCTCTTGCTAGTCATTGTATTGACAAACCAGGCCTATACCATCAATTAGAGATTACTTTGACGATGTGTGTGGTATTTACGTTTTTAATTCTGGGGAATACCTCTAGGATCCTAGCGTCGGCCATGACTTCGCTGGTTGGCTCGTTAAAAAGCGCACAGTTGGAAAGCATCAAGAATATATCATCTTCAAAACTAGATACGATCGTATCCGGGGGATAACTCTTATTCTTGAGCTTTCTTTCGATCTCTCTTAGTGAGATTGGGTTCCTGATTATTTGATAATAATCAGGATATTCTTTCTTGGGAACTAAAGATCTAAAGAAATCGCCAACGAAGCTCTGACCGCTGCGAACGGGGTTAGGAAAGCATCAGAATGGGATCTTAGAGGTACTGTGGGGCTTACCTAGAGTCTCTGACTTCGTTGAGGATGCTGTATATGACACCCAATAGCTCATCCTGTATCTCTTTGTATAGAGGCCCATTGGTCTCCGGGGTAGCACCATCTGCAGTCTTAGAGGATATTGCATTGAATGCACCGACAAGCTCTTCAACTAATACTCGAATCTTTGTTGAGAACTGGGCAATCAAGGAGTTGGCCTTGTTAAAAGTATTGGCATTTGTTTCCATCAACTGGAAGTCTTCAAGGATTTCTTGGACAGACTGGTACGAGTCTGAATTCAACTTGGACTGAAAAATCCAACGCAAAAAATGTCAACAGAGCATATCCAAACAGTGGCGATTCTGGTGATTGCTAAAACAGAGGAAGACTTACTTCAATTGTATCCAAGGCAATGGGATTTGTAATGATGGTGTAATACTCTGGTAAGTCCGCCTGGAAGTCACGACAACACAAGATGGTGTGGAATTAGCCAATCCATGTTCTTTCTGAAGAGATGCCTGGGTGCAGCGACATCCGTGTATCCGCATATGCAGGTACAATACTGGAAGGGTGTCGCCAAGCTATGGGACGGGTAGCTGCAGACAACGTTCCATAGCCGATGGGAAGGGGTTCGATGAGGCTTGGAGTCTGAGGCTTGAATTCAGAGCTTTGATGCTCGAGGCTTCGTGATGTCATATCGATGAATAGAGTGAGGAGGAGGAGGAGGAGGCGGAGGCTTACCTTGGATGGGAGCGTCTCAAAGTTGGATGCGATCAGAATGCCCCTGCTAATCCGCCAATGCACGTTAGCCCGCACGTCTTATCAATCAAGGAAAGCTGCCAGGTCGTGTTCTGTTTCCACATTTAATCCCCTCTTCCTTCCAAGCTCATCTCCATTTTAAGCTCTTCAACCTTCAACCTCCCAAGATCACAACTCGGATTACCACTATCACCATCACCACAACCGCTCCCTCCTTACTTACTTACTTGTCTACCTACAAGGTGAATAGAATAACTATACAGTACAAGTATCAAATAGGAAAACAGGGCGGCAGCAGCAGGAAGAGAGGAGGGGAGGTAGTGATGATTGAGATGATAAAGATGGCGATGATGGGAAGTGAACTCACCGTCGGGATTCTGTTGCTTCCCTGACTGCCTTTAGAGCTGCTTTACCAAAGTCGGCGACGGATTGGGTCTCAGAAAAGTCGAACGAAACAGGCTTTCGAGAGTATCGGTATCAGCAGGTTAGTTTCCCTTCACCATGAGTTTCCCGAGCGTTAGTCTACGAGACCAAGATAGCTTGCTTACTGAATTGGTTTGTCGCATTCTTTTAGAAGAATCATTGGCATCTTTGGTCGGGGAGCCGGACTGCTCCTTTCGTTTGGTGGTTCTTCTCATTATTGTTTCGGCTATCTATCGGTCGAGTCGAGAAACCTATCCAAGTTCCAAACAGCTCCCGAGTACGAGTCCAAGCGCGTCTAACGAGAAATGAAGAAAAGGCCCGGATTCAATGGGTATAAGAAAAAGTGGGAAGGGGATGGTCGAAGGCCTGTGGCTCTATCCTCCGAAGTGCGATTTGTCAGGGATAGAGCCGAGCTGTGACGCGAGAGTGGGATGGGTTTTGTGTCGTCGAGTACAAACGTCCGGCCGGCTATCGGGAAAACAACGGCTAGGGAAGGATGCGAGATACAGATTCTGACAGGGGTTGATGGTGGAGGTTGAGGTGACCGGCTGGCGATGGATGGTTTGGGGGTGTCGCGACCGATAAGCTGGTGTTGGTGGTGGTTTGTGATGGCGGGAAGTGGGAGAGAAACACAGAGACGGACGGAGACAAGGCTAGGGACAGCACAGGACAGGACAAAAAAAATAAAAAAATAAAAAAAATAAAAAAATAACACTGGAGATACAAAGAGAAAAAAGAGAGCGAAATAATAACTTGTCTCGCTAGGAAAGAAATAGGAGCAGTGACTAAGTAGGTACCTAGTCTATCTAAGTTTTTTCAAGATCGAAATAGTCTCGAAGGGGAAAACGTTGAATTCGGGATACCTCTAATTCAATATAAATTGATCGAGTCGAAATGGTGGCTGACTTAGGTGCCTACTTACTTGGTGGAGGTCTTAATTAACTGTCGGATTGGAAGCGACACTAAATTGCTAACTACGCTTCATGCAAGGTACATTTTTTGCTACTATAAGCACCAGAGATCTCCCGCGACTGGAACAACACAAATAGACAATTGCACAACTATTCTATATAAAAGTGGCATGGTGATGTTTTTATCATGTAATACTAGACTCCATTCTCGAGATAGAGTAGTAGTATGGTACCTACCTAAGTAAGTAAGTACTTAAGTAAGTACTTAGGTACTAAGATATCCTTTGTAGTCTTGTGGGCGGAAGCTTACCTGGTACCAGGTAATAGTAAGTAGCTATAATTGGCGGACAGCCGCTGCGTGTGAGTAAGAGGTACGTCGTCTGGCCAGTGGTTTGTTTACTTTGCTTGTTCTTTGACCACCAAAATCTCTGTCGCTTCAACCCAACCCAACTCAGCTCAACTCAGACCAGACCCCTCCACTGCATTGCACTGCACTGCACCGCACCGCACCATACTACGCTATTACCACCTACCTACTCCACCACTGCACACCACACACACTTGCACCCTCACTCTCACACACACACTCTCTCGCACACACACACCACACCGCATCACACTACAACTTGAACTACTCCTAACAAGGCTTCCCCACAAAGAAAGCAAGAACGAAGAAAGAAAAGAAAGAAGAAAGAAAGAAAGAAGGAAGAAAGCTCCAACTCCATTCAAAGGACCCCCTCCCTTCCTCCCTCTCTCTCAAACACCCTCCATCAGCTTTTTCGAATCTCCTAGGATCCTTCGACATCTCTTTCCTTAAGCTTCTCTGACTCATCTGGCCTGCTTTCCTGTTCGTCAAACAGCACTAGCTGAGATCGGTCCCATCGAAGCTCAAGTCGCAAAACTCTGCATCTATATACACGCATACATAAATACATACTACATACTACATCCTAGCACATACATACTACTTGACGGCGTCCTTCTTATATTGCGAGTGCTTGATCACTTAGTCGGCCCACTTAGACAATGTCTCGTCACCACCATCGTCAAGGAGGATCCGGTCCCAGGATGCTCACGGAGTCTGAACGTGCGAGACTCGAAGAGTTCGTTCCGGATATCAACTACTCTGCTAGGTACATCCAATCTACCTCTATTTTATCTCCGTCTCCTTATCTTCCTCTAGCTATCCTGAGACTCTAACAATAGGATGGTGCTCGAATAGGTACTCGGACAGCAAATACGAATATCGGTACGTCCCTGTCGTCCTTGTCGACCTTCCTGACCAACTTATTCCACCTACAATGGTACTGACTGTCGCTCTAGCCATGTGATGCTCCCGAAAGCCATGCTCGACATGATTCCCAATGACTACAAGGATAGTAATGGTGTCCTGAAGATTCTGAAGGAAGAAGAATGGCGTGGGCTAGGAATCACACAGGTACTTATGCTTGCTATGTAAACCTGGCGATCTCCAGGGAACACAGCTAATCGCGATTATACACCACTTAGTCTCTTGGTTGGGAACACTATGAAGTCCATGCGCCGGAACCCCATATCCTCCTCTTCAAGTGAGTTTTTCCTCTTATTATCTTATTATTCCCTACAGAGAACTTTTCCTGATCGTTTGATTTCTTTTCCTTCTTTCCTTCAAATTAGACGCCCGAAAAACTACGGCCAACCAGGTCACTGAAGTGGATTCTTTGCTATTTTTTTTTTTTGTTCGATCCGCACCAACACCACTGTATCGACAGATTCCCACCTCACATATCTATAACGGATTCGCCGTCGTGAAGAGCTAGCTCGCTGTACAAATGGAGACTCGGGAGACGAAGGCTGTATCCCTGACCCCTGATAGGGAAGATAATGATTTAGGTAGCGAGAACGAATTACGAGTGAAGAAAGGAAGGAAGGAAGGAAGAAAGGAAGGGAAGGAAGAAGATAGAGAAAGACGACAACTTTTTCAACAACATATCCCCTCACATTTTCAGGCGTCCCGAGGAGTTTAAACAATATGGATTTCTTCTTCTCAGTTTTTGTACTTGCTAAGACTTCAAGGTCTTTACTATTGCTTTTGCTTCTTTCTCTTCTGTTTTTTTTTTTTCCCCCTTTCGCTGTTATATTAGCATACTATTATATCAATGCATAGCTGGACTTCTCTTTCCCTTTCCCTTCCAACTCCTGTCTTCCATATTACCTCGTCTGTCGCCCGTCTATATCTTGTACGAGCTTGTATGTGTAGTGTGCGTTTCTCGAATATGTCCTTGGAGATAGGTAGAGGATGTCTTGGTCATGTGAGATTACATAATCCATCATTGGCGGAAAATGCCGCGGCCGATGAAACGCGCAGACTTCCATATCCGGTTAGACGACTCCTTCTATTTCCTATTCTGGTAATTTATGGTCGGCTCCAACGCATTTTTGCACAGCGCTCCGACACTCCGGCCCAAATCTCCCTTCCTTTTCTTCCCCGTCTTGTCTTCTCTATCTCCACCTATCACCACCAACCCTCATCATCCCTCTCCTCCATCACCACTTCCCGGATACCTCTTCTTCGCCGGTAGCGGACCAGCGCCCAGCTTATCAGCTTCCTATTTCTTTCTTCAGCGGAAGCCATAGCCTAGTTTATCTCTTTTTTATCTTTGGTGTTCAGCTTTTCTTGACACTCGTATTCCCTGCTTTCCTCGCGACGCGCTGGGTTTTTTTCTCTTCTACCATCTCAGAGCCTCCTACTCGCTCTTATCCGATACCCATACCCTCTAGATATAGGTTTTGGACACTCGGACTTCGACAATCACGCACATCACACATCTCTCGCCGAAATGACGTCGGCGAAAGATAGTTGGCACCCGGCCGACCAGCGGGAGCAACCTCCACCACCCGGTCATCTCCCGCCTAGCCAGTCTCAGTCTGGCCGACAGTCTCCAAGTGGAATACATCGCTACCAGTATGCTTCATGCTTCGCACATTGATCTTCTTTTCAAGTTAGCTGTTCGGGTTACTAACCATTTGAATCTTTTCTCTCTCTTTTTCTTCGATTATTTTCATAGGCCACCACCTGCTTCCCAAGGTATGCCGCTGCAGAGACCCTTCGATACCAGATGCAAGATAACAAGTTCGATGGATGCTATACAATCTTCTTCACCGAATTGTTATGGCCGTCTACTCCGAGTTTTCCATTCTCCGGAGGCCTTCAGAACTTCGTTTAATCATTGATTATATTGGCTGTCGCATTCTCTGGTTATGCTAACAGCTTGCCGCATCAATTCCAGGAAATTTTTATCAAGGTCCTCCAACCACATCACAAGGCGGACCCCAGGCTGCACCACAATCACAGCTACCACATCTACCAGGTCTCTCGTCGGGACAACCTCCATACCCTCTCCCGTCGCTACAAGGGGGCCCACAGGGCCCTCCTCATCCGCACATGCTAGAACGGCCACACGAAACAAGGCCCCCCCACTCACAGATTCCGCAGCTTGCGAGTCCTCCTGTTGGAATGGGACAGCAACAGCAATCGGGTCCAAGTCACATATATTCTGCATCGCATCCTCCGAATCCTCAACAGCAGCCTCCTTCCCAACCCCAGGATCGTCTAGGACCTATCCCACCAGCTAATAATGCCCAACCTCTCCCTGCCATAGCTTCCCATCCGCTTCAAGCTTTGGCTCAATTACCTCAGCAAGGTGGACCTCCACCACCTCAACCTCATCAGGAAGCCGTTGCAACAATAGTCAATGCACAACCTGCGGGTCTCGTTAACATCCCCATCGGTGCACAGGCGTCGATACCCCCTTCGTACCGTCCACTTAACGTTAAAGACGCTTTGTCTTATTTGGATCAGGTGAAGGTCCAGTTCGCTGAACATCCCAATGTCTATAATCAGTTCTTGGATATTATGAAAGACTTCAAGAGCCAAGCGTATGTACCAAGTTTCTATCCAAGAACATTTTGTCCACAGCTCCTTGGCGAGCCTGTTGCTCCAGATTATTGCTAAACCTCTCACTCTTTCTCTCTGTCACACCCACACATTTTTCTTCTTTCTTGAGGCTTTTTAGCTAAACCATTCCTTTTATTAGTATCGACACTCCCGGCGTTATTGAACGTGTTTCGACCCTTTTCGCCGGGAATCCAAATCTGATCCAGGGGTTCAATACGTTTCTACCACCGGGATACCGGATTGAGTGCTCCAGCGACCCCTCGGACCCCCATTCCATTCGTGTCACCACACCCCAAGGTACAACGACCGCAACTTCCGGGCTCCCTCCGAATCTCCACCTTCAGGGAGCAGTTCCTCCCGCTGGACAGGTAAACGGGGGTTGGAGGCAACAGGATGCGTGGGGAGAACCGGCTGGTGCTAGGTTCAGGTTCAGCGGAGATGAGCCTGGGCCCTCTGAAAGACCACCACCGGGAGAACCAATGCGCGCGGGACAGGTCCAAGGCCGTCCCGGACATCCCATGGCCAACCAGCCTGCCCATCTCCAACAACCCCAGCCACTCCAGCCTGGCTCGGGGCAGCCTTCGGGCGTAGATACGGTCAACCAGCTTCAAAACGCCGTGGCTGCGGCTAATGGGGCTGGGCCTTTATCTGGAGGCCAAATGAGGCAAGCACCTCCCAATGGCCCGTTGGGACAACCGGTGGCGAACGGCCCACTCACCCCGGGTGCTGATGTAAAGCGTGGTCCTGTGGAATTCAACCATGCTATCAGCTACGTCAATAAGATCAAGGTAAAACATTATACTCAAACTATACAAACTATGCAGCCAGGTTGACCTAGTGAATTCTACGAACAGACACGGTTTTCGTCGCAGCCAGAGATCTATAAGAATTTCTTGGAGATATTGCAGACATACCAGCGTGAAAGCAAGCCGATCCAGGAGGTGTACAGCCAAGTAACGCAGTTATTCAACGCTGCACCAGATTTGTTAGAAGATTTCAAGCAGTTTTTACCGGAGAGCGCTGCCCAAGCAAGGCAAAAGCCTGACGACCACCCGAGGGAAATGGTAGGTGCTATTTGTAGAGTCTGTGCTGTGGAGGTTACTGGGAAGAAGCTGACATTATCTATCTAACAGAACGGAATGGGTGGCCCTGGTGGACGAGGGCCTCCTCCGCAAGGCCATTTCGCTCCTCCTTTGGCTGCTCCCAAAGATACAGGAAAGAGAAAACGTCCAGCGCAGCCTGTTTTGTCTAATTCTCGTGATTCGGGAATGGCCCCTCTGCCGAACAACCCGCTACATGACTTGAACGTTGCGCCGAGCCCAGGTCCTCGGGGAGCTGCTGCTAATAAGGTAAAATCTCATTTCTCTCAAGTCGTTGTCAACTCTTTTTGTTTCCTCCTTCCATCCTTTCTCCCACCTCACTCTTCATTCCTCCCTCCATCATCTGCAACCCCCATCGCAACATAGCGCTTCAACCAACCCGCTTCAATATTCAATCATCATCACATTCCACCCTCTTGGAAACCTTCCTTAAAATATCCCATTAAACCCCCTTAGGAGCTCAACACTTTGTACTGGGATCTCGGACAGCCAACCTACCATTGAAGCTAACTAACGTCTTTTTGGTTCTGCAGCGCCCCAAGATTATGCATAAGGCAGCGGATCCTCCTGTCTCCCCCACCCTCATTCCTGCACCACCAACACCTCTTCTTCCCGCAGACCCAGTTGGAGCTACAAGTGAAGAGATTGCTTTCTTTGATCGGGTCAGAAAGTATATCGGAAATAAGCAGACTTATAATGAGTTTCTTAAACTGTTGAATCTTTTCAGCCAAGATCTCATGGATAAGTCGTTGCTTATAGTCACACTGGAAACGTTCCTAGGTAGCAACCCGGAACTTTTTAACTGGATTAAGCGCTTCCTCGGCATTCAAGATAAGACCGAGGATAGCGTGCAGAATGCCTTGAAGAAGAGCCAGAAGGTTCGGCTTAACGTTTGCCGTGCTCTAGGTCCTAGTTATCGCCTATTGCCGAAGCTCGTAGGTCCTTCCTTCCTTACATCCTGATCACCAACCAAATATCTAACATACCCTTAGGAAGCCACAAAGCCATGCAGTGGCCGCGATGAAATGTGCCGTGAAGTGCTGAACGATGAATGGGCTTCGCACCCTACGTGGGCCAGTGAAGACTCAGGTTTCGTCGGTCACAAAAAGAACCAATATGAGGAAATGCTCCATCGTGTTGAAGAAGAGAGACACGACTATGATTTCCACATTGAGGCGAACTTGCGGACGATTCAGCTTCTAGAGCCCATTAACCAGAGGATTGCCACGATGACTAATGAGGAGAAGGCAAATTTCCGATTGAGTCCTGGTCTCGGAGGTCAGAGTCGAACTATCTACCAACGCTGTATCAAGAAAGTCTATAGGGACGACGGTCTTGAGACAATCAAACAGCTACACGAACAGCCTGCCTACGCCGTACCCATTATCCTTAGGCGGTTGAAGCAAAAGGACGAAGAGTGGCGTTTCGCACAGGTAAGCAATTGTTTCGTCGGTATTTTTGTGCCATCCGGGATTGCTAATGTCAATGCAGCGTGAATGGAATCGGGTTTGGCGTGAGCAAACAGGGAAAATCTTTTATAAGAGCCTTGACCACCAAGGAAATACCTTTAAGCAAAATGATAAGAGAAACACGACTAACCGACATTTTAACGCTGAAATCGATGCCCTCTACAAGGTTGCGGACGCTTCAAATACCGACAAATCTTATCACCTGAAATTTAGTTTTCCGGATCTTGACGTTTTGCTGGACATCTGCCGCCTACTATCTACTCAGTTAGAAAAGGATGGCGCCTATTCCTACTCAGAGCGCCAAAAGATTTCGCACTTCATTAGGAATTTCATCCCCACGTTTTTTGGGATCAACAAGGATGATGTAGAGAGTGCGATAGGCAGCTTCTCACGAAAGTCTCCAGATGAAGACGTGGATATGGACCACGCCGATTCATCGTCAGGGAGACGCAAGAACAAGGAGTCAAATCTCCTTCAAGATGTCCTCAAGCGATCGCGAGGGGGCAAAACGCATAAGGCAGATGGCACCGGCAGTCGCGGGTCTACCCCGGAACTTTCGAATGAGGATGACCTTATGGAGGTTGACGGCCTTGATTCGGAACCGGTTCCACCGAACGCTCCAGCCACTTGGATAAATCCTACTGGCCCATCTCGTCCCTCCAATGGGATCGAACCGTTGAATGCCGCACCGGGCACAGACGCTCGGGACATCGTTGTCTCAGAACTAAAGGAGCGAAACGTGTACAATTTATTTGCCAATGGTAGTATTTACTGCTTTATGCGGCTACTTCAGTCCGTATACCAACGACTGTTGGATGTCAAAGGCTGTGAGGAGGTCGCCAAAGTCACGCTGAGCCGTCGAAAAAACAACACGACTGCTCGCAAACTTGGATTAATCCCTCAGGCACATGATGACTTCTTCACGGTTACGGATGATGCCAACTACTACCATCAGGTGTTGGACCATGCTGAGAGGCTCATTCTTGGAAATATCGATTCTAATGTTTTCGAAGATGGAATGCGTTCCGTTTATATCCAGAAGGGCTGGCAGCTCTACACAATTGATAAACATATTGCCACGCTCAACAAGACAATTCAGACATTCGTCGGTGATGGCGGCAAGGAGAATAGTAACGAGATCCTAAAACTCTTTGATAGAGATAGAGCCGAAGAGAAGACAAACTTCCAGCTCCAGATGTCGTATCGACGGGATGTTGAACTCTTCATAGGGCGCGAGGAGCCAACCTACCGAATTGAATGGGTAAACTTCCTCTTCCATACACATATACTGATCTTTCGACTGACGCATGGTTTAGAACACTGAGACAAAGGAAATGGCTATTCAACTGCTCTTCCGAGTCGATCCGACACACACAGCTAAATTGACAAAAGATGAAAAATGGTCTTACTACGTGGACTCGTACATAATGGCACAGCCCACCGAAGGTGTTGATGCTCCGAAGAAACCGCCATTCTTACCCCGTAATCTTCCTGCACCAGAGGCCATTGATTCCTTTAGCTCCAGAGACTGCGAGCTCAGCGGCTCGTATAGCTACAAGAAGCCGATTATCCAAGAAGGGTTGGAGTTGAAGATCTGCGTAAATACGTATAAGTTGTATTTCACGCCTGGTACCACTGATGTTATGATCATGAGTGGAGAATCTAGACAAAGATCTTTGGATGCTGAAAAGAGAGGCGCAGCGAAACGAAAACGGGGTTTCGAGGCGGAGTATGTTAATAGCAGGAAAAAATTGAAGGATGCACTGCCAGAAGATATAGTGTTGGGGTTTGACGAAAGAGAGGGCTTATGGAAGCCTTAGAGAGGGTGGGTGTTTGTTAGTCTTTCTGTTTTGCTGGGCTGAGCCACCGGCGAAGTTTGACAACGGCATTCTGTGGTGTTTCGAAACTAGATCATGTGGCAGGTTGGGCCTTCAGAATATATGTGCGGTTGGTCTATCTCTCAAACCCATGCTACCTTGCACAGCAGCGCTTAGTTTATGAGATACGGGTTAGTATTGTCTATTCGAGAGGTTGTAGGACATACTACGCTACCTAGGAGGTGGGCTAGGAACGAGAACAGAGGTGGGGGGTTTTATGCTGTGGTTTGTGTTCCTATGCCATAAGAGCCTTCTGTTTCTTTTACCTGTCCCCCTTTTCCTTTTCCTTTTCCTGTCAAAAATATGGCGCGTGGTTATCACCAACTTATGTCTACGAGCGCTTTCTTCTTTACCTTGCACCTTTTATTTCACCTTTGTTTTCTATGCCCACCTCCCTTTGATCCGTTTAATGAATATGAACTAGAATTCGGGTTTCTTCTCTTTTTCCCTGCTCTTTTTCATTTCAAGCCTCCCTTTTGTGATTAGTTTTGGTGTGTAATTTTTGATAATTTTGATGGAGAGGTATTTATACTACATCATTGATTAAACAAAAATTGAAGTATGCCATGGTAAATTTGTGAACTATGGGATTGTAGAAGGAACTGGGGGGGTATCTATATATATCTAAGTCCTTTACGAAGTTGTGATACCTTTGAGTCGTATATATAAGAGGTTCTGATTGATAAATTTGCTAGTAAGTCGTAGGAATATATACTTCAAAGAAAACGAATATATCCAGCTTCTGGGCATGGTGGGTACGAGGCCATGTATGATTGTCAATTATGTTTTGTATCTGAAATTCTATTTTATATCATCAGTAATTTGAAGGTAGAATGATAAAATCAGCTATGGATCTATATAATTGGGTGCTGATGTTACTTGAGTCGATCCATTGATCAAGAAGAAAACAATATATACACTCAAGACTACTAATACGGTAAGTACTTGAGCAATTAAGGAGTAAAGTTACGCCGCCTTCGGGAGGCCAAGTGGTTACCTTTGTATTGCACTCAGTGACTGTTATTCAGTAGGTAAATGTAAATACATGTTTCTTGTGAATGTAACAGAGTTTAGTTTCGAAGAGAGGTTGACTGAAAAGGCATGCACTATAACGCTATAACAAACAACAAGTATAAGCAGCACGACAAACCGAATCAGGGTAATATTATGGCGTTTACCCCCTCACAGGTAGCTGTACTACAAAGGTTCTCTATCGGGTCCACATCCTCGACCCAATCAAATTTATCTATACTCTATAGATCTATCCAATCTGTATCTACTGCTAGGGCTCTAGAGCAATCCTCGAATTTCTGGATTCTAGGGCTTTTCTACAATTCAAACCAAATGGGGCGTTCGGATCCGGGGCTTCTGGTTTAGTTTTACCATTCTTCTTGCTGTATATGTATCCCTCACACGCCCGATTGAAACCTCTTTTTGGTTCACCATTAGTCTCTTTCCCTGGTATCGCAAAGAGATGCGCATTGTGACAATTATCCCGCTGATCGTAGATTTCCTTGGCTTGAAGGTATTCCGCGGAATTCAACCATTTTGGCTTAGCTGTATTGACTAACTCGTCGCAAAGGTTGAGGCTATCCACGACACGGTTCAACGCTATCTTATAACCCTCCGAGGACGCGCTTGGGTAAACAGTATGGGGTAGGTTTCTTCTCACGCAGCCAAAAAACGGCAGGGTATATTTCTTTGTCATCCTCGGATTTTTTTGGGAAGAGATATGGGACAAGTAGGGTGTTGGCGTAATCGTCTTCTGTATCATTATCATTGCTGCGGCTGCAGTCGTATGGGCCGTTTGGAGCGCCGAAGCGGGTGACGTCGACCGCGATGATGGAGCCTGCGTACTTGGCCTCGTTTGCGTACTCACTTTTTGATTCCCAAGTTATAACGTTATTTTTGGCGGCTGTTAGCTTGTAGGTCTACTGCGTAGGGGGGACAAGGAACCGAGCGCGAGGGAGAGAATAAATAGAGGAAGAATAAAAAGGTTACTTACGCCAGCTGCATAACTATAGCGTCGTCTACAATAGTAAATTCATCGCGAACGAAAGAGTTTTCCTCTTCCTCTGGGCAAGGTTTTAATACCACATATCCCTTCGCCAATTGGAATTGTTCTGAAGGCTCCTGAGTCACTCCGTGGATATTGACATCGGGAAACCCAAAGGAAGGGAAAAGGCATCTGCCAGTCCCCAAATTCTTTTTCGAGCGGGTAGTATAATAGGTGAGACCAGGCACGATCGCTGGTATAGAGTATTCGCGTCGAAGGCTAGTTCCGTTGTCAAATTTGGACACTCGGGGCACTATTGTTGATAAAACACTAAAGCCACCCCATGCCTGGGAAGGATCATCTCCTACACATGGTTCAAGTGTGGCGACGTGCGTATAGTTAGCTCCGGGGGGGCCAGGCACCCCCCTGTCGGAGAGACAATACCTTGTTTCGTTTATTTCAATAGTAACTTTTTACAATTTTGTATATGTAAGAATATGGTGTTATTATAGTAGACTTACTGGGCCAAGCTAAGTTCTTGTCTGTGGCATTCGTTTCCACCCACCAATCATCGGAAAGGTCGAAGGTTTCGAGTTCGAGACTCACGACTGGAAATTGATCTAGATCCAAACTGGATAGTTCTGGAGAGGTTTCACCAGAGTCCCTTTTCTGTAATTCGGGACCCTCCATGTTTCCAATCGGTTGCGGCTGGGCCTTGGAAAAACTGGGTTCCTCGGAAGGCGGCGATTTGGTCGCTACTATGTTTGGTGGTTTAGATGTTGAAATAGTGGCTGCTAAGGCAGGTAACATGAAGGTATATGTGCAGAGAAGAAAATGAATGAGAGTAGAAGTGAGGTTCGGAGCTCCAAGCTGGGGAGTCATAGCTATAACTTTAGCTATTCAATATTTTATGAGTGGATCAATAGATAGTTTAGAATTGATATTTAGAAAGAGCTTTCCCTCGGTGTATAGTAGGAGTTTTTATAATTATGCGTATGGCGAAATCTGGTTTAGGACGAAAATAGCTACCCTTGAAGATCCGGGAAGGGGAAAGGTATAATACCATATTGTATAGAATTGAATGTTGAAGCAAAAGGTAGGCATGGTGGCCTCCGCCGTTAAATTTGTAAATATAGCTGGATTTGCACAGCTGCACAGTTGCAGCTGTTGTACGGGGCACCTCACGTTTTAGCTTGTAAGCTCGGATAGTACCAATTCTATCTTCCTTTCCCAACTGGCAATGACATGTTAAAGCAACTAATACTAACGCTAATTTGCACACGAGCGTAACTGACAGGCTAACATGCTAGTAGGTTGGGGGGTGAACAAAGACTCCAAGTGGTTTTGAGGGTTGATACTTGGTTTCATCTATAGAGTAATTATATGTTGTGTGTATATAAATCTTTTCCTCCAAGTTGCAACGTTGAAGCCGTTATTTAATATTACGGCTGTATATTACGATCATGATATGGATATAGGAAAGCCTACCGATCAGCCTTCTCTCGTAAACCAAGTTTTACGCACCTGTATATTACGTTCAACCTTGTGAGGTGTGGTATTATGAGTATGCGAAAAAATGCCAACAACAAATTACTTTGTTGGAATTTCTAAAACGGCAATTATCGAAAGCGGTTGAGTCTGGCCTCGTAACGTTCGCGTTCCCAGACGTCACAAAGGGAGGCATGTTGAGCCCGGTGCAGGCTAACTAGTCAAATGCTTCGCGTAGCGCTACATAACGTTGTGCTAACCAACTTATCTTTTCCCTTTACTGACTCTTTCCCCTTATATATGGTGCGTGTTAATGGTGGCCATATATTGAGCCTTTTGCCTTTATTGCCTTTAAAGCTGTGTATATGTAGCATAACAATTGTTAACAAGATTATAGTACATACTAGTTATTATCACTTGATGGGAGCAGAGCCCATCTATGTTATAGCTCGTATGCAGAAGCGCTAGTACAACATAATTTAGATATGTTAGTAGGCACCGCACGCGCATACATCGTGGGGCTATCTGCTTCCCTATACCCTGGTGGTTTTGTTTCATAAGGAACTGTTCTGCATAACTATCCACCCTTCCGAGGTTGAAATATACATATTTGGTACGGGGGACGTGACGCTTTCCTGAAAGCCTCGTTTTGGATCGTATTTTAGTCATATATACGTGCATCCTACCTCCCTTTGTGACGTCTGGGAGCGAGACCACGCGCATTTATGCACACTTGTGCATAGTAAGATTAATACCTTGGGGGAGTTATGGTACATTGTGGAGCACTGGCCCCGAGACTAATAACAATTTAGAAAGCCAGCATTCTGTTATATGTATGTACACAGCCTGAAGACATGTAATTGAGAGGCTCCGCAATAGACATGCGGTCTATCTTGGTCTCGTAAACCAGATAACACACGGAGTTCAGTCTATAAATTTGACAATGTTCCCATTGTTATCCAAAGTATCAAACACATCACAATTGATTCCAGATGGTGGCTGGTCTGGATTGGGCCTCGGTACGTCCGGTAAACCCTTATTTTGAAACTCAATGCACATCTGATTCAGACCCCCATCAAGACCAGGGTTGTTCCCGCATCTCTCTGCTATGTTCCATTGGTCTTTTGCTCGACGATATTCTTCGGAAGCTACCCATTTTTCCTTCTGAATTTTCAGTTCCCTCTCGCAAGTTCTGACTCTGCCTGCAATTTTATTTAATCCCTCTTCGTATGTCCAAAAGTTTGCGCTTGGGAAGGTAGCTTGGGTTGATTTTGCGCATCCGAATACGGCAGGGTAGAATTTTGTTTCGTTGATTGATGTTGGGATTAAATATGGGAGTATCAGCGAGTTGAGGTAGCGTTCCTTGTTACGAGAGGTATTATTGGCGAGACCGGTCTCGGGCTCGGGACATGCGTATTCCTTGTCGAGCCGGATGTTCGCAGAATACCGATCGGTGACACGTAAAGGATTTCCAGATTTAGGGCTTTTTACCGACGGTTATCAAATATCAGATTTATCCTTACTAAATTTACATCGTGAGGAACCAAATCGATTTTGGCTCCGAGGGGGTAACGACTTACCGAATATCCAAAACATCGTCCCGCAGCCCGTATACTCCATGTCCATACCCTTCTGGTTTCAACTCACCATCGCAGGACATCAGGGCCACATACCCTTTCGCAACATCCGAATATTTCCTATGACTGTCATCCGGATTTACCCAGGCACTGGGAAAGCCCCAAAAAGGAAATATACACCTTCTGGTGGCTACATTTCTTCTCCACTGCATTCGGGAGAATGTGAAATCTGGGCCAAGGCCTGGAAGACGAGGCTGGCTGCCATTTCTGGGAAGCACTTTAGTTGAGAGATAGCCGGGCCCTTCCCAGAATTGATTGTGATCGGTGCCGCGACCATCGTCCTGAATACATTCTTCCAATGAAGCAAACGCCCTATCGTTTCCTAGAAGCCAAGGAACTGAGCGGTCGGCAAGGCAATATAGAGTACCGTTTATGAATATTTT
This sequence comes from Arthrobotrys conoides, assembly GCA_036971725.1. Lineage (NCBI taxonomy): Eukaryota > Fungi > Ascomycota > Orbiliomycetes > Orbiliales > Orbiliaceae > Arthrobotrys > Arthrobotrys conoides. The sequence continues at coordinate 1,416,306 of JAVHJM010000003.1, read as the reverse complement.
GATTTCTGTCGCTTTATCAGCTCCTCTTACTTGAAATCTATATATATCCCTGAAGCGCGCGGGGGGGTATCGGAGGAGAAACATATGTATGGAAAAACTTACTCGAAACATTATCCTTAGAGTCAGTGTTTGAAAATCGCACTACGGAATTAATCTGCCCAGCATTGGTGAAGTTGGTATTCCATGCCTGCGGGAATTCGTCTAAAGTCAGGTTCGATATTCGACGACCGCCTGCACCATCCGGTGTTGCAGCAAAGACCAAGCTGGATAATGCAAGAAAAGCGAGAGGAATGAGGTTTGAAGCTACAGGCCAAAACATGGTCCTGTGTAACGCTATAGAATTGATATTATTGTGTAGAATTGTAATCCAATATGAAGATGAGAGTATGCAAGATAGCTCTCGAGTTAAGTGAATTGTAAAGGGGCTATAGAGACGCTACTTATATGGAGTCACAAAGTTACCATTAGGGTATATAGAGAATACAGGTAGGAGAATAAGGGGTATTTATACTTGCTTAGAATTTTACACTTATTATTTGAGGAAAATACAGGGCGTCTATAAAATGATCGAGTTTAGAACGGGTTATGCAAGGTCTAGGTTATATCATCGCCACGCGTGACATCGAAACTAGACTAACCAAACCAATCTGACATCTCGAAGTTATTATATGTTACATGTAGTCGTCTAAGCCTCAGGCCCTGTAACTAGTTGTTCTCAAACTTAAATTTTTAAAGGCCAAAGAAAGCAAATGAACGTAGGGGACATATAACTTCAAAGCTGGTACATGTTCTCATGAAAACACGTACACTTTGTTGAAAGTTGGGTTTCACAATTTAAAATATCCCTAATCGGATATGGTACATACATTGCTCGGGTTAACACCGCTTCTAAGTGTTTACAACGTTGATGACAGATCGCAGTTAACTATATTAATGTTGATGTTGGAATACGTCAAATTGGAAACGAGTTGTGGGATGTTGGAAATTTTGAAACGACAATATGCAATAAATAATGGTGATCGTAATCTCTACCCTCGATCGCCGCTACACTCTCCCCTTCCGCGTTCTAGTTACGAAAGCAGTCGGGCATTGTAAAGGCCGCATGGATTGCATGCTCTCTACACTGGTTATTTTATCCCTATACCTCATATGATCATGTGGATATATTTCGTGGGATTTACATTTACCTGTTAGATTTTGTGCAAGGCCTAGTATATATAGTGAGACGAGCTGGGAATAGTTGAGCTGTTAGCGTTGGCTGCAGCATCCATGTGTTAAAAGTTAGTTTGATGGAGCTCCGAGAGCGCGTACAGTTGAACATCAATGTTTCTTATGATCGTACTAGGATAGCTACTTAGTTAGTGTTTTGTAGCGCAGGCACTGCTGGGTAATCTAGGGTCTTCATTTCGGGGCGCCACGTGTACTGCCCTGAAATTTCCGCCATGGCCTTAATACCTTTCGCTATTTAGAACAAAATTCTAGGAATAATTGTAATGCGACACATCATATATTTCTTCGGGATTGAGAGCTTATATATGTATGTCGTGAAGTTAACTAGATCTAAATGCGACTGTGGAAGACTAGCGTTATAACTAGAAACTATTCTGAATTATAATATTATAATATTATTATTCCATCAATCTTGAATCCGACATTAGTCTTATGTTATCATGTTAGGTATTATACATGTTTAAATGCTGAAGCTAGCCTAAGTATCACAATCAAATTACATGAACTATGCTAAAGATATATTACATATCAATCACCAGTGAATCCAGAACCCCTAGGTACAAGACAACCAAGAACTATATACATATATCTTCCTTCGAATTCAGATATTTTACATAACTTACGGGTGTTCATCCGACCCAATCTATAAAACGATCCAGTCCTTACCCTCAGTACAGACCTTTAGATCAGGCTGCGAACCCTTGTAATACTTTTCAGCATAGGATAAAACAGCAATTTTACCCCCCTCCTGTAGATAAGGTTGACAAACGGAAAACAACGTTAAAAGTCCGCCAAGGCTCCAACAATAAGCCAAATCTTTATAAAACTCCACTTCTCTGTTCCACGCATCTGTTGTCTCTCTGTGGCATTTTTTAATCTCCTCGACTGTTTCGCCGTATTTACTAAGGACGGCTTCTATTGGGGACGGGCTGAAAGTAGGGAAATGCTCGTTGGTGTTGCTAGCACAGCCGAAGAGTGCGGGGTTAAATTTTTTCTTCTTGATTTTCAGCTCGATTAAATGGGGAATTATCAAGGTCTTCGTTCGGTATTCCGCTTCGTATGGGTCGGGTTCGGACGAAGCTATTGTTCTATTGTCTTGCCTCGTGCTCGGTAGTTTTGAGCAAGTCCATGTTCTACTGGAAAGGGTTGGTTGGTCGAAGTACAAAACCTCCTTTGTGTCGGGATACGTCCAGCGAGGATTGGCGTCTTCGCCTATGAAATCGTAGCTATCCGGATCATAAAGGGTCAGCGTCAAGACACATATGACAAAGTCAAAACGTTCCCCTTTCCCCCCATGAGGTGCGCCGTTGCGAAGTCTAGTTTGAGGCAAGGTTCGCTGGTATATATTATATATATAGCATAAGACAGCTAACCGGTATGGCACCTAAGTCCTCGAAAAATGCATATATGGTATAAAATTAATCAACTCACCCCGATCCCACAAGTGCATTCCGTACACTATACCTCCCACTCAAAGTTGTCGGATCTTGGTCCTTAGTCGGACAGTATTCCGACAGGTATACAAACCCAAAGTAGTCATCTCTAGCAGCGAGACGGTCATAATCAGGTATTTCAACCTCTCCGCCTGGGTAGCTAGAGTCTCCGTGAATACACCTCCCCGTTTCCGCATTCTTAAGTCCACGCATTCCGTAATGGGTGTGATTAACGGAATAATAGGGATATTGTGGATCTTGACAGTAGGGAGGGTGTTTCGGGGCTCTGGTAAATATCTCCCCTTTAATTCCTGGCCAGGCCAACCATTTTTGCGCCATGTTGGAATCGGAGCACTCCTCTAAAGTGGCGAAGTTTTGGATGGTCCGGTTTGTATAGGGTTGGATGCGGTCACCTGGATCGGTAAGGCAGTAGGAGGTGCCATTTATTATGGTGATAACTATTCTTCCGTTAATGACTAACCAGAGATCTCGAAAGCTTGGAGGTGCGTTCGAGGACTTACTATTAGCAGAACCCGTTTCGAGTACATTTTCGACTTCGGGCCTCTCAGTACCCACGCTCACTTGTACGGTAGTATCAAGGTCCGGAGGCACATAACGTAGGAAAAGTTCTTTACTAAGTTCAGCCTTTACTGTGGCTAATAGGCTATAAAGAAAAAGGAAGAAGACGGTAATGTTGGCTTTACTAGATCGAACGGTCTCCATGGCGGAATTTCCTTTCTTTGGTGCAACTAGCGCTATAGGCTTATGATTTCCATTCAAGTGACAGGTTTCTCGGGTAGATATGCATGAAGAGATTTGGTTCTTTCGGAACTCGTGAAGCTACCGAACGGTACTATTTAAACTACTTACCAAGTTGATTAACACCACGGTGTGGATTCTGCTTCTATTAAGTGTGATTCACACGAAGTTGGCTTCGTGTTATATGGCAAACCACGTGAGACTAACTATGCATTGTTTGGCACGGTGAAATTATCCTGGCTGATGCTATAACACTGCCCAGGATCTCGGATGTCAAATCCTTTTGATTTATTAATCTGTTGACTTTTTTAAACGGGTTTTGGAGTGTGAAAGCTGGTTTTTATTTGGGCGGTGCAAGTTCACCCGTATCAAAAGATTTCGTGGGGGTCATAATTAATTTCAAACGGGAATCCTCAAAATCAGCCAGGTGGTTAATTCAACATGTTGGCTTTTAGCGGAGTTAATGCCAGTCTCCTAACAGGGATTTAACGTTTTTGCCATATACCTTGAGGCATGATTTTGTTGGAAATATAACATATCATTTCAAATGGCCTCGAGACCTTATTTCAAAGCTCTAGAATTATGCCAACAAGCTGCGCTTACTAGCCTAATTAAAACTTAGAAACGGTTATTTTATCCGCATGGCTTGCCATAAGCCATACGGACTAAGGATACTAATTATGTTAGAAACACTATTAGATTGTGGCGGAGGTACCCTTGTTGGGTTTATTCTACGGGCATAAGCAAACCGAGAGCATGTAGCTTGGGACATACAATCTTTAGAAATATAGGCCAGCCTGTAGCTCCTTCTATACTGGTATAATTGACTTGAGCTCCGCAACTCTCAAAGTAAAATTAATAAAAGAAGGAATCTTTGCGCATCTGGTTTTGGTATCTAGAAGCCATTCCTCCAGCACTCTATCTGTTATTCAGATATCCACTCCAAAGGCTTTAAATCTGTAGCATCGTGGAAACAGCTCTTGATTCCAACCCGAAATTTGAAACGGGTTGGATTGCTCGTGCCACAGTCGCGGAACAGGGTGTCCTGCGAATGCAAGTTGTAATAGTGTTGAATCTGTTGGATATTTTGGCCCAACTTGAATGCCGTTACCGCACGCCAGGCTTGGTTTCCCAAGCATAGATGTCTAAACTGAAAAACTGAAAAACAAAAAAAGGAAGGAAATGGTTCCTGGGCAAAATGCTTTCTGTTGGATTGCAATTCGGATTTATCACTAGCATACCGGCCTTATTTCGATTTCACCTTCAGGATAGCTACCGGCTGTGCAGCTGTGGGCTGCCCTGTGTTACAGACACACAAGCTTAACCGAACATCTGGTTATATCATCACGTGATTCTATAAAATTCTCAAAAGCTTCCTCGAAACCCAACCACACGACTCTTACAACCAGTGCATCAATCGTCGCCAACCACCCGACGGCCAGACCAGCCACAGCTCCAGCCCTCCCAATCGCATACTACAATGCATCACGGACATCTACGGTAGCTCTTCGAATCAGTACCTTCAACGATATCCACCACCCCACTCCGTTCAAAATCTTCCCTCCAACAAGGGAAAAAAATCCACAAAATAACACTACGACCAAGAGAAAAAAAGGATGTCGGCCAAAAACTTCCGTCTCCCACCCCTTCCACGTTTCCGTGTGAAGTCAGCAAACAAACGAGACGTCAACCCGTGTAATCTCGTCATGTCCAGTGTTCTCGGATGTTGGGCATCCCAAGGCCATGCTACCAAGGGTTGTGAAGCGTTCGAACAAGCGTTGAGGACATGTATGGATACCAACGTTAGTAACACCCTTTCCCCCCCTTCCCGTTTGCGTATATTCAGACAAAAAAACCGGCCTTCTGGCCACTTTCTGGGCTTTTTGGAAGGATTTCAGTCCATACTAACGGATCGCCACCAAATTCCTTCCTTTTTTTTCCGCATAAAAATCTAGAAACGAGTTAAAACCCAGAAGAGCACACTTAATTACCATATGGCGAGGTTATACCCGAAGATCGTGGGCCCGCAGAAACCGCACGTTTAAAAGCATCTGCATACCGTTTTCGAATCGAAGCTATTCGCTTGGGCCCCTTCTATCTTATTAAGCCCTTTATTAAGCCCCATTATGGCCGGCCCGTAGCGGATGGGTCTGGGAAGGAGGCTATGGATGGGTGTCTGTACATATAGTCTAAACAATCATATTGCGTTCTTTTTCGCCTGGACGGACGGGAAGGACACTCTATTTTTGGTTGGTGTAGGAATATTCCTTTTTTTTCCTTTTCTTTAGTGTATATATACTTTAGGTCATTATTAGACGGAATATTTATCTCTTAATTGGATTCCAATATGGAGATCTAGAGCTTTTGGGTGAAGTATAGATATCGTTTTGGAGTTGATATAGATTGCTTAAAAGAATATATAGTATGGCTATAGTACATACACTATGAAACAGTTGAGGAAAAAAAGAAACTCAAGCTCCATAACAAATATACCGCGAACCGAAATACCATCAGCAAAAACAAGGAGAAAAACATGCAATTCGGAAATGCATACTGATCTACTCGGGCCATTCACGCCTCGAACACCCAGAATACATCGCGCATGATCTCTGATACCTAACACCTAATCCTAGAGCGTAACTCATACGAACAACAAAATGCGTAAACTACCGGGGAGAATTGAGATTTCAACGTATCAAAACCCTGGTAACGTTCGAAACATCAAAAATCCAAATGCCCAACTTTCCCACCTTGATTTTCCCCCTCTTAAGGCTGTCTTCTTTCAGAAGAATCTTGTTCAGGTGGCAAATTCCACAAATGCCATAGTATACTTAAGCCTCATCGACCCACTTCCCCTCCTTCGCCTCCACATACTCCACCATATCCTCAATCGTGCAGACCTTGAGCCCCCACCTCCTTGCGAAAGCGATACAATCATCCCGTCTAGCCATCAAACCATCCTCTTCCTTCACAATCTCACAGATCACTGCAACTTGCTCCTTCCCCGCAAGCCTACAGAGCTCTGTCGCGGCCTCGGTATGTCCTCTTCTGACCCTCACGCCTCCCTTCTTAGCTCTAAGAGGGAGAATATGCCCGGGTCTCCTAAACTCCAATGGCTTGGAAGTCGGATCTGCTAGTTTCCTAGCAGTTAGCGCGCGGTCGTGGGCGGATATGCCGGTCGTGGTGCCGGCCGCGAAGTCGACGGATATGGTGTAGGCGGTTAGGAAGTGGTCTTGGTTCTTTGGGACCATTTGGGGGAGTTCGAGACGGTCGGTATGGTCTGGAGTCATGGGGACACAGACGTAGCCACTATGTTGTTGAATAGCAACGATTGATTAGCACCCTTTTTGGTTCTGTTGCTGGGGGGAAGCAGGGAGTAGAGGGGAGGGGGTTACCTAGTCTGTCGGACCATGAAGGCCATCTTCTCGGTAGTGACATCTTGAGCGGCAATGATCAGGTCGCCTTCGTTTTCTCGATCTGTGGAATCAAGAACGACCAGGAATTCTCCTCTTCCTGAAGAAAGTAGTAATAACGATGGTTAGTCTGCTCAGTCTTTCTTTTGGAATTATTCGCATTCTGCGCGGAAGATGCGGCACCCGGACCGAAGCCGGTTGACCGCCGCCTTTTTTTTCGCTTGTGATCTTCTTTGTTGCAACATGTGGGAAGGAACATACTGAAAGCTTCTACCGACTCCTCGATAGAATCGAATCTTAGGTCTTGAACGTGCGAGCCGTTGGTGCCATTTGTGCCATTGGTACCGTTTGCACCGTTTGCGCTGCCATTTGTTACTGTTGTGGTGGTCATTGTCGCAGGCATACTATATAATCCCGATGATATAATTTCTTTGGGGAATTGAGGGGAGTTTTTTTTTTTTTTTTTTTGCCGACTTGGAAGTGTTGGAAAGAAAGTAGAAAAAAAAGCTTATAAGAAGCCTTTGAACTTAGTAAGAATAACTAAGCTTCTTAGTAAGAATTGATAATAATAAATTGATGAGGAGGAGGAGGAATGGAATATCAATGGGTTCGAATTTCGGGTTTTTGGAAGGGTCAGAAGCCGGGGTATATATAATCTTCAAGCTTCCAGCTATACTCGTACTGTTGATTACTTTAGCTTATACTCGTCGCAGGAGTAATATATTATAACGGTATAGTATATCAGCGGCCGTCCTCGGGGCAAGGCTAGAGTACAATACAATCAATTGCAATATAAAAAATAAAAAAAGATAAAAATAAAAGAATCAATAAGAAGAAATCAATGGAACCGTTCGGAGGTCAGGGAAAAACTGTTAGCCTTGACGTCGTCCAGGAAAGCTTAACGCTTATAAGGGCAGGCTTAGACCGGGGCAAGTCCACAGCATCCGTTCGACTGCCGGATCTGGACCGAGGCTTTTCCCCTACCCACTAGCCTCGAGGTTGGAAGACGGATGACTAACTCTGCTTCCACATCCTCTAGGCCTCTCTCTTGATTATCATAACCGACCGGGTGGCGAAATCACCTGTTAGGTCTTTCGTGGAATGCGCATGCGTACGGGATTCCTATACGCGTTAAGTGCACTCCCGCCCCCTCCGTGGCTGTAGACTAAGGACCCTGATATAAAAAGTTTATTTCGATCCAATTCAAGTTTTCTTTCCCCTCTTTCTCTCTTCTTTTTTGTTAGATTTTTTATTTATTTTTCATAGTGGTGGAGAATCTAGAGGTGAGCAATTAAGTAATCATGAAAGCATTGTTCATCCGCCATCGACCTCTTAGTAATGCGTGGAGCTTTGTGGGGCCAGATGGAATAACGTGACAGCACCGGCACAAGGGTTCCACAGTCGGCCGAAGTTCATGTTGTGCTACCCGACCAAGCCGGCCGAATAGTTCCCTGCAAATCCCGCTGGCTGTAAGCCTTATCATATATCATATCACCTCCATTCCAACTGACATCAAAGAGGAAATCAAGAATGTAGAAATTCGGTCATTGTATTCATAGTAGGAAAAGCTAGAAGAAAACTATCGTAACACTTCAAGTCTGTTCATTACACCCAAAGGTTGCAGAAAGCAAAGGGAAAAAAGCAAGGAAAACGCCTGTATCGTAACAACGGAAGAAGCCGCTAAGCAAAGCACGCAGGCAGGCAGGCAATGCAGAGCAAAAAGGGACATCGTAAACGCAATAGAAGCAGGCAGGCAAGCGGCGGTAGCAGGTAGAAGCAGACAGAATCAGGAAAGCAAAGACAAAGGAAAGACGTTAAAGACGCAGTATCGTCCAAAACAAGACGAGTGAGATCCGAAATATACGGAAAACGCTGCCTGATGATCTGGCGCGGAATAACTGCCCCAAGATGGTTCGTTTAGTATTCACGACATTGACCCAGAAGAAGATTCGTAAAAGAAACTCGTGGACAAGGCGTAAATGCATCATCTTGGCTTCTCTGTTCTTCCCGTCTCTTCCTCATATAGGTTCGCACAAAAGAAATTCATTATCAATTAAACTCCTCCAAAACAGTCAAAAGACCTCGCCATTCAGAATAATCAGATCGTACAATCCGAACACCATTCGCTTCAAAACGGAGAAGCTGAAGAAAGTGGTTAGAATACAGGGCACGGGTGTGCCATACCGACTCGGTTTAGTTTGAGGTCATAAAGATTGAGTCGGTAATTGTCGTAGTAGGTGTAGCGGTAAATCCAGAGTCAGAGTCGGTCATAAAGGGGGGAGGGTGAGGGTAGAAAGGGGTTAATAAATATAGACAAAGAAGGAGAATAGTTTTCGAGAAGAATCGTATCAAGTATCGGCAGTCGTTGTAGTTCAGGAGGCATCTCCCTCCTTTGTAGTGTAAAGAAAAAATAGTGTAAGGCTTAAAAGTCCCATTCCAAAGAAACACCACCATCAGTAACCTGGAAGACACTCATGGACTCCTCAGGCTTTATAGACATCCTCTTCTTCTGGGCAACTGTATCTTCAAGACCCATATCGGGAAGCTCATACTGAGGGCCATACATCGCCTCGATCTTTCTCATCGCCTTGACTTTATCTTGAGACTCGGCTGGGAATCTCCCGGTGCGAACGTGCTCCCAGGATTCCCATCCATCGGCTCGGGCCGCAGTGACCCAGTCGGTGAGAGCAGAGTGGATGTTGGCAAGTTGCTCATAGTGCTGTCCCTTTCCGGCACATCTCAAAACTTGTCCCATGATTTTCTCCATACCGGACATGGAAATCGCCATGCGGAAACCATTTCTCTCTGCCCTGGTTGGAAGATAAGCGATGATGGCATTCATAATCTCCACATGCAACGCCGCATAATTTGAAACATTCATCTCAATAGAATTAACACTACCACCATCAATAGCCATGAATGCACGTGGGGTGGGGAAGTGTGCAATGCTGAAAGGCGCCTCCGGGTCGTATTCACGGAGTGTAATTCTGTTTCCAGGGTGATACCAAACCCACCCAGTCTCGTAAGTCAATCGAGCAACCTCACTGCTCCATCTGGTAAAGGGTCGTGGCTGTTTAATGGCCTCAACCCAAGCAGGTCCCTGTTGGCTCTTAGCCAAAGGTGGGTTCTCCAAGATCTTAATTAGAGAGCGGGCACGGGTGACTTGTTGGTCAAGTGGTGCTTGCTGGAGGTAGGTAAACATGAGGCTGATAGCGGCCTCGCGAGTTTCATACTCATAAGGAGTCTTCTTTCGTTCCTCGTCGAACATCATAGAGAGGATCATGGTGAAGAGGTCGACATGGACAGCATCAAAGCGTGCATCAGCCATTGGGGCGGTATAAGCAGCCTTGAGACAGAGGAAAACCTCTTTGATAACTCTGCCACTTTGAAGGTCGCTGATAAAATATTAGAATGTGTTCAATTCAGGTACGGAATGTAGAGACTTACTGGTATTCCAATTCGTAAATATTCTTGATCAACTCAAGAAGGCGATCCAAGCCCTCTTGCTCAAAAAAGGTCTCAACCCATGCAAGACGCTCGTTTCTGAGCATCCTCTTAAGGCGGCGAAGCCAGCCAAGATCAACATCATTGTAATCTTTCCCATAAAGATAGTCAATGAAGTCAGAAGGGGCATTCGCGTGAAGAGGGCCGACATTAGTCTTCACAGATGGTGTAATAGGAGTAGCCGGCGCAACGCGGAAGGCCTTATCAGAACGAGTAGTCTTAGGTCGTCCCTTATCTTCCTGCGATCTAGTCGGTAGACCAATGGTGCTAGCCGTCTTGCTCCTAGCACGGGTATGCTCGCCACGGAATAGAGCAGCGCCAAAGGCACTAAGTGGACGCTTCTTCTTCTCGCGGGCAGGTGTGACAGGAGAAAACCCTGACATCTGTGGTGGAGAACCATGACTAGATGGTGGTGGGAGTGGAGTCCTTGACATGACTTTGCTAGATTTGAGCAATGTCGCCTTGACATGTGCTGGCATTTCGGATGCTCCATTCTTGATGTTGTGGGGGAGACCGTAGTTGGACTACATACACCATTAGCATCGGAATGTTCCACAACACTGCGATAAGGCAGAACTTACCAAAAGGTTATTGAATTCATTGTTCAAAGTAACGGTGGATGGGGCTCCAGATTCCATCGCCGCAGGATGGACTCTCTTATTTCCACCAGATCCGAAGCTAGTGACTCTTGACAGGAACCCGCCAAGCTCATTGCTATGGTTATCTGTCTCTCCCATACTATTACGTTTCCCCATGGAGATGATGCTTCCCCAGCTGGACTTCCTTTCTCCTGCTTGTTGTCCGTAAAAAGTCGTTGGCCGAGGCTGTGGAGCTCTCAACTCGGGCGTGATAGCGAAATTACGCTGACCAGATGCCGAGTAAAGTCTTGGAGTGTAAAGCGAGATCTCTCGTGCAATCTCATCTGGAATATCGGTCTTGATGGGAGGAAGAGCCTTATTTGTATTGGCCAAAATACGAGATGGTTTATGAGGAGGTCGAAGGTTTTCTTGATCGAGAGTGAGGCTGGACTCATTTTGCATTCTAAGCTCAAGGAATGAAGCATCCAACTGATCGGACATGGACTGGGATTGTTCGACAAAAGCGGGTTGAAGAACTCTAGATGTCGTATAAGGTTTAAAATGTCTTTGATTCTGTTCATCTTCACAATCGTCGTCGGTACTAATTGTGAAGCCAGTGTCCTTCTTGGTATCCTTCTTGGACTTTCCGGTAAGAAGGTCCATAAGACTGGGTGTCTTCATATGTCTAGCCTTTGAATTAGGCTTGGGCAATGGTCCTCCAAATCCATTCTGGTCGGTTTTAGTGGGCGATGGAGGTCCGTTTCCGCCATTGGGGAACGAGAAGTCCAACGGAGGCAGCTGGGGAGGGCCCATCAAGCCGAGGCCGTCGCCAACAGACTCGGCACGCTTATGGCGACCGCCAAAGAATCGTGAAGCCCGTTTCGTGGGTGAAGGAGGAGGAGCCATTGATGAAGCCATGGTGACAGTTGTGAAGTCCTCTGGTGTATAGAAGAGCATGTTAATAAGCCGGTCTTTGTATTGTTTTAAAGCTGCCCTGAAGCCTCCTCTTGGAGGAGCAACAGGAATAAGAGGGGATTCCATTTTGGGAAGTATTTTTATGCAGGTATCTTGTGGGACGTGGCAATTGAGATATAGGCTGAATACGCAGACCAATCAGGGCAGTTGAAGTGGAGATGGAGATGTGGATGGTGATGAAGATGCAGATGGTGATGCTGACGATAAGGACTCGAGGGGACATTGCTATGCTCAAATAAACCGACTGGGTTACTTACCAGTTATGAATTGATTATGAAGCGGGATCGGCTGATGTCTGAGAACGTCGTGATCGCTGCCGACGGAGTGTCGAGTAGGTTGGGGAATTGGAATTGGTGTTGTTGTTGGTTGTTGAAGGAGGTCAGCCAGCCCAGACAAGAAGTCGCAAACGTCACAATTGCAATTGCAGATGCAACCACCACCACTAAAGGGAAGAATAGAATACAGTGGGAAGAGTAAGTGGGCAGATAGGTAAGTAATAATAGTATGGTTAATATCACAAAGAATTGAAGAAGAAGGAAATTGGAGAGAGAAGAGAGAAAGAGAGAAAGAGAGAGAGATCTTCTGGAGCCTCTGAGAGAGGGAGCAACCCGATAGAGTTCCAACTACTAAGTTAGTTGACTAGTGGAGCAGATTGAAGCTGAAAGTGGTCCTCTCGAGATATTTATCTCATCTCTTCCCCAGCTTTTAAACATATCACACACACAATCGCTCTAAGCTTACCACTAAGTAAACCCAAATACAATACGATATACACACCAACCCCCTGTCATAACAAAACCACCACCACCACCACTACCACCACCGGCGCCAAACACAGATGTGGGGTTCACTGTTGATTGTACTTCCCGAAGCTTACTTTTTTCCTTGATACCGACCGGCTATGCTGGGAATAATTGTTCATGCGAATGCCCAGCCAGGTTGTGTGGAGCGGTGCTATGGAACAGCTCGAGTTGTTTAGAATGTCGTTAGAGTGCAAGGGTCCGTCGGCCTGCAGCTTGTTCCCACAGCAACTGACGCTAATTTGGGAAAGTCCCGCCACCGCCCACAACAACAAACCACCTTTAGGCCCCCATGATGCAGAATCCCGCGCGAATCGGGCAGGGGAATAAGACCTCAACGTTCCGAAGAGGGGCGAATCAAAGCTGCAGTGATTTGCTGGCACGGTCGCTGTTTGTATGTTATTTACATGTATACCTGCAAATTGTATCCACAGACATCTTGTTTTTTTACGAATTGTAATTATATAAGTGTCGAGGGAAATAAAGGGGTGCATTGAAAACAATATATCTACGACCTATCACAAACGGTCAACTTGCATATAAGGCTTCTGCATCGGGGAAAAATAAAAAAGACGTGAAGATCGGATTGACTTTCATGCAGGACGTGTTCGCCGGCCTCACTAAATAACGTACTAACCAACTGACTAACGAACTAGTAATTATTCCTCGGGAACGTCAACCAAGTGGATCCCATGCCGACGGTTCAAGGTCCCTCGATCGACCAGAATTACTTGCATCTTTGGCCTTCCCAACCTGTCAACATAGAATCATCCGATATATTATACCTATCGATACTAACATATATGCTTAGATATGCCCAATGGTCTGAGACACATAAACAAGAATTTTTAACCAGGAATATCGTTGGAAAGAATAGCCTTTTTCGACTAATCTCGACTCATCCTCGGCTCCCTCATCGCTTTCTTCTTCATTTGAATGACGCGAAGTCACCACTTTCTTTGTTGATATATTATGGAACCCTTAGTCAATCTTATTAATTTACCACTTGCGAACAGGAACAACCCGTTGCGACGGACGGTTTATAATTTATTCGTGCTGGAATTCGCAAAGTTCAGCTGATTTCCCCACCACCAGGAACTAACGATCAAGATGGGAATTCTATTGGATAGTTGGGGTCATCGGAACATTTCACGAGGGGTATCACAAGCATCGTGAGGCCCAAGTGATCGCATTCTTGGGCTGGTTGGGCCGGACAGGGGTTCCCTGCTGTTGGATTTTGGATCACCAACAACACTCTTTGACTATCACATTCATGAAATGTTGATTTTTTTTTTGGTTTCGGGTTTTCAACCCCCTCGAAAATTGTACCTGAAATTCTTTGAGACTTCCGGCTTTGATACTAGTATAATTTATGATTACATCTTTTCTCTGTAAAAATTGGTCGTTTGAAGAGCTCCGATCAAGAAAAATAATTCGATAGGAATTTACAAAAGAAAAACAGCCGCCCCCTGTGGTATCATTTCCCCGATAACTAGCTGAGACAAAAGAGATTGGGAGATTATGGTAAAGGCTATTAGTATACTGTATAAGGAAATTCTGAAAATCAAGCAAGAAAAAAACGCCGTATCCTGAAGAACCTTTTTGTAGATATCATTTCCCAAAACAAAGAAGAGCTGAAGTTGCAGAAAGGAAAGGGAAGCAGAACATCTGCTTAAAAAAATGAAGGAAAAAAGAAACAAATGAAACTCGAAAACAGCAGGTACTTTTTTAAGACATTGAGATGCGTCTGGAAGCCCTTTCAGCTTCTGGTAGCAGCGACAAGGGTTTGACGGGTGCTAAAGGAAGCTCTCCTTGTTGTGGTGTTTTGGTTCCTATGATATCGTTGTCTTCTTCAACTGCGCAGTCATCTGAAGGTTCTTCGAGATACATCGTTCTCAAACCCTCTGCGGCCTCGACAATTAAACACTCTGAGCTTGCTGTGCGCCTTCTTCTTCTCCTCTTCTCTGGAGGCTCTGTCATCGCTAATTCCGTAATCTTTCGATAATGTGCGATTTCTGCAGCAGTCGGTGTTGAGGGATGTAGATCGTCGGTTGTGAGGGTCGTCCCTGTCGATATGCTACTCTCCCGTTTCTGAGACCTTGTATCGAACTCTAATGATGGTACACGGGGTATTTCCCATTCTTCATCTTCTTCTGGGGCTTCTTCGATCCCAGACATCCACCAGTCATGGGCGGCGGAATGGCCAAAAAGGTCCTCGTCGGAATCGAGGTTGCCAGATCCCTCCTCTTCCTCATCGCTCTCATCATCTGAATCGAAGAAGCTGCCGTTTGCGATACGTTGCAAGAGTTTTTCTTGCTTCTGTTGTTTCTCATAAGCGCGAATCTCTTCGGCTTGGATTTCTAATGGACTCGTTTTGGGTTTTGTAGCCATGTAGAAGGCGACGAAGGGGTCTTCTCCTTCTGTCGCTGGGGTTGGCTGTGCTGAGTAAACCCTTTCGACAAGAGAATGAATGGATGATCCGTCCGAAGATCTAGAAGTGGCTGCAGTAAGATTTGGGGAAGGGGCTTTAGCAGTATATGTTTGTGTAAGTGTCTGAGAGTATTGCCAATGATGAGTAACAGTGGGTGTGGCCACTGAATTCCTTCGAGACGACATCAGGTGCGCATAAGTTTGCTGTGGCACTTGTCTCCAAGAAAGTTCTGCGACTGAAGATCCAGATAGTGATGGACGACGTCTATCGTCCACGTGAGTTCCTGTTTCCGGATGGGTGTGGTGGTCTAGAGCTGAAGTAGATGACGAAGACAAGGACGAACCCTGAGAAATAGATATAGACGCAGCAGAGTATCTTCCCCTACTGTGCCTATTACTAACAGAAGAAAAAGAGGCGATGGAAGACCTATTTGACCAAGACTTCCAACTCCTTAATGGCGACCTAGAAGACTGTTCGCTTCCTCCGTCATAGTCATGTTCGGATCCGGAAAGGTACGCTAAACTGAATCTACGAAAACGGGAAACCGGTCTCGAAGAGCCGCTAGGCTGCTGTTCCTTGGCGGAACCGACGACTTGTCCGTGCGACACCATGTCCGACAATTCTGCTACCACTTCGTCTGCTTCGTCGATTTCCTGCGACGGACCACCCGAGACAGACGAAGGGCGAGCTGTGCTGTTGGATTTGTTGTTGTTGATATTGTTAAAGCTATTGGAGATTGAGAGTGCGATACTAGGAATGCGGCCCCGGCTTGTGCTTCTACTTCTGCTTCTTGCGACTGCAGCGCCCAGTGGGCTAAGCAGCAACGAGTGCAATGGAAGTTTTGTACGGGATTGTTGCGGCGTCCCTGTTGTATCCCGTTCTGGCGATGCGGCCCTTGAAACTTCAGAGGGTGAGGATGTGGCACGGGGTCCTTTGCTTTGTGTTAGACCCTTCTCCTTGGAGTTTCGTCGCTCACTGCTAGTAGGAGCAATTAAAACTGGTGTAGTTCTAAATGTTGGATTGCTAATTGCGGTTCGAAGTTGCAATTTCGGTCGGAATATCCGTAAATTTCTATTCGAGGGCTCTTCCACAACAGGCGGGACAGCAGCGACAGCAACTGGGGCCTCGATTGGTTTTATGGTGCTGGATGAACTATTGCTGGATGAATAAGGCAAAGAAGCAGTAGAATTCAATATTAACTTCTGGTAATCAGTATCTTGATCATCCAGCCCCCCATCGCTTCCTTCCCGGCTGCGGCAACTTCCAGTTTGACCCTCATCTTGGCTTTCAGAGAGGAGAATAGAGTTGTACTGTGCATCGCTTCGGTCAAGCATACAACGCCGGTCTAGACGCTGGCCGCTTTTTCCGTCGGCTGGCACCATTACTTCTTTCTTTTGCGGCGACTGCTTTTTTGAGTTAACTTTACGGTTTGACTTTGGCCGTGTAGGAGCAATCCCGATCCGAGACCCATTGGATTCAGAATATAGTTTATTCAGATCGGCGGGTTTGCCTTCCAAATCGCGAGTTATTGTTGGCTTAGGCTTAGATTTTGGGGACAATGGGATTTCCTCAATCTTTGCCAATGGTTTATTTCTGACTGGTGATGATTCGCCGTCGCTTTCGAACCAGCTGGTGAAGTTCCCGTTGATTGGACCTGTGCTACTTCGTTTGATGATGTTTCCAAAGTTGAAGTCTGGGTTGAAGACCATGACTGTGGAGTATACTGAGATGTAAGAAAGACCACCCTTTGGGTCAATAGAACCATCTGGCGATGTCAATTGAGGCTCTATGGGACTCGAAACGGCAGAGTCGTAGAATATTGAATTAAAGTTTGTCGACATTTTCGGTTCTTCTTCTTGGAGGGTTTTTATGTAAATCTCTTGGGTGTGTGAGCAAGTTTTATACAATCGAATCCAATTCCAATCATTCAGGTTTTCTTGTTAACATTAACAGGCCATTTAGAATGCAAAAAATGGAATGGCTTAGTGCTGGGATTTCACAGTTTCCATATCAAGACCGTTCGGAGAATTTGGAGGTTTCTTGGAAATTATTGAATGTTCGTGGGGGGAAGCGCTTCGAAGCAATGCTGGGAGGTAGAGCTCAACCGCAAACGGGGGATAACCTAGTTGAACCAGCTACGAAGGAGTCCTGAAATTGTAGGAAGTTGATGGTGTCCTTTTTGATTGTTTTGTTTGAAACCCGCAAACGTCCTGCACAGGCGGATATTACAGATTTTGATTGACTATAGAATTATTTCGTTTTCTTTTCGAAGGTCGATTGATTGATATTGGATTGTTGGTTGTTAGTATGGTAATGAACGTGTGGATAGTGCTGTCGCTTAACCGGAGAGACAGGCAATTGTGTATAACATAAATCGAAGTAGGCAATAGAGATATGAACGAGTGACAGAATAGAGCAAAAGCATAGGTCTGCTTTCAGCAGTAGGAAAAGTGAACCGTTCAAAAGAAACCTCAAATTGGTAGGAGCGGATCGTTAGGAATATTAATAAATCTGGCAGATACACATGTACTTACATATGTTCAAAAGAGTCTTGCAAGGGAACGATCCGGACCCCTGGAAGATAACCCAATGTGCACACAGCCTGGACCGCTAACTAGTTACTGACCTCATTGATGTTTCTCTCGCTGCGAAACGGACCCTTCCAATTCGTCGTTGAAGGCTGCAACGAAAAAACAAGCAAATGCCCATGCATATGGGGGTATGTAAGAACCAGCACCCATGCTCGCGGGTTCGCCAAACCTCGCTGTGGAGTGTGGGCCGTGATGATCAGCGAGGCTTCATGCTTCGAGCAGGTTAGCGCCGTGAAATTAGAGAGTCTTCCTCCCTGCGCCAACGGTGACCTGGGCCAATGGTGTGGCGCGGAAGGTTGGAAGCACACCTGAGATTAAAGATCTGAAGATCATGATTGAGATTTTCCTCTCAACACTAGCGAAGTTCTATCTCTTGTTCGGGTTGAACCCGTTGGTGAGATCGAGCTAGCAACCGTGCTTTCTGGGCCGTTGGGAAATTCCGGGTGCGCTTTTTTCTATCTTTTTTTTTCGTTCTTTGGTGGTATGAGCCGCTCCGCGTCCACCACAGCTTCGGTTGGGGATTCTGGCCCTCATGCGCATGCAGGGTGCTGTTGGTTTGAGTGCTTCACGAGCCGTCTTGGTGAGATTACGGAGGCATATGATTTTGATCTGTTGTTAAAAGTAAAAATAGACTAAACATGTGAAGCCTAATATTATTATTGAAAATGGAAGTCTTATTCCCCTCCCACCGTCGGAGCCTCATGCATATTCTGCTCTCGAGTAATATGGTTAATAATTAATAGTGGGCATGAAGTCTTACGTACGTACGGTGTGAAGTAATATCGCCAGTTCAGCCACAGTTTTGCAAATGTAAATTTTCCCCGTATAAAAACTCTCTTATGTTCGGGAAATTCCCTTCCTACGCAAGTTCTGCAAGAGTTAGGTTTCGATATTTGGGGTTTATTATGCATCGGACAGGAGGTTAAACGGAATGCGTAAGGTTCTTGCGAAATGGTCCCACCGCTTTTCCGCTGTCAGATGGATCCAAGACCATGTCTTTGCAGCTCGCTTGTGCAATTGTGCTAGGACTCCGTCAGAAGGCGTAACGGTTTGTACACCTTGAAACCATGCAGGTGCCGGTAAGTCTGGATGATGCCGGACTGCCCAGAAAGAAGGTGTGCAGACGGAACTTGCAGTTGCAGAGAATATTCTAAACATTTTTTCTTAAAATATTACACGACGGCTGTTAGCTGTCTGATGTAATATATCTCCGACATTTAGAAGAAAACAGGAGACCTTCCAGAATTAATACAAACTGTTGGTCAGTCAGTGTGAGTTCCTTGGGGGTCTTTCGGGGGCAGGATTTGGGCACCAAGGCTGTATCGGACCTGTTTTAGCGAGTGTGGAGATCTCGAACATATGACCTCAAGGGGAATTAAGACGCCACCGAATGCCGCATCGACATTGTGCCGCACTACGTCCACATTATATAGCAATTGCGCCATCTACGTAAAGACGAATTTTAAAAGACGCATTGTATAGGGGTCTGGAAGTAAACAAATCAGTCGTGGGGGACATAACAATATGCTATCAAGAGGGGTGGGCTGTACGGTTCAATCCAACATGAAATTAATTGATATAACATGGGGTCTATTCCTACCCAACATTCGCGGCTCAATTCAACATAAAATATCCATCTCAAAATTTGATCGGACGGGAAGATGAATGCAGGCATCTGATATCTGTCTCGCGGAACATGGTCGAGCTTGCCGACAGACAGGTGTTCCACAAGAGCCTGCATTCGTCCCTTGACTCTTGCCGAACCATCTGCCGTGAGAAATATTCGAAATTCGTCGACGGTAGATACCGATCATGATCAAAGTATATCAAAGTTGTGGCCCCGAGCTTGAGTTCAAGACTTTATACCTCGTGGCAAGCCGGGAATCGGTTGCAGTCCGGGGGTGATTCAGATCCTAGACAGGAAGGAAAAAGCGAACTCGATTGTCATCTTTCTCTGGGGCTGAGATCACAATTTATCAAAAATGTGATTGATTGATCTTATCCTCTTGAAAGATCTTGGATGAATGTTGTAGAACGATGCACGGACCGTGGGGTTTTCCGAGCTCTATGCTAGTGCTACATGTATATGGGTAGACGAGGGGTTGATAGAGCTATAGAGTAAAAACCAAAGGCTAGTGAATGTTGTAGGGAGTACCGTAGAAAGCTGGCATAGTCTAACCGGAGTCTTGTAACCTTGGATTGCCGTGCATCTCGAGTCATGATCAATCAATTGACCTCCAACTGGGCTTCATGAATCATGAATGTAAGCTGACCACGCGACATCTAAGCTACCCTTTCATTACGCCTGGTCTCGAGATATCGAAGATTAAACCACACGCAACACATTGTGTTGCGATGAACATCGTTTGCCAGATGCCAATTCCCTCTTTTGGATAATTACCATATTCCCTGAACCAATGACACCGCGTTGCCAAGACAGGCGCTAACCCGATCGGCAGAAACAGAAACAACAACAACAAATTTCCGCAATCAAACAATATTTTGTGTCGCGTTCCCACCTCTGCAACGGCTTTTCGATCCCTTAACGCTCTTCCAACCACAACCACCACACCTTCACCGCTTCATCTCCACATCAACCTTCATCCTCACTATCACCAGCTATCATCTCTAACAGCTTCGTCTCCGTCATCAGCTCGATCTTATTGTCATCACGATCAAGCTTACTTTAAGCAATTACTCATCCTGATTAATAACCTGATTCTGGCATCCGACTCGTGATAGTCGGCTTCGCTTCATCTATCTCATCACCAACAATCACACTTTCACACTTTACATTCATCATGCCGCCTAAGCGCAAGCAAACTGTTCCAGCCGATGAGCCATCAGGTACTACCTCAAACTCTACCAATCCTACCAATCCTCGCAGAAGACGTAATCAGCCCTTGCCGGAGCAAGAGCTTCCATCTCGAAGATCGCAGAGATCACGAGGAACTGTCGCAGCCACCGAAGCTGTCGCATCTGATGTTCCAGAGCAACATCAACATCAACATCAACAACAGCAACAACACACAGCTCCCGTTGCTAAGACCCGCCGAGGCAGAGCTGCCGCCGCCGTCACTGCTACACAACAACAACAACCCGGTCCAGCTGTTGAAGAAGCCCCACTTCCAACCAAAACCAGGGCTACGAGAGCCACCAGATCTACAAAAGCCAAAGCCAAGGCTAGCGAGAATGACGAAGTTGCTGCGGAAGCTGCCCCAACGGTTGAACAGACACAACCACATACCGAGAAGATGAAGAAGACCAGGAAGACGAAGGTCCCTGTCCCACCTTCGTCCCGAATGACCAGAAGTAGAAGCAATAGTGTCACTTCTACTCAGTCGCAGGAGAACGAAGTCGAGGGAGAATCAAATAAAGCTGCCGAAGAGCAGCAAATTGTGGAGAACCAGACGAAGCAGACGAGGAAGAAGAAGGCACCTGTCCCGCCTTCAACTCGCGCGTCTAGGAGTAGAAGTAATAGTGTTACTTCTATCCAGTCGCAAGAGTCTGAGGGTGGGCCAGGTGCCGAACGACAAGACGACGACGACAACGCCGAGCCCGCTCTGGCAAAGCGAGGGGCAGGAAAGATTATGGCCGCAAAGGGGGGGAGGAAGAAGGCGAAGGTCGCCACCTCCCAGGAAACCGGACCCGCCGAAGCTTCGAAGAGGCCAACCCGGTCTGCCAAGAGGGCGGCCGGGCCCTCCACCGAAGTGGCTGAAGATCAGCCACAAACAAAGCGCCAGAAGGTCCAGGAGACCACCCAGGCGCCAAGGCGGCGACGAGGTCGTGCGCCGAGGGCCAGGGTGGACCCTCCTACCACACCATCACCACCGCCACAAGCACCACCACCACCACCACCCCAAGCTGCGGCTGATCCTGGGGCACTAGTTGCCCAAGAACAAAACGGCGACGACACCGAAGCCAGCCAGCAGCTCTACCAAGAGCAGGGCTGTTGCGCTGCCGATGAAGTTGTGGAGGCTCCAGAGGAGCCAGAAATCATTGAGAAGGAGGAAGTAGAGGAGAAGGAGGAAGAGGAGGAAGAGAGGGAGGAGGTAGTAGAGGAGAAGAAGGAGGAGGAGAGGAAGGAGGAGGAGAGGAAGGAGGAGGAGAGGAAGGAGGAAGAGGAAGCGGAGAAGAATGAGAAGGAGGAAGCGTTGGGCGAGCAGGGGGTGCAATATGCTCGCCCGGGGGACGAGGAGCTTAGCTTGACGGGGTCGGAGAGGGAGTTGTTTAGGGAGTGTGGAGGTGGTGAGCGGGGGGCTGGCCAGGTGGAGTTTGGCCAGGAGGGGGACACGGCCCTAAGCATCACGCAAAGCGAATGGGCAATGTTAAAGGGGGAGAAGAAGGAGGGGGAGGAGGAGGAGAGGGATGAGGAGATGGGGGGTATGGAGGGGGATGCAGCCGGTGGTGCTTGGCCCGGTCCCGCCAATCCTTCGGCACTCGCCCCCTTGTCGCAGGCGGCCATTAATGCTGGTCACCCTGCCCAGGCTGGTGCGGGTCTGGAGGACGCAGGATCTGCGGCCTCGCCCATCGCGCCGCAAACTCCGGTACGTGCTCCAAGCTCAATCTAGAAGTAGTGATCTCCTAACCATATATATATGCGTACAGACTCGACCCGCGTGGGGCCAGTGGGGGCACCTCAGACACCAGCCCAGGCTCAGTTCGCCGCTAAAATCATACTGCATCACCGCCCAATACTCGCCGCCAAAGGAAGCTACGCCTCTGAGGGGGAGGCTAGTTTCAGAGAACGGGATACTTTCGCTCAGTGGGGATCCTTCGCCCCTCCGGAGTGAAGAGCTCTTAGGAAGAGACTTGTTCGTCATCAATTTGTTCCCTCGTTCATGACTTCACACTAATAAATCAGTAGCAATACTCCGGTAGGATCCCCAAGCCAGCTATCACCCAGGATGCGTCCGACCCCGGGTCCGAGGAGGCGTGGCCGTAGCAGGTCCGTTTGCGGGAGCTCCCCGCTTAAGAAT
Source organism: Arthrobotrys conoides (assembly GCA_036971725.1). Lineage (NCBI taxonomy): Eukaryota > Fungi > Ascomycota > Orbiliomycetes > Orbiliales > Orbiliaceae > Arthrobotrys > Arthrobotrys conoides. The sequence goes on along the minus strand of JAVHJM010000003.1, from coordinate 1,393,613 downwards.
GCGGTGGACTTTGCCCTCGATGCCAGCAGTGAGGGGGGCCCTAAGATAGCCAGCCCTCTTGCTCGCTTGGTTTCGGATTACGACCCAGCGCAGGAGATATCCGAGTTGAGGATGGAGGAGGTTCCGATGACGCCCACCGCCGAGGAACCGGTCGGCACTATCTTAGACGATAATCCGGACGAGCAGTTGCTCGAGGAGAGCACTGCAATCAGCTCCGATGATAGTAACGATGATGCTGCAGCCGCTCCAACTGAAGGACCTTCTCAACTATTCGACGGCGCCGGCTCCCCTTCGGGACGACCAAAGCGACGGTCTCGACTTCCCGTTCCGATGTCTATGGAAAACTTACCCAGTTCACCGACCAGCGCTCGACTAAAGCGGGTTTCCCATACAAAGAATCTATCTGACCGAGAACTTTTGAAAGTTACGGCTAGAAATACGACAAGGAATGCAGTTTATAAGAATGCGAAATTTGAGCGAAAGGTTGTTCGAATGACTCGACAACGACCGCCGTCACCAACTCGGGACACGCAAAGCGCCGCTGCAGAAGAGGCCCGCCAACTGCGACAGCGAGTGTTCGAAGAAACTGGAGTCGCCCTAGGCCCTGGTGATGAACCTGATTATATCCCACCCGAAGTTTCTGCCTCGGCCAAGAAAGTTAAGTGGCACGAACGCTTGGAACATGCCCTAGATGATGAAGAAAAGGCTGTCTTTCAGACCGATAAGGGGATACTAGCGGTAAGTTTTATGCTTAATCGAATACGCCTTTGCAACGACTCTAACAATCTGTCCAGCCTGAGCGTGTCCGTCGAGATTCAGGTACTATTCACGAAATTACCATACAAAAGATTTTGTATGAGGGCGAGAAGGATATTCTTGATGAAGACTTTGAAGAGGGGTTTTGAGGTCCTGCCTACCTCCATCCTTTCTTGCACCTGACACTATCGAACCCTGCTTTTACGGAAGACAAATCTCGCTCCTCAAATCACTTTCCTTTATACACCGCGAAGGTAGCTCTCACCGAGCATTAACACGAACGATATGCCCGAGTGGGGTTCACTGCGGTACCCACATTTTTTCCTGAACCGGCCTGCTTTATTGAGATGACTGCTGTTTTCTCCCGGCGTTTTTTTTTTTTTTTTTGGACTAGAAGGTGTTTTTATTTCTTATACAGGCGTTTACTCTAAGGCCCTGCGTTTTATTTTTTTTTTTTGTTACAGCCATCGACACGCTCTCGCCTTGCCCTGGGTTATGTCATGATTTCATAACCCTGATCCTGACTCCTGACTCTGCTAGCATTTAGAACACCCACGTTTAGTTCTTACGCTTGGTTGAGTGTCCGTTAGCGAAAGCATATCCTGGCGTTGATTGTTATTGAGCGTACCTGATGATTGAATGAGGTACTTTGTCTAATGCATTTTCCTATTTTGGTTTCTTACTCTGTTCAAAAGTCTGTCGCGTATTAAGTGCCTTGCGCATAGTATTCTCCGTTCCTATTTTGCTTAATTCGATTAGAATCAGTCTTTTTTTTACGTTTCTCTCTCTGGATTACTTTCTGCTACCAAGCAAAATTCTATTAATAATTAAGACATGTCCCATACTCCACAAGCCAGGTCAGCTTCTTCGTTCCAAGCATGAATATCTCAGTCCCTTTTGTACAGATAAAATCTCTCGTCCTCTTCACAACCAACATGAAATGCGAGGCCGAATTGCTTCCCCTTCGGCCCTTTCCCATAAAACCCGTCTCTTCTCCCCATGGCACCACTAAATCCCACAGCAGTCCCATCAGATCTCGAATTAAACGCCACACAAAACAAATTCTCAATTTCCGTAATATCAAATACAAGCCCTCTCGCTACAAAAAAATATACCAAGCAAAACACATTCATAACCATCACCCCAGCCAATACGACATAAAAGCTAGCTTGCCAGCCCGCAGATACACCTGATGCGTACTCTACCGTTCTTATCCTTGCATTGAACGATTCCGTCGTGGGGAGTTGGTATGGATATGGATCCACACCTGCGTAAGAATTTGACTTTTCGTCGGCACCGAATTGTGCACCTACCGAGGAAAGGACTATAGCGTTTGCGTATAGGATTGCTAGAGCTTCTGCTACGGATGGGAGGGAAGGGTTGAATCCTGGAACTGTGGATGTGGCGAAGATACCAAGGATTCGAGATAAAGCTGCGTCTGCAACGTTTAATGAGAGTGCGTAGGCTAGGGCGGTTGAGATGTCTTTGAATTGGGACTGGTAGGTTTCGTGATGGGATGATGGGAGGGAACGGGATAGAGAGTTTGGGTTATCAGGGGAGCAGTTTGTGGTTACGTTGCCGCCGCCGGAGGCTGAGAGGTAGTTTGTGGAGCAGCGGGAGGTTAGGAGGGAACGGATTGCGCAGAGAGTGTAGGATGGGGATATGGTGGCGTTTGCGGCGGTTAGGATGTACATCGATGGGTCCGTGTAGCCTGCTGAAGCGAATATCGCGACGTTGAAGGGGGGTGGGAGGGTTATGAATGATGGGGCTAGATATTGGCCGTTTGACGGGGTGGAGAGGGATTGGGAGGAGGATGGGTCGAAGTTGAAGACTCTTTGGGCTTCCGGGTCGAGGGCTCCTTGTCTGGTGTCTGATGAATTATTTGATATGAACCATTGTACCGCGGTTTGGTTTAGTTTGTAGCACACGACGTTGACGGCGGGACTAAGTACTGAAGCCGTTGCATCGATATTTCCAAAATCACTCTGCATCTCTGGCTGGACCAGGTTGTTGAGAGTGACGTTCCTGACTGATGGGACGATGCTGCCGTGAGGCATGGCCAGTGTTACATTGTTGAGTTTGTCGGCTCCGGATATTTCGAGCCATGCTCCATAGTATCTTTCATTTCCAACTGTGGTCCATCCTACAGGCCGTCGGTTTAGTTGGTCCCTTGGTATAGATTGATCAGATCGATATCCGTTCCATGCATCAGTGAAGAATGTAAAATCTCGGAGCGGTTGGTAACTATTATGGACTCGATAGCAAGTCGTTTGCGATACGGGAAGTGCGGAGCCATTCATGGGGCCGTCTAAGGATGAACTAATGATTGCTGGACATCGTGAAGCTAAAGCGGTTGAATTTCCATATCTGTATTATAAACATGTCGTGCGCGTGAGAATAGTCGCAGAATAAAAAACATATAAATAACATAGGACATTCGAAGAGTTACTCACGTCAAGGTGACATATCCTTCTAGCTTCACATTTCCATATTTACCAAAATGAAGTTTCGGAGAAACTAAGGAATCGGCAGCTAGTGATTGATGAACGGATTAATAACTTGAACATATAAACTTCCCTTAAAGCATTTGAAAGCTTACCAGTCGTATAAAAAGTCACACATAAGACCACAAACAAAATAACAACTCCCAGTACTGTTCCTCCAGCGTATTTTAGGCCTGGCATGGTCGTAAGTAATGATCCTGGTTGGTAGACCCATCCTTTCATTAATAGGTCTGCTATCCTAATTCCTTTCGAGTCTCTTCTCAACGCTCTTTTGCTCAGGACTTGGCCCGTATATGATGTAAAAACGGTTACGAATGATATTTCTATTGCCTTCGCAAAGATTGCAGATAGTAGGGATGCGGTCGTCGGGGAGAGGTGACCGTTAGCGTGAATATAACCTTGATATCGAGGTTTCGCTACGGCTATGAAGAAAAACTATGTCATAGAATTTTTGTTAGCAATGTTTCTATGGTACCTAGTAATATGGCCGCGCCGTGATCTTACTAGAAGAGAAAACAATGTCGAAAATATCGATAACGAGAAAATCATAACCCCTAGTCCGGAGAACTTGGGTACTTTTGCGAGTTCAAACGCTTTTGGAGTTTTCGGATCGTCTTCTATAGGCAGCGTCAATATCCATTCAAATCTAGAAGTTCTTTTTTGTAGAACTCACCATCGAGTTCGTCCGTATATTCTTGATTCCGTTGAGCTCTATTGATTAATTGAATTTCTTCTGACCCGAGGCCCGTTTCATTATCCCTTTCTTTATTGGCCGCCCTTAATATTACTTGTTGATATTCTTCAGTCGTTTCGCTCGATCTTGGTCCTTTTTTCAGACTACTTATTCGCCTTACGAATCGATCCGTTGTCGTCTCTGGTGTATAGTAAGGTAGTTTATTGTCCTCCAGACTTGTGTGAGCGCCGGTTGCCCCAGCGAAGGCTGGGTTGGAATATCCGCTCTGATTCGACATTGAGGGATACAGTGTGGGATAGCGTCCTATAGAATGAAAGCTGTGTTCGCGGATATAGTATCTTCACGAACCCTGGTAAGAGTCTAAGGAACTTCGGTGATTCGAAGCGGGGTACCCTTCGAATATAACATCGTTTCTTTGCAGTCCTGATTACTCCCATCCATCGGCTATATTGGAAACGGAGAAGCTACTGTGGCTGGCTCGATAGCCTTCTTTTGTGCGCCGACTAGGTTTCGTCAGCCCTCCCTCGTCGCGTCGATAGCACCAACTATATGAATCGTTTTGATTGGCATTTTGACAGGATCAAAAAAAGCCCGTCGACGGGTACAGGCAGCGAACCAGATAGCGTCAAACCAACCATCGGCCTCGTTCCACGACTAGGCTAGGGTCCAGGATGTTTTTGCATACTGGAGAGTTCCGGTCTGCTACGTAGACCCCAAGTGGACCGCTGCACGATTCCCGTTTGGGATCAGTGAGGCTGAGAATAGACTCCGAATATGCAGGTGGGCAGCGAATGAGTAAGTACATACTTAGATACATACGTGCATACCAGCTTCGAACTATATTTTTTCTCAAATACTTCGATGCTACTGGTGGCCAGTCAGGGATTTTGGTGTTGCCTTTTGTTGTGCCAAGGTTGGTGTTGAAGAGTTGACGAAGCCAGAAAGGGGGTTCCGGAGGACTCTTTTGATTTGTGTAACCCTGGCCAAGAGGCAGCCTGTGTGACCCAGCTGTCTGGGCGACCTCAGCTGCAGCCTTCCCGTTGGACAGCGACATTTGATTCGATTCCTGATGACTGAAACGGACTTGGTTGACTAATTCTCCGTAGGTGGATGTAGTGGAATGTTGTCGCTGTCACGGAGAAGTACTCATATCGACGTTTGATATATGAGCACTCCTTTTCATATGATCATGGCGTCGGCGTTATGTCTACTAACGTTATAGAACGCCGCGCCGTCGACGGGTCGGTATCACGTTTACGTACACCCGATGCAAGCGTAATTAGCTTCGGTACCGCTCTGCAAGGCCATTTCTGCCTTGAAATCTGCCAGGGAAGCCTCATGGAAGATAACATATATAACGATACACTGTTGTTGTAAGCACATGTACCATAGATATATCCAGGATACCTCGAATCTAGGAAATCTCCCGCTCCTTCGTCTTCTTTTCTTTGATTATAAAATTAACAAAAGAAAAACTAGACCGATCGTAGGTCACATAACTTAAACTACAGCCATTAGATTGGTGCAAGAGAAAATGCTGATATCATCTTGTATGTTTATTCTCTCAAATCCAAGCCCTCGAAATACTAATTTGAGGTCAAGACCAGCAACCGAATGCACGATGGTGTCAAGTATACATGACTAAATAAATTCACAAGAAGGACGGGCCTGGTAAGGTATTTGATAGAAATATGTAACCGATATATGCAATACTCCCGAGAGCTATACGTCTGTCAGGGATCTATATGCGTAAGCTGAATGTTGTATCGGTTATAGGAGCGCAGCCTTCGCCTCGGGGAAGCCGTAGTTATCCGTAATATATATACATCGGCTATTAGACACTTATAATAGATCTTTCCTTGTCCAAGGCCAAAAAAAAAGAGGATTTCTTTTTAATATTAATATTAAACGAGGAAGGAGCTGTGAATACCCAGGTGAGCATGAATATTTTGAGCCGAAGACCAAGGGCTTAGAAGAAGAAAATTACTCTGACCCAACACCAACCTTGAAAGTTTAGGAATTCGATAGGAAGACGAGTAAGCAGAATATTATAATTGATAGATTCCATCCTGTAGCATAACATTCTTCTGTTGAAATCTTACTACAAAAAAAAAAAAAAAAAAAAATACAATAATTTAGTCCCTCAATGGTAAAAATAACAATTTGATATTGAAATCTGACATTTAACTAAATATGGCTTAGTTCTGAACAAGGACTCAAGCGAGATCTTGGATCTAGATCTTGATCTTGGTGATTAAAAAAAAATTTTCCCACCGTTATCCGAATGGCGTCTTACCGAACCGATACCGGACGATAATTACGGCATAGGTCACGGGTAATCACTATCACACCCGACCGACATCACATTTTTTCTGATTTTGATTATTTTTATTTTCAGGGTTTCGGGATCGAAATGTGACGATCAGACCTTCCCGTCTTGGTCTAACTATATTGCCTAGCAAACCGAAGGGAAGAAAGTGAGGGGCAGCTACCTGTTATAGGGATGTTGCTGCCATAATTTCAATCGGCTGATTAGCGCAGCTGCAGTCCAGAAGGGTGTATCCCACTCATAAATATCGACCATAAGTTGATATCCAACCGATATATATACCGAATTTATGTTTCAGTGAACACTTGAACTCCACATTAAACCGCTAGCATGCTTGAAATTCCAGACCACACAGGTTTTGAGAAATTAGATATTCGGCTGCTACTCTCATACGATGTAATTAAAGGCTTGTTCTAGCGCTATAGCGCCCTCTTCGACACTATAGTACGAAATCAGTTGCAGGTATCATAATGTATATATACTTATGCTTAATGTCGATTTCCCGTAATTCTAATATAATGCCACAGGTTTGTCGTTACTCCAAAATTAACTTTATAGATGTTTTAATTTGAAAATAAAACAAAATAAAAATATTAAATCCTTTTCGCTTCCGAAGCCTAGCTAGGTCACGACCGAGGCAGCATTGGAAATATGCATCCGTAATCTTTACTCTTTCTTGTTTTTGTTGTTGCAGCGGCGGCAGCTCCACCACCTCTTTCAGCTTCACCAAACGTGAAAATTGAAGCTCTAGTGCAAACATCAAATATAACCGTAAAGGGTATATTATATATATTTCAGATTACATTCATTAAATCAAAGCTGCAGGGCCCCTATTGTATACCAAGGCGTAGTATTCTAGATATATGATAGATGGTATGGGTATATTTGTATCGGAAGTTATGGCTATTGCAGGCATATATCTTCCCCTTCCATTTTAACAATAATTCTTGGACTCCTAAACAGTCTGAGGTCTAGCTAGGTAGATTTCTTACTTTTAACGTGGTATGTTCACAGGAAACCCATAACCCCACCTAGGGTCGAGACTGATACCGTGTTCAGCGTTGTTGGGTCTCTCGCAGACGGTCGAGGTGTTCGGACATGCCGTTACCAAGGCCTTCACTTCTGCCTAGCATCTCAAAGGTCCACACTCTTCCCATTCAAAGATTGAAAGTAATCCACAAAATACCCAATTTATACACCTTGTTTTTGGGTGTATTACTCGTTGCTAAAATGCATTTGGAAATCCTTGAGTAGATCCGTCATGTGGAGGTGGTGATCAGGCTATTGCCCCGGACGTGAATAGGTTCCTTAGGTGCAAAAGAGGTAGCAGTACCATTGATGTCAATTTTGCTGGACTGATTGAGAGCGACGGGAATAAGAATGATAGCGATCAAACTCGGGTTATCGTAGAGCCAAAGGTTCTTCTTAATGGTCAGAAACCCGGGTTGGGGTAAGGTATATGCTATAGTAGAAGGAGATACCTTTGCCATTTCGGCTGGGATACCAACCATTACCCAGATGTGTAAGTATAATTACACATAAATCGGGGTGCATATCTAGATATCTATGTGACCACAGGTGTATTATACAATTCTATATATCCCTCTAGTTCGTTATTATATACTTTCTCGCCTTCGGAATCAAAGACATTCGTAGCGTTAGATTTCTTTTTCCCCTCAAAGCACAAACCTTTCTGTAACCAATTTAACATAAAATATGGCAAATAAAAATGGGTTGTTATACTATGGAAAAGGTCTAGAATTAATTAGGTCCTGACTACTATTATTACACTCGATAATCAAGCTTTTATCCTTCCCGCGTGCAACGTTACCGAGCCGAGAATCTAGAATGCAAATATGCGTTGACGTTGGATTTCCGAATCCAATCGAACAATCCCTGGCCTGGGAGGAGTTCCAGTTCGAGTAAAGTAAAGTAAAGGAAAGTAAAGTTTGTAATCTGGCGAACTCCATTTGCCCTGCCGCCATGCCAATGTCGTCACAGGTCAAGGGGAGGGTGCGATAAAGGTCGGCTGGTTTGGTTAAAAAATATGTTGAGGAAGGTGTGGCCAAGGGCATAACAGGTGGAGTCGCTACTGACCTCTTTACCAGGGCCCTTCGAAGAAACGCCTCCGAACAAGGGTTCTCGACGAAATAAACTTGGTAGAACTTGGTACTGGGCTAAGAAGTGCTTAAGCACATGTTGGAGGTACCGCACGTCGCCGTCGCCGGAGATAGCCCCATCGAAGTTTTTTTTCTTCTTTTCTTTTCGTTCGTTTTCTTGTTTTCTTCTTTTCCAGTCGGTTTGTTTGGCGAGAAGATGACCTTCCCTCTGCATTCTCTCGAATGAGCTCAACAGAAACTACACAATTACATGTACTTAGTATCACCCGATTATAACCCGCCCTTTCACTTGTGCATGATACGTCGATACCCCCATATTTCATATTTTAATATACATCTTATTTGGATTTCTGCTATTATCTAGCCTGGAGGGAGTATCATATGAATGTCCTAACCCGTCACCTTGGTGGAGGTCTGCGCAGAGCTGGGGGTGGGGGCAGAAAGTCTAAGTCCCTTCTTCCCAAGTCCTGTATATCCCTTCCCAGCACGGGCGCCCTTATTAATATACGCCATCCCCTCGTTCCATTCCATCTTTCTCTTCTTGATTCTTCTTCTTCTTCTTCATCTTCATCTTCATTATATTCATCTACACTATCATCATCATCATCACCATCGTTGTTACTATCATCTTCATCCAAACATCTACATCTTTCTCAGCCCTTGTCAGCTCGTAGCTTCAGTATGCTTCATCCGCTTCAAACCCAGCACAACAAGGCAATGCCTCCACCAGCACGAGCGCAGACACTACCACCACCAGAACCTCGAGAGGCCGAAGAATCTCCTTCATCTACACCACCAAATGAGGCTGTTGCTGGCATCGATCCCTTAACCGGTCTGCCAAAACGCGGCAACAAGAGAGCGTTCGCCAGCGAAGACCCGATTGAAGCCCTCCTGGCAAGAAACGAACATTGGTCGTCGTCCGTCAGCAAAAAGTATCCCGAGTTGTTCCCATCTCTCGCTTCAACACAGAAGCCGCAGATCCTCTGGTTCGGCTGCAGCGATTCGCGTGTGCCGGAGACCACTATCCTCAATCTGTTGCCTGGCGAGGTTTTCGTTCACAGGAACATTGCCAATTGTCTGCCGCCGAACGATCTCAGCTCCCTGAGTGTCTTGCAATATGCTGTTGAGGTCCTTCAGGTCAAACATATTATTGTCTGTGGTCATTATGGATGTGGTGGTGTCGCGGCCGCTTGTGCCCAGAAAAAGGTATGATACATAATGAAACACCCATTGATTGACCCTTTGTTCCCAATCAACGGATATGATACTGACATCATTTTGTCTCTGATTTCAGCTTGGTCTTATTGATGTCTGGCTGAAGAACATTCGGGACGTCCGTGCAAGACATATGCCTGAACTTGAAAACATCAAAGACCCAGAACTCCGAGTCAGACGGCTTGTTGAGCTCCACACAAAGGCTCAGGTTCACAACGTTCTCCACAATGCCAATGTAATCGACGCGATGAAGGAGCGAGGCCTTAAGGTTCACGGTTTCGTCTACGATGTTGCCAATGGAAAGATTAGGAAGTTGGAGGTACCAGACGATCACGCGACGGAAATCTACAATCTCAATAATAACGAAAAATCACTACATTGAGATCTATATATTCCCTTATACTTTTTTCACATTTTCTTTTCGCTCTTTCTTTAAAACACCCTGTATTATTATATCAATCTTTTGGGCTATGGTGGGTTGTACTTTTTGGATGTTTTAGCGGAGTATTTTGAGGCAGACAGTTACAATTTCTGTATACTTATATGGCGAGTTATCATCATCTTTCTCTCTTCCAGTTAGCACACATTCTCTCTCGCAGAATTCAAATTTCCGAATACCCTAGACTGCTTCTGCATCTTGGTTTTTCTTGATCTTCAATTTCCCATTTCTTAGCATCCTCATATCAAGCTTTTCCTGCCAACCTATCCCGGCAACACAATTGTTCCAAAATGATATCTTGGTCTCCACTTTCGTGAGAACAAAGTATACAGGGGAATCCCCATCGGTTTCCTGCCTCTGACCAACGGCAAGCTACGAGCCAAGCAATATGCACGGTTTCTCTGACAGGCTGACATGCGGGTTCAGGTCCCAGCTTCGTTTCCCCTCTTTCGTTCGTTTTCCCCGCTTGGAACAGATGCAATACGGCAATTGTGCAGTGTCAAACGTTTGAAAGAACCGTGCTTGGGCCTCAATTTCCGAGCTCGAGAGCTCGTCTAGACTCTCAGAGACCGTTAGAAATGACCTGATATTGTAGGCATATGTGGGGCGGGGAATGCGGGCGTTTCGAATCGAAAGGACTTGGCTTTTTCTTTTCTTTCTTTCTATCTGACGCCTTGGAAGCTAACGACACTAATTAGGTTGCAGCGTTATTTCGATGCCGAAAAGTCGTTGAGGGTGCGCTGTACACGGGAACAACGGCATTGTCGGAATAGCAATCCCGAGGCCGTTCGGGTTCGCTGGTCTTGGTTCGGGTTGAGTAGGCTCGGATTGTCCGGCTGATAACAACGAAAAGGAACCCACACGTCCACACGCACGCACGTACGCAGACATTTTTATATTTATCCCCCTCGGGTAGGCTTACGTCGGCATCTATATCACTTTTTGTCGAAATTCTTCCATATGCATATGGCCGTATACGGATAGTTAAGTAACTGGTATCTATAGGAAATCGCCGAAAAGATTGGAAGAAGCCGGAGCTGAATCCAAAGGAGGGTTGGTTATATCTCCCCCACATCTATTGCATAAGCCTCATTTGCATGATATGGGAAGGGAACAGAAAAACAAGCTTTTCTCTAAGGCAAGTATACGTTGCTTGTCAGGCCATTTTAGTTTGAATGCAAGATGCCTGGCGGGGTAAGTACAACCGTAGGGAGATTTTTCTATTGTTTTTTTGGAATCTTAGATATCGTAATTTAGGAGTCGTATCTTCGCAATATGCGCAATGCGAAGGGGCTTTTGCTTGGCGAGGGGTAGGTATGGTATTATATTATCTTGTGATAACTGGCTGCTGGTATATAAGTATGTATGTATGCATCTGCGAGTTATATGCTGCCTATATCAGCTGATGAGCGCATAGATATTCTGGGCTTTTTGTCCCTCGTGATCACTGGATTTCGTGTGGATCATTGTTCAGATATTGTATAGGTATCTAGATATCTGCCGATTGAGGCCGAAGAAGGAGAAGGGATAAGAGTCGGGTTTTAACATTCCGTGAGACCTTGACTCGGTATTGACGACCTAGAGGGGTTTTAGCTATACTAGAAACTTTACCAGGGAATTAATTACCTGTCTACCTCCCAGGGCTACCTGGGGTACGAGACAAAAGTCGTACCATAATTATTTATTTTATCTCAAAGATCAGGTGCTTTAGGAGACGGGTACATATCATGATCAAATGCTAATGTTTCGATTGGTTTAAATTTGCGGGAAACATGATAACATTCAGGGTGCTTGTCTTGTACCCAGCCCTAGGAGTCAGACTAGGGTGCATATACCCTTATTTTTTTCCCCGCATAAAGACTTTTGTTTACATGCATGAAAACCATAAAGCTAAATTTAGAATTTAACTTACTTGCTTATGATAAGTGGTCATTAGTAGTTGGTGATGGTAATGAGGGTTACGAATCACGGCTTTTCGCAAGACCCATTGATCATGATTGATTGCAACCTCGTCGCTTCTAAACTCCTAGGTCGCAGTTATATACCTCTTTAGATACATATCACCAGATTTGAGATCCACTATCACGGCCCGGTTGATATCAAAGGAACTTCCCTTGTTACCAGAATATAATGTATCCGAGACTTTGAGAATCATTCGTTCATCATTGTGGGGCGACTTTAGGAAGATGCATCTGACTCTGAGGCCTAAACTCTGGGACGAAGTTAGTGGAGCAAGGCGGTTTTGTCTCGTCTTTTAAGTACTAATATGGCTGTTTTGCAAATTTGAAGGGTAATCTATTCTATGGGATGCCTAAAGGAGGCTGTATTTGAGTAGTTTAGTTGATGGCTGACGGTTGAGGCGGTTAACAAGGCCAAGAGCATCAGATAGTATCGTGACATGCGTATATTGTGATATCATGATCGAGATATATATCAGCTCGACTTCTAAAGGACGAAATTAGATTTTACCCCTGGTGATGTATATACTGGAGTAACTTCGGAGAATTCTAGAATCTGTTTTTTTGGCAGGTTTTTCTTGGGAATAACGACCTGGCAGCCGTGCATCCAATTTGCTTTGGAAATGGGTTGCAGTTTGTGGTAGAACGTGCGCTAAGTGCCCGGGCTGGAGTTAATGGTAAATTTGCACGAATTCGGAATTAATATTGTGGAGCAAAATGACCATCTCAAATATATTTTAATAACGGCCGTATGTGTCATTGGATTAGCCTCGCGAGCTCATACCACGGCCATGGTTTTCCATGCTAGTACTTTCTGTAGACCTCCGGCCTCTTTCCATTCTATCGGGGTTCGAGGTTGGCTCCAAACCTAGTAAGCTAAGCGAACATTGATATTTTGACCATGATGTTGACTTTTCAAAATATAATAAACTACCACAACCTAGATATCTACAATAGCCAATGCAATGGTTTACGATATAATACTACAATCAATGTATACCCAGATAACCAAATCTATGCGAAGAGACCACGATTTCTAACTCCCCCCATATCATTATGCACCAATGACCACGCGCCCAGCCTCCGATACTCGGGATTCAACCGCGATGCATGCATGCGGATTCAAACACGTGGGGGGTTACCTACATATGTATAAAAAAATTATAAAATTCATCACCCGGGGCCACGACTCTACCCATTTCCCCAGCTTTTTCTCGCCTGGTTTTTTTTTCCTCGGAGAGGAACTCCGTCATGTTGTGCTATGTAAAAAAAAAAAAAAAAAATTGATAGGAGAGAGAGAAAAGTGAGGCTAAAGGGAGCTCCCCCTTGCCCATGAACATGGACCGCTCAACGGTGGCGCTAAAAACCTATATTAACTAGTAGTTGTAGTAGTAACGAAAACGGTTGTTTCGACTTCTCGCCTCGTTATTTCATTTTTTTTTTCTCTTTCTTCTTTAACCGTTAAAAACAGCCGAAGGTTACTCTGCACCATGCGCGACGTATTATGTACATACGTATGAATTGTTGAGAGGGATACCCGTCCACGCGGGGAAGCTTAAGAAGCTGCAATCAACTACTAGCTTGTGCGTATTACAGCTGTTTGACATGTCAATGCGGTAGATCCGCATGCAAAACCAACGTAACATAAGCTTAGGATTGGCGACTTTTCGGGCTAATGGGACTATGTGTGCCCAGACTTCTGGTTTTTTCGGTATTTGTATTTTTCAATTGGCTGAAGTTTTGAGGTGGAGATTTGAGTGGAGGGTGGATAAAGGGCTTGGGTTAAGTGGTTGATAGCTGGTACTATTTACGCGAAGTTGGTGTTCGAAACTTTTGAAGTCGTTTGGGTAAGAAGCCTAATCGAGGTGCAACGCAAAATTTACAACAATTGCAATTGAATCGAGGTGACACAGTACCTAAACCAGCCTTCTCGTAATATTGAAATGATAAATATGTTTTCCCTGTAGCTCGAGCCTTAATTGAATTGAACTAACAAGAGTTGCAGAAGTCAGATATACCAGGGGATCTCATAAATAGAAGTTCCCCTTAAAAAAAGATTTTAAAGGTTGAAGATTACCATAGAAAAGAAAAAGAGGGAAAGATCATCCACATATCGTCTCAAATTTCAAATAATTCCCTATATTGATACCCAAAGCCTCCCTAGACCTGGTACTAAGACTTCTAGGCCACATGGTATCATGGTAATCAAAATACCTTCTGCTATCAGGCTGCATAGAGCCCATGTTTACCACCATTAACTTATGTGGCATTCTTGTTAGGTACTGTTTTTTCATCTAGATGTCTTGATATATTCAATGGAGAGGGCTATATCAACATATGCTCCGGACCCGACATTCTAAGAGCAAGAGACCGCCTGAACTTTAATATCCAAAAGACCCCATCAAAAAATTGTCCGGTTTTGAGCTTCAAAATCATCATGTGATATGTGGGCTACCCCGTGTGGTACTATCGCCCAAGACCCATCTACTCATGATGGTTATTACACAAAGAAAGAGGGGGTTGTGTATTCGTCTGTTGTGTATATACAAAGGGGGGGGTTTCTTCTTGTTCGGACAATACATATATAGTTGAAGCGAGAATTTGCCTTTAATTTGATATCTTTAAACAATTAATTTACGGATTTGCCGGCAGGAGGGTTTTTTTTTCTCCCCCCCGAAAAAAATTAATATTATAATAAATATATATGAACTAGCTTGAGGCTAGATTTAGGATGCCTTGAATTAATATCTGCTAGAAAGTCGCGTTCTTATGTGAATATGACTACTAGACAGATAAAGAGATACATATATAATAGCCTTTCGGGTCTGCAGTTTATAAGTTTGTTGTATTTCTTCGGATTATCTGGCAGAATGCTAGTGGGGTTGATCGCTCTAACTGCATAGCTATAGGCTACTGTCCATGCATTGTTTTTCCCTTTGTTGATGTTTCGTACGATCGTACTAATATGTTGCTGAGTGTCGTGGTTGGGGTATCGATATATGTACCAAGGAAAGAACAGAATGGGTAAAAGAAAGACAAAGGAAATCCGAATTGCTTCTCATCGGCGGTGTATTTCCCTCAATATCGCTTCCGAATTTCCCCTTGCCGTTGGGATATATCGGTATCAGTAAGAATAAAGTAAAGAATATATCAAAAAAAGAAAGAAAGAAATCTAAAACATAAAACCCCAAACCATCTAACAAATGAAAAGGATGCTGTCATAGCCAAAATCTCCTCTAGTCTCATGATACTCCACGATCAAGTCTACAATGTTTTATCCCTTAACTCCTTAAATCGTTTCGCTACCTCCTCCCTCTTCGCAAGTACACCCTTCTTCCACTGCGTCACATCACGCAAAGCTTTCCAATAATCATCCTTCCTAACCATCAAAAACTCCGTAATCTCCGCGGGTGAGAAAGTATCAGCGTCCAATAGATCTCCAAACCGAAGAGCCGCTGCTATGAGCTTCTCCTTCGCAATTTCATCCCCTTGTTCTTCGTCGTCATAGTCGTGGGAGTACATTATTGTGAATAAATTGACGATTTGTTCTTTTGTGGCAAGGCCGAAGGGAACTTCGAGGTCAACTCGACCTTTTCTGACGAGAGCTGGGTCGAGGACTTCGGGGTGGTTTGTGGTCATTATGAGGATTCGTCCTATATAAAACAGTATTAGAATAAAACTCAGAAATCTGAAGGTTTCCTCTCTTCTTACCTTCATGACTAGCTACTCCATCGATAGCATTCAATAGCCCAGACAATGTCATTTGTGTCTTGTGCTCCCCCTTACCCTGATCACCACCAGCCGACCCATCTCTTCTCCTACTAATATCCACAGTATCAATATCCTCAAGTAACACAATACACCTATTCGGCAACGCCCCAAAGCACGCCAACAACCTATCCTCCGTCATACCCGTATCCACCAAACTCAAACAATAAATCGGTAACCCGAACAATCCCCCTAACGCAAAGCTCAAAGAAGTCTTTCCTGTCCCCGGTGGTCCGTGAAGTAAATAACCTCTTCGATAAGGAATTCCTCTATTAGCGTACCACCTCGGAGCCTTTGGGTTTAAGAACTCATTGACGTCTCGTAGAAGTGCCTTTTTTGTAGATTCGTCAAGGCTTATGGTGCTGATTGGACGGGTGGCACGGGTGGCAGCGCAGTACCATTTGGGACTCCAGGAAATTTCCTTGGGACGGAAGATGCGGGTTTTTGAGCATTCTTGGGTTAAGTAGATGGATTTTGATTCTTGGAGGAATTCTTTGATGGGGTCGGCGGATTGGCCCCAGCAGGAGATACGGATGTATTCGGATTTGTTAACTGAAGTTGAAGGGGGGGTTTAGTATTAGCCTTTTCCTGTCCTTTCTGTAAAGACGGCCCTGAGATAACATGCGAGGTATAGATATATATTACTTACTACTGAACTGTTTCCCAGCAAGAAGGTCGTCCTGTACCAAACTATCATCCTTGTTCCTTGTGATCCAGAATCTCCTGCCTCGAAAATAGAATATATGCTCGCCGACATGGGGTTCAAAGTCCGGTTCTAATCACACTCAACGTTAGTCTCATACAACAGACATACAAAGTGACTTAAAAGCTTTCTCTATGATTTTGTATGCGTACTTGTGAACTTCTGCCACTCGATCAAATGGAACTTCCCATCCTTCGCTGAAGCGTTATACTCCATAACCCTCGTCTGATCCTCAGAATACCCACTCGCCTTCGCCGTTCTCGCCTGCAACCTCCGGGTCGACACATTCACGGCGAGCCATGACATGACATGAGTATGAATGGGATCATCATAATCAATGGTTATGGATGTTTCGTAGTATAGTGAAAGGTAATATAGTATTCTACTCCAAATGTATGCTGTAGAGCTAATGATTGCAAAAGTAATTGTGGTAAGACGAAAGATCCAGTTATAAGAAGCCAAGCTGAAGAAATCAAATATATCAGACATGAAGTCTGGACTAGCCGTTGGTATGATGGTTTCTAGCATGGTGAGGGGTATAGAAGAGAGGGGATCTGTGTCTCTATCGTATCTAAGATCGTTTGAGTTTCCAGCTGGGAGGCTTTGGAGGTGATTCATTGTGCCGAAGTCTTTTTTTGGGGGGGGAAGTAGAGATACTTCTTTTAAATATTGTTTTTTCTCTCTATATTGTTCAATCAATTGTATTTATTGATAGATTTACCCAGCCTTCTCGAGACTTAGTATGATCTTGGAGTAGACAACGGTAAGGAATTGTCTTGGAAAGATTGGGCGGGCCTTCCTCTGTGCGTTGCGGCGACAGAAGGAGTGTTGGATTGGACGTCAGCCGACGACTTACCCAGCTTGAGGTACAGATGTGGAATGACAAGGATAAGAGTACACGGGAGGCTTTAGTCCGGACGGGAGCTAGGGCAGCCAAGTTCCTCCTTCCCGGGGCAGCTTAGATCGATCTGAGATCTGGATAGCTTGAGAGGGTGTGTTGGTAGAACTTAGGAGGTATCTAGGATATATCTGTCTAGGGACCAGTACTCTCGATACTTACAATGGGATAACACTTTGAGAAACGTTTCGAAATGTCGAGGAGGAAATTCAGTTAATTTATAGGAATTATAGCTGTACAGCTCAGTTCTCTCTTGATCCGATATCATAGAAAGTGGCATACGACACAAATGGAGGAGTGAACTCTCTCCTGCAGTTTGTGAGAGTTCTGTATGCTTCCTCTACAGGGTGTTAGCAGAAGTACAGTACCGGCATCCGGCTCGAGAGTATAGTAGTCGGACTTGCGACGAGCCCCCTCTCTGACAAAAAAAGTAACTATAATGCAGAGAACAATCGGACTGCATATGGCACCGTAACTACCACTGAATCCAGATGGGAATTCGGGCTTTAAATGGTGGGTACCAGGAAACAAAAAGATATCCGGATGTCGGTACGAGGGTCTGTGCAAACATTAACAGCTTGCATATCCGCCAGTTTGTGTACCGTATACCCCTTCGTAATTCGTCAGTTTGCCTTTGCGGCGCTCCTCTCAATGGCATATGCTAGGCAGGATACGAGTAGCTAGCTACCCGTCACGATCCTTCGGCAAATACATTAAAAGGCAGTATTATGCCTATCCTATAGGCGAACGAACGTGGGAATTCGAACATGCAGTATGATTGTTACATCGAGGTTTGCGCAATTGAGGGATTCGAGAAGTGGAGAAAATATTTGTAGGGGAATGTAGACCCTTTCCGCAGCTGCGGAAATAAAGAAATAGTTTATAACGCTATTTCATGCCAATCTTTTGGAGGTCCTGGTGATAGGGCGCAGTTTCCTAAACCGTAAAAACATTCTTTCGTATCGGGTTCTCCTCAGTTAATCATATCTTCTGCCCAAAAGCCCACCTCAGGTGATTGGACTCGAGGCTAGAAGAACTCCCATGCAAACTTAAGATTGATAAACGGAACTGCGGCGTTTGCCGTACTATCACGGAGCGCCGATATTCGGAATGGAATTCTCGTCGTAGGAAGCAGTCGTAGTAGCAAGCAGCAGCAAGCAGCAATATCAAGGCTCGTTAAGCTCCTGGCACAAATCGCAGGTTGTGGCATTTTATCCAAAGTCTGCTTGCCCCGGCTGTACATATCCGGGAACTCTCAGCGTCACACTGCACAGCACCGAGTTCTTGGTACATGTACTTGACAGAAGGAATGATGCTAGAGGTCGCCGCCTTAGGCCTGACCACAGGATTTCACCTTAGTCTGACATGTTAATATAAAATTTTTCGGATTTCCTCGCGAAGCGCCGTCGAATTGTATAGTTGCTGTAATAAAGCGGTCACCACCTCGCACCAGACGGGCTGACGATTGGAAAGAGACGTTCTTCATGGTAACACAAAAAAGCCCAACACTCGCATCGTATCTTCCTTCGATAAACCCACCGAAAACATCAGCCGGTGACTTGGTACTCATGAACCTCTTGTTTCTATATCCCGTTCTTGCATGAACTTATCCAGGGATCAAAAAAGTGGTCATAGAGTTCTTTAACTATCGACGGCGTTTTCGTGGATACCCCAATCCTAAAATTGGGTTCGAAATCCCAAAAAGGAAGATTTCGAGCTCGAAACTATTCTCTCGTCAGTGCCACGGCAGTAGGCAGGAACCGAAAAGAGACGGCAAGGCGCAGCTCTGTCGATGAAATCTGGGTCAATCGGAGCGAGGTGCCGTGGTTCTGAAGCAAATTAGAAATAATGAAAATTTCTCATAAGTGTCTTATCGTGGAAAATTGGTGAGACCTGAAAAGGATGGAAAGAAAAATGTGTCATTCTTAGTAAGAGAATGAAAATACGTTCTCGTGATAGCGAACAACCACATGTGCGCCCAGAAGCTGCCTGATGCAAAGCGATTGGGATTGGTCCCTCTCCCTCGGAGAAATTTTGGGAGCCTGCAATACTCCGATTCCTTTCTGGGATTGTCTACCCTGGCCGCCTAGGAGCTTTACTTCAGGCGGGGAGGGCACGAGTCGCACGAAATCACCAGTTATGCACTGATGGGTGTGGAACAACAAGCGTGGCCTTTCTTCGCGCCTTTCAGTCTTACCCTGCTGTATAACCCGGGGGAACTGTTCACTTGTGACCCCCAGGCTAAACGCTTATCCACTACTTCTTCTCCTGTCGCCAACTCTTCATAGACTTTGTACTGTCATGAGCAGCACGGAATACTACAATGCCACGAAGGCAGCCCTCATGATCAGCAATAAATTCTTTCCTTTTTCTCTTGGAAACAATCTTATCTCAAATGGCAAACGGCAGAGCTCTGTTGTCGTTGTTATACATACTCTGTCTTTCCGATTCCTCCAAACCCATCAAGAACTCTGTACCCTCGCCCAGCGCACCTTTCGGATTAACCGCATGATCCGCAATTTCAATCGTCCTTCGTCGGAAGGTCTCTGACAACGTGTCTACGAGCTCGTCTTCTGCGTCCTCAACGAGGTTGACCATTCGCTCTCCGAGGGAGTAGTAGTGCGTGGCAAGATCTCGAAGGTTAACGGAGAGAGGGTTGGCCTTAAGTGCATTCATTACCGGTGCAGAAAGTGCGTGAGGAATATTCGTGTGAATGAATGTTTTAGTTCCAAGTTGCTCGCTAAAGGGTTTGAAAGTTAACAAAAATAAACAACCCCCAAAAACAGGATTTTGAAAAGCAAAGTATCACAGCATGAGTGGTGAGGTATTGCATCTTTGTAGTTGGTATCTTGCAGTGTGATGTTGTATAGGGACGAATGGGTATTCCAGCCCTTCGCATGGAGGTTTCTTGTAGAACGTTCGTTCGTCTCATCTTTCAAAGTCTCGAATGCGAAAAAGAAACTTGCAGAAGAGGCGACAAGGTATAGGATGGTGTAGATTTGTACCTGACAGCCAAGATCTCAGCCAGCCATATAGGCATCTCCAGTTTCGTCCCGGCTTTCATGTCGGAATTATCATTTCCGTCGAGGTACCCCAGTCCAGGTACATCGACTTCGAAGGTGCATGGTATTTTCTATAAATGAAGATTTGTTGGATGTGGGCATCCGTGTCAGCCTACCATTGGAACTCAAAATCGATAGTTTAGGTAGCGACATGTAGAGTTGCCGTCTCCCCGAGTTTTGACAGGTCAAAATCAAGATCTATGAATCGATCATGTAGGGCTTGCATATTGCTCGTGGGGCCTAAGAGTCCTCCGTTTTGCGACGTCCGGGAACGAGGCCAGGCTGAATTGATATGTATGTAATATGATAGGTAATGGTATTGAATGTACTGGGATGATGATGTTTACCTGTGCATCAGTTAAGATAGCATCGATATCGTAGTATTTGCTGCCCATTGTCGAGGCTTTCACGAAGCAGTGATCTGGTATGATAATTGGACAGGTTAGGGTTGTCGACTATTGGAAGTTGGAGCTCAAGCTGTCAAGAGCTCAGTGTGTCTGTTGAGTTTACAGGACATGGCCATGCAATGCATGGTTGTGGTGTTTCGCGTGGAAAGGACGTGTTGGTTAGCATCCTCAGATAAATTACTATTTTAGGAAAGTGGGCTGTTCTCCACAAACATTTCCTAAACCAGTAATCTTGCATTAATTTTTATCTCCGACTCTGGCACGATGGCGCCCGGCTTTCGGGAAGTGATGTAATTGTGATATTCTAGACCCGCGGATATTTTGTAAGCGTCGACGCTATCCACCTTCATTTGTAACATACTCCTGCAATTGACCCTTGCCATCTTCGAAACCACCGGTAAGCAGCCGATTTCGATACTGATTCTAATTGTTCGTGTATTTAAAGACCACCATTTTACCGACTCTTTTGTGGAATGCAATTCAATGTCACAAGCTCGAGTTCAAGACATACCAAGATACTGAGACATTAACATATACCGTCGTTTCAACAGGACACCAACGATATAATCGTAATCAACCATGTCGATTGCAGCTTCAGCACGTTCCACGCTCGTCAGAGCATCCAAGGCATCCAGTGTTCGTGCCTTGGGAAGTCTCACTGCCGTCCGAACCAAGTACACCCTCCCGGACCTGCCATATGACTTCGGTGCTCTCGAGCCACATATCTCCGGTCAAATCATGGAGGTAAAACTACACTTCATTTCCTTAGTCTGTATAAAGAAGTGTAGCTGATAAAGTTTGGGAATAAAACCAGACCCACTATACAAAGCACCACCAAACCTACGTCAACGGCATCAACGACGCGCAAGAGAAGTTCGCGGCCGCGTCTTCACCTGCCGAGAAGGTTGAATTGACCTCGCTCATCAAGTTCCACGGTGGTGGTCATGTGAACCACAGCTTGTTCTGGGAGAACCTGTCTCCTACGAGCAAGGATGGTGGTGCACCACCCAGTGGTAAGTTGAGCGAGGCTATCAATGATACCTGGGGTAGCTTGGATAGCTTTAAGGGAAAGATGAAGTATGTTTTTTCCCCCAAGATGGTCCTCATCTTTTGTGAGAAACTTGCATTCTAACTGTGTAACAGTGGCGCTCTTGCCGGTATTCAGGGATCCGGATGGGGATGGCTTGTCAAGGATAACACCACCAAGAAGTTGTCAATCATCACTCTACCGGTAAGTCTAAATTATAATATTGAAATCAGGAGATGAGGACGCCTACCTTTGTGACGTCCGGGAACGAGACCACCATGAGGACATTTTATTACCATTGCCCGAAATGTGCAACTGACTAGTGCTATCATCATTATTAGAACCAAGATCCAGTAAACACCACTCAGTACACCCCAATCATTGGTATCGACGCCTGGGAGCACGCTTACTAGTAAGTCCACCATTTAACACCACAAAAACCTAGATGACTACAAAAGCTAACTTGGTTCCGTGCAGTCTCCAATATAAGAACGTCAAGGCCGACTATTTCAAGGCCATCTGGAACGTTATCAACTGGCAAGCTGGAGAGAAGAGATTCTCTTCCTAGTCGGTTTCTTATTGAATTTCAGCTTGTAGGTAGGGTTTTAGTTAGCATTACCCTAATGGGTGTTATCGAGAAACAACTTTGGCTTTGATGTCAATTTAGTACAGTTGAACAAGTACTGCACCCTGATATCAAGAGAGCAGATGTGATAGTTGAAGTTAAAAGTTAGTAATTAAGGACATGACATATTAAATACTGAAGTATCTACTTCATGAAGTGTAAAGGGGGCTCCTACGAGTATATATCACTACTATCAATAAATCATTCTAAAAACTAGAAAAGATCCCCTTCGGCACACAGTTGAAGCTCAAATTTATATCGAACTTCACGCTTCGAATCATATAATAGAAATGTGTTGCCTTGAAATTAGACAGTTGTGATTGGCCACACGCCAAAAGTGACCTCAGAAGTCAACTTCAAACCCGACAGACTTCCATTCAACCTCGAATTTCGAAGCCCTTCCGACATCGCCCCCAGCCAATTGACGGGAGTCACCAACATCATCGAGGTCGGTCCCTATAGGCCCCACTGCTGCCCACCATGCTGGCCTCACGAAGCACCGCCTCCTCCGTCCGCGCCATCTCTAAACGCCTGTCCTCCTCCTCGACACCCACCACCACCACCCTCTTCCGCACCACCGCCTCTTCCCTCCAACATGTCCGTGGTTTAGCAACCCCAGCAGCAGATCCGGCTCCAGCTCCAAAACGTACCCAATTCGGCGGCCTAAAAGACCAAGACCGTATCTTCCAAAACCTGTACGGGCACCACGGCGCCGATCTCAAATCCGCGCAGAAGTACGGCGACTGGTACAAAACCAAAGAGATAATCCTCAAGGGACACGACTGGATCATCAATGAGATCAAAGCCTCAGGACTCCGAGGTCGCGGAGGCGCCGGTTTCCCATCCGGCATGAAATGGTCCTTTATGAATTTCCCGGGGTGGGATAAAGACACCCGGCCGAGATATTTAGTCGTCAATGCCGACGAAGGTGAACCGGGGACTTGTAAGGATCGTGAGATTATGAGAAAGGATCCTCATAAACTTATCGAAGGGTGTTTGGTCGCCGGAAGGGCTATGAATGCTACTGCTGCGTATATTTATATTCGTGGGGAGTTTTATCATGAAGCTACTTGTTTACAGAGGGCTATCCAGGAGGCTTATGCCGCTGGGTTGATCGGGAAGAATGCTTGTGGCAGTGGGTATGATTTTGATGTCTACTTGCACCGAGGGATGGGGGCCTATATTTGTGGTGAAGAGACTTCACTTATTGAATCCCTTGAAGGCAAGCCTGGAAAACCACGTTTAAAGCCACCATTCCCGGCGTCAGTCGGTCTCTTTGGATGTCCATCCACCGTCGCTAATGTTGAAACCATTGCTGTTGCACCAACAATTTGTCGTCGTGGTGGAAAGTGGTTTGATAGCTTCGGCCGTGATCGGAATTCTGGTACAAAACTCTTCTGTATCTCTGGAAATGTCAACAACCCTTGCACTGTCGAGGAAGAAATGTCAATTCCGCTTAAGGAGTTGATCGAGAAGCATTGCGGTGGTGTTCGTGGCGGATGGGATAACCTGCTTGCTATCATCCCAGGCGGTTCTTCGACTCCGATTCTACCAAAGCATATCTGCGACGATGTGCTTATGGACTTTGATGCTTTGAAGGATGCACAGAGTGGGTTGGGAACTGCGGCGGTTATTGTGCTCGATAAGAGCGCGGATGTGGTCAGATCTATCGCTCGATTGTCAGTGTTTTACAGACATGAGAGTTGTGGACAGTGCACGCCTTGCAGAGAAGGTAGCAAGTGGACACAGCAGATTATGGAGCGGTTTGAGAGGGGACAGGGAAGTGTTAGGGAGATTGATATGTTGCAGGAGTTGACCAAGCAGGTTGAGGGACATTCTATTTGTGGTATGTATCTTTCGATCGATTGAATTTGAAGCTTGAGGAGAAGAAGGATGCTAACTTATGGGAAAAAGCTTTGGGAGAGGCTTTCGCCTGGCCGATTCAAGGGTTAATAAGACATTTTAGACCGGAACTTGAGGCACGGATGCAGAAGTATGCTCAATTACAAGGTGGCTCTGCTAGACCTGGTGGATGGGATCATGACTCCGCGCTGAAGGGTACATTCTCCACACCCGGACCTTGAGGATTTTCGTGATAAGAAAATGGGTTCCGCTTCTTTTTTGGTTCAGCGTGTACATTTTTTGGTTCCTTTTCACAAAATACTGTTGTTACCGATAGTGTGACAGCGGTTGTATAGGTTAGATTTGGCCGTTCCTATTCATATTTTTTCTATTCAACTTCGAATTGTGTATAGTCATTTCTTTTTCCTCTTCCTATTAGGAAACAAAAGGAACCGTTTTTTATATTGAATATATAATTATGTCAGTACATACGTCCTAGATTTGGGTATCGTATTCGAGGTCTATTATGGAAAGTCTTCCAAATTATGAGATCGATCGTGAAATAGCTGTAATGCAAGAGTAACCCGCCCCCAATAACGCCAAACAGCGGTGAACATAAAGCAATAAAAGAAAGATACGCTATATACAAACAGTCTGACCTTCTACAATGATAATAACTAAATGATTGACATGAAGAAAAGATCATGCAGCAGCCTCCTTAAGCGGCTTAGCATCCTCTTTCCCACCATCTATAAACGTCGGTACCTCTTCCTGCAAGAAGCTTGGTATCTCGCTCTCCATGTTTGCTTCACTCCAGCCGAGCTCTGCTTCTGCGCCTAGAGCCTCGAGTTCAGCGTCCAACTCGGATTCGTCGATATCGTCGGGTACGTCGTAAGCTCTTGCTAAGGAAGCGTTGATGTCGTTTCCTATTTCGAGGAGGTCTGCCATTTCATCCTGGAGTTGTTCTATCTTGTCGATGTTTATTTTGCCGTATTGCTTTTTTAGGGTTTGGTTTGTAGTTTTGAGGGCGTCGACGGTGGTCATTACGTCTATTTCATTGTGTCAGTCACACCCATGCTCACAATCCAGCTGATAGGAATAAACCAAGAAGGAAGTAAAGAATTAAGAACATACTCTTCAAATTATCCGTCATCATATTAGCCTGTTCCATATTCCAGCTCTGATTCATCAACTGATCCCTCTGAGTCTCATACTGTTTCCTACGTTTTAAAACAGAGAGAGCCTTGGTTTTTATGGAATTCTTCGCGGGACCGTCACGCATTTTTGACATTTTGGATTGGTAGGTTGCTAGTTCGGCGTTTAGTTTTGAGATTTGGACGTCCAGGGAGGATACCCGGGTGTCGATTTTGGTGATGGCATCGTCTAAGGTCGGTTTTGGACCGGTGGATTTGCTGCCGAAGAGGCGGTTCATTTTGGAGGGGTTGGGGTCTTTGTTGGAGGCTTGAGATGGTTGATTGTACTTGATACTGGTTGAGGATATGTTCGAGATGGAGAGGGTGGAGGAGATGGGATGGATGGAGGATGGTGGAGGTGAGCGGTGGAGGGGCGATTCGTCAGTTGCGACAAAACACTGGAAGTTGCAAACGTCACCCGGCAGCTTTAGCTAGCTCCCAAGCCAAGCTTGCGTTTAAATGTCGTGGCCGATAGCTGAGATCCCTTACAAAAACGACTTCTGAAGTTGTTAATTTAGAAAAAAAGAGGAAGGAAGAACAAAAAAGAGAATGTTGGAATTTGAGACTACATATAGAAGTCTAGCTTCTTTACATATAATTTGTTTGTTCCTTTTAAACCGTGAAGTCGGTATGGTCAATGCTATAAATTCAAGATCTCCAGATGTTATGAAAGAGCTTCAACCACAACCAACACAAATCGCAGATAGCGGCTAGCGCTGATATCTCGAGCTCGAGTAATGTCGAAGCAAAGACTTCCCACCGACGTTGAAAAACCTCACCCCAATCCCTTGAGCGAAACTACTAATTTAAATAACGATGAATCATCCAAAAAACCATCAGATGCAGCTATCTTCAACTCGCGTGTCTTCGCCAAACTCCAACGGGCACTGGCAGCAGATCCTGAAGTCGACCTCGTATCGCTTCTACCGTTCGAATACCAATCACGACTAGCAGCTCGAAAAATCGTTGATGATAAAGAAGATATTAGTACGAGCTACAAACTAGATTCCCTTAGTCTTTTCGGACTTCTGTTAATCATTTCTCTTGTAGATGCTCAAAACAGCAAGCCTCTCGTCGAGGAAGAGATGCCAATTAGGCTTCCTGAAGGCGAAACGAGGGTCATATATCCTCTGAGCAGCCAGGTCAAAGCGCTCTTAGAGATCGACGAGGATAATGAACACCCAACCCTTCTAGAGCCCCTAGCTCGACTTGTCAAAAAGGGCGAAGTCTTGTTTTGCACCCAGAACGCACGAAGCAAGTACGTGATAAAATGTTCAGAGGATATCGTTCTGAAATCCGCGACGCTGGACAAAACATTGACAGAGTATACAACCTTATTATACCTCCAAGAACATCGACCCGGTATTCCAGTACCAAAACCACACGGATTGATAATATCCGGGAATTATTCATACATTTTCATGTCTTATGTCCCCGGGGTTACGTTGGACAAAGCCTGGCCTACCCTCAGCCATTCGAATAAGTTATATATACAGCAAACCCTCAACGATTTTTCCCTAGACCTTAGGAAAATCCCACATCCCGCGGGGTCTCCACTCGGTGGGGTCGCCGGGGAAGGTTGCAAAGATACCAGGAGACATACTAAAATCAGCGAAGGGATATACACACCCGAAGAACTCTGGGATTTCCAGTACTTGAACGCAAAATCAACTGGAAGAGTATACTTTGAATTCCTGGATAGACTTACAAAACCCTGTCTCTCCAAGGAGATTGCTTTTACTCATGGCGATGTACGAGACGAGAATATTATTCTTGTAGAAGATGGTGAAGGGGGGTATGGTGTCAGTGGGATTATTGATTGGGAGATGGGTGGATTCTATCCGGCTGATTTCGAGTGTATCAAAATCACGAAGGTGTTCGGGAGGGATGCGGATAATGACTGGTTTCTTTATCTTCCGCCGTGTATTTCTCCGGAGATATATCCTGTTAGATGGCTTGCTGATAGGGTGTGGGGCCCGCATGTTGCTTGAGGTGGATTTATACTAGTAGTGATTAGGACTTTACTGTTGTATCTTCAGTGGGTATAATATTATAGATACCTATAACTTAATATATATCTATATTATCAAAAGGTTCAAAAGTCGATGCCAGGAATATAATTACCGACTTACTTATAGTGATATTCTATTGGATTTATACTTTCTTGACCAAGATCCTAATATATTAATACTTACCATGGACCATATGATTTACAACTATTACCTAGTAGCTTCCAATTCCATAATATTGTAATACTTTAAATGTTTTAATTCGTTAACTCTCCCAAAATAGTACTAGCCGATATTTTATATGCATTTTCCTTCACATGCAATACGAGACTAAGCTAAAGACTAAACAATACTATATCACAGTCTTGTAACCAGACTTTTGTAGTATACCAACCAGACATGTAGAATTGACTAGCTTGCGTTGTGCT
Organism: Arthrobotrys conoides; assembly: GCA_036971725.1. NCBI lineage: Eukaryota > Fungi > Ascomycota > Orbiliomycetes > Orbiliales > Orbiliaceae > Arthrobotrys > Arthrobotrys conoides. Next base: position 1,365,636 of record JAVHJM010000003.1, on the reverse strand, counting down.
GATGTTGCATCTTGATATCCAAAACAGGCAGTTTCAACGGTGACAAACATATATCAAGCAGAATGTGTTGATCTAAAGGCCAGCTTTTAGCTGCGGTCCCTGTCTGATATGACATCCAAGCAAGCCGCGGGAAGAAGTCTGGAGTAAAGTTACACACCTGACAGGTAAGCTAACATTCCATTCCCTCCTCCTCATCAACCATCATCACCACCAACCACTACTAACTTCTTATCCAAAAGAAGGAAGAAGAAGAAGAAAAAGAAGGAAGAGAAGGACAAACATGCGACAATGCAAGTCCCCGGATTCACCCATACCCCGATCAGTCAATTCTTCGTCTACTACCTCGTCATAGCCGCCGTAGCGATCTCGGTCAGCGACTACAAATACCTCTTCCACATCCAAATAATCCCACACCTGTGGCGATGGGGGCAATGGTGGAGAATTATCATCTGGCAGTTTTCGTATGCGAATACCGGGGAGGTACTCTTTGCTTCTCTTGCGGTTTATACGCTTAGGGTTGTCGAGAGGTTGTGGGGGAGTAGGAAGTTTGCTGTATGTTTTACCCTTTTTTCTTCTTATTCTTTTGGTGGTTGTATTGTTATTGTCATTGTTATGGTATGATGCTGATACTTATAATGATGGTGATGATTGATATAGAGCTTCCTAACATACAACCTAATCTTCACCTCCCTCCTAACCCCCCTCCTCCTAGCCGCCCTCCTCCGCCCTCTAACCTTCTGGCGAATGAACTACCTCCCACCCGGCCCAACCCCTCTAATCTTCGCCCTACTAGCTCAATTCCACGCCACAATCCCATCAACCTACAAATTTCGTCTCCTACTTCCAATCTCCCCTTCCCCACCACCACCAGCCGCAACCCCCTCCCTCCAAGTCCAACGAGAAGACTCGGAGCCCTCGATCACATTAACCGACAAATTCTACGTTTATATCGTGGCGGCTCAATTGGCCGTAAGTCAGTTCCCGGGCAGTCTGGTGGCTGCTGCGGTCGGTTGGGTTGTGGGGTATGCTTGGAGAGCTGAGGTTTTGCCGTGGGCGAGGTGGAGGTGGCCGATTTGGTTGTTTGAGAAGAGGGGGGTTAATGATGGTGGTGGGTATGGAGAGCTTAGGAGGATGGCGAGGGGGGAAGGGGAGCAAGGGATTGCTGCTGGTGCTGGGGGGCAGCAGGGTGCGGAGGGGGGACAGGAACAGGGGGAAGGGGATGGGAGGAGGCCGTTGAGTACGCAGATTTTGGATCAGTTTAGGGGAGGGTTTTGAGGGTAGAATTCATTACCTTTTAAAGAATGTGGGTATGGGGTTTTATTTTGTGATGGTTTTGTCTGGTTCTTCCTCTTCTTCTTTGCATATTTTGTACATTTTATCTATATATTTTAGCATTCAATTAATTTAGGTTTCATGATTGTGGAGATGTAAATATCAAGGGTAGTTGTAAGCTGTCTTTAAAGCTGATAGAGGTAGTTCGAGTATAGCTGTTGAGGCTCTTATGAGCTATCCTCTTGGCATCCAAATCGCTTGTCCATCCGTCAAGTCATACACATTTTCGCGTCACAACCTTCCCTCCGTTCCCTTCCCACGCCTCACCACCACCACAATCATCATAACATCCCCCTCCATAAAACAATGATGAAACGTTCCAAACTCTCCATGCAAGTCGCCTACGACTCCGACTCCTCCCAAGCAAACACCGACTCCGATTCTTCCCTCCCAAACATCGTTGACCCTACCACCACAACCAACGAATTCGACACATCATCCCACCGTCGCAAACGTCAAAAACGTTCTAAACATGACGCGAAAGAAGCTGCTGCATTAGGAGTCTTCGGGAGCGATAGCGAGGACGACGAAGGGTATAGGGATTATTCTAGAGGGAAGAGAGGGAAAGCTGGGTTTAGGAATTTGAGGGAAGGAGGGATGAGTTTTGTTAAGGGGGAGGGGAGGAAGGATGAATATGATGAGGATGGTGACGATGATGATGAGGAGGAGGAGGAAGAGGATGAAGGGCTTAAGGAAGATCCATTCGCCGTTGAAGCTACAGCCGGTCTTCGCGATATTGGAACTAGAAGAGGGAATGAAGGATACTCTGAAGATGAAGAAGAAGAGGAGGAATTACGACCAACAATTGGACTTGGAAATTCACTACGAACCGCATTTTCAGCCGCTATGCCAGCAGAAGAAGAAATATCACTTGATGAAAGTGCGGACGATAGATCTCGGATTTCGTTAAAACCTCGTTTGTTCGCTCCGAGAGCCCTGGGTGGTGGTGGTAATGCTCCCAAGGGGTTTGTATCTGGGATTGCTACGCCGGGTTCTTTGGATGGTCATCGTGGGCTGGGGTTTCAATCGGCTGGAACGAGCAGTATGGAACAATCACCTGCTCCTGAAGTTCAGAAGCCTCTGTTTAGACGGACGGGGCTTGGAGGTAGTGGTGGAGGGGGGTTGGGGTTTAGGAAGGCTGGGGTTATTGATTCTACGGATTTGGCTGGAGAAGAAGATGATAGGATGGATGAGGATGATGGTTATAGGCGGGAAGAGGAAGAAGTTGAAGTGAAGGCTTCTATGGTCAACCCCCTCGGCCAGGGATTCGTCTCATCAATACGAAAGGAAGCAATGATGTTTGCGCCTCCTCAGGGTAGCGAGCAAGAAGAGGAAGAAGTAATAGTTGAAAAACAAAAAGCCAGACCATCATTTACCGACGTCCGAGGGATTAGAGGGAAGAAACAAAAGGGTGATACACCAGTAGTCAACCAAGATTCATTCGCTGCGAGGATGATGGCAAAGATGGGATATCAACCAGGTCAGGGTTTGGGAAAATCTGGAGAGGGGAGATTGGCACCTGTGGATACGCAATTAAGACCTACGAGGATCGGGTTGGGTGCTGTGAAGGAGAAGACGGAACAGGCGAAGAAGGAGGAGAGACGGGCGAAGATTTTGAGAGGGGAGGTACCGAGCGATAGTGATAGTGAGAAGGAGAGGAAGAGAAGGAAGAAGAAGAAGGGACTGGCTGGGGTTAGCAGTAAAGAGGGTAGTGGAGCTAGCACGCCGGCTAGGAGGAGGCCGCAGTTTAAGACGGCGGAAGAAATGGCGAAGGAGCTGGATGGTGTGGAGGTTCCGTCTGCTTTGAAGAATTTGATCGATTTGACTGGGAAGGGGGTTGATGTTGGTAGCCCTGGGATCATGGCTGGAGGACTGTCTGAGGTGGAGAATGAGAATGTCAAGATCGCGAAACTAGCAAGGAAGGAACTTGAGGATTTCGCAAGGGAGTGGAAGAGATTACAAGAAAGGAAGAAGTTTTTGCAATTGGAGCAGAAACAAATGACGGAGGATATGGACGAGCAGGCGGAGACTGTGAAGGCTTTACAAGGGATCGTGGAAGGAGCTGAGAAGCTTGCTATCGATGTACCCGGTGTCGACAATCGGAATGGATTTGAAGACAAAATCGCGGCTTTGGCGTCAGAACTCGAGGCGATGCAGTTTAAATATAAGAACGAAGTTGAACTGTACGATCTCTCGGAAGTCGCTATCGCCGCATTCCATCCTTTGGTAAGTCATTTTCACCTACACATTAATCTCAATATCTTCTTGGTACTAACATTTGTGTAGTTCAAATCCGCTTTAGCACTCTGGGACCCCCTCACCGATCCCGTCTACCTCCTCGACCACATCCGCAAACTCCGTCCCATCTTTAACGTCCGTACCCTCGAGGACATGGAAGCCTCCCTCGTCACAATAGGCTACGCCGAAAAGTCGGGTAAAAGATCAACATACTACGAAAGCATGATGTACAGCATTTGGCTACCCAAAATCCGTAGCACGATCAACAACCACTGGAATGTCCACGATCCCACTCCCGTACTCACAATTCTTGAAACATGGGCTAGTGTGCTACCACCATTTGTTAGTGACAACATTTTGAACCAGTTAGTCTTGCCGAAAGTGAAAGCTGCGGTTACAGAATGGAATCCACGGGTTTCGTCGAGAAGGAAGACAGCACCTCCACCGCACGTATGGGTTTTCCCGTGGTTACCGCATTTGTCGGCACATATGGATGACCTGGTGAGAGAAGTTAAGCGGAAATTCAAGGGTGTATTGGATAAATGGGATCTATACAAGGGAGTTATAGACGGTCTGGAAGCATGGAGAGAAGTCTTCGGGCCCGGAGAATTAGAAAAAATGTTAATCTCCCACCTCCTACCGCGACTAGCCGATCTCCTACGACGAAAATTCGAAGTCAACCCCGCAGATCAAAATATAGCACCATTAGAAGCGGTAATGGCATGGCATGGATTCTTTCGACAATCGACATTTGCACAGTTACTCGAGGCAGAGTTTTTCCCGAAATGGATGCAAACGCTGTATCAGTGGTTGACTATGGATGGAGTCGATTTGGAAGAAGTTGGTGAGTGGTATAAATGGTGGCAAGGGCAGTTTCCGGAGGAAGTTAGGGAGTACGTACTCGTTAGAAAGGAGTTTAAGAAGGCAGTTGATATGATGGGACAGGCTGTTGATGTTATGGATGGAGTTGAAGGGGTGATGGTTGTTCCGCCGGAGAGTGGGGCTGCGAAGCCTATTAAACCACAGCCACCAACGGTGGAAGAGAAGAAGAATAGCAAGGGGAAATCTGGGAAGGGGGTTAGTGGTGGTGTTCAGACGGAGACGACGTTTAGAGAGTATATGGAGGAGTGGTGCGCCGAACAAGGGTTATTATTGATGCCCTTGAGAAAGGCGCACGATGGGACTGGGTTCCCGTTGTTTAGGATTACGGATAGTCCGAGCGGGAGTGGCGGGGTGCTGTGTTATTTCAGTCAAGATGTGGTTTGGGCGCAGGATAGGAAGAAGAAAGAGGTTTTCGAACCGATTAGCTTGGAGAAGGTTGTGCAGAGGGTGGAGGCGGGGCATCGGTAGGGATATTAGTTAATATGCACATTGATCTTGAGGTTATGATTGAGGAATGTACGATAGATAGAGGTGTATGTTTTGATACGATACAAAAATGATACCCTGGCATTTTGCATTGCAAGCTTCCGGATCCCTCCTTGAATATCTACTTAATTACCTAGGTACTTACCTCTAAATTCTATAAGCTACTGCGGTGCTTCTTGAATGCCTCTTGTAATCCACTGTTGTTTTGAAGAACGTCGATGCGGACTTTATCGTCTGCACCCGTGATCTTTGGGAGCAACTCGAGGACGGCATCCAGCTTGTCCTGCGGGATGGATACGACGCCATTTATTGGATCGGCGAATATAATATCTCCCTGTTATCCCCATCCCATCATGTTAATTAATGGGAATCATCATTTATAACTTGACTATTATAAAATATAATATAGAATAGAATAGAAGGGGGTGGTATAAAATACTCACAGGAACAATCTTCACCCCCTCAACCTCAACCTCAACTCCAACAGCCACACACTTCGACTCCCCTCCGGCACCAACAGTACTAGTCCCCTTAGCCCAAACATCTACTCCCAGATTTTTTAACTCGGTAAGATCTCTAATCCTTCCATCGACAATGATTGCCAGACTACCAAGTTTTTGAATACGAGCTGCTACTAAGCCACCCAGAACGGCGTTTCTTTGGTTGGGAGGCTGGGAGATTATTGTTATTGTGGAGGAAGGGGTTAGGTCTGCGAAGTGAGAGGAAGGGGGTAAAGTTGATGGAGTTGAAGATGATTTTGGGACGAAGAGGACGGTGTGGGCGGGGGAAATTATGGGGGGTTGGGATTGTTTGGAGGGGGTGTGGAGGGCTTTTATAATATTATATCTATTAGCATGTACTCTTATATTTGATATAAAGAGAGATATCAATACTTACAGATATCGGCGAGGAAGCCGGCACCGGGGACTTTTAGTTTGAGGAGGGCGTCTGAGATCTTTATATTTATTTATATTAGTACTAAAGTTACCTAGTAGTAATTGATATTAATTAATATTGTGAAAGAGACTGACATCACAGGCTGTATAGGCAGCCAGAGCCTTGAATTTGTCGTCGAGTGACATTATATTATTTATAGTATCTTATCTTATCAATCAATCAATCAACGGGGGGGTATGTTGTATTGAATTGAAGCATGATGAGTGTCTATGGATAGAAAGTGGTGTTGTTTGAGTGTTAATTGTGATAATTAAGTACTTATATAATTGGCTGGGCCGGAATCCGGTTGGACAGCCAGCCGTTTGCCCGGCCGATGGAATCACGAGCATGTGATGTATCGATGTTGCTATAACCACGGTTATCCCCAATACTATTTCCTACCAATCTCTATTTCTATTCTATTTCTATTCTATTTCATTCTATTATATTGTTTAATGAATACTTACTTAGGTAGCTGTGTTTATTACTCGAACCTCAACAGCTATTAGCAGGTACCTATTGAAGGTATGTTATTTATAAAAATCTCGTGGCTGGGAATACCTACCTCAATTCAATACCAGGTAATGTAATGTAATGTAATGCTGGGGCCATGGATGGAAAGAAGCCGAGCCGCCGCCATTTCCTGCCAGGTTCGTTCGTTTACAGCCGGTTAACTTAATTAACTTTGAACTAGTTTTTTTTCTTCCAACCGGGATGCTTTTTCTGGTTGCAGCTCGAGCTAACTGCTTAGCTAGTGAACTACTATACTAGTTAGCTTCTCCCTCGTGGTTGTTCGAGAGTATCCACTTTGGATACATAAAATGAAATAAAATAACATAAAATATCATATCAAGATGAAACTTATCAAGGTGATGGGCTGGCTTGCAGCTGCAGGTAAAGGATGTGTGAATGGGTACTTAAGTAAGTAAGTACTTAAGCAGTAGTTAATGCACGCTGCAACTGCACTGCACTGCACTGCAAGCAATTGAAGTGCTTTCGTTAGGACAGCACAGACATGACTAACTGACTGACTGGATCAATCGATCAATCAATCAATCAATTATGTCTCTCTTCAATTTTTAAAAGTCAGACAGTCTCTCACAAGCAATATCAACCAAATGAATAAAAATAAAAATAAAAAAAATAAAAAATAATAAAAAAGTATATAGTCGTGCTGGTTTGCCTTTCTGTGTCTGTCTTAAGACTGGACTGACTGCACACGGACCTTCCACCATTTTTTCTGACTGCATCCACCACCGCAAAACAAACTCCACTTCACACTAACGAACTCCACACTCCTCACCTACATTACATTACATTACATTATTCCAACCACGACACCATCCCTATCCTATCCTATCCTATCCTATCCTACTCCTCTACTTTCACCTCGAAAGTATTTATATCCTTTCGTGCTAACTTTTTTCTTCTTCTTCTTCTTCCTTGTTTTTGCTTTCTTGTTTTCGTTCTCCTGGCCCTTCATGTCATCACACGCAGACCATCACGATCCCATCATCGATACTCTCAATTTCACCTCGCCACCAACCCAAGCCTTCTCCTCCCTTCCTGCTCCTCTCTTCCCTTCTTCAGCTTCATCGTCATCTTCACACGCGATTCCTCTCTCTTCTCTGGCAAGACCGGGTCTCCCTCCTCCTTTATCCTCTTCATCTTCATCGTCATCTTCTCCATCATCAACAAATCCAACCTCTTTAAAGAGACCCGGCTCTCCCCTGTTGCGAAAGACCCACTCCTTTAAACTAGACGAAGGTTACGGCGAGGGTATAGAAGAACCTCAACCCGTCAACGACTCTTCAAGAAACTCGAAATACCCTGCTAGCTCGTCTTCCTCGGGGGTTGCAGACGTCAAAATTCCCGACTGGATGTTGGAACTTGCTGACGACGTTCGGACTGGTATGTTTTTCTCTTTCTCTCTCTATATCCTTCTCTCTTCCTTCAAAGCCTTGTTTGACCCATTGTGTCGAGCCTTGCTTGTGTGGATGGATATATGTGGTGATGATGATAAACTAATAATAACCGGTTTTATCTACAGAGGTTGCATATAAACTCGTTCGTTCCCTGCCCACGTCGGCCATCGCATCCATCGTGGAACGACTAATCCCCGTCCTTCATCTCGACTTTGTCGCCCTTCTCCCCTCCGAGTTATCCCTCCAAATCCTATCATACCTACCTCCCAGATCTCTCCTAAACGCTTCTCTCGCGTCTAAAACATGGCGGAAATTCGCCATGGAGCCCCGGCTCTGGAAGGGCCTTTACAAGGCCGAAGGTTGGTCCTTAAACGACGAAGCATCCTTCGAATTCGAACGTGAAATGAGAGGTGAAGGGAAAAGGAAGCTTCAGCAGGATGCCGAAAACTTTGTGAGACAAAGATACGGAATCAATGGATCATCTTCATCAACCGACAACCTATCGACTATTGCAACCCAGGGAAGCGAGGCACGGTCTCCAATGTCTAGTTTCTCCACGAACCAACAACCTACACCCCCGACATCCTTCCAAACAAATACTCCTGACGAAGAAGATCTCTATCCTGCGCCACTCCCAGCTCAGCATGCCAACCCAGTCCTCGTCGCTTCTTCTTCCTGCGACCCTGCGAACATCACGTCCATAACAACGTACGGCCTAACACATCCTAGGCTCAACTGGGCATTTGTTTTCCGAAACCGCAAAAAACTCGAGGAAAATTGGCGCTCCAACAGATATGTCTCGTTTCAGATGCCTGATCCGGCATATGCCCACGAAGGGCATAGCGAGTGCATCTACACCATCCAGCATTCCGCCAAATATCTCCTTTCGGGCTCGCGCGACCGTTCCATCAAAATATGGAACATCCATACACGAAGATTAGTCAAATCTTTGACCGGTCACGAAGGTTCCGTGCTCTGCTTGCAGTTTGACGATTCGCCGCAAGAAGACGTGATTTTTAGCGGATCCTCCGACACAAATGTTATCGTTTGGAGGTTCTCGACTGGAGAGCGACTGAAGACTATCACCAAGGCTCACACCGAATCCGTTCTCAATCTACGATTCAACAAGAAGTACGTTGTCACGTGCTCGAAGGATAAATACGTCAAGGTGTGGTCGAGGGATGAGCTCCACTATGGAGCTCCGGGATTCGACTGTGCGGTGCGACAGATCCAGTTGGGCAACAACAGGCTAATCGAGCCCTCGCAGTTGCCGCACTACATCCAACTCACCGGTCACTCACGCCCCACCAAGGACTTACCGGCTCTGACATTGCTTCATACCCTTGTCGGCCATAATGCTGCCGTTAATGCGATTCAATTGAACGGTGAAGAGGTCGTGTCAGCTTCCGGAGACAGGATGATCAAATTGTGGGGGTTGAAGGCTGGAAACTGTGAGAAGACATATGTTGGTCACAATAAGGGAATCGCTTGTATCCAATACGACGGTGTCAAGATTGTCTCTGGGTCTTCGGATAAGACTATCAGGGTTTGGGACAAGGATTCTGGAGCTGAGATTGCTAGATTGGAAGGACATACCGGTTTGGTAAGGACAGTTCAAGCCGGTGGACCAAGAAATGCGAGAATTGTGAGCGGTGGATATGACGAAACGATCCGAATCTGGAGAAGAGAGGATGAGAATGGCGACTTGGACGATGGTGAGAATCCGGGGATCTTTGGATCTTTGAGAGATGGTGTGCGGTGGAGGACTACGGGTATCCTACGTCATGTTCATGAGGTGCCACCCGCTAGACCTCATGCGCACGCATTGGCCCAGCAAGCGGCCGCAGCAGCTATGCACCAACCCCCACCCCCTGTTGCACCACAGAACGTACCTGTGGCCCCACCACCAAACCACGACAATCCGGCGTTGAATGCTGCACAAAACGCATTTGCCAACGTTGGAGCTCAGAATACTGTCCCGGCTCCGGCTCCGGCTCCGGCTGCACCATTGCATCCTCTGCCACCTCAGTTCAATATCGCCCCGATCCCACCACCGAATGTTCATCAACTCTTGCCTCAACCCTGGAACCCTCAGAACCACGGTCTGACAGCCCCAGCCGCGCAGAACCAGAACAAGGTCTTCAAGCTACAATTTGATGCGAGATTTGTTTGGTGCTGCAGCCAGGATATGAGGATTGTCGGATGGGATTTCGCTGCGAACGATCCGGATATTGTTGAAGCCAGTCGATTCTTCTAGGAGAAGAGTCGTTTCGATGGGTTTTGATTTTTATCCTCCCTTGTCCACCTTTCTACTTTTATTTTACTTTTAATAATTTTTCTCTTTGTGGTTGCAAATGCCTGGGATTGATGTCTAGCATACATTGCATTGCATATTGGAATGTTTACGAGGAAAGAAAGTCAGAAAAAGTCGCTACTCATCCATCCATGCTTCTTACCCTACAATTGGTTTGGTCACCCTTTTTTTTTCATCATTATTGTTTTTCCCTTTTTATTTTATTTTATTTAGCAAGCATTGCAAGTCAAGTCAGTCAAGCAAGTAGCTACGACATGGAACTTTTATAGACAAAGAAATACGTTGCCCCCAAGGGTGTTTTCTGGAGGTGTTCTGTTTCTTTCTTTTTTCCTTTTATTATTGTTAATTAACGACATACCCCCCTTCCCGCTATTAGTCCAACCCGTTTTTATGGTAATTCTTCGGTGGAATTTTGAAATTTCGAAAGAGGATGATCGATTGATTCTGGGTGGCGTCTTCCTTTTTTTTCTCTCTCTTTTCGATTTATTTTATCTATTTATCTACCTATTTAAAGTCTTGTAGTAGTATTTATTTAAAAGATTAGTAATATCTACTTCTTTTTATCTAACTCCTCATTACATTCACTATATAAGATAGAGACTGATATAAAAAGGTAATGGGTATAAAAGATTTACTCCCACTCCTGCAAATCAACATGAATAGCCACCGGCGGTCCGGCTGCAACCTCCCTCATCTTCGGTTCGGCATTTACAAAAGCATCAGTCTTCAAAAAAGCCGCATGTTGTTCTTTATCCTTCCAACCGATCAATGAAAGGCAGATATTCTCTGAACCTTCATCTATCGCGAAACTGTATGTTGACGGTATCCCCTCGGGACTGAAAGTTGAAAAAGCGGTTTGAAGGGATTCGAAGGTTTCTGAAAGGGATGTTGAAGAGGAAGGAAGGGTTGGGAGGGAGAAGTATTCTAAATATGGTTTTTGGGATTTTGGGAAGTGGGATAAGGGGGTTGGGAGGTTATAGTGGAGAACTGTTAGTGGGGATGGGGAGGAGGGGTTTGTGAGGGCTATGGCTGTGGAGACGAAGGAGGGGTAGGAGGGGAGGGATTGGAAGAGTTGGTGGGAGGTTAGGTGGTCCCATTCTTTTTGTTATAGATGTTAGATGTGGTTTAGATACTTGGTAAGGGGGTTAAGGGGGGGGTTACCGATGAACCAGAATAGTTTTGTGGGATCTTGGATACCTACGCCCCAATAGAGGGATTGACAACCGGGTTGGGAACGAACGGTTTTGAGGAGTTCGGAGTGGGGGGTTTTGGAGGGGTTGAGGAGGTCTTGGAGGGTGATGGTGTCGAGGAGGGTGAAGACGCAGATTTCTGTGGTTACCATTTTTGAATTTTGGAGGGTGTTATTTTGTATTTAAGAGAGTAGGTGGTTGGAAGAGAGAAGGAGGTTTTTGTTTAATTTATAGAATATTCGGAGCTTGGAGCAGAAGTCTGTTGGATATAATTAATGCAGATGTAGTTGATATTTATATTTGTTGTAGTTTGGTGGAGTATGATATAAATCCTAGCTAACGGCATCACCGGGTGGAGCTTATAATACGAGCTTACATGTACCCCCCGCCAGAAGGAGCATTTAGCTCTATTTGGGTATTTACTGCGAAGAAGGGGAAGACTACTATTTACAAAGTAAGTCCCTCAGTAAGTAGGTAGTTTTCGGCATGGAAAGAAGACGGATATTTTTATTCGGGGTGGGGATTGTGTCAGCTGGGAGGTATTGTATGGAAGTGGTTATTATTTGCCGAACAATAACATCTTTTTATCTGGAATTGGGATCCTGGCTGGTGATCTTTGTATTTAGTATTCAGTGGGCGATACAATTGCATTGGGGAATTGATTCCGTTTTTGTGCTAAAGTGGGTATTCGTGATGTAAGTAGATGACGTTGAGGTGGAAGCCTTTACAGTATGCAGGTGGTGCCGGTGCCTGAATTCAATAGTCTATGGATTTCGTGACAGGTCCACACGAAGTACTCTAAGTAGGTAAGTACCAGGTAATGTGCCAGAAAGTAGAGCTTTTCGATATCATCCCCATCCATAATTAAAATCGTAATATCTGTATAATGTTAGCTATTAGTACCGTGTCAATAACCCTCTTCTAGCAGAGTAGGGTTCTTGAATACTCCGAGATCGATTTGGTATGTATCAACAAGATACCTTCGAAGCGGTTTATGTCAAGCTCAGAGACATATGTACTGCAGGGTCGACCTCGGGCCGATTTTTAAAAGCTTTCAGATCCGATTCGATTGCTGCACACGTGCCCGCCTGTCAGTTTGGCCAAGTTAGCCCATGTATGTATCGTACTGTAAGTATGATAGGTGGTATATGCACAAAAACGTGGGCCAGCCCGGCCCTGCCAGCCTGCCACGCTCGCTCGCTAATTCACCCAGCTATCGGGATTAGCAATCAGTCCTCATACAATTGCAAGGTGGGGTTTGTTTCCTTTCTCTTATCACGAGCCCAATTGCAAGTGTTAGTTTGTGGACAATGCAATGCACCGTGCAGCTAGCTAGCTGTTGCATATGTGGTGTCCTTGTTATATTACCAGTATACCCCCGCTGGGGAAGAAAGAGAAAGAGAGAGCTAGAAGCTATTCATTTCATGCACGGTCTCTCTTGGGCTTGAGCTTAAGCGCCGCCCACTCTTTTCTCTCTCTCTTCTTCCCTTTTCCCTTGTAATTTTGCCTTCTTTTGCCTTTCCTTCCCTTTTCCGATTTTCCTTGGCCCCCCATGGTCCGTGACATGCGACTTGGATTCCCTTCCTTTACGTTTTCGTTCTCTTCTTTGTAATGATATGGTAGAGGTATTTGAAGAGCTCCTCGGGGAAGACGTTTCGAAGGTTTCAAGTGTTCAAGCCACTGAGAGGATTCTCTTTTGTGAGATCCTACAGATAGTAGAAGTTGTTATATGAAGTTGAACAGCACATCATGCCTCTCTAGGATTCTTAAGATGTGGGTTGTATGTATAATGTAATGTACTGTACTATACTGTACTGTACGATCTGGTTTCGGAAGAGTGGGGCATGTTAGCTAGCTAGCTATTTCGACGCAGGATTGCCTCGCTAGAGCAGAGAGGTTAATTGATTTAATTGGAGCTCTGCAACATGGAAATAAAAAGGATGAAGCTAGAGAGGGTACCTACTTATTGCTCGGGTACTTCTGGGGATAGTAAGAGGTAAGAGGTAAGAGGTAATAGGTGGTTGTATGTTATAGAGGAGAGGTAGTGTCTGATGGTGGTGGTGGTTGTGTCTAATTAAACCCCCAAGCCCAAAGCTTGCAAGGCCATCAGCTCGAACGTTCGGACGTGGATGTTCCATCAACCTTCAAATAAATTTAAAACCTAAATACCATCATCTCTGCCATCTCCATCGGTTCCAAGCCACATCTCATCGGGTCTTCTGAGGCATCCAATCTGAAAGGTATGATTTTCTTTGTTCTGTACAGCTTCTCTCAGCTCCCTTGCCCAGCTCTATAGATACCTGTCTGTGAAGAATCCTTCTTCTGGGCTGCAGCATCCAGCACTTCTATACTGCTGGTGTCGATTGCTTGGGATTGAACAATCGACAATTGAAACCCCTACAAGACAAGACTACAAGCTAACACTCGAGAAATCCACTCCATTTAGCTTTCTTCGATATCGATACATCTCCTTAAGTCACTCGATACTTCCAGCATCCTTATCATCGATACAAAGCCCGTATGAGAACTCCTTCCTCCAAACAAGCTCCAGCTCAGGCGACCAGGTCCCGATTCTGACGTTTTTGTCTGCAGTTCAGGGCCGAATTCGAATCTGTTAGCTCCACCTCACCTCACTCGCAACACACTATAATCTCTACCCCTCCATACTTTTAACTCTCCCACTTTTTCGCCCACTTTTTGATCCTATCAATCGTCCCTTTCCCTCCTTTTCCTCCCCCTTCCCCTCCGACTAGCCTCAAAAGAAGAAGAAGAAGAAATACACAAAAATCATACAAACCTTTGCCTCTTCATTCCCTTTTTCTCCTGGTAAAAGGAAACTCGATTTCCTCCCTCCGAACAGCTCAGCATGTTTTGGCGATTCGGTGGCTATGCGAATATCAGCACCATAGAAACCTTATTAGACAAGCCTGATATCACCCTCGAGACCTTACTCGAAGAACCAGACCTCATTCAAGAGCTCAAACAGCATAATACCAAACTTATCGAATTCATCCGCGAAGATGCTATCATTCGCAAGCTCCTTGAATATGTCATCGCACCCAAGATACCGGCTCCGACGGTGATGGGGATTCCTGGTGACGCTAAGGCTTTACCGCTCACTCCTGACGAGGTAGAAGCTGCTGCAGCTGTAGAAAAGGATGCAGAAGGGGAGAAAACTACTGAAGAAGGAGATGAAGAAAAACCGGTTGATGCTACTGCTCCATCGGATGAGGCGTCTCCTTCTTCTCCCTCTTCTTCTTCACCACCGAAGGAAGAACAGCAAGCTACTGCTGCTGCCGCCGAACTTGCACCACCCTCTCCCTCCGCGAGTGAACTGGAACGAGAAAAGGCGGAGAAAACTCGAGCCAAATATTCATATGTCTCTTGCGAGGTCCTGTCTAGCGAAACATGGTCGATATGCGAGGCTCTTATGGATAATCTCGACAACTTACGGATGTTTTGGAAGTTTCTCGAGCGCCCGGCACCGTTGGATCCTCTTCAAGCCGGTTACTTTACTAAAGTAAACGAAACCCTGTTCGATAAGAAGACAGGGGAAATGATGGATTTCTTCAAGTCGATCGAGAATATTGTCCCCATGATGCTGAAACATATCGACACGCCTCTTATTATGGATTTGATCCTGAAGATTATCAGCATGGAGAAGTCAGATGGTGGAAGTGGTATCGTTGATGTGAGCGGGCTCTATTATTTGTTGAATTGAGAGGAGTTTAAACTAACAAATTGTTATAGTGGCTATGTGAAAAGGAATTAATACCCCGACTCCTATCCTTCCTCTCTCCTGAACACTCTTCGACTACTCAAACTTCAACCGGAGATTTCCTAAAAGCAATCATCACCATTTCTGCGAACGCATCCCAGAACGAACAATCATGCATCGGTCCTAACAATCTCACCCGTCAGTTGGTATCAGAGGATAGCGTGGAGAGTCTTATTGGTGCAATGCTCAAGGGCGGTAATCCTCTGACTGTTGGTGTCGGAATCATCATTGAAGTCATTCGAAAGAACAACTCGGATTACGACCCAGAAGTCCACGGTGGCATCGATTCTACTCCCTCTGGTCGAGATCCAATATATCTCGGCAATCTCTTACGACTATTCGCCAAACATGTACCGGATTTTACAGGACTGATCCTGAACTCCGAACCAACTGTTTTGAACGAAGATGGAACCCGAACGGTTAAGAGGAGAGAGTTGAAGGCTGCATTTGGGGGGACAATTGAGCCCTTAGGTTTTGACAGATTTAAGACCTGCGAACTTATGGCTGAACTTTTGCATTGCAGTAACATGGGATTGTTGAATGAGAAGGGTAGTGACGAGTACGTTAAAAGGAGAGACGCGCAGAGAGAACAACTTCGGCGGCAGAGGGAGCTTGATTTGGCGACTCTTGTTGCTGGCCGACAGGATTTGCGAGGATCTCTTTATAATCGTTCGGCTTACCTTTCTGAGAAGAAGGACGAGGAGGAGTTTGAGACTGTGGCGGTAGGAACTGTTTTGGAGGAGGTCAACGAAGGAGAGTTTGCAGAAGGGCAAGAGAAGATAAAACCATCGATAGTCGAGGATCCAGCTACTTCGCCAAAGGAGGACAAGCCGGAAACCGAAGGCTCGGAGACTGTTGTTACAGAGCTCGACGTTCCAACTTCTTCCCAGCCTGTTGCAGCGCTCTCCCCAATCGCTGAAACCGCCAAGAGCGTCGAAGCTATCAAGATTGACGATGAAGATACGGTTATGCAATCTCCGCCACCGCTGGCTCCACTGGATAAACCAGAAACTGCGGACGACAAGACTGATGCCGATAAACCAGATGAGCATATGTCATCTCCACCGACAATAACGGCGACTCTCGCTGATCCCGCTTCGATCTCTAAACCCGAGGTTGTGGAAGCAGAGGTTGAAAAGAATACCGAAAAACCCCTACCACCACTACCTGAAAGTGCCGAGGAAGCGGCAGATAGAGCGGTTAAGGACTTGCTCTTGGATCCGGAATTGCTGAAGGCACCTGGTATAGATATTGACACCGACGGGAGACCGCTGGTTGGCGATTATTTGAAGATGATGTTTGTTCAGCACAGAGTTGTCCCAACAATACTGGTAAGTCAAAGATATTAACTCTTGAGACCTCGTTATTTGTTCTAACTCGAATACAGGATTTCTTTTTTAGATTCCCCTGGAACAACTTTTTACATAACGTTGTATACGACGTCGTTCAGCAAGTTTTCAACGGGCCAATGGACAGAGGTTTCAACAGACACCTAGCCAACGATCTTTTCATCCAAGGAAGCATAACGGAGCGAATCGTCGAGGGACAGAAGGCGTCTGACAAAGCACAAACAGAATCTAATATGAGGTTAGGATACATGGGTCACCTAACATTGATCGCCGAGGAAGTGGTTAAGTTCGCCGAGCGACAGCCTGGTGCGACATTAGCCCAAACGGTTCATGACAAACTTCACGATGCTGCTTGGGTGTATTATATGGAGCACACTCTTACGGAAACTCGGGAGAGAGACAATGCAATTCTTGGCGGTGTGAGGCCCGACATTATGTCCGGTAGACCTGGAATGGGTGGTTCGATGAGTTTAACGCAAACGTTTGGAGGTGGCGGACCCGGACAAATTAGTGGTACGGCTGACACCGGATTGGATACCATCGAACTACAGAACAGCGGAATTGGCGAAGGTGCGGATACACAGACGGCAGAAACATTCGACGGCGACGATGGAGACGTAGGTGCCGACATCGGATCTCGAGAAGGACTCCCGGATGAGGGCGGCGACAAATCATTATCCGGATTCGGCAGCAGCTCGGACGAAGACGAGGATGAGGAAATGAATTTGGGGGACAGCGATGACGACGATCAAATGAAGTTGGAGCTGGCAGGCGACCGCAATCAAGTAAGATACCTACAACTCTTGCTTTCAGAAGAAGTTGAGGACGATATTGAGGATGAAGAGGATGAGCACGGTGCGGGGATTGGTGAGGATTTTGAACAGGGCCAGAGCAGTAGCAGCGCTACGGATACGAATACGACAGCGAAAGCGACTACAGAAGCAGACCTTGAAGCAGATCAAACAAAGAAGGATAAGGATGGCGACGATGATCATGAAATGGAAACGACGAAACGTGACGACGATGACGATGATAAGAAGAAGAAGCATGAACCCTTGGAGCCCTGAGAAGCCTTTCTTTATTTACGAATAGACGAATTATGTGAGCGACTGATCTTGTTCAGGCTTTTTGAACTTGGTTAATCGGCATGTTTCTCTCTCCTTTTCTCCTTTCAGCGTAAGATAGAGGCCATCTTTTACCTGGATCACTTTTGGGTCTCATATAGACAGCCACCGTACCAAAGTTCTGGAATCTTTGTCTTTTCATTCTCACAATCTCCCCTCCCCTCCCTTGTTTTTTTTAACCTCGCTTCTTCAATTCTCCGGTATGCTTCTTTGCATAGCTCTTTTTTTACTTTCCTCCCCCCGTTATTTTTCCCACTTCCCGGCGTTTTTTGCACTTCATTCGTGGTTCGTTGCATTTCATGTATAAAAGACGATTCTTCTTGGGAGCGAAGTTGAACTTATGGCTGATGACGATTCCTTTCCTTTTTCTACGTCTCTGTTCTTTCTTCTATTTTCCTTTCTTCAAAATTCTTATTCCCCAGATCTTCGCTTCAAACCATCCTCCTTTCCTTCCTATGACTCCTTTTTTCCCCTCTGGCGTCCTGCACTTGCTCTCGTCCATATGCTTTCCCTGCAAAACCACAACTACTGCACACACAATCGACCTACGTTAGGCTCCAAGGGTTCTATATGACACAAAACAAGAAACAAAAAAAAGGGCAATCAAAGATAACTTAAAGAAAAACCGCGAAGAAAGAAACACGCCGCCTAGTCTCATCGTCGGTCTGCTTCTGCCTTTTCGCTCTTTTATATATATTCGTGAAGTATCTGGTAAAGTTGCCGCTGCTGCTGCTCTCGCACTTTGGGTTCGGAAATCCTCTCTGGTTAACTTCGTATAATTCCGTATCTCTTCTTTCACACCCCCTTCTTTCTATCTGCTAGCTTATGAAGAATGAGACGTAAAAGTCTGGCTAGTAGGTGGAGAGGGGGTGTAATGCTCTAGAAACATCCTCTTTGAAAAAGCCCTCCCTCGTTGAAAAACGGGAAGCTTATCATGCATGGTAAAATATCTTTACGAGTGATATTGTGATCTCTTGTTTTTTGTTTTGAATTGATACCCTTTCAAAAAGAACGATTAAAAAGGAAAATATGTTTTTTTTGTTTTAACTGATATAGACACCGTTGACGTTCTTCCGCACTCTGTTCCCCGGAATTCCACAGGTATCCACAATATCGTCGAGCGAAAGTCCATCGTCTTCATCGTTTTCATCCGGTTCTATTATAAACCCAGACGGCAGCGGTGTTAAACCTCTACGGATCGCGCTAAAGTGGCGAAGGATTTCTGAGAACGCCGAGGAAACTATTATCGGACCTGGCGGCAGCAGCAGCAGCAATAGTAATAATAATGGCGGAAGCCATGATATCGAAGGGGAAGGGTTGATGGTGGAACATGAGGAAGCTTTTGATGAAGATGAGTTTACGAGAAGAGTTCTGGGGGATGATGGGGTGAGTGCCAGTTGTTGCGTGCCTCTGTCTGAAAGCCTTGTTCGAGAAAAGAAGGATGATGAAGTTGGTGGTTGCGATCTTAAAAAAGAAGAAAAAGAGAAAGAAGAAGAAAAGAATGATGAAGATGATAAAGATGATGAAGAAGATGGAGAGATCTATTACTATTACTACGGAAGAGATCGTCATCATGATAATAGCGGGGAAGGGATGTTCCCCAGTATGATGTTTATGCTTTCAGGGTATGCGTATAGTGTGATATTATCAGCTGACAGTGTACCCTGGTTCTGGGGGGTTTGAATTATTTTTATAGATGTCATCCGGTAGCGAAGATCATGGAGAACTTGGGGCGAATTCACCGGTTCTGTTGAATAAACCGAGGGGTAGGAGGTCGTTACTCGAAGATGACGACGACGACGACGACGAAGACGATGAAGTCGATGATGATGATGACGACGATGTGGTTTCATCGTCGGATGAGGATGATGATGATGTGGTGGATTTGATTAAGGAGTCTATGCCGCAAGAGGAATTGCATAGTTTACATATGTCTGATGATGATTTGGAGGATGTGGAGGATGAGGATGAGGAGGAGGAGGATGATGAGATTGATTCGGATGATGAGAGTGAGTTGCCGAGTGTGCTGCCTTTGAGGATCGTGAGGGATGGTGGGGGGAAGGGCGGGGATAGTAGTAGTGCGGCAGCGGGGGGCACTGCAGGGACTACTAGTAATAGTAGTACCGATGCTGGTTCCAGTGCAAGTACTGCAGGGAGTGGGGGTGGAGGGGTAGGAGATGCAGTAGAGGAAGTCAATATCATCACTTTGGATAAAATTGATGAACAACTGGCTGATCCTACCATTGTCGTGAGCAATGATTGACTGGCCGTGGGGTTGGTTTTGGGAACTCTGGTTTTGGGGTTAGCGGTTGGATATGTGGTTAGGAGGAGGTGGGTCGGTGCTTTTTGATTATCAAAAAAGTAATAGAGCGGAAGGGGGGGGGATGATATCTCGAGATAGTTATTTTTCCTTTTTTCCCTTTTATTCCCTTCACCTACTGCCTTTTTCTCTTTTCTATGTATTTTCTAATTGTTGGTCCCTTCTTTTTATATCTCATGACCAGAGACGAATTTTCTTTTTATATATACCTAAAGTACTTTGTTTTGATCTTTTTTGTTCTATTATATACCTTTTGAAAAAGAAAGAAAGCGAAGAGAAGAGACGAAGTCATGTATTTCCTAGACTCCTTTCTGCCCATGTATATTCCGTTTTTCCCTTTCCCTTTGTGTTTTTGTTTAGAAGAAGGATACCCGCGACATCAATTATAAAGCAAGTCCTCTATTCGTTCACCTTCAATTCCTATAAACCCTTTTATTCGTAACTCCTTGGCCTCTGGCTCAAGTGACCCGTTCCAGGAAACTCCAAATATCAAAAAAAGAGAGCAACTGCTTAAATTGTATTCAATATAAACCGTCGGCATATGTACACACACATCCCACAAAAAATCTTCCCACCTTTTGTTCGCCACCCAGAAAACAAAAACCTTTGTTTCTTGTTGTATATTTGATCCAGCATCTTGGTTCTCCTCGTATAACGTTTCGTCGGAGGTTTGTTGGACGTTTATGATATACGTTTTTCCAGCTAGGAGAAAGAATGTTAATATCATTTTGATAACTATATAATGCAATGTTATGACGGGCCTGGTTTATACATACCCTCCATTGTGAACTTAATTCGAACCCCTTCGGCGCCCTCGGCGCATCTGATTGTCCTCTATGGACATTTGTAAGGCGCTGGTCTCGTCTCATCACTAGATTAAACCGAGAGGTTGTAAAGTCAGTAAGGTTGTTTTTGCGGGAGAGTCGGGGTAACGGATCGGTAGGGACGGGTATTTACTTTGCTAATAAGTCGGACAATCAAGTTAGCAATCAAACGCAACTTGGGGAGTAAATATGGAAGGAGGGGAGCTTTACATGATCCCAAATATCTGTATTGTATCTTCTGGGTTTATAACCTTCGGCAATGTATGATACCGTGGACATACCGGCGCCGGAGACGGTGAACATCTATGCAGTCAAAGTTGTCAGTCGGGGTGTAATGCGTGCCCTTTCTGGTGGATTTTCAATTACGTACGGCAATGACGAGGCCGAATGGCAGGAGGGTTTCCCATGGAACAGGCATGATGAATGGGGTTTACGGTATCGTTGAATTCGGAATGGGATGGGGAGGTAGTCGAGGGTATGTCGGGTTTTGAAGTTCGTTGTTTGTTCGGGAATGTCGTCAAGGAAGCCCCGTTTGCACCGCCATATTAAATATACTCAGCCACAGGAATAAGCGGATTGTGGCTGGTGTACAGTCCAAGGTTTAATCGCGACGGGACAAACAGACTAAGGAACAACTGCTACATATATCGTTTTTGCGCGCATCGCGGCAAAAGAAAGAGCCACTCACCCCATCCCATCCATCATCTCCCCCTCCTCATCCCACCTCTCGAGCTTTCAACAAACGAACTACGATATTAAAAAGCCGGATAGTTACGAAAAGTCGTTTTCGGAGCTTGTTCTTTTACAACAAAACTCATATCAATTACTTCTTGTCCCTCCCCGCCACCCCTTTATCGGCGACTCAAAACGATAGCCCTTTGCGAAAACGAACGCGTCGATAAACGGTCAGGTTTTTAGCTGGGTTTGGTGCATATCCGTGTGTTTGGGACCCGCTTTGAATCTGGGGAGAAACGGTCTTGGCTTTTTTTTTTTGGGGGAGGATAGTAGGGGAAGGTGGAAAATACCTAACGCGATAACCCCCTTCTGGTTCGACAAGCAACTTTTGGAGGATTAAGGAAACGACACTGAAATACGATACTGGTTTACAGCTTAGGGGGCCCTTTGTTGGAAAGAGAAAGGCAGAAGCTCTTGGGTTTTTTCTTCGACAATCCATTCCCGGTCGCCGCATGACGGTATCGTTATATTTCGTTTCGATAAGATAGGGTGGTAGTGGATTTTTGGAGAAAAGAAACTCGTGCCTGAAAGGTCAGAGGAAGCAAGGGGGCTTGGAAAGGAACATAGGGCAGGAGATTCTGAGAATCACATTGGGGGGGTCAGCTTCGAGAGAGAAACAAAGAAAGAAAGAAAGAAAAGAAAACCATTTCAAGCTATATTCCGACAATTGTCAAAAAGAGATGACCGTGGCAGTTAAGAAGCGAAAGGTGTGTGCCTCCTTCATCCATCTTCTCTTTTTCTTCACAAAGCTTGGAGTCTATATTTCGAGAAACGGACGGGTTTGCTGAACAACCCTTGTGTGTGTGTTATTAGCGGGACTCTGACGACGAAGGCGACGAATCGGATACACCCTCTACGCCTGCCCCACGTGGCGCTGCCTCCAGAGCTTCGAGCACGAGCGACGGCACCAGTGCTAGCGAAACCGGTAGCGATAGCGAAACTGGAAGCGAGACCGGTAGCGACGATAGCAGTGGGAGTGAGAGTGGGAGTGGCGAAGATCAAAGTGTATCCGGTGATAGCGATAGCGACGACGATAGCGGATCAACAGACGATACTACGAGTAGTAGCAGCAGTAGTGATGATTCATCTTCATCTGGTGATGAGGTTTGGGATGGGCAGTCGGAGGATAATGAAGAAGTAACGGGGCCGGTGATAAATATTTGCAGGTGAGTCTATCTCTCTCACCCTATTGTTGTCGAGATATAGAAGGGGATTGCGGGATTGGTGGGCTGATTTGGTTGGGTTTTTTCTCGATAGATTCTGCGGTGGAGCTGAAGATGAGGATCCTAGTGGGGCTTTTGATGATTTATTGGATTGTGAAATTTGTCATGATCACGGTAAGTTGAGCTTTGTGATGTCTCTGGAAACTCTTAAGATGTACTGGACTAATCTTATATACTCAAAGCCCACCGACAATGTGCCCGTGAGCACAAAGGGCCCGGTCAATTGGCTAGCGATGACGGTAAGAGATTCATTCAACAGTCTAGCGTATAAATTTGCATAACATGCTGACTTGTGGGGTCTTAGATATTCCAAACTGGCGATGCGCAGCTTGTTCAGGTCTAACATTTGAAGACGACGCTGCAGATGCAACCGAAGAGAGAACCACCCCCCGCCTAAAACTAAAAGTCACACCCTCACAGAGTCGAAATGCGGGAGGCAAAGCTACTCCGAATGCCGCTGAATCTCAGAATCTCGATGGAACGGCAAGACGACTACGCACAAGGCACTCGGATGAGTTTAAAACGCCTTCTGGTTCCCGGCCGCAGAGGCAGACCAAAAGGACAAGCTACCGTCACCTTCAAACAGACGGTGCAAGCGCAGAACCTGAACATGATAATTCTACTCCGATTAGGATATCTAGTCGCGCTAGGAGAACACGGTTCCCAGAAGGATCTTCGAGGGGTGCCATTATCCAAAAGTCAAACCAAGGAGGGCTCATCTTGAAGTTGAAGTTCAAACCGGAAAGGCTGGCTTATGCCATAGCTACCTCTTCTTCGATACTTTCTCAATTCCCTAAGAAGGGTCAGAGGAATTCATCACAGCCATGGATGACACCAGCACATAACCCGTTTCAACCGCAACCCCAAGTCCAATACTCACATTATACCCTCTCGTATTACGAAAGCGTTACAGACGAGAACGTGAAACCTTATGGCGGGATTCTTAACGAGACGGAGGCCGATACATCAAAAACATTACCTTTGGCTGTCGACAAGATCAAGTTCGATAAGGCTCGACAGGAAGCGGATGAAGAGAAAGCACAGAGAGAGGCTATGCTCGCCGCGGCTATGCCGACGCCAAAGCCTGGTAGAAAACATGATCAGGCGCTGAGAGCTAGTAATCATGCTAGTATGATTAAGTCTGTTCATTTTGGAAACCATCAGATAGACACGTGGTATGCGGCACCGTATCCAGAAGAGTATAGCAGGAATCGAATCCTCTATCTCTGTGAGTTTTGTCTTAAATACATGAATTCAGAGTTTGTACAGTGGAGACATAGGGTAAGTGCAGGTTCCGCTGATAACATTTACTCGGCCTTGGACTACAAGCTAATCTTTGGGAAATTAGTTAAAATGTCCACACAAGCACCCGCCAGGTGATGAAATCTATCGCGACGGGACGGTTTCGATATTTGAAGTCGATGGACGAAAACAGCCGGCTTATTGCCAGAACTTGTGCTTGCTAGCTAAGCTGTTCCTTGGCTCCAAAACGCTTTACTATGACGTAGATCAATTTCTATTCTATGTTATGGCGGAGTTTAACGAGACAGGGTGCCATTTCGTTGGATATTTTTCCAAGGTAACTACATTTACCCAGTTAGCGAGGCACGTAAGGTTCCGTGACACTGACAGGGCATATTAGGAAAAACGTTCGACGAGTTCAAACAACGTCTCTTGTATCTTAACCTTACCAATTCATCAGAGGAAGGGATACGGACATTTACTCATCGACTTCTCGTACCTTCTAACACGAACAGAGGGCAGGTTAGGCTCGCCCGAGAAGCCGTTATCGGACCTTGGATTGGTGTCCTATCGCAATTATTGGAAACTTACATTGTGTTACCTCCTCAGAGACTTCGATGGAGGGACAAGTGTTCAAAGTAAGATTCTCGGACCCCTCATCATCCGTGCTCATTCAAGCTAACGGCAGCCTGTGACAGCAATGTGCGACCGAACTGGGATGACTGCAGACGATGTTATCAGTGCACTTGAAAACCTCCAGGTCCTGATTCGCGATCCTATCACGAAGACATACGCCTTCCGTATTGATAGGGAGCTAATGCAGACGATCATCGACAAATGGGAGAGCAAGGGGTATGTGAAGTTAAATCCGCGTGCTCTTGTGTGGGTACCGTTTGTCATGGGGAGGCAATCGCTTCTGCAGGCCGCTCCGCCCACGATTGCACCCCGGGAGGACGAGCCTGTCCTTGAGGAGGGCGTGCTGGTGGATCAGACAGTAACCAGTACCCCTGCCGCTACAAGTATCAACACCCCAAAAGACAGTACCATGGATCATGAAGATTATGTATCCAGTGGAAAGAGTGGAGATCCCATGGACCTTGACTCCGGGATGCCTCAGAAGTCCGCGACCAATCAAAAAAAATCGCGGAGCCCGGCCGCTACCACGAAGCTTACCCCACCCGAAGAACCTCCAACCCTGAGAAAAGGCAACACTTCCTTTATCAGACTCGGCGATGACCCGTTCCGGCGAGCCGCTTCAACTCCGGCGAAGGATTTGCCGACGAGGGTTGCCGTTGACCCCAACTATATACCACCTAGCCGCTTCCAATTGGTATCGAACACACCGGGCTCCGGGCTTAAGAAGCCAAAATTCAATCGATCCCCGTCCGCCGCTTCCTCAAACTCTAAAACATCGCAACCTTCACGTGTAGTATCAGCTCCTCCCGTCGCGGCTCGTGCGCAAAGTGTATCAGACCTCAAAACACCATCATCATCTAGAAGATCACAACCACAACCGACACCCCAGCAGCAGATTCGAAAGGCGAGGTCCAGCTTGTTTGAGGAGGCAAGGGAACCCCATAACATGACTATCATTCGACAGTCCGGCCGCAAGTCAACGAGAGTTTCACTAGCCCCCAGAGGTCTTGTGCCGTCTCCCGCCCCTAGTAGGGATGGTCAAATCACGGTCATCACCAATGGCACCGGTGGGAATGGGGGTGGATATGATTCTACAGATCAAATGAGCGATTCTGTCAAATCTGTCAAATCGGAATTGCCAGGTGCAAAGCCGTGAGCAACGATGTGGTTTTGGGAGGATGGGTTTCTTGCATTATCCAATCGGCTATCTTCACTTCCCTCCCTCTCTACAAGAACTCGTTAAAACAAACCTTAATAGTGGCAGGTTAGTCCTGCACGGGCTGGGGTTATTGGGTTATGCTTACTTCTCGGCTCATTGAACTTATTTTTTTATTACCTTATCCTCGCCATAACGACGTTTATATTTTCTTATGCTGGCGCAGATGGACGAGCAATCGTCTTTTGTCCTACACTCGCAATTCGTGCTTATTTGCATGCGTCTTACCCTCTCTCGCCTAATTCTCGTTTTTTTTTCTCTTCGAAGTGGGGGGGACCATATAACCCCCACCATCATATTTGGCTGGCGTCTCTGAAGACGGTGATTTCTTCTTCTTCTCATTCTTCTTATTTTGAATTCGTCCTTAGTATGTATTTTTTTTTTTTGTTCATGGGGATCTTTCTATCCAAAGATCAGGGTTGTTAAATGGGTTTATTTTCTTTGTTTTCTTTCCTTTTTTCTTTCTCCTTTTTTCTTTCTCCTTTTTTATATCATTCTCATGGGATGTAGAAATTCGATAAATAGCTTAAGTGAGGATGGATATATATCCTTCTTTTAACTTCTTATACGATCCAATGCAACCGTGAGATTACGAGAAGGCTATAATTAGCTTGAGCATAAGAATATATATTACGGCTATAGAACTTACGTATTTTTTATGTATACGAAGATATATAACTAAATGATGGGCTCGAATCTAGATTGTGTTACCATAATTTGAAGGATTTATATGGGACTGTTGATTTCATGACATTCAGATGATCGTATTTCTGAAGTTTAGTAAGTTATAAAGTATTCAGCTTCTGTTTTCTAATAACAATACAAACTATGATAGGTATTCATTCTTCTGAATCTAAGTTACAGCTCGAGAAGCATATATACTTATACGGAAGGAATTGAAAGATTGGTATGAAGGAAAACTACGAAGCGTTGTTTTTGTGGTAATTTCCCTCGCCGTTTTGGGAAAACATCGATGGAATACGCTCCAATCGGTTCACACCCTGTCGTCGGTACCCTGATTGGTATCGCTTGTCTTCGTTGGAAGATATCAATTGCCGGGGATTTGCAGTAAACCATAACTTAGGCTCGAGCAACAGTAGCTATATTGGATCAAAGGCATTGCTTTATTACTTAAAATACATGGTCCTGAGGAAATGCTTCTTCGAATCCAATTATACTACTAGCTATAGTTTTAAAAATAAAAATGATAGACTATAATATAGAATATCGGTATAAGACGACGATGACTGCTTGCGTGTGCTAAGCGCGAAGATAACCTTCCAATCAAGATTATGCAGAGATGATCCCAATGATCGATATTACCAATCGATGACAACTCGATGCACGGGCGGGCTGCGGACGCTAGTAATACGCTTGTGGAAAGAAGGATAAAAAAATATTCCCGAGCCCGATTCTCCAAGATTATAGATCTTGTTCCAAAATAGTCCGAGCCTGAGTCCAAGGGCTTGAAAGTTAGCTAGCAATGTCGAGTGTTTCTATAACACTCGATGTCACAGATTTAATTTTTCATGACGTACATTTTATGGTGGCGGAAGCATTTCCTACACTACAAGGGAGATGTTGCTAGCTCGATCAATGTCCGAGAACATTAGCCAATAATTAAAAGGATATCACGCAAAACTGAGGAGATCACGGATAGATTTTTCTGTCTTCGTGTTCTTGTCCTGCAGGATTGTCCTCCGAGACACACATTAGTTTCGAGGAGGTCTCAACCGTTGGGGGGGCTTTTCAATCCCTCTCTCTCAGAAGCGTCTAGCCCTGAGCTATGACAGCTGTATAGCTCTGCCAACAAGGGTGTCTCATCCCACACTAATGCAAGCTGCTATGCTTGGGGGGGCATTTATGTCGAAGAGCTATTGGCTGCAGAACTCTGGACCGGGCTTGCCGCCGCCACTCGCACACCCCCAGACCCAAATTATCATTAAATTTTAGAAGGTCACAGGATCGATTCTGACACAATTGGTTTCCTGGATAGCATACGATGCAAGGCGTATATTTTATTTTAATTTCTGTGGAAGAGACTGTTTCGTTCCCGCCTCATCCCACTGGATTATGTTCTTGTGTTTCCATGGAAGAGATATACGTCAGCTGGTTCCATGTTTTTGATTTCCTTTGGACCCCAAAGGAATTTCTTTTACTATGATAATTGACCGCCACTCCCATGCATGCATGGTATCATCCATACATGATTGACCTGTCAGCAAGAGATATAACATATATTAGCTATAGTATTATGTTCTATCAAGCGAAAGTGATATGTTATGTTGTAAGCGCTTCCGCTTTTTTTGAAATTTGCTCAAGTTTTTTGATCAGTTCGATCGGAATCACAGTTGATCGTTACCGGCGTTAATCTGTGTTTTGTGTGTGGAGAATGCGGATTGGGAAGCCGGAGCGTATATAGTGTATTATAATCAGAAGATAGGTGTTTACGATACGAAGGGCTTTCGGGTTCGGAAAGGGAAGAGCTAGCTAGCTAGCTGTCGAAATGTTGTCAAAAGTTCCGAGCAACCTCAACTGCCAGTCGCGAACTCCGTTCTGATACGAGAGTGTGCCTTTCCCGTAGCGGTCAACCGGAAGCACCCCAAGAAAACCCTGTGACAATTTACAAGATGGGGTTTCCTTGTATACTTTCGATAGTTCTAGGTAGTTATCTTCACGCACGGACCATTTTTGTCTTGTACAGTTGTATGTGTGTATATGTGTTTTTAATCAATACTTGCTACCAATTATAGGAACTAACGCCCACGATACATTCCTGCAGCTTCGTTCGCTCCATGCTTCCCTTTTACCCTACTGATTTCCGGAATTTCTCCCCTGCAAGTTATAGTAGGGAAGACTGGTACGCTGCCGGACTGGCACAAGTGTCTGCTGTAGGAGGTACCTCCTGTTTCCTCACATATATTCGGGAAGTGGAGTCGGGGAATTTTTCAAGGGATCTTGGGTTCGAGCTCTCTTTTATCCTTTATTTTTGCTAAATTCAAAAAGCTCGTGGGAAAGGGAAGGGGAAAGCGTGGGAAAAAAGAACGAACCCCATGCCGATACCCGAATACGTTTATTCTCCAATTCGTTCGAGGCTCTCGATGCGGGGTTCCGGTCTTTGGATTTCATCCATATTTACCCAGAGAATAGAATTTGGGGTATATTCTGTTATTTTTTACGGGGTGTGTGGTACGTGAAAGTCGGGATCCGAGGATTTGCGACAGGCAAAATGGGGAAAAAAACATAATTGTTAAAAGGAGGAAAGGCGCGATGGGGGTTCGAATTTGGGGATCGGAAGACCAGGAGATTTTCCCATTGAGGAATATTTTCGACGAAGGGGAACTTCAGGGTAAATTCAAACGGCATGGAGGAGGGAGGAGGAAGATAAAAACGTGGGCGCTTTGCCTGCATCTTGCATTGGGAAAATCCGGAACATATCTAGCGAAAGGTCGTTGGGATCTCGGTAAAAAGAGCCCATTCAGCCGGTCGTCTGAATTGGATGATGTTTAAAGAAAAATATATCTCGACCGATTTTCCCATGGAGTTCGATTGTTCTTTTTTTTCCTTTACGTGAACTTTTCTCGGCAATTCTCTTTTCGATATTGATATTATACTAGTACTAGTATTGTTGTCTTCTTTTTTCTTTGACCTTTTTGTTTCAATCGTGTACTTGGTCTCGTAACTCAGCAACCGGTTGAATCCCCGCCTTTTTTCTTTCTTGAGAACTACCGGCTTAGCATTGGACAATTGATATTTAGCCCCTTTGCTCGAACTATGGTAACATGACCCGAGCCTATCTTGCCGAAGGACTATTTGAACTTTCTTTATATCTTGGCTATATGATTCAGTAATCCACATCAATTGTGCCAATTGAATTTTGCCTTGGACCGGAAAACTTGCGGGTCCCCTCATATAAGCCCGGGAAGAAAAGGGAAAAGGAAGGAAGGAAGAAAGTAGTTATAGTAGTATCATTCCGTTACGAAGCAGAAACAAAAAAAAAAGAACAGGACTTCTGCCTTGTGAGCCTAACCAATTCAAATATTTTCCAAACAGTCAGGTGACAGTAATGTTTTATTACACCACAGGTTGAATCTGGCTATAATTTCTTGGTCTTATATTAAGATCCTAACTAATATATGTAATGTTGTTCATGTTTGTCGTGTTACACATCAGATAGGTTTTACTTGACGGGACAAGGGAACGCGGACGCCGGCTAAATTGGAAAGACAGACAGGAAGAAAGAAAATACCCACTTCAGGACTTCCACATAAAATTATTGTATTGTTTTTTGGCGGCGGGTTCATGCAATGCCGAATACATACCTTTGGGAACAGGGTTACTCCATACATTGAGTTCCATGGTAGGTGGCCCAAGCTCTAAACTTTGGATCCGTAGATGTCTGTGCTCCAAAAAAAAAAAGACGTAAGGGTTTCATCTAATTCGATACAAAACGCCATTCTTATAAACTTACATAACTTGCGGTATTGAGCACAGAACTCTTGATTAATCTGCTGTTCTGGCAAGTCTGTTGCATTTGGTCCGTTCGTTTTGCGTTGCAATTAATTGGCACAGAGTCCAAGACTCGGCATTCGACACAGACCAGGTTCTGTCACATTATAAACTGACGAATGGCAGCTGTCTTCCAGAAGACTTTACAGCCGCACGGGCCTACTATTTTCACCTTTTCTTTCTTTTTTGTCGAAAAATTAAAATGTCACCTCTTCTTTGTGTTTTTTGTGTGATTCTCTTTGCATTTTGGGGGTGCATATAATTTCAAAACGTCTCTCACACTTTCACATACGAGGTGAAATGGTATATATCGTCTGGGTCCCTTGTGTACTATATAAACCCACTTCCGGTGGGGAATCTTCAACGGAAAACAAGTGGCTGATGATCGAAATCTTTAATAACATATCACGCCTCTTTGCATGACATCTTGGGACCGGGTGTGTGCGTGTGTTAAGTAAGCTAATAAGGGGAGGGATGTGGGCTTGAAAATCTGGAATCTCTGGAGAGACCCAATGAGATTCACCGATCGAATTTAGCCAGATATAAGGGGCGGATCACATCAACCAAAATCTCCAGTTTTGCCAACCAGGTTCTTGTTTAAAAATCCTCGGCTGCAGGCTACATAGCTGGGGAAAAAGCGGAAGGGGGTTTGCAACAAAAACAACCATTTTTTTCATGTAAAAGGGAAAAAACCTATATAACCGGTTTTAAACAGGGAAAAGAAATATATCTGGTGTGAGAATTCAAAGAGAAGGGAAGGGAAGGGAAGGGAAGGGGGGAAGAAAAGGTAAAAAAGGAAAAGGAAAAAGATCAGATCACGAACCTGTGGAACGAAAAACTTCACGACCTAACTACCTTTTGGTTTCCCCACTTTGATGCAGTGGCCCTAATTTGGTATAAATGCAAGATATATCCACGGCTGGTAAAATATAAAATAAAATGATACGAAGCACGAACGGTCCTTTTAACCGGGGTGGTGGAAAGATGTGTAATTGGGGAAATGCAGTATTTGAATTATACGCACCCCTCAGGGTTCCTGCGTGTTAGAAAACTTAAAGGTATTTTGATTGGGGCGTGACTGCATCTGCTGACATGACGTCTGAGGCTCTTTTTATCCAGATGTATGGCTGAAACGCTAGTAGCAACGAGCCGTGATAGTATGATAACACTAACGGTTGAGCTTGGGCCCTAAACTTGCGAATTAACACTGCAGCATGCCTCGTTACAGAAAGATTGATCCTTTATTTGGAAAGCTTCTCGAAAAAAAGTGGAGGAGATTAAACTCTCGGGCTATTCCTCGCGTGGTATTCGAAGGTAGTGCAGTCCCTCTGCATTGGCCAAGTCGACGAAGACTGCAGCTCAGAGAGCTCGATGGAAAAAGGTTTCTGCATTTGTGGAGCACCATTCCCATGGCTACAATGGCATCACCGGCAGTCGCCTTTGAAGAAATACCAACGGAACCAGACCAGTAGTGCTCCGATCCCAATAAAATCTCGCTTTTAACTTAGGAACCTCAGTCCGAAGCTTTGCAAAGAAGTGTGGGAGTTTCTATTCCATGGATGTGAGCCAATTCGCATGCATAGCGTCCGAGTGTCCCTATGCTATGAGCTGTCAATTGATATTAAGTTACAACCCCGCCCATGTTGCCGCCTAGGGCACCCTCCAGAAGCTCTAGAAGAGCCAATTTAATTTAATTTAATTTATCGGAATGGCATCGCGAAACAGGGAAAGCCCAGGGGAGTTATTCACTTCTTGACAGAAACAACTCACAATAAAGTCATCCCTCCCAGTGCTATCGATAGCTCCCACCGGTTAGCCTTCCCGAAGATACAAATTCTCTCTCAAGGATAGGACTCGCATTTGCCCGGTCTATGAGTCGAGATACGGGACTAAGCTTCCATATTGTCTTGAGACG
Source organism: Arthrobotrys conoides (assembly GCA_036971725.1). NCBI lineage: Eukaryota > Fungi > Ascomycota > Orbiliomycetes > Orbiliales > Orbiliaceae > Arthrobotrys > Arthrobotrys conoides. Next base: position 1,333,462 of record JAVHJM010000003.1, on the reverse strand, counting down.
CTGTGGATCAGTGGGTCACTAGATATATTTGCACAGACCCGTCAGCTTCGCCAAACTCGTACTCAAAATTGGCAAAATACTACCAGAGGCACTGAACACAAGCCTCGCCGATGTCTGAGCCATATGCGATACGTATAATCACCAGTGCCAATCCGTCTTGCCCGAAATCCCAGGACGAGATCTTAATACGCCTCTGGGTATTATAGTTGCAGGCGACGATCACCCTTGTTTCGCCATAAAATTCGCGTCAATTTTATAATGAACCGAAATTTAAAAACGGGTCTTGTGGTATAGACCAGCAAGTGAAAAATGGATTAGAGTATCAAATAGAGTATCTTCCAAGGCTCGGAAACTCAGCTCTGCCTTTCCTAAACCCAAGGTTCCTCAGCCGTTTTTCCTTTGTTTTTGGAAGACTACCAACGCGAGGCAGTGGCTCGAATCTATGGCTTGAGTCCCGCTTCCCGGTTATAGATGTTTCATGTAGACAAAATCTCGAATAATCGGGCCTAGGTTTCCACTATCAACCCTGGATAATCTTGACAAAGGGATTGGATTTTACTCACTTATAAACGTTTCGAGATTTAAAATTGGAAACTACGACATGGAACAGCACGTCATAGACTTTTTCGCATAATGGCTCGTCCGAGGATTGATTGTTTTCAACAATGATAGAAATTAAGAGTCAAGTTAAACTAAATCCGTATTCAGAATTAGTGCTGTAGTGATGTTGAAATTTCAAAAAAACCGAAATTACTGATACGATATCGATACGAGGCCCCACTAGACTACTGAACCGTTAGGTTTCACCCAGAAATTTATCTTAGTGGCAATCAGGTTGTCAGTTTTTTGTTTTCCCTTCTTGATTTTATGAGATTGGAAAGACGGGGCGGCAGATTCGTCGTGCAGGCACAATCCATCTGCATGCACCTCATCGCCGTGGTCGTTAAGAGACATCGAAGAACGAATTGGTGTGGAGTTTTTCGGGTCTTCATTGGTTCAAAAGAGTAGGCTCTGGAATAAAGACTCGCAACTATTGCAAATTGCGCATAAGAACGGTTTTGACAGGCTGTATCCGGACCACAACCCATGGAACTCTCCAAGGTCTAGGTTCTCGGAGAGTTAAGAGGCTTGGTCAGTCAACCGTGCCGTCTTCCATGCCGAAGGGACTATGCGAGTTTTCTGTTCTGGAAAGAAGTGCTACCACCGAGGTCAGGATAATCTTTGGATCCTTCCCGAAGGAACCGTCTGCTTCGAAAGCCTGGTCGATATTCGTCGACAATCTCTGGGAACCAGTAGGTAAAAGGTCTGTAACCTTGCATTCGTCAACGGCAAGGGGACCCCTCTCGAAGCAGGAAAGTGACTTCGAACAGCATGATGTTACCATCGACAAAATCGCTCGTCCCATTGCCACCAGTGTATGTACGTACGTACACTATTCGAGTAAGGCAGAAGTCGAATATGTTTCTAGACTGAAAATTTGTTTCTTGATAACGACCCGAGATTCCAGATGGAATGTCTTGGGCAGAGCCTGGTCACAAATTGACATCAAATTCAAACTAGAATCGCATACAAGGGTTAAGTCAGCATTGAAGTTGAATTGGCGCTTCCATGAGAGAGCAGCCGTTTACAGAAGCGGGGACGGGTTTCGCTAGGTTCAGCGAGCTGACTTTCCGGATCAACGATATGCCCCCCAGGGTAACAGCATATTCCCGATGGGTTAATGGGTACGCAGTACCAATACCCTCCTTCGTTGAACCAGGTCATCTGTACTAGAATATCCAGTGCACCTGACAAGGCATGGTTGCGACAGCTGTCCGTGGGGTGCATGTATTTACCTGCCGCCTTCAAGTGTGTTCCACTGATAGCGACCCAAAGCCAAATATCTTTCAAAAAGGCGAGTGAAGTTGGTAACTTCTGTTGTCGCTTCCAGCTGCAGAAGAAGGTTCTTACCAGGCACCACGTGTGTCTGTCTTGTTTAAGACATCGCCAGGAAGTCCTCACTGGGAAGGACCTCGAACAGCGATAAAAGAAAATAAAATGGAATTCGGAATAACGGTAGTCAGATTCTCACAGCATAATCAAAAAAGGGAGAAACGCTACGGATGTTGGACTCCGATTCTCACATATATTTACTTCTTCCTAGGTTTACGAGGTCGATTGACAGCGTATAGACATCGATGAGTGAGGAATTGGCGGCAGAGGGATCCTATAGGGTCACTGCATTGAATCGTCGAGAGCACCCCATGCATATGTCCGGAGAAGTACGATCCTGGAAATTTGCAGCGTGTATTATTAACACCTCCGGTATATTTCGATTTGGCAAAATGGAGTCGGTACGATAGATGTATCATACCTCTATAGATTGTCATGCAAACAGGGAGTTTGGAAAAGTGATCCGTGAGACTTCATGATTTCCCCAACTAACCACTTTCTCGACCAAGATAGACTCGGCTATTTCCAATAGGCGACTATAGTCAAAGTAGAAACGAATGAGAGGTGGTCTGACAAGCGGTTTCGCATACAAGAGACTGATTCAAAGGAAGTAGCTTATTCAAAATTCTGGCGTTAGAGATGATCCGAAAGATTTGATTGCTGCCTGCCAGATGTATTCACATGCCCCCCAGACCCTGGGCAGGGTCGGGAAGAGCGAGACCTGTGATCCCTGGATCCACGGAAGCCGCTTGGCGTTGTCGTGCCGTTTTTCGGAAACTGAAAGATACACATGTTAATGTAAAGGCAGGGCTTGTGATAGAGCGTAGCCATGGCCTGGAGGGGCGTGCTGATAGATGGTATCGGCATAGTCTGCAGCCTGCAGTGGAGTCCGCAAGACATTCTTAAGTTAGAAAACAGTTCGAGGAAAACCGGAGACAGTTCGCCAACGCAAAATAGATGTCTGGTAGCGTTGGGTTTTAGATTTCTGCCTCGCCATGCCATGCCATGCCATTGCAGACAGTGATTCAGGTACATGTCCAGCTGGAGAACTAATAATATTTAACTGCTGGGAGGTCTAGACATTTAGAATTTGTGCAACCTGATGTCTCGTTTAGCCTCAGCATGCAAGCATTTATTTATTTGAAGCTCAGGGAACGGACAAATATAGCGGTGGAGATATACGCCCTTTTGTGCTAAGTTCCCCACTCCTATGCATGTTGCAGAGGTGAAGATTTGTTTCGAATTTGTACGCCACGTTTCGCCATCCGAAGCTAGATTGCCTGGATTTTTTTTAAACAGTTCCATTGAAGCCGAAAGGCTGGATATACTTAGTGACAGAATATCTAAATCCAAATGTCGAACCGATCGTGCCCGCTCGGGATATCTAATGGGTTCGAAGGAAAACTGGATTTCGTTTCCGTTCAATTAGGAAAAGAAAGAGAGAATCTCGGGGAGGGGAGGATTTCCCACGGGTGCTAGTTAGTTAAAGTCTAGTTTGCATTTGCAAATTTGAACTAGGCTACTTATTACTGAGCATGAGGTTTTTGGATCCGATGGCAGTTAATCTTAGAAAGGTCTGTAGGTATGTACCTATGCCTCATGTTTTGTATTAATAGTAACTTCATATGGAAACTCATATTTCCGTACTTTGAAGGCGCATCATATCATATCATAGATCTGGACGGTTGCCTTTGTGCCATGTTTAATAGGTTTTAAAAAGTTAGGGAGTTTATATATATTAATTACCTACCAGGTACTTACATGACAACTTTATTTTGAAATCCGAAATGCCAGATCCCGATAGAGATGCTGTCTAAGTTTCATTGTGAGTCGGATCCCGATTAACTGGACCTCGATGTTTCGTTTTGATAATTTACAGCATTTCGCAAAGTTGACAAATCGCTTAGTCTTTTCGAAGATTTAATCAATCCGAAAAGGTTAACATAGCCCATGTAGCGACCAGGTAATGGTGATCTGTATGAACGCCAACGGAACCTGGCGATATCTGGTCCAAGATGGCCGCTACTTACCTCATCGGTTGAGCATGAGCGGGGCGAGCTGCAGCCTTTTGTCTTGAAGTGTTTTAATTCTTGCCGCTTCCGCTCAAGCTACCGTTGGATTAACATTTATCAAAATGCGGGAGCTGGCAAAAAAAAGGTCTTGTGCTCGAACATCTACATGACCCCGGCTGCTAAAATAAGACTTCGTTTGTTTCGCACGAAACTCGACAGCCCAAAAGATGGGTATCTACCCAGCGACCAGTTGGGGTAATTAGTTGAGGTCGACGAGACAATTGCGCAAAGAACTTCCACATCCTTGTTCCCTGCATATGGGCAATATGAAATAGAGGCGCCAGAGTGCCGCCGGCGTCCAAGGTAGATGACCCGTAGGAGTTAATGAAACATAAACCAAGAAATCTACTTACTGACTTAATTCCAGGACGTGGTGGGAAATGAAAGATGCAATAAAAGAAAATAATGCTACCAGCCAGAAGTCAAGCGGGCGATGTTCCTATCAGCTGGATAGCGTGCATAATGCTCCGATGAAAATGGTATGCTCAGTTCCCTAAATACAACATGTCTAAGGGTTGCAGTGGGGGCCTTTCTGTCCGAAGCCACGCCCGTACAGCTGTGCCTAGTTTCCAGCTGTCGATGGGCTATGACCCGCACATGTACATCATGTGTGTATACGGGGTAGTTGTGCTACGTAAGTACCTGGCATAATATAATTGAGACGAAGGGAAAAGCTTGGTGACGATGTCAACCGAACCGGACCTTAAGCCATGACACCCTTCCTCTCTTTCCGCCTTGACCTTAGCATGCAGAGGGTTAGTTGGTTAGTTAATTTACTAAAAAAGACGTCGCAATCTTGCCTTAGTTTAGCCCCTGGTATTCTCCGCTGGAAAACTATAAAAGAAAAAAAAGAAAAAGGAAGAAAAGAAAAGAAAAGAAAAGAAAAGAAAAGAAAAAAAGTAAAATAATTCTTGAATGTCAGTAGCTGCCAGTCTCTCCACTCCTGTCGACAGCAGAGACACGACCAGCTTGCAGCCTGGTAAGCGTACAACCAGGAGTCCTGGGGTGATGCTTGTGGGTCGTGCCCTTCTTGTGGAGCCTGCATGAAGTTCCTTCCTCCCTGGGAGACAATGGCGATGTCGTGCAAGGATGGCCCCGAACATCACCCATTTCCTTTTTCCTCCCTTCTCGGATTGCATCTCGAACACCTTCTTTTGCCATTCGCTCGTCTTTTTTTTCTAATCGGCTTACCCCTCGACAGTGCACCCGTGCTCTGAGGGGGGGAAGGCCCAGCTGCGGGAAAAAGGAACGGCTCCTTTCCCAAGAGCCAAGCCGAAAGCTAGTTCCCTTCTCTCCAGTTTGACAAGGTTCATTGTAAAAAGTAGATCAGCCTGGAGTCCACCGATCTCGTTGAATATTATCATCCGGACTCGAAGGACTGACCTTCCAGATAGTCCTAAGCCGATAGATGTCTCTGTCTAGAGAATCCTTGGACAGAAGGGCAGTGATTCGCTAGTTTTGCCAACGATCCACAGGTGGACAAAGACGGTATCGGTAGGGTTAGAAGCTGCCTAGTATCGTATAATTCTTGATTCCGCTGACGGTATTTCAGCGACATTAATTTGGAAATAATAATGATGAGTAGCAGCAGAAGCAGAAGCAGAAGCAGCGTGGTGGCACTGCGTTCTGCGTGGACCAAGGTCAAGCGCGACCCTCTTTACCTGCCTTCCATGGGAAGCCGGTTCGGGTCGGTACCACAGATAGCGAATCCACATCCACACCCCATCTGTATAGAGAGAAGAGTAGAGGTTGCAATTAATTGTCATGTTCATGTTCATGTTCATGTTCATGTTCATATTCTTGTTTTTGCAATGCGATGCAATTGACCAGCCGGTGAATTTGACTGAGTGAATGAGTGTGAGTGTGTGCAAAAGCAAAACCCCAGGAATCGAGGGAAATCATACCAGACACCAGACACCAGACACCAGACACCAGACACCATACACACACATACTAGCTATAATGAAGCAAACTAATATATCGCGAAGTGATCAGAAAGAGAAAAAAAACAAAAACCCAAAAAGTACTCAATCATTCACATACTTTAGGAGGCCATGGTATATGGCCATAGCCATAGCCAGGTATAGACAGTACAGTTTAGCTGCTGGCCCACCTTTCCGGCTACTGCTTCCTTAGCTACACATATTAACACTCGGTTCCCCAGCATTTCAAACCGGAACCTTTGAATTCAATTAACCTGACCAGACGGTCTCCAGTACTTTCTCTCCCTCTCCATCTTCCTCTCTCCATCTCCCTCGCCCTCCCCAATTCATCCTGATCTTATACATCCAATCCACTGTATACTTACTGGGTAGTAAGGTACTTTTTATTTTTGATAGTTTAGCCTTTTAACAGTACTTTCCCCCAGGACCTTGGTCTCAGCTATAACTGTCCTTACATCCCCTCCTTGAGATAACCCCCCCGAGTACTCTGCTGTCTTGCCTTCTTCCCCCGTTTCGTTTCCCTTCTTTTTTTATATAATCAATCACAAGCTGCGACTGGCACTGGCAAGCGGGCCCGGTCTTTTTTTGCGGAGCACTCAGCAGCAGCATCCCACCTCCATACTTACTTATATAACTCCAAGTACCTACCCGTCCAGGACCTTTTTTAAACTTGGCCCTGTCCTGTCCTGTCCTGTCTTGTCTTGTTCTATCTTGTGTGTGTGTGTGTGTGTGTGTGTGTCTGCCATATCGAAGCCCTTCTTTGATATCCGTGATATAAGGACACTACTACTACTACATCACTTCGACTTCAACCTCGACTTCACCAGCGAAAATATAATCAACATCTATACATACTTACTTACCTGTCGACGTCCTACCAACTATACAAACTTCCTATAGATGTAAGTATAATTATTCTTTTTTTCTCTTCATTAACTATCGTATCTATCCTTTGATCCACCTCTTCCAATTCCCTGTTCGTCCCCTTGATCAAACCGATATTCTCAGCCAGTTTCGCTTTCGCCGGAAAACTCCAGCGCATCCATAGCGCAACGGAAATCCAGGCGATGCAACTGCGCTGCAGGCAAACTCCGGCCACTTGTGATACGGTAATCATACAGTACACCATTTGATCATAAAGGAGATTTTATGGTTTGCAGTACGTATGTATGTATGTACATTACATTATATTGCATACATGTACGCGGCACCGGCGCCTTGCTTTTTGACAAGCCATTCGTTTTTCCTTTTAGGAAATTAATTAGTTATCACCGTCATTATCTTTGGTTCTCCCTCTCCCTCTCCTTCTGATCCCCTCTGCGGGTGCTCGGTTTAAACTTTGTATCGCATGTGCTTTGGTCGCACCGGTTGGAATTCATATGGGACCCGGGAACCAATGCAAGGCTCGTCTCGGAACCTGGCCATGGCCATGTACTGCACTGTACTGGACGGACCATCTGAGAACTGAGAAATCATAGCAAGCAATCGGCATTCATACCGCAGAATGTGAAGCTAATCTACCAATTGAATAGCTCTACTCGGTTCACACAAATATCATCAACATTACACGAAAGGTCTTAAAACACAGCCGTCACATTTTCTCTGAACTTGCAGCCGCTTCAGCACGCCACTAGAGCACGCGGCGTAACTTCTTTCTGGTTCCACCGCGCAAATCTGCGTTTTGCACTCCCTTTGGCTTGGGACACTTAGCAGCACCGCACCCGTCCGGCCGGGATTATATGTATTACCGTCCCATTACATTCGCATTTCACTCACTCACTCTCTTGACCTGCTCTTGATCTCCTGGCTTTTTTGCCTTGACGAAGGAAATTCGGATCGAAAGAAAAATCCCAAGCCTTCTAAACCACCGTTCGCCTGTGGAAATTGCGCCACCGGCTTCACGACTCGGTTCCGTTTCGAGGGCATTGCATACGACCCCGAAACCCGAGTCAGTCTGTTTGTTCTTATTTAGCTGCCTCTGGCCCGCATTTTAGTGACCAGAAGTTTGAGCTGCCGCCTGCCAGCCCGCCAAAAACTCTCCCCAGCCAAAAACCTTTTTATTCTTGCGTGGTGGCGTTAACTTAACGATCTCTTGATTTCCTGGTAAACTTCTTCTGGATCTGAAAAAGAATTTTCCTCGAAACATCTTTTAAATCTTGCAGCGGTGTCCACGTTATCGGCGAAGGGTTAAAAACTGGTAACAGTCCTTGCCTTTGTTTCAAGACGACCTGGTTCCCTTCCCTGCGCTCGCTCCACAGCTCAGTCGGACCCTATAGACCTCGGATCATATCAGTCCGCGGCTATACCAACTGCGTATTTTCTAGTCGTGTATATCAAAAATCCAACCAAGAAAAGGTTTCTGCTGGGTCCGAGCTTCCTTGTTTCCAGAAAATACCAATTTCAGCGCCCAAGTTTGTCCTCGGAATAACTTAGCCTCGACTAGACCTGTTGGTTGTCTGGTACTAGTTTCAACGCACAACATCTCGAACGACGGACAACTCCACAATCCTGCCAGCTGCCTCCTCTGATAGGAAAATAGTGGAACTCGGCTGGAAAAACTGGTACTTCGAAAGACATCGTGTTCAACTGTCCCGGAAGTTAACCAGAGTTTGACCGACCATATTATATGTAATCTACGCTCGACTTAGACTTCGAAGTCCGCTATATATACTACCTATACAACGCAATACACTCTATAGACGAAGGAGCCTCATTAACCGTCTAATACTGCTATCTGGAATTCAAACCGGCTTCAACGTTTCTGGTCTCGCTGCGTTCGCTGCTAGTTTTCTTTTTCCTTTCTTTTTTCTTCCTCCAAAGATCTAAGATTTTAGGATACCTCCGGCCTTGGTACCTAAGACGCACTGGTGGAAATGCAAAATCATTCTTTTGCGGATGCATCCTCGAGAATGTCGAGGTTAAGAAGGTAATTCAATACTTGCAACTATTTCTCTTTGGACATGTTCTAACTCAATTTCCTGCGATACAGTGACGATTATGAGCTCTATATCCGACAGGGTCCAGAAAGAGCGAGGGTTGCGGGCACAAAGGAAAAAGGTACTTTCTATATACACGCATACGAGATAGCTTGGATAACTTTCCATACTAACATGCACTCATACAAGATCGAAAACCTGTCGACCCGCCACCAATTATTCAGTTGAAGATCAGAGATGACAGCGACCCCCAGCAAAACTACTTGCAGAGCCCGTACTACTTCATGTGTACAAACCTTTACCCAGCCACAGAAACCCCAAAGGATAATACCGGTGCAAGCTCATCGTACAACCAGGCCCTGGCTGGTACTCTTGTATCTTCGTTGCACAGACTCAAGGACATTGACAACACTGGTAAGTGGAACATTGGGATCCATGGGAACCTTGATATAAATCGGCTTGCTAAACCTGATTTTGTTTTATAGATGGCGGATTTTTCGTATTTGGCGACCTTTCCGTCAAGGTCGAAGGTCAGTTCAGACTAAGATTCAGTCTGTTTGAGATATCATCGTAAGTGTATTTCTTCAGTATCCTTCATAGTCCCTACGTTGTACTAATATTTTTGCAGTAGCGAAGTTCATTACATCAAATCCATTACTTCGGCGCCTTTCACCGGTATGATCTCAGAATAATCCTCGATTCATTAAGTTTATCTAATAAGTGATGTGTAGTCTACCCTATGAAAAATTTCCCCGGAATGTCAGAATCGACATTTCTATCCAGGTCTTTCGGCGATCAAGGTGTCCGTCTAAGAATCAGAAAGGAACCCCGAACTCTAGTGTTAGTAAATTATCCGAATACCTACTACCGAGGACAAGTTGAGCTAACGAATAATTAGAAGAAAACGTGCCTATCGCCCTCCTCCACCAGAGGCATATGCTAGTGCACAAATGAGGAGACCGTCATCCCCTGACAGTCATTATATCGCACATGGATACCCAACACCCCACTCTTCGGTCGATTATGGGTATGGTCCATATCACGATGCGCATAAACGGATGAAGATGGAATCGAATCCTCCTCCTCCTCCTCCTCCATATGGATCCCATGGGCGTGAGCCATACGGTGAACGTTCGCCGTATGGCGAATATCCCCCAAACCATCCACCAAGCCAAACAAATTACCACACTGGCTATCCAAATTATCCGCCCTACCAACAGCGCTCCCCGACGACTCCAGGAGGATACTTCCCTCCTCACCATGGCTCTCACTCAGGCCCTGGCTACGGACATTATCCTCCTCATGCTCAACACCCTCAGCACGAGTACCAAAGTCGTCATTCGTCTTATTCTGGCCCTTCTCCTGTCCATCCCACCCAACAGCCTTCTCCACTATACGATTCTCCCAATTTACCGCCATCAGCACAAAGTACTAGATCGCCGATTGCAGGTTCTGGACCATACAAGAGTTACGAAAGGCACAATTCGGCCTCGTCTGCAGGGTACCCACCATCATACCCTGAAGATACATCTGCAAGCAAACAGCCACCATATCGGGCGGCACCACCATCCAGCTCGGTTCACTCGCCACCTGGGGGACTTCCATCACCGGGGCTGTCAAGGACATCTGGTTCCATGGCATCTCACACATCATCGCCAATGAACTCTACATCGAGAGGGCTGACAATGCCAGCACAACCTCCGTCACCATACAAATCAGGGATTTCCCTGCCCCCACTGCAATTACCTCCTTTGTCGGAGCCCCACGGATCTAGATCACAAACGCACACCAAAACCCCTGGCCCACCGATTTCTTTTGATTCAGCTGTTAGCCAAACTTATGCTACATGAAATTCGATTTTTATGACGACCGACTTCTAGCTACCAAACCGGGGATCCGGCACTGTGGAATTTGCTTTCCCGTTTTTTATTTCCCTTGCATTTCCGATTGAAGCATTTAAGGCGTTAAACAGCAGTTTCTTTGCTTTGTCTTTGCATATTTCCCTGCAAGGGTCTTTTTTTCGGTCCTGCCGTGAGGCAGGTAGTACCTACCTCACGATCACCTCTTACTTTTACTACATTAGAGTTTTGTAATTTATGATTTCATTCTGTCCAGATTTCACTCTTTCATTTGCTTTTTTTCCATGTTTCAAGAAAAATTATTTACCAGGCGTTTTACTGTGGTTGGAACCAGGCTGTCTCCGCCGATGTTTGCACAAAATGATATAGTATATATGAGCAAGATACCAGATTTGATATTTTACATCTTGAATTTCTTTTGTCAGAAAAAAACATGTCTTTGAAGCTTTCCTTAACTACCCTGCATGTCTCCAAGGAGGGACCTTTTGTACATACTAGACGTATGCGATTATGAACATATATTTGGCATTCGATTAACCGCCATAATTATCATAGAACCGTTTGCAGCTTCCATTAACTACGCAGGATAACAAAAAAACGCCATGCGGGACCAGAGGAAGTGTAAGATGCAACCAAGGCACTAGCAGTTCTCTTTGCCCTTGCTCAGTGCATGAGGATTTTGGCCTAGAAATCTATCGAACGAAGGGGGAGAGACCAGCTGCCAGCTTGAGAAAAAACTGGTCACCTAAAAACCAAGGTACATCGGTTCCAGAATCCTGCACACGAGATCACACACGCACACACCACACTGATGCAACAACATGCTCTTTCCTCGTATATTTAGGACGGTAATGGTCAAGAAAAGGTCGATTTCATGCAAGTCAGAGAGCCTTAGCGTATCACCAAAGTGGCTTAAGGTGCTTGGAACCGGACACATTCCCGCGTCCCATACCAAAAATTTTCCCAGACCACGTTTTTTCTCGGGGTCTGGAGACGAAACGAACAAACCAACAAGCCAGTTCGTCTGAGACAAAAAAGATGGATGTGGACCAGCCAACATGTTGGATTTGACGCCTGGGTCGAGGTCGAAGTGGGGGCCAACCATGAAGGACAAACAATATTTCCATGGTGGTCGTGGACTGGACTGGTAGATGCATGGATGGTTAATAGGGTTATCTCTCTTTCTTCATTTTGAGGGGGGGTTTCAAATATTATACTCGAGCTCCCTGTTCAGGACGTCACAAGACGAGAAGAATAAAAGGTTTGTAGATGTGGGGAACATTAATCGGTCTTGGATTAATTTTGGTTGTTAGATTCGATACGTTTTCGGGTATCTCGGGACCCGTATACGAAGTTCATAGATTTCCCCGTCTGGTCGCCAATACTTCTTCCATGGAACCATCGATTCATGCACCCACCTACCCACCTACCCACCCACAGCAAACCGAGTCGACAATTGCAAAGGGGCGTATACTTACAGCATCCTTACTTACTTGTTAGTATGTAGATGGCCTAAGCTTGCCCCACACACCCTCAGTTTAATTCGCTAGTCATCTTTTTTTTCTCTTTTCTGTTGGGTGTGCAGCTTGCATTACGCAGAAGCACAGCTGAACGGGACATCAGGCCATACGATGTCGGATCCTCTCGATCGAGATGAATAGGATTTTCGGATGGCCACCTTTTTATGTCCATGTCTACATGGATGTGCATCTGAAATGCCTAACAGGAGAGGACGGAAATTGTCTGCTGCTACTGCAGCAATGCCTCTTCTTTGATTATTTTTTTCTTCTGTCATATATGATCTATCATTTTTTTATTTTATTTTTTATTTTTTTATTTTTTTATACTTCATTCTAGACTCTCTTCGTCTCCTGGTGCTAATCTGGTGATGAATTCCGGCCGGCAAATGCCATTTCAGTAACTCCAATTCGAAAAGCAAGCCAACGGTGACCCAGTGGAATGCTCGAAACGACGCATCAAGAGAATCGGGACTAGCAACTTCCTGACAACATGAAGAAGAACAATGTGGACCGCCCAGCCTAGTTTTTCCGAATTTTAGACCGACTCCATAGTTCGATCCACAGGTCAAGAAATAAAATTCAAAGTGAACCACTGGATTGCTACGGGGCTCCCGAGGCGTTCTCCACAATTCCGTCTCCACCTTTTTTTCTTGTCAAACCGACGACAGCTCATTGGCCATACCAGACAAGGGAACGTCAGGGTTGTTGGCGTTAGTTAGGGTTCTTTGTCCATTGATTCTGGTCCAGAGGAGTGTGGCCCTCGGCATGACTGCACCGAGAGAGGACATGTGGAGTACAACATCGATATTTGGCTATTCGGATTTCCGAAAGCTGACCAAAAAATTAGTCAAAGACACCTCGGCAAACGGGTTCTGGACCTGGATTCTCGTACCAAGATCTCAATTATTGGATACCTTTCCCTTTCCCTTCCCCCAGCGTCACTGCCTACATCTCGCTTATTCAATGCAATGAAGCTAGCGCACGGCCTGGCACGCTGGTTCCGATGTGTCTCAGAAACTTCTACGGTTGGGTACCCGTACTCCCAGGATGGAACAATGTATGTAATGACGACCTTCCCCGGTTCTTACTAACTGGTAGCAGTTTTCTTTTGCAGGTAAGTGTTTTTTCCAACATTCAATGTTCGAGATCCTCAATCTAATCTCTTTGTTGTAGTTGAAAAACTGTTGGATTCAGACGCTAATTACCAAAACTGTTGTGTCTGGATCGTTCCCTCCCAACCCTCGAGCCCTCCTTGCTTTGCTTTGCGTTCGAAGTATAACGGCCACTAAACCTACGCTCAAAGCGGCTTAAGGAGGACTCGACCTCCTTGACTAGACTTACTCAAAAATCCAGTGTTTCTTACTCATGACCCTTTAGGGGCGAAGTGAGGGTTTTCCTCAACTAATATAATGGTACTTTAACCCCCCCGTGATCTAACATTCCTTGTCGATTCCCCCCTTCTTGCATAAGTGCGAGCCGCCTCATGATCAACCAATTAGCAACTTTAGTCTTCACAAAGTTTATGCATCTATGAGCCGAATACTGGAAATGAACATGTCGAACAGGATCTAAAAACTTGGTTCGTATCCTATTCTACTGAACCAGGTAAGTATAAGGCATGGAGCGTATCGTCCTGGCTGATCAAACTCGTTTAAGCCGTGCTAAAAACAAAAAAAAAAAACCTGGCCGAAGGTGGGACAGCATCGCTCATCGGTTCAAAATACTGTATAGTTAGTCGTATCCAGTTATTCGTACAGCAAGTACCTGTATATACTTCCGTAGTAAAGTAAGTACTTCACACAACTGCTTTTTTACTATTATTAAAAAGCAAATCCCACTATTGCTGTGCAACCATGGAACCTTTTAAACAAGACACTTCTTTCGCTTTCCCGAAAGCTGGCTGGCCATGGCTGGGCCCAATATCGATCAAAGTGCTATAGATCTGGCTTGTAACCTGATTGGTGGATATTTTATCGTCATGCTTCCACTTAAAACCTCACCTGGTCCAAGGCACACTCCACAGAAACTTCTTCCGCTTCCCTAAACCAGGAATCAAGAATAATAATAATTCTTCCTAGTTTCTTTTCCCTCTTCCCTCTCTTCCCCCGCAGATCGTATTGAGGGATTCTTTACCTGGTAACAGCAGCTTTTTGATCCCGAGCTTACGGAGCGAGAATTTAACCTTAACTGAACTCCTCTCCCTCTCTGTGTGATGCCCAGGAGACGGAAATTTAAATACCCACAAAAAAGAAAAGAAGGAATGTAAAACCAGACCCCTCTTCTCTCTCGGGGGTGGCCTATATCTGATGGGTATTATTGCATAAAATATAATTGCATCGAAGGTACTGAGTAGCTAGGGCGGACTGGGACATGCCGGTGATAAAAAATCACATTTTCTACATATGGTGTCCTCGAAACCCCGTTTACTACTTTTGACTATATATGTACAGTAGGTACTTACATACGTACATCGATAAGGGAAAACCCATCCCTTTCCGGTCCTATTGGCTGGACATAGCGTTTCGTCTCCATAACCTTTTCTTTTGCGACTTTTCTTTCATGTCAGGGTAAATGTTTCTATGCAGCTCGGAAAGCAATTTTTCTGCCTACTCTGTAGTTTTCTGCGAGTGCATGTATGGACGTATGTAGGACAGCATACCGCACTCGGTACCAGTGCTGACAGCTCATCGTTTGTGACCTTCTTTTGTTTTTTGTGACCGAAAGCAGATAATTTTGAACCCATTCCATCGGGAATAAATGTCGTCCAGGGCTGCCGGCTATACTAAAGTAACCAAAAAAAAATTCCGAAGAGAAGATGTTTGCAAGCGCGCATAAGATGCACGGCCCATGTCTCATCCTCAAATACGTAACGGCGGATTTAAGCTTCATGAGCTGAGAATATACCCTTATTTGAAAGAAAAAAAAGAGTAAGTAGTAACGTAAGCTAGTACTATACTCTATGCCAGCTCGTCACAAAGGAAACATCTTAAAGGTCCCGGCGTACACCGAAGAAATAGTTTCCATAGTCTTCGCTGCCCTTTATTGCCTTCCATCCAAATCCGGGAACATACAGACATCCCATGCTGAGCATGCCTTGTGACCCCCAACCAGGTTGCTTCTCAAAAAACGATCTCATCTCCGGCTCGTTGATGTATTTGTACCAATCGTGTGTCCCTCTGGGGACGATATGCAAGAGATCTTCCGCAATAAGCTTGGTGGTCATCCAGCTGCTCCAAGTCCTCGCAATGGTGCTGAGCACGATCCACCCACCCGGCCTCACATGCCGCATACACGTCTGTAGAAATGCGGCGGGGTATGGCACATGCTCCACCACTTCGAACAGGGTGATCAGATCGAACTGGTGGTCAGGTGTATAATCGTCGATTGACGAGTTAATATATTGTAATTTCCCGGATAACGATGGATCCTTCTTGGCGTGTGCTCGGGCGACTCCCAATACCTGTTCGGATGGATCGAGTCCGATGACTTTGGTGGTGTTTGGTAACCTTGCGACTGATTCCGAAAAGATACCACCACCGCAGCCGACATCAAGGACGGTCAGACCTCTGCTGGATGATGATGATGAAGAGGTTCCTTCCCCTGCATCTGTAGTCGCTTCCACAGGAATGCCCATTGACAAGCAATGTTTTACAAAGTCGATTCTCATCGGGTTCATTAGATGGAGTAGTCGAGACGGCCCCTGTGCATCCCACCAGCTCGACGCAAGGGCATTGAAATGTGATACCTCCACTGGGTCTACTCCGCCTCCACCGTTCGGACTACCTGGGCTCCCTCCAATCCCTTGGTATGCTGACGTAGATTTGTGCCTTGCATCGCGCGAGACTGGTTGTTGGAAGAGGACATTAGCAATTGGTGAGGAGGACGATCGACTAAGCTTTCTGAGGACTGTAGTTGTAGTTGTAGTAGTAGAGCGGTAAGAAGGGGACAGATGCGCGCCGACCCGTAGCGTCCGCCCCAACATTGCTTGAGGGAGAGAAAATGAGAAGGGGAAAAAAAAAAAAACTATTTCCTGAAATTGGGAGAGGAAAATAAAAATTGATTACATGGTGGTGCGGTTACGGGACGGAAGGACGCTTGGGAGGGAACTCAACTTTCGTTCCCGAGACACCAATGTTATTTTGATATCACGTGAGAAGTGTTGGATATTTTCTTGCGAACAACTTCGTGCAACCTTCGACAACACGTTTTTCACGTGGCATTATTGTGTCGTAGAAGGCTTCGAAGTTCTATACTCAGTTCCAAGGTTATGTATTATAGCGATAGAGCTAGATAGTACGCTGCATAGGCTCGCCCAATTCACTCATTGTATTACAGAACATGGCTGTCTAGAAAGCCTGATAGTTACCTATACCGCCAAATACTAGTAATCTTTTGAATGTGTAGAATCTAGAAACCACGACCTTTATATGGACACATTAAACATAGACCAGACAATTCAGTCGATCCGTGAATCAACATATACCGTCTCTCTAAGTACTCCTAATATACCTATACCAACCGATTTAAGACAAATCAATCATGTCTTAACAATAACTCAACGATCTTCAGATCTGTAGCTGCCCCTGTTTCTAAATTTTAACCAGATACGAAATAATCTTCAAAAGAATTCCCATTTCTAGCATTACAACGTGGGATGTGGCCTAGTTATCCGTAGCCTTATTTATCCATAGAGCATTGAATTGTTATTTTTGAGCTGCATCAAATATTATACATCGAATAATTAGGGCTCTTCGAGAGGTCTATTGAATACAGTCCACTGGTACCGTAGGACCCTTTAAAAGGCATCTAATCTACTCTTCTTAGTGTGTAATCCTACTCTTTGATTTCATCCTACATCCATTTTCAAGTCTCCTATAATCTTACGGTCAATATTGAACAGCCTATATTTCGTATCCGTACGAAAAATCTCATCTCAATCTTTAACTTGAGATTAGATTCAAACGTTTCTACCCATTCCTCTCATTAATTAATTCAGACCTACGATCAAACATTCTCTAACAAAAATGGCGGATGAAAAAAATAACGAAGGTATCTTCTTACGCTTCAACTGGGCGAACAAAAAAGTCACAACAAGAAGAACATCTGCTACTTCAACCACAGCCCCAACTCTAGCCTCCGAGGCAACTATCACTCAACCTCTACCCACAAATGTGTCGAACGAGGAAACGTCCCCGTCCACAAGTAGCAACGAATCATCTTCTGCTCCAAATATCTCTCGTGGGAGAGGAAGACGTGTTAGATATAACGCTAGGACCAAGAGTCCAGAGGATGTTAGCATTGATAAACTAAAAGTTTATTCTCACATGAGGGGGGTGAAAGTTCCGGTTAATGATACTCAAACCTCGGACACAGATAGTGATGCGGAGATGATCCCCAAAGTCTCTGGCTCTGGGGTTAGTCGCTGTAGTAATGGCTCAGTGAATATTCCAAAGGTTTCCCCACGGACCCGGGGAAGCAGATCTGCGTTAAATGCTGGAGATCTAGAAAATGTGAGACAATCAAAAACACGGACAAAGTCAGCTAGGAAGAAGTCCGTACCTAAGAGCCGGAAAGGGGGGAAGACTACGGGGTCACAAGCAACTGGAAAAGTTGCAACAGCTCCATTGCCGGATGCACCACAAATTCCGGAGCTACGACCCGACAAGTCTAATGACATGACCATAGAGGTACCAGATACATCATCACCACACTCCCAAACAACCGATGAATCATCAGAATCCCAAACCGACGAATCATCAGATACATCATCATCATCATCGTCATCAGACTCCCAAACCGACCAATCATCAGGTACACCACCATCAGACCCCGATGAATCACCAGACCAATTATCACTAGACGCCTGTCCCGAACTAGTCTCCGACGACGACACAATATCAGCAACTTCAGCAACTTCATCACCACTCCTATCATTCCCCCCACAGCTATCACTTTCACTCCCACCTTGGTCCCAAATGGACCGATATGTCCTCAGCGAAATGGATCGAGAACGAATGGTAGAGATACTCCTTATTTACCGCCTTAAATGTAAGAGGGATTACCCAGGTTTCTCATTGGATTTCCGAAATCAATTGGCTGCCAAAGGTTTGGAAGGACTCCTTCGAGCTGTGGTTTTCCGAAGGGTGGGACGGATAGCTCGGAATGACTTTGAAGGTCTTGTGGCAAGGGAGCGCATAAAATTGTGGGAGCTGGTTGACAAGACTTTTAGATATAGGGAATAAAGCCGGAGGGTTTGGGACTAGTGCGCATAGAATTACTACCCTCTAACAACTATAACAAAGTGTACGTTGTCTAGACGTCTGATCTGGTGGACGTGGTGGTATATGTATACGTACTTGTTGAAAGCGATGGTAGATGTCCGTCTTTTTTTTTTTATAAATTTACTATCTGCGGGAGTCGACTTTGGGTTTTGAATTCATTTCTTTCATAGCAGAATTTGGATAATCGAGCAAAAAGTAATATTTCGTTCCTATTTGCTACCAAGCTTTGGTGTTTTATGGCTGGCACATTGAACATCGTCTTTTTTCGTCTTTTTGACATCTTTTCCGAATTCTCTTAATTATTTTGCAAATTTGTCGACTCAACCGGTCTCGGTCCCAGACGTCACAAAGGGAGGCGTGACTCAACTGCGTACATTTACTAAAACATCCTGGGATCTTTGGAGATACTACGATTCAGCTGCAGTATTGATATAAGGAACGTTTGAACCATAGTTAGAAATAAATTGGATCAATAATAGGTATTTACTGTTAAATTTGTAGACTTGCATGCTGGTATATATTTACTACTTACTTCGTATGTTAGCCCGGCCTAGTAAAGTGACGAACCGAGCAACATTGAGTCAATAACGATCAGGTTTACAGCCAAGTAACTTACGGAGCGAAGATAGTATAAATCAATACCAAAAAGAAGACAGACACTCATGGCCCCGTAAGCCGACAATGTCTCATTAGCTTCCATTAATATCCTATATAAAAGGAGAAGAGGGGAAAAAAGCCGTTAGACAGTAATAAACTAAGCTGAAGAGCCATATATTGATAATGCATGTACACGAATAAGTGACGCAACGTGAATAAAGGTAAAGCAAGAAGGAGAGCAGTTCATAAGAAAAGAACAGAAAGAAAACATAAAAAAAAACACCATGGTCGAAATGCGTAACTGAATCCATGAGATCGCCGTGACCTTTTTGTTTGCAGTGATAAAAAAAAAGAGACATTCTCGGTGTTTAGAGGGTGCATTGAGGGGACGAATTAGAGTACATTAGATGAAAGACGTAGGAAGATACAAAGTTATGCAAGTAACTATTTGAACGCTGGCTAGGATACGAGGGCGCAGCATTTAGTCACTCGGAGGCTGAGGCCCAAAACGTTCCTTTCGCGCCTGAATTTTGCTTTTACTAAGAGGCAGCGGTGGGCGCATCCAAGGCTCCAAAGCTTGGTTTCTTTCAGATCGTAGGAGTTGCTCGAATTGCGTAGGTGGAGGTCGATGGTGGTTACGTGTTGGTGATGGAGAGACTGATGATGCCCCGTCAAAGCAAGGGATACGTGAAGATCGAGGAGTTTGAGGAGCAGAATGAGAATTCGGGAGGGGCTTCTAGCTCGTCTGGCCATTGCCCGACTTCTTTTTTCTTGCTCTGCGCGGAGGGCTGCTATCAGAACGATTATACTATTCCTCGCTCTTCTGTCTCTTCAACGGATCATCATCCACGACCTCCCCATCTTCTCTTGTTCGCTTGCCAATAGTCGGAGTGAAGGCTCGGGCCCCAGCATTTAACAGCGGATTCGGAGCATTTTGCCCCGGGGCCGGGATTCCGGAGGGAGCAGGGGCGGGGTGTGGTTGAACGGCGACACCGACTGGTCCACCTCGGCTCAGTCTATGACCGAAAGCGCCACGTCCCGCCGCTCCGCCTCGTGGTAACTGTGATTGTGGCTGGCCCGCAGGGGCAGCTCCGAACATGGGTTGAACATTCTGCGGTTGTGGAATACCAGACTGCATGCCACCGCGAGGAGCACCGAATGCTCCTCTGATGTTTCCTCCACCTCTTGGAATACCCGATTGGATACCACCACGCATGTTCTTCATAGCGCCCGGGCCGGGTCCTTGATTGACACCGGGTTGAGGGATTCCACTAGGCTGCGCGAGTTGCTGCTGTTGCTGTGGGGTGTGCTGTTGTCCGAAGGCAGGCGTAACTTGTGGAGTGGTTTGCTGTCCAAATGCTGGAGCTGGTTGATTGGGGGTGCTAGCTCGCTGCATAATACCGAAGGCAGGAGCGACGGGGGCACCAGATTGAGGTAAATGACTTGGAGGCGGGTGTCCGGGCGATTGCAAAGTCAGCTGAGCGCCGGGAGTTCCTTCGAGTACTTTCACCTTTTCGGTCAAGTCCTTATTCTTCTTTTCTAGCATGGATACCTGAACACGGGTTCTCATTTGCATTTCTTTGCGACCTGACTCACGGGCATCTTCGAGTTTCTTAGTAAGCTCTTGATCCCGGGTAAGAAGCTCCGCAGCATGTTGTTCCTTGAGAGCATTAAGTTCAGCCTCATTCGATTCACCGCCTGTAGCGGGTGCGGCAGGAGGTGCAGCTTGGGATGGATCAGTAGGTAACTCCTTCTTCGCAGCCTCCAGCTTCTCTGCAAATTCCTTGTCTAATTTCTCCCTTTGTTGAGCAACACGAGCCTCGACATTCTTTTTGATGATGGCTTTCATATTCTCCTCGTGACGCTTCTGAGCGGCGCTCGTGGTCTCGAGCTTCTTTTCTACTTCGGCGCGCTCTTTCTCAATTGTCTCGATCTTTTCCTGGGCGGTCTGAAGTTCCGTGCGCAACTGAGCCTCGATTTCTGATAGATCGCCGGATGGCGCCGGAGCTGCTGGAGCTGCTTCTGCTCCTTCTGCAGCTGGTACTGTAGCCTTCGCGGCCTCAACACTGGCCTGTAGCTCAGCGACCTGGGTTCCGAGCTGTTCGTTGACTGCCTTCAAATCCGCAATTTCCTTGTCCTTAGCAGTCGCCACATCCGTAAGTTCCTTATCCTTAGCGGCAGTCATCTTGGACACATGGTTGCGGGCACTCGCAGTGTAGCTTTCACGTAATCGCTTCTTCTCCTCCTCGAATTTTTGTCTCTCTTCAGAGAGACGCTGCTCAACAACGGCTTCGGTGTTGACTTCTCCGCCGGTTGGCTGGCTAGTGCTGGTAGCGGCGGCGGCGGCGGCGGCAGCCCTAGCTTCGATCTCCGGCAGTTTTTCTGCGATTCGGCGTTCAACCTCGGCCTCGATTTGTTCTGTAGGCACGACTGGTGTATCTACAGACAGTGGTTGTGCTGCACGAGCGGCTGCTAGTTGGGCCTCTAGGGACGAAGCATGGTTATGAGCCTCCTCTAATCTCGCATTGCAATCGGCCTATCCTTGATGTTAGTATCGATCATAGTGTTAAGATGAAACACGCCTGCAAGTGAACATACCAATTCTTGTGTTAGCCGTTGAATTTCAGCTGCCTGCTGTGCTTGCTGTGCTTGGATTTGTTGCTGTAATGTATTCTTCTCTGCTTCTAGGGCAGCGCGTGCTTGATTCAATGCCTCCTCGGAGTTTGCGGATGAAGATGTTGCAGCAGCCTGCGTCTGTTCGAGGGTTTGCTTGAGATCTGTGATCTCTCGCTTCTGCTCCTCGATCAGCTGTCTTCTGGCGGCCAGCTTCTCCTTCGTCTCAGCCACGAGCTTATCGAGTCTTGCTTTCCACTTAACTCCTTCTTTGGCAAGAAGATCTGCCGCCTCTGCACTCTTTGTCTGGATCTCCGTGCCACTAGCCTGGAGTCGGGTCTCAGAAGCAGCCAATTTAGCCAGTGTCTCTTGTAGCTCTTCCTGGACGGATTTAAGCTGGTCCTTTAGACCTTCAAGCTCAGCAGGGTCAATTCTCTATTTGTACTGTGTTAGACTTTATTCTACCAGCAAGAAATTCAGTGACACTCACGTCATATTTCTGGAGGATTTGGTTTGTCCTCGCCTTCCACCTTTCATTATCTTCTTGCAGTAACTTCATTTGGCCATCCTTGACCTCAACATCTCCTTCCAACATTGTGATCCTCTCTTCCAATGGCTCCATCTTCGCCTTAAGGTCTGCAGCCTCCTTTCTCAGTTGTTCAACCATACCAGCAAATTTGTCACGCTCAGCACGGAGAGTGACATTGCTTTCACGGATAACAGTCAACTCTCCCATCTTCTGCTTAATTTCCTCGTTCTGGGCGGCAAGGCGCATGGCCTCCGTCTCTTTTGCCCGCTCCTCGGACAAAGTAACACGGACTTCATCAAGCTGCTTTCGGGTATGGTCGAGTTGGACCTTAAGCCTCTTGGCCTCCTGGGTTTGTAGTTCGAGTTGCACATCGACGATCTCTTTCTCGCGGCGCAAATAAGTAATAACTTCTCTGAGTTCCTCTAATGACTGATCGGAGGTAGCAATTGCAAGTTCACCAATGGCACGTTCACGGTCCTTTTGGAGATCAGCGATCTGTTGGCTGACAACTTCGAACTGGTCGTGGACAAGTTTGTTCTGTTTGGCGAGGTCATCGCAGCGTGCTCGGACCTCCTTGAGCTCCTTTTCGTATGTTTCCTTCTGTGTCTCCCAGCTAGCGGTTGACGATTCGAGCATGGATTTCGCAGTCTCGGCTTCCGTTTTGAAGCCGTGAACCTGCATCTTCAAGTTTGTGTACTCCGTGCGAATCTTCTGAAGAGCATCGGCTGCCTGGGCATGCTTCATAAGCTCTTGTTCGTAGGACTGCTGGGCTTCTTGGGCAATTTGAGCCTGTCGCTTAAGATCGTCTTGGTGCCTCTTGCTTGTGACCATTTGGCTTTGAACTTCCTCCTTGAGGCTAGCGATCTCGCTCTCCTGTAGTTTAAGCTGGTCATCCTTGATCCGAGCATTCTCAGCTTGCTCCTGGCGAAGGTTAGAGAGCTCTTCGTTAGATGTCTGTAGTTCGGAAGTGATTTCTTGCACGCGCTGCTCAAGGTCTTGGATTTTGGCCTGTTATGATAGTATTAGTTTTGTTTCTTCCGTCTAGGGACGACAACGATATGGTACTTACGCTCTTTTCCTCAAGTTGCTGTTCGGTGTCCTGGACGTATGTCTCATGGGACGTGTTGATACTCTCGAGGGCATCCTCACTACTTTGGCTGATCTCCTTGTATTTTTCAACATCGGCACGAGCTGATTCCAAGTCGGCCCTGGCCAGCTCGAGGTTCCGTGTAAGCTCACTGATTTCAATCTGAAGATCTTGTTCCCGACTGAGGGTCTCCTCCTCGACGTTTGAATTATTCTGGGGCTGCAAGACGCTGATCTTCTCTTCGGCGGCTTTAAGGGAGATTTGTAACTCGTCGACCCTGGATTGAAGATGGTCCTGGGTCGTCTTTGCGGCAACCATGCCCTCGCGGGCAGAGGCAAGGGCAGCATTGACTTCGTCGATTTTCTTTTGTGCTGCTGTGGCTTCGGTATCCCGGCGCAACTGAAGCTTCCGAGTTTCTTCAACTTCGTCAGTAAGTCGCTTCTTTGTGGATTCGAGCTCACCCTCAAGTCTTCCGAGTTGGTTAGTGAGTCGTCTCTTCGATTCTATCTCCAGCTGCTCCTTCTCGGTCTGCATCGCTTGCAAGCTGTTGATCGTACTCTTTAGCTGCGCACGTTCGGAGAGAAGGTTATCATTATCTTTAGACAAGCGCTCTTCGATATTTTTCCAAAGATCCTTCTCTGCCTTGAGTTTGACATTGTCGTTTCTCACGCTATCGAGAATGGAGCGATTCTCAACAAGTTCTTGCTCAATCTGCTGGCTGCGAAGGTCTAGTTTGGCGTGAAGGTCGGACAATTCTTGGTTGCGTTTCCGCAATTCACGGTTTTCGCTGTTCATCATCTCAAGGTTGCCGCCTAGCATTTCGTATCGAGAAGCAGCCAATTCAAGCTGTCCATTGACCCGAGTGAGTTGAATCTGCAATTCGTTCTTCTCATTCTGGACAACATTCGCCTGTTCACGTAGAGTCTTCTGATCGGTGGACGCCTCCAATTTGTACTGATCGAAGGATTGTTGGAGTTCTCGTAGGAGTTGACCATAATCCGTCTTGTCTGTTGTTTCAGGCTCGGTTCTGGTTGATTGTCGTAGGGCATTGGTCTCATTGTCGGCTTGCATCTCGGCGGGGAGTTGGTTGCGATGTTGTAGCATTCGCCTAAACATATCACGTTCTCGAACGAATGTCTCGGCTCTTTTCTCAAGATTTCGAATTTCGTCACGCATTCCGTCTAGGGTTTGCTGCATTTCTTGAAGCTCACGTGTCTTTGCGCCTTCCGCCTCCATGCGCATCTGCTCTTCATGGTCTTCCAGCTGCTTGCCGACAGCACGGGCGGCGCGTAAGAGTTCTGAGTTCTGATCTTGAAGTTCCTTGATGTTTGCAAACACGACAAGTCGTTCACTGATAAGTCGATCAGTGTCGGTTTGAGGTAGACCCATGCTAATGCCTTGTATAGCCATCTTCCTGAATCTAGCCTGGTCTGCAGCGGACATCGGGCCCATGCCCTGGCTAAGGTGCTGAACTTCTGCGAGCAAGAACTGAATCTGAGATCCAGAATCCCTAATTTCTACACAATGTTAGTATTTCTCTTATACGTTTAGCGTGACTTGGAGACTTACGCTGTTTCAGGGATTCGATCTGTTTAGTGTCTTCCCTCAGTTGTTTCTTCAATGACTTAAGCTCCTTTGTGCCACGTTCGTTGTTTTTGTTGGCTTCTTCTAACAGCTCACTCAAAATTACAATTTCTTCTGCGGCCCTATCAAGTTCCGCTTTCTGATTTTCGAACTCAGGTCCTTTGTCCTCCAACTCGTGTATAAGCTCATCGAAGCTCTCCTGGAGTCGCTGGTTACGATTATTGGCGGCCTCGAGTTCGCGCTTGACAGCAGCATAATCCGTATAAACCTCTGTAAGTGACATACCGGATTTCTGGGACATGACGATAGCATGTGCAGCGGGCGACACAAGATGGCGTTCGGGTGTACCTGTTCCTCTCACTGGTGTCATAGCGTTTCTTCCTCGTCTGCTGGCAGCGGGCGACTGGGCAATGGGTTGGATTGCCCCAGAGGCGTACAAACCAAGGTCGGTTTCGAGGCGCTCTATTTGGACCTCCAGTTCCTGAATCTTTTTATGGAGAACGCCTTGTTCTTCCTTGAGCGCTTCGTTGAGAGCCTGAACCCTTCCGACCTCCTCGGCCATCTGGGACTGTTGCTGCTCTCTCAGATCCTCAAGTTGTTTGATGCGGTCTCTGGCGGACTTGGTGCTGTTCTCCCAAAGGTCGGCGAGTCGCTTGGCATTGGATATTTCGGTTCTAAAGTCATCCTCACGAGATGCAAGGTCCTCGGTGAGAGCCTTGATCTTCAATTGAGATTCCTCCACCTTATGACAGACCTCCTCATATCTCTTTGTCAATGAGTTGGCCTTCTGTTCGGCCATATGCGTTTTTGACTGAGCATCCTCTAAGTTTCTCTCAAGACGGCTAACTTGAGCGGAGCGCTCCTTCCGGTATTTGGAATATTCATTTTGTTTGATCGAGAGTTCGTTTTCAAGCCATTCGTTGTTCTTTTTAACAATCTCGAGTTCCTGTTTGATGGTCTGTTCACGGAATTTGGCTGCAGTCTGGGCAGACTCAGCTTGCTGAGCCCTGGACTCGATGGTACCGATTTCGCGGCGTAGCTCGAGGATTTTCGTCTGCTGTCGGCTATATTCGGCCTGTACGTCGTCGATTTCGTTAAGTTTCCGGGTGTAGGCTTCCAAGGTCTCCCGCTTCTCAGATTCCAAGGTAGAGATTCGGGCTTTGAGGGAGCGAGTCTCTTCGGTAGACGAGGATGTGCTGGTTCGAAGATGGCTCATGTCGGCTTCGAGGGTACGACACTTAGTTTCTAGACGTTTATTGCCAGTTAGCAACCTTTGCACCGGTGAATGTAAGGGAGTACAAACAAAGGAGTATCTGTGGTTACCAAGTTCAGCAACCTGCTTTCGC
Source organism: Arthrobotrys conoides (assembly GCA_036971725.1). Taxonomy (NCBI): domain Eukaryota; kingdom Fungi; phylum Ascomycota; class Orbiliomycetes; order Orbiliales; family Orbiliaceae; genus Arthrobotrys; species Arthrobotrys conoides. The sequence goes on along the minus strand of JAVHJM010000003.1, from coordinate 1,307,163 downwards.
AAATCCTGAGTCTCCACCTGTGATGTTTCCATCCTAGCCTTCATATTATTGACCCGGGCATTCGAAGTACGGGTGTTCTGCTCCAATTCCACCTCCAAACGCAGTTTGTCGGCCTTAAGCTCATCGTGGAAGCGAGCCTTCGCTGTAATAGCTTCGAGAATGGCAGTAACAAATGATTCACTGATCCCAGCAAGGGATTCGACGGTCACTTGGGGGATTTCCAAGAAGGCTGAAATTTTAGGGATGTCATAATTCCCTGGCGTCAGTTGTGACGTCTGTATGGGAGGAACGTCAACCTCCATGATGGCAGTATTCTGAGAGCCAGAATCTTATAGATTAGTTATTATAAGTGTCAAGGACTATAGTCGTAGGCAAGGTAAAATAGCTGATGACGGTGTTTAAGGGAGGTGATGAGATTTTGGGTTGAGGACGCGCCTGCACGTTTGTGGTTTTGATGTTTGTTGTTTTACCAAGGGCGAAGGAATCAAGAACCGGCAAGCGAGAGAGAAGGAGCGGAAGAAGGTAATTATAGTAGAAACAAGTTAACACTAATGCTGGGATTGTGATGATCCGACGCGAACGGGAGGTTAGACGCTCGTGGGGATTGTTGATGGGGAGTTGATGAGGTTGAAGGTTGGTGGAGAACGGTTGGAAGACGTGTGTGGTGTTTAGTTCGTTAATTTCGTTGCCGGCGGGCAACTCAATTAGTGTGATCGTTACAAGGATCCAAAAATTACACCACCACCACCACCACCACCACCGCCGCCATGGTACTATCAACATTACTAGCCTCCAGGCAACTAAACTAAGAAGGCATGTTTACACGGTAAGTGATTGGAATACTGATTGATTTGATATATTTTATAGACACATCGAAAGAAACCTGAATCGTCTTCCTATCTTAAAAGATGCAACGCCTCTATCTACACCTACACCTACACACCCCAAACCCAATGGAAATCAAGAACTCATATACCGGCTTGAAAAGCTTCTAACGACCGCTGCGGTTAGGATAGCATGCACGATATCATGTATGAAGCCAAATACAAAAGGACAAATGTCCCGAGGAGTAAACTAGTACATCAGCTTTTCAATACCATTAACAGGCCAATGCAAATTGAACAAATAAAATAACAGGATGCCAGAAACACAAACCGCCAAACCATGCTGTTGAAAACTTCTAAGTTTTGGGCACCTATAGACGTCATGCTATCATGCGAGGCTAGATATTATGTATGTACAGAAATTACTTTACCACAATTGCTGAAAGATTAATAGTTATTATGATTGCCTCGAACCGGGATTTTTGGAAAGGGTCATTCTTGCGCGCAGTGCCATGTTGCTGTAAAATATTCCGGGCCTGAGAACATGACTAATCATCTCGTTTCTCTCCGGCATATTTAGCAAACAGAGCGGGGCTCCTAGGGCGCTCAGATATCGGGCTAGAAATACCTAAGGCCGTCGACGGAGCAAGGTTCATTCGCAAAGAGCCGACTCTCTCAAGCCGTGGCTTCTGCTCCGGAGGGTAAAGGGGCTCCGTCGTCGTTTTCTCTAAAGGGACGTATGCTGGTTGTTTGGCATCGTCGGTTTTGGAGTAGAGATAAGTCGCAAAGAGAACAATCATGGAACCGATGAGGAACTGAAATCACAAGAGTTGTTAGAATCTAGGGATACTTTTGTCACATGTGGGAGTATTCGCTTACCTGCATCGAAAGTTGGAAATCGAAAAAGTAAATACTGGCGACACAGCTTAAAATAATGCTGATGCTCGTGGCAAAGTTCTTTGCAATATTGTCGGCATAGTTGACACACAAGGCGACAACAATACCTCCAAGCGCTTGGAAGCCAATAGCAGTCCAGACAACCCCATTGTAGCCGTCGAAGAAACCACGTCTTGCGATTTCGGCTCCATCCTTCCAAGCAACTCCAATAAAGAAAGCCGGAAATAGGGAATAGAAGGACAGCTGAATGTTCCGAACCCAAAGAGTTGCCGAAGTTCCCTTCAAGACCTTTTCGAAGTAGACACCAGCCAATCCGGAGATAGTACAAGCAACGATAACTGCCGATAGACCGAGAGATCGATTCATTTGCGATGCCGGATCGTTATCCCTGTGGATGCCGTCATATGTAGCAGATCTATTTTCAATGAGATCGCGAATAGCCTTCAACGTCGATTTTGTTCCTTCGCCAGATGCATCGGGGCCGGGGGACGGGAGTTGTACAATAGCCACGCCAAGGGTCAATAGAATCAAGGAGACCCATCGCCGAGCAGACAGTTTACGGCCGAGCATGCTAACGCTGAACAACGCTGTGGTAAGAATCTTAAGTTGATATGTCACTTGGAAAGTTGCTGCATCGAGATTTGACACTGCCACATATTGCAGACTGTTCTGCAAGGTATACAGTGCCGCTGGAATAGCAAGCTTCCAACTATCTGTTTTGAACACTTCATTGTAAACGGTTGTCGCAGTTGTGAACCAGCTCGTATGCGGACCGTCTCTATTGGACTGGTCGTGAAAGGCGACGAGAGAACAGATGAGAAATTTGATGACTTCGTTCATAAGGACTGCAGTGGAGGTAAGGTATCGGCCACCAGGGGACGAAGGCATAATCCGTGAATAGTGCATAATCTATTTGGAATTCCCGATTTACGTCAGTCGGCCACTTCCATCACCCCGAATCGCAGGGGGGGGAGAGAGAGCATGTCGTACCAGTATCAGCGCCGAATTTTGAAATGTGAGCTACTCCCAAGCCTTGTCAGTCATGACATCCGTAGAAAGGCCAGAACGTATGGGAACCATCGGTACGCACGGTGACAAGGGAGACGTGCTTCATGGGAATCCCCATGAAGTACGCTTTCCTCGCGTTATCAACCATCTTTGCAGTTGGTACAGCCTACGAAGAGGCGGGAAATCCGGGAAACTAAATCCTTCTCCCCTCCCTTCCTTCCTCCGAGCAGGAATGATCCAGGTCCGTCTACTGGTCGTCAAGGAAAACAGCGGTGTTTCGGTCGAGACGCGATCGTGCGCAAGATATTACGTTTCCCGAGTTAGTTTTTTTCCGAGAAAAAAATGTGGGAAATCGTCGGGAGGCTTCGAGTTTTGCACAGACTCAATAAACAGATAAGTTGAAGAGATGTGGAAGAGAGGATGATGATCAAGAGGAGTGGTGACAATGGTGACAAGAATTTAGGTGGGAAAAGGAGAGTGTACTGTGCTTCGGCCAAATACGCACAGCCGCCCCTTGCAAGTGATGTTAACGTTACTTTGGTCTAAAATGGGCCTGTCCAGGAACGCAGGGTCTGTAACAGAATCTCTGGAGGAGAGAAAACAAGGAACGATTGGATTAAACTGTTAGTTAGTTAGTTACTTAAGTAAGTACTTAGGCAGTTGGATTGTATTAATATGTATTCTCACGATTAATTCAAGCAAGACAAGCTTCCGACGACAGCTAGCTGCAAAATAGCAGGTGGGAGTTACACTAAGATCAAGAGGCATGCCTCATCATTTACTACCGGGCTGCCTGCAGAATTTGAGTTAAAAGGTCGGCCACAAACCAAGTACCGAGAATGTAAAGTAAAAGGTAGGTACCTAAGGACTTACTTACTTCATATGCTGGCTGGGCTTTGGGCTTGGCGGTGAGGCTGTCGGATACATCCAAGCAAGTATGCTATATGACATAGTATGGACAAGTACCTAAGTACCCTCTTTTGTGCATATATCGATAGTATAGGTATACGATATCTCAGCTCTCCCAGTTGGCCTTGTCTTAATTACTAGCCACCTTGCCTTGCCTTTGCCTAGGCTATAGGCCGAATATCCCAACTATGGATACCTGGAGATCTGTCCACCAGTGTTACATTACGGAAGCCAACATTGATATCACGAGGAAACCTAGCCCTGCAGTGACCTCCTGCAAGCCTGTGCACTGTGGCGGTGATATGTATATATCCTAACAGTGGCGATAGTCTACAAGTATCCGGCATCCAAGTCCAGTCCCCGTAACCGGATTGTAATTACTCAACCCAGCCCATAGCTACCAGGTAGTACACACCATTGTGTAACAGACATATGCATCTTATATTTCCAGGAATATTCGAACGTATAATAGAAGAGTCGAAAGGGGGGGGACCAGATTACCCATCTAGGCCAACATTCACGGACCTGCTTCGATAGCCAGCCCGCACTGCAGCGTACTACCTGTATACTGCAGGCCAGACAGAAATTCAATAGAAGGTATCTAGATCGGTATGGCTACTATGAAATAGATGCAACAGTCCAGTCCAGTCCAGTCCGGATCCGGTATCATGACCATGCACTTGTGAACGAACCTCCCGTTCCATTGGTTCGAACAACTATCCAGTATCAGCCAGTTGATTCCAAAAAAAAAACCCGTTTTGATAATATACCACATCTTATATACATTAGATGCCCATCGATGTGTTTTATACCAACATCGATGATACCAGCTTCGAGATATCTAGATCACATCATGATGTTAGTAAACCGAGGCGACCCCCGGGGCCCCCAGATCAGACCTGCAGAAATTCCGAGTATTCACGCTTAACGAAAACCTCCCACGCACCGATATGGCTTCCGGTGCCGACACATGCAAAGAAAAAGGCGTTCCATTGCATCCCGGCCACCTCATTATATTACATGTATCTGTATCTCATAGCTTCAAGTATCCTTTTTGTACACTTAGCTGGCGCTGGCCAACGGGAACCGACCGGCAGTTGGACTGTATTCACCGGCTGGCGAAAAACCACCGCTGCCGGATCGAATCTAGGACTAGTACTTCGGGGATGCTACAATATTAATACTAGTACTTCAAATCTTCATTCGTGATCGATCAGCAGGTGGTGATATTTCCCTTTGTTTCCAGACCCGATCAATTGAATCCAATCGACCTGATGAAACAAACAATGAAATTGCTCTGACATCAGCCCATCTCATCATGTCCCTCGCTTGGAAATTCCTGGATAATCTCTCGTCACAGCCACGATATGCCACGAACGCAGCAACATGTACAGCCAAGGGCGAGGGTATGGTGTAGAATGCAGTCCACCCGTAACGGAGATAACATCGTCATGTTACCAGGTTCTGTGTGGATCGAAAAGCTTAGTCTCCGTTAAAAACAGAGTTCTCTTCGTTTGAAAGCAGCTGAAATGCCTGGTCTGGAGCGGGTACTTAAGTAACAGGTATACTTAGACTTCGCTAGACTTAAATACTTTAATTGACACCAGATCTTGAGGTCATTGTCACCAGCTTTATAACCTGACGTATTTCTCCAGACTATCTTACAACCCTTCCCCAGCACTAGTACTAGCACGCGCGGGGGTTCATAATATTATCGATCTCAGCTTTCTTCCCCAAATTTTACACTATCTAAATATACTCGGAGAGTTACTACGATTTCTCATCGATTGGCGTCGTTCACGGCTTAATATTTGTTCGATCGCATTCGCTCTTTCTTCCTTGATTACTTTCTCCTTGTTAATTCCCACAAACTATACCACATCCAAACAAAAACAATCGTCGAACGATTAATATTTCAATCTCTCATTGGAAGTGACCAGCATATCCGACACTTAACCTCCTTTTACCAATTGCCAGCTGTCCACAATCAACCACGCTTACTTAACCTGTATCTACTTACTTGTTGGCCGGAGAGTTGCATAGCCGGTGATACACTCCAGTCCTTTGCGGCATATCGACACCAGATTCGAATTTCGCCTTGCCGCAAGCCTTGAACAAACCCCCAAACGTCGGGCAGTGGACCCATCGACACCTCTACTTATCTTCCTCTCTTACTTCACCGTATCGCCATTAAAAGTCCAGCTCAATGTGTAAGTGGAATTTGATATTTCCCCCTTCAATTCTTTCAGTAGAATCCAATCACAATTTCCTCCTTTCTTCTCCTCCGAATCAAGTTATTATTTTTCTCCTTCACAACACGATGGATTTTTCCCGGCTACTTTTGGATATCCGCTGGTAATTACCTTGGCGAGAGACCCCAAGATGGCGAGGCAGAGTGAAGGCGCACCGATTTCCCCAACAGCGTTCCTGAATTCGCTGTCCTTTATTTCGTTTGCTGCAGCCCTCCGCTATAGCACGTGGGTCCTGGTATATGAATCGACTGGGATGAGGAAATATACTCAGTCGAGGATATGTCTGTTTTTCGCCTTTTCCTCGACTTGCATGCACATGTATCTTGTCCTCCCCGGCCCTTTCCAAACTTTTGTCTAACATTGGTTTGTTGGGTGACTTATGGATGACTTCATGCAGCTGTGATCATACGCCTCAAGCAAGCTCACTGTTCCAGTGATACTTGGGAGTGATCTATGCCTGTCAAAACAAGGTTATGCTCTGTTCTCGCGCCTGGCCTGTGGGGTCCTTTGGATCTGATTCAAAGGCCTCTTCGATCGGTTATTTAGTTGAAAACAGTTAGCGATATCCATCGGAAGAGTGTTTGGACTGGGTCTAGCCAAGGGCCAACAGACCGGCTCGAGTTAAGCAGGCGCTGGCCTTCTCGTTTGAGCTGTTGTCGGAGTATTAAAGTTTCCTTGCACAGCCCCTCTCTCCTCTCTCCATGCGCAAGATACCCACGCAATATGCTGGCTTTGCTTTCGAATTCAATTCCCCGCGTAGAACAAGCAAGGTGACAAAGGGGAACACATTTGCCTGCCTTGCCTTTGATTTTTCCTTTTGCGAAACCTGCATGAAGCAAGATGGGAGAATAAGGGAGCGAGGAACTTAACTTGCAAGTTGTTCGTTCGTTCGTTCGTTCGTTGTTAATGTCCCTATCGAGGCCGTGGTATTTGACGCTTGTCGATTAATTATTATAATTGTGTTTGCGCTGGGGCGACCTTGTGCGATAATTATTTCGTCTCTGCCCTTCGCACATCGATCATACTTTAATTTTGACAGCCTACTTTACTTCACCGCTTCCTTATACCTCATCCATCCTATCGCAAATCACTTCCTGCTCCCGCCCCCTCCACATTTTCAACATCAACCTTGCCTCCCTATGATACACCAAACTCTTAATATCAACAAGTATCTGATGAAGTTCTGGGCTGGGTCCCGGAAAGCCTTACAGTCCAACTGAAACGGTCTGCCTCACGCCGTTCATCTTTCGCCTGGCTCTTTGAAGACTCACAACAGTCCGACAATATGGCACCTCCCCGAGATCCAGAGGCCGGCACCAACGGCATCAACGGTCACACCAACGAACATACACCGTTACTCGGGTCTACCGTCCGAAGCGACGATAACTTTGTCAAGCGACATGCGAAGGAAGGCTGGAATGCGACTATGTCCGTGCTAACCAGCAAGTAAGTGGACCACCAAGCGCGGTATTCCGAACTGCGTTATTGGCTTGCACCCTTGTCTTGATAAAATATTAATACTTACTACCTTTAACTTATAGTTACGTCAATGTTTTGCTTGTCTTTGTGCCAATCGGAATCATTGCTGGTATTTTCGAATGGGCACCCATCACAGTTTTCACCCTCAACTTCCTTGCTATCGTTCCTCTCGCCGCTCTTCTTAGTTATGCTACCGAAGAAATCTCCCTCTATGTCGGTCAGACTTTGGGTGGATTACTTAATGCCACATTCGGAAATGCTGTCGAGTTAATTGTATGTCCGAGTCTTTGCTGTATCCTCCGATTACCCGATGCTAATTTGAATTGTCTTATAGGTTAGCATTGTCGCTCTGCAAAAGAATGAAATCCGTATCGTCCAGGCCAGCATGCTCGGTAGCATTCTTTCAAACATCTTATTAGTCCTCGGTTGCTGTTTCTTGTTCGGTGGAATCAAGTACAAGGAACAGACCTTCAACTCTACCGTCGCCTCTACTATGTCTTCTCTTATGGCTGTTGCTGCTGGCTCTCTCATCATCCCCGCTGCTCTTTATAACAGTTTCAACAACAATATCGACCCTATCAAGAACCCGGAACAATACGCATCCCACAACTCCAGCATTCTCCTCCTCTCTCGAGGAGCATCCATCGTTCTACTCATTCTCTACATTCTCTACCTTTTCTTCCAACTCAAGACACATACCAATCTATTTGCCGATGAGCAAGACGAGGAAGAAGAAACCGAAACACCCACCTTGTCCGTCTGGAGCGCTGGATTGGTCCTGGTCATTGTCACCTTCATGGTCGCTATCTGTGCCGAATACCTCGTTGACAGCATCGATAGCATCGTTGCGACAACGAATATTTCGAAGACTTTTATCGGTTTAATTCTTCTTCCTATTGTCGGAAATGCGGCCGAACATGTAACTGCCGTTGTCGTCGCCACTAAAAACAAGATGGACCTCGCCATTGGCGTTGCTATCGGCAGCAGCTTGCAAATCGCCATTCTCGTGACTCCTTTCCTCGTTATTCTTGGCTGGATCATGGGTCGCGAGATGAGCTTGTTCTTTCAAACATTCGAAACAACAGTTTTCTTCGTTTCCGTTCTAATTACTAATTACTTGATCCAAGATGGCAAGTCCAATTACTTGGAGGGAGCTATGCTACTCGGAACGTACGTATCCAATTCATTCCCGCTTATAAACTTGCACGGATGCTAACCCGCTCGTTTGATAGTTACATCATTATCGGGCTATCTTTTTATGTATACCCCGATAACGAACAGGGCAAAGGACCTGGTATCCCTATCCCATAAGAGGATAGAGCTGATAAACCGCAATTACTTTCTTTTCTGAATCATTATTCCTCTATCTCTTATATCTTCTTTTCTTTCTTTCTTTCTTTCTTTCTCTTAAATCTCTAGGGTGTCCGGTTGTCGTTTTTCTTTTTTGTTTTTTGTATCATTAGCTTTTGCTGGAGTATTCTGAGTAACTTTCCCTTTATCTTTTCCCCTCCTCCCCGCCTCTTCCCTTTTTATTCTTTGATTGTTTATCTTATTCCATTTCGTTATATTTTCCTAATTCTTATCTACAAATCTTTGCTGGGTCGGTTCCCTTTGTTTTTTGAGATTGCAAGATTCATCCAGTGCTAGGAGAAAGGGTCGGAAGAAAAGCTCGATGGCGGTGGCTGGTACAAACCCGAGGACTACCCCTCGTCCAAAATCAGATTTCTAAAAAATCATTATTTGTATAGCAAGCTCACAAAATGACATTTTCCATAAAAAGCCCTTATAGCTTATGTGCCATTACTTTTTGAACTATCAATCTTGTGACCTTATCGGCTTTTTATCAGATGTGTGGCCCCAGACAAGCTCAGCTGGTCAGATACGCCTAATCGTGCGACCTAAATTCCACCATTCTTTTAACAACCCCAGTCTCAGATCGAGGCTACCATTTTTCAGATACCTGCTGCCACGAGCGTGGAATTAAGCTTAAGATCCCAAGCGATGTCAAACAGCCACCATCGAAGCAAACTTTTCCATGTCGGGCTTAGTGTGACGAAACTTTGGTTGCACAGCTTGCTGCAGGAGGTCTGGACGCTATGCAGGCAAGTCTCACGCACACGTAAGCGGGGGATATGGTAATATCACACAACACATCCTGTTGAAACTTCAGAGCAATGCAATTGGTGATATATCTCCGAGGGTTCTCTTGATAGCTAACGTCATAAAACCACATTGAAACATGCCTTCATCATTTGAAAGCTATTTTGTCTATTTGAACAGCAAAGGGCTTCTCTAATTATCAAGGGTTGGCTCCCTAGCTCATTTTCGTTGTCCTCTGCTTGAATAAATATCTTTGTCATCATATTCAAACTGGGCGTCACGAAGTTTAAGTATCCACAGCTGCAAACCCTGCCATATATGATAGAATTTCATAAGACTGAATGCCTACTATACTTTCTAGATGACTGCTGTAGCCGCAAATGAAGTACATAATCGCCATCTATGTGTGGCGAATTCAACGCTCAACCAGGAATTTCAAACCTCCAATCACAACCTAAGACCTTTGGCCATCGCGATATAGTCTTTTGCTCTAGACTTCAGCTTCACGATCACCTCTCCCCTGTTATCCATCGACTGAACTGCTTTACTTACTTAAGTATATAATCAATTTTGAATACAAAGACTTGTGCTTTTTGTTGGCCTGCTTATTTCTTTCCTTGCATTTCGTGTGCATATAAAATACTGCTCCCGCTCCTCCCAGACTGTCTCGACGAATCGACAATGTCTCGGCCCCACATCCGTGATATGGATCGGGAACTCCCCAATTCAGAGCTTAATACTGAATTTAAACCTCGAGAAGTCATTTCTACCCGACAGAGACAGTATTATGATATCAGTATGTTCCAAAATGATGCCGACCCAGAGTTTCTCTCGGTCGAAACTCAACCGGCCGTCGGTGGCTCTCAAAACTTTACAAACTCGCAGGTCACCATTGAAGAACAGTACTCGAGAGACCCAGGTATTGCCATGGGATATCGTAAGTTCCAGTCTTCTATTCGATCAGTATCTATGATGGTGTTGTCTAATACGCTTGTATTCGGTAGATGCTTCGCAGCCTAGTATTCAAAACCAGGGTGCTGGTCCATATCAAGCGTCTTTCTTTTCATCTATAGGACGGCAGGGTCATTATATAATAAGCCCTCATTTGGGACAACAGTCGAGACCTCAAGAGCCCCTGCGACCGCCGAGTCGACTTACCATGGGACCACAAACCCCTCCAAGGCTCTCAGCGTCCCAGACAGGCCCAACAAACCATACGAGGGATTTTGGTCCGGGAACAGGCCCACCAGTTAATCAGCCGGTGTCATTCTTCGGTATATCCTCCCAAATACTATATAGCCTATGATCGTTTTATTGATATATTGGTGTTACCTGCTATTCACAGACCGCTTCAAATACCATTCCCAAATAGGTGAACCGAGAACTCCAGTGCGAGTTGCTCAGAAGCAACCACGACATTCAAGTTCATCTGATGAATTTGAACTGGAATCTAGTCCCATCAGATCTACCATGCCCCCGCCGTCCCGTCGAGGACAACCAATCCATAGTGTTTATAAATCACCTGTGCACATCTCTTCACAATATGCTCCTCCTGTTCCTCCTCCCGCTCCACCACCAAGGGAGAATCCACTAAATGCATTGCTAAAGAAACCAACTCGCCCTGCTCGATCACAACTTCGGCCTGTGGATGAGGTCGACAAATCATTTACACCCATGCAAAATGAGCAAACTCGTTCGCCACGTCAAGTTCTATCTCTTTCTCATGCCCCAACAATGGCACAAGGAATTCAATTGATCCCAATCTCCACCCTTCCCCCAAAGTACCACACAGTCTTCCCATATAGACTTTTCAATGCCACCCAATCAAAATGCTTCGACGCAGTCTTCAACTCAAATACCAACATTGTCTTAAGTTCTCCAACGGGTAGTGGTAAGACAGTAGTAATGGAACTTGCAATATGTCGTTTGATGGAGACCTTTGAGCCCGGTACATTTAAAATTATTTACCAGGCGCCAACGAAGGCACTGTGTGCTGAGAGGAAACGAGATTGGGAAAAGAAGTTTACGCCTTTGGGATTGAAATGCACAGAGTTGACGGGCGATACGCATTTCAACCAGTTGGCAGAGGTTAAAAACGGGGATTTGATTGTGACAACGCCGGAGAAATGGGATTCTGTAACAAGAAGATGGTCGGATCACAAAAAGCTGCTTGGGTTGGTGAGATTGTTTTTGGTATGTCCCTATTTGAACATACACCCTGCTTCATAAGTGGAATATTAACAATGTAGCAGATCGACGAGGTTCACATCCTCAAAGAAGACCGAGGTGCCACCCTCGAAGTGGTGGTCAGCAGAATGAAAACAATCGGTTCAAGAGTCCGCTTCGTCGCCCTTAGCGCCACTGTTCCGAACTCTAGGGACATAGCGACATGGCTAGGTAAAGACTGTGATAATCCAAATATTCCATCCCACGAGGAGCGTCTCGGCGAGGAATTTCGACCCGTCAAACTTGAGAAGGTGGTATATGGTTACCAAGCGAACTCGAATGATTTTGTGTTCGACAAGTTCCTAGATCAGAAACTCTACGACGTTATTCAAAAACATTCACAGAGGAAGCCAGTCATGGTATTTTGCGCCACAAGAAATATATGCGTATCGACGGCGAAGATCTTGGCTGAGAAATGGAGTAATACTGGTGGGAGAGAAAGACCCTGGCCTGCACCGCTTACGAATTTTTCGCTGAGAGATAGGGATTTGCAACGTAAGCTTCCCAAGATCAAGTCTTTTCTGAGAATCGATTTCGTTATTAACAAGAAGTTCAGTAACGGGGAAGTCTGGTGTGGCCTTTCATCATGCGGGTCTTGAGGTTACAGATCGAAGTCTGATTGAGAAATTGTTCCTCGAAGGCCACCTCTCTGTTATCTGTTGCACTTCGACTCTAGCTGTTGGTGTCAACTTACCGACGCATTTGGTCGTGATTAAGAATACCGTTAATTGGCAAGGCTGTCAGATGCGTGAATATCTCGATCTCGAGGTTATGCAGATGGTTGGTCGAGCCGGACGACCGCAATTCGATACAACGGGTGTGGCGGTTATCATGACGAGGAAAGATAAGAAAGATAGATATGAGCGTATGATATCTGGAACTGAAAAATTGGAAAGCTGGTGGGTCAATATGAACTCCTGTCCAAACCAGAAGCTTCATAGCTAATTCAATGGAACAGCCTTCATCTCAATCTTATAGAGCATCTGGTATGTCATCTTCTGATATCATTTCTAACCCTTCCTATACTGATATGCCGAATAAAATCTAGAACGCGGAAATAGGTCTCGGAACAATCACAGATCTCGAATCAGCAAAGCAGTGGCTTCGCTCAACATTCTTATATATACGCATGAAGTCAAATCCGGCTTACTACAATTTCAAAGTTGAAAACATCGAATCCGAGATCGAAAGCATCATGGAGAGAGACATTGACTCTCTGTCGGAAGCGAGATTTGTCGAGTGGCAGCAAACGAAACTTAAGTGTCTTGAGCCTGGAGACGCTATGGCGCGGTATTATATCAAATTCAAAACCATGAAGAATATTATGGAATTGAAAGACAAAGCAAAAGTTTCTGAAATAGTAGGTTTGGATATTCCGTTCTCTTTATAAAATTGCTTTAGCTAACATTCGATCTTTAAAGTTAACCTGCCTCTCCGAAGCCGAGGAGTTCAAGGAATTTAGAATTCGGTCCGGAGAAAAGGGCGTACTGAAAGAAATTAATAATTCCCCGAGTATGAAATGGTCGATCAAAGGTGATATTAACAGTCCCGCACATAAAGCCTACATCTTGATCCAGGTTTGTGTCCCCCATGTCTCACATTCAGCGATAAATCTCTAAAGGATTATCATTAATGCCTTTTGTCTAGTTCGAGATCGGCTGCATGGAATTCCCTACAACCGAAGGCCTCCAAAAGTACCGAGCAACTCTCCTTCAAGATAAATCTCTAATCTTCCAACATCTTCATCGTCTCGTAAGAAGCATCTGCGACATCAAACTTTTCCTTCGAGACTCCATCAGCTGTCGAAACGCTCTAGAGCTATCAAGATGCATCGAAGCAAAAGTCTGGGAGAATTCACCGTCAATGTTACTCCAACTCGAAGGACTTGGCATCGTCGGAGTGAGGAAATTCGTCAATAACGACATCAAAACTATTGATCAACTTGATGCGTTAGAAGCATACAAGATAGAGATGATTGCGAGTCGAAACCCTCCGTACGGTGCTAAACTCAAACAAGATATTGCGGGGATACCCAGGTTTAGACTATATACGCAGGTTACAAGGGTGAGTGCCGAAATCGATATCTAGTGGTGATGAAGGTTATATTACTGAACCTCTGTATCTATAGGTCCAAGCGAATCGAAAGGATCCTGTTAAGGTCAACTTTAGAGCTGAGATTGGGGTTTTGAACGAGCAGACACCCGCAAAGTGGCATGGAAAGTTGCTTCATTTGTACTTTTTGGTTGAAAGGTCTGATGGTTATTTGGTCGACTTTCGTCGAATGCCGTAAGTAGATCCATATTATTATACCTGCTTGACATAACCTAGGGCTAACTTGACTAGAATCTTGAAACTTGCTTCAAACAAGGACGTAATGGTTCAGGCGGAGCTTACGGAGCCCGGGCAAACAATAAATTGCTATATTGCCTGTGAGGAAATAGGTAGACCCAGGTCCGAGCATAAGTGAAGAGCAACTGAAGATTTAAGCTAACGAGAAACAACAAAGTGAACACCTCCAAAAGCATCGCCGTGGAATTTGAGATTCAGGATTCTCAATTTCCTCCAATCAAAAAAGAGGGTCCTATGTCGGCTTTCCTTAAAAAGAGAGCTAGTATGGTTGCTCAAAGTCAAGAAGTTATCGATCTTACTGAACCACAGGGCCCGATCTTCAACAAGCCGTTTAAACCACCTAGTCGAGAACCAAAAAAAGCATCTAAAAACGAGATTGACGAATTTGAAGACGAGGAGTTCGAGAAAGAGCTATTGGAATGTATGATTGTATACCTATGATATCACATGACGGAAGCTAACTCTTGCTTTTATGAAAGTGGATGCTACTGGCGGGAATCTGGACGCAGATACGCAGCGACCTGCTACAAGCCAGCCTCCAAGAGGTAGCCAACAAAACCCTAAACCTATGCAGCCGCCATCATGGACGCCGATAAACAACAAGGAATCCCAATCATTTTCAATCAACCATGGCTCTGAAGATGACCTCCAGCCACCACCGGAAGAAGAGGAACCTGAGGAACCGAGCGAACCAAAACAACGGTCAGATGGTAAATGGGATTGCAACCATCGATGTGCTGATAAGTCTGTTTGCAGGCACCTCTGTTGTAGGGAGGGATTAGACAAAAGGCCAAAGCCAAAGAAGAAGGTAGCCCCGAAAACCAGCAATGCCACCAAACCTTTAGGCTTACTACAGACAACTCTCGCAAATCCAAAGCTAAAGGCAACAGAATTCGCAAGCAAAACCAAGCCCTCTCAAAAACAAATTTCAAAAGAGCTTCCGCAAACAAAAGGTTTCCACTGCCCTCCCCGGAAACGAGTATCTGATCTCGTCAGTGAAGCAGCGAGTGCCTCGACTACTTTTATAGATCTTTCGAAGGACGATGATTCGCCCCCTTCTTCGTTTAAGGGAAACGGTGCCGATTCGGTACGAAGGCTAAATGAACTCCATGCCAAATGCCAAAAAAACAAGTCCATTAAGATACCTAAGCTTCCAAAGCCGACGCCTTGGGGTAGTACTACAGAAGAGTCCCAAGCCCTAAAAAAGAAATCAGCGATATCGGATGAGCTTGAGAAGCTTTTAGCAGACGACGATGATTTCCCGACAATTTCGGAACTTATGGAAGAGTCGCAGATGAAAAATGACTCTAGCAAGAAGAGGAAAGGAAAAGAGATAATGGCGGATGAAGAAGAGGAATTGTATGGGCTGAAGGATGATTTGTTGGACAGCCTTGACATTTATGCTGTGGATACGCCGAAGGAGAACTCACGAGTGGAGGATAAAAATACTGAAAAGTCGATTTTTGATATCCCGGAGAGCACTCCACCAAGGGAAGATGTGAGAAAGAAGCGCAAATTGATGGTTCCGAAGAGTCCGGATGTCGGTGGTAGGGACGAGGGGCTAGAAGGGAAAGTCGGCACCGAATTTCCTCCTTGTGATACAGGGACTGCTAGCGTTAGTGTACATGAAATATCCTCTGGTATGTTGAGTTCATTGCATCTTTAACTTATGCCAATGCGGATCTTGGATACTAATAAACGGTACATAGAAACGCTACCTTCCTCGCCACCTCCATCATCTATGAAACGAGTCCAAGAGACTATTATGCCTTCAGGGCCTGCTAAACTAGCCAAAAGAGTTAGATTCGACGATGAAGTCCTTCAAGATATTTCAACTCGACCCTCAAGCAAACAAAATATCAATCCGGTTTTCATTACAACCTCGGACTCTAACACTGAGTTTGGAAATGGAATCGAGGGTATCGAAGGTAAAACTAACAGCCCCGATACCCCAATGCCGGTACCGCCACTACATGAAACGGCTGAAGATAAGGAGAATGAACTCGAGAAAGAAATTATGGACTTTTTGGGGGATTGTGTAGTTTTTGTTTGATATCTTTAGCGGCCTTAGAAGAGGAATTGGTTTATTCGATTGGCGTATTGGTGTTTTTGTCGTTCTTTTGTTCCTGGTTCTTTACGAACGGTAAACTGAATTTCCTGAAATCTATATATATATATCTTCAGGGGGGCCCGGTCTCCTGGCATCCCTGACTTCCCCAAGTTGGAGATCTATAGCGAATTGAAGCTTTGCAATTCTACTTCATCGACCACATCCCTCTTTGCAGTGCAATAGACACACCGGGCTCAAAACAAAATCCAACATTGTCCGCGTTGCCGACACAAAAAGCGTCGACAACGCCAAAAACCCTGTTGTTTTCTATTTTTCAAGCACTCCCAATCCTACCAAATGCAAACGACATATGCACAATGAACTCCTCAACCGCGCAATTACTCCGACACTGCCATCGATGCCTTCAATTCCCCAAACAATCCAAAATATTTAACTTCTCCACAAAACCATGGCTCTCATACCCACGAGTCCGCCCTTCAATGCGGACTCCACCGGGACAAAACCCACCTTGGGACGAACCTCTCGACACCGACTACGGCCCCAACTTCCCGCATGAAGAACTCGGAGCGACACTCAAAGACCTTCTAAGCGAAGACTGTTTCGAAGAGGCCCCCCAACCCAAAAGATCCAGAAAAAGGTCCAAACAAGGTCTTATAATCACAAAAATAGATCCTCCTCCAAAATCACCACCCCCACCACCGCCGCCGCCTTCAAAAACAAAAGATATTATTAACCCCAAACCCATTAACCAAAAATTCAAAGCTTCAAAATTCGATATAGAAGAAGGATTTGAATTCAAACCCCCTGAACCAACCATGACTTCCACGGCTTATAGATGGGATGTTGAAACCCCCAGTAATGAACAACTTAAGTATGCGGCTAGGTTTTTTGAACAGTACCCCGTACGGTTCCTGTGGGGTGCCGAGGAGTTTGCGAGTATTCCTGATGGAGCGGTGCCTGAAGTTGCGTTTTTGGGGAGGAGTAATGTTGGGGTGAGGATTTTATCATACTCTTTTTTTTTTTTTTTTTGATATATAGGGTGGTGATAGGTAACTAATAGGGATTGGTGGTTTACTAGAAATCGTCAATTCTGAATGCATTAATGGCCCAAAAGGGCATGGCAAGGACGTCTTCAAAACCCGGAAGGACGAAGCAAATGAACGCATTCAGCGTTGGGGGTGCACGATTAACGTTGCTGGATATGCCGGGTTATGGACATGGATCGCGAGAATCCTGGGGACGGGAGATTATGGAATATCTAAGGTCGAGAAAGCAGTATGTAATCCCCTTTTTCTTTCAAACTTTTTTTGATATAGAAATTAATGAGTGCTAACCATGCATCTTGTACTTGATTCTAAGATTTCGAAGAGCATTCTTATTGATCGATCCGATCCACGGATTTAAAGAGGTGGATATGATGATTATGGAGGCATTCGTAGATATGGGGATACCCTATCAACTAGTTCTGTCCAAAACAGATAAATTCGAAGAGCCGAAAAAGAAGAAAGAGAGGCTTGCAACGCCACATATCAATGAAGTATTCATGGACATCCAGGGAGTTATGAGGGACTACGGAGGACATTCAGGGCTTGGAGAAATCCTGGCGACATCGAGTGAACCCGTCAAGAAAGGGATCAATGAGTTAAGATGGGCTATATTGCGGGCTACTGGGTTAGAACCTAACAAGAAGAAATTGAAAAGGTTTAATTAATCTCTTCATTTATTGATTTTTTCGAACTGTATTATAATAAGGATAATTCATTAGGGAGAAAACCTCGTAACCAGACGTATCTATCCAGACCATCATTCCTACCATAGACGCCATAAAAAAATATTTCTGCAAGAATAATATATTGTACAGTTGATTCCCGAGTTGTTGATGATAATGTCGTGATGCGAAATCTTATCTCCGAGTTCTCTTGTTCCTTCCGGACCCACCACCACCTAGGCGAGCCTGGGCAGCTAGGAAGTCTTCTTCGGATGGTTCTGGTTCTGCGCTGGCTCTCTTTCGCCCTTTCTTTGCTGCTGGTTGGCCGTACTTGGCTTCTAGATTATCGAAAAAGTTGGTAGCCCGTACACCTCTATCCTTCTGACGGCTGCGGATGAGAGCAGCCAATGGGTGGTTTGGATCGTCTTCCGGGTTGCTTCCCTTCTTTTTCTTAGCTGCGACAGCCTTCTTCTTCCCACGCGCCGATGGGGCGGGTTCTTCATCATCAACTTCTTCAACATCCGGTTGGTTCTCATCCTTCCCAAAAAGTTTGTCGTAGACCCCCAACTTCTTCGCATAATCCATGGCCTCCTTACTTTCCTTTTCTGCATTCTTTTTTCTCGCTTGTTTGGCTTTCTTCGTTTCGTTTACATATGCTGGATACCCCTCGACTTCGCCGGCTTTGATAGCGGCATCGATTATTTTTCGGAAACGGTCTTCGTCGGCGAGTGGATCGGAAAGCATGACGTTTTCAAAGAGTTTATCCATATCACCTTCAACCTCTTCAAAGATGGCGAGTAAATCCTCTCGTTCCTCATCGGATCCTACAATTGAAATTTCAATATCCATTCCACCATTTTCAAAAACTACCACGATAAAAAATAATAACATACCCTGATACGTCTTCTTAAACTCAGTCAAAGTATCACCAGTAACAACATCCGCCCACATCTCCTTATAAAAGCTCTCCCAATCAAAGTCCTCATCATCGACGTCGTCGCCATTTAACACTTTATCATCCGTCCTACCCGTACGGTCATACCTCGCCCGTCGCTTTTCATCGCTGAGTACCGCATATGCAAACGCGATCTTTTGAAATTCGGCGTGAGCAGTATCTTTGTTTTCCGGCGCAGCCTTGTCAGGATGTGTTTTGAGCGCGAGTTTGCGGTATGCAGTACGGATCTCAGCGTCTGTGGCGGTTTTGGAAACTGAAAGAACTTCGTAGGGGTTTATGTCGGTGGGAGGAGCATCGATGGCGATATCTTCTGATGACATTGTTTAAAATAGGGACTGTTGTAATGCTATTTGTTTGGGTAATATGGTTGTTATGGGTTTGTTGGTGGTTGAAAGGAAAGGACAGAGCTTCGAAGCTCTGCGCTTGAGCTCGAGAACGACATGGGTTTTGGTGTTGTTTGTGGACGTGCGACGCGTTTTCTGGAAGGTTAATCACTTATCTAGAAGAGGAAAGGATCACTGTGATGCTGTTATCAAACGGGCAACACATTCTGGAAACCACGTTGTCAACACATGTTCGACTACAAGGCTTGACATCCCGCTCCGATAGATACTCGACTATGCACACTTGACCCATGACATCCGACCACGATATCTCTACTTGCATCTACAGGAAGGCTGAATTGAATAAAGCAACCCAATCATCTGCGATAAAACATTGCGCCTCAATGCATTACATCTTGTGATTATCGCATCCGCGACGACTCAGGTAATTCGCAATTTATGAGCTTGTGAGTATCCGCAATATAATATACATTCTTTGACGATTTACAACTAGCGTCTCAATTAGCTTCAAAAGTCTGGAGTACAATTAATTTCTTCGGACTTTAAAATCGGGTTGTTAACATCATTCATCCCGTTTCAAAATCCGGCAAGGGTTTTTTTGTTCTAGAAGCTAATGGGTATCTAGAACGATGTCATGGACTTCTTAGATTTTTGCTGTGTGCTGACACTCCACCGGAACACTTGGCATGTGGCGGAGCAGCGAAAAAGTCGGGGAATGAGGTACCGACTAACAAAGAGCTTTAGTTTCATCTGTAATTCGCGAATAAGAGCTTTGTGATTTATTGTAACTAAGTAACTACTCGGATTCCCGTTTTTTCCCTTGAATGTTTGGACGGCCAATTAAATCCGAAGTTGCCCTGAGGTTCGCCTAGACCAAAGATCACAGCCTTCTGTTTGCGTATCTACATTTTATGATGTATATTGTATATACTTGTAGTTGTCGAAAAGAAACATCACGTCACCAGTCTTGCACCGCCCTTGAGCTCTAGAATCGGGTTTGATATGGTAGCTTATTCTGCGGCTAGCAAATCCGAGCCTTGTGATTGTTCATGTCGAAGTTCGGCACCGTGCGTGTGTGATATTGGTGAAGCTTAAGCCGGCATGATTAGCACTAGCGCTAGCTATTTCGAGGTAGTGACCTCCAAAGAGTATCCGGATGGCTTGCCGAATGTTATTTATCCGTTCTACTCTTAGTGCAGAGGAGACTCGATATATAACTTCGAATATTTCCTTTCGTCTTGGAATATCAAGCTCGCATTCTTGGCTATCGATATACAAAGCTTTCTTTTACCAAAATCTTCAGCTTTTCATAAAGTCTTCACTGTCTTTCTATTCAAGAAAAATCCCTTCTTCCATGTTTTCTAGATTCTTCATGAACCGTCCTACCACCTCCAACAGGGACGACGAGGAGTCCGCTCCTGTTGCTCCTATCGCTCCACCAACTCGTACTCAAACAGCTCCTCCAGGATATACAAAACTTACACCAGGCGGAAAACTCGAGTTCCTTAGAGATATAGAAGCATACCAAGCAGCATGTCTGATCAAAAAAGTTGTGGATATCCCCGTCGAAGAGCCGGCGCCTGCATATGGTTCGTTTATTTTCAATATCTATATTTTAAATATTCTGGGTACGAGAGTACTGATATAAATACTAAGCAATGATAGATTTACACGATTTTCCAAATACAAGCGCTTCGGAGCCTTCTGATGATAAAGAAGTATTTCGTGCGAAGTTTCAAAAGAAACTTAGTGAACTCAAGGAGTGCATTGAACGTCGTGTTAATGGGAAATCTTCCAAAAGAGCTTTATCTGATAAAGCCATACTTCTTATCTGCGCCGCGTAAATATATATCACACCATGATCATGACCACACTTGATAAATTAGACAAAAGCCCAAAGTACTAATACTTTATCAATCATCTAGTATCCTACTCCTCATCGGCGGCTTCGCAGGCGTATGGGTCGCCGTCCTCCACCATATCGCACTAATAGTAACCCTCGGTATACTCTGGGTCGCTACTTTGATAAAATTCTGTTGCACTGGATGGAGTTATTATCACAAAAGGAAGTTTTTGACAGTTATCAATGTGACTTTGTTAAAGGTGGATAGTTTTGAGAGACTGGATGAGCAGACTGTTAAGGGTATTAAAAGGGGGGTTGATCATGCATTGCCTGGGAGTTATTGGGCGGATGCTGCTCTTGCGGTTAGGAGGAATCGTGGGGCTAATTGATTACTGGTTCTACATGTGTCAGAAAGCTGTGGGTTTTTAGCTAGTTATGATTAGCCGGTGGTGGGTGGGATTTAATTATTGATTTGGAAAGATTGGTATGAATGCGATATATAGATATGTTTTTGTGCTACCTGTGCTTCAAGTTTCCTCTGTAGCTATAGCCTCGCGATTGAAATTAAATTAATTGGCGTTTTTCTTTTGAGCTTGGGTTACGAGGGGCGGTGCATCTTCTATTTCTTTGGATATTGATATCAAGTCAGTCTCGACACTACAGTATGCAACTCTCTAAATTTTAAACCCGATCATGAGCTAGCTGAGTAATCTCTCAGGAAGTATATATCCATTTGTAGATGCACTGGCTTTGTGACACATCGATGAAAATATGCACGTTAGTGTGTACTTAAGTATCAGTCTGTGAGCTGGAGAAGGAGGTTATAAACTGAACATAGTCCATCTTATATTATATATAAAATATTATATCAACAGCATGGCCATTTGATGTTCTCGTGTTGTTCGAACCGATATCAATGCACTGTTCGGTTTCACGAAATTATCTAGTTAGCGCTGGCTATAGCCTCGAATCCAAGCAGGTGACAAGCGAAAATATGTAGGTGGCCAGATGGTAAAAGCCCCGCCTTTGGTGTGGGTCCCTTGTAAGGATCCGATTTCTACGCTTTGTTATATTATAGACCGCTTGTACAGTCGACAGCAGATTTTAGCCTGCAAATAGTCAGGAACCTTATTTCTACCTGGCAGCAAGAGAATAGCTAAGTATCTATACTAACATAGGGAATGATATCGATATCCGTGATACAAAGTCTCAGATTCTAGGTTGTTAATACTAATTCGGGCCCATCATGTCTGGATTGGAGCTTGCCGCCAGCCTCGCGGGGTTGGTATCTTTGGGATTGGAGTGCTGCAGGGGGATAACTCAATACTGCAACAGTTATCAAGGAGCGCAGAAGGAAATCGAGCTTCTACTTGAAGATACAAGCACGCTGATGCAGACGCTATTGGTGAGAAATCCTCGAGTTCTGTCTTTCTTTCTTTCTTTCTAGTGTCCAGATTCGAGGCCGAGGCTATGTTGCCAATTTGGTCCTAATCAAATTCCAACAGAGTAACACCAATTGATTTCTCATGACCTCCCTTACATTTTCTGGATCTGTAGCTAACCACCCGGCACTAACAAAAGAGTCTTGAAAGCGCGATGCAAGATAGCTCCTTGAGGTCGAAGCTTGAAGAATCGGTTGCGCACATATTTTCTGCATGTAGAGGTTTGTTCGAATCCATCAAGACCAATAATTACTATAGAAGTCATTGTACTTTTGTAATTACAAACTCGTTTACTTTGCTAATCGAATTGTTGATAATATAGAGCGAGTAACCAGTCTCAGCAAGGAACTGGAGAAGTTCGTCGAACCGAGCAAAGGCCGATCCGAGCGAAAGAATATCTCGATCAAGAGGCGCATATTATACCCCTTTCAAGAGAGTAGTCTGCAAAAACTGCGTGATGATATCTCTAGAATCAATGAAATTCTTCAACAAGCCACCAGCTCTGTCCTGATGTAAGTGTGATGTCTTTCCATTATACCAAATTTCCTTAACTTTTGAATTTCTATAGTCTGGGAGTGGTCAATATCTGTTGCAGAAATGTATTAACGATTGGTTTATAGCCGCCAGAACAACAAGATCAATGATACCATAGACCGGATTCACGACTCTGGAGAACTGGATAAAATAAAAGATTGGCTGCTACCACCCGATTTCTCAACAAGTCAAATGATCGCATCCGACAAAAGGAGTGAAAATACTGGTTCGTGGTTTGTCGAAAGTGAGGAGTTTCAACAATGGCAGGGTTCCCCTTGTTCGTTATTATGGGTTTCCGGTGGCGGTAAGCTTGACTAAAGAATCTCGATCTTACAAAAGTGCATTCGTAAAGCTAATAGGTCCTTTGAAATATTATTCAGCTGGACGAGGAAAAACAGTTTTGTGGTACGCAGCTATTCGATCTTAAGTCTCATGCATGGTCCGGTTATTCTCACCAAAGTCACAGTTCCACGGCTATTAATCATCTCATTAATATTGCTGGTCCCAAGCACGAATATGCGTATTCCTCGGCGGTCGCATACCTATACTTCGATCAGACGAACCATTCAATATCTCAAGACCATAACCGATTGTTAAGATCACTAATCCAGCAGCTAGCGGCACAGACCTCCAACGGTGCGGTGCCAGCGCCTCTAAAGAGCCTATATCTTCGAAGTCAGAATGGGACAAGGCCTCCAATGACCCATGACCTTACAAACACATTACGTTCCCTCATTCAATCATTCTCGCCATGCTATCTGATAGCTGATGCATTTGATGAGTGCAAGGATAAGCAAATGTTTTTGAAACTTGTCAATACGATCATCGGGCAATGGAGAATACCACAAGTGCGGTTTCTTGTGACAAGCCGAACTGAACTGAATTCCGAGCTGCCAAATCGGAGTTGGAAGGGTTTCACTCTGTCGCTGGACGAAAGCAATAATGGAGATGTTAGAAGTT
This sequence comes from Arthrobotrys conoides, assembly GCA_036971725.1. Classification (NCBI taxonomy): domain Eukaryota; kingdom Fungi; phylum Ascomycota; class Orbiliomycetes; order Orbiliales; family Orbiliaceae; genus Arthrobotrys; species Arthrobotrys conoides. The sequence goes on along the minus strand of JAVHJM010000003.1, from coordinate 1,283,262 downwards.
ATATTGAAACCACCCTCGAGACTGTTGGCGAGCCTCTTAATGATTGGGAACCAGAACGACGTAAAAGTATTGCCAAATCTCTCATCGCCCGTAGCAATGGAAAGTATGCAGCTTATTTGAATTTCCTAAATGCAGTGATTCGTTGGCTAATTTCTAAATACTAGTTTTCGGTGGGTGGCATGTCAGTTCGAGGTGCTGCGCAGGTGCTCCACCCGCCAAGAGCTTGAGAGAGCTTTGGAGACTTTACCGGCAACGCTCGAGGAAACTTATGAAAGAACTCTAGCAGATATTGAAGAATCACGGAAGTCCTCAATCTGTCATATCCTGAGATTTTTGTGCTTTTCGGCAAGACCAATGCGTCTTGACGAGATGAGTGAAGTACTTGCTATCGACTTCGAAGCAAGACCTCGGCCCCGGTATTGCTCTGAACAACGCCTTGAAGTGCATAAAGCGAGGTATTTTAACCGGTATAGCGATTTGGTCTCTATTGCGACAATAAAGACTGCGAACGAAGAGTATTCCGAGCTGAGGTTAGCTCATCTGTCTGTCAGAGATTACCTACTTTCGACAAAGATTCTTACCTCTCCGGCTTCTTACTTCTATATCACCGAGCTTTCTGCTCACTATAGCATTGCGCAAGCTTGCATTGTCTACCTACAACAGTTCAGAACGAGGGACGAGCTTCCCACCTATGAAGAAGCTGTCCTTGAAACCCCTCTTACTCGATATGCCTCTAGATTTTGGTTTCATCATGTGCAAGAATCAATCAAGGCAGCCGGCCACCAATCTTCTGTCGTAACCGCATATCCGACAAAGATTGATGCTCAACAAGAGACACTAATAATTCTGATCATACAGTTTCTAACCCAGTTACTTGGCCTTCTGGGCATAGAGGCACCGGTTTTGAAGAAATCCTCCAGTGTTAAAGATCAGCTACTAGATCTCAATCAACTTTGCGTCGACTTTCTGGTATCCCAGGGCGAAACCCAAATTAGATTCTTCGATCCGGATACCCCGTGGGTTGAAAAGCCGAGTGCCTCTACACCCGGCAATACCCGCCCTTCACCGCTCTATACTGCAGCACAAGCCGGATTTTTAGATGTCGTACGGCAGCTTGTTCGGCAAGGCATGGATATAAACTCACTTGGAGGGAGATTCGGGACCCCTCTTCAAGCTGCGGCCTGCAAAGGCTACTCCGATATTCTTTTATTTCTGTTAAAAGAAGGCGCAGATCCTAACTTGCGTGGTGGCGATTATGAATGTGCCTTGCAAGGTGCTAGCAGATTTGGTCAGGAGACTTGTGTGCAGATTTTGCTGGACGCGGGTGTCGACGTCAACGCAACCGGCGGCGAATATCATACAGCAGCTCATGCAGCAGCTTTTCATGGGCATGGCCATGTGCTCAAGCTTCTTGTGCAAAACGGAGCAAATATCCACATTTCGAGACCAAGGGGGGGTGCAACACCATTGATATTGGCAGCTAGTGAGGGCCATCTTGCAGTCGTCGAATTGCTGCTTGGCTTAGGGGCAGATGTCCACGTGGGAGATTCAAACGGATGTACACCGCTGCACGAATCAGCACCGGCGGGGTTCAATGAAGTGGTTAAGCTAATCATAGCACACGACCCAACGATTTTAAATTCTCAAGATCAACTGGGGAATACGGCTTTACATTACACGGTAGCACAGAACTTCCCATCGACCGTGGAGCTTCTGCTACGAAGCGGTATGGATCCCAACATTGAAAATAGACGGAAGCGTACTGCGTTACATAATGCCACAAGGCCAGGCAACATCGATGTTGTAGAGACACTTCTAAGGTACGGCGCCAAGACTAGTATAGGGGACTGGGAGGGTTTCACTCCTCTCCACCTAGCAGCTTATTACGACAAGATTGAGATTGCTCGAATGCTGCTCGATGTTGATGGCGACACTGCTGAGCTCCCTGTGCCGTATGGGTGCACGCCGCTATTTATTTCACTCTTAAAAGGCAATGTTGAATTTGTCAAGCTGTTGGGAGACCATGGTGCCCGATTTACTAAACAACCCCAATCCGACCTGACAGCAATCACCTGCCTCCGACTATTCGATAATGATAACGCTGGGGTTGTGCTCGGAAATTTATATATGTATCATGAATACCCCGTTACTGGACTTCGTCTCGCTGCATCTTATGGCATGGAAGTGCAACTTAGAGACCTTCTCGAGCGCGAGGCAGATATCAATGGGACCGATGAAGGTGGCTGTACTGCTCTCTGGTGGGCGGCGTCAAGCGGAAGGAACTCCATCGTAAGGCTGCTGATTGAAAATGGAGCAGACGTCAACGTCAGGACGGATGAAGGCAAATCGTTTATGGATTGTTCGCTAGACCAGGATATCATTGAACTGGCTTATAAACACGGCTATGTTGATCAAGTTGTGCAGGATTCGGATGAGATTGGTAGAGTTAGGCGGAAGCTTATAGTGGATGAGCTGCTTGAGTATCTTAAAGGGAAACTCCCAGCTGATATAGTTGCTTCTTATTCTGATCTCGAATCTGAATATGAATGAAACTTTGATACAAAGGACTGAATGCGATTCTGTATATATATTTAAATAGATTCGGTGTCAATAACGGCACTGCATGCACATGCTTACTTGATGTCATATTTAAATATTTGACGGGGTTTAAGCTAACAATCCTCAGACGGCGGGTCTTGTCCATATCATAAGAAATTCATAGCTTTATTTTACACAGCTAGTGCACCTAGCCATGAATGTAGATTTACTTAATTCCTGGGTATAAATACTAACCATCATAGTTAACTTGAAGTCACAGGCTCAAGATATCGATATATAGAACCTGTGAAACTGAATTTGTTCAAGGAATTTAAAATATGGAATTGATCAGGGATCCAGCAAGTTAGCTTCCAATATCGTCATACAAAGTATAAATCTAGGATTTAATTTCCATTTTAGATCTCGGATGGTAAACTGTACTTGGCCTCAATCACCATTCTCTCGATCTTCGACTCAGCTCATATTAATATTTGGTCTGTGGTATTTTATCCTTGTCCCGTCTAATCTACAGATGTGCCGGAAACCCGCGTGCATCAGCCAAATGCCACCCAATTGGCCGATTTAGACCAGTTACATTGCGTCTGCTATGCTAGTTCTCGGTGCCAGGCCGCGCAAGCTGAGGAGCTTGTCTTTCAGGGCCGACTTAAAAAGATTATCTTTCCCGTATCCTCGTATCCCGCAACCGCGTTGAGATCGTCATCCCGAAATTGCTAGTTAGACCTTTGCGCATACACACTTGGTGCACCAGGTGGCCAATCTCGCCCATTAACGTTAAGCTTTAGAACTTTATCACGATGTTGTTTATATAGGAAAGACCGAAGACTAGATACCTTTATAAACCAAAAGTTTTAGTCAGATACAAGTTTTCCGTTCATCTCAGAGTCTCGACTTCGAACTCTTATATCCGGCTCGGTCGAATTTCAACGCTGAAGTCAACATGACGACAAGGAACGGCGACGAAACGACACAGCCCCTCTTGGCCAACACGAACAACACATCCCAGCAATATCTCTCCACTTCAACCTCGAGTTCAAGCACCTCCATTATCGAACCCGATGTCACCGGTAGCAGCGCTTCTAGCGCCAGCGAAAGTGGATCATCCAAAGACCAAGATGATCCCGAAAACGAAACCGAAAACGAAACCATCGGCTGGATGTCCCTTCCACGTAAAAAGCAATTGATAATCCTAGCCCTCTGTCGTCTCTCTGAACCAATCACTGCGACTTCACTTCTTTCCTACGTATATTACTTTATAAAATCCCTTCCAGGTGCAAATACACCCGAAGAAATATCTCGACGGGCAGGAGTTATGGTTGCTGCGTTTTCGGCATGTCAGTTTGTAACTGGAATGATATGGGGTCGATTAAGTGATATATACGGGAGGAAACCGATTATAATGATGGGATTGTTGGGGACTACGGTAGCAAGCTTTGGATTGGCGTTTTCGAAAAGCTTTTACTGGGCTGTTGGGATGAGAATGATGGCTGGGGGGTCTAATGCTACGACTGGAGTTCTGAGAACTATTGTTGCGGAGTTGATTAAGGACAAGAAGTATGCATACATCTTCCACTTGAGGCTGTGCTGTGACTAGCCTTGAATCTAGGCGCTCGAGGTGGAGTGCCGTGACCCGATTTTGAGGGCGCACATGCATAATTGAGGGAATATGGGATTGCTAATCGGTAAATCGTTTGATTCATATGTAGGTATCAGTCGAGAGCATTCTTGATAATGCCGTGAGTAGCCCTTCTATGCTTTATAATAACGGGGCTGTGCTTTGGTCTACCGATGTTACTTACTGACAGGGGCTTCATAGTATGTGCATGAATATTGGTATTATCATTGGTCCAATACTAGGTGAGTGTATATGATCTGAAGCTTCGTGGATTATCCTTTCTTTCTTTTGATATACTAATACTTTCCGGTTCTTGTAGGCGGGCTACTTGCAAACCCTGTCGAGACCCTTCCTGGTACTTTTGGGCCAGGAAGTTGGTTGGGAGGCAAAGATGGAGTTCAATGGATGAAAGAATATCCGTATGCCCGTGGGTTTCTCTATAATCTCTATAACATCTAAGTGCTTTAGGGGATAATATTCTGATATAATTCTATTCAGTACCAAACATCGTCAGTGCATATTTCCTCAGTTTCTCATTTCTACTAGCCACGTTCGGGTTAGAAGAAACAAATCCTTCTGGAGATATCATAGGGAAAGTACTTTCAAAGATCCGTAACTTCTGGTCACGGATTACGAGTCCACTCAGTCGTTTGTCCAACCGTTCGCAACAGCAATATGAACCAGTATCACAAGAAAACACCAATGATACTGTGCAATCTCCTCAGCCTCCCCGCCCAACAAGAAGAAAAGCCATACCCCTAAGAGAAGCATTAACACCCAGCGTGATCTTCTGCCTCATCTGCTTCATAGCTCTCCCCCTCCACAACTCCACCTTCCTACAACTCTACCCAATCTTCCTATCTACTCCTCGTCGCGATAACTCCCACCCTTCAACTCCAATCTCATGGAATGGAGGTCTCGGTCTCCCAGCCTCACAAGTCGGATACGGCATGGCAATCCTAGGTTTCATCGGTATAATCATGCAACTCTTCATCTACCCACCTCTCCAAATGCGATTCGGCACATTACTGAGTTATAGAATGAGTCTACTCCTCTTCCCGATAGCGTACACACTCACCCCGCTCCTTGCGATCCTACCGTCTGAAGACCCTGATCTTAACAAACCAGCTTCTGGACGGATAGTCTGGGCGGGGATCGTGATCACACTGTTTATTCAAGTTACAGCTAGAACGTTTTCAAATCCTGGGAATGTTATTTTGTTGATGAATTCGGTGAATAATAGACGAGCTTTGGGGACGGTCAATGGGATAGGAGCGAGTTTGAGTAGTTTGGCCAGGGCGGTGGGGCCTTTGTCTGCTGGTTGGGGGTATGGGTTTGCTTTGGAGATAGGATGCGTGGGAGCTGTATGGTGGGCTATGGCGGCGGTAGCGATGTTTGGTGTTTTTGTGAGTACTTATGTTACTGAGGGGAAGGGGTTTGCACATAATGAAGAGGAAGAAGAGGATGCTGCAAAATTGGTAGCACAGGATAACCAGGAGGGAAGAAGGTAGAAGATATAAACTAAAAGTGGGTCTGATTCTTTAGTGTATTAGCGATATATGTTCAGGGTAGTTCTGTAGAATGAATAATAAAGCGATGTGTAAATGCAATAGGGTTTAACAATATGCTTGAACGAGCCATTTGTATATTATCTTGGCATTGAAAGCGACCCAAGGGGGATTTAGGAAAAGAATCGTGTCAATTTTAGACATTAAATACTAGTTAACAGTACCGAGGCCATTACTATAAAGAGTTGCAGTGTCATTATAAAACGCATGCTGAATGGGTAATGCTAAAATGAGGGTAGCAAAAACATGAGAACGAAAGCAAGTCATTAGCCAAAAAGACATTACATCCAAAACCTAGTCCACCTCATCTGCCCGAACTCCGCTACCAAATTAAATCGTGATTAAGCTCCAAAGGGTTGTCGTCAATTCGTCTTAAATTTTGGGTGGCAGAGGTACAGTGAAAGAGGGGCCTGGAGGAGGAGAAGTTCTAACTCCTTGATCGTCCATGACTTTATCAATGGCAGCATTGGTGGTTGTTGTAGCACTAGTACTTGGGTTAGTCGCCGGGACGGTTGGGGCCTCCTCCAGCACCGATTGTACAAGTCTGGCATCTTCGGCCTCTTGATCCTGGCGCTCTTTTTCGAGTCTAACTTCCTTCCCTCGTTCTATTTTATCATATATATTAGCATCAATCTCCCAATAAAGGTGGTTATAAGTATGTAGACTTACTCCAACAATACCAGAAAACGAATAATAGAACTATTTTTCTTATGTTAGCATTATTCTACAAGGCAGAGGTCATTTCAAAGTAACTTACCAAATAATGCCATAGAGATGACAACATTGGTGCCTAACGCAATGCCTGGGAAGCGCAGTTTGATGGCATTGACCACAGTCTTCAAAGTGTCGGCGACCACACCTGTATGAAATACATTAGTCTGTAATTCGTAGAATAATAAATCGATAAAATACTTACCTGGCTTTGTAACTAGCTGTTTCAGGGTAGGAATACCGAAGGTTGCAGCCTGTGCGGCTAGGCCTGGTGCCAAATTCTTCGCCTCTGCTTCCGCTACCTTTTCACCAAGGCCTAAAGCACCAGGTAGCTTCTTCGCCAGAGACTTGATAAACCCAGGCATCTCATCGAACATTGATTCGATCTGTTTCGATTTTGTCTCAAACAACTTTATCAAATCATCGTATGCCGTCGGAACACCGTTGATCATATCCTTGAGGATCTGAGTGAACTCCTTTAGAATGCCGCGGGTTTCGGTCGAAAGCGAGAATGCTCTGCCATCTTGTGCGGCAAGACTAAGAGCGTCAAGAGCATCATGCAGTTCCTTCTCTTCTGGTGTTAAGTTGGAAAAGTACTCTTCATCTTCCTTGTTTGCCTTGCCCTTCCCTTTCTTATCCTTCGAAGCCTTCTTATCCTTCTTCGTCGGAGATCCAGGTTCCTTCTCTTTGCCCGCGCCCTCTGCCTTAGGTTCCCTCTTAAGGAAGGATGGTAAGTGCTCTGCCACCTTCACTTGTTTAGCCTTCTCATAAGTTCCTGTCGCGTACCCAGAGACTGTATCCTTCCAGGTCTGTTTCTTAGGGGCAGCACCAGCTTCAGACGCAACTGGAGTTGTTCCATCTGCCGGGGACCCTGAAGGCGAACCAGTCGCTGGGGTCCTAACCGAGTCGTTAAGCGGAACCTCCTGGGCTTCTGGACTGTTCACGACGCCCTCGAAGTAATTCTCATCCTTCTGATCGAGAACTTCCTTTGCGCCGGACTCAGCGGCTTCACGGTGTTTCTTAAATTTCCGGTAGGTGAAGTATTCGAGCATCTTTGGCTTTGGTGGGGGGTTAGAAAGTGGGTAGGTTGAGGTGTGTGTTGGGAGTCTAGTCGAGTGTCAGCTGGATGCTGGATTAAGAGCAGATATTAATATCTGCGAATACCAGCTCGCTCTTGGGATTTCTTGGGAATAAAGGGTCCCGTGGTAAAGCACCGCGCGCGCTGTGCTTAGTTTTTTTACCGTTCGATCGCTATCCTTTCGAATCTGGCTAAACTTCTTTCGTTCTTGAAAATATAGATCCGACCGTTATATTATAGAAAGCAGTAAGTTAAGCTGCTGCTGCTGCTGCAGGTGGAATTCAAATCTAGCAACTACTCGCCGTTGACAGACCGAGAAGGTGCTTAATATAGCTGGGTCAGACCCACTAAGGCCCAATACAAGTCTGTAACAGCAATTTCAGGAAATCGGTTCCAAAAAACTGGATCTCAGAGCCACAGACCGCCACAGCTGTTCGAATGACACCGCGATTTCGTTGTTCTGACGCGCATGACGTCGTCGGCTGCATGGTCTTTCACTAGCCTCACACCTTAGCCACAGCTCTGCTAGTCCTGATGGGGCTAGTGTGGCGATAATTACGACAAATTCAACACAAACGTTAATTCTCCGTTGGGGGGTACACTCAGTCTCGTAGGGAACACTGTGCATGTTCGGTCGCGAGGCATATTACGAGATTTTATTTAAGGTTTGAGTTCTCGGCGGTTCCAGTAGTTGCGTCTCACTTCTAACATCTTTATTCCAATACCTGCTTTGGTTAACCAACCTCTGGTTACGAGACTGACCAACCTCCTCAGCTGCAAACTCGGACTAGATTGATCAGCATCACAACCACGCTCAGTTCAAACAGCATACTATTTAATCATTAATTAGAGATTGTCTGCGCATCTCACAAATGCCAGTCAGTAACACATGATTTCAAGGGAGAACTTGTAGCAGATCTCTACCGAAGAAACCATGTCTGCAATTAATCTTAAGCTGCCTGTATTCACCGCACAGAACCAGGACTACATTCTCACACCCAGAGTACGCCAGTCGCCCCCGACAATCGAAAACTTGCGAATAGCAGCACGGATAATTGGCCGGACTCAGAAGCACCATGTACGCTGGAGAGCATCGTTCGAAGATGTAGCCCGGCAATATATGACGCTAGCGCTGTTAGCGTCCCCTGGCAAAAAACGAGGCTATATTAGCGCGGCAGTCAGGGCTTTTCAGGAATCCGAGATTGGTAGTCTCACAGCAAGATTCATCGAAGCATTTCAAATAACAGGGGGCAGCCTTCCGACAGCTAGCGAAGTGTCTCTCGACAAGACCTGGCGGATCCTTTCCGATCCAACAGCTCTAGTCGTTTTGCATCAACAAATTAAATTTCGCCTATAGAAAGAGCGAAGCGGTTGGATATCCATTGTGAATTAGCCACCGCGGCACTAAAGGCTTCGGATTTATCGATCACGTCCACTTTCGGAGCTATGATATTTGCCCTCCTGCTTTCGGAAGACCTATATCCAAAATTCGTTGAGTGAAAGTGGAATCGGGATTGCGGAACATCAAAAAAGCTCGAGTGAAGAGTTAGAAACTCTCGGGAAACGTCTCAATGAAATCGGTCTAATCATCGATCGCGGAGTTTCATACTGTATGCCATCAGATTGTAAGCCCTTGCCACGGTATACGAGTAATGCTTACGTGTATCTTTATAGGGCTCCGAAGAGTATGTGCATCTGTTAAAGCTCCTAGAGGAGATTCCATATCCCAGCTTGGAATTGGTAGACATCGACGAGATTTCGCCAGTATTTCGGTCGTAACACCGCGGAGCACCCGGCTCGCGGAAGAGGTACAAAATAGACACTTAAAATTTGGCTGTACATTCGTGGTTAACTAACCTCCTCCAAAATTTATAGGCGAGAATTCGCGATAAGGATCAGTGTGTAGTCTCACATCGAATAGGCAGATGTGTGAATGTGTGTCATATCATCGCATAATCTGTTGGGGAAACGATGCCCGATTGCTATAATGTAAGAACTAACTTCAGTTTTTCAACCCCCGTTTAATCGTGCTGTGAATTTAGTGTGCTGATGATGACATGAAGCCTGAGTTCTGGCGCTTCTTAGCCATATCTCTCGGCGAAGAATCTATGCATAAGATACGTACCTACTTGATATGCGAACCAGATTCCGGAGGGTTGATAAATCGCTCAGAAAACGATCCTGCTTTCAAGTGATGTTTACGGTGACTTCAACAACGGACATTTCGTTTTGGAGCCTCTCGCTCACGATGAATTGTCTCTATTAACGGTAGACCTTTCAAAGTTTGGCGAGCCGGATATCCCAGCTGAGTATCCAATGCGCTACACACAAATTCCAGGCCAAAAAAAAACCATTGGAAATGAGGGGATCTGGTTTTAGCAGATTATCCGTTGATGACCTTGATGGTTACACATTCTATGAGCCGATTATTGGAAAATGGAGATACGGTTTGGCTTCGGACGGATGACCCTGTTTCACGCCCGCTTCCACATCCTCATATCTTGTGGTTGCACGCAAGTATCAGCCGGGTTGTAAGGATTTCTGGAAGAAAAGGTGAATATTTTTGTTCTCCGGGTTGGGAGTGGAGATAAATTTAGGATTTATGTAATAAAATTAACTTGAATCGACCTACTAGCTACTGCGGCTGCCTCAATTGAATTAGGCCCTGGTGTTGCGTGTTGCATTTCCAAGTCAGGTTGTTCTAGTTCTGAGACTGAAATGCTGATAGTCTCGTTATCAATTGGGAGTATAAGGTATTAATGTCATTAGATGAAACTACTCCTCTAGTACATCTTATTATTAATATTGCGCTTTGAATTGTGCCTATGATGCAATGATTTTGCTAGACTAGCGCAGGCCAAATCCACACTTTGTACTCGCGCTCGTGCTCGTGCAGTGCAGGGCTGTCGCCTTGACGTAACTAACCGAAGACTTGGTGCCTTCTAAGCCCGATTCCATGACCTGACCTCCAGAATTTGCAGAGCTAATAATATATAACACAAACTAACATACAATTATCAACGATGCAGACGCTCCTACCTCCACGAAAGAGCGCTTAACATTGCTCGTTGGCGCCGAACCACGGGCTAGGATGTATTCACATACGTCCATATAATCCAAAGAATGCACATATTCCGAAGCCCTCATTCGTGACTTCATCAGCCTCCAAGCCAGGATTCGGGCCGGCTTCGGTCAACGTTTAACTTGACAACTCAATGCCATGAGTATACACAGGAAAATCGCGGTGGTGACGGACGCTGCCAGAGGCAAGTTTTTAATACATCCTAAATACATAAGAAAAGTAAGCGACCAATATGCTAATAAAGATTGTATCTTGTATATAGGTATCGGGGACCGAATTATCCGTGCGATGCTGCATAACACTAGACAACCACTGACAATCTACATGACCAATGCAAGTCTCAAAACCGAGACATATCCCGTTAATTTCAACGACAACCAGGGAACAGCAGCGGCCTTGGAAAAAAGTGGCTCCGAAATAAGATACGAACAAGTCGACCCGACTTCCCTAGATTCTATCAGAGCATTCAGGCACCGTCTTCAAATCGCCCACGGAGCGAGTCATGGAACAAAACCATTATCAATTCTTGTCAATTCCCCGGCGCAGGAGTTCGAAAACGCGCAAAATGCAGCAAAGTATTCCTATTTTGGCCCGAAGAATATGTCCAGGATTCTACTACCGATCATGAAGCGTGATGGGGGTAGCAGAATAGTCAATGTTTCTGTTGGCGGTGGAGGATCGGGTTATTGGCTATGGAGGGAGGACCTGGCGGATATGTTCGATCTACAAAAACTCTCGACGGAGCTTCTGGATGCCTTGGTACGAAAATATGTACGCGACGCCAGCCGTGAGGAACTTATCGAACAAGGGTGGACGAAACGTGTAGATGTCAAAGGGCCTCAAATTCATCCGTATATCATCCCTAGGATGGCATTGGCGGCATATACCTACGTTCTGGCGAGAGAAAACCCTGATATTTTGATAAACGCTTCCGGTGGTGATTCATGGAAGTTCCCAACTCATGTCTATGGAGGCGCCATCACACCCACTTTTCTGGCCTTGGGAGACCTGGAGGGTGTCTCCGGACGTTATTGGATTGCGGGGAAAACCGTGGATTGGGAGACTGCTCAATACAAAACCACAGAATCTCATAAACGTCTATGTTGGAATAAGCCTAGCAAACTAGCGGCCCGAGATCTTAGTCCTAGTGAGTTAGGGGCCTGGAAGCCTAGGCCCGAGGAACCAAGGTTCTGGAATTTCAAGCTAGGTAACCTTGTATCGAACTCCTAGATGAATTTTTATTTGATTGATTCGTCTACATTCTACTCATAATGTATTCATATCATAGATTCTTATGTGTATAAGAGACCGGGATACAACTCTATCATCTGCGTGTGGATGCCCTGTTTCTGTCAGATTATGCCCTCTTGCGCCTTTAGATTATGACTGTACCTGCGATACCTAGCGGGGACGAGTGTGGACTTTAATTATTTATATTATCTGTTAGGCTCCAAGCTTCCACCCTTTGGCATAATTATAATGTACACTCTAAAAACAGATTATTACAATTAGTCTTAACTAGTTTGATGACAGTACTAGTGGACCAGGGCAGCAAAGTTCCCTAGTCGTACCATATAATGATATATAGAATAAGATAATGTGATTTTCTAGGGCGTAGCCTGTTAGGCAGTTTAATCCATGCGCGATCTTCTTTGGTAGTTGCAGACCAACGTCGACTCTGTATCGCTAAAGTCATCAAACTCGTGATGGATCCCCAATTTTGGGATAAAATCCCATTTAGGGCATTTGGAATTCGCCAGGGCTTCTCGACTAATTAGCAAGTTGTTCACAAATACTAAAAAATGAAGTTTAAAAACTTTTGACTCGTTGCCGACGGCTACTACGAGTGAAAGAGAGCCTAGGTGGTCAGTACAGCTCCTCCGGGTCCTTGGGTGGCAATTCGTAGAAAGATAACCCCAGTTGATTGAAGGTATTGTAGGGATAAAGCAATGTAGATGTAGCCCTACGCTACGTATACCGTATACCCTGATATGGGAATCTGCATATTATATGAGCCTGCCGGGTTCGTAGAGATCTGTGATTGTGAACGAGGGATGCTGTACTGTTGCTGGTTATGAAATTGTATTATTGCATCCTGGCTCTCTGGCGGGCTTGCAACCCAATCCGCTTTCGAGAATTCCCCATGTGCCGGAATATAGTTTTCCAGGATAGGTATATTGCGGAATTCTTCTGGACCGTTTCTCACGCACCGCGGGAAGCCTGATACTCCGATAGATGACGGTAGGTTGTGATATAGAGCGAGTTAGCGAGGTCTTTGACTCTGTAGATTCCTTGACGCTGGGCATCAAATATCAGGATTGGATCATCACAAGCAGTTCGTAGTAATGGACCTGCTGATGTAAACCCCTCTTCTGACAAAAATCGTATCAACTGAAGGATGTCGGTTTTATCGACTTTGTATAATTTCTTGTCATTATTCGGATGAAGATACACATCGAGTATCTGAGAGTGATGATTAGTAAATCGAAGTAGTTCAAACCGAGGCAGGGTTATGAATTACCTCATTCCCATTTTCTCCTCGATCAAAATGTACAACCCCAGATAAGACCCGTGTTTCCGTCCAGAATGCTACAATGTCCTTCTCAACAGAATATGGGCATCGTTTTCCGTAACATGTACGCTCCATATAACTACTATGGTAGAGTGGGGAATTACCATTCCATTCCGATTTAAATCGACTTGTTAGTAAATTTTCATCTTTAATACATTTTTAATCCATATTCATAATTCAACTTCGTAATATATATTAATATCAATATATCGTATCATTAAAGCCACTTTTTTCCGGTACAGGAAGCAGGTCTATACTCAGGGCCCGGTATGCAGGTAATTATATTAAATATGTCCTTGCATAAGAATCGAATATACCCATATGCATAAGTACCACCAAGCACATAAGTATAACTATAAGGTGGTTAACAGTTTTAAGTATATGTTATGGTACGAGACTAGATCAGGTACTCGTCCACTGCAGCGACAAAAGGAGGGGTTTACATTTCGATATCGATAGACGCTGCTGATACCAATATTATTATATATTAATATTGCTTTAGTTTCTGTGTCGACATGCACCTTTCAGAGGCTGCATATCATTTTGCAGACATGTACATACTTAATTAGGTATCAGGATATATAACTTCCAGAATTAAACTTAGTCGAATTCTTATTATAATATTAGATTCGAACGGCCTTCAAGAACACCACTCCCTGAGACCGTTTACATCCCATCCTTCTTATAAAGATATATAGAGACTCCAAACTTAGGCTTAGACTATATTGTGCGACGAAGGTTGACTTCCGATACCGATACACCATGGCTCACCCACGGCCTCTCTATATGCCTATTCGGACCCAGCTCCGACCATCAGCACTTGCGCGACCTAGCCCGTACTTCCTCCCTCCTTCTCAACTCGGTACAGCTCTCGTGACAGTTGAGTATATATTTCTTCGTGCAGGAGGCATTGAAATTTTGAGAGAGATGACGCCATGGCGCCAATCGCCCTTGACGATCTAGGTCGATATTGGACGCCGAGTACTGCAGAAGGATATGCGTTCGCATTTTTTACAGATGCGCTATCCCCTTGTTTTGCTATCGACCATGCTACAACTGATATCTATCATTTTGGATATCATCTCCGATACGGAAATTATGATCGTGTAGACGCGACGGTCGCCTGATCATGATCAACGCCGAGGTACTAGTCGATTCTCCAATATCGTAATTATAAACCTTACTTTTTTATACATTCTTAACTACCTTATGGAACTTTCTCAATAGATTGTAGCGGCCGCAGAAACAGAACCTGATAATATGATACCGTTATTCAAATTGTTACATACAATATCTCACGAAATTGCACACGCCTTCCTTTCATTCTGTTTCGCAGTATCTGCAGACCCAGAAGACCCGAACCCACCAACCGAAAATACACCACCTAGTTTGAATTGCCTTAGCAGATACAGTGATGGTGACCGAGTAGGCGAAGCCGGGTTTTGGTTTGACGCAAGAGTTTGGGGTGGCGCTGTATTTTACAGCCAGATGACAGCTCATTCGGTAGGAAATGCCAATTTCCTATTAGGCTGCTAGACCTTGAGACATAGTGAGCTAAAACAACAGTAGAACGGAGACTCCTGTGTCTATGATCCTGAACAGATCCATCCAGCAGGAAAAATTTGGGTACAAATTTCAGACGCGAAACTACGTGAAATATCAATTATGCCGTTTGCGGCTCCGGCTAGTACGAGCGGCAAATATACATATATACCTTGTTTTCTTGTTTCCTTGAACTAATACTCTTTCTGACAGCTATCGTACTTCCGATAATTAAGTATTTACCGTCTGACGGTGTTCAGTACCGAGAGCATGATTGCACTCGATCGATATCGTATTCCCACTGTAACTAAATAAAAGAAAGTACGCGGGTTCTCAATCTCATATCGCCGGGAAGCCAATGATCTCGGATAGAAGTTCAGCGGCCCTCAGCTGGGGTACTTAAGCTTTCTATTAATAATAACTATTAACGAGGCACGCTGGTTTGTTTACCCTGCCTCAAAGTCGAATTCGATCTTAAATTTAAATATCTACACAAGCTGCTGGGAACGCCTATTTTAAAGGGTAGTTGAAAACAAGCAAGTGCATTGATTCAACCAGTCTCATAACCAAACTATGATTCAACTAGGTTCTTATCAGTAGAATCAATTTACAACAAAACCCTGACAGTGTATCGCGTTGGCATTTAAACATGATAACACAGTCTTAGAGACATCAGTCTCAACACTAGACAGCCGGCGTCTAGTTCCGAGACTGTAGAGACATCTGAGCTAGCTAGCGCTAGTAGCAATTATGTGGCTTGAAATCCCACCAGCCTCAAATCGTGGCGTAATGAAGCTTAAAGACAAGGATCTTGTGTGACGTCAGGGCTTCCAAGTCGCCCAATCCAGCTTCACAGGCCAAGCTCAAGACAAATCCCGCATTACATTGCACTGGCACTTCCAAACCGCCAAAACACTATGTTTCTACATTACCTTCCATTTCCCCAATCTCTGCCCTATACCGAGTATAATCGGTATCTGGCCTGGAGCGTCTATATCTACTCTAAAGAATGCGGCATTCGATAGCAAGGTCCATGCTCCTACGCACGCGACACTGTACCCAGAACTTCCAACCACTCCGTCTTGAACACCTAATACACCACGAATCCAAAATCTCCCATGTCCAGCTTTGGAGATCATTTTCTTCTCATGGAAGCTTACAGGCTCGTCAACAAGTCCTCCATGGTTTGACGGCCAAACTAACCAGCACTCCGTCCCGTCTTTTCAAACTCATCCTCCCGCTACCTGCGGTTCACGAAGATGGTAATCAAGATCGTTCACTGAGTCCCAAAGAAACGGAACATTATGAAAAACATCCACCGTCCTCGCTTTCCAAACCATCTACGTCTATAAACCACCTAGACCAAAAGCCAAAACATCTTGCTCTTTTGATCCACCCGAACCAGCCACTCTCGCATCTTGCGCAGTTGATCCAATCACAATTGCCGATTCTTAAGTCAGGCAGAGTTCCTAGTGTAAACTTCTACAGACCGTTGGATACCCCGCCTCCAAAGTCCGAGGTTATTGCGCCTTCTGAAGATGAAGTTGCGAGTTCGGGTGGAGAGGGGGCGCCAAAGTCTGCACAAGGGAGGGATGTGGACCACGAGGAAGAGAGTTTGGTGCTTTGGTCAGGGAGTACTGAGATTGGTGATTTTGTGAGGGATGCCGCTGTTGGGCATGAGGAGGAAGAGATGGGGCTTCAGGGTGGGTTTGTGATTGATATAGAGGGTACTGTGGATAAGAGGTAAGGTGTAACCGCCAATAAATTGATATAGCAAGTCGAAAGTGAGAAGAGACTAATCCTATTATAGTGGGGTTTGGGTTTCTGTCCCGAGTTTTAACGATAGAACTGTCTTTCTAAGGAAGAGGTATAAATCAACTACAAAGGAGATCGAAGGGCTAGTTGAGTTAAAGGAGGTGAGGTTACCGGGTAATCGATAACAATACTTCTAATGTCTAACCGGAATTCCAATTAGAAATGCGATAAACTAGCTCAAAAGACTGCGCAACATATGGCTCTTGGTGGCTTTGGAGCAATGATTGGCTGGTGGGGTTTGGTATATTTCTTGACATTCAATACGTAAGTTATACTACCCCCTTCTCAATATTTTGAATCATCAAATGCTAACCTAGGATAACTCGTAGGTCTCTCGGATGGGGTATGTAGCGTTTTACTGACGAAAACACAACTTCTTAAAATATCGAATCTAACCTAAATTCTGTATAGATACCATGGAACCGGTTACTTACCTCGCCGGTCTCTCGGGTATTATGGCAGGTTACCTCTGGTTCCTGTACCATAATCGCGAAGTCTCATATCGCTCTGTATTGCACGCCACAATCTCACGGCGTCAGTTAGCGTTATACGATCAACACGGATTCGATATGGATAGATGGCAAGAATTACTCGACGAAGGTCGATCATTGAGACGGGAGATTAAAATGGTAGCAGAGGAGTATGGTGTCCGGTGGGATGGGAAGGCAGACTCGGAATCTTCGGGCGACTTCGGGTTTGTAAGCCGGGAAAGGAAGAAGAGGGCAGCCAAGGTAGAGGCGGTATTAAAGAAAGAAGAAGAGAAAAAGGAGAATGGGAAGCCTTCAAAGAAAGACGACGGAGATGATGACTAGACATTAGAACTCCCTATTTTCTAGAATAGATCGGTGTCTGGGTCTGGGCTAAACGAACCCTTTAGACTCGCGGGAAGACTAGAGTAGCAGGTGTTTCTTCTGTATTTCTTTCTCTTATATCCATGTATTTAGCAGGCGAGTTCTAAAATTATAATTACTGAAGCTCTAAGCTTTGTTATAAATCCCAATTCTAACGGAACTTCTATCTACTCATGAAGCTCTATAATAGCGCCTTGACATCCTCCTTCTCAGCCTCTTTCGCAAAATCAGGCCTTGGTAGTTCCGCTCCAGCAGTTGTCCTTCCATACATAATCCCACCTAACCGACTAATCGGTTTCAGTTTCCCAATATCCACAATTGAACCTTCACTTCCTTCAGCCCACATATCCTCCCTAACGTGGAAGTTTAAACCTTGAGCAAATATCGTAACTCCAGTAGTCTTCCCAGTCGCCGGCGAGACCCACGGATGGTGTGAGACAAGCTTTGCCTCAATGCTAAATGCCGATTCGGCAACATGTGGAGGCTTGACTTTTGAAGAAGGGGCAGGGGTTAGACCTGACAAATCGAATTCAGAAACACCGGGAGGGGCGTTTATGGAAGTGTAGTTTGCGGCTCTAGGTGGAATTTAGCACTCAACTTTCATGCATTATACGGGGAAATGGGCAAGGGGGCCAACCAATTTACGTACTCTAAGAACCACTCGGAAATGACATTGATGACAAGTTCTCCAGTATCAAGAATATTTTGTAGTGTATCTTTTTTGTTCTCCATACTGCTTGAGAAACCGATAACCCTGTATGCACGCCGCCAAGTTGGTTTCTTGTATACCCGGTGAGAACCAAAGATAGTGGACACCTACATCATCGGTGGATCATGAGCAACCATAGTTGTATACGAAAACGGTGCCAAATTTGTCGTCTTTCCATCTTTCGATATCGTCGACACAAAGCCAATCTTCCAACCAAGTTAACCAAAATTGCCAATTAATTAGCTAGATGAGTTAAAACAATTCTATAGGCCCATAAAAAACTTACAAATCTCGGCGTAATAGCAGATATCATAAGTTTATAATTATCACCAACTCTTCTACCTTCAGCATAAGGATCAATCTCAACTTTCTTCAAAGATTTCCAAGAGTCATCTGTTGCACCGGTTCCTATACGCCCGTAGAAAGTCAAAATTAGCCGAAGGAACTTGATTTTGAGGCATCTAGGTAAGAGAACTTATGGTTCTCACCAACTTTCCACTCCGGATTAACTGTCTTATTCAAATGCCATTCAATCGTTTCCCAATCCTCCCGTGTGGCCTCAACGGTCTTAAAATCTGGATGTCGTGACATCGTTCTTAGTTGTCGATACGATATCGAAAAGCAGCAGGCGTGTTGACGGTGTTGTAATTTCAAAGGTTTCCAAACGAGTCGACGGAAGTAGTGTGTGGGGGAAGTTAAGATGTATCTTTTCATTTGGGGGGGAGGATTTATAGTTTTTTTTGTAATATCGATACGAGAAATAGACCTAAAGGATATATAATATGTAAGTTTTAAGTTGCAATTGTCGTGCGCTTGAATCGGTATTTCGAGATTACAAATCACGCAGTTCATGCAGTGGTGAACAATTTAAGCCGCTTTGTTCTGGGAGGGCTTACTAAGATTAGTGAATATGTATAATCCTTGTATTTGTAGACGTATACGCGTAACTTAAGTCCCGAGGGTGCCCGAGGATCGATATAAAACGTGGAGGGTAGACCCTTCGGCATCCTAATATATACCCGTTTGAACAAGGATGATTTTAAACTGATTTAGTTTGCTTATATATGGTGAATGTTACCCTGATGTCTGATTCCTTGGGTATTACTAACAATAAATATATGAGTCCTCTTGTCAATTAATTGAACAAGCATGAGATAGTTTCAAAAATTGAGATGGACAAGATACACGCTGCATGGAGCTCCACCAGACTAGACAAGATAAGGTATTTCCCTAAGCTAATTCTGATTACTGATATCTAAGGTGACATCAGGAACCGCGTTGGTATAACCAGGATGTATGATGAAATAAGTGTGACCTGTGTTCCGCGAAATTTCACATACCTTGATGTAATTATGGGATTGGCTCATGAATCGGCTACGTATACGTGCATGGGGTGTATTCGGTGAACAGGGTGTAAGGTTACCATTGACGGGAGCTTGCCGTCACCCTTCGGGGAGGCCTGGTAGAGATGTATGCGGGCATGGGTCGGCGGAACTTCACGGACAGGGTGTGAGCTAAGTACTAGGTAGCAGGGAAGCCTTATTTTTAATCGAGTTCAGAGAAAAATCTCTAAAATATGGCAGGTTCTGGCACGGCCAGGTAGTCACTTGGACGCTTCAAAAGCTTCACGAATGCAAATAACTGCTAATTTCAACTCTTTCCTCCACTCCTATAGAGCTATACGTACAAGTGCAGTGACGTCTCATCGTATATTTGCTCGCAAGAACTAAATTCGAAAAAAGAAAACCATACTCTTTGCCAAAGGAAAATATGCTTAGGTTTCAAGCTACGAGGAACTTGCAAAGATATCATCCCAGAACCCGCCAAGCGATGGTATTCAATAAAACTCAAGAGCAGCTAAACAAGGTATATACTATAGAATAGAACAAGAAGGCTCCAAGAACGCCAGATGGTATAAAATGCCCCAAAAAATGTTGTGCAAGGGAGGGTGGTTAAATTCTGAGAAATACCACGAGATAGGAGAATATGGAGAACGCCCGGTATCACTTTTGGTGTCGTTGTGCTCTCCAACTAACAGAAAGAAGATTTAAAAATTAAAGGAAATATTTTAAGGGATTTGGTGAAGTTGAAGGTGTCAGGTAGCTAGTAGGGAGTTAAAGCTTGGTTACAACTTTCAATTCCCGGGTCCTGGTGGGTTACCCATGAACATATCGAGGCTGTTTCCATCCTCGCGGGTAGCCATTTCTGAAAGCAGTGTCATCAACGGGTCAGGCTCAAGCTCCGTAGGGAGTGAATCCTTTTCTTGTACAACACCGGGATCTGACGAAAAGACAGTAGGGTCCATTCCGAAGTCAAAGAAGTTGTTGTAGGGAGTTGAAGAGAAGAAAGAATAGCTGCCAGAGGGCGAGAATGTATACTTGTTCATATCATAGGAATAGGCAGTGTTAGGCATAACAGGAGAAGTAAAGTCGAAGGGGTTGTTTTCGGGTATTGAAATAGCAGGAGCACCTCGTTGTGGGCCCATTGGTGGTGGTTGTCCTGGATAATGAAAGCCTGGGTGGCTGCTTTGTAATCTTTCGCGTGTTCGCATGCGATACTGGTCTTGAGGAGAATGCTGGTTGTTCAAGGGGGTTGAACCATCGGAGACGGAAGAGTGTCGATGTATTTTTGGGCGTTTTGTATGGCGATGATTACCATATTCATCGACATGTGTTATTGAGGATGCCGAGCCGCCGTCTGTAGTGTTTGAAGGAGACGCATTTGGGATTTGTGGGGTACCAACGGATGGGACAGGCGAATGAAAGATTTCTGATAGTGTGGGGTCGGCGAACAGGTCATCAGGGCTCGAAAGACTATTAAAAGTGCAAAGTTAGTATTCTAGGTCCCCATATCGAAAGCTGACTACACAGTTAGAAGTTGAAGGCTTACTTTTCGACTGAGAAGTCATTAAGAAACTCGAAGGGGATGAAAGCGGTATCGAAAGTAACATCATCATATCGATCAAAAAAGTCGTCAAGGTATTTGATATCTGCCGGTGAAACTTTAGTTAGACGAATGTGATTGGTGTATATCCGACGTATCGTCGAGCACTAAATTTTGAGTAAGTAAATGTTATAGGCCCGTGCTAATATATAATTTCATTCGTACCTGATGGTTGATTATTGCCCACTGTCGCCTCATTCGAATAAGAAACTTGATAACCCTTAACAAACTTTCTCTGCTACCTTCCGACAAGGAATGTCCCGTGTACTGGGTGCCATGCAAATGAACCGTTGCCGCGGATGTCAAACAATACGACATAAACGCAGGCCACTCTATCGAAGGTGTATTTGCTGCTTGGTATGCGAGGTCTGTTAGAGCTTTCGCATGTTGTAGACACATATTTGTAGCTTCTTGCTGCCAAGCTTGTTGCGTTCCCGTGCCATTGATTTCCTTGATGTCGATTGGGAGGAAGGTCCGGTACATCAGACAGTGTATTAAATGATATACGGCTTTGCTCAAGTAGAAAACTGTAGCTTCGCTACCAGATGGGAATGACGCTTTCTCTTGGGCTTTGTTTTCAAAGTAACCAGCCCACACTTTCAGTTCGTTTCTAATCATTGATAAGTTCGAGGAAGAGTGCCACGGGAAATGAGAGTCGCCCTTTACACCGCCCTGCTGGATGTATAGAACCGTCTTTCCCAATATCCGAACAATTTCAACTAACATCGCGTTTGTATTTCGAGATAACGGAATACTGCCAAATTGTTGCCCGAAACCATCTTCTGAGAACAGTGATTCTTCGCTCGGTTTGCCACTTCGAAAATGCGATTCGGAACATGGGAGGCGCAACTTGATCGTGCAGTCGCTGATTAAAGGAGGGCGATTCGAGCCGCATACCGCAAAGCGGTCCATCAGATAACAGGTCCAGAAGCATCTCCGCCGTACTTCACGCTCAATTGGAGTCACCGGCGAGTTTGGTGGCAGCTCTCTATGTAGTTCAAGAGCAAGAGCCATACGAATTGCTGATCCTAGCTGCATAAAAGATTTCTTTCCATGCCCCAAAGCAAAATAGACATCCGAAAGTAGTATTAGTGTTAACAGATTGTCGACTGAGGGTTCGTCTGCATCAACTTGGTTTCTTGCCAAATTGGCGAACCGTTCGGTACATTCCGCTAGCGTTTTCCCTACAGGAGGCAACGTATAACTTTCATATCATCAGCCACTTTGTTCGGGTTATCAATCTTGATCCAAATTTCGGTCCTTGACTCACCGAATGCTAGTTGCGCAGATTGCATTGAGGAGATGCTGTGGAACACTCCCATCATGTATCCTGCCTCTGAATGTTTTCTCATGAATATAAGAATGTGGTTTTTTGTTTACGCGAGTAAAATATACATCCACTAAATGGGGAACGTAGTTGGCATCCATATCGACACTGTAATGTTGTCAGTCGCACATCCTGTTAGCTCCGAACTTACTCACAAATCGGAATTTTTATAAATGTACCTGATAGGGGTAGGAGCTAGCTCCGGGAGATCCTGCTCTATGACCACATTTTCTTCCTCATGTTTTAGCCCCGGCTCCTCCCTTGTAGGATGCGAAGCTGTCGCAGAGGGCGGGGTGACTAAAGCAGCTGTATGACCATTCGCCTCGGCTTCAGCTGGTTCATCCGAGGTTTTATCGTCGTCACCCGAGCCCTTTCCATCTTCCAGCCGTTTTTCTCTATTTAACCAGGATTAATATCGATTTCAACTTTGCCTAAGTATTCTCTCGCAAGTTCTGAAACTCACAAATGACCAATGCGCCGCAGCAGGTCCTCGAGAAGCTCGGTTTTCGGGCCACTATATTTTTGGTTGTGTTGTTAGCCGGGTGGGCTTGACAGGGAGACAAACGCCAGCCAGATTTATCGCGCATACCGTTTGCGGGGAACAGCATCTGAACGAAATGCGGAGGAGAATTCGAATGTCAGCCCCCAAACGAGAACAACAGATTATTAACCTGAGGTAGATTGTAAATAGGAAGGCTTACCGTAGATGCACTCACAGTGGAAGACTTCACAGGAATTGCATTTTGGCCGTGTTCTACTGCATTTTATCTGGAGAAAGAAATTGGCCCAGATGTTAGATAAAACGTGCGCCGTTTGTCAGGAAACCCACAGGGCTGCTGCACCCA
This sequence comes from Arthrobotrys conoides, assembly GCA_036971725.1. Lineage (NCBI taxonomy): Eukaryota > Fungi > Ascomycota > Orbiliomycetes > Orbiliales > Orbiliaceae > Arthrobotrys > Arthrobotrys conoides. Next base: position 1,260,048 of record JAVHJM010000003.1, on the reverse strand, counting down.
GATCTGAGAGCTGCAGTGCGCTGGGGCCCGTTTGAAAACCAACGAACCTTTCGTTTCCGACAGGATTTGCAGTTCATGGCCTCTTTCTCTTCGCTCGCCGACTTGCGGCTTGGGAGCTTTGTGATGGCATAGACATTCCCGTTTCCATTCCCATTTCCATTCACTGGGCGAGACATTGCGACTGAACCATCGGCAATGACGCCCTCGTAGCTGCCGGCTATCGACTCCAGCTTCGTACCTGCTTCTGAATCCAACTTGCGATTTTTGAGATTTCGAGGACGCTGTTCGTGCGATCCTCTTCCTTGTGTATACTTTTGGGGTTTCCTGGTCGCTGATGCGCAATAAGTTCGTGTGGAAAGTAAACTCGTTCCTCTGATCGATTTCTAAGCTATTGCTGGTGGGGCGTCGCAGGTTGGTAATAATTTGATAGTAATCGATAAGACGCGTGAGAATACAGTATCGATGCTGTGATCGTGGATTTCGTTCGTGAGCTTCAATGGCTGTCGTCGACGTTAATTATCACCATCTGCGAATCTATTGTTTATCCCACAGAAAGGACTCCAAAGTTTTCTGACCAAGCTATTCCAGGGAAACTGTTAAAAAAAAGCGATGAAGGCGACACCAAGATTTCGGATTGACAAGCCCGGCCAGAAAATGCGCAACCGCAAAGGGGGAAAGAACAATGTGACTTCCAAACCCTTGATGCCGAATATATTGCTTGGGAGGCCCAGATCCCAGATATCAACGACCAGAAAGGGTCACGTCGAGATTCCTGCTCCCACGGCTATATGGGGAACGAACGGCAAGGGCTCCGACGTTTGTTACGGTCTCCAGTCCAAGAAAGCGAGTGGGCGTGGACAGGCCAAGCGCAAACGAAAAAGAAAAGAACCCAGGCGTACCAAACGGATATGTCCAACTCGAAGAGAGGCCGGGAAGATGTATGACGATTTCGCCTAAAGTGACTATTAAGCTATTGGGATCCTGAAATTCGCCTCCGATGTTGGTATTGTTATGGGAATGAGAGAGAATCCAATCGTCAGGAGGATTTTCGGGGATGTAGATTTCTTGGAGGAGGTTACAACAAACAGGACTTTGACTTCGCTCGTTCAATTCAGGCCTCCGCGAGATGTTAGTGCAGCGCCCTAAAGTTAAGTTTTCTTTTTACGGGTTTTCGAGGCAAAGATGAAGAGCACCACCAGGCTTATTTCAGTAACATGCAAAGGAACAGCCATGGGGTTGCAGCTCGTCTCCCCGGATCTCTCGATTTTCGCTGTTTGCTGGGCCGCGGCGTGATGGTGTGGAGCAGAAAGCCATCTCCTAAGCCGTTCATGGGCAGGGACCTTGGAAGAAATTTTGGACAGGACCACCAGGTGGAGCCGGTGCTTTATAACGGAGCAGGGGTCTCGATGATGCACCGTCCGGGGTCAGCATCGAATCTAGCTCATGAATTTGCATTCCTCCTCTTCTCGATGTGAGCTGTGCGCAACTTGACTAACTGGATCTCAGCGGTACATACGTCGTATGTATACTATGTAAACGTCCCTCCTGACAAGAGTGCATGGACATATACACCTCAGGATTAACCGGATTGTAACATTTGCCGATGCTCTCAATAGCTATTACAAAGTATTCTGTAATATTGAAACGCAAGCCATGATATATGAGAGAGGCCATAACCGGCTATGGTCAACTGAGCCCGAGCCGAAAAGTACGGAATATCAATATCACGATGATATTGAACACATATCCCCATACGCTCATCGGGATATTCTGCTTTACGCTTGGTCTGACCGCCAATTTTGTAGCCCCGAAGTCGCACGAAGAACAAGGCGTAGAACATTAGCAATCTGGGGTCTCCACTTTTGGATGCACGGATTCAACCTTTGGTTCTTGGCGGGTTGGTCTCTAGACCTGTTTAAAGTTTCTGTCCCTATTTCAGGACTATGAGATCGTGTCGATATGTTCTGCAAATGGACATTGCTGCAAGAGAAGCTGTCTCAAATTTGCAATCTTGTGATCTCTCGCTAACCGGGTTCGGTAGGCTAACATGCTATGTGCCTTCCGTAGATCATACTCGACAGAGGCGTTATGACAAAACGAAACGGATATTGCCATTAACCATCAATACCCTGTAAAGGTATTTGGAGGTACTGTATCGAATACTTATCCTTCTTGAACTTGTTTGTTGTATTTTGAACCCCTCGTCTCGGGTCGCGGACAGAGGGGTTGTTAAGTCACAATGATTATCACACACACTGTTCCTTCACAAGGTCTGGCCCCTCAGTATTCTTTTGATAGCTATATGTCTCAATTCACAAAGGCGGGGAGTGCGGAGTCCCGGCTTGGGAATGTGGAGATGGTATGATGTCTCCAACGAGCATAAGATGATCGGTTGTGGGCTCAACAGCAGTTGTGTTTAACGAGCGCTATTTGTCGACGGAAGATACCCCAGTCTGCACATACAAGGCTTTCTTCTGGGCAGCTGCATGCAGGGACCTGGCCCGCAATAACGGTTAAAGGCTATGGTAAACCTGGCCGTAGTGTAACCGATGCACAGAGGGGGTGAATGATGGGCCTTTTGGTGGAGCTGGGGTTTGAGGGAGGTTAAAGGGAATCCCGGCCCGTGGTTCATCCACCAATGGGAGCTATGAGTATTTTTATTCTTCTCAAAGACGAATATAAAATTTTCTTTTCTCCTCATAGTGCTCCACCAAAGATCAGATGTGTCGATGGTCACGACGACAGATTTGAGACCCGTCCCGAAGAAAAGTTAGCCACGCGCATGCCGCTAAAGGTGGTAATAGTGTATGCAGAGCTGTTGTAAGTATGACTATTGTACCGACTATCAACAAAGACTTGCTAGCAATGATGACCTAGGTAGGCAGTGCTAGTTGGAGTTTCGAAACAAAGCCGCTCTGTCATAAAATATCAAAGCGCACACTACATACCTGAGGCAATGTTTGTGAAGCAAGTTGTTAGCAAGGTCATAATGTCCTTGAGAATATTTTTGAGGGACTCTTACAATCTTAAAGAAACAACGAAGCCTCCAAAATTATAAAATACCTCAAATGTTGCGCAAAAGTCTTTGGTAGATATCAAGCTTTCAGCCTAGAAGCCTCATATTAAGGGATAAAAATCTTGTGCCTTGTGGCATTCCAAGACATGCATGTATTGGCGACAGCCATGGAATAAGAAATCAGACGATTCTGTGCAGCCTGTGACGTCTGTATCTTGTTTTCCTTGGTGGAGGACTTCTAGCTAGTTGTGATCTCCCAGAGTGCATTAGTCAAGACTGACATGAAGACAGATGCATGCACGCTTGACATTGGAATAAAAACATACCTGTTGAAGCCCTATTGCATTGGAACCTTGGTTCTAATTGTCAGGGTTCGTTGGGTCGGCTAAAGGCGCTGTTCCTTGTATGATTGAGGCAGCTTCATTGGTGGGAAAACAAGACCATCAGCGCCGGAACCAGCGGATTCTACCCCGGACTTGCCCAGCTCACCCAAAGAGGCTATCGATAGTGCAAACCGGACAGCACTGGCCTGTCGCCGGACTGGGATTCGCCATGACCCTAAACTTTGGTCGCGAGTGAGAGAGAACCTTCGAGTTTCAACGTGGTTCCTTTGTCGACGGTTTGATCGCAAGTAATAATAGCAATCGGTATGTTTCCTCGCTTCTTTCGAGTATCCCGTCCGTTCTAATCCGTATCCCCCGCATATTAGATTCCGGATTTTATTTGCTGTGTGCAGCTGCGCGAAGGTTCAGGCGCTCGGTCCAGCCCTGTTGACTTGAATATCGGAACTCCGGCTGGCTTGTCCCTTGGTCGAGGCTCGATCTTCCAGAACACCAACTTGAACTGCTTGGCTCTCTTCCATATCCACGTTTCTTGTACATCGATCGCAAGAGTTCTGCCGGCATGCCCTGCGACTGTTCCCAGCTGTAGACGTTAGCAAGCTGGCTCTTTTGCATTAGGGTCAACTTCCCCGGCTGTTGGATATTGATATTGCGGTAATTCGTAGTCCAAGGTCCGCCTTGGTCGTCGAAGGCCTCATCCTGATTCCGGCGCACCTATTACTACCAAAACACCGAAGTTATCAAATCCTCGAAAACCCCCCGTCGTCCATCTTCTTAGGATTTTGTCAAGGACGACAGGCCCACAATGGCGTCGGTAAACACCTCCAGCATGGCCAGCATTCGTGCCAATCTACCACATGAAAATAGTATCGCAACATTCTGCTTGTCCGGCCCTTTAGTCGACAAGCTGAAGGCAATCGCAGAATCCGGCTTTCGAAGTGTCGATATATTCGAAGATGATTTATTACAATATCCAGGTCGCCCGAGCGAGATAGGAGCTCTATGCAAAGAATTGGGGTTAAAGATCTCCATGTATCAAACATTTCGAGATTTCGAGGGTACTGCTGCTCCCGAGGCATTTGAAAAGAACATGCGAAGGTACGTTGATAATATATACCACATCCACCCGTATCAGTTTTTCCGCCAAATTACCTACTAACTCCGGGCCTGCCTTAGACTTCAACAAAAGTTCAACTTTATGGACCAAGTTGGAGCCGAGCTTCTTCTCATCTGCTCCTCTTGTTCTCCTACTTCTGTGAGTATATTCTGTGATTGCAATCAAAGTATCTCGCGAGAATCGTTCATAGTTAGCTAACACAGAGGGGTAGATTGGTGACCGTACCAGAATTGTTCATGATTTGAGACTTGCTGCGGAACAAGCACAATTACAAAACAAGCGGATCGGATACGAAGCTTTATCTTGGGCAGAGCATATTGATACGTGGCAGAAATCTTGGGAGGTCATTCAAGAGGTTAACCATGTAAGTGCCTTGCCAATTCATCATCTATCGGGATACCCTGTTAGTACGCGGGAGACCCACCACAGATAATTCCCTCTGCAGATACGATGATGCCGCTACCGTTTAGCAAAATATCCCATCTTAACTATCCGGCGAAATTCAGTGACCCGCTTATCTGACTATCTGAGTAGCCTAATCTAGGTTTGGTTCTTGATACCTTTCACATATTTTCTTCTGGAGGCGACTACACTGGTCTGTCATCTGTCCCTGGTGACAAAATCTTTATGGTTCAGGTGGCAGATGCTCCAGTTCTTAACATTAGCGTTCTTGATTACTCTAGACATTGTCGTACTTTTCCTGGTCAAGGATCTTTCCCAATAGTTCCCTTCATCAGGGCCGTCGCTCAAACAGGATACCGAGGGCCACTGTCTCTTGAGATCTTGAACGACGATTTCCGTGCAGCTTCCGCGAAAGTTGTGGCTGCGGATTGTATGAGGAGTATGACATTAATGCAAGGAGATATTTTTGGAGAACATCTCCTTCCTCCGCTACCCAAACTCTTCGGTGTCGAGTTCATTGAATTCGCTATCACGGAGAGTCATCTCTCTGAGTTAGAAGAGTATTTGCAGGATCTAGGGTTTCAGAAGTTTGCAAAACATAGATCAAAGAATGTCCTCCTATATCGCAGCGGTAACGTCTCCATCGTCCTAAACTATGAACCGGAGTCACACGCTTCCTCATTTACACTGTTACATGGGGATTCGGTTTGTGCGATTGCTCTCCGCGTGGATAATGTTATGAGGACGCTACACAGGGCCGAGACTTTGGGGCTTTCTATTGTTCAGCCGTTGAAACTTGGCCCCGGGGAGGCAGCCATACCAGCTGTGCGGACGCCGGACGACACACTCTTTTACCTGGTGGAAAATGACAGCTTCTGGGCACAAGATTTCTTACCATGTCAGCCAAGTAGCAATAGTGCCGCTACGCATTTTGCCGGCTACATTCCGACTTTTGATGGCGTCGACCACGTCTCCCAATTCCTTGATCGCCTATCTATTGATCAAATGGTCTTGTTCTTGAGGTCCACGTTTGGGCTAACTAATCACGAACTATTCCAACCAGAGGACCCATTTGGAGCGCCAGCTACAAGAGCTTTAGTGTCTGGCTCTGGCTCTGCCCGGTTTCTCCTTCGCGCTCTAGACGAAAAGAATTTTAACGTCAGCAAGTTAGCACGAGGATCTCCAGGGTGCGTCGTCAATCATATTGCTTTCTCAACCAGCGATATATTCGAAACTGTAGACAGGATCCGACGAACCGGCCATACAAGTCATTTCCTTCGTGTCCCTGCTCACTACTATGATGAACTTCACCAGCGATACGATCTCTCTCGAGATTTTATCAAGAAACTCCGGATTCATAACGTTCTCTATGACCGCGATGAAAAGGGAGAGTATCTTCATCTCTCCACCGACCAGTTCCACGACCGTTTCTTCTTTGAAATTGTGCAGAGAATCAATGGGTACGATCATTTTGGGGCTGTCAATTCGAGTCTAAGGATGGTAGTGCAGTCTGAGAGGAGAATGCTAAACCAAACCGTTCGCTCTCGCGTCAACTCTCCGGCCCCTTCAAGATCTGCTTCTCACGAAGGAGCTTTACAGATTCGTTATCGGGTCATACTAGTTCTATTCAACACTGGCTGCGAAGAAATTGTAGATGTTGTCGCAGATGTTTTAGGCAAGCCAAAGGTTATCGTAACTACTGCCAGTGAGCTTAGCCAGCTCGACGGCCACCCTGTTGTCGGTATACCCGCCTCCATCGCAAACGGTCCTCTCCGGAACGAAATTCTACAGAGAGATCGAGACCAAGTCTTGCTCATCAATACCTATGCTGTTGACGCAAAGGATGATGGCAATCTACAGATGTCTGAGGATGCAGATTTCGAGTACTTGTACCCATCTCGGCGCATCTCAAGGAGAGATTTGACAAGATTTATATCCTTCATATTAGGACAGTCAAACAAGCATGCCGAAATCTGTAAAAAATCTCGAAGTGTCTGTTTAGCCCTGACATTCTCCGACGTTAGGATTGCACTTGCCAATCTTGATATCTTAACTGTCGGATCAGATAGTATTGAGTTCCGCGCAGATTTGTTGAAGGAGCCTGTTGGCGGTGGGAAGTACTCGGACATACCGAGTATTAAGTACGTCGGGGAGCAGCTGATGGCCCTCAGACAGGCTACTGAGCTACCAATTGTTTTTACCTCGAGATCTTCTCGAGAGGGTGGAAGGTAAGTTTTTTGGTTAATGATACAACATTCTAGTAGTATAGTACTTACCAAATGCGTTTCAATAGCCTTCCTTTGGACTCCGATTACGCTGGGTTTCACTTCTATAAGAAAGCTATCCAGTGGGGTTGTGAATACATCGACGTCGAAGTGCGCAATGACGAGGAGATCCGCTCTGACCTCGCCACCCGGAAGGGAAATACAAAGATGATTGTTTCCTACCATGACCACAGCGGTCGTTTCAAGTGGACTGGTAGCGAGATCCATAGACGCTACCACGAAGCTCGAAGGCACGCGGATATCGTCAAGTTTGTGGGTTTCGCCAACAGTCTCTCCGACAACTACGACCTCGAGCATTTCCGTTCTAGCGTCGAAGCTTCTTACAACCATCCCTTGATTACCCTCAATGCCGGCCAAATCGGTCAGCTCTCTCGTCTTTTCAATACTTTCTTGACTACCGCCACACATCCACTTCTTCCTATCGCGGGTGCACCCGGTCAGTTGAGTGCGGCCGAAATCAACGGTGCGCTGCACATCATCGGCCAGCTTCCAAAGAAGCATATATACAGCATCGGCACACCCCGCGCTGTTCCAATGACCCAGTTCTTTGAAAAGTGCTTTAAGGAACTAGGCCTGCCACACAACTACTCTTGCTTAGAAAGGATATCCGAACACTCCATCTATTCTTTCAGCCAGCAACCCTATTTCGGTGGAGCCATCCTCGACCCTCCTCTTTTGTCAAAACCCAGCTATATCCATGAGTATACTAGTGCAGCTCGCGGAACCGGCATCATCGATACCATCTTCGTCCAACGGGAAGGAAACCAGCAGACTCTCGTTGGTGACAATGCATCCGCCAAGGGTATCAAGCTCGCCTTGACCCGGGAATTCGCACCAGCAGCTTTTGACGAGAAACCAGTCCTTGTCGTCTCCAATAGCTTCGAAGAAGCCGCCGCCGCCATTTACGCTCTTAGAGAACTTGGTTGCGGGACTCTCTACACCGTTGGCTTCAAAATACCACAAACCAATGAGGCCGCCGCAAACGCCGAGTATTGTAATTCTCAGCAGATGGTTGAAAGACTTCCACATCCGTTCGTTATAGTATCAGCGGTGTCGGCAGAGCATGCTTATGTTATCCATCCACTACTTCGTATCATCAACAGTCACAGTCAACCAATCCAAGGCGGGAAGATATTCTTGGACTTGAGTAATGGTCCTAAGCGCGGTGACCCTCTTGGTGTGGCGGCTGCTACCGGGTGGACTACTTTTGGAATTGCGGATGTGGCTGCATGGACTACTGTCAGACAGTTGCAGAACTTGGTTGGTCAGAGTGTTCCATATGACTTCGTCAGAATGGCCAGTGGCCGCGGTTTGTTCTAGGTGGAATATGCACTTCATTTTCTTTCTCATTGGTCATTATTGGGGATCCTTTATCCGGATGGTGAATGGTATATGTGATGTAAGATATTGGAATATTCTTTTCGCTTGTCATTCAAACGGTTTTTTTTTTTTTTAATATTCTATACCCTCCTTTGCAGCAACAGCTTCGTGCCAACCAGCCATATTTCAACATTTTTTGATACTTTTGTTCTATACTGATTACCGGTCAATTTTTTTGTGTACCATTGAAACAGACTCTACTAATTCCGTTCTGTACAATCTTAATTACCGCATTGAAGGCCTAACTTGTGATTACTGCGTCTAATGTAGTAGTATTATATACCATCGAATCATTTTTTTGTAAAGTCTGGTTTGAGACAATATCGAATCCATTTAAGCTAGCATTCATCTGGAATTATTTTCCTTCTGGTGACCATTGTCAGATTCATGAAGTGTCAAGTATTTCTATGATACATGCATGAAGGAAACAGTAGTCATGACCAAGTAGCCTCGAGACCAGATGACCAAGATTCAACGTTAGAACCGGCGACGTATTGTTAGAAATACCTTAAAATAATAAACACTTCCGTTCAATTGCCATGACATTGAGACTGCTAAAACGAAGTGCTTTTTTGACAAAAAAAAAGAATGTGAAAACCTTTTCTATCAACCAAGTAAAAAGAACGCCTACCTAGGAAGATCTAATCTTACCACGCCCCAAAACACGTATCGCAATATCAAACCATTGTAAATCCTCAGGAGAGATCTCGCTATCGATGTTTTTCCATCGCTGGGCGGTTAAAGAGCGGATTCGATTTCGAAGTATACGAATAGCAACCATTCCCTTCCAGCTTTCAAATACAAAACGGATACGATTGCCGTCAATGATCATAGCGCCAGCATATAGCTAAATTTATAATATGATTATTAGTATAATTCCAGAAATTGATGGGGTTAAAAGTATGGAATACTTTACCTTAAATTCAGCGTCACCACATAGCAATGCTAACACAATATCATTCACCCGACTGGTTTCATATGCATCGTAAAATTTGTTGCTCGATTGGAAGATATTGTAGTAAGACAACCAGTCGATACGGTTGTTTTTCCGGTTTACCGAAGTGACCGCGACATTGAGACTCTGATTGTTCGCGATGTTTTTCCATCCCTTACCATCTCTCGAAAGAATCTTCGGATAGAACCCGGCAGCAATAGTAGAACAAACAACATCCTCGTTTTTACTGTTGAAATCATACCGATCGGGGGCAGTAAAGAATTGAGTTTTCCCACGACGCAGGTATCTGGCTCTGTTAAGACGGATACGTTCCTCAGGTTCCAGTCGCATGATGCCACTGTCTGCGAGCGCCACGAAGAGTTGAGTCTTCATTTCTTCGATTGCAGATAGGTTTCGGAAGCTCAAGTAGTTTTTGTTACAGAACTCAAATTCGTTGACGCCTTTTGTTTCGACGGCTCTACGCCAGCCACTGTAGGCCGAGTAAGTAGTGAGAAGATCGGAATCTCCTGTTTTCCAGGTAAGCCTCGTGGCTTCGGCCTGTTCACGCTTGCCAAACGGCTGGACCCATGGGGATTTAGAGGAGAGGATGGCTGCAATTGTTACGCAAACATCCACACAGCCGTAGAGGGAGCCTAGCAGGAGAAGTTTGCCAAGATAAACATCGAGAGGCAGTTGAGCTAGGTGTCTTCCCAACGGTGTTAAATCTTCATTTGGTGTCAACGCTTTAACCTGGGGGGTGAGTGAGGAGTAAGCAAAGCTCTTAAGAACAATGATATTACGGTGCCCATACCTCTAGCAGAGAATCGATTGCCCGGGAGACATTCTTGGGTGTAGGAGGGTCAAGAGCCGATGACAAAGTTTCTTCAATGCCTCCTAGCTTACATATCTTGATTCGCAAAACAAGATCTTGAAGTGAAAGGCGAAGCATTTCTGGAACTTGCTGTTCTGGGAACTATATTTTGCATTATGTCAGTATACGTTGTGCAATATCTAGGAAGGTCACTTACGTAGCTATTAAATCTTTCTTGGGTCACAAGATGAAAGCATAGTCCTTCCTGGACTCTGCCAGCTCTACCCCGTCTTTGCTTCGCATTAGCTTTCGAGATGAAAGTTTCGATAAGCCTTGACAATTGTTTCTTTTCGTCGAATCTCATTTCCTTAGATTTGCAAGTATCAATCACACATGTGATATCTGGAATAGTGATACCCGTTTCAGCGATATTTGTGGCAAGGACGACTTTTCGGGTGCCTGGTTCGGGTAGAAGGAAAGCTTGTTCTTGTTCTTCTGTAGCGATTGTTGAGTGTAATGCATGGACTACCCAGCCATTTTGAAAATTAGGATCGCCTAGCAAGGCACTGTGAAGTTTTCTTATCTCGCTGAGACCGGGCAAGAAGATTAAAATCGCTCTGCTAAAAGGAACGTAGCTAGGATTTGTTGCAATGCTAGCCAAGAGCTGTACGATGAGGTCGTAGTTGATAGTCCACTCATCGAATCGAGCCATTGTTTTGCGTGTCTGGGTGCTGTAGCCTTCATAACTCGACGCTGACGCTGGCCCAGTTTCTTCACTGGCATCCATATCAAAGTCATCAACCTGGCGGCGGTTGCGGCGAACCGAATCGTCTGATAGGATGAACCCAGACAATTCGACTGCATCCTCTAAATAAAATGTTTGAACAGGAAATGTTCTTCCTGGGATTTGGAAAACGGGAGCGTTGTCCAGGTAGTCTGAGAATTTTTTGGCATCGACTGTCGCGGACATTAGGACTACTTTGAGGTCTCGGCGGACAGCAAGCAACTTTTTGAGGACGAGAAGCAAGAAATCACTTTCAATCGACCGTTCGTGGACTTCGTCAAGAATCAAATGCGTGATTTCTCGAAGATTGTTTCCGCGTTCTAGCATACGCATGACAATACCAGTCGTAGCATAGATCAACCGTGTCTTTGAAGTGAATTTTCCTTCAAGCCGAATAGAATATCCAACAAGGGAGCGATTGGTGCCCAAGTCTGTTCCCATTTCTCCAAGCTCTTCGCACACTCTCTTCGCTAGAGAGATGGCTGAAATACGTCTTGGCTCCGTAACAAATATGCGGCACGATTCACCGGCAGCAAGGCAATTCTCGAGAATATACGCAGGCAGCTGGGTACTCTTTCCACATCCAGTCTCACCACAAACAATAGTGACCTGATTTTCACTAATTGCTTGGAGGAGCTGTTGTCTATACGCCCAGATAGGCAGTCCCATCCTCCCTTGAAGCATGTAGTGATACATTGGATTCGTGATCTTTGCCTCGTATGTGCTTCGTATTTGTTGTGTCGTCATGAATTCCAAGGACTCGTAAAAGATTTTCTTTCCGTCCCCAACTTCAACTTCTGGGCAAATTCTGCCCTTATCGCCCGGAGGGCTTGAATCAAGCATAATATCCTCTGTCGCACTTCGTACCCACCTCAACAATCGTTTCTCACGTTTGTCGGACTCCATCTTTGTCTCCGTTACTAACTCCTGCCAATACCCCCTCCAAACACTATTTAGACGCAAGTAGAGTTTCTCTTCAGGAAAGAGTTGATAAAGAACAATGGTAGCCAAGAAATAGTCGGCTTGTATTTTCGTGGGACACGAAATATTAACCATCCTAAATCGTGTTGTAATGGATATGCCATCGTAAGATTTGAGCGTATGAATTGAGTATTGTAAGTCCTTTCTTTCCCTCCCCTCCTCGTCAATCTCGCTAATTTCAGATGGAAATACGGCAGGCAAGTTTCCCGACAACGGCCATGTGACGTAAATCTCAGATTTGAAATTTGCATTGTTGCTGATGTCCCTGGTGGTGACTTTAGCGCCTGCGTAGCGGCCGCTCACTGCTTCCTCGAGGACCTTCTTTGAAGATGGGTTTATCTCCGAGGTTTTCCCGAAATCTCGAACGAAGGTAGTGGTACTAGTTGACGGCTTAGGGTCTTCGTTCCCCGGTTCCGCGTTGAAAATGGTGCCGAAAGCCCCGCCATCTGTACTAGAAGCACTAGCTCTACTAGATGCCCTGCTTCTGTTGCGCCCAAGCCTAATGCCCCCAAAGCCATTAATTATTGCTTCGTCTCCTGAGTCTCCATTGACACTGCATGTACCGCTTCTAGAATTGCTTCGCTTATTTTCACCAGCGGCAGCTTTCCTCGTCTTGGAGCGGGCAATGGCGACTGATCTTTGCCTCTCCTCTTCGACTTCTCTCTCCCAGAGCTCAGCAGCCTGCTGTTGGTCGAACAAAGGATCCGTTTTTAGTTTCTCCAACTTGGATTTTAGGATGGACAGCTGTTGAGAACGCTCCTTTGTTAGAGGTACAGATTGAGAGATAGAGACCCCGGCATTCCCTTTCTTCTTTGACCTTTTGGAGGACTCTGCGATCCAAGTACCAGTAATTCGACTCGTTTTTCGCATATACCTGAGGTACTGTGATACCAGGATGGCGGGATCTAGGTTGTCTTCCTCATATTCGCTCTCTGAGGAAATGATATCTTCTGATATTTCGGCAGATTCCTTCGGTAGGGCCCCGGCAGGAGCCTCCAGGTTTACATCGACAGGCAAATTATCCAGAAGCTCTTTTGCCCCAGCTTTGGCAGGTGCGTCACCAGTTGCGACTTGAAAAAGTTGTTGTCCATTTTTAGGAACCCTGAAATTTTGGGTTTTGAAGCTTGGAAGCTGGTCCTCTGGATATAAAAGAATCAAGTATTCGATGGCATCTTCTGGGTTCGATATTCCTATTGTGATGACGTCTTTGATATGAGATTCTCTAAACCCGAGGTCTGATAGAGTGTGGTAGAGCTTCCAAACTTCGAGGGAGTATGCTGTCACGTCAGATACCATAACCGTATTTCCCGATGCCTCATTCTCCAGGTGCATCTGAAGGATTTGATCGATATCACTCTCGTCTAACCAGTCCGAAACGTTGAAAGAAGTACACCCGGTGTTTCCAGTAGCTCTTAGAGTCCTTCTCTCTCCTTCGTATTTGGTGACCACTCTCCTTGCTTCCCGAGATACCTTGTCGCCATTTTTCTCGAGAAACTCCTGGAGTTCGTTGTCTTCAAGTTGTGCAGCATAATCCTCCGGACTGAGGAATTCTCCGTTTTCTGTTTCTGAGGCCTTTGCCGCAACCTGTCGTGCAGCCTCTTCCTCAGCTGCAACAGCTGCAGCTCTCTTCTCTTCCTCTTCAGCCGCCAATCGTGCCTTCTCTTCTTCTGCCTGTTGTAGTTTGGCCTTTGATGGCAATGATGTTGTCATGGGCGCCCTCGCGGGGTTCGCAGGCGTCTTCTTCTTTGACCCCTTCTTCGGCGGCATCGTGAACCAATCCCGCGGCCCAACCGGCCGTTCCTGCTACCTCTACCACCAATTGATATTGTAGAGCACCGATAGCAGCTTGTTAACAGTCGCAAATGATATCAAAATAAGCGATACGCCCGTCGCGTAAAAAGTATGATTGTTGATTAGAAAAATTTTGTGATGGATGTCGATGAACCGGATGTCAGTTTTTCGAAAGGTCTATGGTTTCCTCTTCGACCAACCTTCTAGGTTATAAATGTCAGAGAATAATACACAAAGGCTCCGAGAGATGTTTGCCATCGCTTCCTTGTCAACCCGCTGTAGTGATGAGTCTTTGGGTGCTATTTGGCGTCTTGATTCAGACAAGCTATGTAACTGAGCTTATGCGCATCCCTGTCGGTCAGTTGAAGGCTCAATTTGTGAGTCAGGCTGTGTTGCCAGCTGCTTTGTGGACGTTGATTAACCAACACAGAACGATTCAGAATGCAACAAAGCCGCAGTATCGAGATATAGACCTCACTTTCAATTGACTTGCCCTTGGAAGATTCGAATTCATTGTATTAATTAGGGATATTCTAGGTCAAGGCTAGCATAAACTCATTCTACTCGTATTTGAGCTTCTAGAAATCTTCTATTCTAAATATTACACATTTGGATTGCGGTTTTTGTTAACATCTTCTGAAATTAAACTTAAAAGCACCATGCTTCCCGAATTCAGTCTACACCCTATTCTAGAATGTCGTTGTATTACTAGTTTAACTTATAGACCGTCTAACTCTGCTTTCGAGATACAGTCCAGCGTATCCTTTTCAAATCTACCAGCCGTGCTCTTCCAACTTAACCTCCGCCTCAGAACCCTCTTTCTTAACCCCACCATCCTCTTCATCGTCCTCCTTAAGAACGCACAACTTCCTCTTCGTCCCCAGCGAAGTTTTAAACTCCTCCAACCCCACTTTCTTCCCCTCAACAGCAGCCTCCACATTCCCCACAAGTTCCTTCGTAAATGCCTTCAAACATTGATTATGCGGAACATTCACAGTTCTACTTTCGTCCCAATAATGACCTATCTGAATCGCTTTAATCCGCTCGCTGAGTTCGTATAACGATAACGCATCGCTTTTTTCTTTAATCGGGAAAATCCCCTTGTAATGTAAACGACGGATGAATGAGCCGTACAACGCGATATCGCAGATTGTGCAGTTGTTATATCTTTTGCATCTGCTTGGGTTGCTGTAGACTAGACCGAAGGTGTAGCCTTTGATTAGATCGTTGACGGATTTGACGAGAGCTGTACGTTTTTCTTCCCATTCGGCCATGAAGTGGACTAATTCGTAGTTTAGTTAGTAGTTAAAACTCAAAAGGTTGGGAAGGATGGACATACCATATAATCTATCCGGAAGACAAGTTGGCCCTTCAACTACTTCATCGTCCTCATCAGACTTTTCCTTCGGTTTCCAGATCATCAAAGAAGTCCTATAAGCCCGCGGAAACACTTTATCAAGGTTAAACACAAACGAAACATAAAGTAACATTTTCGCAATCGCAGGCTTATCACCCCCATGAAGTCCATTCCCACCCTCTTCCCCCCCGTCTTCAACATCTTCCTCATTCTCAGGCTGGTACTCAAAAGAATATTGATAAAACCCTTTCCAAAAATGATGACTCTCAGCTTCTTTAAGATCTACCGCAAACTCATTTATCAAAGGCTTTGCAACATCCACGCAGTCGTATTTATCACAAACCAGAGCTAAGTAAAATATTTTCTTCAATCCGAGACGTTTAGGAATCTTTTCTTTTTGGAAATGCATCAGTCTGAATAATATCTCTAACGCCTCTGGATCATCGTCGTGTAACAGAATCGTAAGGATTCCGTGTTCATCGTTTTCCTTTTTCCAGGGTGAAGAAGGATCAACCATTCTAGCTAGAACTGATGATGCATGACGTAGTGTAGATTCAGAGACACGGAAGATGTGGCGTTTGGTACCTGAAGGTTTGGTTTCTGACAAGGAAACCTGACAGGTATGGTTTTTGTCAATGTCGTAGTACTTGGTAGATTCGATTCCATCGCTGAAACCTGAGAGATCGGTTATTGCTCGTCGCATCTTTTTGGCTGCCATGTGTGCTGAAGTCAAGAAGGTCTCGAATGTGAGACCGATCCTTTGTAAAGCAATTTTTACAATAAATTTGGGACAGTGTTTTGGTAAATCTAGGTTTGTTTGTGAGGTTGGAGTTCTATTGTGGAAGTTGGTGGTTTCTAATATATTGCTTTCTCGCCTAGGTTATTATTATTCGATATAGATGTATGTAAGTCTATAAAATTGGAAAATAGAATCATCCATGACGATGCTAGAATCGAATGGGTAAATTTTCAATCAACAGGGTTCTAGAAGTTATGGTGATTGACTCGTTTAAGCTACAGAATTGACCAATTCACCTAGCATGGACTATACAGATTTATAGAGTCGGACATTACACTACATATCTTAGTTTAGTCTCTTCATATATATAGTCTCGAAGGTTATAGTAATTTTCAATCTCCACAATCCGCAGAATCGACGATAGTTTGCTAGAATATTCACCAAGTCCATGGACAGAAAGTCAAGTCAAGTTGAAGACTATAATATACTGCAGGCTATGCACAGGAGATATAAAGAAGACATGAAAGTGGCGATCTCATAATACTAGTACATATTTCAAAAGTCAAAACTTCAAAAGAAAAGTAGCAGAAGAAAAGACTACCTAACCTGACAAAAGGAGATTCATATCATAAGTTCGTATCGTTAACTTCGTAATCGTGAAGAAACAAAAAAAACACCCAAAACAATTGACAGTAACAAGAAGGGAATCAACATCGTCCATAATATCACAACAGTCGACCAACTTCCAACAGACACACAATAAAAGAAAAAAAATCTTACAAGCTGATAGTCTCACCACGGTAACTCCCTCCCGAGTTCCTTCTCTTCATAACCGCCCCTCTCCCCCTCCCAGTAATAACCCCCCTCTTAGTAATCTTCGTCGGCGCCATACTAAAATCCACCTCCTTCCCCTTCAACCTTGGCGAAGTACTCGCGCTCTCACTCTTAACACTCTTAAACCCCATCATCATTCCAATCCCAATCGGTGGAGGCTTCCCCTTGACCATCTGAGTACTAGTCTGCGTCGTCCTCGTCGACCTAGTAGTCCTAATACTTACCGAACTCAAACTCCTCGCCAACTCCTCCAAAAGCTCCCTCTGCTTCCTCTCCTCTTCCTCTTGATTAACTTCCGCAGCAGCAGCACCACCCTCAGCCAGTTGCTTCAAACTATTCCTCCTACTCCTCGAAGTAGAAACGATGATATCCGCCGAACTAGGCCGTAAGTGTACGGGAATACTCAACACCGGCGAACTAGGAAAATACGCCGTGATCTTCGTCGGAATATACCTCTTAGCGGGTTTGATAACCTCCTCGACTCTTTCGATCTGAATCGTCGTCATCTCCAACTGTTTCCTCCCTTCCTCAACCTGCGCATCAATCGTATTCCTCCATTCCTGCTGCTCGGATGGAGTAACAACCGTTTGGGTGGTAGTAGTCGTGGTGGTAGTCAACGTAGACATCATGATATCAGCCGATGTAGTCATGGACATTTGATGCGATACATCAATATCAACATCCATATCCATCACCATATCCATATCAACATCCAAATCCAATTCATCATCGTCAACATCGACAATAACGGGTTCATGACCGCCTGACGGGAAAGTAGTAGCGCCGACATCTTTCTGCCATTCTATAACGGGTTCAAAGGTAGTCGTCGAACTGGTCCACAAGTGAGACTCGGCTCCGGGTATCGATGTAGACGTCGGGGTCGTGGGCGACTGTGTAGCTGCGGAGCTGACTACTGAAGTAGTAGTGGTCGTGGTGGTCGTGATAGGGTCATTCGAAACAGATAACGACGGAGAACTAGATATGCTTTTGCGACTGTGTTCGAGATATATAGAATAGTAATGACCCCCCATAAGGAGTCATTGCAGAAGAGAAAAAAATATAAGGATATTATTCTTTTTACACCCAAAAAAAAGCGCAGATATTTCTCATATATAAATCTTCCTCTTTTTCTTTTGTATGTTTGTCTTTTTCGGTCGTTCGTGACATGGCGGGGTAATATATACAGACATGCTTAACAGGGGTTTATTTCTGCTAGTTCCAAGAAGCAAAAACCAAAACCATATGGCAAGCTGTAGATACCATGATATCGATAATGATAATGACAAAACGGCATAACAAAGGGAATTCGAAGAAATATATAAAAAAATATAAAAGAAATGAAAAATAGAAAAAATGGTTATAATCCCTTACCTTGCAACAAAGTCATCCCAGCCGCTCTCCTCGGCATCAAGTGCGAAAGCTGCCCAGCACATCCTCATTCTATGTGATAATTCTAACGGTGGTCTGCGGATAGGTTGGCTGTGAACGTAGTGCTTCGGAGCGTGTATATAGAACATGAAATAACAGTTCGTAAAAACTGCTATTCTAGCTGAACTGAAGTGGCCAAAAAAATATGGATATGGATTCTTTTTTTTCTGTCTCGAATAACTTTTTTCTTTCTTTTGTAACTACAGCTACTTTTTTAACTTAATGATAATATAGCGCCGGGAAAAAAAGGAGATGAATGATAGATAGATACAAATTCTAGTATCCTGAGAAAGAGAAAGGTTTTTTTGTTAATGTCCCAACAGAAAAGACCGTCGTCCAAGTGGTCCGCAGCCCGAGTATTTAAGTGTACCATGGACCCGGTCTCGTGGTTCGAAATCCCGAAATTCTGACGTGGTCACCCACCAAAGCAAAAAAAACTTCCCTTATGCAGGTTTCATCACACTAAAAAACTATAAAGAAAAACACCCCGAAAAGAAAGTATAGAGGAGGAGGAGGACCAAGAAGAGGGGCAATTTTGTGATAATCCTGAACGGCAAAAAGTCTAAAGGAAATGAAACAAAAAGAGTCCAATGACCATCGGAGAATGCTGGGTCTCGAACGTGATTGATCAATGGTGACTCCATAGATCTGTCATTGTCTGCCCTTTCATCATATCCAATTTACCTTAACCCGGCCGGATGAGCTAGCAAACGTGGGCTGTACTCGGAACATCTGGAGAAGCAAGTCCAATTCTCTGAGACTTATGATCCCCACCCCCATTTCTTAGCTCTTTTCTCTCGTGATGATGCATGATGCATACATAATACATAAAAGTCAAGCTAGTACTAGGAACATATGTAAGTACTTTATGTATGTAACTGCGCCCGAACGGAATCGAAAGGGAAAAAGAAGGTAACTAACTTTAAAACTGCGCAGATGGTCACGGGGGTCACAAAATTCAAATTCGCTCGTCTTTGCCAGCAAATACCAGATATCCAATCTTACGATATGCACCTGTGCAGTACAGTACACTACACCACAGTCCTGTCCTGCAAATGCAAAGGACTCTGAGCGGAAAAAATAAAAAATATAAAAAACCAGAATAAGAAAAAAAAAAGGATAATAGATGGATGGATGGGGGGAAAGTGTGCATGAACAGCTGGCGGGACTGCTGTACCCAATGCCATCATTCCATTCCCGGCTGCAGAATATCTCACAAGGTCAAATTCCCTGCCGCACTTGCATGAACAAGCTAATGTCGACCTGCACTCGTTCAATCCACACAACGCAATTTCTACCACACAGCTCCACACAGAGCCTGCATATAAAGCATGGATCAAGGGACCCCTCATGTAGCACCGTTTACTTCTTTCCTTAACGTAATTCATTAATTATCTCTCTATACGCATAGAAAACTGGTATCTCAGTAGCTCGTCCAATTGTTCCTCTTTTTTCTCTTCTTGATCGTTACGAGGCTTATTAATTCAAACCATAATTAAGATAATGCAATAGTAGGCGACCTAAGCGCCCTGAGAGCAGTACCCCATATTACTAGTCGGTTTAACTAGGACGTCCCCCCCACTCCGTATACCGGCCGTATGCCTTACCTACCAGGTATTTAAGTCTGTATGTACATATGAATTGATTATACCTCCTGCAACGATGCACCCAATCAACAGAACAGGAATACACAAAACTCAATATGAGATCCACCTTTTACTAACCTAACTTCAAGTATAGTACGTGCTAGAAGCAGAAAAAGCCCCACCCCCAAACTATATAATAGGATTTACCATCCTTCTATACTGCCACCGCAGGCTTCTCCGCCTCCGCGATCGAATATCATCGTGGCTTGACTCGTCAGCTGCAGATGTAACCGTCTGCCGTTTCAGAAGTCCAAAGTCGTAAAACCGATTTACGCTATCCGAACGCCTCGTACTAGTAGCAACAGTAGAAGTAGAAGTAGTTTCCCCTTCCCCCGGCCCTGGTAAACCAGGCGGTCTACTTTCAGCAGGGACTAACGGACACTCCTCCGGTTGAGGCGCCTGGAACCCTCCACAAGTATACCAACAACCCTCCTTAACATTGTTCCTGCAGTGACATTCGTTAACCGCATCATATGGCTCCTTTCTGCAATTGTAACTGGCGACGCAGAGATCATAGGTACCGCCTATACATTTCTGATTCTGCGAGGAGTCGAGAGGTCCCTTTGGATAACCGGCTGGGAAATATGGAGTAGCAGGGAATGTTTCTATTGGGGAAGGCTCAAGCTCTGCAGGCCACCCTGATGGCGAACTAGTATTTTGTGAAGTACATGCTGTAGAAGGCGTAAGAGGCGAAGGCGGAGAAGGAGAGGGAAGAAGAGGCGAACCTGCAGTCTGTTGAGGAGTGGGGGCAGGCGAGGATGAGGCTGATCCTGCAGGAGCATCAATCGATTCCGCAGAAGTCATTACAACAGCCGTAGAAGAAACCGTACTAGAAACAAAGTAGGGCTGTGGCGGCGGCCCAGTGGACGCCCTAGCATTCCCGTCGTCTTCGTCGTCGTGCGGACGAGTCTGGGCATGCGGGTGAACAATTACCACAACAGAAGCTCCACGAGTAACAGTTTCCGTCCACGAAGTAGCATAGTAGTCATCCACGGAGTGGTCCCTTTTTCGGTCCGGGGAATCCCTGTCGGGCGCCTCGTGGGCGAATGAGCAGGAAGAAGCGAGCCCCAGCGCCAGCGCAGCGACATGCAAGAGCCTCATTATTGCAGCAAAGCTAAGGATCGGTAAATGCTTGTCGCGATATCGGATTGGTGGGTCTTTTTTCGGTATATGAATGTAGGTATACTTAAGCAAGCATGTATAAGTATGCACCGACGTTGAACTTAAGACGTTCCGAGTGAAGTGGAAGGTGAATTGATCTAATTGGGGATAATGACATGACTGGCGACACACGAATTGACTGGTTGGCCTTATGCATTTTAAGGCACACCTGGTGACTCGGCACTGCAACTGTCGCAGTGACAGCGAAATATCAGATTTACATTTACTTAAGTAATTTCTGATGTCGCTTTGGATGTATGTCTTGGTCGCTACGGACCGGACTTGTCAATCTCCACGTGCGATCCACGTAACTCGTGGCTGATGTGTGTCTTCCTGTCAATTGGCACGTTTAACCAACGTGTGTCCATTGAACGTCCTTCCATATGGGCATATCTAAATTCCAGCTGAGAGGTATGAAAGGGTGCGCAAGAGAGTATACAGCAATGATAATGTAGCAGTATATAATAGGAATGATATGATACTTCTACCGGCGTCGGTAACCCACTATAAGAGAGACAATCATGCAAAAAGCCTGAGCCAAAATGCAACATGCAGCAACAAAGAACTCCACATCAGAATCCTTTTGTCTCCGAATGATATTCTATGATTGATAACAGAGAGAGAAAGAAATAAAGAAAAAGGCAATGCAATGCAATGCACTAGGGGAAATAGACCACGAATACAGGATGCATATATACAGACGAAAAGGGAGGGGGTATTAATAGTCAAATAATATTACCTTGAAAGAACTTCTTGTCGGCCGTTATGCGTGTGAACGAATAAAAAAAAAACTTGAGAGAGTAAGTGGTATAACATCATGCTTGTGATAAAATCAATTGATCAATCAAAGTTGATCTTATACTTCTCACGGATCCTTTCACCATATCTAGAAATACCCCCAATTCATTAGTCAAAAATTCAACATTGGCCAAGCGAGATAGGAAAAGGGGGGGGGGGGGGTTAGGAGACTCACTTTTGGAAAAGGAACGGAATCGGTATCATCAAAATCGAAATACCACCCAACAAACTATTCCCTGGTCCAACTCCAAGAGCATCGTACATAGGAACACCCGCCAATGGCAGTAACGCACCAAGAGTAGATCTCAAAATCGTATTGGCGCCAATAGCGCTGGCAGCGTAGAACGAGAATGCATCGACGAGATAACTCTGGATCGGCATAAATGCCGCCAACATTCCGAGACCGATAAAGCTAGTTCCAATAATCGGCGCAATCCAGTGGACATGCTTCTCCGCCGTCCAGCCGTACCTGTAAAAAGAAAACGTAACTGTCAGAAAAATCTCTAGGCATAATCATGCATGGTGACTTATGTGAGACCCACATGAACATTCCAAGCGGAATGAGCCAGGACGAGTATGTAAGCATGGGTAGACGATATTCCGGTTCTACACAAATCGGATGTCAGTAAACTCTCCGGTAACGAACAAAATGCTAGAATCTTAAAGAAGAAAAACTCAGAATGTATACACTTACTATCGCCACCGTTCTTCTCCCTGAGTCGGATGTACACTTTATCATTCAAGACACCGAAGATGATCAATCCCAAGAAAGATCCAACACCAATCCCCAAATACGATAAGCCCACGGATCCAGTCGAGAACCCATAGAATCCTTGGAACACGATATAGAACGTGGTGAACAATAGATAAAGATACCCATAGACAACCGACATGTACAGTGAAAGCAGCAAGATGATTGGTGAAAAGATCAACATCTTGATCGGACGCCAGATAGCCCGGGTGAAGACCTCCTTCGTCGGTAAGTCGCTGTGGTACATAGACTTGTACTTGTCGGTATTATTATCCTGATTCAGCTGTCTCGCCTTGTGCCTCAACAATGTCGGATGGTGGGTCTCGTCCAAGACAACTGTAGAAACGATCGAAACAACGCCGAGGGCGATAGCGAGTACGTAAAAGATCCATCGCCAACCAGCATCAGCTCCCAGGTAACCGCCGGCGATAGGACCAATGATAGGCCCCATAAGCGGACCCATACCGTATATCGCCATAAACTTTCCACGTTGTTCAAAGGGAATCATATCGGCAATCGATCCACCACCCAGAGTGAGCGGTGCACAACCAGCAGCCCCAGCCAAGAGACGGAAGGCAATCAACATGCCAATCGACGACGACCGTCCGCAAGCAATTGTGAAAACCGTGAAAAGGTAGTTGCAGGCGACATACACCCATCTTCGTCCGTATAACTCCGACAATGGTGCAATAATGATAGGACCGACCGCGAATCCGAGTAGGTAAACCGAAACAATGAACGAACTCAACGTCGTACTCCGATTCTGGAAATCCCTCATAACCTCTGGGATCGCTGGCGCAAACATAGACGAAGCAAGCGGAGTAATCAAAGTAATGAACGAGATAACCCCCATATTCTTCCATTTCCTGCTCATCGGCCAGTTCATCGGACTTTCGGGGTCGTCGTTTCCATTCCACTTGACAACGTACGGATCGTTGTCTGCAAGAGTATCCGCATTCGACATGGAACTTCCAGGGATATCCTGTTCATTCTTTTCCAAATCGGTGCCTCTATTCGTTCGACTCTGGCTCCGTGTAAGCTCCTGGGTATCTTGATCGACCAGTCGTGTTTCCGCTTCCTCCAGCTTTCGATTCTCTGCTTCCAATGACTTTTCCATGGCTGTTTCTTTGTGGTGTTTTTGACTTCGGGTGGACATATGGGACACAACCCGATCGAGTTCTGGTAGGGGCTCCATGGTGAATATTCAACTGTCCTCCTTGCCGTTCTATATGTATATTTTCCCTTGAAGAGCGCTGACTATACAAAAAAAACGAACGTCTATAACTAAACTTTGGGTTGTCAGTGTTGGGAAACCTCATCGGGACAGGGATCCGTCCTCTCGGGCCTCGTACGAGGACACAAAAGAGAATATATCGACATGAAAAGTTAAAAAAAACTCACATTTTCTGTGAAACAATTACTTATGTAATTGCCAACTAAAAGTACAGATACAAAAGAAAGAGGAATTCAAAATCTGAACTTCTTAATTCTTGTTTAATGTCCAAAAGGAAGGTACTGTTTAAAAAAGGATAAAATAGAAGAATCATTCTCTCGGGAACATCTCCGAATTATATATATACCCCATCCCCATCCAAAAACAAAAAAAAATTAAAATCCGCAAAATCCATTTGGCCGTAACGTAAAAAGAAACCCGTATTCAAAAAAAAACAGGTTGCAAATTATATTATCACCAGCGGGTTAACTATACCAACAGCTTTGCGCACGCGCGAAAGACCCACTATCGTGTATCAAGCCCCTACCCATTATACACACTCCCCAATCGACTAATCAAGATTATTACCCTTTTCAGTAACCACAATACCGCTTTAGGTAACTTCCACCGGAACTTCAACGTTCCGGTCAGGCACAACCTCCGTCCACCGACCTTCTCGGATATATCCCCTTCCTCAAAACTGAAAAAAAGGTCCTTGGTATTCCTCATCGATGGGTTTAATTTCATACACACCCAAATGAAGCCCTTGCAGCGCATCTTAACAAACCAAATAATTGGGGCCAAGGTGGACGAGCAAAAGCTTATATTCCCCTTTCATTTTAAGCTAAACTAGTTGGTAAAAAAAAGACGGACAGTCGGAGCTTCGGATCTTTGAGATCTGTATGAGCCGGTTGAAAAAGCCCTACTAAATAAAGATTCAGATTAAATTTAAATCCAAGTCGGGTTTAGTAAGTTCACTAAATTTTGTGAAGCTCTACGGACAAAATATCATGAACGGACATTAACGTTCCAATATAAAATCAACACCCTCTCCGCGCCGACATCTTCCAAGACTCTTTTTCTTCCCTTTAATAGCTCTTTCAAAGATCTTTTACTCCGTCTTGCATTAAATTTAGATATATCGGCTCCATCGGCCCATGTTTTAAACATCCGACATCCCAAAAAAGTCGGAGTTTTGCCAACATTACAGCATATAGCATACAACTGCGGGGCTAGAATCAATACAATAGCATCATCACCAACCTACACACCTCGCATATAAGCAAAAGTCTCCAATATCACACGATCTACCGGACTCCCAGACTCCCGTTTACTAGAAACCAAAAAAAAAAAAAAAAAAAAAAAAAAAAAAAAAGAAGAAGAGGGGTATGTGAGGTCACACCGCCTCCAGCTCCCACCAAATCAATACATTATCCCACTCAAGCTCGTCACACATTGTGCAACTATCATACCATCATCATCTCCAAAATATCAACGAAAACAAAAAAAAAAAAAACTAGGCTGCAGAACTTAAAGTTACCGGTGCCATCCAGCCCCGATCCAATGGTATCAAGTTTAAGTTTTTTCGGTATGTAGTACAAAAAGATTTACCGGATTAATTTTTTTTTAAGTGTTTAACAAAAAGGAAGTATCTGTTTCTTTAAGTTTATTCGATTTTGGCGCTTAATATCTGTAGGACTCTTGTAGGTAGAGTATATATTTGTATATCTACACTATAAAACCAACATGGTTTCTATGCGCATATGCATCGATATCATGAGGATCGATCTCGAGGTTTATTGTATTACACCAGCCCGGCATTTTGGCTCCGTATATATGTAAAACTATCAAGAAAATAGTTCAGAATATCCAAAGCTTTACTCTCAACCACATAATTATGAAACCCAAGCTGTGATGTCTTTCAAACGGTCTAAATACTATAGCGTAGATGAACAATCACCAGGACTGATAAATCCAAACCCAAGCCTCAATACTCAAAATAAACCAAAGAGCATCATTAATATAAAAACCCCGCAGCATCTCCAATAAGAAAATAGTATCAAGCATACCAATAAAATATGAATTGCAAAAATAAAATATAATAATAAATACCCAAATATCAAAGGTAAAAGAAGAAGGAAAAGAAGAAGAAGAAAAACTATCAACATCCAACGATCTGGTATCTAACATCCTCTGCAAAAAGTGATATCCCCCTTAAAAAGACACCCATAACAATAGTCCCCCCTTTAACATTGCAAAAACTATCATAGCGTAGACAACCCTACTGTCCATTGCCACTTCCATGCCATATCCCCTGACCTCCAGAGTATCCGCCATACCCTCCTCCTCCTCCACCAGCACTCCCACCGCCGCCACCAGCACTAGGCGAACCCTGCGAAAGTCCATAATTATGTCCTCCCTAATAAAAAGCCATCAGTACTCAATCCAGAAAACCCTCAAAATTCTTTTTGTTAAAGATCAAAATCTATAACTCACCGCCCTCAAATTCCCAAGCATAGTCCTTAACGCCGGCACAGCCCCTGGTTGACCTCCCTGCTGTCCCCCCTGATGACCACCCATATGTCCTCCCATTTGCGACCCCCTAGATTGCGACTGCTGCTGCTGCTGCAAATATCCACCTCCCAAACCTTGTCCTCCCAAATGACCACCCTGCTGTTGAACCAACGAATGCAATCCACCAGGCAGACCACCTAGTCCCCCATGATGTCCACCAAGTCCCTGCTGCTGCTGCTGCGTTATATGTTGACTATGCATCTGCGACTGATGATGTAACAACCCCGGTTGCTGCTGCTGCTGCTGCTGCTGTTGTTGTTGTTGCTGATGCGACTGAGATGCATGTAATCCATGACCTCCATGCCCCAGTTGATGTCCCGTCAACCCTCCAAGGCCAGATAACGACCCAGAACTCCATCTATTCTCATTATACATTCCGTTCCCACTTTGATGATTCGAAGCCTCTAGCTCAGCAGGACCCTGCCAACTCTGCGAATGATGATGTCCATGCGATGATTGTTGCTGCTGAACCTGCTGCTGAACTTGAGATTGCTGTTGTGCCTGTGGAGGTGCTGGCGCATAATGCTGGCTTGAATGTTGACTTGCATGTTGGCTCGAATGCTGATTTGAATGCTGTTGTCCCGAAGCAAGAGAGCTAGGTAACCTAGGATCCTTCTCAAACGCCGAAACCATCGCATTCAAC
Organism: Arthrobotrys conoides; assembly: GCA_036971725.1. Lineage (NCBI taxonomy): Eukaryota > Fungi > Ascomycota > Orbiliomycetes > Orbiliales > Orbiliaceae > Arthrobotrys > Arthrobotrys conoides. The sequence continues at coordinate 1,233,062 of JAVHJM010000003.1, read as the reverse complement.
CGTCTAAGGATATCAATCAGATCCTCTTGTATACCCGCCAACTTAGCATTCTGCTCCTCGCGCAACCTCTTCAACTCCGGCGGCCACACTTTCCCAAGCCCAGCAGAACAAGCATTGCTCGTCTGAGACGGCGAAGTAACACCAGCCGTCTGCGCATGTTCCTCAGCAACTTGTAAAGAACACTTAGCCTCACACATCTTAATCTGTGGTTTATTCTGGAACTCCATCGCCAACTTCATCAACCCGAGCAGGTCGCTCATATTCTGCGTTCCATCCCTAAGCAACTCGATAATCGGCTTAGGAACCACAAAGTCCGCTTCAGAATGGTGAGCAGGCGGTAGATTCCTATTCTTGTCAAACTCAAAGAACCGTCTGAACAAATCAGGAATAACCGATTGCGGGAATTGGAATATCACGTTATTGATTCCATCAACAACTTCTTCGTACTTTCGCTTGAGCCCACGGATTACATCCGTAACAACTAGTTCAATAGTGTTAGAATGCTCTTTAGCCCGCTTGAGCGAATCCTTCTTGGCGATCAACTGTCTCTCTTGCTCGTCCGCCCAGAATCTACGCTCTGCATCTTGCGCGCGAACTGTATCACCGAACTGCAGTAGCGGCGCAATCGAAACGTGAAGGTAACGCCCATTCCTCTCCGACACCAAGTTCTGCAGCACATGTTCATGCTGCTCCATTGTCTCAAAGAACTTGTTGAGGAGATCGATACACTCAAGAATGAGATGGTAATCCAAAGCCGTTGTAGTCTTCGCAGAGGCAGCGGCACCGATCAACCATATCCTAACCTCTTCATACCACTTACCACCTAGAATCTCAAGCTGGCGCTTAACATCCTTGTAACAGACTTCAACGTACTCGTTTTCAAATAGAAGGTATGCTTTCTTCTCCATCTCGAGCTTAATCTTCGCTTCACTCTTTTCGAACTCAATATTGGCGCTCTGGAGTTCGTCGGGTGTATAACGACGAGTGCTGTAGTACATATTTGTCTGCTGTTGATGTAGTTGGCGGCGAGATACGGCTTCTGACTCAGCATCTCGAGCAAGACTGATAGTCTTTTGTTCAAGGCCGCGACGGGCATCATTAAGGTATGTCTCGAGCGATGGACTATTTGTTGCTGTCTCTAGAGCTGCATAAGCTGCATGGAGCAGTGGTGGAATATCCTGCGAAGGAGATGTTGGGCCGGAAACAAGGCCACTGTTGCGAGTTGCATTCCCACGATTGAAAGTTGTAAGCAATGTCGCAAGAGTCTTCGGATCAATAGGTCTATAATTTCCATTCGATGGAACGGCATATTGACTATAGGTTCCAAAGTCCGCGCCATCTCCCATCTCGCTGTCAGCCATAGTAGACATTTCATCGTCTTGTCGCGGCCTGGTACTAGGATCCAACTTCATAGTTGGGACTGTGACAATTGGTCGTGGCATCTGCAAGACGAGATCCACCTTTGGTGCCTTCGCAACTTGGATGTATGTCGGTGTTGGGGAAGGCGAAAGCATGTTCTCTGGTGGGGAGATCGGTCGTTTCTCGTCCTCTTCGACTTCGAGGTGCTTGTGGCCAATGACCTCTGACTTCTTAGAGTGGACTGGAGATTCAAGCCCTATTTGAATATAACAATTAGCGTTCGTTCAGCGATACAATATAAACAACTAAAGTGCATACCCTCTTTTCGAGCCATTGCGTCCTCGTCCGTAGGAGTATCGTCTCGATCGTTATAAGTGGTTCCCGTAAGTGCTAGTCGCTGTTAGTAGCTTTCTAAACCATTACATTTACCAAAATCATATACTCACATCCATTACCCTTAGGGTTCTCATTAACAATCTTCTGTACCCCAGCTCCAGCCTGCTTCTTCCTCTCCACTTCCTCTTGATCAACCCACTCAATCCACTTCTTCATCCTCTCACTAGTGATCTTCCTCAACTTGTCTTGTGCACCCACAACCTCTTCATTGTCCTCATAACTAGAGTAGTTCTGCGAAGACCTGTTATTAGCCCTCAAAAACTCTCTCAGTTTATCGACCGAATCCCCAGCCATAGCATCGTCGCAAAGGAAGAGTGCGAATTTATGGAGCGATCGGAGATGGTCGGTTGGCAACGTCGGGTATAACGAGGACAGCGAGTCGAAATAATCGTCTTCCGTATCCTTTTGGTCCATACTCTCTGTTCGTCGAAGCGATGGATGAGAGAGGATAGGGAGTTCCGGTGTAGGCCCCACGCTTGGGTTTGTATGCTGGTATACATCCGGCGACATGGGATTTGCGGGCGGGGAGGTTAAAATATGTCGTGGCAGACTGTTCTGATGGGTGCTAGCCTGCGAATGCGACTGCTGAGGGGTCTGTTGTGGATGTCCACCGCCTAGTCTGCTGCCATGGAACGAGGATCCAGACCCAGCACTACTACTTGTCGGCCAGTTATGACTTTGTTGTGGCGGTGGTGGGACCTGTTGTTGTTGCTGCTGTTGCTGCTGCTGCTGCTGCTGCTGGGCGGAGTACTGCTGACCCCTCTCCGTTGCCGCATGCATCTGTGAGTGAAGATGTTGGAGGAAGTGGCCAGGCCTTGGTCCAGACTGAGGGTCGTAAGTCTGCGACAGCCGATGTTCTCTCTGAGTATGTGGAGGTAGAGGAGGGGATTGATATTCTCCAACGTAATTTCTAGCCTCTCCGAGTCCGCTGGCAGAGGAGCTTAATCCCGACTGAGACTGGTCTCGCGGTCGAGAGTGGTCGCGCGGTTCATCCTGTCGCTGGTAGGAATGATCGTCGTAGACTTGGTTTTTTAAGTGGGAAGAAGTAGAAGTATCCCCGCTACTGTTGCGTTGGCGTGCTGCGGGGATAGAGGTCGCCCCAGTGGAGCCCCAATGGCCACGCATTACGCTCTCTTTTGTGCTACCGGCTAGTGACCCGCTACCCAAAGATGGTATGGGCGGGGAGGTGTAGTCCCTTGAGTTGCTTTGCGCAGGTATGCTCCCAAGCCCCTGGGTTCGCACGGGGCTTTCGCCGAGAATGCCTCGTCCGATATGGGAAGGTTGGCCGGTACTGTAATTGCTCGCTCCAGAACCAGGTTTCTCGGGGAGTCGTCCTAATCGGCCGTCAATTGACTCTTGGTCCGCGCTTTGGATCCTCTTGTTGGGACGATATTCTGCTGGAATCGGGTCTTCTTCGAATATACTTGGAGGGCGGGGTAATTCGAGCGACGAAGTGGGTATTTTGACCCCACCGACGATGTAAGTACCACCGTTAGTGCCCCCTAGATGTCCTCCAATGCCACTAAATCCCTTGCCTCCGTTCGTAGAGCCGAGCTGAACACCACCAATGCTACCAGTCAACTTGGGACTGTTTTTTGGAGGGGCGCCGTGAGATTGTGTCTTCGGATATCCACCAGATAGTCTGTTCGGATTCAATGAACTGCTACCAGCGCTCATAACATTCCCAGACTTTGTCGGACTGAAGTGAGCCTGGGTAGGATACTCTTCTCTAGCAGAATCTTTAACAGCATTGAAAGCCTGGGCAACACCTGGTGGCATCTGATACCTCTCGGTTGGAGGTGGAGCAGACGGAGCAGGTGGAGGTACATTATGAAGCAGTGGAAGAGGGGAATTTCCATATGACGTCCCGCTTCCAGCCGGTGACGGTGCCTCTGGCTTGCCGCCTTGAAACCTGCCACCACCCCCGGGCGCTGCAGCTGTTGATGATGTGGCAGAAGATTGTGTACCAATAGCTTGAGGGGTAAACGGATAAGATGATAACTGCGACGATGGTGACAGGATACTCGAACCAGACGAGTGATGGGCAGTAGGTTTCGAGCCCTGGCTGGGATGTTGAATTGGCTGCTGCTGCTGCTGCTGCTGCTGCTGGATAGGACGACTGTGAAAACCTGGTCCAAACGAGGGATGGTCCTTAAATTGCCCCTCACCATGCATCATCCCCTGCTGGTGATGATGATGGTGCGTCGGAATTCCTTGTCTCTGCTGCTCTTGCTGCACATGCTTAGGAGGAATAGCACTAGGTGGAGCGTATCCACCAGATTGTCCGTCTTTCGCAGCACTTCCAGTCGTACTAGGTGGTGTCGGCCTAGCAATGACCCCAGCACTTCCCGATTCTTTCGCACTAGCAAGCGTGGCCATTAAACTCTCGCTGCCACGTGCGCTTACAGGACTCGTGCTGCTCCCAAAACTTGCATGCCGCATCCCAGTGCTCCCACCAATCCGAGCGCTGCCCCACGGCCCATTCTGCTGTTGTTGCTGCTGTTGTTGCTGCTGCTGCTGTTGTAGCTGCTGTTCTTCACGGCTATCAAGAGAGACACCACCCTCATGCGATTGACTCGTCGCCCTACTAAAATTAGGGAAATCCGGCCGCGGCTGCCCCACCGAATATGTAGATTCATAAGACGAAGGAGCAAAAGCATTAGCATCCCTCTGCGGCTCCGCACCACGTCCAATAATCATCTGCGAATGTATGCCCGACGAAAAAGAAGTTCTAGGCTGTCTGTTCTGATGCATAAATATCTCCGGAGAACTCGACTGCAGTAGCGAAGAAACAGATCCCGCCGGGGATGGCGCTGTATCTCTGTAGCTGTGCGTGGGAGCTTGGCTATGCGCCTGACTATGAGCCTGGCTATGCTGCGATGTCTGCGATCTTGGAGACATGTCGTGTTCTAGCTGCTTTGCAGCTTGTTGCGATTGTATCGCGTCTACTTCAAGTTCTGGCTGTTCACGTCTTTGCTGCAGCTGGACGACTTGCTGTTGGACCATTGGTGACGGGATGCTTATAAATTTAGGTTCGACAAATTCAGAGGCTAGGAATTCCTTCTGTTGCGGTTCTACGTCAACTTGCTGCTGCTGCTGCTGCTGCTGCTGCTGCTGCTGTTGTTGTTGTTGTTGTTGTAATTGTTGCTGCTGCTGTTGTTGCGGACTCTGCTGGATATGTTGCACATGTGGTGGAGCAGATAATCCACTTTGCGAGGGAACCGGTGTCAGGTTCTGATCCGGATCGGGATGGTTATGTAGTACCTCCGTATTCGAAGCATGGGAAGAAGTAGCAGGAGCAACAGCAGGAGGCGGAGAAGGTGCAATGGGCAGTCTATCCTCCTTCACAACTTCCTGCACTTCCTCACCACCACCATGGCCAGCCGATCCAAAGGAACTCCTAGATGGTTTCTGGTAATGCCCTCTCGAAGGCTCCTCCCGAATAGGTTCCTGAGAATAATCCGCGGAAAAGTCTGTAGAAAATTCCTGATGGAAATCCTGCGCCGAGTACGTTTCTCGAGAATTCCTGTCGTCGTATTCAGACGATGCGGAATTTTCATTCATACCGCCGCCGCCGCCGCCTCCTCCTCCCAGTCCTACCGACGAACCTTCTAACGGCGAATTGAGGTTATCCCCGGCGGCTTCGATGCCCGGGGATCTTCGGGACTCCTCATCTTCCAGGGGTCCTAGGTTTCCATGCATGGTGTCCTTCACTGACGGGTGGTATAACGGTGAATCGAAGAACGAGTAAGAGGATGATGATGTCTGGGCCATTTTCGAATGATTGAGAAATATATATATGTATATTCGGTTTTTACCACAACGGTAGGAGAAAATGAATTGTAGACCTTGACCAGAGGGGGGATAATAGTGAAGACGACTCCGAATAGGTCCGAATAGCTAAGCTATGAAACTGCAAACAATCAATCAAATTTAGTCATACTTGCTAATATAATCGAAGATCCAAGCAGAAGAATATAGTAGTAATAGTAGTAGTAGTAGTAGTAGCTGCTAATAATAAGTGGTCGGCAAGTCCACATATAAAAGACCCTTGGAAGGGAAAAAATAAAGAATCGGGAAGAATATCCCCACGCCACTTTTAGCTTGTTACACCGATAAATGCGAAATGTGCCCCGCAAGACGCAGATTACGACACCATGAGCAACCCACAATTGACTAAAACCACTAGCCTCCGTTCTTTCCCCCCCATCCAAAAACAAATTTAAGCTATCATGTTGGACGATAACTCAAAAGTCGCGTGGTGGAGTGAGAATCGAAGGGGGAACTCATCTACCTAATTCGAAAAGCTTGACAATCATGTCATGAGGCCTTCCCACCCTCATCACAAGATATCATCCTACAGCACGCCTGATTGGAGATATTCTGTATCTCATCCCAACAACAGGGGTGTGCGAAGGACGCTAAAGAGAGTCTGTGTAAAGGCAGTCCCTCCCATCTCTTCCACACTTAAAAAAAAATACCAAACAAAACGTATGCGAAAAAGAAAAAGATTATGACATACCCGCTATATCTTTCCCTTGAGGAAGTGGTCGTGCGGGAAACGGTTCAGCCCGCAATTGGCCTTTGTGCGTTGTCGGTACCTGATTGGGTCACTCAAGCCGGATGCAGTAGCTTGCAGCGAGGAAAAAAATTCAGTGGGATGGGAATGCCGCAAGATGGCCTGCAGAGTGCTGCTTGCTGCAAGCTGGTGCAGAAGGTGACAAGAAATGCCCTTGAAGTAAGGAGGGGCTCCTTCCTGACTCCGTTTGTTGATATCGATAGGCCCAGAGTCAATGTTTATAAAAAAAAAAGAGGTGGGCTGGGCGTAATTTCGATGTCTTTCGAGATATAATAATTTTCTTGATAGATAAAATTGTTTTTTGTTTTTTTTTTCGTCCGGTTTGAATGTTTATAACTTGGTATTTTTTTGAACAATAGAATCCAAAAAAAGATTGGGTGTTAGAATATAAGAAGGGATTGATTATAGATTCCAAATGGACAGTTGGTCGTTAAGTTCGTCGCTTCGATTGGCTGGTCGTTCGTATGTGGGGATGTATATGCAATTGGAGCCCGATTATGTCAAAAAGCACAATATACGTCGTTATATGCAGCTATACGATATCTGTCAGCGATGGGCATCTCGAAGGATCTAGACGTCGGACACATAACAGCTGCCGCACACCTAAATTGACAAACAATTTATTCTAGGGAAGAAGAAAAAACTCACCTTGTTCGTTAAGGATAGGAATTGTTTTCACTTTCGCACGTTGTCTATAGGTCGGTCGTTAAGCTAGCTTTGACGAATTATCTCTCCGGTCGAGGTCTGAAGAATGGCAGTTTATACAGCTATGTTGTCGCGCGGGTTGAGAATCCGGAAAATAAAATATCTGGGGTATCCTGCAAAACGATGCGAAAATCGAAGATATAAACGACTTTGAAGTCAGAGAAATGGACGGACGGTGTTTCCCTTGAGGCGAAAAAATTAGGACGGACGGTCAAGCCGGTGGGATTTAGTGATTATTTTGAAGAGAAGGGAAAAAATCGAAGACCACGAAAGGGTCAAAGAAATGAATGAGAAGGAGGGAAATGGAAATAGAATGTAAAAATGAATAATCGTGAAAAGAAATAGGCGGCCGTGAAAAAAGGTTGATCGGAAGCTGGCGCGATGGCTCAAAGTGCCGGGCGGCTCTTCGGTTTTCAGCTTTGAATGGAGATATTGTCCTATCTGTGGCACCGAAACCCAAGACAAAAACTACAATCGAATCCTTGTGCGAAACTAGAATTCGAAAGAGCGAGGCCGTTAAGTTTCAAGAACTTCCAGGAGCTGGTATGGTGGGATTCTAAGAGACGCGGTCGGGGATATCGTCCGTGAGCTCCTTATCTAGATCCTCTTGCCAAGTTGATTCTAGATTCTTGCGGATAAGTCAGCTAAACAAGATCTGGACCAGTCAAGCGGAACAGAATGATACAAATACAACGGAAGCCGCCAGAAATAACAAAAGAAGAAGGAGAAGATCGCGGCATCAATGGTATGTAGAGGAGAAGACCGAGAAGCTTCTTACCTTTATAGAATCTATCGCCGGAAAGATGTCGTCGTCGTCGGTTGTCGGAGGTCGACACGATGACTCTGGAATTGGATCACAGGTAACAGCTTCGCAAAGAAGTAGAACCCTGGATATTACCGTCGATCAGGGTTTCCCGCTGTGAGTGAGAGGGGGAAAAAAAAATAAAACCAGAGACAACAGGCGGTGAATCGAAAGGGAAGGACAGGCTGGGGATGAAAAGATGAAAAGGTCTTCGGCTGGTCAGCTATCGAAGAGCTTACTTTACTATCCTCCCTATTTGATGAACAGGAGCACGACCGTGTGTGAGGGAAAAGGTGGAGATGAAATGAGAGGTGGTGGTTGGGCGAGGATACTTGTTAGGTATAGTAGCGCCAGTGGGAGGGAGGTGAGTGATAAAAATCACCAGTAGCAGAGCAGCAGCAGCAGCAGCTCCCATTAACTGACTAACCGACTGACTGACTAGCTGTCGAACAACAGAACGGAAACGGCCCCTAGTTAGCGTAACTGGTAGCTTTGGTGGGTTAAGTTAATAATATTAATTAAGACCTCGAAGCTAGCCTCGTTGGTCTGTTTGAGTGGTCGGATGGCTTGAGGAAATGCCCCGAATCCCAAGGGAAGGGCCTTAGCTCAGGGCTAACTACCAGAACTTAACTTCAGAGAGAGGGAGAGAGAGAGACAGAGACAAAAATGACAGATACCAGTAGACTAAGCTAAGTAGGTATGCAATCGATAGATACTGTATATAGGTAAGTCGACTGTTACTTCCCTCTCGCCTGTCAAGCCCCCGCTGTCTACATGCGACTATAGAGACTTAACCGCCTCGGGTCCCAATTGGCTGAAAACAATATTCAGATCACAAAAGCGAAATCGATGAGAAGGGAAAGAAGAGCAGGAAAGAACATGACTAGCTTCTTCTTCTGCTTCTTCTTCCCTTTCTCCATCGATATCCTGCGGGAATATGGCCTTTCCAAAGCTACATGTACATGTACATACATATATGTCATGTACGTATATGTACACCCGCAGCGATGATACGATCCAACCGACAGTAATGTACATAATATACTCACAGTACAGACTGACATAAGGAAAGGGAGGGATCTATTCCCACAGTCTGAGCTGTCCGTCAAGGGTCCGACGAAGCTGTTCCTTGAGAGTCAATGTCCAAAAAAACTCCGCTTAGACTATACCCCTCTCAGACTAGTAGCTATACATCATTGCATTGGCGCCCGAACAAACAAACAATGCAGTCGTTTCATATTCGACGGAAGCCTCTCGAAACATGCCTCTCTACCTTTCCTTTTTTTTTTAAAAAAAAAAAAACATTGGGAAGGAATGGAATTGATGGGAGAGAGGTTGAGGGTACATGCTCCTCCTCGTTCCCGTCATGCGTGTTGGTTGTATATATACCTCATACAAAAAACATGGGACTAACAGACAGACAGGGTCGTTGATGCCACGTGAAGATGCCGTCGGACAATATAACATTAATATTCCTATAACCTCGAAATAGACCCTAAGTTAATATATCTCACCGAGGTCGAAAAGAACAATACCGATAAAATACATATCTTCATGTCAGAGTAAGTACTAAGGTGCACATCGCAGTCGCGCCCAAACATGTCAGCCCCTACCTCCAAGCTGGAGTAATGTACATGTAATACGACATGATATAATATAATATAAGAAATAATCCGAAACCCTCCATTTCATCCAACTTCTACGTATAAATCTATTCTTGGGAACCAAGCTGATGCAAAAGCAATCGGGATGACGGCAGATCTAATCAAAAACTAAAGTAAGGGGTTGACAGTAAGCTAAGCTAACACCAAATGTCAGCTAGCCACCGACATCGAGTAAATGCACAACAGGACAGATCGACGGCTTCGAGAATGCTAACTAAACAGTTCCCTGCCCTGCGATCGATATACTATAAAATCTATGCCCCTGGCCTGGTTAGTTGGTTGGTCTAATCAATCGGTTGCGACATGGCATTGCATTACATGCGTTATTAAGTACATGTCGCGGATATCGATCCAATTGGATCACATGACGAAAGCTCATCGACATTATATCATGCTCCAACTAAAAGTCACCTTCCAACATCTTAACATCACAGCCCATATTCAATGCGCTTTAAGAAAAGAGAAAGCTTATAATCACACCGGATGAGAATTAAAAAAAGTTTATGTGGTTTCGACGGAGGTGCCGTCGGTCAGATATTATTTCATTAAAAAAAACTCCAACCTATCACCGACTCGGAGAAGAATCGATGATATAACAGCCATTATAAGGCGCTCCCCATTATACAAAAGTCGAATCAGATATGAACAGGCTCAGTGGCAGAGAAAGTAGAGAAGGGGAAAAGAAACATAAACAGAAACAAAGATAGTTGCACAATTCGTTCACTGGTTTCCCTTTTCCACAGTCTTTTTTTTTTTTTTTTTTTTTTTTTTGTTTAAGAAGAAATAATTTATTTCATTTTTTTGCTTTCTCGGAGTCGATGTTTCCCTACTTCCATATTCCCTTGCCCAGCCAAATCATAAACCGCCACTATCAATTATCTATTTCTGTTGTAATAGTAATAGTAATAGTAATAAAAGAAAATACCATCATCATCATCCTTTCACAAACCAGTAAAAGTGAACCCCATTAACTAACTCGAGAAAAGTGCCATTCGCTATTGTATATCTTTGTCCAGAGAAAAGGATCGCTTATACGGCAGAATGGGCACGTTCGGCACGCTTCTTGGTAACGACCTTGTGGATATAGATCGAACCGACAAGAATGGCAATGGTGCCAATGAGGGCGAAGACGACGATTGGGCCGGGTGGGAGCATTTTGGAGAATCAGTTACGGTAGTTTTGAAGGAAGGGGAGCTCTTAATTGAGTTCTTCTGGTGGAGTCAAAAACGTAAACGTGTTAGTCAAAGTTATTAGTCAATTGTGACTTAAGAACATTAAAGAAGATGCATATGATCAAATAGAAATCAATGGGATAGTTTTAGGTTTTTGCGACAGTTTCCGCGTGGGATTTTCAACACTTTTGCGCTGGCTTTTCCCGTTCGGTTCCGGACGGCGGCTGTTGTTTCTGTTTCTCCAGGTCGGACCGGATAGGAAATCGGTTGATAGGCTTTTTGTTGTCGATAAGCCTGTCAACGGGAAATGCAAACGAGGATGTTGCAATTGGTTGAACAGACCTTAAAGACCTGAAATAATAGGGAATTTGGAAGTGGGAAGGGAAGGGAAGGGAAGGGAACTTGGGGAGGTTGGGAATACGATGATGATAGTCAAAAAGAACGGCGATGGAATGGAATGCGACGGGTAGAAAGGGTTAACGTTCTCCAGGTTCGCCAGTTTATGCACGATGACCAGGTAACACACCACCCATACATACAGACCTGTACAGTCATCCATGCCGGATAGCGAGAACCAACCGGCGGTAACGAAATAAAAATGGACTAAAAGGAAAAAAAGACTTACGGCGAGAATTGGGAATTGGAGTGTCTTTTTGACTTTCGAAGTACTTCCTGACTATGCAGAGGTATCGCAGAGTAACAGAGAAGAACGTACGAGGAGAGGCTCAATCGAACAATGCAGTGGAAGTTGATCGCACGAGAGCAAAAAAATAAATAGGGACAATTAATTACTTTTTGTCAAAGAGTAATTGATTGGAATTTGAGGTGGATGGAGATGGAGAGTGAGGAGTAGAGTAGGAAGAAGATCTAAGTTAAGAATTGGTCGAGTCGGGGAAGAAGTTAAAGATGTAGAAGAGGAGGAGAAGTAGAAGGGAAGGAAATCAAGATGGCGGGCACGGAAGTTGGAAGATTTTAAACACTTTTGACCGACCTGCACTGGCTGGACCCCCATTGTATTATAATATATTAATCAATTGAAAGCGGCTCGAAGAATGACTGAGGAGGACCTGCTAATCAATATTGATAAAAAACAGGCTTGACTGGCTCGGCTCGGGTTCAGAGGAGCGCAGTCTAGTTAACAGTTAGTCAGGAAGTCTTCAGATACCAGCTAGCTAGCCTCGCACTGACTGATTGGCATTACACATCGGTTTTTGCGCGAAATACCTGCATTTCTCTGCACTGCACTGCACTGCACTGCACCCGCTTGTGTCTGTCTGGGTCTGTGTCTTGAGTCTGTCTGGGTCTGTCTGTCTGTCTGTCTGCAGGTGCAGCACGAGACCTCGCTATAGTAGTATACTATCATACCATCTCATCCCCACTGCACTACCCTCTCAACCTCCCCTCTCATAAACAATCCTCATCTTATCAACATCCCTTTCACCTTCTATGCTAAAATCTACACAACTTCAACCCTTCATCTCATCAAAAATTCAAAAAACACAAGATACTCGGCAATGACACCCCGGTCTTGGCTGAATTGTCGTTTCGTTAGCTAAGCTTTCCACCAGCCTGGGCATTTCTGCACCCCACGCGCTAACTCTTTTTCCCTGACGGCTTGAGCGACTTTGCGTCCTTCCCCGTCCGGACTTCGGCTTTTTTGCCTCGACTTTAAACCCCTTCCAGACAGTTATCCTACAAAGTAGAATGGAGCTCTTCGGGTCGCTAACTCGGTATGTAATAACTTGATTATACATTAGCTCTGTAAATAAAGGAATTTAATATAATGAAATAATGAAATAACACCCAAAACACCAAGATCGCTGAACCGCGATCATCATATGCCATGCAATGCGTCTAAGCTGAAAGTAAAAAGCAAAAGGTAACCCCCCAGTGAAACATCGCGATATAATGTGCAAAGAAATCACTGCTACCAATTGTAAAAAAAAAAATGTCATAAAAAGGATCTATGCCGGTCCCGCTTTATACGGTTCGAACCCATCTCCACAACAGCTTCCCCACCGGATCTGTTCAGCCAATATCAATCCCAACGGCACAATCAACATCGCATCCAAAACCTTCTTCCCTTCTTCTCCTACAGCCCACGGTAATCCATTCACAACCTGTCTCCTACGATTCGCGCAAACCGTTAACTCGGAACATCTCCCAAATCTGGTCATATCCGTCAACATTATAGGATACCCTTCTCCGACGATATTCCTAGCAGTGACATCCGTATTCTCCAGTAACTTCGCATCAGGGCCCCAAGGACAGTTATCTGATGCACTCGCAATAGTTCTCCATGATCTTTTCACATCCGGTATCAACGCCATTTCATCTAATCGTAAACCCGATTGGTCTTCTAGGTACGGGAACCTCCCGTTGATCGTCTCGTTCCTCCCGGTCTCGGAATTTGTAAGAATAGCCGTATAATTCCCCCCGCTGTCCCTCCTCACATCTGGTAAGCTTCTCCATCCGGATTTCTCCCATGTCGTTTCCATGTACGGGAACCTATAAGTCACCTCGCTCACATACAACGCCTCTTCCTTCCATGGAATCGTGGACCTCTTCAGCACAACCTTTTCTTCCGTCCTCAACCAAGTCGCATTCACATAACCCTCTGTTATGTAAACCGTCTGCCTTCCGGTCATCTCTCCCTTCATCTCCCTAATCATCACCACTCCCCTCGTCAAATTCTTGGGTTGAAACCTTCCATCCAAGATGACCCTAAAGTCCCATGCCCCGCTTCCCTCGCACCGTTTAGGATACCTATCAACTCTCAACTTCGGCGCGGGAATCGTACTCGCGAGAATCGGCCACAATACCATTATCAGGAAGTAAATGCCAAAGATATGTAAAATGCAGGATTGGGGTTTGGCCGGTTTACTTGGGTCGTTAGCCCGTGTCGGTGACCTATTTTTCGGGTTAAATATCAACCGGAAACCCTTCTTTGTCCAGACGATGAGTTGAGCGGGTCCCATGATTATCAGGTAGGCTCCACCGAGATTCCACATTCCGAGCATGATCGCAATCCATATTTCGAGCGATGTAAAGGCCGTCCAGGCACTCAATGGGTATGTTACCAATCGTCTAAGTCGCCAGGTATGTGGGTCAAGATACACTTGGGTGTGTACCCAAACCCAAAATGCGAATGCACCGTTCAGCGCCAGTGTGAACAGAAACCCATACATTATCCACATCTCCTTTGCAAAGAGCAGCCATAGGAGAGCCTTCCCAACTCTTCCAGGCTTCTTAGGAGTCTGTGCATCCGTAGAAGCGGGATTAGGAAGCGTCCGCGGTTTTGGTGGAGCGAAGAACCGTCTTTTGGCCCGAACAATGTTTTCGGGTAGATTCCAAAGGTTTATTATTGTCCGATAAATCGCGATTTTTGTGAAATAAGGGACGGTATTGAAGGTTTCGGTGATTTTATTCCAGGTGGTTCGTTCGTATGGATTTCGTTCTATTCTTTCCGGACGTAATTGTTCGATTTT